>CM060928.1:344348322-346860822 GCA_030765085.1 Allium cepa | reverse complement strand
GAAAAATCAAGGTCGAAATGTAATTAGGACAAGGAACCATGGATTAAGAGTTGTATGTGGTACAACCGATAAGGAGTTATCCATCGTTGTGGAGCTATGACTTTTTGAGTAAACTCAAGGTCAAAATTCCAAGATGAGTGAGTCCTAACATTCACTAGTGAAGTTGAAATATTTCTATGTTTTGCTTGGAAATTGGTTTGAAACATAAAAGACTAGTGGGAGCCTTATTAGAAAAATGAAACGGTAACATTTAACCTTTCTAATATTGGAATAACATAATAATTCTGCACATAATAATTAAGGCTGTGTGAATCGAAAGTCTGCACATAATAATTGTTCGTAAGGGATCTTGTATGAACCTCTCTAAAAGGACTTTAGGAAAAGCTATCATTAAATGACATATTTATGTTTTAAACGTATGTTTTGTAAACTAGAAATAGGTTAGTTTTATAATTAAGGAAATTCATAAAAGTTCATGAATATCTATTCTATTGCACTAAGGAACCATTATTGTTTTAAGAAATACCAACTTCATTGTGAAGGAATTTTTTAGGAATTATTGGTGGTAAAATGGAATTGGATACGATCCATAGATAGAACTGATTAGATGAGATGAAATAAAATTAAATAACCTAAACTAACATATCACATTAGGGTGTCTAATAAGTATTCTCTCACATTGAAGAGAAACTACGAGTTTCTTATCATTGTCGAAAATATTTAATTCTCGGTTATTTAAGTAAACTGCTAAAAACTATGAGTTTCTTATCTATCAACCGTGATTATGTCTTTATGAGAAAGACTAATGTAGTTGGAATTAAATGAGCAATGTTGATAAGAATAACCTCGTAAATTCTAGTAGTTGAAATTACTGTAACATTTTCGTTACTATACATACTCAAGTTAATTCGGATTTACTCACAAAATCGTCGCCTAATATGACTTTAGGTTTTGGTATATATGTGTTGAAATAAAAAGTTATAAATAAAGATTTAAACTAGACTGGTTGCACATAACAACCAAAGTGTCTTGAAGTCAGTAGGATCAATATCGAGTTTGTAGGATTTTGGATATGAGCCAAGAAATGATATGAAAGTATCATTTTTTAAGTATCAAGGTTGAATAGGTATTTTGATAGAAATATCAAATAGTTTGATTTTCAATCAAAGTACAGAGGAAGTGTTTGTTTATAAGAAAGAACATTAAAAGGTACATTGATAATTTTAAATCATAAGTAATGAACAAACCACTGATTGTTAATGACGTAGTAGTGTTAAAATTAGCTTTAGTCGTAAAACTAGACATTGGATTAATAAATGGTTCCATTTATAACAGGTATAAGATGATGGAATATCCTAAACGATATGCAATGGCACCTTCTTAAAATTGCAGTTTTTCAGATAAATGACAACAGCTCCCCGGGACCCGATGGTATTAATTCAAAATTCTACAAAGTGCATTAGGACCAAGTAAAAGATGATATTTGAAATGCCATGAATGGAATCCTTCATTATGTCAAGTTTATAAGAGAAATCAATCACACTTTCATATGCCTCATTCCAAAAAAGTTGGGTGCAACTGAGATGGGCGGCTTTAGATCGATTTCTTTATGTAATGTCCTATATAAGATTTAGCCAACCTCCTTTGTAATCGTATAAAACCTTACATAGACAGTCTAATTTCTTATAACAAAAATGCCTTTATACAGGGGAGAGTTATTTCGAAGAATTTGTTGCATGCATATGAAATGGTTAGAGGATTTAACAGAAAAAATTCCAATAATATGTGCCTAAAAATTGACTTGCATAAAGCTGATGATAAAACCAATAGAGAGTTTATTCATCGTATGCTAATGTCCTTGGGATTTCCTATATTATTTGCTAACCTCTTATATGAGCGTATATCTACCCCCCCTTTTTCGTGTTAATTGATGGATCCCCATGTGGATTTATTAAGAGCTCAAGGGGACTAAGAGAAGGGACCCACTCTTGTCTTATTTATTCGCTATTGCCATGGAAATTCTTACTATCAACCTCGATTTGGAGTACCTGAAAGGTAACTTTACTCCTATTTATAAGAAAAATCCAGTGATCACTCATTTACTTTATGCATATGACATTTTAATTATGGCCAAAGCTAATTTAAATACCGTTGAAAGCATTCAATAGAGCTTTCAAATAATGAAACAATTGATTGGATTGGATGTCAATGAAAATAAATCCAGTCTGTTCTTTAGCAAAGGGGCTAGAAATAAGCAACAAATAGCTACCACTTTAAATATCAGTGTTGGATGTCTACCAGTGATGTACTTAGGCATTCTTCTGTCTAATAGTAAACTTAAAGCAAGGATATTGGAAGCTTGATTGACAAAATCAACAAAAAATTCAACCACTAGAACAGTAAACATCTTAACTTGGTGGTAGAATTGAGTTAGTAACAACTGTCATATATCCACTAATACAATTCTGGTTATAGTTCACACAAATTCCAGTTAATGTCATACATAGAGTCAATTTTATTTTTGCTAACTTCATGTGGAAATCTAAAGCTCATAAGATGAGCAGGGATAATGTTTGAAAGACTAAAAATGAAGGTGGTGTGTGAAAAAACAAACAATTTGGCAATCAGAGATAATAACAACAATTCTTACACCTAGAAATTTTTGCTCATAGCAAGAAAATGGTGTTCAGCGATAATTAAAAGAAAAATAGTTAATGGTGAGAACACATATATCTAGATAGAGCCTTGGATTAATGGAACTGCTCTGGTAGATATGTATGGGTTAAACTCTATGTCCCTTTATGGTGGAAATAACAAAAACGTTTCTTCACTCACCAGAAAATACTTGGAAAAATCAACTAGGTTATGCTCCTACTCAATGTCAAAATCTAGTATACAACATCACAATTCATAATCACTTGCAACAGGATTACTGGTTTTGAAATCCAAGCCTTAATGGTTAGTTTAATTTATACTCGACCTGGAATCATATTAGGAAAAAATATACCGAATTCAATAGGCCCAGTATCTTTTGGGATTCTAATTGTGCTCCAAAAATATCGATTTTCTCTTTACTGGCTAAGTTGAACAGGTTAAATACCAAAGACAGAATATGCCAATGGAACAATAGTATAGATAAATCATGTGTTCTTTGCTCAAATCAAACTGAAAATAGAGATCATATTTTCTTCTATTGCAGATATTCAAGACAAATTTTAGAAGAAGTTATGAACAAGCTCCGCATTAACATAGGAAATTCTCAGGACATGGACTCAATTCTGGATATAATGCAATCAAGACAAACATTCCCTGTCTAGCCAGTTTAAAAATATGGTATTCACTACAATGATTTGTCATTTTTGGAGTAAACATAATTCTAGAGTTTTCAAAGGAATTGATTTACTAATTCATGTTTTAATTACTCTGTTAACCTAGGATTGCAACAATATTATCGATAAAAACTTGAAATCGAAGAAGGTAAATAACGAATTGAAACTTATCTAAGATAATTTTGGGATAAAAATCGACCAACTGCAAGGATGCTAACCTTCTTGAGCTAGCTTTGGGATTTCTCTTTGAGTGGCTTGGTTTTAGCTCATTTTGCTTAGATATTGATCAGAGTGGATACTGCCATTTTCGTTGCAATGAAGAAGCTTTGAGATTTTATTAGTTTAGTTAAAGAGAGAGTTGTTTCTCTCTCTCTCTCTCTCTCTCTCTCTCTCTCTCTCTTTTGATGGGCATTGTTTAAGACTTGGAGACGGTTGTTCCCTGTTTTGATTTTTTAGAATGCTCCTCGTGTTATTCTTATTTTATTTTGTTGTATTTTTGTTTTTGTTGTTTTTCCCTTTTTTATGACCTAAGTTGCTCGTATGGATGGTTTTGAGTGTATTTCGCTTGTTTTACTCCTCCATCTATTAGACCACTTCTTTGGCATATTTGCTGTTTATTGTCAATATATGGACATAATATGTACTCTTTTTCCTTGCAATGCACCCATTTAGGTTACAAGGATTGCAAGGTTTTAACGAGGCGTATTATGGAAGTATATGTATTGTTTTAATAATGTACCTTTCTTCAAAAAAAATGTTTGATATGGAACATGTAAAATTGATTCCTTTGCATTAACAATAAGAATTATCATACATGTTACGTTGTCTATGACATCATGATTTGTTTATGTATTTGATACGTGAAGCAAATATCAAATGCAAATTGATATCACTAAATGGTCATTGGAAGTGTTCTCGTGTGCTTATGAAATATTAAAGAATTGTTACATGAATAATTATGAAGGAGTATTTGTACTCAAACTTCATAAGTGATATTATGAATACCAAGTATCATTTATAAAATAAAAACTGCTTTTTGCTACTAACTGAAAATAAATTTTAATTTATTTTAATATGGATATTTTGAATATTCATAATAAGATAAACCTATAACAATGGGTATTTTTTTCATAACAAATAATGGATTATCTATAGAAAATACAATAGTATCTAAAATTTAACAATTATTTTTGAATTATGGACTAAGCCTCTCTTTGATAAATAATTTTTTAGCATTTGATTACGAATCATGTGGTACTATTGAATTGTGTCTCAAACGATTAAGGGCAATAAAAGCATCCATTCAATGGATGTGAAAAAAGTTAATGAACTAATTGAATTGATATGCAGACACACACACAAATCCAAGGTCCATTTATATAAAAATAGATTCACTTTCTTTATTAAATTTACAGATGAGTTATCGTATATATGAACACGTATATTCGATATACCATTAGCTTGTGTATAATATGTTCATACAATATAAAATGAAAGTAGAGAACATAACATGTAAAGAAAATAAAACATTTTGATTTGATCAAATATATAAGTACATTGGAAAGAGTTCTAAAAGTATGTAAAAATGAATAAGATTCAATTTTAAAGTCACTTCTCCCTATGATACATAAGAATGTATCAGTAAGGAGTAACCAGACTTTGTTGGGTAAAGTACGTTTAATAATGAGTGACATTATGTCAAATTATTTCTACAAGAATACGTGCTTAAGGTTAAGTACATTGGGTAAATATTATTTCATTTAATGCAATGTTTGATAGAGTTAGGGGTATGTCAAGGGGCAATTATGTAATTTGTTACATATATATAACTCATTGACCAATCATGTTCGAAATAAAGGTGTTTTCTTTCTATTATAACTTGATATAATATGTTATATTGATTATTTAATTTAATTAAATGTTTATTTTAATGGTATGTTTTGTGATCGTAGTTGCAAAGCGTTATACCTATGAGTAATTTATCAAATAAAAATATATATAATATTTTAAATGTTCCTAGTCAAGATGCATCAAGACTAGATATTGATGTATCTGTTGAGATAGATTACATGACGCTCTCCAAATGTTAGATAGTGTATTACTCATGACTACTAGGGACATCTAGGGTTTATGTACTGATGATTATTGGATAACTATGAATGAGTCACTCGATAGTTTTCCATTGGTTAATATAACTAAGGTCAAACAGAAAATATCGATGTGATTGAGTTGCATAGTGTTTTCAACTTGAGAATACTATAGATGTGATATCCCGGAATTTCACACCCAATTTAAATATGATAATCTATATAATAAATTAATTTAAATTGATAAATGTTGTTATTTTATTCAACAGCTAATAAATGAATGGTAAATATAAATTTATTCTAATTAAAAACTAGTACATATATAAGGAATTGAATGTGTCAAAATTTTAATCATATCAAATTTGATTTTTAATTGGATTTTTTTAAAAATTCAAATAGTGTTTGAATTGATATATTAAAAGATTTAAACTATGTTAATTTTTATTCTAAAATTATACTTTGAGGATTAAGTAATATTTTCATGATTTTATTCAAGTTATAATAATTGTTTTATATTCGTTATTAAAAGAGAATTGATTTTTTTTAGGAATTTAAAATATAAACATATATAAGAAAATCAATTAAGTAAATATTTTTAATTTCATTTTTGCATGAGATAAACACATGTTAACATCTAAGCTTATTAATAAAACATGTGTTAGGAATTTAACCACTAATTTGACAAGTGTCATAATATAAATTTTCTTTTCTTTAAATTTTTATAAAACAAATTCTAAAAGTCATTCATGCATATTCTCATTTTATTAAAACGAAAATTTTCATTTCTTCTCTCCAAAAATGTGAACCTTTTCAATCTTTACATCTTCAACAAAATTTCTGCAACAATCACAAAGTTTTAGCACCAACTTATTCAAGATTTAAAGCACCAACATCAAGTCATCTCAGTTTTTTTAGAAGCCTGCAGTTCTTACATAATTTGTTCCTGCAAATTTGAATCTTCATCAGAAAAAAAATAAGGTGAGTAAATCTTTAAATTAAACCTTAAGTATAAAAGTTGTATGTTGAATGTTAGTGATGAATGCTTGCATGTTAATTGATTTGTGAAATGTTGTTTACAGTTTTAAATATTTGACTGTGCGTGTTAATGAAACTGTGACCCTCTGTTGCTTCAAGATGAAAGCAAATTTTCTTAGCAAACTTTAAATTAAAATATAGTATGGTGATGTTGGATATATATCTTCAAATATATATAAGTTAGAGTCAATATGATATAAGAATCAAAAAATATACATACTGATAATACTGTAAACTACAGAAAGTAAGTATATGCAGTAAAACAAAAAAATCATAGCATGTTAATTATGTTAATTTTTGATGAATCAAATATATATGTTGAATCTATAATGCATGTTATGAATTTTCAAATTGAAATCAGAATTTATAACTTGCAATTGAATTCGAATTTTGAAGATTACTGTATTTGGGGCTTTTGTAAAATTCTCGAGCCTGGTTTGATTTAGCTTTTGAAATTTTAATTGAAGCTTTGTTAAATGATGATTATCACTAGAAAAATAGTGATTGATTTTATTTTGCAACATGGAATTGGAAATTTGGGTTTGTAGGGTTTTTGAGTACTGTGTTTTGTGAGCTTCTGTAATTCGATCGCGTGATTCATAGAAGGGACCGAGCTTCATATGGTTTGAGGAGGAGTTGCGTGTAGCTGTTGCGCACGCATGGCCGAAGTGGGGCGCCGGAATGAGGTGAGATGGTCGTGGTTGATGGATTATTCCCTCTTGCGTCTGCAGTTTGAGTTTTTGGCTCGAACACTCGATTTCGTTTGAGCTCGCGTTGTTGGTTTCTAGGTTGAAATTATGGGTCGAGGATGGATTTGGTGTTTGCGCGTGAGGCCAGCGGTGGCGATGGTGGCACGGTGGCACTGTGCAGGTGCACGTCGAGGCCGTGTGTGTGTGTCTGTGCGTTTCGTGTGTGCGTGAGTTGAAGCTCGAAGTCGCGCTCGATGGAAGACTCGTGCTTGGTCGCGTGATTTGTCGTGTGTGGCTCGGGTTGAGGGGTAAGTGTCGCGTGTGTTGGAGTGTGGGTTCAGGTGAGTGTTGTGAGAGGGAGGGTAGGAGATGGAGCTGGATTGTGTTAGTTGGGTTTAGGGCCGGGCTTTAAACATGTTAATGAAATTAAGTTTAAGTTTATTTTGAAACTTCAAGTTTGTTTTAAGTTTAAAGTTTAACACCTTATGTTATCTCTATTTTGTTAAGTAATTAGTTTTTAATAAATTAAATACTTAAATATGTAAGAGTTTTTAAAGATGAGTGAACATTGTTTTGTTTTGAAGTTAATTAGATTTTGAAATTTAAGTTTACTTAAATTGAAATAGTAATTAGTGATGGAATTAATTAATAAATTTTGGTTAATTAATTGTTAAGATTAATAATTGATTAATTAAATGATTAATGATTAATAAATTAGTGATTAAGAAGTTAATTAATCAATTGATTAAGAGTTAATTAATTAAGTAATTAAACATTAATTAATTTATAATTAATTAAGGGTTAAGATTTAATTAAGTAAATAATTAAGGTTAATTAATGAATAATTAATTATGTAATTTAGATAAATTAATTTATGATTAATTAAGAATTAATTAAGGTAATTAAGAATTAATTAAGGTAATTAAGAATTAATTAAGGTTAATTAATTATAAATTAAGGGTTAATTAATAACCAATTAAGAAATGATTAATTTTAATCAAAGTTTAATTAATAAATAGTTATAGTAATTAATTGATAATTAAATAAAGATTATTAATTAATTAAGTAGTAATTAATTAATAATAAGATAATTAAGAGGTGATTAATTAATTAAATGATTGGGATTAATTAATTAATGTTTGGTTAAGCAAGATTAAGTGATAAATTCTTAAGTAATTAATTTAATTTAAATTAATTAAATTAATTATGATATGAATTAAGTAGTACTTTGCTGTGGATGATAGTTTGTATTGATATCTGTATATGGTTGATATTTGTTGAATGATAGTTGAGTTATATTCTATGATGAGATGTTGTATATCAGTGATAGATATTGGTTTTTATCTGTTGATCATATCGTATGATGCTACGTTTAAATCTGAATTGAATTGTTTAAAGATTTTAAACAACTTGGCCTTTAATACACGTTTGGATTTCGATGAGACCGGGATCGGGAATCAAGTTTGATTTTCCGAAAACCACATCGATCCAAGTTAAACGTTAGGTCGTGACATCTCAGGAGAGGATCGAGATGGATTTTTATATTGCAAGGGTTATTGTCGTTAACTTTGAGGGTGATTCCAAAATGAGTGTAACGAAATAATGCCTTCGGTTTCATTCGAACCCGGAACAAACTAGTATGGATTGAGTGCTTTCAGAACATCGTCAGGTGAACGATGAGCATTCTAAGAGCTGTGTTCTTTATAAAGGTAATCGTAGCCTCAAGCCTCATCAACCAGGAATGGCTAAAACAGGGGAGGTGCAGCAAGGCTTCGTGGGTAGCCCCCACTTGAGAGTGAGATTTACCCCTGTCTAGAAGTCCCTTATTATATATTCGGCTGTGTGGGCAGTTGTTGGCCACAACTGCGGGGTTGTCTTGTTCGAAACTGTCCAGTAAGGGATGGGTCCGGCCTTGTGTTGCAGGGGATCGGGAGTGATCCTCGGTACGGTGATCTAGGCCCCGTACTGTGACGGACGGTACCCCATTAGCCCTGCCATTGATGGAAATCCATTTTCCCTACGTGACCCTACGGTTTTGATTGTATTACCCACTTTCATGGCTAGTTGCTGGAATTTAATGAATGTAACAATTTCGGCTATTTTCTATTTTACTTGAAAACCCTAGACCCTATTATAATATCACTGAATTTCCTATCAAATATTTTGGTTAGCGTAAGGTAAAAACTTACCAGTATTTATTTGTGGGAAGTCTTACGTGATACCTTTTATTTCAAATGATTTTTAAAGTTAAACAACTTTTACTGATTTACTCATACTAGACCCATGTCTGACCTGAAGTTTATTTGTTTTTTTCATAAACTCTTAGGTACTCAAATTTTTATGAGTAGCCAAGTGATTAGGTTTGGATTAGTATATGTTTTGGAAGCTGGAGCTGGAGTCCAGACGTACTATCTATCTATATTCGTTGTAGTGGCATTTTGGGTGTTATGTTTTGAGTTTTTTGGGTTGTAAGAACTATTATGAATGTTAGATATAATGGAGTAATATTATTTTGTTACCCTGATATGTAACCCTATGTAATGGATATGTGAAATATTATATTTTGTTCGTTTCCGCTGTGAGATTCTGATGATTATTGTTTCTTTTCTTTCTATCTTTCTATTTCTATCTCTTTCTTTTCTTATTGATGATACGTTTTTCTGTGGAACGAAAGACGGGTCGTCACAGTTGGTATCAGAGCAATGGTTGAGAAACACCTAGGCTCTGAAGTAGTATCTATCTTGAGAGTGCGTATTTGTAATTTTCTTATATAACTATATCCCTATCTAAATTGATTGGATTACCTGTTCAGATAGCCAATATGAGTTCAAGAGGCCGAAGGGGGAGAGTTGTTGGAAGTGGATCAACTGGTAATAGAAGAGAGCAAACTGATGATGAGACTGTTAATCCAGTTACGTCTTCAGCCAGTTTTGCTGCATTATGCAAGGATTTTGTTCATCTAGGAGGGAAACCATTTCAAGGATCAGAAACTATAATAGAAGTTCAAGCATGGATTCGCTCCTGTGAGAAGATTTTTAAGAGCATGAGGTTATCAGATGAGCAGAAGAGAATAATGGCTGCGTGGCAATTACAAGGAGGTGCTGCAGTATGGTGGAATTCAGTGACTGCTAATATCTCGGAAGATGGTATGTATTGGGAAGAATTTAAGGAGATGTTTGAGGAAAAGTATATGCCTGCTGCAGCAAGAACTCGGCTTTATCAAGATTTTCTGAATCTGAAACAAGGGAATATGTCCATAGCTGAATACGAGACAAAGTTCAACGAGTTATCTTGCTACGGACCAGGACTTATAGACACACCTCCTAAGAAGAACGAGATGTTTGTCCAAGGGTTGAGGCCTGAGTATCATGAGAGAATGACTGCACATCTGAAAGGGTCTTTTGTGGAGCTTATTGATATGGCGTTAAGGTATGAAGACTTGATGAAGAAGAGGTCAGTGGCACAAGTTGCTGCATCAGGAGGGAATTCTTCCAACCAGAATAAGAGGAAATTCAATCCTAACTGGAAGAAGCAAAGCAAGAAGAAGTCTGGGAACAATAATGAACCCCGAAAGTGTTATATTTGTCATCAAGAAGGTCATTTGGCAAATAAGTGTCCCAGCAAAGGATCTCAGCAGCAGCGGCAGCAGTATAGTGGACCAGGGTCAGCCTTAGTTCAGAAGTCTCTTTGCTTTAACTGTCACCAACCGGGACACATGATTAGGGACTGTCCGCTCCTTCATACGGTTCAAAAGAACAAAGTATTTGCTTTGGAAGGCGCACCATCAAACTCATCGAAGGGAAAGAGAGTTTTAGAAGGTACCTTACTTTTAAATGGAAAGTATATTAAAGTCTTATTTGATTCTGGTGCTTCTTTAAGTTTTATTTCCCTAGGAAATGTAGAGAATTTCTTACTTACCCTTAGTATCGTAGACAATCCCATTTGTGTATCAAATCCTATAGGAGGGGTAACCAAATTGGATAGGATTTGTAAAGATTTGAGAATCTCCTATCTCTCCCATAGTTTTTCCTGTGATCCTTATGTATTGAATTTTCAAGGTTTCGACCTTATATTGGGAATGGATTGGCTTGACAAATATAAAGCTATCTTAAATTGTGATGAAAGAACAGTTTCGTTGGAAACTGATCTGGGTAGGATTGCCAGAGTAATGTGTGATAACTTTGGAATCCACTTGAGTAGTCTTTTACATGGAGTGGAGACTTCTCAAGAGGAGGTTGTAGATATTGAAGTAGTCCAAGATTTCTCCGACGTATTTGAGGAAGTTAAATGTTTGCCTCCGCATCGGGAAATAGAATTTCGAATTGATTTGGTTCCTGGAGCAGTACCTGTAATTCAACCAAGTAGGAGGATGGCTCCAAGAGAGAGGGAGGAATTGGTGAAGCAAGCTCAAGATTTGTTGGAGAAGGGTTTGATTAGACCAAGTTTTTCCTGTTGGGGTTCTGCTGCAGTTTTTGTCACCAAGTCGGATGGGTCGCTAAGGTTCTGTGTAGACTACCGTGAAATGAACAAAGTGAGCATTCGGAATAAGTATCCTCTTCCTCGCATTGATGATCTCTTTGACCAGCTTCATGGTGCATCTGTCTTTTCTCAGTTAGATCTAGCATCAGGTTTCCATCAGTTAAGGGTAGCTGAAGACAGTATTCCCTTAACCGCATTTAGGGGACCTAATTGTTTCTATGAGTGGTTGGTTATGCCTTTCGGGTTAACCAACGCTCCTTCTTATTTTGTTGATCTGATGAACCGAGTCTTTAGAGATGTTCTGAATAAGTTTGTTTTGGTCTTCATCGATGATATTTTTGTTTATTCTAAATCGGAAGAAGAGCACAAGCAGCACTTGAGAATAGTTTTGGAAACTTTGAGAAGGCATGTGCTGAAGGCGAAGTCCTCTAAGTGTCATTTTTGGAAATCAGAAGTGAAATTTTTGGGCCACATTGTTTCTGGTGAGGGAATCTCTGTAGATCCAGCTAAAGTTGAGACTATTCTGGAATGGAAGCAGCCTCGGACTCCTACAGAAGTTCACAGTTTTCTTGGATTGGCCGGTTACTACAGGAAGTTTATTAAGGATTATTCTAAAATCTCTTCTCATCTAACGAAGCTGACAAGGAAGGGAGCTAAATTCAAGTGGACACTGGAGTGTGAGGAAGCTTTCCAGAAACTGAAGGCAAAATTGACAAGTGCTCCTGTATTGGCTATTCCTGATGGTAAGAGCAAGTTTGAAGTGTATACTGATGCCTGTATTGTTGGATTGGGAGTTGTGCTTATGAAGAATGGTAGGGTTATTGCGTATGCGAGTAGGCAGTTGAAGCCACATGAGAGGAACTACGCTACGCATGATCTAGAGCTGTTGGCTATTGTTTTTGCTCTTAAGACATGGAGGCATTATCTTTTAGAAGAAAAGTTTGACTTATTCACGGACCACAAACCGTTGAAATATCTTCTCTCAGAAAGATCTTAATCTAAGGCAGCAGCGATTGGTTGAATTCTCGGCATCATACGATTTGGATATTCTGTATACTCCTGGGAAGGCGAACGTTGTGGTAGATGCTCTTAGCAGAAATGCGGTTCTTTCTCTTTTTGAAGTGGTTCCATCTCTTCTGGAAAGGATTTCAAGCAAGCAAGAATCTGATTTAATGTTGAAGAGAATTATCAGAAGAGTTAGGAAGGGGCAGTGTCCTAGTTTTGAGATTGATGATCAAGGAACACTAAGGATTAACGGAAGGATCTGTGTTCCGTATGATAGAGATTAGCGTCAGGAAGTATTGTCAGAAAGTCATCGCTCCAGATTGAATATCCATCCAGGAATCTCGAAGATGTACAATGGTGGCCGGGCATGAAGAGGGATGTAATCAGATTCGTTAATAGTTGTGTAATCTGCCAGCAAGTGAAGGGAGATCAGCAGAAGCAAGTCGGTTTGTTGCAATCTTTGGAGGTCCCGACATGGAAATGGGAAATGATTTTGATGGACTTCATCGATGGACTGCCTAGAACTAAGAAGGGTAATGAAGGAATATGGGTAATTGTGGATCGTCATACCAAGAGCGCCCATTTTATTCCAGTTAAAGCAACCCGAACTGCATTTTCTTTGGCTGAAATTTTCTTGAAGGAGATTGTGAGATTGCATGGCGTTCCAGTCAGCATTGTAAGTGATCGAGATCCGATTTTCACCAGCAAATTCTGGGAGGCATTTCAATCAGCTTTGGGAACTAATTTGAGATTGAGTACAGCATATCATCCACAAACTGATGGACAAACGGAAAGACTTAATCGGATTCTAGAAGATATGTTGAGAGCCTGTGTATTAGATTTTGGAGGATCATGGGAGGATCATCTACATCTAGTGGAGTTCTCGTATAATAACAATTATCAAGCAAGTATCAAGATGGCTCCTTATGAAGCATTGTATGGAAGACCGTGTAGATCTCCAGCTTGTTGGATAGAGTCGAAGGATCGCATTGTTCTTGGACCAGATCTGATCCGTGAAGCATCTGCTAAAGTCGAGCTGATCAAGAAAAGGATGAGAGCTGCTCAGGATCGACAAAAGAAATATGCTGATAAAAGACGAAGACAATTGGAATTCGAGATTGGTGATTTGGTCTTTGTCAAAGTTTCCCCTATTAAAGGAGCTGTAAGATTTAGGAAGACAGGGAAACTCGCTCCAAGATACATTGGTCCGTTCAGAGTTCTCGAGAGGATTGGTGCTGTTGCATATAAGATTGAATTGCCAGTCCGGATGGCTGGTATTCACAATGTTTTCCATGTATCACATCTACGGAAATTTGTGCACGATCCATCTCTTATTGTGGAGCCATCTGTGCAGGAGGAATTGGAGGTTTAGCTGGACTTGTTTGTTGTCCGACATCCTGTTCGAATTGTTGATCAAGATAAGAGGCAACTCAGAAGCAAGATTGTGAAGATTGTTAAAGTCCAGTGGAGTGAGGATCCCAGAAATTGTACCTGGGAGACTCTGGATAGTATTAGGAAAGCTTATCCGGGTATGTGCCCGGATAGCTAGTGGTGTTTGTATTGGATGTATGTTTGTTTGGATGTTTTGTTTGATGATTGCTTATGTATGGATGTTATGTATGTTTGAAGTGTTGAATAAAATGAAAATTATTGGATTATCTTTTGATTAAATTTCGGGGACGAAATTCTTTTAAGGGGGGAGGATTGTGATATCCCGGATGTAACGACCCAGAATTTTTAACAATTTAATTTGGAAATATTTAATTAATTTTAAATATTTGAAATGGTGGTTTAGATTTAATTTTCAAATATAACTTTGAATTTGTCGATTAAATTATAGAATTTAATCTATTGAGAGTTGAATAAAAAAAATTTGAATCTTCAATTTTAAGCCGATTAAAAATATTTCAAAGGCTTGTAAAATTCATATTGATAATATTGAAGATAATAGAAGCTTCAGAATTGAAATTGAAAGTGATTTGTTCCGTTTTGAAATTTTAATCGTTTGAATCGATATTCAAAAATAGTCGTCCGAGGCACAGTCTCGGAATTCGACGAAACCAGCTCCATTGAGTCCGTAATATTGAATTATTGCCGGATTTCAAATTTCGTATTTTTTGGAGTTGATATGTGATCACACGACGCGTAAACGCATTGGAATTTTATCAAATTCAATTTAAATATAAATTTAAAAATTTGTCAACGTCAGCCATTAGCATCCCTAAACTTTTGCCTAAAAACACGCTGTCTCTCCTTTGATCATGCCAAGAATCACGATATAGAGATCGTGTAAACCATACTTCTTTCAATTGTAAATACTCCTCTCTTCCTCTCTCCCCCATTTCCTCAGTTCGAACGAAAATAATTTCGTTCCTCAATATAAAAAAAAAGTAAAATAATGGCGTGCGCGCGGCACGAGGGCGGGGGGCTGGCGCTTGCGCGCGTATGTGGCGGCAGCTCAGCTAGGCGATGGCAAATCAAATCAATGAGCATCAAGATGGATGGAGGCTGCGTTCGTGGATGAAGGCAGCGATTTGGGACTGCTCGAGGGGGTTCGCGTACGCGAGGCGAGGTCGCTATAGGGGTCGCGCAAGGCCAAATTGCGGTGGCGATTTGGGGATGCGGCAATTTGAAGTGGAGGCGGCGGCGCCAAGGCGATGTCGCGGCAGCTGGATTCGCGTGAGGTGATGGGGTTGCGTTGGGAATTTGAGCACGAGCGGTGGCGAATTCGGCAGTAAGGTAATAAATTTTTTTTCCTTTAATTTAATTTAAAAATATATGCAGATTTTTAGTTTGAAACCAGAAAATTGGTATAAAATTAATATTGGTCAATTAAAATTATTAATTGATAAGAAAAAGAAATTTAATAATTAGTAGGATAAATTTAATTATAGGGGGGTTAATTAAATCTAAATTTATTTTTGTGTTACTAAGAATAATAAATTAAAGGAATTCTAGTTTAAGATTTAATTCTTCGATTGATAATTTTATTGAAAGTGAGTTTGGTTAATTAAATTAAATTTTTAGTTAAAATAATTTATTAAACAAAGGAATTTTAAAAGATTGAAGAAATTTATATAAGCAAAATGTTAGAATTATTTTAAAAAGAAAATCAGTTTGAATCTTTAATTTTTAGCTTAAAATAAAAAAATCATTAACTTGAGATGAAATAATTAGTTGAATAAAATTATTAAAGGAATTGGTTTAGAACAAAAACGATGAATTAAAATTATAAAATGAAAAATTTATTATTCGATCTGTTCGAATATTAATAAATTGTGCATAATATTTATACAAGGTATAAATCAAGAAAAATCGAGTCAAGATGGAAATGGATTGCTAATAAAAGCAAAGGTGAGAACTTCTCACTCAATCGAATCAGTTTCGATTTTTATTTTAAATAGTTAGATTTAAAATATTTGAATGCATGTTCGAATGATGATTGTTATCTATTGATTGTTAAAATAAACATTATACGCCGTTAGTAAGCGGATGTTATTTATTAAAAACATATACCGCGAATATTTCATAAACAGTGAAATTGGTATTATATATAATAGCAATATATATATATATTGGCATATGTATATATTGGAGTTATTGATTTCCCGCATTTGTTTAGCGGATGAGACCCTATTGCGCCGTCTATTAAGCGGATAATATTTTAAATCTCATATACCGCGATAATTTCGTACTGGAGCGAAATTGGTATTGTGCTAATGTTTGTGGATGCAGGAAAACAGGTTGGAGGGATCCAACTGGATTCCTCAACAGTATTTATTTGATTATGGATATTTTGATATTCGTTGATTATCATATCGATATATGATGTCGTTGTTGTCGTGATCGACTATTTGGTGTGTAGCATCATTGGACCAAATTTTGGAATTTTAAAATGATTTTTAAAGTAATTTTTGAAAATATACTATATGTTTGGAATTGATCCATTTTAAATAAATAAACGATATAATTTTTAATGTTATAAAAATTAAGATTTTTGAGAAATATAGTAAAGGCTGATTTTAGAAAATATGAGGCTAATGATTTTATAAGATAGTTTAATCGGGATTTTTGAATTTATTATAAAAAGTTGAACATATAGGATTTATAAAATTAAATTATTTTATAAATCAAAATGATGAAATTATAAAGGAGATTAAAGATGTTTTAGAATAATAATACAAATTGATTTGTATAAAAGATTTATAAAATGGATATTTATAAATTAAAATATTTGAATTATAAAACGAGTTTTTATAAGTGTTAGAATGAATTGTGAATGAATTTCATAAATGAATGAAATTTATAGGATTATAATCGGTGAAGTTAGAAATGGAATTTTATAAGCAGTAGGTTTATAAAATTTGCCAAAATTTTTGAAAGAATAGATTTGAATAAATAATTGAATCTTATAAGTTATAAGATTTATAATTATGAAGTTTAAAGGAACAATTGTGCAAACAAATAAATTCTAAGTATTTAACTTATAACATGAACTTTTGCTTTATAATTGAGTTATAAATTGAATAGGTTAATAAAGAAAATTTATAAAGAAAGATGTTATAAAATAAATAGAAATGGAATTTATAAACGTTGTTTTATAAATTCACAAACGACTTATTTTGATAAGTAAATTGTTGAAACCTATTAATGGAGTTATATTCACGTTTTTGACTGTGAATAATCCTTTGAAATAAAATGAATAGAAATGATGAAATTTGTTAACGTAGTATATTCACGTTTTTGAATAGTGAATAATATGTTAAAGAAATGTTTAGATTTGATGTTTTAAATAGAATTAAAACGATCTAACGATGTTTTAATTGGGTTGAGATTCGAAACCATAGATTTCAACATTTATTGTTGAAATAGACGTTTTCGAGAAATAGAAGGAAATAATGGACTATAACACTGTTGTTATAGTAAATGATTTCCGAAAGGAAATGTTTTGTATAGTATTGGGATTTACATATCTAACTTAAATTCGAATCCCTATACTAGTGATTTTGGGTTGTCGTAACGATGTTTTACGCAACATTCGTTTTGGCCCAAATAAATATGTTTAAGAGAATGATTTCCTTAAAGAATGAAATATATACTTAATCTTGATTTAAGTATACTGAATATTTTCCAAGTATAGAAAATAAAAAGATTTGTGAATTACTTATTTTTAATAAGTATGGAAATGTTTTCCAATATAAAGTGAATATTAGAGAATTTATCCTTTTGAAGATAAATTGAAATGAATAATTGAAATCGAATATTCATAGATATTTTGGATTATAAATTCACTATGGAATTTATGAATAGAAGGGGAAGTGGTTTAAAAATAAATATTGATTTATTTTTTAAGTGTGAAAATTATATATCTTGTAAAGATATTTTGGAAAATAAATAATTTGGAAAATTATTTGGAATCTGGTGATGTTGTGCATATCCATTGATAGTTCAATAACCGACTATCAATATTTCCCTTTGAATGGGTAATTGATGTGATTTGCTTGAATTTGAATGCCACACTTATTTTTGAATAAGCGCTCACTATTCGGGTTAACCGGGAAAGGACCATGGGTTCGTATAACCCATTCCGAATATGTGATACGTCGTTATGAATTGCATTTGAAGATCGGTGTTGAAGACCCGGTATTTGCGAAAGCGATAGGATGACCTGTCGATTGACTCTGCACTGAGTTGCTCTGGTATTGAGTTCTCCATATGTGATGGGAAATCCGATCAGGATTGTGGATATCCGGATTGCAAGGACTTCTTTGTAAGTGCCTTCGGTTCTGTTCGAGCCCGGAACAGACTTGTATGGATTGTATGTCTGACGTTACAAATTGAGATATAAAGCCGATTTCATTCAAATATATTTCTGTTGGTGGCGGAGAATTTATTCTTTTAGCTTAACACCCTTCTCTGAGACGTACGAGCTCAGAGGTTATGTAGTTGAAGGTTATCGGCGATATATTCCCAATTTGGTAATGTGACATGCTGAGTGTTGCTGTAAATGATCATTGTGTTGATTATTTGTGATAGGATCATTTGTTTGATCGTCTATCTTGGTGATCATTTCTATGATCATTTGTTGACCCAAAGCATGGCTTTTGTATAAAGTATGTTTTTGTGGACGTGACTTCGTCGAGCCTCACACCCCGTGAATGGTCAAAACAGGAAAGATGCAGCAAGTTTATGAGGGGTAGCGCCCTTTAGGATGTGTGCATTTCCTTCTGGAAAAGGGTGGTATCATGGTACGGAGCCCAGATACTTAC
Organism: Allium cepa; assembly: GCA_030765085.1. Taxonomy (NCBI): domain Eukaryota; kingdom Viridiplantae; phylum Streptophyta; class Magnoliopsida; order Asparagales; family Amaryllidaceae; genus Allium; species Allium cepa. Next base: position 346,841,929 of record CM060928.1, on the reverse strand, counting down.
TCATGTTGAAAACACTTTATGATTGTGTGAATTGATTACGAGCGCTCAGTTGAAAGGTCCCATAGGACCGGGGGATGGCATATTCGGTCAGTTGTTACTCAGTTAGAGGTAACCCGACCTTGTGTTGGCAGAGAGCTGGTTAAGTTCTCGGGACGCCCATCCAGAGGCGTTTCCATGTGGCAATGGGAAGTTCCTTGGCCTGATCATTCGTTGGAAATCCAAAGAAACAATACGAGACTTGTACGGTTTTAGTTGTATAACCTGCTATGGAATGTGGCGGTAACCTGCTATTGAACATAGTTAGCTATAGTAGGCATAGTTCGGAATGTCTATGCTGGCTAAGATTTATATTCTACTTTCGAAATGAATTTTTCCTACATTATGCACTAGTAATAATATCAAATGTTCTTTTTAATGCGTATCAAGCATCTTTGACTATCATAAGGAGAAATCTCCTCCGATTCTGCGTTTGCATGTGTGTGTGTGCGGGAGGCCTTATGGTAGTCTCATTTTTAAAAGCATTGCGAATTGACTTTAAAAATATTCCTCTATTTTGATTTTAAAGATAAATAAACTGTTTTGAGTTCTCACACCAGTCTTGCTTATGCTAGGTGATATGTGATGGGGGGTTCTCGCTTCGTGGTTTGGTGGCGAACGGGAGACTCTTACCCCCACACGTCCTCTTTACGGGGTTGGTTAGGCGAAGCCGTGACATTCGAAAGGGTGGCCGTAAAAGCAAGTTTGGGATATCAGTGTAAGCCATGGTGGAGCTGGGATGGTTGAAAAGCCTACCGGTTGTGACCGCAATCGTTACATTTGGTATCAGAGCATATGGTTAAGCGACAACCATGGTTCTGTTGGGTATTACTCATTAGAGATAGAGTCAGTAGTACTCTAGAATGAGTTTGAGTGTAATAATAGATATGAGCGCGTATTTGTTAGTGAATATAAAATTTGTTTTTGAATCGGGTAAATAAGATAATTTTGCCCAAAACTATTTTGTATAAAAAAAGAAATGATTTTCTATGAATTATTATAGTATATAGTTGCATGATTGTTAGGAAGTGATAATATTAAATTATTATCATTAGTATATGGAATTAAATAAAATGGATTGAATTCAAGTAAACTAACTTGATAAATTATTAATTCATGGACTAATGAATTGGAATTTGAATTGGTTAAATTAAAGTTTAGTCGGGAGCTAAATTTGAAGATAAATTTGAATTTGTATATAAATTCAAGTAAGCAAAAGAAATAAATTGAAATTTCCTTTGTTAGTAATTAAGTAAATTCGAGATGAATTGAATATGGAAATTGAAAATTGAAAAGAATTAGTGAATGAAACTAATTTAAAATAGTAATATGAATTACTGAATGAAAGTTAATCAATAGAATTCAAAATATAAATTGAGAATTGAATTCGAATGAAATTTAAATTGTGAAATGGAATTGAAATGCAGAATTGAATGAAAATGGATATGTAACTTCAACAGTGAAGTAAAAACGTATAAGAAGTATATGTTGGAAATTTTGTAATGGAATTGGCAAAATGGTTTGAATGTTGGAATTGGATGCTACTACTAGCAGGTTATACAGGTGTATAAAGGAAATTGAGATTTTGATTTCAAAGGTAAAATTTAATTGCTCGACAAAAAGGTACGTATTTCAATTTCAGTATGAGATTTGATGACTTTCTTCTCTAGCCACTTGGCTTTTCTCTTTTCTTTTTGATTTTGAGGGGCTGTGGTGCCATTTTGTAGTCGTACCGATCGAGCCGCGCAAAGGAAACGCTGGCGAAATTTTTCGAAAATTTAGGGTGTTAGAAAAAAAATTTGAGAAAATTTGAAAGTTTGAAATTTGAATTTGAATTTAAATTTGAATGGTTAGTAGAACAATGTTGGTTAAAACCTATAATTGGAGTTGGAAAGCTAGTTGAAATGATAATGGATCTTTAATAAAAAGATTTGATTTAGGCTAGTGAGTTGATAAAACTATTTGAATTGTGAAAAATAATAATTAAGATAAGGGCATTCTTCTTAACTTGTAATTTCGGGACGAAATTCTTTTAAGGAGGGAAGATTGTAACGACCCAGAATTTTTAACAATTTAATTTGGAAATATTTAATTAATTTTAAATATTTGAAATGGTGGTTTAGATTTAATTTTCAAATATAACTTTGAATTTGTCGATTAAATTATAGAATTTAATCTATTGTGAGTTGAATATAAAAAATTTGAATCTTCAATTTTAAGCCGATTAAAAATATTTCAAAGGCTTGTAAAATTCATATTGATAATATTGAAGATAATAGAAGCTTCAGAATTGAAATTGAAAGTGATTTGTCCAGTTTTGAAATTTTAATCGTTTGAATCGATATTCAAAAATAGTCGTCCGAGACACAGTCTCGGAATTCGACGAAACCAGTTCCATTGAGTACGTAATATTGAATTATTGCCGGATTTCAAATTTCGTATTTTTTGGAGTTGATATGTGATCACACGACGCATAAACGCATTGGAATTTTATCGAATTCAATTTAAATATAAATTTAAAAATTTGTCAACGTCAGCCATTAGCATCCCTAAACTTTTGCCTAAAAACACACTGTCTCTCCTTTGATCATGCCGAGAATCACGATATAGAGATCGTGTAAACCATACTTCTTTCAATTGTAAATACTCCTCTCTTCCTCTCTCCCCCATTTCCTCAGTTCGAACGAAAATAATTTCGTTCCTCAATATATAAAAAAAAAAGTAAAACAATGGCGTGCGCGCGGCACGGGGCGGGGGGCCGGCGCTCGCGCGTGTATGTGGCGGCGGCTCAGCTAGGCGATGGCAAATCAATGAGCATCAAGATGGATGGAGGCTGCGTTCGTGGATGAAGGCAGCGATTTGGGACTGCTCGAGGGGGTTCGCGTACGCGAGGCGAGGTCGCGATATGGGTCGCGCAAGGCCAAATTGCGGTGGCGATTTGGGGATGCGGCAATTCGAAGTGGAGGCGGCGGCGCCAAGGCGATGTCGCGGCAGCTGGATTCGCGTGAGGTGATGGGGTTGCGTTGGGAATTTGAGCACGAGCGGTGGCAAATTCGGCAGTAAGGTAATAAATTTTTTTTCCTTTAATTTAATTTAAAAATATATGCAGATTTTTAGTTTGAAACCAGAAAATTGGTATAAAATTAATATTGGTCAACAAAAATTATTAATTGATAAGAAAAAGAAATTTAATAATCAGTAGGATAAATTTAATTATAGGGGGGGTTAATTAAATCTAAATTTATTTTTGTGTTACTAAGAATAATAAATTAAAGGAATTTTAGTTTAAGATTTAATTCTTCGATTTGATAATTTTATTGAAAGTGAGTTTGGTTAATTAAATTAAATTTTTAGTTAAAATAATTTATTAAACAAAGGAATTTTAAAAGATTGAAGAAATTTATATAAGCAAAATGTTAGAATTATTTTAAAAAGAAAATCAGTTTGAATCTTTAATTTTAGCTTAAAATAAAAAAATCATTAACTTGAGATGAAATAATTAGTTGAATAAAATTATTAAAGGAATTGGTTTAGAACAAAACCGATGAATTAAAATTATAAAATGAAAAATTTATTATTCGATTTGTTCGAATATTAATAAATTGTGCATAATATTTATACAAGGTATAAATCAAGAAAAATCGAGTCAAGATGGAAATGGATTGCTAATAAAAGCAAAGGTGAGAACTTCTCACTCAACGAATCAGTTTCGATTTTTATTTTAAATAGTTGATTTAAAATATTTGAATGCATGTTCGAATGATGATTGTTATCTATTGATTTTTAAAATAAACATTATACGCCGTTAGTAAGCGGATGTTATTTATTAAAAACATATACCGCGAATATTTCATAAACAGTGAAATTGGTATTATATATAATAGCAATATATATATATTGGCATATGTATATATTGGAGTTATTGATTTCCCGCATTTGTTTAGCGGATGAGACCCTATTGCGCCGTCTATTAAGCGGATAATATTTTAAATCCCATATACCACGATAATTTTGTACTGGAGCGAAATTGGTATTGTGCTAATGTTTGTGGATGTAGGAAAACAGGTTGGAGGGATCCAACTGGATTCCTCAACAGTATTTATTTGATTATGGATATTTTGATATTCGTTGATTATCATATCGATATATGATGTCGTTGTTGTCGTGATTGACTATTTGGTGTGTAGCATCATTGGACCAAATTTTGGAATTTTAAAATGATTTTTAAAGTGATTTTTGAAAATATACTATATGTTTGGAATTGATCCAGTAAATAAATAAACGATATAATTTTTAATGTTATAAAAATTAAGATTTTTGAGAAATATAGTAAAGGCTGATTTTAGAAAATATGAGGCTAATGATTTTATAAGATAGGTTAATTGGGATTTTTGAATTTATTATAAAAAGTTGAACATATAGGATTTATAAAATTAAATTATTTTATAAATCAAAATGATGAAATTATAAAGGAGATTAAAGATGTTTTAGAATAATAATACAAATTGATTTGTATAAAAGATTTATAAAATGGATATTTATAAATTAAAATATTTGAATTATAAAACGAGTTTTTATAAGTGTTAGAATGAATTGTGAATGAATTTCATAAATGAATGAAATTTATAGGATTATAATCGGTGAAGTTAGAAATGGAATTTTATAAGCAGTAGGTTTATAAAATTTGCCAAATTTTTTGAAAGAATAGATTTGAATAAATAATTGAATCTTATAAGTTATAAGATTTATAATTATGATGTTTAAAGGAACGATTGTGCAAACAAATAAATTCTAAGTATTTAACTTATAACATGAACTTTTGCTTTATAATTGAGTTATAAATTGAATAGGTTAATAAAGAAAATTTATAAAGAAAGATGTTATAAAATAAATAGAAATGGAATTTATAAACGTTGTTTTATAAATTCGCAAACGACTTATTTTGATAAGTAAATTGTTGAAACCTATTAATGGAGTTATATTCACGTTTTTGACTGTGAATAATCCTTTGAAATAAAATGAATAGAAATGATGAAATTTGTTAACGTAGTATATTCACGTTTTTGAATAGTGAATAATATGTTAAATAAATGTTTAGATTTGATGTTTTAAATAGAATTAAAACGATCTAACGTGCTTTAATTGGGTTGAGATTCGAAACCATAGATTTCAACATTTATTGTTGAAATAGACGTTTTCGAGAAATAGAAGGAAATAATGGACTATAACACTGTTGTTATAGTAAATGATTTCCGAAAGGAAATGTTTTGTATAGTATTGGGATTTACATATCTATCTTAAATTCGAATCCCTATACTAGTGATTTTGGGTTGTCGTAACGATGTTTTACGCAACATTCGTTTTGGCCCAAATAAATATGTTTAAGAGAATGATTTCCTTAAAGAATGAAATATATACTTAATCTCGATTTAAGTATATTGAATATTTTCCAAGTATAGAAAATAAAAAGATTTGTGAATTACTTATTTTTAATAAGTATGGAAATGTTTTCCAATATAAAGTGAATATTAGAGAATTTATCCTTTTGAAGATAAATTGAAATGAATAATTGAAATCGAATATTCATAGATATTTTGGATTATAAATTCACTATGGAATTTATGAATAGAAGGGGAAGTGGTTTAAAAATAAATATTGATTTATTTTTTAAGTGTGAAAATTATATATCTTGTAAAGATATTTTGGAAAATAAATAATTTGTAAAATTATTTGGAATCTAGTGATGTTGTGCATATCCATTGATAGTTCAATAACCGACTATCAATATTTCCCTTTGAATGGGTAATTGATGTGATTTGCTTGAATTTGAATGCCACACTTATTTTTGAATAAGCGCTCACTATTTGGGTTAACCGGGAAAGGACCATGGGTTCGTATAACCCATTCCGAATATGTGATACGTCGTTACGAATTGCATTTGAAGATCGGTGTTGAAGACCCGGTATTTGCGAAAGCGATAGGGTGACCTGTCGATTGACTCTGCACCGAGTTGCTCCGGTATTGAGTTCTCCATATGTGATGGGAAATCCGATCAGGATTGTGGATATCCGGATTGCAAGGACTTCTTTGTAAGTGCCTTCGGTTCTGTTCGAGCCCGGAACAGACTTGTATGGATTGTATGTCTGACGTTACAAATTGAGATATAAAGCCGATTTCATTCAAATATATTTCTGTTGGTGACGGAGAATTTATTCTTTTAGCTTAACACCCTTCTCTGAGACGTACGAGCTCAGAGGTTATGTAGTTGAAGGTTATCGGCGATATATTCCCAATTTGGTAATGTGACATGCTGAGTGTTGCTGTAAATGATCATTGTGTTGATTATTTGTGATAGGATCATTTGTTTGATCGTCTATCTTGGTGATCATTTCTATGATCATTTGTTGACCCAAAGCATGGCTTTTGTATAAAGTATGTTTTTGTGGACGTGACTTCGTCGAGCCTCACACCCCGTGAATGGTCAAAACAGGAAAGATGCAGCAAGGTTATGAGGGGTAGCGCCCTTTAGGATGTGTGCATTTCCTTCTGGAAAAGGGTGGTATCATGGTACGGAGCCCAGATACTTACTCATGTTGAAAACACTTTATGATTGTGTGAATTGATTACGAGCGCTCGGTTGAAAGGTCCCAAAGGACCGGGGGATGGCATATTCGGTCAGTTGTTACTCAGTTAGAGGTAACCCGGCCTTGTGTTGGCAGAGAGCTGGTTAAGTTCTCGGGACGTCCATCCAGAGGCGTTTCCATGTGGCAATAGGAAGTTCCTTGGCCTGATCATTCGTTGGAAATCCAAAGAAACAATATGAGACTTGTACGGTTTTAGTTGTATAACCTGCTATGGAATGTGGCGGTAACCTGCTATTGAACATAGTTAGCTATAGTAGGCATAGTTCGGAATGTCTATGCTGGCTAAGATTTATATTCTACTTTCGAAATGAAATTTTACTACATTATGCACTAGTAATAATATCAAATGTTCTTTTTAATGCGTATCAAGCATCTTTGACTATCATAAGGAGAAATCTCCTCCGATTCTGCGTTTGCATGTGTGTGTGTGCGGGAGGCCTTATGGTAGTCTCATTTTTAAAAGCATTGCGAATTGAGTTTAAAAATATTCCTCTATTTTGATTTTAAAGATAAATAAACTGTTTTGAGTTCTCACACCAGTCACATGACTGACTCGGAGTTTTGTTGTTTTCCTTCCTAAACTCTGGGTGCCCACCAATTTCCACACGGGCAGTTAAGAGTTAGGTTTATCAGGATATTCTGGATATTCTGGAGTTGCTGGAGGCAAGCTGGATGGCATGACGTATTACTAGTTTATATAGTATTTCTTTTCCGCTGTTTGATGTTGTATGTTGTTGTACACTCTGATGATATGATGTAATGAAATGTAATAACTGATATAGTTCTTTGTTTAAAGATTATTCATTTATTTATTATATGTTGTTCCGCTACGAATTGTGAGATTCTGATGTTGTTCAGTTGTTTTTCTGTTCCGTTCTATTTTCTTTTCTCCATTTTCTGTCTTTTCTCCCTTTTTCTTTGTTCTCTTTCTTAAAACCCTAATGGTTCGGTTTTTCGGCAACGAAAAATCTCAATCCGTTACACCGGAATTTCACACCCAATTTAAATATGATAATCTATATAATAAATTAATTTAAATTGATAAATGTTGTTATTTTATTCAACAGCTAATAAATGAATGGTAAATATAAATTTATTCTAATTGAAAACTAGTACATATATAAGGAATTGAATGTGTCAAAATTTTAATCATATCAAATTTGATTTTTAATTGGATTTTTTTAAAAATTCAAATAGTGTTTGAATTGATATATTAAAAGATTTAAACTATGTTAATTTTTATTCTAAAATTATACTTTGAGGATTAAGTAATATTTTCATGATTTTATTCAAGTTATAATAATTGTTTTATATTCGTTATTTAAAAGAGAATTGATTTTTTTTAGGAATTTAAAATATAAACATATATAAGAAAATCAATTAAGTAAATATTTTTAATTTCATTTTTTCATGAGATAAACACATGTTAACATCTAAGCTTATTAATAAAACATGTGTTAGGAATTTAACCACTAATTTGACAAGTGTCATAATATAAATTTTCTTTTCTTTAAATTTTTATAAAACAAATTCTAAAAGTCATTCATGCATATTCTCATTTTATTAAAACAAAAATTTTCATTTCTTCTCTCCAAAAATGTGAACCTTTTCAATCTTCATATCTTCAACAATATTTCTGCAACAATCACAAAGTTTTAGCACCAACTTATTCAAGATTTAAAGCACCAACATCAAGTCATCTCAGTTTTTTTAGAAGCCTGCAGTTCTTACATAATTTGTTCCTGCAAATTTGAATCTTCATCAGAAAAAAAATAAGGTGAGTAAATCTTTAAATTAAACCTTAAGTATAAAAGTTGTATGTTGAATGTTAGTGATGAATGCTTGCATGTTAATTGATTTGTGAAATGTTGTTTACAGTTTTAAATATTTGACTGTGCGTGTTAATGAAACTGTGACCCTCTGTTGCTTCAAGATGAAAGCAAATTTTCTTAGCAAACTTTAAATTAAAATATAGTATGGTGATGTTGGATATATATCTTCAAATATATATAAGTTAGAGTCAATATGATATAAGAATCAAAAAATATACATACTGATAATACTGTAAACTACAGAAAGTAAGTATATGCAGTAAAACAAAAAAAATCATAGCATGTTAATTATGTTAATTTTTGATGAATCAAATATATATGTTGAATCTATAATGCATGTTATGAATTTTCAAATTGAAATCAGAATTTATAACTTGCAATTGAATTCGAATTTTGAAGATTACTGTATTTGGGGCTTTTGTAAAATTCTCGAGCCTGGTTTGATTTAGCTTTTGAAATTTTAATTGAAGCTTTGTTAAATGATGATTATCACTAGAAAAATAGTGATTGATTTTATTTTGCAACATGAATTGGAAATTTGGGTTTGTAGGGTTTTTGAGTACTGTGTTTTGTGAGCTTCTGTAATTCGATCGCGTGATTCATAGAAGGGACCGAGCTTCATATGGTTTGAGGAGGAGTTGCGTGTAGTTGTTGCGCACGCATGGCCGAAGTGGGGCGCCGGAATGAGGTGAGATGGTCGTGGTTGATGGATTATTCCCTCTTGCGTCTGCAGTTTGAGTTTTTGGCTCGAACACTCGATTTCGTTTGAGCTCGCGTTGTTGGTTTCTAGGTTGAGATTATGGGTCGAGGATGGATTTGGTGTTTGCGCGTGAGGCCAGCGGTGGCGATGGTGGCGCGGTGGCACTGTGCAGGTGCACGTCGAGGCCGTGTGTGTGTGTCTGTGCGTTTCGTGTGTGCGTGAGTTGAAGCTCGAAGTCGCGCTCGATGGAAGACTCGTGCTTGGTCGCGTGATTTTTTGTGTGTGGCTCGGGTTGAGGGGTGAGTGTCGCGTGTGTTGGAGTGTGGGTTCAGGTGAGTGTTGTGAGAGGGAGGGTAGGAGATGGAGCTGGATTGTGTTAGTTGGTTTTAGGGCCGGGCTTTAAACATGTTAATGAAATTAAGTTTAAGTTTATTTTGAAACTTCAAGTTTGTTTTAAGTTTAATGTTTGACACCTTATGTTATCTCTATTTTGTTAAGTAATTAGTTTTTAATAAATTAAATACTTAAATATGTAAGAGTTTTTAAAGATGAGTGAACATTGTTTTGTTTTGAAGTTAATTAGATTTTGAAATTTAAGTTTACTTAAATTAAAATAGTAATTAGTGATGGAATTAATTAATAAATTTTGGTTAATTAATTGTTAAGATTAATAATTGATTAATTAAATGATTAATGATTAATAAATTAGTGATTAAGAAGTTAATTAATTTAATTGATTAAGAGTTAATTAATTAAGTAATTAAACATTAATTAATTTATAATTAATTAAGGGTTAAGATTTAATTAATTAAATAATTAAGGTTAATTAATGAATAATTAATTATGTAATTTAGATAAATTAATTTGCGATTAATTAAGAATTAATTAAGGTAATTAAGAATTAATTAAGGTTAATTAATTATAAATTAAGGGTTAATTAATAACCAATTAAGAAATGATTAATTTTTAATCAAAGTTTAATTAATAAATAATTATAGTAATTAATTGATAATTAAATAAAGATTATTAATTAATTAAGTAGTAATTAATTAATAATAAGATAATTAAGAGGTGATTAATTAATTAAATGATTGGGATTAATTAATTAATGTTTGGTTAAGCAAGATTAAGTGATAAATTCTTAAGTAGTTAATTTAATTTAAATTAATTAAATTAATTATGATATGAATTAAGTAGTACTTGCCTGCGGATGATAGTTTGTATTGATATCTGTATATGGTTGATATCTGTTGAATGATAGTTGAGTTATATTCTATGATGAGATGTTGTATATCAGTGATAGATATTGGTTATTATCTGTTGATCATATTGTATGATGTTATGTTTAAATCTGAATTGAATTGTATAAAGATTTTAAACAACTTGGCCTTTAAGACACGTTTGGATTTCGATGAGACCGGGATCGGGAATCAAGTTTGATTTTCTGAAAACCACATCGATCCAAGTTAAATGTTAGGTCGTGACATCTCAGGAGAGGATCGAGATGGAGTTTTATATTGCAAGGGTTATTGTCGTTAACTTTGAGGGTGATTCCAAAATGAATGTAACGAAATAATGCATTCGGTTTCGTTCGAACCCGGAACGAACTAGTATGGATTGAGTGCTTTCAGAACATCGTCAGGTGGACAATGAGCATACTAAGAGCTGTGTTCTTTATAAAGGTAATCATAGCCTCAAGCCTCATCAACCTGGAATAGCTAAAACAGGGGAGGTGCAGGAAGGTTTCGTGGGTAGCCCCCACTTGAGAGTGAGATTTACTCCTGTCTAGAAGTCCCTTATTATATATTCGACTGTGTGGGCAGTTGTTGGCCACAACTGCGGGGTTGTCTTGTTCGGAACTGTCCAGTAAGGGATGGGTCCAGCCTTGTGTGGCAGGGGATCGGGAGTGATCCTCGGTACGGTGATCTAGGCCCCGTACTGTGACGGGCGGTACCCCAGTAGCCCTGCCATTGATGAAAATCCATTTTCCCTACGAGACCCTACGGTTTTGATTGTATTACCCACTTTCGTGGCTAGTAGCTGGAATTTAATGAATGTAACAATTTCGGCTATTTTCTATTTTACTTGAAAACCCTAGACCCTATTATAATATCGCTGAATTTCCTATCAAATGTTTTGGTAAGCATAAGGTAAAAACTTACCAGTATTTATTTGTGGGAAGTCTTACGTGATACCTTTTATTTCAAATGATTTTTAAAGTCAAACAACTTTTAACTGATTTACTCATACCAGACCCATGTCTGACCCGAAGTTTATTTGTTTTTTTCATAAACTCTTGGGTACTCAAATTTTTATGAGTAGCCAAGTGATTAGGTTTGGATTAGCATATGTTTTGGAAGCTGGAGCTGGAGTCCAGATGTACTATCTATCTATATTCGCTGTAGTGGCATTTTGGGTGTTATGTTTTGAGTTGTTTGGGTTGTAAGAACTATTATGAATGTCAGATATAATGGAGTAATATTATTTTTTGTACCCTGATATGTAACCCTATGTAATGGATATGTGAAATATTATATTTTGTTCGTTTCCACTGTGAGATTCTGATGATTGTTGTTTCTTTTCTTTCTATCTTTCTATTTTTATCTCTTTCTTTTCTTATTGATGATACATTTTCTGTGGAATGAAAGACGGGTCGTCACAATAGATCTTCAATGAAAAGCGCCGTTCACCATGACACAACGTCCATCTAGTAATAGTTGGTTCGAGTGGAAGTATTGAAAATGATGCATTATTCAAGAGATTATTCATCTCCTCAGTTATATGGGATTAGTAGCACGATCAACTCAAGTCTACTCAAAGACAAAGTCTCTGACCAGAGCGGTTAGGTTGATAATAATAATTATTATTGAACCAAGGAATTTGTGTTCATACTATAGAATTGAATGTAGACGAAGTTGGAATTTTGACTATTACCAAATTAAGTAAGTCCAAAGTGATATAGTTTTGAAGAAGAAAATTGGCGTAAATAATTGTCACAATTGGGGAACGCTTAATAAAGTGTATTGGATTTTACTGAAGCTGAGTAAACGATAAATTTGGTCATAATGTCACACCATCTATTAGTGACATGTGAACATTAACATTCGGATAGTTTGGTGTTAATCGCTGACCAAATTTACACCCAAGAGTCAAACAACTGAAATGATGAATTTTCTTTCGACCAAACGATCTTATTAGTTTATAACTATCAAAAACTACTTAATATTTATTAAATATTAGTTATTAAATTTTAATATGATTTGAGAAAAAAACTTATTGCATATATTCATAATAGTTATGAATATATTGATCGATATGAGATATCGATAATAAATAGGTCAAATATGATTGTATATACTTAATTTAGGTTAAATGGGCTTACAATCCATGATGTTTGGAGATGATAGGCGGTTGGTTTGGCTAGGGTAAGAGGCGGCTACATAGGATTAAGGTTTGGAGATGCGTGGCTAAGATCTAGTGAGAAACTTACATAGTTTGGTCTCTTATCCTACCTATATAAATACTAATCTCAAAACCCTATCTCATGCTTATTCATTTTGAGTTGCCTTCTTCTTCCTTTTCATGGCAGCAACTATTCTCTAAAGTTATCCCAATATCTCAAATCCAATTCAAGTTTAAACAAGAGGCTATTTGATAGTGAAAGGTCGTTGATTCTAAGCTAGCAATCTGGCGAATCCACTAATTTTAGAGGAGAAAAATTCATTATTTTAAAGTGGACTTTAGAACATACGTTATTTCATTAGTTAGGTGAGATTTTTGCAAGTATTGGTGTTGTCACAATGGAGGTTGGATATATGCACAAAGTTTTAAGATCTAGTTTATTATTTATGTTTATAGTTTGATATTAAATATTAAAATAATTTAACATATATTTTTATTCATACACACAACATATATACACACATTAATTTATGATTTAATGTTTGCATACAATTTGAATCAAAATATATGTTTTCATATTTAATGTCTAATATTGATCCGAAATTTTTTAACACTTATTTATGTTTATTATGAATTATAAGTGATGAAAATAAGTTTTATCATTCATTTATATATTATTACCAATATTCAATGATTATTTGATTTAATAAATTCATGTAAACTAATCCATGTTTGAATTCATTTAATATTTCTTTAAAAAATTAATTCATCATGTCATGTGCCATAAAAAAGTTTCATATTATTTCAACTTAATTTTATATATTTTTTAAATTAATTTAGTTCCGGCCTAATATCAATTATTTAAATTAAAATATTATTTTAATTGAGAAAACTCCAAAAATAATTCTTACACTGTATAATATGTCTCCAAATTATAAAATTGAATTTTTATCATTTAATTATTTTATATTAATTTATTATGGTCGAAACTGTTCAGTTCAATATAATATATATGTGTGTGTGTGTGTGTGTATGTATGTATGTATGTACACACATACTAAAATTATTGCAACTTCAGATGTGATATGTTTTTGATTAGTAAGTTAATTTTTTTACTACTTTAATATATATATATATATATATATATCTTTATTGTTATTTATGGTACAATATACAATTATATAAACAAATAAATATTTTCTACAATATCTTAATGATAAAAAATATTTTATGCATACGTAAACACACACACACACACAAAAGTTATCATTTGAAATTTATAGCTATATGTTCATGCACATGTTTGACCGCATACAATACATACAAAATGAACAAATATCTCCATTGCAATGTAGACCCCAACGTCTATGTACATGCTAGTTATACCCTACATGGGTTGCTATGTTACATTTGCACACACATATATATGTATACATGTATATGATACATACACACACTAACATATACATCTATGTATGTACGTATAAGTAAAACCAAAACTAAATAAATATCAAATTACAATTTGTAAATTTAAATAAATTTTGTACACAAACTAATATGTTGCACATGGATAATTTACAGTGGAATATGTTTGGACATAGTTGCATTTCGTGCCATGAATAAATTGCTAATTAATGGCATTTAATAAATTAATCAATTTAATTAAAGAGAGAGAACGAAAGGTTTCTCTCTCCATGTAATGCAATTTATGCTCTCAATTAATTACTTGCTTTAGAGGAAGAAATGAAAAGTTTCTTTCTCTAAATTAACTCTTATAAATAATTATTTGGTGTATTTGATACACCATACATTTAAATTAATCTTATTTTAAACTTCCTTAAATAAAATACATGATTTCATTCAAACTAAATTTAGAAAATTTATAAATGAATTTAGACTTCATAGACCCATTAAAGATCCATAATGGCAAATTTTTTATAAATTCATTCATTTCTTCCATTGTAGGATGGTCCATTTCCTATAATGGTATCAAAACCCAATAGCTTATACGGCCTAAACTAGTCATGTTAAGGCTAATTAATTAAGCTTGCGCACATAGTACGGTGTCTCGAAAGGTGTCCTTTAGGATTGGAATTGGATAATCAAGTAAGCTGTCTTTCCTGATTACCTGCCTAGTCTAAAGGGTAACATGAGCCTAAAGATTTCCCTTAATAGGAAAGGCCCAATTTGAATTGGGCCTTAGGCTAATTTTTAAAGAGTTTTGAAAATTAAGACAAGATTTTAAATTTAAAAGTTAAAATTAAAATAAAAACATGTTTATTATAAAAGGATATAATATGTCATAAATTTTCAAAATATTTGGAAATGTAATGAAAAATTTCAAAATGTTTGAAACAATTTAAAGATTAATTTTGAAATTTAAAATTAAATAATAAGATTAGTAAAATAAAATAACTAAATGAGTTGGTTAATGAATACTTACATGCACATGCACACATACACACACACACACACACACACACACACATATATATATATATATATTTTCAGAGGGTTTTTATCCAAAGGCTGATATATGACACTGTCATTTATTATTGAGTTTTTATCACGCTGGTTTATCAAGCTTGATCCGGGTATTTCCAATACTCGGGTGAGATCCGAGTAGTTTCAGGTTTAGTCGAAGACCTTGGAGTTTCCAAAGGAGAGCTCGAGATATCCATCGACATATGGACATATTCTAGTATCCGCTTTGCTTAGTGTATTTTGTTTGATGGTTGTCAGCATTTGTAAGGGCAGGCTTTATAACTGCTCAAGCTGAATCTAGGTTAGACTCTGATATTGTATTTCAAAATTTCCGCTGTAAAGACTATTATTGAATAACATATGTGAAAGAGGGGGCTATGCGGTAGGATCATGTAATATGGAATAATGAAATAGTCTAGGTAGATAAAGTAGGTAAATGCGAGGAGACACCAAGACTTTTATACTGTTTCGGACCTCTCGTCCTACATCCAGTCCCTACGCTCCTCTTAGGAATTTCACTAACTAACACCCTCACTTCACCCGGAGGAATAGGTTTACAACTTACCCGAACAACCGAACGGGATTTCTTGCCTCAACTACCGAAGAGGACTTCAACTCAATTACTAAAATACAATATTCGACTTGTTGTGTTCTTGTCAACACTAATGAGTCTAACGTAGTACAATATTCCTATAATCTTATCCTCGAGAGTATGCAATGTGTTTGTGAAGATTTAGGAATGTTAATTGCTATGAATCAAAAGAATGTTATAGACAAAAATAGTGATTCAAGCAATAGATTGGTGATTGCTTTGAGAATATCTAGAGAATATGAACAAGAGAATAGTAAGATTAAAGCAAGAGAATTCGGTTAATTAAATGATGTTAGAATCATGTATATATACTTGTAGAAGATGTGCATAAGTTGTCAAAGGTTGCAAACAAGAGATGCTTCCATTTTCATTGATGAATGGTTGCAACTCTTGGGAAGAAGAAGGTGTCTTTTCAGAGACAATTCGCAGGTTTAAATTCAGTCGACTGAGCAGGAGATTCAGTCGAATGAAAATATAAAGAAAAATTTTCAGGAACAATTTCAGTCGACTGCACAGGTAATTCAGTCGACTGAAACTATGCAATTTTGTATATATGTACAGTTTCAGTCGACTGGCCATGTCTGTTCAGTCGACTGAAGTATAAAAGTATGCACAGTGAACATGTGAATGAAGTTTTTATGAATGTGTTCTAATGTTCGTGCAAATCTCTTGAGGATAGATTCTAACAAATAATCTAGACTAAGACACATAGAAAATCATACTAATGTTTATACTTTGGTCTTCATCTATCTTCTTCTAGCTTTTGCATTCTCTTCCTATTTGTTGAAGCTCATTGTCATTGATCAAAATCTTCGTGTATCAACATTCTCCCCCTTTTTGATTGATGACAATACTTTTGTAGAGATGTATATACTTACTTTCTCCCCCTGAATGTATGCACTATCTTTTCTACAAAACAAAGTTAGTACCATAGATTTTCTCCCCCTTTGTCATCGACAAAAAGGAAGAACTAACAATAGTAATAATATATCAAAACAATCACAAATCATAGAGAATATAAGCATGAACTAAGAGAAATAAAAATGTTATGACAGACAAGCATAAAATAGCTATTAGAAAGTTTAAAAATTAGACAAGCAGAGGAATCCAGTCGACTGAAACATGCAATGTTGTTCTTTCAGTTAATTGTTGAAATTAAACAAAGTATTTAAAGGAATAGTTACAAAAATATTGATATAAATATTTCAAAATCCAACTATTTCTTTGGGGATGGACTTGGAGTCTTCTTTCCTTCATTCTTCATGTAATTTATATCCCATGAATTTGGACTATATTGAGGAGTCTTAGGAGACATCCAAGGATTCACAGGATCAACTGGTGTACAATAAGATGAAGATGGATCAAGTGAGCTAACGGGGCGAGGTAGGGGTTCAGCCACTTCGTTTTTCTTTGATCCACAGAAGCGTAAACCGATTTGTTCTAGAAAACTCAAACGTCTTGCCGTAACTTTTTGCTCGAAGTATAGCTCTCGTTGAAGATCTATTTGTTGTTGTTGAAAGTGATGAATTTCATCAATCTTTCTTTTTGTGTCAGGGGAAATAAATAATCCTCGTTTTGCCTTTTTAGATTCTGGTGTGAAACCAGTACGATAATTTTCCCATTTGTAAACCGGCTCATGTGCCGGTGTTGGTGTAGGAAGTTTTGGCGATGTTGGAGTGTTATCAACTGACGAGGTGATATTGATTGAAGAGAAGGAGTTGTTTGACGATATTTTGTATTGAAATTTGATTAAGCTTTTAATTGTAAGATCGAGATGTGAAAAAAATAAAAAAATTGAGTTTATTTATAGTCGAGCTTTACTAAATAACTAAAGGTTATAATTTATTTTAAAATTTGTAACCGCACAATGATTTAGTGGTTAGGAGAATGTTGATAGAAAAGTATGGTTCATATTAATAATTCAGTTTTAAAACGTGTGGTTTAAAAATTACGTAATGTAACATATAACATTTCTGAAAAATATTGTATATTTACATTCAGTCGACTGAACAGATTTTTTTAGTCGACTGAAATGATTAAATATTTTAAAATTATATTTAGTTGATATCTTTAAAGGATATTATACCTAATTCTCGTCGAAGTTTTATAAAGGAGTTTTCTAATAGAGGTTTAGTAAATATATCGGCAATTTGATTTTCGGTAGAAATATGTTCTAAATTAATTATTCCTTTTTCGATATTGTCTCGTAAAAATTGGTGGCGAATATCTATATATTTTGTACGAGAGTGATTAACAGGATTTTAAATAAGTTTATGGTACTTGTATTATCACAATATATTGTAAATTTATATTAAAATCTTTAAGTGTTTGTTGCATATATATAACTTGTGTGCAAGCTAAAGCAGCTGATATATACTCTGCTTCGCATGTGGAAAGTGAGACACAATTTGTTTCTTACTAAACCAAGACACAAGTGATTTTCCAATGAAATGGCAAGTACTTCTTGTACTTTTTCTATCCGTTCGGGATCCACCAAAATCAGCATCACTGAATGACACTAACTCAAACGAACATTCCTTTGGATAGAAAAGACCGAAATCTTTAGTTTGGTTAAGATATCGCATTATTCGTTTTACTGCTCTTAAGTGTGAATCTTTAGGATCGGAGTGAAAACGTGCACATAAACAAACAATCATCATTATGTCAGGTCTACTAGCGGTTAAATAGAGCAAAGAACCTATCATACTTCTAAACAATTTTTTATCTACACTTTTGGCATTTTCATCTCGATCGAGATGTGTAGTGGTACTCATAGGAGTAGGTTTAGCAGAAGTGTTTTCCATACCAAATCGTTTTATTAAATTATTACAATATTTTTCTTGGTTTATAAAAATTCCATTTGTTAATTGTTTGATTTCAAGTCCGAGAAAAGATGATAGTTCTCCCATATGAGACATTTCGAACTCATTGGTCATTATATCTGAAAATTCTTTACACAAATTTTCATTTGTTGAACCAAAAATAATATCAGCTACATATATTTGAATTATTAAAATATCTTTGGCAGTATTTTTAATAAAAAGTGTTTGATCTACTTTTCCAATTTTAAATCTTGAGTTTAATAAATAACTTTTAAGTCTTTCATACCAAGCACCAGGAGCTTGTTTAAGACCATATAGTGCTTTCTTTAATTTAAATACATGATCCGGATATTTTTCATGTATAAATAACGGAGGTTGTTCTACATATACATTTTCTTTAATAAAACCATTAAAAAATGCACTTTTAACATCCATTTAAAATTGTGAAAACAAGCAAAGGCTAATAGTATACGTATTGCTTCCAATCTTGCAACGGGAGCAAATGTTTCTTCGAAATCAATACCTTCTTCTTGATTATACCCTTGTGCTACTAGTCTTGCTTTATTCCTTGTTATATTACCTTGTTCATGTACTTTATTTTTGTAAATCCATTTTGTTCCGATTACTGATTGATTATTAGGACGGGGAACTAATTCCCAAACATTGTTACGTTCAAATTGATTTAATTCTTCTTGCATTGCGATAATCCAATAATCATCTGTTGATGCTTCTTTTGGATTTTTAGGTTCTATAGATGAAATGAAAGCCACATGACTCGTTTGATTTAGTTGATTTCTTGTTCTAACTTGAGAATTTATTTCTCCTATTATATTTTGAGTTGGATGATCTCGTAATATTCTAGGAGGAGATCTTAGCTCATTATTATTTTCATGGTTTATTTCTTCTATATTTATTAATTCTTCATCATCTTTTATATTTAAATTTTTATTATAGTTTTCATCAAAAGATATATGTAGAGTTTCTTCAATTAAGTTTGTTCGTTTATTAAATACTCGATATGCTTTACTTCGTTCAGAATATCCTACGAAAATTCCTTCATCAGCTTTTGAATCGAATTTTCCTAGTTGATCTTTTGTATTTAAAATAAAAAATTTTGATCCAAATATTTTAAAATAAGATATATTTGGTTTTTTATTATTGAATAGTTCATAAGAAGTATTTGTAGTTAAATGTCTAATTGAAATTCTATTTAATACATAACATGCAGTAGCAACTGCTTCTGCCCAAAAATGTTTTGGTAGAGAACACCCATTTAACAATGTTCTTGCGCATTCTTGTAATGTTCTATTCTTTCTTTCTACAACTCCATTTGTTGAGGAGTTCTAGGAAAAGAAAATTTATGATTAATTCCTTTCTTTCTACAAAATGTTTCAAAAACTTCATTTTCGAATTCGCCTCCATGATCACTTCGAATATTTTTAATTTTCAAATCTTTAATGTTTTGAATTCTTTTGACAAATGTTTTAAAATGCTCAAAAGTGTCGCTTTTATTTTTCATAAAAATAGTCCATGTATATCTTGAAAAATCATCAACAATTACAAATACGTATCGACTATGATTAATGGATTGAACTTGTGTTGGTCCGAATAAATCCATATGTAGTAGTTCTAATGGTTGTAAAGTTGAAATATTTTTCTTAGATTTAAAAGATGATTTCGTTAATTTTCCTTTTTGACAATCATCACAAAAATTATTTATTTTAAAATTTATTTTGGGTAATCCTCTTACTAGTTCATTTTTAGAAAGTTTTCTAATAGTTTTAAAATTTATATGACAAAATCTTTTGTGCCATAACCAAGGATCATTATCTTTGGCAAGCAAACACATACTTGAATTATGATTAATATTCATATTTAAATCATAAATATTTCTATCTCTATTTCCTTCAAAAATAAGATTTTGGTTTTGATCAAAAATACTACATTTATTATTCGAGAAAGTTATTTTAAAACCTTTGTCACATAATTGACTTATGCTAAGTAGATTATGTTTTAATTTTTCAACTAATGAAACATTTGTTATAAAAGGTAAATTTGATGTACCGTAATTGTTCACATCTCCTTTGCCAATGATATAGCCTTTTGAATTGTCTCCGAAGGTAACCGAGCCACCATCAAAGTATGTGATGTTTGTAAGCATATCTTTGTCTCCGGTCATGTGTTTTGAACAACCACTATCTAATATCCATTTCTTCTTTTTAAGTGGGACCTGAAAATAAATATGAGATTATTGGTACCCACTTTTTAATAGGGTCCTAAGAAGTTAGAGTTTTAGGAAACCAAACCCAGTTTGGTTTAGTGTCCTTTTTATAAATATAGTTTTTATTATGATGAACATTATCCATAAATGTTTTAATATATTTATTTCTTATTAATACATTGTTATTTTTTGGTATCCAAATTGTAACTACCTTGTTTTGTACTTTTGTTTTAATAGGTTTCTTAATTAATTTTTGTCGTTTTGAATCCATATTCCTTTTAAAATTTGTATTTTTCTTTTTAGGAATTTTTGACTCCTTATTATATCCTAATCCATGTTTATTTGAAGAGAATTGAGAATTTTCTAAAATCTTAGATAAATTTTCTCTTCCTTTGTTAAAGTTAGAAACATTTTTAGTGGTGTACTCTAATCTAGTTTCAAGACTATTATTTTCTAACTCAACTTGTCTAATTTTAGTTTTTAAATCATGATTTTCAAAAATAATTATATCATTCTTTAATTTTGAGTTTCAATTTTTTGACTTAAAAGTGATAATTGAGTTTCCGAATTTGAATAAGATTCTTGAATTTTTTCAAGTTCTTCTTCAAGAATTTTCTTTTCATCATTTAACATATCTCTCTCAAACATAGCTTTGTTTTGATTTTCACGAATTTCCTCAATTTTCTTTTTAAGAATTTTTATTGTGCTTAAGAGTTCAGTGTTTACTTCAATTAAATCGTCGAAAGTTAAATTATTTACCTCAGATTCTTGAGCCATGAAGCATACATTTGCTTGTTCATTGTCGCTATCACTATCACTTTCGGATGATGATGAATCTGAATCGTCCCATGTTACAGAAAATGCCTTCTTTTTGAATTTATCCTTCTTGTTTTTGTTGTTGAAGTTTTTCTGATTTTCCTTTATTCGTTCTTGATAATCTTTTTGCATATGTCCTTTCTTATGACAATTGAAGCATTCTATATTTGAGGATGATGGTTTGTTCAAGAAATTCTTTTTGAATCCGTTTTTGTTTCCTTTTCTATACTTTAGGAATTTCTTGAAATTTTTGGCTATAAATGCTAGATCCTCATCTTCAGACTCTGATTCTTCCTTTTCCGCATGAAAAGCAATATTCTTTCTTTCTTGAGCTTGATCCTTTTTAGCTTGCATATTTACTTAATACGACATAAGATTTCCAATCAATTCTTCTGGTTTCATTGTAGTTAAATCATTTGCTTCCTCGATTGCTAATACTTTTCTCTCCCATTCATCAGTGAGTGAATTTAGAATTTTAGACACAATGTCAAAGTCCGTGTATCTTTCTCCTAGTCCGATTAGAGCATGATGAATGTCTTGAAATCTTTAGTACATGTCATTGATGGATTCATTTTGTCGCATTCTAAAGTTTTGGAATTGATTCTTCAACATGGATATCTTTGTACGTTAAACCTTGTTTGTGCCTTCATGTATGACTTTAAGTGTTTTCCATATCTGATATGTAGTAGTACATATGCTAACATGGTTGAATTCATGTGACGCCCCACCTCTATACCCACGCTAGCCAAGAACACTCCGGAGTAGTGCTGTCAACTAGCACGGAGAATAAGGCTGTTGAGGAGCGACCATCCATGTAATTGCTTATCACACGGTGGCTATAAATAATCTTCGGAAACAAACATAGAAATAATCATATCACAAATCAGTCACAGATATCCATATCACAAAGGCGGAAGAAGATATGAATATATAACTAACACATGAAAGTGTACATCAGAGTAGTGGTCAGTAAGATGCACGATAATACAAAAGAATAGCAACACGTGCTATACAAAAGAATACAACTATGAGTCTATATCTCAAGTGTATACAACAAAAACTGCTAATCTAAACAGTTAGCCAAAAGTCAGAGTGATGAATCCCTGGGAAGAAGTCGAGCAGAAGCACCTGTAACATCTCGGTCTGACCCGAGTATTATTTAAGAAAATAATAAACGGATCAGTCTAGCTATAAATATCAGATGACATGATATAACATAAAAGATATGGCATAAACATAAATATCCATAACGACATACCACTATAAGTATGTAAATAATGATCAACAGAAGATCAATCAATAAGAGATAATCAATATCACAAGAATCTTCTCAAAGATTCGAAGAGGGCATCATACCCTAAACTTGTACTCATAACAAGTCAATGACATAAATTCCAGAAAACAACACGAGAAATCCAGAAATCATAAAAAGGGAAAGAGGCCTATCACATGACGGTCCGAAGACCATGGGGAGCTACCCCACATGTGTGAGTGGAATCACACAGATTGAGGTCAAGACTAAC
Source organism: Allium cepa (assembly GCA_030765085.1). Lineage (NCBI taxonomy): Eukaryota > Viridiplantae > Streptophyta > Magnoliopsida > Asparagales > Amaryllidaceae > Allium > Allium cepa. Next base: position 346,818,857 of record CM060928.1, on the reverse strand, counting down.
CAAAAAGCAGAAAGGTATGTGTGAATGGAATCACACAAGTGGTGTCTAGTCTAACCTTGCAATGAAAGAGACATCGCGCAATTGCTAGTCTAATTCATAAAGCGATCATCAAGATCAACGAGAAGTGTCAATTACACTAAGCTAGTAAATATAGAAGTTTAGCTTCATGTCCCATAACCACTTGCTTAACTTAAATATTTACGAACAAACTGTAAATCTTCACTAATAAAATTGTCACAAGAGGTTCAATCGAACAAGTCCAAGAATTAACCGACGAAGTGAACGCAAGCGTTTCATACCACTTGTTTTACTAAGTCGTTTAATTAGATTTCTCATCCGAGTGAGGTAAAGGCTTGTATATACTAATAGATTGGAAAACGGTTTAAGAAAAGAGCTTTGTTATTAAAAATAGAGTTGAAATTGTTTGTTAAAAGAGTTTTGATATTTACTACTAGTATTGAAACCTTTGTATTATAAAGTGACAAAACACATAAGCAAGTGTAGAAACAATCAGTCACAAAGATCGCATACGGAGATGCGAATAAAATCCAAGGAAATCAGCTCAATATTTTTCAGATAAGATCCCCTACGGAGGGGGGGTCCAGGGGGTGGCAACCCCCCAAGGTGGGGGTGCGGGGGCAACGCCACCGCTTACGGGGTCTAACGACCTAACGACTCAAGGGTCATACGACCTAACGGCTGCGACCTAGGGGTCTAAGGGGTCAAGCGACTTAGTGGTTGCGACCTAGAGGTGTTCGCGACCTAACGATGACTCACGACCCAACATGGCCGACTTAACAGAGTCGAGCGACCTAAGGTAAATGGTCCAACGACCTAACTCGAACGACTTATCTGGAGCTTAGGTCGAAGACGACCTACGAGATAAACCAGGCCGACTTAGTGGACGAGCGACCTAAGGTAAATGGTCCAACGACCTAACTCGAACGACTTATCTGGAGCTTAGGTCGGAGACGACCTACGAGATAAACCAGGCCGACTTAGTGGACGAGCGACCTAAGGTAAATGGTCCAACGCCCTAACTCGAACGACTTATCTGGAGCTTAGGTCGGAGACGACCTACGAGATAAACCAGGGCGAGCGACTTAACGTTTGCCTAGAGATTATAGGTCGGAAACGACCTAAGACTTAAAGCTTAACTCGCGAGCGACCTACGGCTTAAGGCCAAACTCGTGAGCGACCTACGACTTAAGGCTTAACTCGCGAGCGACCTAACTCCGAAGTGCCAGTACTTCCAGAATGACCTAAAGCCCTGCGACCTATGGTACTAACTCGCGAGCGACCTAACGACTTAACTCGTGAGCGACCTAATTCCGAAGTGCCAATTCTTCCAGAACGACCTAAAGTTAACTCGTGAACGACTCACGACCCATGGACGAACGACTTAACTCCGAACGACCTAAAAATGGCCAGAACGACCTAAGTGCAGAAAATTCACCAAAATGCTAAAAATTGGAGTTTTTCGCCAATCCAATCCAAACCAAATGCAAATGTGCATGCAAAAGTGATAGGGAATCATTCCCAACAGTCCAATATAGTTATAGACTAGATTTGTGAGACAAAAATCTCACCTTTGCACTAAAGTTTATGAAGATGAAGCTTGAAAGCAAGGAGAAGCAATCCAAAGCTTGAATCCAATATCTTCTACTTGAATTTGGAGTTGAATGTTGGATTTGCAATTGAATTTGTGCTTGGAGTTTTAATTTCCCATTCCCTCCACCATTAATGCCAAAGCTTGATTAGTTAGGAAATTTATGAAGAGTGAGGAGAAGAGGGTTGGAACTTGGGCTTAATAGGCTAAACTAACCCAAAGTCCAAAGCGGGAAAAGTTAGTGAAATTTCACTAACTCCAAACCTATCGATGTTTATACTTAAAAAGTTGTAAACGACATTTCGAACTCAATGGAAGTGGTCTCGAGTCCTAATTTGACCGTTTGCAAAAAGTAGCTTTTCGGACCAAAATCCGATTAACGAGTTAATATTTAAATAAAATATTTAAATACAAACTCGATAAATATGCGGGTTGTTACAGACTCCCCTCCTTAAAGAAATTGCGTCCTCGCAATATATATAAGATGGAAATAAAAAGTAACAACCATAAAAGCATATTAACACAAGAGGAATTTTGAAAAAAGAAGTTCACCTCAAGGAGAAGGAGTAAGCAAGTCCGGATGTGTACGCTCGATGAATTCTCTGGATTCCCAAGAACAATCCTTAGGATTTGAGGACCATTGAACCTTCACAAGCGGAACATCTTTATTTCGAAGTCGTTTAACCTCAGAAGCTATAACTCGAATAGGATGCTGCTCATAAGTTAAATTCGGCGAAACTTCAATTTCATCCACAACAGCAGGCTCAAGAATAGAATCGGAATCCCGAAGGCATTTCCGTAATTGAGAAACGTGAAATACATCATGCATAGCAGAAAACTGAGCCGGCAATGCAAGGCGATAAGCCATGGAACCAATACGTTCAGTGATAGGAAATGGCCCAATATATCGAGGCGCTAACTTCCCCGATCGACTGAAACGTACAACACCCTTCATAGGTGAAACACGAATAAAAACAGGATCCCCAACAGAAAATTCTAATTTCCTTCTTCGATTATCGGCATAGGATTTTTGTCTACTCTGGGCTTCTTTCATCCTATGTCGAATAAGTTCAATCTTTTCCGTGGAATCACGAATAAAGTCTGGACCTAAAACCAGCTTCTCACCGGCCTCAAGCCAACAAGAAGGAGATCGGCATGGCCTTCCGTAGAGTGCCTCGAAAGGTGCCATACCAATACTAGATTGGAAGCTATTATTATAGGAAAATTCAACAAGTGAAATATGATCTTCCCAACTTCCTCCAAAATCAAGCACACAAGCACGAAGAAGATCTTCAAGAGTTTGATTCACACGCTCGGTTTGTCCATCGGACTGGGGGTGATAAGCGGTGCTAAAATTAAGCTTCGTTCCTAAAGCTTTTTGAAGACTCTTCCAAAATCCACTAGTAAACAATGGATCACGATCGCTAACAATAGAAGTAGGAACTCCATGCAATTTTACAATTTCCTTGACAAATAGTTTGGCCAAAAGCGGAACGGTTCGGCTAGACCGAACCGGAATAAAATGGGCGGATTTAGTAAGTCTATCAACAATCACCCATAAGCTATCATGACCCAAACGAGAACGGGGAAGGCCATCTATAAAGTCCATGGAAATTTGATCCCACTTCCAAATTGGAATTTCTAAAGGTTGCAATAACCCACCAGGCCTTTGATGTTCGGCCTTGACAAGTTGGCAAGTCATGCAACACTTAACAAAGTTAGCAATATCAGATTTCATTCCCTCCCAATAATAAAGTCGCTTCATATCAGCGTACATTTTACTACTACCAGGATGAATGGTGAATCTAGAACGATGGGAATCTTCTAAAATATCTTTACGAAGATCTCTAATATTTGGTACGATAAGTCTACCAAATTTTCGAATGCCGCCACGAGAATCAATATCAAAGTCTTTCAAACCTTCAATATCAATTTTATCCTTAACATTTTTGCCAAGAAGAGCCAATTCAGAATCTAGCCCTTGAGCTTCAAGAATGCGGTCTAAAAGAGAAGGATGAGCCTCAAGGCTACATAAAACAAGCGATGAGCATAAATCGGATACGCGCTCTCGAATCTCACAAGTGGATAAGATCTCGAGATCGTTCCATTCGGATATCATCATAGAAACAACTGCTTGTTGCTTACGGCTAAGAGCATCGGCGACACGATTACCCTTACCGGGGGTATAAAGAATATCAAGATCATAAGGTGCAAGGAACTCGAGCCAACACTGTTGACGTAAATTAAGTTCTTTTTGAGAAAATAAATATTTCAAAGACTTATGATCCGTGTAAAGAATAAATTTCTCTCCCAATAGATAATGACGCCACATTCGAAGGGCGAAAACAATAGCCGCGAGCTCTAGATCATGAGTGGCATATCTAGTCTCGGCCGGCTTCAATTGCCTAGAAGCATAAGCAACAACACGTTCTTTTTGCATAAGAACGGCACCCAAACCAACGTGACTAGCATCGGTATAAACAACAAAATCTTGATTCCCCTCGGGAATCACAAGAATAGGAGCATCGGAAAGGAGTTCTTTCAATTTCTGAAAAGAGGCTTCACATTTGTCCGACCAAATGTATTTAACTCCCTTCTTAGTCAAGCCAGTAAGAGGCACGACAATCTTAGAAAAGTCTCTAATAAAACGGCGGTAATAGCCCGCCAATCCGAGAAAACTACGAATCTCTGTCACACTCTCCGGTCTCTTCCAATCTTGAATCGCTTCGATCTTTGAAGGATCCACGGATATCCCGGATTCGGAAATAATATGACCGAGAAACTTCACACGAGATTGCCAAAAGTGGCATTTAGAAAATTTCGCCTTTAATTGATTACTCCTAAGTGTTTCCAATACAATCCTAAGATGTTTCTCATGTTCCTCCTCGGTTTTTGAATACACTAGAATATCATCAATGAATATGAGAACAAACCGATCGAGGAAATCTTTGAAAACTCGATTCATGAGGTCAACGAAATAAGCTGGAGCATTCGTTAACCCAAATGGCATAACAAGCCATTCATAAGATCCATATCGAGTACGGAATGATGTCAAAGGAATGCTATCCTCAGCGATACGAAGCTGATGGAAACCGGTAGCCAAGTCCAATTGTGAAAAGACCTTAGCACCACTAAGCTGATCGAATAGATCATCAATCCGAGGTAAAGGATATTTATTTTTAATAGTAAGATCGTTAAGCTTGCGATAATCAACGCAGAGCCTCAGAGTACCATCGGATTTCTTTACGAAAATAGCCGAAGCTCCCCAAGGCGAGGAACTAGAGCGAATAAATTGCCTCGTCTCCAACTCAGATAATTGTTTACGCATCTCCTCATTTTCCTTATTGGACATGCGATAAGGAGGACGAGTAATAGGTTGAGCTCCAGAAACAAGATTAATTCTGAACTCAATTGCTCGTTTAGGTGGCAAACCTAAAACGGGCTCGAATATGTCGGAAAATTCACGAACAACATGAATACGAGAAATAATATCATCTTCATCATCATCATCGTCATCACGAGGATTTAAAGAATATAAAGATGCCACCAAACAGGATTCTGAATCTTTAAGATTAACAGAAATCTGTTTAACAGATTGTGGATGTCGGAGATGAATAGTCCGCTCAGGACATAGGATATGGGCTTGATAACGGTTAAGCCAATCCATTCCCAAAATTATTCCAAAGCCTAAGTAACGCATGACATGCAAATCGGCTAGGAAAGAAAAATCACATAAAATAATCTCCACATCTTTACAAAGCAAACTAAGAGTTGCGGATCCACCAACAGGATTCGCAATTTTTAAAGAAGTCATCAATGCAGTAACACTTAAGGAAAAAGTGTCTACCAGTTCCTTTGATATAAAATAATGGGATGCACCCGCATCAAAGAGAACTCTAATAGGTTGATCATGAAATAAAATAATACCATCAAGAATGGAATGAGAAATACCTTGGCCACGAGATGTGTTGCCAGGGGCTTGAGCCACATTTAACTTTCCCTCATTCCTGCTTTTACGTTTGAGGCATTGATGTATAAAGTGATCTGGGCTCTTACAATAGCGACAAGATTTGGGCTTAGAGCACTTATTCGCATAATGATCCCCAGACCCACAGTTGAAGCAACTCGCACCACTAGGAGAAGGAGACTTTGCCGCAGGGATTGCCTGCTTACCCTTTTTGTTGGGATAAGGACCCTTGAATTTGTTTGGCCTCTTCTTGTTGTTGAAGTTTGGTTTAGCGCCTTCCACTTCAACATCACTCTCTCTATCAGCCTCTTCAAGACGAAGAGCGATATCGACGAGTTGATCAAATGCGACTTCTAGTTTCAGGAGCAGTGGCTTCTTAAGACTCTTATTTAAGCCATAAACGAACCTCTGGTTCTTCTTCAATGGGGTGTTGATGTATTCAACCCCATATTTGGAAAGCGACTCGAAGGCTGCGACGTAATCAGTCACAGAGGATTGACCTTGAACAAGGTCTATAAAACGTCGAGCCAAGGTTACTTTCCCAGCTTCTGGTACAAACTTTAACTCGAAGCGTCCCTGAAATTGCTCCCAGGTGAGATCCGCTTCATTAATTTCTGAAATAAGGAGTTCGTACCAGTCCAATGCTCTCTCCTGGAGCATGCTGGAAGCCACCTGAACGCGGTGGAGATCGATAAGGTTCATGCGAGAGAAGATTCGATCACATGATTTTAACCAAGCCTGGACCTCGATGATATTTTCCGAACCTTTGAAGGGCTTCCCACCCAAGTTGGTGTAGTCGCTGCACAAGCGTGCAAATCCCGACTTTGGGTGAGTGGGTTCTGGGTTAGCTCCAGCTGCTTGAGCATTAGTTACTAAATCAAGAAGCTGTTGAGCAGTCATAAAAACTCCATCCGGAGGAGCAGCACCAGATGATCCAGTTCTGGGACGGCCTGGTCTAGACATTCTCTTCCTTAAAGAAAGAAAGAAGAGAAGTAAGAAGGTTATTTACCAATGAACATCAAGTAATCTTGATAGATAAAACAAGGAATCATAAAGGAAATAGGATGAATCGGTACGAAGACTCGAATTAATCCTATGGTAGGACTCCTAAGATAGACCTAGGACGATGATCCTTGTTAAGTTATTCTACATTGTTCCGAAGTTTGGCTCTGATACCAAGCTGTGACGCCCCACCTCTATACCCACGCTAGCCAAGAACACTCCGGAGTAGTGCTGTCAACTAGCACGGAGAATAAGGCTGTTGAGGAGCGACCATCCATGTAATTGCTTATCACACGGTGGCTATAAATAATCTTCGGAAACAAACATAGAAATAATCATATCACAAATCAGTCACAGATATCCATATCACAAAGGCGGAAGAAGATATGAATATATAACTAACACATGAAAGTGTACATCAGAGTAGTGGTCAGTAAGATCCACGATAATACAAAAGAATAGCAACACGTGCTATACAAAAGAATACAACTATGAGTCTATATCTCAAGTGTATACAACAAAAACTGCTAATCTAAACAGTTAGCCAAAAGTCAGAGTGATGAATCCCTGGGAAGAAGTCGAGCAGAAGCACCTGTAACATCTCGGTCTGACCCGAGTATTATTTAAGAAAATAATAAACGGATCAGTCTAGCTATAAATATCAAATGACATGATATAACATAAAAGATATGGCATAAACATAAATATCCATAACGACATACCACTATAAGTATGTAAATAATGATCAACAGAAGATCAATCAATAAGAGATAATCAATATCACAAGAATCTTCTCAAAGATTCGAAGAGGGCATCATACCCTAAACTTGTACTCATAACAAGTCAATGACATAAATTCCAGAAATCAACACGAGAAATCCAGAAATCATAAAAAGGGAAAGAGGCCTATCACATGACGGTCCGAAGACCATGGGGAGCTACCCCACATGTGTGAGTGGAATCACACAGATTGAGGTCAAGACTAACCAAAAAGCAGAAAGGTATGTGTGAATGGAATCACACAAGTGGTGTCTAGTCTAACCTTGCAATGAAAGAGACATCGCGCAATTGCTAGTCTAATTCATAAAGCGATCATCAAGATCAACGAGAAGTGTCAATTACACTAAGCTAGTAAATATAGAAGTTTAGCTTCATGTCCCATAACCACTTGCTTAACTTAAATATTTACGAACAAACTGTAAATCTTCACTAATAAAATTGTCACAAGAGATTCAATCGAACAAGTCCAAGAATTAACCGACGAAGTGAACGCAAGCGTTTCATACCACTTGTTTTACTAAGTCGTTTAATTAGATTTCTCATCCGAGTGAGGTAAAGGCTTGTATATACTAATAGATTGGAAAACGGTTTAAGAAAAGAGCTTTGTTATTAAAAATAGAGTTGAAATTGTTTGTTAAAAGAGTTTTGATATTTACTACTAGTATTGAAACCTTTGTATTATAAAGTGACAAAACACATAAGCAAGTGTAGAAACAATCAGTCACAAAGATCGCATACGGAGATGCGAATAAAATCCAAGGAAATCAGCTCAATGTTTTTCAGATAAGATCCCCTACGGAGGGGGGGTCCAGGGGGGTGGCAACCCCCCAAGGTGGGGGTGCGGGGGCAACGCCACCGCTTACGGGGTTCGACCTGCCCGGTCAGGTCGCGGGGGTCCAGGGGGCAGCGCCCCCGGCGGGGTGCGGGGCAGCGCCCCGACCAAAACGGTACGACCTAGTGAAGACAAAATGAGGTCTAACGACCTAACGACTCAAGGGTCATACGACCTAACGGCTGCGACCTAGGGGTCTAAGGGGTCAAGCGACTTAGTGGTTGCGACCTACGAGATAAACCAGGGCGAGCGACTTAACGTTTGCCTAGAGATTATAGGTCGGAAACGACCTAAGACTTAAAGCTTAACTCGCGAGCGACCTACGGCTTAAGGCCAAACTCGTGAGCGACCTACGACTTAAGGCTTAACTCGCGAGCGACCTAACTCCGAAGTGCCAGTACTTCCAGAATGACCTAAAGCCCTGCGACCTATGGTACTAACTCGCGAGCGACCTAACGACTTAACTCGTGAGCGACCTAATTCCGAAGTGCCAATTCTTCCAGAACGACCTAAAGTTAACTCGTGAACGACTCACGACCCATGGACGAACGACTTAACTCCGAACGACCTAAAAATGGCCAGAACGACCTAAGTGCAGAAAATTCACCAAAATGCTAAAAATTGGAGTTTTTCGCCAATCCAATCCAAACCAAATGCAAATGTGCATGCAAAAGTGATAGGGAATCATTCCCAACAGTCCAATATAGTTATAGACTAGATTTGTGAGACAAAAATCTCACCTTTGCACTAAAGTTTATGAAGATGAAGCTTGAAAGCAAGGAGAAGCAATCCAAAGCTTGAATCCAATATCTTCTACTTGAATTTGGAGTTGAATGTTGGATTTGCAATTGAATTTGTGCTTGGAGTTTTAATTTCCCATTCCCTCCACCATTAATGCCAAAGCTTGATTAGTTAGGAAATTTATGAAGAGTGAGGAGAAGAGGGTTGGAACTTGGGCTTAATAGGCTAAACTAACCCAAAGTCCAAAGCGGGAAAAGTTAGTGAAATTTCACTAACTCCAAACCTATCGATGTTTATACTTAAAAAGTTGTAAACGACATTTCGAACTCAATGGAAGTGGTCTCGAGTCCTAATTTGACCGTTTGCAAAAAGTAGCTTTTCGGACCAAAATCCGATTAACGAGTTAATATTTAAATAAAATATTTAAATACAAACTCGATAAATATGCGGGTTGTTACAATTCATTTCTATCCAGGGCGCAAAAAAGCATATTCATAGCTTTAGCATTTGCACTTGCTTCATTCTTTTGAGTTTGTGTCCATGTAGGATAATCGGTTGTAGGTACAATGAACTCTGCTTGAGTAGCATTCCAGGCTTCAAAACTTGTTGCTTGCATATAAATTCTCATCCTTGTAGCCCAATAGTTATAGTTTAGTCCATTGAATAGAGGAGGTCTTTGGGTGGATTGTCCTTCCGCAAATGTAGAACTATAAGCAGATGTTGTGCTTGTGCTTGCGTTATTTTCCATATTACCAATATGTCTAATAACGATGTTATGGTTATAAGACGGCCAAGCTCTGATACCAATTGAAAGAGGGGGCTATGCGGTAGGATCGTGTAATATGGAATAATGAAATAGTCTAGGTAGATAAAGTAGGTAAATGCAAGGAGACACCAAGACTTTTATACTGGTTCGAACCTCTCGTCCTACGTCCAGTCCCTAAGCTCCTCTTAGGAATTTCACTAACTAACACTCTCACTTCACCTGGAGGAATAGGTTTACAACTTACCCGAACAACCGAACGGGATTTCTTGCCTCAACTACCGAAGAGGACTTCAACTCAATTACTAAAGTACAATATTCGACTTGTTGTGTTCTTGTCAACACTAATGAGTCTAATGTAGTACAATATTCCTATAATCTTATCCTCGAGAGTATGCAATGTGTTTGTGAAGATTTAGGAATGTTAATTGCTATGAATCAAAAGAATGTTATAAACAAAAACAGTGATTCAAGCAATAGATTGGTGATTGCTTTGAGAATATCTAGAGAATATGAACAAGAGAATAGTAAGATTAAAGCAAGAGAATTCGGTGAATTAAATGATGTTAGAATCATGTATATATACTTGTAGAAGAGGTGCATAAGTTGTCAAAGGTTGCAAACAAGAGATGCTTCCATTTCCATTGATGAATGGTTGCAACTCTTGGGAAGAAGAAGGTGTCTTTTCAGAAAAAATTCGCAGGTTTAAATTCAGTCGACTGAGCAGGAGATTCGGTCGACTGAAAATATAAAGAAAAATTTTCAGGAACAATTTCAGTCGACTGAAACTGTGCAATTTTGTATATGTGTACAGTTTCAGTCGACTGGCCATGTCTGTTCAGTCGACTGAAGTATAAAAGTATGTATAGTGAACATGTGAATGAAGTTTTTATGAATGTGTTCTAATGTTCGTGCAAATCTCTTGAGGATAGATTTTAACAAATAATCTAGACTAAGACACATAGAAAATCATACTAATGTTTATACTTTGGTCTTCATCTATTTTCTTCTAGCTTTTGCATTCTCTTCCTATTTGTTGAAGCTCATTGTCATTGATCAAAATCTTCGTGTATCAACAATATGTTATTCCATTCCTATGACATTCTGTTATGTCTACTCTTCTTTATTACCCTTAAAGATCCGTCTTTTCGTGCAATTTGAGTTTGACATGTGTGATTTATTGTAAATTCAAAGATTACGGGAAAACATGACTTTACAGTTGACAAAGAGAATGTGTGTAAATTATTTTCATTATTGGTACATGTTGTAATATTTTCTTATAAGTAAAAGATAAGTTGGCCAACATATCAAGGCCCAGCCCATTCCAAATCAATTTGCATAAACTCAAGGCATGAAAGAAAAGTTGACCCATAATTTTAAGCCCGACTCAAGTCCATGTCAATTAGCATTTCTTAGATCAGTCCATTCCAAGTCCATCCACATTTAACTAGCTTCATCCTAGCAAATACAACAAGAAAGCCATAGATAGGCTGGCCTCGACCCCTAGATCTGAACTGGCATGGGACAAGTTGACCCAGCAACCTCATATGATTTGACCAGGACAAGACCAGTCCGTGGCCCGGTTAAATCTCAGGAAGACTACGACCGACCCTACATAGCCCGCCTCATCACTAGGTCCTGCCCCGACCTTTGACGCTTCGAACTTAGCTTTTTCAGCAAGCTTCGATAATAACTGATTTCCTTTGTGCAAGAAGCTTTCTCCAGCATTGCTACTTAGAAAAGTGTGCTAGAAGTTGACAAGTACAATCTAGTATGACTTAGTACATCCAGTACTGTACAATGTCTGCCAAAAGCTTATCTAATCCTATATCATGTTGCCTTTCTCAACACAAAACATACGACCAGTATGGTCTCACGGTTGGGATGCACATTAGCAACATATTACAACTACCTTTCTTACCGTCTTCCATCCATCCAAGCATCCAAATCTATGGTCGGGAAGATTCCTACCTATTTGCAGCATAATCTCAACCATCCATTAATCTATTTTATCTGCTACAAATACCCTTTTCCATACTCCGGCTATTATAAATATTCTCATTTATATTTATAGATTATATCCAGATTTAATAAAGATTTTGTAAAAGAGGAAGGCAGAATTTTTCAAACATATATTTCCGTACGGATTTCTAATCAAAGGGTTTCCTAATTTAGGGTAATAAGATTAAGGAGAATACTTCTGAAAAGTTAGTTTTAAAGACAATTTATAAAAAAAAAGATAAACGAAGTTATCATTTTCAGTTATACAGAAAAAATTAAATATGAAATATAATTTTTCTGTACAACTTAAAAAGATAAATGAATTTATCATTTTCTTGTAAATTGTCCTTGAAACTAATTATTCAAAAATGTCATCCTGTAACAACCCTGATTTTTCGATGTTGTTAGAATAAATTAAAAAAATTAATTAATCAACTAGAAATTTTATTGAGAATTTTGACTTCTCATTTACTGAAGGTGAGAAATTAGAACTTAAGTGTTTTATTTAAATAATAAGTGGCATTTGAGTTTAATATGAGAGTTCTTAAACTAACATTACGAAGTAATCATTTTTGTAGATAAGTTTTCTTGAAATTAATGCTCATTTTAATAAATAAGATAGAGTTAAAAACGCTTTGTTTATTTATTTAAAGTAAGGGAACATTATTGAATTTAAATGTATTAGTTATATCTTAAATTCATGATAAAAAGGAGTTTAAATTCCAAGAGTAGAGAGTATGTTTTGTTAATACAGAATAGAAATACACTGGGTCCTTATTGAATTTAATATAAAGCCAAGCCCATTAAGACTTTAAGTAAAAAGGAGAAGTCTTCATTCTTAACTACTATCTCCAAGCCACTTCCTCCTTTATTCTCAAAACCTTGAAAGCAAAAAATCAAAGTTTTAAATTCCAAATAAACTCTAGAAAAATTAGAAAAAATTAAAGTAAGTCTCTCTAACACTAATCCATCTTATAGACTAATAGATGGATTTTAAGCCGCAGCCCTTTCGATTTTTCAAAGTTCTGTAATTTTATTTCCTAATAATGTAATTGCCATAACTTGTGATTTAATAGTCCGAATTAGGTGAATTTTTTATGACTTCAAGCTACGGCTATCATCTTCAACTTTTATGTTTTGAGTTTTATCAGATTTTGGGTTTTAGAGGGTCTAATTGGTTCTTTAAACCGCAAACCTGTCGATTTTCAGTGTTTTGTAATTGTATGTCCTGAGAATGAAATTGCCATAACTTTTGATTCACAAGTCCGATTTAGGTGATTATTTTTCTCTCTACGAGCCATGGAAATCATCTTCAAATTTGATGTTTTATTAGATTTTGCATTTTAAAGGGAAAAATTGGCTAAATAAGCCGCTGTACTGAGTTCTATTGCTAGTTTCGTGCAATTATTATTGCTATTTCATGACTATTTCTTTATAAATTCAGAAGCTAAGTATCATTAACACTTTAAGCTATGAATTTATGGTTTTTCAAGAGCATTTGTTGTAAAAGATTTGAATTTAATGTCTCTTGAACTCAATGTTTTCGTGCACGAGACTTGGAATCGATTTCTTAAGAATATTTTCAATTAAAAACTAGTTTTGAATTAAAAAATTTCTAAATCAATTTCTATTAGTAATAATATTTCTCCAGAGCATATTATATATATATATATCAATGATATAGAGATTTTGAAAGAAAAGAATTTCTATATTGTTTCGAAAAATCGTTTTAGAACTAGTTTTCTTAAAGTAAAGTATTTCTTAAAATCATAAGCTTTTGCACTCTTCAAGCCAACAAGGAAGTGATTTATACGATTTAGTATAGCATGTGGTACAGGACACATGCCTTTAATTTTTCGGTTAATTCCGGACTTGTTCGATTGAGGTCATACACGAGAGTGAAATTAACTAACTTATAATAAACGGTTAAGTGAGAACGTGTGGCATGAGACGCACTGTTGTCACTAATTTGGTTATTATTTGGAAGTTTGTGACACTTCATATTGATCCTTCGGGCATGTTAACATTTCTAGTACCAGGCTTTCAGCCCATTTGTTGGGCTTTTGGGTCATTTGTTGGGCACAAAGTTTGTTGATAGTGCTTGGCAGGTTTTGGCAAATTTGTTATGATGCATGTGCGGCGTAGCTTAGACTCACTGTTTGTTGGGATCCATTTTCTGTTGTTTTCGGGATTTCTTTATTATTGATTTCTAGAATTTGATAAGTTTTAAATGTTTTCACCATTATGTTGGATGTTGGATATATACGTAGCCTTAGTGCTAATTTAAGGTGAAACTTGGTGATTGCATTTTTATTGATTTGAACTCCTTATAGAGTTCGATATGTTGGGATTTTTATGGTGATTTTGATGAATGTGACTCTTGTGAACATATACATAGCCTTAGTGCTAATTTGAGGTGAAATTTGGTGATTAGTTTATGTTGATTTGAACTCCTTAGAGATTTCGACATGTTGGGATATTTGTGGTGATTTTGACAAATGTGACTTTTGTGAACTACGTTGATATTGTGAATATGAAGTCTCAACTCAAGAGAGGCTATTTAACACTCCCTTTTATATTCCCTTTAAATATCATGCACTAATCATCTTCTTTAAGTTAGACTGGCCCGTTCTATCATTTTATATAATACTCAGGTCAGACCGAGTGGTTTTCGGTTAATTGATTGCAGTATGTATCTCACCTTGTAGCACCTCGGCTTATGGGTTTAGCTTTCGTTGTTTAGTATGTTTCTATGTCGATCTTTTTGTTAACAGTTTGGACATCTTTATATATATATTCTTTAGTCAGACTATTTTGTATATGTGGTTCATAAGAACCACTTACTTATGTAGCACATGTTGTACTTCCTCTGTTTGTATATGTATATATATATATATATATATATATATATATATATATATGTTCTTGATCTATGAACTTATTGTCATGTATTGTTCTGAATTGATCCTTAGCCACTATAATTTTGTGTTATTCCTGAATTGATTATGTCAATTCCTCGAAAGGAATTTTTTAACTCAGACCACCTAATCAACGTATTTGATAGTCGCTCAAGACAAAATTCATGAATGGTCTCTCCTAACCAGCTATATTCTCCACACTAGCAGAAAATATTACATAGTAATACTCTTTGTTAGTGTGTGTCTTGAGGTGGGGCATTACAGCTTGGTATCAGAGCAGAGTTCAGAACAAAATATGATAATACGGTCCAGAACCAGAATAATGTGCGTATAGTACAGCGTATCTTTAAGGATAGCTTGTTGGGTATCCTTTATCTAGTGGCATTCGTACTTTATGGGGATGGATGATGGGAATATCCCCTTATTTCTTTTCCTTTCAGAATTCTTATTTCCGTCGGAAGTTCTTATGCATTTGGAAATACGTCTAGGAATGTTTTAAATCCGCATTATTCTATATATCGCATTGTAATATCTATACCTATTCACCACCTAAAGGTACATCCTCTTCTGCCTTAAAGAGTCCTATCTTATTCCAAGGTCGTTCTATTTGAGTTTCTTTGATACTTTGGGTTCTTTTGGAATTATGAATATTGACATTATGGCTTTTATCGTAGTATGGTTTTATAAGTAAGATAGATTTATAAAGGCATATTTTAAAATGGATTTTTTTAGATTGTCCGTTAGGCATTTTGAGTATTCTGATCGATGCGCTTGATCACCGTTATCGATAGGGATCTCTTAAAACTCTTGGACGAGACAATAGAACACAATGTTTGATATATATATATATATATATATATATATATATATATATGGCTGTCAATGGATACCCAAAAAATTCAAAATTTGTCCATATCCGCATCCGAAAGTGGATAAATATCCAATATTCGGAAAAAGGGATGCGGATATGAATCCGCATCCTAAAATTATCCATCCGGTTTATGTCAAGATTATAGTTCAAATTATGTGTATTTTATTGTAGTAAATGATATTCGTTTATTATTTTATTAAGTTAGTAGTTTATATTATATCACTTAATGCTTATTAACTGCTCGAAACTATTTATTATCATCAAATTGTTATTTTTCACACTTTTATAATAAATGAGATTGAAAAACATTTATGTTAAACTAAAATTTTCTTTTTGTAATTCTTGATTTATCAATCGTTAGCGGATATGATAATGATTCGATATCCATCCGTATCTGCGGATGTAGATATCTGATATCTAAAAATGATTTCGGATGCGGATGCAGAAATGGCATTATCCACATCTGAAAGCATCCATTGATTGGCTTATATATAGTAAAACCATTTGAAATTAGAATTCTCAAATTTTTTGGAATTTTTTGTTTGCATTTAGTACAATAATGATATTATCAAGTCTATAATTTCGTACAAAGAAGTTTTATTGAAAATTTCTGAAAACAAGATTCGGAAAAAGGATTTTGAATTTGGCAATAGTAAATATGGAGAAATGTTTTTGAGTTGGAAGTGATTTTTGAGGATAAACTTATAAGTGATTATATTATTCTCTATGTACATGTATGTTGAATTTTTGGAAACTTAGAATTTCTTTTAAACAAAACTTATTTGAGTGCATGTCTTACATATTGATTGATTTGGATGACATGCTCAACCTTTAGGCCCTAGCAATAGGAGAGGAAATGGCGAGGCAATGTTGATTTCCTTATTAGCATTGCAAGCATTAGACAAAGCGATTTGCTATATATATGAGGTAGGACGTTGTCACCAAAAATTTATCTGGATATTTTTTATATTATTTTATAATGCTTTTAAAGGTGGATTATATTATTTTATGGGTATTTTGTATATTAAAATTTTACTGATGGATTCCAAATTTTGAGGAAATTCTATTCCCTTCCTAAATCTTTTGTTCAGATCCTTTCCTATAGGATGCGTTTTGTTCGTTCATATTGAAGGAGCTTGAATCCACTTTATCTTTGAATATTGGTTGTTAATAGTTTCCTCGAGGTTCGTAAACCCTCGCTAGGGGTATTTAAGCCTTAATATTTTGGATAGGTCATAAAACTTGTCATGTGTGTTCATGTTATCTCTTTCTATGTTCAATGCCTTTGATGGTACACTACACCAAAAATACTTTTGGTGGCGCATAAAAAACGCAACCATAACTTATGGTGGTGTTTTAGAGAACGCCGCAATACGACATGCAATTAAAAAACTAATATTTTTGGTTGCGTTTTTGTAAACGCCGTTATAATGTGCCTTATTGCGGCGGCAAAAAAAGGCCACCGTAAATCTTTTTTTGTAGCATGTTGAAACGCTACCAAAAGTGATATTTTTTTCAACATATTTTTTCCGTAGCGTTTTCTAAACGCCACTAAATAGACGCTGTTATAGATTGATCATTTTGAAGGCTGTATATTTCACCGCAGCAATATTTTTTTTGTTGCGTTTTTTTGCTGCCATTATATTTTTTTCCATAGCGTCTGATAAACACCACTAAATATTTTTGTTTTTCTTTGTCTATTTCTCACATTTTGCTAGCTCGTTCACTCTCAAATTCTCTTTATTCATAATTTATATTAAACGGTAATAATAAATAGTTCAATAATAAACAAAAAATACATGAAAAATGAACTACCATAAACACAAGTAGTACATTACCATACATTGATACAGAAGTAGTACATAACCGTACATAGTCACACAACTGGTGCTAACAAAATGCTTGTTTACCCATAATTCTTTGTTGCATGCACAAGTGAAAGCTAGCACCATAAAAGTCAACCTTGCTCTCTTCGAAAATCCAATGCCTGCACAAGTGAAATTACAACATACAGTCAAACAATTATGTTAATTCGTAAGACTTCAAATATAATATCAAACAACTACAACATTGTACAAGTATATCATACTATTATTTATCAATTCTACCAAGGTTCACTATCAATTTTAAGTTATTGATTTTAACAATAATATTGAGCTATTAGCCTATTAGTATACCAATATCAATTTGGAGCTACAAGTATCAGATATTTGACACTGAGATCATAATCTTCCATCTTGCATTATTCTTCAAATATATTGCCTTAAAATTGTTACTTTATCCAAAAGCCAAAACATTCATAAAAAGGAAGGAAAAAGAAAATTGTTACAAAGTTAGACTAGAATAAAAAAGTTATGATAAAGATATTAAAGGACAAGGTACCTCTAAAAGGTATTCAAAGAGGTATTTACAGCACTCACGCTGAAGCATTGCAACACGAAACTGATCATATAACATAAGCGTAGGGATTAACAAAGAACTCATTTCCTCTTTTTCCAATTCTAATACACCACTATACACGAAATTGAGCATCACTTCAAAAGCTTTAGGACAAACATTGTTGAATGAGATCTATGAAGAGCTGCTTTCACTCATTCCATTTGTAAACAGCTGCATTTAATAAACTCAATAAGTGAGCTTTATAAATAGGCACCAAACAATCAATTTTTAAAATTACAACACGTCAAGTATTTTGACATTTTCATGCTCGCAACATGTTTTATTATAATCATATAACCAAAATACCTATAATTTAAAATAAAATATAAGCTTATGTATTGAACTTGAAGATAAAATTTGATCATGGACAAAAACTTTGAATGGTCGTGCTTGGTTAAAAAATATGCCAAGTTAGAGAGTTTGTGCAATTAGTCAATAATTTATCATCCTGAGTGGCTGATGGTGAAATATAAAGTACTTAAAGGAATCATAAAGATAAGCAATATAAGAAGAAGAAAAGGTATGCACTTGATCAATATTAAAGGTGAAACACCTTTTCAAGTCGTGCACTCTAAGCATTAAGGATAAGTTTGTGAGACCGAGTAAGAATACTGTGACCCTCGATGTATATACTTGTATTATGCAACGTAGATACATATTTATCTTTCAATTCAAATTATAAAATTAATCAATTTAACCAATTTACTTCGATATAAACCAACATATAATCAAGTAGTTTCAAATAGAAGACCGTGAACTGTTCATTTTTGGATGCACATATGCAACAGAGCATATACAGTCTAAAAAAGATATTTAATTTCAAAAGAATATTTCATTTGTTTTTCACAAGATAGAACCTTCAAGAACTTATATGAGGTTGGTTGGTACTTGGGTATTGCATATTAACAAAGACGAGTAAACATTCGGTTTAATAATTCGCATGCCCCCAAAATAGGAAAATAATTTGGTTCGATTCTAGATTACCCATATGGTTAATGTGTGCCATGCTATGAACTACATATGGAATAATATCAAAACTAATATGCAAAGACATAAAAAAGACATGCTTGATCATTAGAGCTTTTCAGTTTAGATCAAAAATGGATCTTGAAGTACATGATACCTGAACAATAGTAATGCAACAGGCTAACAGTTGGACTTCTCTTCTGAGACCTCAGTCATATTTAAGATAACTAAACACAAACATTGTGTGGTGATTAAACTGTTAACTTGATGGAGCGGGTGTTTACTAGATGCAAATCACATGGTTGCTGCAAAAATTGAATTTGTATTTTGGATCCTGGCTTATTTCCTGAAATTGTATTTGTAATTGATAGAGTAAAATAGATACGGTGCACAAAACCTCCTAGAATCAACTATAAGAAATCTTATACTGAACAATAGTTTTTCATTAGGCACCCTAACTTGATATTTTTCACTGCCCATCACAACAATAGCCTCATCTATTTCAACAAGACAATTTTCCAGAAGTTCAAAAATATTGTAGGAAGTTAACTTATCTAGTATGACTGTGAATTTTCCACATGACAGTTTTCCTTTTAGCTGGACTGCTAGTAATGTAAAGAACATCATCAATTAACGTTTGTTATCATATCATAAAACAATACATGTAATGTACTAGTCTCTGGGGTAAAACTGGTTAACACATGCACTGATAAGCACTACTCCAATTTTTTGCATGGGAATTCTCGGTAAGCTGCAAAATGCCAGATCTCGAACAGTTTCCTTCATAGGACGACAATTGTATTTGAATATTAGGGTGCGTTCTTACACAAAATATGCTTCGGTTCCGGACGGTGGCTTTTTTGCAATCAATAGTACCAAAATCTTTTGCAATCAGCAGTACCAAAATATGCTTTTTTCCATTATTGAACTAAAACATGAAACACTAAGCCGGTAATAGATGAAATAATATAAGGGGTGCAAATGGCTGGTAGACAAGGCCAATTATGAATAGGGTTGTCTCTAATTTCAAACAGATGAATGCATTATCAAGTGCTGATGTTTTTCCTAAGGTCGCTAAAGCATTTTCACGGCTGATAACAATTATTCGTGGTAAGAACATAAATGATGATATGGAGTTCAGACTTCCGCCTGTTTTCTTGCTTGTCAGCGTTCTCTTTTATGCATGCGATGCTAAAGATTTGTCTAATTTTATTTTATTATGATTCATATTATGTTGATTAGGCTTACTGTGAACTTGATAATTAGGTAAATGAGGATGTGTTCTAGATAGAGGAAGAAACAGCTTTGTGGAATTCCTACCCTAAAGCATTCACAAAAATCAACCCTCAGTTTCTTTTGACATAATTTTTCCTGTACAATATTGGGTGTTACTTTTGTATCAACCACTTTCATGCAAGTTCCCTTTGATTCTCTATAGTGTAACTATACTGATTCTCTACGAGCACTACATTTGTGCTTATATTTTTAGCTGCACTCGCTACAAATCCTCCATTCACATCCTCAACCAAAAAAGCCAGAATAATCAAGTATTTGATTTCTCACATTGTTGTCTGAAATATCACTACTATAAGAAACCCATTGAACATCTTTCACTAGTTTGTTTATACATACCACTCTTAGATCCAAAATCTAACCCACTAAGATAGTCACTCATTGCCGGACTATCGTTCTTTCTGCTATCATCACTCGTCCACTTTTCATTCGCTGAGCTTACAGTCTCAGCTAGACTTTTTTCAAATACATTTGTGCTCTTAAATGAAAAGCTGGGATGGTTTTTAACTGATGTTCTAGACTATTAAAAAACTAGGCAAATCAATTAAATAAATCTAAATAAAAAATCAGAACTATACTCAGATCAAATTAACAATAAATTCAGTTGTTTAAGAAATATAAACTAATTAGAAAAATCAATTAATAAAACTGAATGTTCGAAAGAAATATCATTTTGAAACAAATCTAATTATTTGAAGAAGAAATTATCAAAGGATACCTACAAACACTAAATTATCAAATCTCAATTTTACTTACTGTGAAAACACTCGTATTTTTCTAGATTTTATTCCGTCATTAGCTAGAATGTGAAATAAAATAATTTCAAGGTGCATTTTCAATCAAGAAACCATCCTTTATATTCATGAACTTAACTAAGAATGAGCACTTACTAGATCAATGTAAATTTGTTAATTGTACGTCCTATATACATTACACTAGCGTGACATTGAAACAAATGGTTCTTCCATTGATTTAAACCTATGATTTGATTGATTGTAAATATGTTATGCTAATGATTAGCTTTAGGCTTACTATTAAGTTTACTTTATTTTCAATTAGTAAAAAGGAAATGTCAAATATGTAGCTTTTCACTTAAACAAATTGTTAATCTGGAAGAAACTAGACATAGAACTTCTCTTGTAATCACATAGCATTTTCATGGCAGTAAAGGGAAAATGAATTAAAAGCTTACTAGTTATAGTTAACGGTTTGTATCCACAAACACATCACTTTCCACCCTTGATACCTCATGAATCCAAAACTAACTGCAGGCTTTGTACAATATCTATACCTATAAGGATATGCAACATCACTGTTATAACTCAGAAGCATCTTAATGAAATATATAAATCGGTAAGAAAGCAGAAAGTATTTGAAAATATTGAAAAAATCAGAACTTAAAAAAGTAGAAATTATCCTTAAAGCCAAATCTTGAAGAATCACCGTTACAACTCTGATCTCAAAAAAATATACATGTTACAAGCCATCCTTAAAGCCTGAGCTTGAAAGCCAATAATACAACTTATAATATTGAAAAAGGTTAAATTAAAAAAGTAGGACTTACCTAGCTTTGTGACTACATTTTATATATCTAAAAATGGTACTACCAAAGTATATGCCTACTTTAAGAAAAATATACATGTATGAAGAATACAATGTTAACAAAATAAGCATGTGTATTAAATTTTGATTGAATCTTTAGAAGGAATAAATACTAAAAGTCCTAAATGTAAAGTTACTAAAGTGACAACTCCCAAAGCCTGATCATAACACACCCGTAAACACACACACAAGTATTAGAATAGGCAATTATTAATGGGAGCAAGTTTAAGTCCATGGAAGAATTGGCAAATTATGTGAAAGAAGTAGCAAGTGATCCTATGGACTATGCTAAGTTTCATGCATGGAGAAGGTGAGGCATATTGGTTAACTATGGTAGGGTTCGTGAGACTAGTCTTGATACTTCTCCATACCGATTGTGTGAGTTTGTTAGTAGGAAAGGTGGTAGAAATGATATATCATTATGATAAGTAATTTGATACATTGTTTTCATGTTTATTAGTTTTCTAACATAGAATTTTATATGGAAGGCCTGTATATGTGTTTAACATGCACCACTTATTTTTTGTTGCCGATAGAATACAGGAAATTATATAGAAATAATACTATGTTAGTTTATGTATTTGTGCCTTGGTAAGCTACAAGATCCTTTTATGCATACTTGATAGTGCTGGTGAATGAGAAATACTTGCATACTATGATCTCAGATTGTGTATCATTGCAACTTGTTTAAAAATGAAATGAGTTTGTATTTTGTTCGATGAAGTAAATTTTTATGTGTATGAAAATAAAGTTGAAATATTTTGATTTGCTATTGGAAACATGCATTATCTGTTTGTAACAGGTTCGAATATGAACAGTTAATAAGAACTTGTTAGATCAAAATTGTGATGCAAGGTCTGATCTTTTGATAAGTTTGTGGATGTATGTATTCGTGTAATAATCTTAACTTATGAATTATATAACTGCATGGATTTATTCGGTGCAAAATAACAATAACGATAAAAAACCACTAAATGGGTAGGAAAACAAAGAAAAATATAGTTTCCCTCGGGTGGAAACGAGTCAATAGCTATATTTAAGACTTTATCATGCATCATGCATTTCATTATAGAACTCATATGCTTTTTATTATTATTACTTCATTATAGAACTCATATTTAGGCAATGGCTGTTTGACTATGGTTTGTAGTCTTAATGCATACATAATCTCATGTCCTGAGACACGATATTATCAACTAAAAAAGCCATGTAATGATAACCTAAACAACTACATGCCTACATTTGTGTAATATATGTAAGGATAGTATCTACACACAATTTCTAGTAAACTTAGAATAGTTCTGTAACAAAATAAGTCAGTTTAGGCCACATCAACTTAGCTATGTATTGAACAAGAATAGATTACATCAGATCAAAAACTGCTGATTAAGCTCACCAAACTTCACTAAATCTATGCGTTAATACCATGGCGTCGTTCGATTTTGGCAATTTCCATCCAAAGAAAATCATATTTATCCCAGAACAGATGCAAATATATTAACAGAATTATAAATAGAACAACAATTCTTTCTACACATTACTATAATTAACAAAATTTGAACTGGGAAAAATATATACTGCACCAAGTTAATTCTTACCACTTGTTCTAGACACACCGATCGATTATAGGAAAAACTTATCAACGACTAGCATGCACATAGATTAATGTAGTTATATCTTGAGATTAAGAAATCTTTGCAGCTCTATACTTTAGTCTATAATTATATATTCAGTTAAATTACTAAAAACCTATATTGGTGAAAATGCAACAAGTATAAAATCCCTTTGGGTATTAATAGTTAAATGCTTTAGCTTTTATTAAAAAGACTTCTACTTCTATTAAAAATTGATTTTGAAAATATAAAAACAAAAGGTCAAGCTGTAAATATACTTACTCTTAAGTCATGAGTCAAAATAACAACAATAACAAGAGTCAAATCTACATATCATAAACAAAAGGCAAAAATTTCGTGACTTTGACTAAATTAAAATTAGCTTCTAAGAATCATTTATTTTTCAATAACTTTGATAATGTATTTATGTGTATCTTTCATTTTCAAAAGAAGGTTCATGCAATATCATTTAATTCAACCATTATTTAAACAGGTGATATTTCTATGAACTTTCTTAAAGAGAAAATGTGACAATTATATGCTCTAGACCTCTTTGTTATGGTTTGATAAAATTTTTAATCTTATGATATAGGAGACAAAATGGCTTACTTATATCTTGAAAATGAGAAATTATATGAATAATATTTAAAATATTTCCCAATCATTATAGCAATTAGTATACAACTTTAATACTGATACTAAACATTATCTTCGAACTGTGAGTGATAGAAGGCATTCAATATATTGGGAAAAATTGAACAAAAATTATCAAATACCAATCCAGACTCAGAATTCTACAAACATAATCAACTTGCAATTATGTTTTAGTTAAAAATTTAGTTCTAATATACAATCCAAATTACCAAACACCAATCCACACTTCATATGGAATTATTTAAATTTACGGTCCACTTACTAACTGGAGCTATAATTCCTCCAAGCTATGCAAACTTTACTCCACAATTACTTTAATTCCCATCCAAAATACTAATTTGTAAGTTGAACTCAACCCACTAACTAATAAATAATCAAAATTGCATAACTATGTAATACTTACCCGAAGCGCGTGGAGTGTATCATAGCAGGTGGCGAGGTCAATGGTATTGTAGATTGGGAGGCATGTTAAACTTCACTCCAAAATCCAATCCCTCCATGCTTTGGGTTGTGGAGGAGTTGATCGGCTAAGGGCTTGTGGGGAGGAGTTCAACTTTGGGTTTGTGCAGAAATGGGAGTAGATCGATGGAGGAGTGAATCAATGAAGTAGAGAGGAGTAGAGTAATGAATGGGAGTAAAGCAACGATGGAGGAAACGTGAGGCGAGACAAAAATTTCTGAAGTGGAGAGTAAAAAAGAAGCTGATTTGGGAATGAGAGGGAAAAAAACACGATAAATGTTTTGTTAGCGGGGAAAGGCGCTAAATTTTGGCAGCGTTGAAAAAGAAAAATATACGCGTAAATTAAAAGTGTGAAATAACATTGGTTGCACTTACATTTCAAATGCTACTAATAAGTGCAACCAAATGCAGATTTATTTGTAGTGGTAGGATGTTGGGAATGGATTGTCTAACCATTTTATGGCCCTTATCCTATGATTTAAAGGAATTCTCCATCATTTGCAATTCGATTTAAATTAATAATTATCTTTAATCCTTTGGAATATCAATTTAAATTTTCCAATGTATCTTAATCCCCTCTTGAGCCTCAATCAAGTAAAGAATTCTTGAGTTCCAAATTGTATATTGTCTCTAATATGCTCAATTATATTTGGATTTTTCTACCCAAACGTAACCAATTTTTGTATCAATTTCATCTTGGAATAGCTACTATAGAAATTGGAGAACTAACAACTCTCTTTAGATATGCATTGGGCATTGCGGGATTAATTGGTCCCTTACCAATACCTTTAGCCTTCAATTGACGATCTGATCGATCAATTTCGTAGTGCTTAAAGTTTGGTTTCAACTCAATCCTACAAGTAGTTGAATTAGCCTCGGGTGATCGAGGTTAATATCTCTACATCTTTCTATATTTGTGATGATTCTTTCTAATAGTTAGAGGCGTTGATTTGTGACAAGCAATCTAACTTATCTCGTAAAACTTTCAAGTTAGCCCTTGGAGAGTGTTCCGATAAGCTTATTCTTATCTTCTCTCCAAGATGTTCTCATGTCTTTAAACTTGAATTCGTGCATGCCAGTACTTGAGAACTACCCTAAATTCTTATATGGAATTTAGCTTAAGATTGGTGTCTGGGCCTTGAAGTCTCTATTAGGAGTTGTTGGTCTGTTGTAATCGAATCAAAACCCAATCAAATCTTTTGTTCTGATTGCCTGAGATATGCAACATGGCTCTATGTCTTTGTCTTTTTCATGTGGTAGTTATTTATGATTTTTTTACGAGCTATTGTAGTAATAGGGTCGGGTGATTCGAGCTTGAGATTCAAATATGTGCCCTTCTTTTGGTGTCGTTCTAGTAACAATCAAGATCGAGTTTGACCTTTTCTTTCCGAGTCTTAATGGAATGTATTATTTGTGGCTTTAGCCAAGCCTTCACGATTCATGAGTTGAAGCCTAATTCTTGTCCAATTGGACATGGAAACATGGTAGGCCTTCTTCGTGCCTTTATTCTTAATTATTGTAGGTGCATGGGGAAATTGAATCATTTTGTTGAAGCCGCCTTCGGTGGCAGACTTCGATCCTATTATGACATGACTCCTTTAGAGGCCTTTCGTGGGAGATCATATTTTCACCATCTTATTGGTTGGAATCCAAGGAAAGTCAGCCCCGACTCTATTCATGAACTACTGGGATGTTAGATCTCGTCAAGCAGAGAATGAAAGAGGCTTAAAGCAGATAGAATTTTGAGAAATTTTGATAACTATAAATTTGAGTTTAGTGTTATAATTTGGAGTAATATTAATTTGACGATTTTGGGAATGAAATTAGAAACCGGTTAACAAATAAATATTTAGGGAAAGTTGGATTATGGATTTTTTTGGGAAAGGAAATTATGGGAATGAAATTAAAAACCGATTAGCCAATGTATCTTGATCCAAATGATGCCCTCTTATTCTTAGCCGGCCATGCATGGTCCCTTAATAGACCAAAAAATCATAAAACCCATTAAATCATTATTAATGTTTAAAGCCTGTTTAAAAATATATATCGATATTTATGTAAATAATTTTTATATCCACATCAAACCAATATCAACTACACTTAGAATTTTCCACGAGCCACATCACTCGCTAAAAATACCCCAAAACAACAAATACAATAATAATTAATATTTCTTAAATATTATTGATTTAATTAATCTATAACACTTTATAAACCAATTAAATCGTTTTCTTTTTTGGAGAATTCATAAATGCAGATGTGAGACCTAGAGATGTGAATTTAGTCGGCAATTAATATTTAATAATTAAAATATTGACGTTCATAAGTCACTTAGCTAATGGGGCGATAGTTTGGCCAAGTTCATTACTTATAAATCTTTTGTATTTTACATCACCTTAAGTGGTACCAATAGCGATAATAATTTATATACGTTCTTTCCGCCAACACTATATCACTTTAGGATATATGGAGTTTGGTATTAGTCAAAACTGCAACATTATTCACATTCAACTTGATCAGGCCATAAATAAAGTCTGTGCTTCAATAATAATATATATTATCAACCGTTCTACTCTAGCTAATTTTTTTTACTTTGAGTTGGCTATAGTTGACCATGACACTAACCTCACATGCCTAAGGAGATATATTTTCTATTGAATAATGGTTCACTTCCAATGCTTCAACTCAGATCCAACTATAGTCGTCCGATGGTCTTCTGGACCTGATTTAACTATAATCAAAGTGGAGTATCCATATTGAAGTTCCATGATACTCTCAAATCAAGGGAACTGCGTAACACTGTCACACTACGAATTCCTGTTTGACCTAGTTGTTAGCAAAAAACAAGAAACTCTTTGATGCGTAATCCTATGGTTATCGAAAAAACTATAAGTACATAACCCCTTGGTGCCATCAGCTATCATAAGTACTACACCGTCCAACATTTAGAGAGCGTTATGTACTCTGGTCTCGACATATGCATCAGTATCCTTTCTTGAAATATCTTGACTTAGAATAATTAAAAAAATGATATTTATTTTTTGATTAATTGCTATGATTGCAACTAATTGGAACTACAATCACATAACATTTTACTTAAGGAATTTCATATTAATATAACTTTAAATTAGTTACTTTATTAATTATATCAAAATATAGCAAAGCATATAAAAGAAATTAAACACCTTTATTATGATCAAGCTTTATTACCTAGTAGATAATTTACGATAAATTACATAATTTTCTCTAAGGCATACTACTAAATCTCTCAGTCCTCCGCTTGCACTTGTAACCAATATAGATTTAAATCGCATTCTTTATATCAGTTTGCTCAAAACTGATCGAGCCAGTCCCTTTGTGAATGGATCCGCTATGTTGTCCTTACTATTTACTCTGTTAATCATCACTTCTCTATTATTGACAAATTTTGTTGTCAAGTGGAACTTCCAGAGTATGTGCCTTCATTTCTTGTGAGTCTTGGTTTTTTTGTGATATGCATCGCAACATTGTTATAAAAAAATAAAGTAATGTGATTCTCAACATTTGGAATCTCCCCAGGTTCAATCATAAATTTGCACATCCAGATTGCTTCTTTAGCTGCTTCACTAAGGGTGACAGATTTAGCCTCCATCATTCAGCTATTATCTCTTACTGGGAACTTTTTCAACTTACCACTCCACTATTTAATGTGAATATTAACCTAACACTGATTTATTATCATCGATATCAATCAGGAAGCTCGAAGATGTACGCCCCTTCATATGGAGGTCGTATTTCCATGAATAAGTCTTTAGTATTCTCATATATTTGAGAATACATTTCAAAGTTTTAGATTGTTTTTCTTTTGTGTTAAAATGGTATTGGCTTACGCGTCCTAATGCATATGCCACAACCAATCCTTTATATAACACACTGTACATAGTGGATTTGATGGCTGAAGCATATGAAACCCTTTTCATACACTCAATCCCCTCATTAATATAAGGAGCATCCTTCTTAGAAAGGATGATTCTGAATTTTATCGAAACATCTTGTGCTTAGAAGTCTCCATTCAACCGATTTAGTATAACAATATGTAAATGGATGAGGATAATCCTTGCAACCTCTTGGATCTGTCTTTATAAATGCTTATACTAAGTACATAGGTCGATTCTTCAAATCCTTCACGGAAAAGTTCTTGGACAACCAAGATTTGACTGATTGCAATAACAAAATGTCACTGCGAATCAGGAGCAAACTGTTGGCATATAAGACAATAAACACTATAGAATTTCATTGTTCTTTTAGGTATACGTATGTTTCATACGTGTTTTGATAAAAATAATACTACTTGAACACTTCATCAAAACACATGTTCCAACTTCTGGAAGCTTGTTTATGACCTATACTGATCTTAACAACTTACAAACTTTACTCTCACTTCCATGGATCTAGAAACCCTTGGGCTACAACATATAAACCATATTTTCTAAATCACCATTTAGAAATGTCATTTTCGCATACATCATCCATATTTTGCAACCATAGTCAACACCTTAAACTTGACAGAAACTTTTGATGATTAGCCTTTTTTTTATAGGTCTCTATCTTTCCATCTGCATTCTGTTTCTTCTTAAAAATCCATTTGCAACCAATGGGTTTATACCCCTTTATGTATATCATTCAAAGTCCACACTTTTTATGTAAATGGAATCTAATTCGGGTTTCACAACTTCAAGCCATGGTGTAGAGACTTTACTCTGAAGTGCTTGTCTAAATGTGATAGGGGTATCATCTTCTAGGTTACAATGCTCTTTCTTGCCATCCACTAAAAATCCACAGTATCTCACCTTCTAATGTTGGTGAATTTGAATTTTCTACCGGTTCAGTTCTATTAGTTTCCCGAACCTTATCTAATCTATGACCTGGCACTTAATTACTTTTAAAAAAGTTCCTTCTTTATTGAGAGAATGTATTAAGGAATAATAAACTTTTGTTCCTTCATGCTATAGAAACTATAGCCATAGAACCTTTGGGATATCCTATACACTTGCACAAAAATGATCTTGCCTCAAGCTTGTTAGGGCCAAGGTTCTTAACGTATGTTGGCCACCCTACACCTTCCAATACTTGAGGAGGTTTATTACCATACCACATTGCATATGGTATATTTGGAACATATTGGTAGACACCAAATTCAGCATATGTGTTGTGGGTTCTAACGCACTTTCCTAAAGAGGTAACTTAACCCCACTCATCATATGTCGAACCATATCTAAAGGGTTCAATTCCATATCTTCAAAACTCCATTATTTTTGGACTAGAGGATGGAGTGGCCTTAGAGATAATCTATTATATTTTAAGTACCGTTGGATTTCTTGTTCAACATACTCACATCCATGATCAAATCGAAGTACTTTAATTTTATGGTTTGTATGATTTTCAATTTCATTCTTATATTCCTCAAATTTTTCATAGAATTTGTATTTATTATTCATGAATTATATATATATATATATACATATATATATATATATATATATTAATCTAGAGAAATCATCTGTAAAGGTAATGGAATATGTGTAATGATCCTTAGTCCTAATGCATCAGGCCACATACATCAATATGTATATAACGCAAGAGTTTATCAACTCTTTCGTTGCTCTCGTCAAAGGTATGCTTGGTCATTTTTCCTTTGAGACATAACTCATGAGTTTCAAATGATTCTTAATCAACTATTAGAAGAAAACCTCAGTTTTTAGTTTATGCAATCTTTTGTAACTTATATGACTAAGCATGTAGTGCTACAATTAACTCTTTGATGTTAATCGCAGAAGAATTATTAACAACATATATATTATTAAAGTTAAGTATATAAATTCGATTATCCAAAAAACCATTGCAAATATGATTTCCACCAATCATAATGTCCACAACATCATCATTACAACGAAAATCATGTCTAATCTTAGTCAATCTAGACACAGATATTACACTACAACTAATGTTTCATATATAATAGGACTTATACAAAATAACAATAAATTTATTGGACAAACTTATATAATATTATCTAATAGTTGTCACATCTATAATTGACCCGTTTGCAACTTAAAGGCTCGTTTCTCCTTTTGTCACAAGTCGTCTACTCCTAAGTCCCTATAATGAATTATGGATATGAGTTTCGGATCCAGTATTTAAAACCATTGAGCTTTTATGAATTTCAAAATAATTTTAACTCATAGACTTACTGTAAGAGTTGAGAAATTCGATTCCTTCTTATTCTATTTTATCATCTTTAAATAGTCTGCACAATTCAGATGCCCTTCTTACGATGATAGTAACACTACCCTTGTCATTAGAAGCACATTTCTAACCTTTCTTGCCTTTCTTTCTCTTGTTTAAACCTTTCGAAGACGGTGCATTCCCTTTCACGGAGAGCATTGTACCTTGATCCGTGAATGACTCTTCGTTACCTCAACATATTGAGTAGCTCCATAAGGTTCACACTCATCTTGTTCATATTGAAGTTCAATATAAATGGTTCAAGCTCTAGAGTCAATGAGCCTATGTCAAATCAACTTGCAATTCTTCGACCATCTTAGCATCAAACTCATGTAGTCTATCAATATAGCCCTTCATCATTATGACATAGTCCTCCAAACAAGTTCACTTTCTCACCTTCGCATTGAACAATTTCTTATCAATCTCGTACCTCGTGGAATATGATCACTCCCTAAACAAAGCTTTGAGGTTATTAAAGATTTTGTGGATAGTCATGTTTTCGTGCCATCTTTGCAATGGTTTGTCTAAGTAAATATCATGTTGGCTTGGGCTTTGTCACAATCAGCTACCCAAGTGTTTAAGCCTTTACCGTTTTAGGGTCCACACCTTTGGAAGCTTTGTTTCTAAACCTTCAATTATAATAGACCATAATCTTTTGTACATAAGTGCTATTTTGATAGCTCTAAGCTAATCAGTGTAGTTAGGTCAAGTGAGCTTATCATTTTCAAAAAACATTCTTAGGTTGGTCATTATGTTGCAAATTTAATAGAAGTAGATTAGTATTGTTACATAGCAAATGTTCTTACAATATGAGAAAGATCAGTTAATATCATTTCCTTTTTGATAAGGCTCCCACTAGATTTCTATATTCCATAAAAATCTAGGAAAAATGTAGAAATCCTTCAATTTCTCTAGTGAGTTAGGATTCACCTTAAGTTTTCTAAACAAATCATATGCCTACAAGCGATGGATAACTCTTTATAGGTTGTATAATATACAACTCCTAACCGTGATCTTTGCCTTAATCTCGACCTTAGCCTTGAGTATGCTCAATAAATCAAGAGAGATTATTCACCCTTATAAATCATTTTTTGATGACCTAAGTATAATGCATGTACCATGAATTTTCTAAACAAATACATGGATGTATCTTACTTTTCCTAGGAAATATATTGATAGTACTATCTATAATAGCTCTAGCTTGAGATTACTCAACAAGTAGTGTGTATGCAAGTAATTTATCAATATACAAATGACAGAGGGTAGCTATATTAAATTTTATAACCACCAAATATTTTGAGTGCTATCGATTTGACGAATAATGTGTTTCTTGTAAAATACCCATGTATTCATGTGTTAGACACAATTAAAATCATGGTATATGTACCATATGTACGTATTTATTTCAAAAACATATTTTGGGTTTATTTTTGTTCCACTTATATTTTAATTATACATATTATTATATAATTTTAATTTGTTTATAACTAGTTTAATTTAATTAACTTATATAAATCACATTTAGTTACTTTTAATTCTTAATTTAATTAAATCTTATTCAAAATTTATACAATTTTTTTATTCGTCTTGGGCTATTTAAGGAGAATATTTAATTATGATTTTGTAGTTTAATATACATGTTAACATGTCATTAAATTTTATCAAATAAATTATTTATTTATTTAATCATTTTAATTAAATATTTTAATAAATTCTGAAATTTTATTTTATTTACCTTAACAACTTTAAGGTAAGTATTCAACCATATTTTTTAAATTAAATATGAATAGAACTTCATCTGTGTAAAATTTAATGGCTTTCTCTCTTCTCTCTTTTCCATCTCAAAACCCTCCACCTCCCCTTCCAACTAGGCCATATGCTTCGAATCCCATTAAGCATGTTTCTCCATGGATTTCAAGCAATTTCCAGTGGACGATCATAAAAAAACATGCAAAGTCATTAATAGCCCTTTTGATCCTATATGCATTGAAGCCTCTATCGATCGGTTGGGTTGTGCCTCTTCTCAAGGAGTTTCATGCTATTTTATTGATGTCATCAGGGCCCCTAAGTCTATGGCGACTACATGGTCTGTTGAAGGTGGAGCTCATTCCTTTCTCAAATCATCCTTGATTTCAATTTCAAATTCTGACTAAACGGTCTTATCCTCAAAGAGTGTACGCATGTACCCAATGTGGCTAAAAAAAGGAAAAAAAGAAATGCTTCAGGTGTAGACTTTGAGAACACTTGGTGCGAGATTGTAGGAACACTACTCTGTTTCAAATGTAGGAAATATGGCCACTTTTGAGCCAGGTGCATTAATTGCAAGAGGATGGAAGTGATAACACTTTGCAATCACACGTGCATCGTCCCTTCATATCTACAAAACATAAATACCGCCTTTCAGGTCTCCTAGTCTCTCCCTGCCTCACCTTCCCCTAATCCCAAGTTAGCCAACGAATTAAATCCTGTAAGCAACTTTTAACTCTCTGCCACTTATTGTAACATGCTGCGAAATCGAATGAAAATTTACTAAAATAAATTAACCAACCTCAAATGAAATTAAAAATGAAATTTGAACAAATGTCAGAATTTGGCTATGAAACATGCACCATTGCGTTCATGGTGATTTTTTGGGCAACTTTTACGTATAAAGTTTTGTAATTGAAGTTCAAATGAAAACGTTATTAATATTTTAAGAACTGAAAATGAAAATGATTAAAAATATATAAAAGTACGGTTAATGTTAAATTGGGTAATATTAACCGATCGATGCAATTAATAGGACCGGTCAACACCTTACGATCAACCGCACCCAATTGATCGACCAGTCAAGCATTGTCGGCTATGATTAGCCTAGGCCGAACGACCCGGATTTTATTATATTTTATCTAGAGGTCAGTATTTTATCCTACATTTATAAATATGGATGTATCTCTTCCTTCTTTAGCTTGAAACCCAACTATCTAGTCGAAACTCTACTTTTCCATAAACAACTTTGTCTCCTTAACAACGAAATGAAATCAAAATTTAGTATAAAATCAATGATTTAAGAAGAAGAGAAGATAAACAAAATTGGAGACAGAATCAAGTTAAAAGAAGGGATCAACAAGTCAAAGAGGAGGCGATTCAAGTTGGAATAAGAGGGAGAAAGCTGATAAAAGGTAAGTGGATTGATTATCAAAATATGATGATTTACAAGTAATTTGATTTATTTATATCTCTATATGATTTGAGAATTATATGATTTGAATTTGAATTAAAAAATTGATTGAAGTTTAATTACTAAGTAAATTGTAATTATATAGAGATATGACTTTAAAGTCTAAATTGCATGAATTTAACCCATATTTGATTTAACTAGGTTCAAAATGGAGAAATTGATTTTGAATTGTACCTGAGATTTAATATGAATGCACCTTTTTACTACACTTTGAATTGATTCTGAGATTTAATATGCACACCTTTTTACTCAATTTGAATTGATTTTGAGAATTTAGTAGTATATCCCCTTTGATTTCCACTTTGAATTGATTCTGAGATTTTAGTAGTATATCCCCTTTGATTTCACTTTTTACTGATCTTGAGATATAACTACACATATATAATTATGAAGTTGGTGAGTTGAAATTATGCAAACAAGATTACAAATTTCATACGAATTTTTTTGAATTATAGGCATAATTATGGACTAAAACAAATATGAGAAATTTGATCATAAAATTGGATATAATCATCCTTAAAATTGATTAACAAAAATATATAATTACTGTGACAAAACACGATTGATCGATGGCTTGCCATAGCCTTTCGACTGCAAGCGGTCAACCGGTTGGCATATTTCATGCACAGGTTGAAACTCGACTAATGGCCTGGGTTTATATAATATATTACTATGTATATTATATAAGCATGGGAAGTTAGTTCCCTGGTCCTTGACTTTCAAATACTACAGGAATGAAGTAAGCGTATATATTGACAATTAGGCCTAGATATTGTTTATTTTACGAACTTGATATATAATATAAGGTGGTTTGATCGCGAGGATGTGTTGATCGTACGGTACTAACAGGAGGTTCCTCGTTGTTCACGTCGCTTTTAGTGGATGCTAGGTGCAGTGAGTGGTCTGACACTAGTGATAGGTTCCTCAGTGCATACGACGATTAGGACATGACACTATTGGTAGATACTCGGTGCGATGCAATAAGTGGCATTACCATTAAGTTATTGGACATGGATGCTTAAGTAGGCTCTAAGTTGTCTTTGATGCGAGTCAACATTGCGGGATCCTCCCAATATGTAAGTATAATACGTATAGTGATTGTTTGGGTAATGCATTTCTAAGGGTGATATTTTATGCGATTTTATGTTACGAGTAGCCCTAGAGATTATTTGTTCGATCCGTCATTGATCAACCAAACTGTTGTTGGTCAATTATTTGATTCGTTGTTTGAGCCTTAAGTATAATCCTCCATAAGATGTTTGGATGTAGGTGCAATTGGAACCATATCCATATAGGTCAACGTGACTAACCCTAGTATGTTATGCACAAACACAAGTAGGACGCTGTAGGTCGCATAAATTATAAATGAAGTCAATTATATATGATCACCATATATTAGTTATACAATTCATTCACCAGACTTTTTTTCAACCCGCTCCTTTCCTTTTCCCTCACCACAAGAGGACAAGGCATTAGGTGATTGGTTCAAATTAAGTACATGGAGAAGCAAGCTTAGCATTGGGGTTGCATATTATTCTTTATTATTCTCCATGTAATTTTCTATTGTATTTAGCATCTACCACACTTTATGGATGTCATCTTTGAGCACCGACTAAATGGATATCAATTGAATCTTGGAGACCGAGTGTGAGAAGCAATCATGGATGACTCCAATAAAGAACTATTTACAGAGTGGAATCCTTTAGGATAGAAAGAATGAGCAACAGAAGATACTTCATCAAGCTTCGAGATGTATATTTCATCAAGGAGCACTTTACAGGAAAGGATTCTCGGTCCCAATGTTACGGTGTGTCTCCAATAATGAGACCAAACTAGTCCTGAGAGAAGTTCATGAAGAGGCTGTAATGAACACAATAACGGGCAAACCCTGGCAAAGATGATTCTCTGCTCTATGTACTTATGGCCGATTGTCAACTGAGATGTAGTTGATTACACTTGAAAGTGTGACAAGTGCCAGAGATTTGCAAAGATTTCGAGAGCCCCACAAATGGAAATTATTCAATTGGCCAGTTCTGGCAGTTTGTAGTTTGGGGAAGTGATATTATCGGTGTATTGCCGATATCTAGGATGGCACAAAGTACGTCATCGTCGCCATTAATTACTTCATCAAGTGGGCTAAAGCCGAGCCATTAGCCACAATTACCACAAAGAAAGCAATCAACTTCATGGTTTGGAATATTATCTGTCATTTTGCAGTTCCACAAGCAGTCGTTACCGATAACGGGACCTAATTTGATAGCATCGAGTTTAAAGACTTCTACCGCAGACATCGCGTAGATAAAAGCTTTGCTTCGGTGGCACAGCCCTAGGAGAAATGACAAGCTAAAGCTGTGAATAAGATTATCAAATCCATTCTAAAGAAGTGATTAGAAATGGCTAAAGGCGATTGGGTCGATGAACTTCCATTAGCACTTTAGGCATGTCGAACGACCCATAAGTTAGTGACCGGCCATTATCTGTTTGCTTTACCTATAAATAAGAGGTTATGATTCCGACTAAACTGGAAGTACCTTCTCATCAGGTAACTCACTGTAATCCAAGGATGAATGAGAAACTCCTATTGGAGTCGCTCGATATGCTTGATGAGAAGCGCGATGAAGTTGACTTATGAGCAGCTGCACATCGAAGCCTAGTCGTTCGATATTACAACGCCAAGGTCAGAAATCAGACCTTTGAAATTAGTGACCTAGTTCTCAAACGAGTCTTCACAGGTCGCTGGAACTTGGGCTCGAGTTGAGAAGGTCCTTAAGTAATTGAACAAAAGCTTGGAGATAACACTTTCAAGCTAGCAACGGTGGACATGATCTTACTCTCGAGGGCATGGAATAGCAAACACTTACAATGCTATTTCACTAATAAATACCTTTGTATATAATTAAATCCATGTAATAAGGTAGGACCAATCATTTCCTGTCTCCTATAAAGTGAAATGGCTTTCCAAATATGTGACTCTGTCTTTTCATGGCTTAAAAGTTATGAAATATGACCGACTCCAATGAATCTACATATGTGTAATGTAGGTACGTAGGTACTTGGGGTTAGGTGCTAACCAAACTTCTACGGTCCATGATTGGACCCTTGAAGTTCAACCACCCTTGGCATTCAGAGATGAATGCCAGCTAACTCTTGTCCTTGATGTGGAGGCATGAGTATAAACCTAAAGTAGAAAAGATTTAGCCATCCATCCACTAACTCTTGTTCTAGATGCGGAGGTAGGAGTATAAACCTAAAGCAGACTTGATTTGACCGTCCATCTGCTTAATCTTGTCCTAGATGTGGGGGCATGAGTATAAAACTAAATTGGACGTGATTTGACCATCCATTCACTCTCATCCTTGAGGTTAGGGCAGGAGCATAAACCCAAAATGGTTGTGACTCGACCGTCCACTCATTGTCTTTTGTCCAGAGTTTGGCATAGCACTGACATCATGCCCAGAGGATGGCATGGT
Source organism: Allium cepa (assembly GCA_030765085.1). Lineage (NCBI taxonomy): Eukaryota > Viridiplantae > Streptophyta > Magnoliopsida > Asparagales > Amaryllidaceae > Allium > Allium cepa. The sequence goes on along the minus strand of CM060928.1, from coordinate 346,781,393 downwards.
TGGAGATCATTGCCCTATGTTAGGCGATATCACTTCCAAACCTCGATCGACGCCCGAAGATAGGCGTGGTTGCATTTTAAGTTCCTGCAAAAAGGATATTTATACCACCTTTCTTTGTAGTTGATATTTGACTCGATTCCAGAACTCAATATTGTTGAATAAAAATAACCAGGGATTGGAACTTCAACAATCTCTTTATGTTTGCAAGAACGATGAAACATCGTCAAATCATGGAATGGGCTAATGATTTAGTCCGATAGTAATCCTAGAAAGAAATGGATCACAAGTACGTCGAATGGAAAGCGCATTTCTTGAATACTTGAATAAATTCAAATAAAGATTGAAAAAAACAAAAGTCTTTGTTATTCACATTTGAAATAGAACTTGGATAGAACATACATGTTTTATTTACACTTAAGCTGAAAACAAAAGTGGAGGCCAAACCTGCACAATTCAAGCCTAAAATTCCAAACAGACTCCTATTACCATAAACCAAAAATGAGTTTGTCTACCTAAAATAAACCTATGATAACTTAATATGCTTTTGCCGCTTAGACCTTTTCTTCTCTTCTCTAGAGGGAGTTGTAACTTGATCAGGTTTCTTCCTGCTTCTTCTTTAACCCTTGGATGGATTATTTTGTGATGATCCAGCGGGCATGCTTTGAGTGCTCCTAGGTAAAGTAAGAGTGACTGGAATGAAGATGGTCTGACCAGGCAAAGCTATGGACAAAAGAGGAGGGATTCCCTCTATCTTCTCTAGCTTGACCTCTTTGATTAGGTGAAGTTGTTGCTCAAGCTTTCTCTTGGTGGGACCCGATAAAGGCTCGGAAAATCCAGTGATAACAACATCATCTTTGGTCTAAGCTTCCTGAATCACACCGGTCCCTTTATCCTATAAAGCATCTATCATCCATTTGTTAGTCCCAAGAGTCTCGTCGATTGGAAAACTCGAGACCACCATTGAAGTAGTCACGGTCACTGATTCTGTTGTAGAAGCTTGTTGTCCCAACTGAAGACCTTTGTCATGAAGCGGGATAATCTGGGGCTAAACTGAAACTCGAGAGACATAAAAAGGGAGGTTAACTATGTCAACCAACGACATGTGGACTCTTTGAATACACAAAAAAGTTAGTTAAGATACATCCATTGGTCTGGGTTCTATATGGGCTGGAGTGTCATTAGAATTCCCTTCCAAGATGGGAGAAAGTACGAAGGACTTATTCGTTCGACGCTTCTCAAGATTGTATTCAGGGATAGAAAATGAATCGAAGGAGCTTTGGATCCAAATGTGTGGCCAATGGTGACATCCTGAGATGACGATCCGAAGCATTTTCCTATGTCTTTTTATACTATGGCGGCCAGCTCCGGATGAAGCGTAAGCTCGCCTCTCTCCGCACCCTAGGCTCGTCTCCTATTAAGACCTTCTTTTTTGATTGAGTCAGGTCTACCTCACCACCATTTAGAAATTCATTCTCCGCTTTTACAACCTGTTCCCAGGCCAAAGCCAAAAACCTAGGATAGTCATCACCGATCCACTCTAAGTTGTGGAACATGAGCACATTAGCATTAAATTTAATGATCAGTGGCTTAAATCACTACACCGTCGGCTTCTTAGTAGCCTTAAATTCCTTTTTAACAAGAGCGCCCACATCCTGAGCACATGCAATCGCCTCGTACCTTTCCTAACGAGTGGTAAGGAGCACTTTATAGTACCCTCGAGCCTCTTAGAGAGCTTCATCCTTCGTTTTTGTCTTGCTCTTAAGTTTTACCGATAGCTCATTTACCTTGTGGTCATGGCATCTCTCTCTAGCGCTAAGTCGCGATTTCGATGGTGCACGATCTCTATGCCATCGTGATGCTTGGCCCTCTCACTCTCGAGTGCTTTGATAGCATCCTTGGCCTTTTTCTGACTTCATCTTGTAATGTTTTCATGTTAATGATCTCAATGTTGAGATGAGTGATGATCCTTTTGTCTTATGCTTCCATAAATTTTAGATTGTCGGTCTTAGGTTTCCTTTCCTTCGAAACCCTAGAGATCTTCTTGGCTATCCGCTTCCATTCATTATATTAATCATAAGCATTAACTACGTAAGCGATGGGCGTGTCTTTAACCTTTGGCAGAATTTTCTTCAAGTTAGGTATAAACATGAGTCCATAAAACATACATTTGAAAACTGTTGCTTCAATTCGGTCATTTGGACAACAGTAGTAAGTTATTGCTTCATAGCGATGACTGAAGCTTCAACTGCTTTCTTGCTAGCATTGTGATGTGATGCTTTGAAACTGCCCTTATAGTTCCTCTGGTCAGAAGGTAGACTGATATGAACCGATGTACAGTGTTGTATAGGAATGGAAGCTGGAGGTGGTGCACGAGAAGCATTGCCCAGTTGAAAGTCATCCTGACGATCAGAATGCTTCTTAACCTCATGGCGGAGGCGACCTGGACCTAGAACGGTATCTGGAAGCAGAGTCATAAGATAGATAATCTCTATCATAGCTACCTCTGTCATGGCTAAACTAATGGCTGAACTCCGAGCCTCGACCACCACCATGATGATATGTGTTCGAGCGAGATACACATTTTCTGCTAAAGGCTGAAGCATATACTTTTCTCTCTCAATGAATCGTTCAAATGAACCAGGGAAAAGTTAGCTCCAATAAGTAAAGACACGAGTCAAGTGCAATGCGGTGTAGTGCATGTGTATGTGAGTGTCCTAGTGTCCCCTAGACGGACCGTGTGCTGGAGCTATGCTAATGGAAGTGATTTTTCTGGTTGTAATGCCCCTTATTTTTATAGAATTAATTAAAGTAATTAATTAGTTAAATTAAATAAATAATATAAAGATTAATAGGTTGAGATTTGATTGAACTATGTGTAGCTGTGCCATGTTCATATGTAAATCGAAATGTGATAACATGAATTAATGTGTAAGGAAATAGGGAAGGACAAAATGGGAAATAAGAGAGATCATACCCTAAACCTTTAGGAAATGAGACACATGTTCATTTTATTCTCTCAAACTAAACAATCTTAAGGCCGGCCACCATTTTTATTCTTAAGGGAAGATAAAGCTAGGATTTCAAGAGAAAAAAGTTAATCAACATCAAATCTCACATCTTTTAATCTCAAAGCAAAGGTAAATAATTACTACATCCCTCTTTTCTTATAGTTTTCAGTTTTGAGTTGGATCCGAAATGATTTTGCAAATTTATGCCATGTTTTAAACGATTAAAGATATTATATTTATATGTATGTATGTATGTATGTATGTATGCATGTATAAGCTTGTTGATAATTTACACATGTTTATATTAATATTTATGAGATGTTTGATATGAAAACCTTATTACATTACATCCAAATGCCTTGAAAGTTTAAATGTAGAACATAAATAATATTTTAAAGATGGGTTTCAATTTTCGTAACTTTTGAATTAATGTGGATTTTATATTAATTTTCTAGTAGAGAAATGATTTATTGGGTTATATATTGTTTATGGTTAAATAAATAATTATTTGGGTTTGAATTTTTTTATATGTTAAAAGACACATTAAAATAGATTTTTTATAATTTTTCCTAAATTTGTTGATTAATATATTAAATTATTTAAGATATGGGACTTAAAAGTTTTATATATTTTATTAATGAGAAGGGGCATTTTAAAAAATAAAATTATTCTTTATTTTTGAAATTATTAGCAGCACTTTTCTGAAAAGTATTTAGTAACCAATAAGATTTTGACAAACAAAGGCAGGTTAGTTAAAAAGTTTTCTCCTTTAAGTTAAAAACAAGAAAATCATTCTTTTAGTACGTTCAGCCACTTTCGACGCCAGGGATTCCGACCCAAACCTATCGACATCATTGGTTTCGAAACCAATGCTCATGGTATCAAGATACTTGGTACCTAGCATATTGGCAAAAGGTGAAGGGGCACTTAGTCGAAACCTTAGGTTTCAAAGAGGTTGGAGTATGTTTGTTTTATAAACCAAACGTAATGCCTGCTTTGCTTTCGAAAGAGTTGGTTTCGACCCAGTTGCTTTGGATTGGGTCAAATATTTAAAATAAAAGTTTAATGCTTTCGAAGGGGTCAAAATCCCTAACTGCTGCTTTTCTACCTTTCGAAGTCAATGTGTTTCGAAGGAGTCGAAAGGTAAACTTGTCTTTTAAAAACAACCGCTTCTCACATGCTTTCAAAAAGGATGGTTTCGACACCATTGTTTCTTACTTAGGAAAAAGGTTTCGAAATGAAGGTTTCGACTTAGATGTTTTTTTCCTATTTATTCTAATTGAATTATAACCCAAGATTTCGAAAGAGATGACTTATATGGTTTTGAAAAGATTTTTTCCACGTGTTTTAAATTGACCTAATGTGCTTTAGAAAAAGGTTTTGTTCTAAAAGGTTTAATGCTTTCGAAAGGCACTATTTTATGAATAGTTTCGAAGGAGTCGAAAGGTGGATTTCGAAGGATTCAAAAGGTACTATTTTTCTAAATGGTTTCAAAGGAATGGAAAGATACCATTTTCTGAATGGTTTCGAAGGAACCGGAAGATACCATTTTCTGTTGGTTTTGAAGTATTCGAAAAATACCGTTTTATGAATGGTAGAGTTGAAATGGAAGAATTTTCCATGGTTTTCTAAGGCAATATTTTAAGGTGTTTTAAAGACAAGATGTCCAAGGTTTCAACGCTTTCGAAAGGAAGATTTTCAAAGGTTTTGAAAGGGTTTAAAATATGGTTTCGAAAGGAAAAGCTTTAGCCTTTCAGCCTAAATAAATAAAGGGTTTTACTTTGTTTCGAAAAAGATTCTTTCAAAGGTTTAGAAAGGGTAATTTTCAATGGAATCGAAAGGGGTATTTTTAAATGCTTAAATATTTTCATTAACTAAGGTTTGAATAAAGTGTGTGTGTATATATATATAACATGGCAAAGTGATTTTGAGTAAAGCATAGAGATCATATATGTTTTCCTTGTATAAGTTTTATTTAAGGTTTTAAAATCATTTTAAAGAGATTTTCAAGGAAAATTATTGAAAGGAATCCTTAAATGAAAACGACTCAGATATTAGAATAACAGATGGGACTGGTATAGGATCGTGCCCTATACATAGCTATTGACCACAGCTACTTGTTGTCCAAAATTCCAATGTGTGGGGCTCGCTCACATGTAAGAATAAAATTATGTTTACACATCGAAACGAATATATGTTTTTGCATGTATAGGTTATTGGTGACCTCGAAAAACCATTAGGATCAGGAAGACCAGGAGATGATTAAGTTAGGGACAAACCGTTCAAAAGAGAAGTATTTAATGGATAGTTAAGGATAGACCATCTAGAAGAGGAGCATCTAACAGGTTCGAACAAATAGTTCGTTTATTGCCTGATATCTATGTTTATACACATAATGATGCTTTACAATATTTAACCAGTTTTCGCTGCAGGAAATGATTTGCAAAAGATATGTTTTAAAGTATATTAGTAAGGGAAAACCCGTTTTGTATAGTATTATTAACAACGGGTGTTATGTCTGACTCTAAGTTTATGCTTTCCCCTTAAACTCTCAGGTGCTCAAAATTGATTTGAGTAGGCTGAGGAGTTATGATCTTTTTCAGGTTTTAGCAGGATAGCGAACAAGGCTACCAGAGGCAAGCAGAAGGCTAACGGATAGCTATTTAGGAGTTATGTTTTTATGTTTTGCTGTATTTATATTGTGTTTGTATTAAGTCAATTATGATGATATGACTTTGACCATCCAAGAGGGTATCTTCATATACCGCTCTTGGTGTATTTTGTAATAAGTATATTTTGTCTATTATGCCTAGGAATGTATTGGGATTTTGTATTAAGAATATGGAACATCTGTTTTGAAATTTAATAAAGAAAAGGTTGTTTTAAAATCTGTGATTTGTTTCATATTTAAGTGCTTTAGATATTATAGATACCATTAACATAGCCGTATTTAGTCGTTGGAAGCTAATACTGTAGATGACTGCAACATCTATAGTGCTTAGTTTTGGGCCTCTAGATAGGGGATGTTACAGCTTGGTACCAGAGCATGGTTTATGAAATATATTAACTAAAAATAATTTTTGAAAACATAATCCTTAGGAATTAGAGTTAAGATTGGGGTATGGGATAATGCTATAGTAACGTACTTATATTTGCTTTATATAAGTATACGCTATATCTCTAGACCCTATCTTAGTTAGGTTATTCATCTGTACCTCACGGGGCTTGAACATCGATATGAAGGAAGAAGAGGCAGAGCTAATCCTAGAGGAGAGAGCACCACCACAAATGGAAATTCCCAAACAAATGCTAGAAGATGTCTAGGTCAGGCTCAATCTGAAAATATTGGTGCTAGGATCGCCATGTGGATATGGGAGTTATGTATCATGTAACAACCCGTATATTTGTATCATTTAAATTGACGATATTCCATACATGTTAACTTAGATAATACAAAACACGAATCATTAATGGAGCGTGTGTATATATATAAATGAGAGTCATCACAGAATCACAGAAATATAACATCACAGAATAGTGCATCGGAAATACAACATAGTCATAAGAGTAGTTCATGAAGCTACCCATAAATACAACAATGTCTCAAATAAAAAAGAAATAGAACACATAGAAGTCCAATAGTCCAAATAGAAAAAGCAATACTGATAAGATAAAGATAATGATAGTCTACGGTCTTCAGCTTCAAATAGAACAGCAATAGCAATCCTCGGTCTGATTCGAGCATAAGCATAAACAAACACTCGAATCAGGACATATATTCTTATACAGATAATATGGGTCAAATTCAAAGTAACAATAACTCAAAGATGAATGGAATAACATCTTCCAGGATCCGTTAAACTATTTATACATAATAGTGTACGATACATAGGTAATGTCTAACGGTAAAGTAAAATATCAAAATAGTGTTAAGTCGTTACCATTGTCCCCCTTAACACATTTTATATAGCATTATAGTCTATACAAATTCGTAGTGGTCGCGTATATGGGAATATAAGTATGACAAGGCACAAAAGGCAACACCCAAGGTAGTGAAACTACTGTTTGCCTGATCCGGACTGATGAGAACGCATCGCCGCAACGATCGCAACACCGCGAAACAACACTCCAAGTTCAAGGGTGCACACCAATCAATAACAAGTAATGAGTAGTTTATGAAGAAGTGTGTTGGCTCGAGGTAGCTAACCCCATTTGGCCCGGCACGACTCCTCTTTTAGTCACTTTCAATTTGACACAAGTGTCAAGGCTATCCATTATCGTTCTCTTTCTTCAGTCATCGCTTACAGCATTCCAACCACTTCATTCTGGATCACACTCCGCGTATAGTTATTAAAGTGGTTTTCGTTTTAGACAGTAAGTATGTCCCTAATCGATTCTGGTTCCTTTAATAACTTTCGTAATTAATTTACCAATTGGTCGTTTAATATATTTCAAAACCCATTCAAATTTCAATTTCAATTAGAATTCGTAAATCAACATTTCGTTAGTCTTTCTAAATCAATTTCCAAAATTTTACGTTTCATAACATCACAATTTCATTTCAAATATTCTATAATTCAATTTCAAAGTTTCAATTTAAATATTCATTTAATTCCGTATATAGGTTCATTCTATAATCATTTAACTTAATTTTAACATTCAAATTGATTTAAACTCATTTATCGATTTCATTCGATATTCATTAAATTAATTTATCATTAAACAATTTCAATTAAATTTCCAATTCAGTACATTAATTTCTTAAGTTCAACTTATTATATCAAGCTTACGAATTTAATTAAAATTAAATTTGTCGAATCCAATTCTTTAAATTACATTTGTTTCGTTAAACGCATTTTATTTCTTGTTAAAGAAATTCAATTTCATTTATTTATTTCCTTCGTTACAAATTTCAAAACTCAATTAAAGAAAATTAGTTTCACATATTCAAAAATTCAATTTCTCTTAATAAAAAATATTCAATTCAATTTAATTATTAAATTATTCAATCTCGTCAAATTATCAAATAATTTCAAATCTAAATCATCACTAATTCCAAACCTAATTATTAATAATTTTCAACTTAATTATTAATAATTTCAAAACTTAATTATTAATAAATTAAAAACTTAATTATTAATAATTTCAAACTTAATTATTAATCATTTCAAAACTTAATTGTTAATAACTTCAAAACTTAATTATTAATAACTTAAAAACTTAATTGTTAATAATTCCAAAACTTAATTATTAATAATTTCAAATTTAATTATTAATAATTTCAAAACTTAATTGTTACTAATTTCAAAACTTAATTATTAATCAATTAAACTTTTAACAATGTTCTTTCGTCAATTACAACGTTAATATTCGGTTAAATTTCCAATATTCACATTTCCTTTCATTCAAATTTAAATTCAAATTTTATTTCAAAACTTTATTATTCTTAAAGTAAAATCTTTATTTTATTTAAATCAAAACATTGACATATCGGGTTTAATTTACTTTTCTATCCTAGGTCAAGTTATTTGGGTATTTATCATTTCAACCCGATTCCATTTTAATTCAAAAATCAAACATTAAAAGTAAAAATTAATGTTGTTTTGTAAACCGATACGTCACTTCCTTTCCCCATTTTTCTCACAACTTCCCACGCAATTAAGTTAGCTGCCAACCACCCAATTTATTAACAGTTGAGATTTTATTTTCAAATTTCTAATAGATACGGACCAAAGAATTTTGGGCTAAAATTTGTTTAACCGGTCCGCTCAGAACGATTAAATATTACGCGACGATTTCCGTCGGACTCCGATTTGCACGAATAAATATACCGTTTTGGTCAGCGCGACGCGACGCTTCCAACGGTACACAGATAATTTCGGTACGACAATTTTATAAAAATTCGATTTTACACCGCTTAAATTGTTCGTTTTGCAAAACGATTTAAACGGAACAGGCGATGACAGTTTTTGACGAAACGAATTACATTATCTTGATCAGAATAATTTTTAGAACATAACTGTGTAAAAATATTTGGATTTGAAAGATAAATTTTGTGCAGCTTTATATGAACTGATATACAGTAAAACGCGAACGAAATTTACTGTAATATTTTTCGACGAAACTTTTTCTATGTTCATATCTAACTGGACGTATCTTATAAATAAAGTTTGGACGTTAATTGAGATTGTTTATAAATTTTCAAAATTTTATATTAAAACGATGGATTTTAAAATTTTAAACTAGGTCGGAAATTCAGAGTCGTTACAATCTCCCCCCCCCCCTCAAAACTTTTCGTCCTCGAAAAGGAACGAGACGATTGAAGTAGGAATGAAATAAGCAGAAAAGTCAAGATAGATTTTTGAGAAATTTAAATTATACCTGAAATTAGTAATTCGAGGTTTGAATCCCGAATACTATCCTCAGTCTCCCATGTACAATCTCGCTCATCTGCACTCCATTGGACTTTGACGAGATTTACAGACTTCCATCTAAGTTGCTTTGTCTCACGATCGACTATCCGAAGTGGCTTCCGCTCAATAGTCAAGTCAGGCTCAATAACTATCTCTTCCAACTGAGTAGTAGGGATGGTCATAGATGGATCGTGCACAACTTTGCGAAGATGTGAGACGCGGAACACATTGTGCACACCGGCGAACTTCTCTGGTAATGCAACTCTATATGCTAATGTTCCAACTCTTTCCGTAATCTCAAGCGGACCAACAAATCTGGGAGCTAGCTTCACTTTTCTTCCAAATCGAACAATATTTTTCAAAGGCGACACTTTCAGAAATACTTTGTCTCCTACACTGAATTCGAGATCTCTTCTCCTTTTGTCAGCGTAGCTCTTCTATCTATCCTGTGCCGTCTTTATTTTCTTCCTGATTTCTTCGACTTTTTCAGAAGCTACCATAATTATTTTTAGACCAAGCACTAGTCGATCGCCAGACTCAATCCAACAAGCTAGCGATTTGCACGGCCGTCCATATAAGGCTTCGAATGGTGCCATACCAATGCTTGCCTGGTTTATTGAAGATAATTAATTCAAATTCAAATATACTTTTTCAAATTTAAAATTCAAATACTGGTAACTATTATTATAAGTGAAGATGGTCTTCCCAGGATCCACTAAAGTCATTAATACAAGCTCGGAGAAGGTCTTCCAAAATCTGATTCACCTACTCAGTTTGGCCATCTGTCTGAGGATGATATGCAGTGCTCAGATTCAGTTTGGTGCCCAAAGTATCCTGAAATGCTTTCCAGAATTTACTGGTGAAAATAGGATCTCAATCGTATACAATACTAGATGGTACACCATGAAGTTTAACAACTTCTCTCATGTATATCTCTGCCAAACTCGAAGCTGTACGAGTGGACTTGACTGGAATAAAGTGAGCGGACTTCGTCAGTCTGTCAACAATCACCAATATGCTTTCGTTACCCTTTCTAGTCCTTGGCAATCCATCAATAAAGTGCATAGGAATCTGCTCCCACTTCCAACCTGGAATCTCTAGTGGCTGAAGCAAACCTGCTATCTTTCTGTGGTCAGCTTTAACTTGCTGGCAAGTTGTGCATCTGCTGACATAGGTAGAGATATCGCGCTTCATCCCACTCCACCAATATAGCTTCTTCATATTCTGGTACATTTTAGTAACACCGGGATGAAATGAAAGAGAAGATTGATGGTTTTCTCTCAGCACTTCTGCCTTATACCATCAACATTAGGAACACAAATATGATTGTCAATTCTCAAGACTCCATTACTATCCACATGTGCACCCAATTTATTGTCAGCATTTCCAACTCTTTCGAGAACTATTTCTTTAATGCGATAAAGCAAAGTGTCTTCATATTGCTTGGCTATAACACGATCCATCAGAGCAGGGGAGACGGAAAGCTGGAATAACATTCCTTCAACAAGATTACAACATGCCATAGCTTGGTTTCTGCTCAAAGCATCGGCTACAGCGTTTGCTTTCCCTAGAGTATAATTAATATCAAGATCATATGCAGATAGAAATTCGAGCCATCGGACTTGTCTCTGATTTAAACCTTTTGTGAAAAAATATATCTGTAACGACCCAGAATTTTTAATATTTAAAATTTGAATATTTAATTAATTTTAAATATTAATAAGTGAATTTATAAGTCGAATAAATTTTATTTCGAATAATTGGATTTAATTGGATAATTAAATCAATAATTTAATATGTTAAATTATGGAAATAATTGAAAATTGGGTTAAATATGATTGAAAATGATTTGTAAAATTTTATTTTATCATATTGAAGTTAGAACGATATTTTAGAACTTTTAAAATCGAATTAAAAGTTAATTTGTGAAAATTGAATATTTTAATATTAAAATCGACTAGTGAAAATAGTCAATTTTTGAACAGTGTCGGAATTGAACGAAACCAGTTCCATTGGATCCGTAATAGTTAGTTATTACCGGATTTCAATTTTCGTAGCAATCGGAGCTATCGTTTGATCGTGGCAGCTCGAAACGCATCGAATTATTTTTAATTTTAATTTAGCGAGTTAAAATAGCCATTTTTCAAAAAGTCTCGGATTTCGACGAAACCAGTTTCATCGGATCCGTAATGTGATATTATTGTAAGGTTTCAAATTTCGTGTAAATTGGATTTACCGTTTGTCCGGTACAAATTAAAACGCCTAGAAAATCGTTTAAATCGGTTTAATTTAAATTGAACGTTTATAGCTATAACTCGCACAGATGTACGAATTAGCTTCTGAAACTTGTTCCATTGTGTCCGAAACGCGGGGTAAACCCTAGAAACGCTGGTTACGGCGCGTAAATCGGAGTTCGGAATTTCCGGATGAATAGTGTTCATCGATTTTCTTATAAATAGCCCCTCACTCAAAAAAAAAATAAAAAAATAAAAAAACAAACCTAACCCTAAACGTTGCAGCCGCCACCCTAACATTTTGAGTTTCCGGCCTTCGATTTCTCGGCAGTCGATAAAGTGAGTATCGATGTTGAATTTTCGAAAGTCGAAAATTTCCGGGACGTTACATTTGGTATCGGAGCATATGGTTAAGCGACAACCATGGTTCTGTTGGGTATTACTCATTAGAGATAGAGTCGGTAGTGCTCTAGAATGAGTTTGAGTGTAATAATAGCTATGAGAGCGTATTTTTTAGTGAATATATAAAATTGTTTTATATTGTGATGATTGGTTTGTTGAGTGGCATATGAACCTTCGTCAGCACGGTCTAGACAACTATGCCGAAGGGGTTTATAAACACTTGAATAGAACAATTCGACACAGTATTGTTTTAAAATGGGTAAATGAAATAATTTTACCTTGATTATATTTTATATATAAAGAAATAATTTTTCAAAATTATTAAAGTATATAAGTTGATTGTTTAGTTGTTTGAATAATCTAAATAAAAGAATAATTGTATAAGCAAAAGAATTATAAGAATTGAATTATAATTAAAGTGATTTACAATTGTGAAATAAACTTATATATATAAGAAGTGAAACTATATGAATATATTTATGAATATGAGTTATAAATAAAATGAATTTAAAGTTAAGTGATGGATATGAACTTGAGTTATGTAATGAAAATTCAACTGTAGTAATTAAATTGAATTAATGAATTGAATATTAATCAATTGAATGTAAATTAAGTTGATATGAAATGATGAATATAAGTGTAAATTCATTAAAATCACATGTTATTGGAAGTTGAATAATTGAATGAATATAAGCAAAGGAATTTGGTTGTAATTAATATACTTTGGTTGTTATATGGTTGTTAGTTGATTGATTGTATATAATTCATTAAGTGTTAATGAAATTGAAAGCTAAAGTAATTGGAATTCAATTGGAAGTTAAGTAAATCTTAAATAGAATTGAATTTGATTTGGAAGTAAACCAACTTGAATATGAATTAGTGAATATAAACTAATTGAAAATGAATGTTAGTAAACATCCAATGTTAATGAATCAAATGTGATTTAAATTGAAAACCAATTCATTGAATATTAATGAGAATATGAATGAATATTTATTGGTTATGGATGATAGTTGGTTGATGTTTGCATTTGTTGCTTTTGTTTCAATTGCTATGTTGACATAAATAGTTATTATGTTGCTATATGTTGTATATCTATACTATTGTCATATATACATGTTCTCATGTTGTTTGTTGAGTGATTAGTAGGTGCGGATCGCGTTTGCTTCGCATTTAGAGCTCGCTTTCGCGCTATATTAGCCGTATATGCTCGCTAATAAAATATAAGGTACATATCTCGGATTACATACCGTACTTTTATACTTTTTCCCTTCGGGGTGCCTCATTACTTGATGAGATGTATATTTGTGATATATATACTATTATTTTTTTTCAGATCGAGCCGCGCAAAGGAGACTATGGCGAATTTTTTCCGAAAATTTAAGGCGTTAGAAAAAATTTGAGAAAATTGGAAAATTTTGAAGACTTTAACTTTGATTTGGAATTGAAAGTTAAACAATAGTAGTTGTTTTTGAAAAGATAACTAAGTATGATTTGAAAACTTAGTAAAGTATGGTGAGAAGTTTAAAATTTGTTTTGGGAAAGTTAATAAATTCTGTAATTTTTCTTACTTGATAATTTCGAGGACGAAATTCTTTTAAGGAGGGAAGATTGTAACGACCCAGAATTTTTATTATTTAAAATTTGAATATTTAATTAATTTTAAATATTAATAAGTGAATTTATAAGTCGAATAAATTTTATTTCGAATAATTGGATTTAATTGGATAATTAAATCAATAATTTAATATGTTAAATTATGGAAATAATTGAAAATTGGGTTAAATATGATTGAAAATGATTTGTAAAATTTTATTTTATCATATTGAAGTTAGAACGATATTTTAGAACTTTTAAAATCGAATTAAAAGTTAATTTGTGAAAATTGAATATTTTAATATTAAAATCGACTAGTGAAAATAGTCAATTTTTGAACAGTCTCAGAATTGAACGAAACTAGTTCCATTGGATCCGTAATAGTTAGTTATTACCGGATTTCAATTTTCGTAGCAATCAGAGCTATCGTTTGATCGTGGCAGCTCAAAACGCATCGAATTATTTTTAATTTTAATTTAGCGAGTTAAAATAGCCATTTTTCAAAAAGTCTCGGATTTCGACGAAACCAGTTTCATCGGATCCGTAATGTGATATTATTGTAAGGTTTCAAATTTCGTGTCAATTGGATTTACCGTTTGTCCGGTACAAATTAAAACGCCTAGAAAATCGTTTAAATCGGTTTAATTTAAATTGAACGTTTATTGCTATAACTCGCACAGATGTCCGAATTAGCTTCCGAAACTTGTTCCATTGTGTCCGGAACGCGGGGTAAACCCTAGAAACGCTGGTTACGGCGCGTAAATCGGAGTTCGGAATTTCCGGATGAATAGTGTTCATCGATTTTCTTATAAATAGCCCCTCACTCAAAAAAAAAAACAAACCTAACCCTAAACGTTGCAGCCGCCACCCTAACATTTCGAGTTTCCGGCCTTCGATTTCTCGGCAGTCGATAAAGTGAGTATCGATGTTGAATTTTTGAAAGTCGAAAATTTCCGGGACATTACAATATCTCAATGACTTGTGGTCAGTGAATAGCTCGAATTTGGTTCCCAATAGATAGTGCGTATATAGCTTAAGAGCAAATACAACCGCAAGGACCTCTAAATCGTGAGTTGTATAATTTGCTTCATGGGTCTTTAACTGATGATCCGCACAGGCAATAATCTTCCCTTTCTACATTAAGACTGCTCTTAATCCATCCCGGCATGCATCGGTATAGACAGTCAATCCTTCGCTACCGCCAATAACTGTAAGAACTGGGGCAGATGTCAATCTTCGCTTCATCTCATTGAAAGCTTCTTCGCATTTTTCACTCCAAATAAATTTCACATTCTTTCTGGTCAGTGCGGTAAGTGGGGCAGCAATACGAGCAAAGTATTCTATGAATCTGCGGTAATAGCCAGCCAAACCCAAGAAACTACGTAGGAGTTTTGGGAGTCTCCCAATCCTGCAAATTTCAAGGATTCGAATTTAGATATTGATAAATTGTTTAGATAGAATTGACAAGTAAGAATAGAACTTACATTGATTGCGGCGATCTTAGCTGGATCGACCGAAATCCCATTCTCCGAAACAATATGGCCAAGAAAACGAACTTCATCTCTCTAAAAGTGGCATTTCGAAAACTTGGCTTTAAGTTGATGTCTGCGAAGAGTTTCAAGAACAAAAGACAAATGTGACCTATGCTCCTTCTCATCTTTAGAGAAGACGAGAATATCGTCGATGAAAACAAGAACGAACTTGTTAAGAACATCCCAGAAAATTCTATTCATCAGTTCGACGAAATAAGTTGGAGCATTAGTGAGGCCGAACGACATAATTAGCCATTCATAGAATCCATTTTCAGCATGGAATGCTGTTTTAGAAATACTATCCTCAGCGATTCTGAGTTGGTGAAAGCCAGTAGCCAAATCAAGTTGAGAAAAGACTTTAGCTCCATGAAGCTGATCGAATAGATCGTTGATGCGGGGCTTTAGATACCTGTTTTTGTGTGTGAGCTTGTTGAGCTCTCTATAGTCTTAACACATTCTGAGTGAGCCATTATATTTTGTGACAAATACAAATGTAGCTCCCCATTTTGAATGACTGGGCCGAATCAAGCCTTTAGAAAATAAATCTTCGATTTGAACATTCAACTCTGCATTTTCTTTAGGATCCATTCTCCTGGAGGGAGAACTACTGGTCGTGCACCAGGAATAAGGTCAATGCAGAATTCGATTTCCCTTGAAGGTGGTAGAGAATTGACTTCTCCAAACACATCAGAAAAGAGTTGAACAATTCGAGTGGAGCTTAGTTCACCTAGATGAGAGTCAAGAGAAAATATAAAACTCCCAGCACATTCTTGAGGCGATTTGCCTTTAATAACTAAAAGTAAGCTCTTAACATCGATAAGAGAGACGGTTCGAGCTTTGCATGAGATAACGGCTTCGAACTTTCGCAGCCAATCAATACCTAATAGGATGTCGAATGCCTCGAATCCAAGTACAAATAATCCCAAGTAAAACGATGCATGCCATACATAAGTGTGACATATTTGCAAACCCTTTTGAGGTTAGCGGGCCCTCCAATAGGGTTAGATACACATAAGAAGGTAGATGCAAGAACAGGTTCCAATCCGAGCTTATTACATAAATCAATAGATATGAAACTATGTGTTGCTCCGGTGTCAAATAGAACTCTAACAGGTGAAGAATGCAACATAAAAGTACTCTGTAAAGTATCTTGATTATCTGGAACTTCTGGGGCAGGTGTGGAAATAGCAAAAACTCCATATGGGGTACCTCTCTTCTGAGTTGGGCAGTCTTTCTTAAAGTGTCCCGGCTATAAGAAAATGTGACAGACATCTCTCTTGGCCATCTGAGCCGGTGGCGGAATAGTTGCACCCCTTTGGGGATGGGCAACTACTGGCATAGTGACCTTTCTGGTTGCAGTTAAAGCAGGTGATAGATGAGATGTCTATGGGCTTCTTCTGAGAATAGCCAAGCCTAGATTTCTTCTGCCAATTCTTCTTCCGTTGCTCAAAATTTGGCTTCCTCTTCCCTGTCTGACTAGAGGATGGATGAGTAGCTGGAGCCTTAGTGACTAATGTTCCCTTTGGCTTTCCCTCATATCGAAGAGCAAAATCCATCAACTTGGTGAAAGTTCCATGGACATGAGCGGTGAGGAGCTCGTAATACTCAGGGCGTGCGCCATGTATGAACTTCTCATTCTTAAGCAGAGGTGTGTCGATTAAACTGGGTCCGAACTTAGATAGTTCGTTGAATTTCCTTTCATACTGAGTGAAGGTCATGTTGCCTTGCTTGAGATCCATAAAAGACCGATAGAGTTAGGCCTTCCCAGCAGTTGGCACCCACTGAGCCGTAAAGGAATCCCTATTTACAAGCGATATGAAAACGAGTCAAAATTTGACGAGATAAAAGGAATTTTATCTAGATGAAATTTTGGATAGATTACTACCTAAACTGGGCCCAAGTGATGGTTTCCTCATCAGTACGAGAGGTGAATGACTCCCACCAATCCTATGCAGCATCCTGAAGCTGCCAAGCGGCCAACTTACGCTTATGAGCATATGTAATCTCCTAGCCAGTAAAGATTCTCTCCAAACTCTTTAGCCATTGTTGTGCTTCGATGATACTCTCGGAGCTAGTGAATTTGACTCCGCCATGCTGAGTGTATTCCTTGCTAAGAGTGGAGAATTTGACTGCGGGAGCTGGGGCACGTGGTTCGGGAGCGTTTCCCCTACCCCTGCCTCTAACATTTCTTCTGGTAGCCATCCTGGAATACCAAAAATGATTTAGAATAAAGATAGGAATTTAAAGAACTTAAGGAAATTCTATTCAAACGAATTCAATAAGAAGGATGAATCAAAGGATGTGGATTCTGAAATGATTCTCCTCATTCTAGGGTATATTTATCCCATCTTTAATAAGTTTTAAACTCCACAGGCTAAGGTTTTCGGGAACCAAAGCTCTAATACCAACTGTAACAACCCGTATATTTGTACCATTTAAATTGACGATATTTCATACATGTCAACTTAAATAATACAAAACACGTATCATTAATGGAGTGTGTGTGTGTATATATATATAAATTAGAATCATCACAGAATCACAGAAATATAACATCACAGAATAGTGCAGCTGAAATACAACATAGTCATAAGAGTAGTTCATGAAGCTACCCATAAATACAACAATGTCTCAAATAAAAAATAAATAGAACAACATAGAAGTCCAATAGTCCAAATAGAAAAGGCAATACTGATAAGATAAAGATAATGATAGTCTTCGGTCTTCAGCTCCAAATAGAACAGCAACATCAATCCTCAGTCTGATCCGAGCATAAGCATAAACAGACACTCGAATCAGGACATATATTCTTATACAGATAATATGGTTCAAATTCAAAGTAACAATAACTCAAAGACGAATTGAATAACATCTTCCAGGATCCTTTAAACTATTTATACATAATAGTGTACGATACATAGATAATGTCTGACAGTAAAGTAAAATATCAAAATAGTGTTAAGGCGTTACCATTGTCACCCTTAACACATTTTATATAGCATATAGTCTATACAGTACTGTAAACTCCACCATAAACTAGTGGGATATCAGGGAGTAATCCATAGGTATAATACAAAACGAATTCGTAGTGGTCGCATATATGGGAATACAAGTATGACAAGGCACATGAGGCAATACCCAAGGTAGTGAAACTACCGTTTTCCTGATCCAGACTGGTAAGAACGCATCGCCGCAACGATCGCAACACTGCGAAACAACACTCCAAGTTCAAGGGTGCGCACTAATCAATAACAAGTAATGAGTAGTATACGAAGAAGTGTGTTCGCTCGAGGTAGCTGACCCCATTTGGCCCGGCACGGCTCCTGTTTTAGTCACTTCCAATTTGACACAAATGTCAAGGCAATCCATTATCGTTCTCTTTCTTCAGTCATCACGTACGCCATTTCAACCACTTCACTCTGGATCGCACTCTGCGTATAGTTATTAAAGTGGTTTTCGGTTTAGACAGCGAGTATGTTCCTAACCGATTCCAGTTCCTTTAATAGCTTTCGTAATTAATTTACCGATTGGTCGTTTAATATATTTCAAAACCCATTCAAATTTCAATTTCAATTAGAGTTCGTAAATAAACATTTCGTTAGTCTTTCTAAATCAATTTCCAAAATTTTACGTTTCATTACTTCACAATTTCATTTCAAATTTTCTATAATTCAATTTCAAAGTTTCAATTTAAATATTCATTTAATTCCATATATAAGTTCATTCTATAATCATTTAACTTAATTTTAACGTTCAAATTGATTTAAACTCATTTATCGATATTCACTAAATTAGTTTATCACTAAAACAATTTCAATTAAATTTCCAATTCATTACATTACTTTCTTAAGTTCAACTTATTATATCAAGCTTACAAATTTAATTTAAATTAAATTCGTCGAATCCAATTCTTTGAATTACCAGTCTTTCATTTGTTTCGATAAACGCATTTTATTTCTTGTTAAAGAAATTCAATTTCATTTATTTATTTCCTTCGTTACAAATTTCAAAAGTCAATTAAAGAAAACTAGTTTCGCATATTCAAAAATACAATTTCTCTTAATAAAGAATATTCAATTCAATTTAATTATTAAATAATTCAATCTCATCAAATTATCAAATAATTTCAAATCTAAATCATCGCTAATTCCAAAACTAATTATTATTAATAATTTTAAACTTAATTATTAATAATTGCAAAACTTAATTATTAATAAATTCAAAACTTAATTATTATTAATTTCAAACTTAATTATTAATAATTTCAAAACTTAATTATTAATAACTTCAAAACTTAATTATTAATAACTTCAAAACTTAATTATTAATAATTCCAAAACTTAATTATTAATAATTTCAAACTTAATAATTAACAATTTCAAAACTTAATTATTAATAATTTCAAAACTTAATTGTTACTAATTTCAAAACTTAATTATTAATCAATTAAATTTTTAACAATGTTCTTTTGTCAATTACAACGTTAATATTCGGTTAAATTTCTAATATTCACATTTCCTTTCATTCAAATTTAAATTCAAATTTTATTTCAAAACTTTATTATTCTTCAAGTAAAATCTTTATTTTATTTAAATCAAAACATTGACCAATCGGGTTTAATTTATTTTTCTATCCTAGGTCAAGTTATTTGGGTATTTATCATTTCAACCCGATTCCATTTTAATTCAAAAATCAAACATAGCAAAGGGAACTTGCAGTGTGATAACTGGGATGGTGTCAAAGTAAATAAACAAGCAATAACATCCATACATAACAATTCAACAATTTATTTAAATAATCCCGAAATAATCGTATTAATTAACATTTGTTATTTATGCAAATTAATATAATTATTTCTAGAATCTACACTATCATTTCATGTTGATTAAAGATTATTACATTACGGTTTTTCCCTTGTCGTTCAATTACAATTTCAGTTTATACTACAATAATTAATCCAATATACGTTCAATGGTTCCAAGTGCAATTTATTAAATTCTACGTGTCAATTAATTAAACAGTTAAAGGGATCATATTAACTAACTCAATTTAACATATAAATCAGTTAACTATCCTATATCAATTCAATTTAAATTAACAATAACAAATAGCATCCAATTCAACATCACATAGCAACCATTCAAACTTTTATAAGAATATAAGTCGTGAAAATTTATTTCACCTTTCGTGGATAAAGAAACTTACGGCGAAGCAAGAAAAAGCACGAATGAAATCGGTATGACACGAACAACGAACACTGCAAATATCGACAAAAGAGACGATATTAATTCAATGAACGTCATATATAATTTATAAATTTATATAAATGCGCTTACCGGTAACAGAGTATGAAGAGAAAGTTGAGAGATCGATACTGCTGCAAAAGTAACTCAGTCGACTGCTGCAACAATGGAGAAAAGGAAAACGGTTACTATTTACTCAACAAATCGATACCGTTCAATTTCTTTTTTCTTTTTTTTTCTTTTTTTTTCTTTTTTTTCCTTTCTTTTTTTTCTTTTTTTATAACACGCATGCACGAGACTCACAGAAAATGCATTTCAAACCGGGACCATTTTATACTTACGCACGCCGCCTCACAACTCAACACCATACACAGTTTATCTTTCTTTATTTATTTTTTCTGCAAGATTTCAACACTACTTACTCACGCCACTCACACCGCACACACACGCACACAACCAAACACGCATGCACTGCTCATCACTGACTCCCAGCATGCCATAACATGCACGTTTTTTTTTACAGCCGTGACCTCAAAAGAATGCAGACTCCCAATCCCATGCATGCATTTGCATTTACTGTGCATGCTTTGTACACACTTGTGCTCTTACAACACGCATGCGCGCAGGCTCGGAAGGTGGTGGCGTGGCCAGAGTAGGGACGTGCGGTTGATGACTGAGTAGTGAGGTCGGCTCGCAAAGGTGAAAGCGTGGCATTTCAGGTGAAGGGTGGGTATAGGTTGTAGCTGCGGCGAAGGTGTAGGTGAAGGCGGAGGGGTATGCAGTGGCTCAGGGCGAACGACGCAGGTGGAAGGCGTGGGTCGGCTAAGGCGCATGGTGGTTCGGGTTTGGATTCGGAGTGGGTTTGGCAATAGGGAGGAGGAGTGAACGGAGGAGGTGTGTGCGGTGGTCGGTTGCGGGTGGTGATCGGTTTCAGGTGTGGAGAGGCGCATGATGGAGTGGGGCGGTGAAGATCTCGGGTGGTGAATGACGTGCGTGTTTCAGGAGGGAGGGAAAGAATAGTGGAGGTGAATGAGTTTGCATTCACTGGAAACATTTTCATCAATCTTATGTTTCAAAGTTAACCGTGAAAAAAAATGTGAAGGAAGAATAAAAAGAGAAGAGGAGGAGAGGAGATACCTGAGGAGTTTGTACGAAATAAACCAGATCTGTTTCATATTAATCTTTGCAAATTTTAAAAGTAAAAATTAATGTTGTTTTGTAAACCGATATGTCACTTCCTTTCCCCATTTTTCTCACAACTTCCCACGCAATTAAGTTAGCTGCCAACTACCCAATTTATTAACAACTGATATTTTATTTTCAAATTTCTAATAGATACGGACCAAAGAATTTTGGGCTAAAATTTGTTTAACTGATCCGCTCGGAACAATTAAATATTACGCGACGATTTCCGCCGGACTCCAATTTGCACGAATAAATATACCGTTTTGGTCAGCGCGACGCGACTCTTCCAACGGTACACAGATAATTTCGATACGACAGTTTTATAAAAATTCGATTTTATGCCGCTTAAATTGTTCATTTTGCAAAACAATTTAAACGGAACAGGCGATGACAGTTTTTGACGAAACGAATTACATTATCTTGATCAGAATAAATTTTACAACATAACTGTGTAAAAATATTTGGATTTGAAAGATAAATTTTATGCAGCTTTATATGAACTGATATACAGTAAAACGCGAACGAAATTTACTGTAATATTTTTCGACGAAACTTTATCTATGTTCATATCTAACTGGATGTATCTTATAAATAAAGTTTGGACGTTAATTGAGATCGTTTATAAATTTTCAAAATTTTACATTAAAATGATGGATTTTAAAATTTTAAACTGGATCGGAAATTCAGGGTCGTTACATATCAGTTTTTCGTAAGTAGGATGCAAGATGGAATTGCAGCTGGAGTTGTTGGAGGAAATCCTGCTGGAGAAAGAGTTCAGGAAGCTCCGATAGTCAACCACTATGCTAAATTGTGCAGAGACTATATTAGGCTTGGAGGAAAGCCGTTCATTGGAACTGAGGATGCGATTGAGGTAGAAAACTGGCTGTCACACTGTGAGAGGATTTTCTTTGACTTAGGACTGAATGACAAGCAGAAAAGGAGATTAGCTGCAAGACAGCTTTAGGGAGTTGCTCTGTTTTGGTGGAATACTGTTATTACTAGAGTAGATAAGGAAGCTATGACTTGGGCAGAGTTTAAGAGAATATTTCAAGAAAGATTTATGTCAGTGATGGTGCAGCCGGTATTGGTTAGGAAGTTTGCTGAACTGGAACAAGGAGAGATGTCTGTTGTGGAATATGCTAGAAGATTTGAAGAGTTTGCCCGATATGGGTATGCCATGGTTGATACGGTGATGAAGAGAAATCAGAAGTTTATAAGAGGTTTGGAGCTGAATTGGAAAGAGCTACCTTATCGCACATAATAGATCCATGCGATGTAGTTGTAGAGATGGTGTTGAGGCAAAAAGAGGCATTAGCTTGTTTGAAAAAGAAGAAAGAGAAGGAGGTTTTGAGCGGACAAGGCCAGAAAAGGATGTTTTTCCATAAGAAGAATGCTCAGAAGGGAGGAGAAATGAAGAAGGGAAAATCTAAAGTGGTCTGTTATTAGTGCAACAAGAAAGGACACTATAATCATGAGTGTCCAACCAAAAAAGGAAAAGGGAAAGAAGCGGTTGGAAAGAAGAATACCAAATGCTTTAATTTTGATCAGATCGGCCATTATAAGAACCAATGCAAGGAGCCTACTAGAGAAGGAAGAGGCAAATGTATGCATTGGAGTCCATAACCTCAAGGCTAGTTATGCAGGAGAAAGGGTAGGCTGTTCTCGGAGGCTTGCTACAGATTTAAGGTATGTCTGTTAATGTTCTATTTGATTATGGTGCATCACATTCTTTTATTTCTCAATGTTTGGTTGACAAGTTTAACCTAGACCCCTCATATTTAGTTACTTCCTTAAGGGTTGCAAATCCGAAGGGAGGGTATGAGACACTTGATGAGGTGTGACCATCTAGAGTTTGATTTGCTAGGTCATACTTATGGTTGCTGTTTGCATATATTTGATTTTGTAGGGTTTGGGATCATCCTTAAGATGGATTGGTTAAGTAAATATGATGCAAGGATATTTTGCTACGATAGGAAGATATCACTAAGAAACCCTAATTGTAGTGATGGGATAGTTTATACCGTAGAAACCCTTAGTTGCGAAGTGAATGATTTATTGGTTATTGTGGAGTTCGAGGATGAGTTGCATCGAGTTTTTGTGGTTAGAGAATTTGCTGATGTGTTTGAGGCAGTAATTGGATTGTCATCGAAACGTGCCATTGATTTTTGGATTGATTTAGTGCCTAGTGCAGAATCAGTGAGTAGACCGCCAAGCAAAATGACACCTACAGAGATGAAAGAGCTAAAGGTGCAGGTGTGGATTTGGAAGGCAAGAGTTTTATTCGACCGAGTAGTTCACCTTGGGGAGCTGTCGCGGTATTTTCTAAGAAGCCGGATGGATCATTAAGGCTATGTATCGATTACCGTAAGTTGAATGAGAAGACGATATAGAACCGATATCCATCATCGAGAATTATTAATTTATTTGATCAAATAGGTAAAGCCAATGTTCTTTCTCAATTGGATCTAGCGATCGGATTCCATCATCTTAGAACAGCAGAGGATTGTATTCCTTTGACGACATTTATAACGAGATATGGATCGTACGAATGGTTAGTTAGGACGTTCGAACTAAATAATGCATTGGCATTCTTTATGGATTTGATGAACTAGATCTGCCGAGAGAACTTGGATAAACTTGTGTTGGTTTTTATAAATGATATTTTGATATACTCTAAGGATGAGAAGAAGCATGAAGTTCATCTTATAGTTGTGCTTGAGATGCTAAGGGAGCATCAACTGAAGGCAAATTTTTCTAAGCGCCATTTTTGGAAAAAGAAAGTGAAGTTTCTTGGTCACGTAGTCTCATAAAAAGGGTTGTCTATAAATCCAACTAAGATTGAAGCGGTGAATAATTGGAAGAGACCCGAGACAGTGACCGGGATAAAGAGCTTTCTTGGATTGGCTGCATATTACCGAGATAAAGTGATTTTGAGTAAAGCATACAGATCATATATATTTTCCTTGTATAAGTTTGGCTTAAAGCTTTTAAATCATTTTAAAGAGATTTCAAGGAAAATTATGAGAAGGGAACCCTAAATGAAAATGACTTGGATATTAAAATAACAGATGAGACTGGTATAGAATCGTGCCCTATACATTAGCTATTGGCCCCAGCTAATTATTGTCTAAAATTTTAGTATATAGGGCTTGGTCACAGGTAAGACTAAAATTATGATTACATACCGAAAGGAATATATGTTTTTGCACGGATAGGTTATTGGTGAGCTCGAAAAACCATTAGGATCAAGAAGACCTCGAAGATGATTAAGTTAAGGACAGATCGTCCAAAAGAGATGTATTTAACAGATAGTTAAGGATATACCATCCAAAAGAGGAGTATCTAACATGTGTTAGACAAATTTTGTTATATTGTCTGGTAGGCCCTGAGTTAGCCAAAGGTTAATAGTTAGCCAAACAAAACTTATAAGTTCGAACAGATGGTTCATTTATTAGCTGATATCTATGTATGTTTACATTATGATGCTTTATAGTATTTAACCAGTTTTGGTTGCAGGAAATGATTTGCAAAACATATGTTTTAAAGGATGTTAGTGAGGGGAAACCCATTCCGCTAAGCGGTATGGTCTCACTTAACATCTAAGGATCTTTTGGCTATAGCTCTATCTTACTCTAAATTCTTGTAATCACCCATGGATTTATACCGATTCATAAGATCTAGTGCCTATAAACCTTTGATATAAGGAATAAAGTCACAATGCGAATGTAGATCAAGATTAGATGAATCACTATAAACGTTGTATATTCTTTCCTTTCTCATTTTAACTTACTTTTCTTCACTTTTTATTCTCTAGACAATCTCTTGGGTGTTTGTGTCATCCCTGGTTCAAACGGCCAGAACGTGAAAGCAAACTCCAGATTTATAACATCAGATGATGGTAAATTGTCACAATGGATAGTTATAGACATTACTCTTTGCGAAATCAATCTACGAAAAGGATAAATGATCGTACAAATCATTGAGTGGAGTTCTTCGCAACAATCATGAATTGTCTCGATTCAAAGCACATGATGTTTGAAACAAAATGTACTTTGGGAGGTAAGAGTTATCCAACCTTTTGACCAGACAATATTTAGATAGACTAGACGAATTTAACTTGGAAACTATTAAAGAAGGAAGCCCGGAGAGGTTGCCTAAGAGTCCATAAACCAAATACAAACAGAGCCGCGAGATGAAGACCAAGCCATCCCTTGAACTCAATAACATATGTGCTGGATCGGTACCGATCCACCATGTTCTACCAATCTTTCCTCCACTCCTACTACTTACTAGTGATGATGCCTAAAGCCTATTTCAAGTATTATTTCGTTGATTCTATCCAATTCTCTATCGATCTCCACGAGCACTTGAAGTTAGCAACTTCATACTTTCGTTGATCTATTATTTGGACTCAAAAATAAGCTAATAATAATGCAAACAAGTTTGGAACCATTAAGCTAACAATAAATCAATCTAGGACAAGAAGTTCAACGTCATCCATGTAAAGAACATATGGATTGGTACCGATCCAAGCCCGTGAATCGGTGCTGATCCGTAATTATTAATAACGTGTCCACCTAATTTTCTAGAGAAGTGGTATATGTTGTGGAAAACGAGGTGGAGATCATAGGAAAGATTTTTAGGCTGCCTACTACTATAAATAAGGAGGCATGACTCATTTTTAAGGATCTTTTACTCTAGTCTCTTGTAATCGCCCACAAATTTATACCGATCTGTAAGAACTTAAACTTGAAATTCAATAATCAAAGCAATAAAATCACTGAGTCGACATAAGTCAAGATTAGCCGAATCACTATAAAGATGTGTGTTCTTTTCTTACTCTTTTTTATTTGTGTTTTTTCACTTTTTATCCTTTACACAATCTCGTGGGTGTTTGTGCCATTTTTGGTTCATATAGTAGAAAATTCTAGAGAAGGATTATTAACCATTAAATAGAAAATTCTTCACCATTCATTTAGGGGATGTGTTGCTATAAACAGGGAAAGTTTTCTCATTTGGATGTAAGCAAATGAAAGAAAAAATGTAAACAAATAAAGTTAAAAAATAAATTGCAATAAATTTTCATTTCCTTCTATATAAAATATTTATCTCCCAATCTCTATTTGCAAATTATTTTTACTTCTTCTTCTTATAAATTTTTCTAACATTGGTATCAGAGTGAGGTTGTTAATAAATAAAATATGGCAAAGAGAATGATTCTTTTCTAAGTATCCTCGCAAAAGAAAGAATATTATGATCATTGGAGCATTCGCCTAAAGGCGTTGTTTGGATCGCAAGATTCGTGGATATCATAGAAAACATGTATGAAGAAACAACCGATATTACCACTTCATCCAAAACTGGAAGATATAATTTGAAGAATTTGAAAAAGAAGGATCGGAAGGCTCTTACACTCATTTACCAAAGTTTGAATGAAGCTTTGTTCATAAAGATAGCTAATGCACAAACTAGTAAGGAAATATAATAAATTTTGGAGAACATTTATAAAGGAATTGATAAAAAAAAAGGTGGAACCCAGTGCGCGAGGCTCTCGCACGATAGTGGGTCCTAAAGAGGTCGATAATGTACGTAGTATTTCCCTCATAATGCAAAGAGGCTGTTTTTGGACTTGAACCTGGACGTCCAAATCACCATGCGAGTGACCTAACCGTTGCACAAAAGCTCCACCTCTTATAAAGGAATTGATAAACTAGATAAAATTAGACTACAAAATATGAGAGGTGAGTTTGAATCATTATATGTAAAATCATCAGAATTGGTTGATGATTGCTTTTCTTGAATTTTGTCTTTGTAAATTAAATGAAAAAATATGGAGAAAAAATGAAAGATTCTATTGCTATTGATAAAATCTATGATCTTTAAATTAAAATGTTGATTATATAGTTGTAGAAAATGAAGAACTAAAGTTCTAGGATTCATGAATGTTGATCAACTCATCGGTCTTATGAAGAAAAAATTGAAGAAAAAATTAAAGAAAAAAAATTAAAGAAGAAACATTGAAGTAAACTCTTTAAATAAAAACCACCTTGCGGGAAAATGTGACATTTAAAAATGCAAGAAGTTGGAGCTAAAAAGATGAGGTCGTGGCCAAAGGTATGGACGAAGTGGCCACAAGTACATTAATAAAAAGGGAAAAAGACAAAACACATACACCCCAAGAGGTCGAGTAAGAGGAGGAAACTTGAGACAAATAGAAAGTACAAGGTATGAAACAGAAGAGATCGTGGCCAAATGTATGAAAATTTACATACCAAATGTTATAATTGTGATAAATTTGGGCATTTTGTTTCTAAATGTAGAGCAAATTTTACTAAATTTCAAGAGTCATCTATCTTCATTAAAGAAGATGAAGAAAATTCTTTCACTTTTACGGGCGTTCAAAGTAGTTAAAATTAAAGAACAAAATACATGCAATTTGAATATACAAGCTAAATAGAATGAAACAAAATATATTGAAGAGAGGATGTAAATGATAAAATATGTACATGTAAATGATAAAATATATACATGTAAATGATAAAATATGATGTAAATGACGAAAAGTACGAAAGCAAAGGAGATAAAAATGAAGAAGATACGAATCAAGGAAAAGAAATTTATAAGTTTGGAGGAGGTTTAAAATATGTGCAAATAGAGAATATTAAGGAAGTAAAAATAGAGATGATCAAAAAGAAAGTGAAAGAAACCAACGATGAATGTCTCAAAAGTGCGAGCAAAGAGGTGAGCAAATATTATATGATTCTTATTTTGCACAATTTTATTTTGCAATCGATATTTGTGAAATGTCATGCGAAAGTGAATTTTGAAAAACATATAAAGACATTGGATTTGTAAATATTTCAAGAGCGAAATTACGAAAGAATGTCAAGATAACATATATGGCTCGTTCAAAATTTATGATATTGGAACAAGGTGGATATTAGAATGCTTACTTTTTGGAGTATTATGTTGTAACAATAGAGGAGGAAATGAACTGAATGCAAAAAAGATTTGTGAAATTGCATCTGAAAGAGTTTGTAAATTTTATTGAAGAAGAAAGTGAAATGATCATTACATTATCAGTTTACATTTTTCTTTGTATTTATACTTGATACAATGGTACAGAAAATGTAATTTGAGAAAATAGAGCTTTGGGCCTGGGAACATCACATTCGGCCTGCTTGCTTTGTATTTGAGATAATACTGCTTCTCTTTTTATATCTATCAGCCGCATTACACTCTTATTTCCCCCCTTCAAACGCGATCCTAGGGTTAGGGTTTGCAGAGAGAGGCGTCGAATGATTCTCACGATTTCTTTAGACAAATTATATTATTTCCATCAGATCTGGACATGAGATGCTAGATCTCTACTGGAGAAGCTAGATTCCCACTCTTTCTTCTCAAATTGGAATCTGAGATCTGGTACCCTTACTTCGGTAGGTGGAAACCAGAGGAAGTTTCTTCCTTTTTCGCTATGCTTGAGTTCTCAGGAACCTTTGAGCTATTGTTGGAAACTGCGGTTACAGATGTTTGTTCTTTGTCACCTTCAACTTTCCGGTCAGATCTAAACTTGTTGAAATTCTTGGCCGATAGCGCCTTGGTGAGAACATCTGCACGTTGGTAAGTAGCTGCTATGTGTCTTATCTGAAGCTTTCCTTTCTAAACGAGTTCTCGAACGAAGTATAGATCTATTTCTATATGCTTGGTACAGGAATGAAGTATTGGATTGGCTGACATGTATACTGTGCTTTGATTGCCACACCATAGAACTGGTATGTTATCTGATTTCTGCTTTAGTTCATCCAGTATAGACTATAGCCAAATAATTTCTGTTATGGCACTTGCTATGCTTCTGTATTCGGCTTCAGTGCTTGACCTTGATATGGTTGCTTGTTTGTTTGAACACCATGGTATAAGGTTATTTCCTATGTATATGCAGTAGCCTGTGGTTGACTTTCGGTCATCTGGGTCTGAAGCCCAGTCAGCATCGGCATACCCTACTATATTCAAGTTGCTACATGCTTTAAGTGGCAGGCCATGATTCATTGTTCCCTTTTAGTATCTAAGAATCCTCTTTACAGCTTTCCAGTGCTCGTCAAGTGGATTCTGTAAAAATTGAGATACCTTGTTAACACTGTAAGCAATATCAGGCCGTGTTATAGTTGCATATTGTAATGCCCCTACAACACTTCTGTATTTTTTAATATTAAGTATGGCTTCTCCCCTGTTTTTAGAGTAATGTTGACTACTTATCATGGGAGTTGGTTGTGCCTTTGCATCACTCATTTTAGCTCTGTCTAGTATTTCCTGAATATACTTCTTTTGGCATAAGATTATTTCTGAATTTGCTTTCCTTATGACTTCTATGCCTAAGAAGTAGTTGATGTCTCCAAGGTCTTTTACAAAAAATTGCTCCTTTAAATAAGTGATGATGTGCTTAATCTCTTCTCTGTTATTACCTGTAATAATTAAGTCATCAACATATATTA
The DNA here is from genome assembly GCA_030765085.1 of Allium cepa. Classification (NCBI taxonomy): domain Eukaryota; kingdom Viridiplantae; phylum Streptophyta; class Magnoliopsida; order Asparagales; family Amaryllidaceae; genus Allium; species Allium cepa. The sequence goes on along the minus strand of CM060928.1, from coordinate 346,751,291 downwards.
GTACATATACTGTTGATACATCATTAATTTTGATAAAGAGTGAGTTATCTGATTTGGTAGACTGATATCCTTGATTTGTTAATGATAACTTCAGTCTATCAAACCAGACTCTTGGAGCCTGTTTAAGACCATAAATGGCCTTATTCAATTTGCACACATAGTTTTCATTTCTGATGAATCCCTATGGCCGTTCCATATAAATTTCCTCTTGTAGAATGCCATTGAGGAATGCATTGTTGACATCCAATTTTCTTATATCCCATTTCTTGATAATGCAATAGTGAGAATCAGTCTAATTGTGGATGGTTTTACCGCTGTAAAAAATGTTTCATTGAAGTCAAACCCATATTGCTGAGTGTAGCGCTTTGCAACTAGTCTTGCCTTGTATTTTTTTATGGTTCCATCTGGATTTTTCTTGATTTTGTGTATCCACTTGCATCCAACAATGTTTTTATTATCTGGTGGATATACAAGATCCCATGTTCTGTTCTTGATGAGAGCATTGTATTCTTCATTCATTGCATCTCTCCAATTTTTGTCTTTGACAGCTTGGGTGTATGTAACAGGTTCATGTGTACTTAAGTTTGCTGTATAAATTTTTGGTTTGAAGATACCACTCTTGGCCCTTGTAACCATGGGATGAATGGATTTCATTTGAGCATCATTATGAGGTATGTCCCCTGTGTCAGAATTGTTTGATAGCCTTTGAGCACTCTCTTCATGATTATCTAGACTAAGATTGGACTGATTATCTAGACAAAGGACAGGATCAAGTAGATAATCAGTCCAATCGCAATCTGAGTTTTGTTGAAAAATTTCTCTAAATTGCGTATTTTGATCCTCAGTAGCCTCCTTTGCCCTTATGTGATGCTCAATCTTAGTGTAGACTGGTAAGTCAGGTATAGACGCTTTTGGGTTGTAGACTTTGCTTGTTGTTTTCATTTCTGAGTTGCTAAAAGGAAACACATGCTCATTAAAGACAACATGTCTACTCACAAAAAAAATTCCACTGTCATCTAGACATTTGTATCCCTTCTAGTTTGTAGAGTATCCTAAAAAGGTACATGGTTTGGATCTAAAGTTCGGTTTGTTTGTATTGTATGGTCTAGTGTAAGGAAAACAGAGACATCCAAATGTTCTTAAACTAAATAATCTGGTTTATACCCATATAATATCTCTATTGGACTGATTCCCTTAAGAACCTTTGTTGGCATTCTGTTTATCAAATAAACAGCTGTATTGAATGCATCATTCCAGAATTTTAATGGCATTGAGGCATGAGCTAGTAGGGTAAGACCAGATTCAACAATGTGTCTGTGTTTTCTTTCCACTAGACCATTTTGCTCAGATGTGTGAGGACATGAGGTTCTGTGTATAGTTCCACTTTTTTGAAAATAGTTGCTAAGAGGTTTATACTCAGCTCCACCATCATACTGAATGATCTTAACTTGTGAATTATTTTGCTTTTCAGCCATAGTTATGAAGCATATGACTGCATTGTATGTCTCAGATTTTGTTTTTAAGAAGTATATTCAAGTATGTCTTGAATATGCATCTACAAAAGATATATAGTACTTAAATCCAAAATCTAAGCATATGGGTGCAGGACCCCACAAATCAGTGGCAACTAATTCTAGTGGTTTATTGTATTGAGTTGATGAATGATTTAAAGCTAACTTATGACTTTTACCCATTTGACAATAAGTACATACATAGGGTAAAGATGTATCATCAAACTTTATTTTATTTTCAACAAGAATTTGCTTTACAACTTTACTACTTGGATGACCAAGTTTATAATTCCATAGATCAAATGTATCTCTACTGTTTCTTTTTGAACTCAATTTACAGTGATTAAGTTCCTTTGTGACACTGCTGCAGTTGGTGGATGTAAATTTGTAAAGTCCTTTTTCAGTTTCACCCTCCAACAGAACATCCTTAGTCAGTATGTCTCTGACTAAGCAGTACTTAGGATAGAATTCAAAATACACATTATTATCAAGAGCAAACTGAGATACACTTATAAGATTCTTTTTAATATTTTGAACTCTTAGCAAATTATACAGAAATAACTGTCTTTTACCTCTAATATAGGTGTTACCAGTATGAGAAATTTTGGCACACTTACCATCTCCCATGCAAATTGTTTGATTACCTCTATATTCTTTGCATCCAAGATTTAGATTGTCGAGATTGTTAGTGATGTGATTTGTAGCACCAGCATCTGGATACCAGGATTCATCTTGAATGTGTTCAGCTCTGGCAATGTCATTTGAACTTTGACCCTTGTTGTTGTTATCATTTTGACTTTCACTGGTTTGTGCAATATTGACATTGTGATTGTTGCTTCTTTGAATGTTATTGTTCTGATTTGAGTATCTGAAATAGCATTTCATTGCTATGTGTCCTACTTTTTCGCAGATTTGACATTTTGGCCTGTTGTTATTGTTATACCATCTTTCTCTACCTCTTGATCTATTAGTGTAGCCACCTCTTTGATTTTTCTTGTTCGTTTTTATTGCTGTTTTGACCTCTATTTCTTTGACTAACCGTGTAATTGATAGAGAGATCTGATTCTTGTGGTCTTTTATTGTCAATTATTGCTTCATGTGCTAACAAGATTGAGTGTACATCATCTATAGATGGCAGAACCTTTTGAGAAGCTATCACAGTAACCACTGATTCATACTCATCACTTAAACCATTGAGTATGGTCAAGATTTGTTCTGAATCAGAAACTTTATGATCTGCAGCTTCAAGAAGATCACATGTATTTTTGATCCTGGACAGATATTCTCTCATAGTATGAGTGTCCTTCTTGATGTTTTGAAGTTGCCTTTTGTGGTACATAACCTTAGCTGCAGACTGTGTATTAAACACCTTTTCAACTGTTGTCCATAATTCATTTGCAGTCTTGCATCCTATTACATAAGACAGTAACTTGGTGTTTATAGATGACATTAACCAAGAACAGATCATTCTGTCTTGCCTATAATACTTTGTGTACTCTTCATTGCTAACAACTTTGTTTTCCTGGGCAGTGATGAATTTTGGTGGGATTTGAATGGTGCCAAGAATGTAACCTTCAAGTCTATAGCCTTGAGTTGCAGTTTCAACCTGAAGCCTCCATAGCAGATAGTTATCTTCGTCCAGATGAACAGTCACAAGTTGACTCTGTAGGCTAATGATGGTCTCAATGAGGTTCTCAGCTGCTGTTAAAATTTGCTGAGAATTATTTGTGTCCTCTTGATGATGCAGTGTTGGATTCATTACTCATGATGAAAGCTAAGATCAAGATAGTGCAAATATAGAGGGATGGGTAGACAGAAATGAAAAATTGACAAGAAACAGTTTATATCTTGATCAAGATCTCAATCACTGAGGAAAACAGAGACACTGCACCAGGTATGTTGCAACCACAGGATTAGATGATGATAACATGATGATCTCTGTTGATCAGATGATGATAATCTGATGATCTCTGTTGGATGGCACTTTCTTTTGATGTTGTGATCTGTTTGATGATTTTCTTGATTTGAGTAAATTGATTTCTTGCTGTTTTTCATCAAGATTCGATCTGAATGTGTTAATGCAGCCAAATTCAGTACTGGCAAGGTACGGCACTTCAGATACGAATCAGAAACTCAAATGTTGATGATGAATTCTGATGAGTTTCTTACTTTTTTTGAAATATTGGCGTTAGGCAGTGGGCTCTGATACCATGAAAAAGTTTGTAAATTTTATTGAAGAAGAAAGTGAAATGATCATTACATTATCAGTTTACATTTTGCTTTGTATTTATACTTGATACAACGGTACAGAAAATGTAATTTGAGAAAATAGAATTTTGGGCCTCGGCCCATCACATTCGGCCTGCTTGCTTTGTATTGAGATAATGCTGCTTCTCTTTTTATATCTATCGGCCGCATTACACTCTTATTTGCATCGAAGATCATGACAATGTGAATGATGAATAACATAGTAAAGAAAGTTTGGATAATTTCTTTATTCCGACAAAAACACGTAAAATGCAAAGATGCAAAATTTTGCTAAGAGTTATAAAACCAAGTTTATAAAGAGATGTTGGAAAGAAACTTCGTTTTAGGAAGCATTAATTATTTTAGACAATTTGAATTTTGACATTTATAAAAATAATTAATAAGAGGCTAAAATTTAGCAAACAGAAGAAAATGGATATATTTTTAGTAAAAAAGTCTCTAGAGTTGTCTATTCTAGAAATGTCTTAAAAGTTATTGATAATTGTAGAAAACTCTAGAGAATGACTATTAGCCGTTGGATTTATGCGGTTAAAGCGCTTAGTGTTTCTATGTCGGCTGAGGTACAAAAAATTATAACTAGAATAAAGCGAAGATATGGCGAAAAATAGCGGACGTGCAAAAAGCTACATTATGTATAAAACCAAATATTTAAAGTTAATTTATTTCCATTCTCACATTATTTGTGTAGGAAAATGTTTTTTTTTTTAATCTTATATAAAAACCGAAGGCTATTGTGATTAAAGCAAACTAGATTTGATTACTACGATAGATTTCTATCTTATATTGGGTATTTACGTTTTAAAATTAGGTTTTTATCCTCACTTTGTTGATTTGATTTAAAATAGAACTAGTCAAATCAACTTTGTATATTAATGTTGCTAAAACATGTGCTAAATTTTTTTGATTTAGCAAATGTAGTGGAAAATAGCAGGACTTGAAGCGGATCTACTGTTTAATAGCGTTAAGTTGAAATAGCGAACTGATCGAAGAGCGCTATGCGCTATAGTGGGAATTTTGGGAATTTTATAAGGCTTTAGTGAGGCTTTATCTATACCTTTAAGTTAGGAGATCTGTCACCGTAGATAGGGAAGAGTTTTGATCTAAGCAAATGAAAGCAAAAAAAAAAAAATAAACAAATAAAAGTAAAACGAGAGAATTTCAATGAAGTTTTATTTTCTCCTTTAACAAAATGTATATCTTCCCATCTCCATTTGCAAATTACGTTTGCTACTTTTCTTCTTATAAAGTTCTCTAACATAATTTTAGTGTGGATTCAGCTGCCAAAAAAAATTGTCCTGGGAGTGACGATAAATGAAGCAAAATCAAGCTTCTCTTTTTTTTATTGCTTTATTTTGGGTTTGTAGTATAAAGTTGCTCAATACGCGGCTAACAAGTCGAAGAATGTTTGTACTGCACAACAGCTTGTAATTGTTTGTTAAAATTCATCCATTGTTAATTTCCATTTACTTTCAGTTCTGAATGTTATAAACATCATTTGTATAGTTTGTAAGAAGAGTTTGTGAGGATATAAATCTATCACAATTTATGCACATTACAATATTTCATGGACCAATCCACAATTACAAAACTAGATGGCCAAAAAAATAAAATAAAATAAATCTTGCATTACTTCAAGGAAATAATGACGTCCACAGTGATTTGAATCAAGGAGTTATTTATTTTCACATACTTGATCAATCCTCTTCATTTCTTCCTTCAGAGCGTGCGAATTGAATTGCCAAGTCCCAATGCAGTTTCCTCGATTACGCATTCTAAAATCTCATCTGCAATCTCATTAGCAACTTCTTCTGTGTCAAGTCTAACATTTCGCGAAGCTTCATGTTCTAAGTCTATCCTTGTTATATGATATAATGTGTGTTGAAAATCCATATGGATGAATCGCTCCAGTCCTTTACATAATTCATGCATAAAAGTTTCTTTTGTCTGAGCTAAACTAACATTGGGTTTGACTAATAAAGATATCGAAGGGGTGGTAGGGCGTAAAATTTTCCTGCAAATATCTACGGTAGCCTCATTGATATAATCCGAAAGTATATTTGAGTCAATGTGTTGCCTGTATTTGTTTTGAAGTTCGTCAAATACAGATGGATCTAGTAGTTGATTCTCCAGTTCATTGTATCCTAGATCAGAACCTAGTTCAAATACACTTCTTACATGCATCAGCCACCTTTCCCTTGACGTGGAGTCGTCTGCATAATAGCATGTGTGGTTATTAACTTCTACGACTATTATTTATTAACAAATTGATAAATAACAAATTAAATATAAAAAAACTCATACCATCATCTGAAACATGGTTAACAATTGATAATGGGATAGAAACCTTCTCTTGTTTATTTGCAGCAGTTTCCAGTGCTTTCGACTTCTGTATTATAATTGGACAACAAATATTTATTAGCATATGGGTGCAGAGAGTAGTACATTTCTGTTAAAAACTGTAGTTCGAAATGAGAGATAATTTGATGAAAACTACCAGATAATCTGAAATATTCTGGGTCTCTTCTTCGTTGCATCTTTTGATACTATCACAACCAAGTCCATGTTTACTGAAATCCATCCACTCATCTGAATATTTTTGTTAGATTACTTTAACCTCAACTCTCATTGTTGATTTTCGGTAAAATTAATCAGTAAAACAATATGGTTTCAGTTTTTCCACCTTGAACAATTTAAATGGCAGAAACCAAATAACCAACACACACATACACATACATTCATATGTACGTATGTATATACACGTGTGTGTGTATATATGTAGGTGTAAGTTGTAAAAGCAATGATAAACAAAATGTACCTTTTCCTTTGGAGCTATCATTGATTACAACTGACAAGCGAGAACTGAAAATTGGTGATCGTGAACAAAATCCTGGGAAAGAAAGTAATCTTCCCAAAGATTTCAGAGGTACACGGTCTTCCATATGTAACATATCAGCAAGTTGTTTCCTGCCTTCATCTTCTTGAACCGATTCTCTTGAGTTATCTATATTTGGTTCTTCTTCTTTTCCCTGAAGCAATGTAGCAAGTTTTAAGCTGATCTGTCCAGTGATTGTAGCTTTTTCCTTTTGTTCGATATCCTTTGGAGAGCCGCATGGAATCTTACCTAGAAGACTATCCACCGTGACAGAACTAGGATTGATTTTAACCTTGCTTTTAATATTTTTGATCCTTCCTTTGATCTCCTTAATTGTAAATGGAGATGAGTGTCCGGGTTCTTCATGTTTTTTCTTTTGTTTTAAACCAACTGTCTGTTGCAATTTCTTACCTGCATGTCCATTTCTATCAATAGTTCCAAAACAAAATGATCTAATAAAGCCTGAGAAGCATCCTACTTTGTGATTCTTCCTACCTGTAGGTTTTTTATCTGATTTCATAGCCATGTACTTTCTCTGATCTTTCATCAACCCTCCTCAGTGGTCCGAATATATATATAAGCTCCTAAATCTGATAAAGAAGAACGTATTGAGTGGTTATTGAAAGTCATTTATTCCTCAAAACCAAAATAGCAGATATGAACTAGCTGTCAGGAAATACGTATCATATCAACAAAGGAATCAGCGTAATATTCCAGTTACTTTTCTACCATAAATAGGGGCTATTTGCTAATTCAAATATAAATAGTCCACATTTATTGTTTTAAAGCTGGCAAAGTTGATTGCGAGTAAGATACCAGTGCAAATGGTATTTAATTTGTCACCTATTCTTGAATTTCAACAGTAACACCTTATTTAATGTGTCATTAAACTCAAGGGTTGAGGAAATAACATTTCTCTTGTACATATTTTTTTAGGTTTATATGTATACTCAGTCCAAATGAACGTGTTAAATGCCCCATGAATGGAAGATACAAATATGTCGATCTTTAAATGTTAACGTTTTTAGGCAACAATAGGATAAGTCAAATTCGTGGCACAAGAAAAATTAGACATTAAGCAAATCATAATTATAAAGTAATTTTCCTTGCGTTGATACAGTCATATTCTCTTAGATTTGTCACGTTAATTGCTGGGGTCAAACACATACATAGAATTAACAATATATATATATATATATATATATATATATATATATATATATATTTTTAATATCCTACCTCATAAGGAAAGTCCTTTTTTTATTAATCAATATTTTGTTGAATGCGCAAGCTTTTTACCATATTTCTCCCCCACTAAAGTATTTGACCGAATTTTTGGCAAAATATTAACAAATTAATTAAGAGGCACAATAATGGAAAATTATTTTCATCACTTTAAAAATTAAAGTGTCATCTTATGCTAAAATGCGCCACCACTGTCATGAGACCATTACTCTAGCAATGTACCATTTTAATCTCAGCCTTTACATCCAAAAATCAAAATCAAAATAAATAAATAAATAAATAAAGGAAGGAAGGAAGAGTGTTCAGCCAAATGTTTGAAATGGTATAGCGTCCATATAGACTTGGGTTGCCTAATATGTGTTTCTTTTTTGTTGCTCACTATGTTGTAAATATAACACAGAAAAAAAAAAACATAAGCAAAAGTTATAATTATATTCAATATATCACTTGGTTTACGTACAAAATATATAGTTGACATGAAATGTTACATTTGTAACATCCTAGCATATCGATTCAACTAAAAAAATTCATGCATTCTTTGCAGTAAATTCTTTAATTATGTTGTCGTAACCTAGCACATCCAAAATATTCATTTTCGACGGTAATTGTGGTTCCACTTAAATTCTCCTGTGACAGAGCAGTACGAAGACAACTTTTAATTAATTTTCATTTTGAGAAACTTCCTTACGTCGAAACAACCGTGACCCATATAATCAACAAAACTTTAATATGGATACTATGAATATTTGTTATATGTTAAATCTATAATATTGGTATTTGTTTTCATAAACAATTAATGCATTAGCTATAGAAATACAATGGTATCAAAAAATTTATAACTATTTTGCAATTACGGACTAAGTCATCTCTTTGAGAAATAATTTTTTAACCATATGATTATGCATCATATGGCACTATTGGATTGTACCTCAAACAATTAAGGGCAATGAAAGGACCCATTCAATGGGCGTGAAAAAAGTTAATGAACTCATCGAATTAATACACACACACGCACAATCCAAGGTCCATTGATAGCAAAATAGATTCACTTTCTTTGTTAAATTCACTAATGAGTTATCACAGATATACACATGTGTATTCGATATACAATTAGTTTGTGTATAATATATTCATAGAATATAAAATGAAAGTAGAGAACATAACGTCCAAAGAAAAAAAAATCCAATTTGATTGAATATGTAAGTATATTGAAAAAAGTTCCAAAAGTACTTAAAAAGGAATAAGATTCAATCTCAAAGTCACTTCTCCCTATGATACATAAGAATGAATCGGTAAGGAGTAACCAGACTTTGTTGGATAAAGTATGCTTAATAGTGAGAGACACCGAGTTAAATTATTTCTATAAGGATATGTGTTTAAGGGTAAGTACATAGGTTAAATATTGTTTCATCTAATGCAACGCTTGATAGAGTTAGGGGTATGCGCTAGGGTACATACACCTAACTCATTGACCAATCTTGTTCATAATAAAGGTATTTTCTTTCTATTATATACTTGATATGATGTTATATTAAGTATATTATTTTATTAAAAGTACATTTAATAGAAAATCCGTAAATGGTATGTTCTGTGATAGTAGTTATAAAGTTTTATAGCTGTGAGTAATTTATATAATGAAAACAAATATACTATTTTAAATGCTCCTAGTCAAGATGCATCGAGACTGGATATCGACGTATCCATCGAGTCTGTAGTACATAACGCTCTCCAAATGTTGGGCAATGTATTACTCATAACGGTTGGGGACACCTAGGGGTTACGTAATGATAGTTATTGGATAATTATGGAGTTACTCACTCAATAGTTTTCTATTGGTTAATATAAATAAGGTCAAATAGAAAATATCAATATGACTGATTTGTATGGTTCTCTCGACTTGAAAATACTATGGATCTTCAATATTAAAACTTTGCTTTGATTGTAATCAAATTATGGCACGACGTCCATCGAGTGACTATAGTTGTGTCGATTGGAAGTACTAAAAGTGAAGGACTATTCAATAGAGGATTCATCTTCTGAATTATATGGGGTTAGTATCACAGCAACTCAAGTCAACTCAAATTTAAAGTCTCTAGACAGAGCAGTTCAGTTAACAGTAATTGTTATTATTGAACCAAGGACTTTGTATTTGGACTATAAAATTGAATGTGGACGATGTTGGAATTTTGACCATTATTAAATTCAATAGGTCCAAAGTGATAAAGTTTTGACAAAGAAAATTGGTGTAAATAATTGTCATAACTAGGTAATGCTTAATAAAGTGAAATGGGATTTTACTGATGTTGAGAAAACGATAAATTTGACCATAATATCACACCATCTACTAAGTAACATGTGACCATCAACATTCGAATAGTTCGATGTTAATCACTGACCAAATTTACACCTATGAGTCAATCAACAGAAGTGATGAATTCTCTTTAGACTAAACTATTAAATTAGTTCATAATTGTTGTAAATTAATTAATATTTATGAAATTTGAATATGATTTTGGAAATAAAATTATTGCATATATTCATAATAGCTATGACTATATTGATCGATATGAGATATCAATAACGAATAGGTTAAATATGATTGTACATATCTAATTTAGGTTAAACGAGCTTACACCCCTGATATTTAGATATGATAGGCAGTTGGTTCGGCTAGGGTTAAAGGCAGCTACAACATAGGATTATGATTTGGAGATGTGTGGCTAAGATCTATCGAGAAACTTGCATAATTTGCTTTCTTATCCTACCTATATAAATACTAATCTTAAAAGCATATCTCATGCTAATTCATTTTGAGCCGCTGTCTTCTTCTTCCTTTTCATGGAAGTAACTACTCTCTAAAATTATCCTAAAATCTCAATCCAATTCAATTTTAAACAAGAGGCTATTTGATAGTGAAAGGTCGTTGATTCTAAACTAGCAATCTGACGAATCAAAGAATTATAGGGGAGGAGAATTCATTGTTTCAAAGCGGACTTTAGGGTATCTATTATAGGTAATGTTTATTTATGTGTTAATCATATTATTGTGTTTTAAAGGTTTTTTAATCATATAAACTTATGTATATAATTAGATTATAGTTATTTCATTAGTTAGGTGAGATTTTTGCATGCATTGTTGTTGTCACAATGGAAATTGGATATGTGTATAAAATTTGAAGATCTAGTTCATTATTTTTGTTTGTAATCTGATATTAAATATTAAAATAATTTTAGTTATAAATTATATATGTTTATTCATATATATATATATATATATATATATATTTGTGATTTAATATTCACATACTATTTGAATTAAAATATACGTTTTCATATTTAATGTATAATGTTTATCTAAATTTTTTTAAACACTTGTTTATGTTTATTGTGAATTTTAAGTGATGGAAATAATTATTATCATTTATTTATATACTATTATTAATATTCAATGGTTATCTGATTCAATAAATTCATGTAAATAATACATATTTTCAAAATTCATAATATATATATATTTTTAAATTAATTCATCATGTCGGGTGTTTGCTCCAAAATTGATCACAAACCTCAAAAGTCGTGAAAGCACCAGTATTAGCACACAGATCCACAATATTCAAACACAGATCTCAAATACGGATAAAGTAGAGAATAAAAATGAGGAAATAACAAAATTAAAATGAAAGAAAGCAAGAAAGAACACAAGGTCTATAGTAGTTTGGCTATCTCTGGCCTACGTCCACTTTGAATCAATCCTTTTATTCGTTTTATCCTATAATTATAGTTACAAGCCTTTAAAAATCAATAGCAAAAAATGGCAGAGTTTAGCCTAGAAAAGAAGACGAAGATCACTCTTTTAGTTGCCATAGGGCTGCTATTTATACGCGTAGATCCTAAAATATCTACCTCAGAACCTGGAATACCTCTTCTCATGCGTAGGTGGGCCCGCCAAATCGATCCAGGATGATTTTGGATCGATCCATGTATAATTCGTATCGATCCAAAAGTAGTCCAATCGAGCCGAGATTGATCATGAATGTTCTTGAGTGCATATGGAAGCTAATGCAAAAATTTCATCGCATTTGGACTTATAGTATGAGAGTTATGATCGATGCAAGTTGGTATTTGCGAATAGGCTGAAGTTTATGTATCAATACTAGTTTGTATCGATCGTCTCGATCACCTTCGTATCCATCATCCAATTATCCATCAGTCCCCATACCCATAGTCGTAGTCTTCGCATCGATTCAAACTTCATGCGCTATGATCCATATCCTTCGCTCTACCTCGACCGCTTACTTACTATCCATCGATACGAAGTACAGAGCCTTTGTATCCATAAATGCTTCGTATCCATCGGCATATGTTGTTCGTAACCATCGACCAACCTCCTTGGTATCCATGTTGTTCATATCTATCCTTTTCATTGATCTGAGCTTTGTTTTTTCGTACCCATCAGCTGCTTCCTTGTTCGTATCGATCCCAAGCGTAGCATTTTGTATCGATCAGAAACACGATCAATATGCTATGTGTTTAATCTAAAGCGAAGTTCCATATGCATTTTCCTTATCCAATCTCGTATCGATCGATACGAAACCATAGATCCAAATTAAACTGCTGAGTCTATCCCTCATCGATACGAACTACTATCTGTCCAAATTCATGTGTGTTATCCATACTCACATCCATCTGTTGACGTCCCTCGATCGATACGAACCATATCGATACGAACGACATCGATCTATCCGAAGTAATCCATGTTGATCGACACGAACAATATCGATCTGAAGGTATCTATGTTAACCATTTCTCTTCAACATTGATCCATCCATAACTTGAGCATACGAACTCCAATTGACTTGAAATTCGAAATGTAGCATTTCCTATCATTGTTCGTCATTCCCAATCGATCCCTTATTGACTGGAGCTTGGTCAAATTTTGACGGTACTGATCATAGCCTTGTTTTCAATCGATCTCGAATCCTGATATCCATTCTTTCTAGCCAATTTGCTGGTATCCCGGCCTTGACCAAAAGGAGGGGTAACATTTGCCTCCCAAAACATACCTTGTAGTAGGCAGGTGTGTTTTGAATAGCTTTAAATCTGACATCCAAAGTCCATATTCCATCTATAGCCATTCTATCCGATCCATAATCCAATGTATTACCAAGCGATCCTATCTAGTATCGTATCCTTATCCTTATCCGAATCTGCGACCACTCCGAGCCGATATCTGATTCCGAATCCAGTAACCAAATCCTTAACCAATTTCATATCCATCTGAACCCGACGATCGAGTTCTAATCCATCCATATCCAATAACCAATAGTCGAATCCAGGACCTTTCCGGGTCGATATCCAAATCCGAGATCACTCCGAGCGCTTAGCTGAATCCTTACCTGTTCATAACCAATATCCGAATGCATAACCGATCCGAATTCTTTCCAAGCGCAACTCGCAATCAACGACCTATGTTAAGTAATACCTTGGTGTTCTTGATTCAGTGTCCCTGAATGTTGAGTAATGCCATGGCTTAAGTCCTAAGCCGAATCTTGATCGATCCGGACCCTTGCCGAGTATAGTCAATACCCGACGACCTAAAATAATAACCAATAATATAGGGCCTAAGTCCTAGTCTGAATCCTGGTCTCTCCGGAACCTCGTTGAGCATAGTCTAAACTCGATGACCCAAATAAGCCAGTTCGTCATGTTTGGACAAAGAGACTTACCCCTTACCAAGCACAATCCATACCCGGCGACCATTTACCAAAACCAAATAAAAATCCAATCGAAATCCAATCCAAAATCCATATGAAATCAAAAAACCAAAAGTCCATACCAGAAATCCAAACCAATATCCAAATCAGAAAACAAGCATCCAAACTAAAGTCCAAACCAGAAAACAAACAACACAAGGAGTTCAAACCAAACTCCAAAACCAAACTAGAAAATAGCAAATGTCCAAATCAAAAAAGAAAACACAAATTTCATAAACTAGAGCGTCGTGGTCTATCATCATCTCAGAGCATGCCTAAGGGCTATCTCTGTCCCGTACATGAGTAAGTGACTTAACCGTTTGCCCAAAGTTTGCTACTTACTCCATATCATCACTGTCAGTTGATAACCAATCGACCATCATTCCTATGCCTCGTGCCATTGTCATTTGAGGTAGACAGTGGCAGCTCCTGTTCCACTGCCTCATTCTGATCCCCGACATATTGCCACAGCTTACCATTCCTTACATGCTCCTCGATTATATACTTTAGATGTCTGCAGTTGTTGGTATCATTCCCGTCCAGGTCAAGAAAAAGACAATGCCTTTCTGACGCCCTCTCACATTTCGAGGGTTCTCTCCTTGCCGGCCTTCGGTAGGGAAGGAGATCCCGTGTTTTCATGTGTATCCGCTCCAATGTTTCATTCAGTCCTGTGTAAGTAGAGAATTTTGGTTCTCCCCAACGTTTTCATGCCTTGCCAGAGTTGTAATTCGACTTTCTCTTTCCTTTATCCTTATCCTTGCCCGAGCTTTCTTCGGATGGTTCTCCATCCTCAACCGCGTTTACTTCCTTTAACTTCATATCCGAACATGCATCTTCCTGTCAAAGAAATCTTTCGGCCTCATGAAAGAACTCCCCGAGATCCATTGGTGGATCTCATATCAACGAAACCTTGAAATCTGAGTTATGCCTGATTCCTAACATTGCCGCCATCAAAACCATCGACGAATCTGGCCGATCCACCGAAGCAACTATTGCATTGAACCGAATCAAGAAGGTCCTTAGCGATTCTCCTATCCTTTGCTTCACCGACGTTATTGTCATTACATTATTTTACCTTTTGATATGAACCCGAAACTGCTTTAAAAACCTGTCCACCAATTCCATCCATGTCCTGATAGAACCATCTTCCAACTGTCGAAACCACATAGCGGCTATGTCCGTGAAGTACAGACAGAAACACTGGGTCATAAATTCCTCTGATTCCCCCAGTACTTCCATGTGTCTTGTTTACCTCATCAAGTGATCGGCAGGGTCATCCTTGCCATTGTATACCTCCAGATTAGGCGCTTGAACTTTGGTGGATTCCGAACCATTCTGATGTCACGGGTAAACGGACTCTTATTTACTCCTTATAGATCTCTATTTTCTAAACCTCTACACATAGTTCGCCTGATAATCTCAACTAATCCAGTGTTATCCACCAAGGGTTGCCCTCCCCCCCCCCGAGTCTTTGAGGAAAATTTGGTACATACCCTTCATCACGTACTCTTGTGCTCCTGCCGGCATCCTGTTGTGTGGTGTCACCTGAAATCCCTCCATGAATCGGTTCATCGTTGCCTGGTGGTATGCCCCAGAGCCTAGGTCCATCCAGATTGGTAACTGTGTTCTGATTATAGGCTGCGCCCTATTGAGCTGCTCCATCTCCTTACCTATTGAGTCCTTCTGTTCCAGCTCCATAGATCAGAGCTCCAACAGCTCTAGCTGTTCTTGCCTGTCCAAACTGTCTGATAAGGTTCTGGATCATTTCCTCTTGCCTTTTCAAAAATTCTTCTTGCATAGCTCCCATCATCATCTCTATCTCATCTCTAGTGATGAAAATTAAGGCCTGATTCGCTCCTAAGGAAGCCACTTGACTCCCCTCTTGATGGCTCCTTTCTGGTAATATCTTTTTAGCTGATTGCCTAACCATGGTTCCTTTTAGATCTGATCCTATAGCTTTCCAAGTCTTAACTCCAAATCTGATGTAGAGGGTGTCGGTCCTTCTCAGTGAAAGCACTAAAGTGTTTGCGCCAAAATTGATCACAAACCCCAAAAGTCGTGGAAGCACCAGTGTTAGCACACAGTCCACAATATTCAAACACAGATCTCAGATCCAGATAAAATAGATAATAAAATTGAAGAAATAGCAAAATTAAAATGGACGAAAGCAAGAAAGAACACAAGGTTTATAGTGGTTCGGCTATCTCCGGCCTACGTCCACTTTGAATCAATCCTTTTATTTCTTTTATCGTATAATTACAGTTACAAGCCTTGGAAAATCAATAACAAAAATGACAGAGTTTAGGCTAGAAAAGAAGAAGAAGATCCCTCTTTTAGTTGCCAGAGGACTGCTATTTATAGGCATAGATCCTAAAATATCTAACTCGAAACCTGGAATACCTCTTCTCATGCGCAGGTGGGCCCGCTTGATCAATCTAGGGTGATTTTGGATCGATCCATGTACAATTCGTATCGATCCAAAAGTAGTCCAATCGAGCCGAGATTGATCATGAATGTTCTCAAGTGCATAAGGAAGCTAATGCGAAAATTTCATCGCATTTGGACTTGTAGAATGAGAGTTATTATCAATGCAAGTTGGTATTCGTGAGTAGACTAAAGTGTACATATCGATACTAGTTCATATCGATCGTCTCGACCACCTTCGTATCCATCATCCAATTATCCATCGGTTCCCATGCCCATACCCATACTCTTCACATCGATCTGAACTTCACATGCTATGATCCATATCCTTCACACCACCTCGACCGCTTCCTTAGTATCCATCGACATGAAGTACAGAGCCTTCATATCCATCAATGCTTCGTATCCATCGGCATGTGCTGTTCGTATTCATCGGCCAACCCTCCTTCGTATCCATGTTGTTCATATCTATCCTTCGTATCGATCCAAGCTTTGCTTCTTTGTACCCATCGGTTGTTCCCTTGTTCGTATCGATCACATGCGTAGCATTTCGTATCCATCAAGAACACAATCAATACGCACTGTGGCTGATCCAAAGCGAAGTTCCAAATGCATTTCCCTTATCCAAGCTCGTATCGATCGATACGAAACCATCGATCAAATTGAACTGCTGAGTCCATCTCTGATCAGTACAAACTACTATCGGTCCAAATACATGTGTGTTATCCATATTCGCATCCATTTATTAGTATCCCTCGATCAATACGAACCATATCGATATGAACGACCTCCATCGATCCAAAGTAATCTATGTTGATCGGTACGAATAATATCGATCCGAAGGTATCGATGCTAACCATTCTCTTTAACATTGATCCATCCATAACTTGTGCATACGAACTCCGATTGACTTGAAATTTGAAACGCAACCTTTCCTAGCCTTGTTCATCATTCCCAATTGATCCTGTCTTGATTGGAGCTTGGTAAAATTTTAACGGTATCGATTACAGCCTTGTTTCCAATCGAACTCCAATCCTGATATCCATCCTTCTAGCTAATTTATTGGTATCCCGGCCTTGACTAAATGGCGGGGTAACATCCGGTGCCTTATAAAAAAGTTTCAAATTGTTTTAACTTAATTTATTTTTATAAAATTAATTTATTTTCGGCCTATTATCAATTATTTAATTTAAAATATTATTTTAACTAAGAAAACTCTTGAAAATTTTCGTCAGCCTTAAAATATATTTCAGATTTTCTAAAATTATAAAACTTGAATTTTTATCATATAATTATTTAATTTTAATATATTACGGCCGAAGTTATTTAATTCAATATACACACACACACATATAAATACACACACACACATATATATATTCAAATCATTGTAACTTCTGATCTAATATGTTTATTAACTAGTAAGTTGAAAAATTAATTGTTTTAATATAAATATATATATACACATATATCTTTCTTGTTATTTATGGTACAATATACAGCTATATAAACTAATAAATATTTTATGCAATATTATAATGATAAAACATATTTTATAAATCACTTTGAAATCCTTTATAAAGTTGAAAGCATAACTTTAACATTTTTAAAATTTTCAAAATATGGCCTAACGCTACAAAAATGCTAAACAAGGTGATCCACATCAATTGTATCAATCCTGGCATCCAAAACATCAAACATCATATGATAACAACATATATCACAATATTTCTAAATAAAATCAACATTGGTGAGGAATCCAGTTGGATCCCTCCAACCTATCACCTGCAACAAATATACATATGAAAAAATATGTACAATGTTCGCTTCGAGGCAAACGCACGTATAAAAGGGTCATCCACTCATACACAGGAACGTGGGTCTCATCTGCTCCAATAGGCAGGAATATATCCAAATACCAATCAATATATATATATATATATATAATACCATATATCACCCAAACAATCATTAATCAACTCAAAATAAATTTTTTCTAACTTATATAAAAATATAAGCGAGTCAGAAAGAGTAAGTTGTACTCACTTTGATTCCAATAGACGTTGCAACATTTTATTTCGAAAAAAATTAAAAGAGCGTTTAATTTTACCCAAAATTTTCACTAGATTCAATCAACTTCATACCATCTCTAAATGTAATGCTCTATAATATGATCCCAACGCAATTTGTTTCGTCAAATTCCGACCTCGTATAAAGAAGTTACGCAATTTTAAACATTTGAATACCACTTATATAATTAATTTTTTTATTTAATAAACCTCAAAATCGTGGCCGTTAATTTAAAGAGACCCAGATCTGGTTGCATGTTTTCTTTTCTCCTTCGTTCGTTCATCAGGCCAAAGAACCTATACGTCGATCTCATTGGTTTGATGTCGCACCCACCATCGATCACCAGAGGTTGATCAAGGACTGCCATGTGAAGCGCCAAGATCCACTTCACCCATGGCCATAGAGCGGCTCCACCACATGCTCCAGATCGACGATAAAACGCGGTTGAATGTGCGCCCTTCGAAGAGAGAAATTTCGGCCATCTCGCCTTGCCGTAGTTCATCATGACCATTGGATACGTCGAGCTCGACGAGCTCTACAACGTTGTAGTTGACGATTTCGGCTAATTGCACTTGGATGTGGAGATAATCGAGGAAGAATGAGGTGAATTCCTAGCCATCAAAATGAATATGGCGGCTAGGGTTTAAAATATTAATGTTGGTGAAAAAAGGAAATAATGAAGTCCTTTTATAGAAAATTTTGTGACACTATTCATCCGAAATTTTTTCGAACTCCAATCGAAGCATTCCGCTTGGCATTTATAATGTATTACCCCTATCCAGAAAATAATGGAATGTATATCAGGAGCCAATTTCATCATATTTGGAAGATAGGTTTTTGAATCGACTTTTTTTAATTAAAATTTACTTAAACAAATTTCTACACGTTTCAGCTTCGTACGACTAAACTGTAAGTCCGATCGATACGAAATTTGAAACCCTACAATAATATAATATTATGGATCTAATGAAACTAGTTTCGTCAAAATCCGAGACTGCGTCAAAAATGACTATTTTACACGTTAATTAAATATTAAAATTTCCAATTTCTCTTAATTTACTTTTAATTCAATTTCAAAAGTTCCTCTAACATCATCCTAATTCAAATAAAATTTTTATAAATCATTTTTATTCATATTAAATAAAAATTTCAAATTATTTCTACAATTTCAAGTTTTAAATTAACAATTTAATTATCCAGTTAAACCAATATATTTGAAATAGAAGTTATTCAACTTATAAAATTAATTCATGGATATTTAAAACCAATTAAATATCCTAATTTCGAATGACTGAAATTCTGGATCATTACATTCTTCCCTACTTAAAAGAATTTCGTCTCCGAAATTACCAAGTAAGAAAAAGCCATAAAATCCATTAACTTTTCAAAAACAAACCGTTCAAATTAGATTTACCAAATCCATTTAAACCTTTTAACTTTATCTGATATCCCTCGATAGTTAAACTTCTTATAAAAAAATTCTAAGCTTTCAATTACATACTTAGTTTTCTTTTCAAAACCAACTAATATCGTTTAACTTTTAACTCAAAATCAAAATTTTAGTTATCAAACATTTTTCCAAAAATTTCAATAAAATTCTGACGCCTTGAATTTTCAAAAAATTTCGCCATAGCCTTCTTTGCGTGGTTTGATCCCCAAAAAAAATCACAATATATAATATCGCAAATATACATCTCATCTTCGAGGATGAGGCATCCCGTAGGGAAAAAATATAAAAGTACGATATGTAATCTGAGATATGTACCTTATATATTATTAGCGAGAATATATGGCTAATATAGCACGAATGCGAGCTTCAAATGTGAAGCGTATGTCATCCCCACCTACTAAACACTCAACAAACAAATGAAAAACATGTATATATGAAAGTAATATCAATATACAACATATACCTATACAATAACATGCCAATATAGCAAATGCAACAAATTCAACCATCAAACAACTATCAACCAAGTAATATCCAATAAACCAATATCTATCCAATCAACCATAACCAAATCAACATAAATTCATTTCTCATTACTATTTATTGAATTTATTTTCGATTTAATCACATTTGATTCATTAACATTGGAATTTTTTTTACTAACATTCATTCATTCATATTCAATTAGTTTACATTCACTAATTTACATTCAAGTTAGTTCATTTTCAAATTAATTAAATTCAATTCTATTTAGATTCACTTACTACCAATTTGAATTCAATTACTTAGCTTTCAATTTCATTAATTCAATTCCATTGATATTTACTGAATTTATGTACAACCAACTAATATCCATCTAACAACCAAAGTATATCCAACATAACCAAATTTATTTAATTTACACTCGAACATTCATATTTACTTCGTTTACATTCAGTTTGGTATAACACATTTAATTTGGTTCAATATTCAATTTAGATTGAATTCTAGTATTCACTATATTCACATCTTTATACAATACTTTCAATGCTAATTTTATCATTACCACTTAACTTAAAGTTTATTCACTTCTTAACAACAACATTTCTAATCCATGTTTATTCACTAATTCACTTTTACAATTAAAGTTGAATTTCATTTATATAACTAAAGTTCATACTCATTTAATTACTTCGTTTCATTAATTTACTTTATTCATTTTGATATCAAATCCAACTTCATTCAATCATCACTTAAGTTATGTTTCATCTCATCCTCACTTGCATTTACTTTCACTATACAACTTAAGTTCACTTCTAATTTAATTCAAATTCTATTTTATTTAAGTCATTTCACTAGCTTAATTCTTTTTATTTATTTGAATTACATTTCATTTTCAAAGATCATTTCCTTTTAACTTAACTTAGATTTCATTTCTAAAGACATTTTGTTTAACTTTTACTTAAGTCAAATTACAAATCATATATTTTATTTTACCAACTTAATATATTTAACTTCACTTAAGTTTAAATTTTAATTTTATATCTCAATTTCACACTTAAATTTTTGAAATTTCTTTTCCTTATTTATTTATAATTCCATGAATATTTACCTAAGTTCACTTCCATTCACCAAACTCATTTTTTAATTTCATATTATAAGTCCATACTCATTTTACTCATATTTATCAATTTTCAACTTGGATTTTAAATCAATTTTGTTTATCACAATAAAACTTCAATTTCAATTTCCAATTTACTATGGTAGCAAATCAATCACAAAGAAACTCGAAAATGATACTGATGATGCTGCAGTCATCACCCGTATTATTTTCTAGCAACGTTAGTGAATTCAGTGCTTTATATTCTTTCAAAAATCCTTTTTATATTTATAAATCACATTTATAAATCTTTTACTTTTATAATTTCACTATTTTACTTTACTTATATAAGGTTCATTCCAAATTTGTTTATCTTATTTAGATTTATAATAATATAACCTCTTTAACTTTGAAAAACAACTTTCAAAATAAACGGGATACAAATTTTCAAATTCTTAGTTTAAATTTATTTTTATTTATAACTCATATTTGAAAATATGCTCATGCAGTTTCGTTTCTTATACATAAGATTATTTCATAATTGTAAATCATATTAATTATAATTCTATACTTTATAATTCATTTACTTATATAATTTATTGTGACACCCCACATCTATGCTCACACTAGCCAAGAACACTACAGGGTAATGTCGTCGACTAGCTCGAAGAATAAGGCTGTTGAGGAGCGACCATCTGTGCAATTGCTTTGTGCGAGTACCGATATGTCAGATAGTATTATATGCATTTCGTTTTAAGAGGAAATCCGACATATCAAATACAAACACACGGCTATAACAAAGTGGCTATGTGGTCTTCGAAAACAAATATAAAACAAACATAACATAAATCAGTCATTGATATTCATATCACTAAGGCGGAAACAAATATGAATATATCATATAAAAGTGTACATCAAAGTAGTGGTCATATAAGATCCACTGCATCACAAAAGAATAGGTACAAGTGCAAGACAAAAGAAAATGTATACATCAAGGAGTCTTTATCTCGAATGTGTAATAACAAAAACTACTAAGCTAAAATAGTTAGCTCAAAAGTCAGATGAAGGACCATGATAAGAAGTCAAGCAGAACCACCTAAAATACTTCGGTCTGACCCGAGTATTATTTAAGAAGAAAATAATAAACGGATAAGTCTAGCTATAAATATCATATAAAATGTGATTGGATAAAAGATATGACAAAAACGTATGATAACAAAAATGCCATACTGTGAAAAGTATACATCAGATAAAAACAAAAACCATACAATATCTCAAATATTTTCAAACACTAAAAAAACTATCATATTCTTTATTTTATTCACCAAACCACAAATATTGACAAAACATATCAATGCCAACCACAAAAATTGGTGAAACAAAAATTCTAGAAATCATCGATTACAAATCCAAAAATCACAAAGATGGGCCTATCACAAACAAAAGCATGAAATCTCACCAACACATGTACCTCAAATGGGTCGCTATCCCATAAAATGAGCCAGAGCTCCTCCAAACAGGGTATAGTCCCCCCTTGCGGACAATGAGACAAAGCTCCTCCTATGAGCCGAAGCTCCTCCAAATAGGGTATAGTCCCCCCTTGCGGACTATGAGCCAATGCTCCTCCTATGAGCCGAAGCTCCTCCAAACAGGGTATAGTCCCCTCTTGTGGACTATGAGACGAAACTCCTCCAAACAGGGTATGGTCCCTCTTTGCAGACTATGAGCCGAAAGTCCTCCAAACTGGGTATAGTCCCCCATGCGGACAAAGAGATATCACATATCACTAGTATAAATCATAAAATGATCATCATTGACCGATAAGTGTAAATTACACTAAGCTAGTAAATAAATGAGTTTAGCTTCGTGTTCCATAACCACTGCCTTAACTTAAGTATTTACGAACAAATTGTAGATTTCCACTCGAAAATTGTCAAAGTCGATAATAAATGACAACAATCAATCGGATCAACAAAAATTGATAAAAATTGGAAATCCAATCAAAAACAGCCAAAATAGGCAAAATTGGTAGTTCTAGACATCTGGGGGGTTAAATCAGACGTCTGGATTTGGTTTCTGGAAATATTTCAAAAACCTTCCAGACGTCTGAACTCTAACCAGACGGTTGAAAACTAACCAGACGTCTGGTCCAAGTCTCTGCCATTCTATTTTTTCCTTTTCTAGCCGTTATTTTTTTTTCACCTGCTACCCTAACCAGACGTCTGGACCTTCCAACCAGATGTTTGGTCGCCTGTTCTGGGCAACAGTTTGCCTAGGCCAATGATGGCCAAATTGATTCGGAAGCGATCGAACGAGCGATGGAGGCTAAGGATTTATGCCAAGCGACAACCCAGCCCTATAGGCTCTTCGATACACCCCGAATATCATTTTAAAACATCCAAGATAGGATCTTTAAAGATTTTGACTTCAAAACACCAAAATTTGGAAAATTCACCAAATCAATTCAAATCAAAAGCAATTGAGCATGAAATAGATGTTAGGAATTCATACTAACAACAATGAAAGCTATAAACGTAGATTTGAGTTCAAAAAACTCTCCTTCAAACCCAAATATTGAAATGAGAAGCTCTAAAACAAGCAAAGATTGATTTCTCTTCCACAACACCTCTAGAATCTTCAATCTATTATCAAATGAAATGAATTTCCTAAGTTAAGTTATAGGAATTTCTGAAAACTGAAGAGAGATTGAGATGGAGAAGACGAAGAGGATTCTAACCTAAGCTTCTCTTTGATTTATAACTTGAATTTGAATTCCTAGGAGAAACTAGGGCTTAGGAATTTTAATTTCCTCTTTCCACCATTCTTTCTAGGGCTTGAGAGTGTTAGGAAATGTTATGAATGAATGAAGAGGAGTGGAGTGGGAGCTATAAGTTAGAGGAGTTGGGTTCTCTTATTGGGTTAATGGGCTGAAATCTAAACCCAAAGCCCCAAATAAAAATACCAAAATTCAAGTCAACTCCAAACATTCGATGTTTATACTCAAAAAAGGTCGCAAACACCGTTTTGGACTTAATGGTTGTGGTCTCGAGTCCTAATTCGACAGTTTACGAAAAGTAGCATTTTGGACTTTAATCCGACTATTGATGCTATATTTAAATAAAACATTTAAATATACAATCATAAAATATACGGGTAGTAACAGACTCCCCTCCTTAAAAAAATTACGTCCTTGCAATACTTAAGAAGAAAATAAAGGGTAACAACCATTAAAGCATATCAACACAAAATAAGAATTTTGAAATGAGAAGTACACCTTAAGGAGCACCAGAGAGTAAGTCCGTGATGTGTTTGCCCGATGAATTCTCTGGATTCCCAAGAGCAATCCTTAGGATTTGAGGACCATCGAACCTTTACATGCGAAACATCTTTATTACGAAGGCGTTTAACCTCCATAGTAATGACACGAATATGATGTTGCTCATAAGTCAAATTAGGTGAAACTTCAATTTCTTCAATAACACCGGGCTCAAGAATAGAATCGGAATCTCTAAGTCATTTTCGTAGTTGAGAGACGTGGAAAACATTATGAATAGCAGAAAATTGAGCCGTTAATAAAAGGCGATAAGCCACGGAACCAATACGTTCGGTGATGGGAAATGGACTAACATATCGAGATGCTAATTTTCCCAATGGACTGAAATGCACAACAACCTTCATAGGTGAAACACTAATGAACACAAAATATCTAATGGCGGAAACAATGGCCGCGAGCACTAGATCATGGGTAGCATATCCAGTCTCGCTAGGCTTTAATTGTATAGAAGTATAAGCGATAACACGTTCCCTTTTTGCATGAGAATGATACCCAAACCAATACGACTAGCATCGGTACAAACAGTGAAGTCTTGGTTCCCTTTGGGAATCACAAGAATAGGAGTATCGGAAAGGAGTTCTTTTAAATGAACCTCTTTCCTGAAAAGCTTAAGACTTTCAAAATTATAATTAACTTTATATAATCATATTTTTAGAAAAATTTACCTATTCCAACTCAATTTACTGTGTCTGACTGTCTCATCAGAGCATTTAGGATATTTCTATCGATAATGTTGATCAGGCACATCGACCGGAATTCTTAAAGCACTCAACGGGCAATACAACAAAAAATCATCTTCCACATGATAAATATGTCTCTAAAAAAATTTATGAATATTCTTTGCTCGTTTTAGGAACAAAATCCAATTATACTCATAAATATCTTATGAAAAAGATTTGCAAATTTTAAATTGTTGTTTTCATCCATAATTAATGAATACTCATCGAGATATTCATAGAATACTCGATTCATAAGTTGGATTAAATTAGGCTGGACAAACCTAATGACATCATGAGTCATTCATAAGAATTATAATGGGTGTGGAATGCGGTAAGAGAAACGCTATCCTCCGCAACTCGTAGCTAATGAAATGGTGGTAAGGTCAAGCTGAAAAGACCTTAGCACCACTCAAAAGATTGCTTAGGTGATAATCCTAAGAAAAGCTTAGAGATACCGGGAAATTCATGTACTACTTGAATGAGAGAAATATCATTTTCCTCATCATTTGGGTTTAGAGAATATAAGGATGCCACAGAATTGGAATCGAAATCATTACGAACAATAGAAATCTGCTTAACAGATTGAGAATGTCGAAGATGAATAGTCCTATCGGGATATAGGATATGGGCTTAATGATTAAGCCAATTCTTTCATAAAAATCAATTTCGAAACCTAAGTAGCACATAACATGCAAATCGGATTGGAAAGAAAATCATATAAAATAATCTCGACATATTTACAAAGTAAACTGAGTGTTGCAGATCCACCAATCGGATTCGCAATTCTCAATGTAGTCATCAAGCCTAAAATGTTTAAATAAAAGAATCAACAAGTTCTTTTTCTATAAAATAATGAGTCGAACCCATATAGAAAAGAACTCGAATAGGATAATCACAAAACAAATGTCATCAAGGACTGAATGAGAAATACCTTGACCAAGAGAAGTGTCACTAGGCACTTGCACAACATTCAGCTCTCCCTCTCTCTTGCTTTGAAGTTTCGGACATGAAGATAAATAATGATCCGAACT
This sequence comes from Allium cepa, assembly GCA_030765085.1. NCBI lineage: Eukaryota > Viridiplantae > Streptophyta > Magnoliopsida > Asparagales > Amaryllidaceae > Allium > Allium cepa. Next base: position 346,725,036 of record CM060928.1, on the reverse strand, counting down.
TTTACAATAGCGGCAAGAAATAGGCCTTGTACACCTATTTATATAGTGGTCCTTAGAGCCACAATTGCAGCATTCTCAACGATTAGGGATTGGGGTCATTGCTACCGAAGTTACTTGCTTCACTTTCTAGTTGGGATTAGGACTTTCGAACTTAATAAAGGGATGCCTCTTCGTATTAATGTTGAAGTTCTTATTGACACCCACAATTTCAACATCACTTTCTTTATCGGCCTCTTCATGTTATTGTTTAAATTCTGTTTGGCACCCACAACTTCAACATCACTTTCTTTATCAGACTCTTCAAGTCGAAGAGCGATATCTACAAGTTGATCGAAAGAAACTTCTAGTTTTAGAAGTAAAGGCTCTTTGAGGTTCTTAGTCAACCCACAGACAAACTTCTGATTTTTCTACAATGGGGTATTAATATACTCAACCCCATATTTAGAGAGAGATTCAAAAGATGAGACGTAATCCGTCACAGAAGATTCACCTTGAACAAGGTCAATAAAGCGCCGAGCCAAAGTTAATTATTAAGCCTCCGACACAAACTTCAACTCGAACATTTCTCGGAATTGCTCCCAAGTAAGATCCTGTTCAACAATTTTCAAAATCAAAAGCTCATACCAACCTAATGCTCTTTCTTGGAGCATGCTAGAAGCTACTTGGAATCGATGTAAATTCACAAGATTCATGCGGGAAAAGATGCGATCGCATGTTCTAAGCCAAGTTTGGATTTCTATAACACTTTTGAAACCCTTGAACGACCTTCCACCCAAATCGGTATAATTTCTACACAAGCATGCAAACCAAGATTTAGGATGATTAGGCTCTGGAATGGGTCCGGCGACTTGAGCATTCTTTACAAGATCTAAAAGCTATTGGGCAGACATAAATACACCATCCTGAGGTGTAGCACTGGATTGACCGACACTGCGACGGCCAGATCTAACCATTTCTCTTCTTTAAGAAAGAAAGAAAGTAGAGGCAAAAGTTTATTCTCAGAACGAATATCAAACAAACTTGATTGATAAAATAAGTCATCATAAAAGAAATTAGAATAGAATGGGTCCTAAGACTCGGATAAATCATAAGGCACGATTACAAAGAGACACTTAGGACAATGATCCTTGCTAGATTATTATACATTTTTCCGAAGTTTGGCTCTGATACCAAGCTATAACGCCCCACTCTATACTCACACTAGCCAAGGACACTACAGGGTAATGCCGTCGACTAGCGCGAATAATAAGGCTGTTGAGGAGTGACCATTTGTGTAATTGCTTTGTGCGAGTACCGATATGTCAGATAGTATTATATGCATTTTGTTTCAAGAGGAAATCCGACATATCAAATACAAACACAAGGCTACTACACAATGGCTATGTGGTCTTCGAAAACAAATATAAAATAAACATAACATAAATCATTGATTGATATTCATATCACTAAGGCGGAAACAAATATAAATATATCACATAAAAGTGTACATCAAAGTAGTGGTCAAATAAGATCCACTGTATCACAAAAGAATAGGTACAAGTGCAGGACAAAAGAAAATGTAAACATCAAGGAGTCTCTATCTCGAATGTATAATAACAAAAACTACTAAGCTAAAGTAGCTATCCCAAAAGTCAGACGAAGGACCACGATAAGAAGTCAAGAAGAAGCACCTGAAATACCACGGTCCGACCCGAGTATTATTTAAGAAGAAAATAATAAACGGACCAGTCTAGCTATAAATATCATATAAAATGAGATAGGATAAAAGTTATGACAAAAACGTATGATAACAATAATGCTATACTGTGACAAGTATACATCAGATAACAACAAAAATCATACAATATCTCAAATATTCTCAAACACTAAAATTAATGTCATATTCTTTATTTTATTCACCAAACCACAAATATTGACAAAACATATCAATGCCAACCAAAAAAATTGGTGAAACAAAAATTCCAGAAATCATCGATTACAAATCCAAAAATCACAAAGAGGGGCCTATCACAAACAAAAGCATGAAATCTCACCAACACATGTACCTCAAATGGGTCGCTATCCCATAAAATGAGCCAGAGCTCCTCCAAACAGGGTATAGTCCCCCATTGCGGACAATGAGACAAAGCTCCTCCTATGAGCCGAAGCTCCTACAAACAAAGCATAGTCCCCCCTTGCGGACTATGAGCCAAAGCTCCTTCTATGAGCCGAAGCTCCACCAAACAGGGTATAGTCCCCCCTTGCGGACTATGAGACAAAACTCCTCCAAATAGGGTATTGTCCCTCTTTGCGGACTACGATCCGAAACTTTTCCAAATAGGGTATAGTCCCCTACACGGACAAAGAGACATCGCATATCGCTAGTCCAAATCACAAAATGATCATCATTGATCGATAAGTGTAAATTACACTAAGCTAGTAAATAAATGAGTTTAGGTTCATGTCCCATAACCATTGGCTTAACTTAAGTATTTATGAACAAATTGTAGATTTCTACTCGAAAATTGTCACAAGAGTTCAATCGAACAAGTCCAAGAATTAACCGACAAAGTAAACGCAAGTGTTTCATACCACTTGTTTTGCTGAGTCGTTTAATTAGATTTTCCAAACGAATGAGGTAAATGTTTGTATATACTAATAGATTGAAAAACGGTTTTAAAAACGAGGTTTGTATAAAAAGTAACGTTGAAATCATTTTTGTGAAAGAGTTTGGGTATTTACTACTAGTATAAAACCTTTGTAATTTAAAGTGAAAAACCACAGAAAACGATTGTAAAAACAATCAATCACCAAAAATTCACATTCAAAGACGCGAATCAAATCCATAGAAATCAATATCAAAGCCATCAAATGGATATTTCTCAAAAATCCCAAAAAGAAATCATCAAAGTCGATAATTAATGACAACTACCAATCAGATCAACAAAAATCGATAAAAATTGGAAATCCAATCAAAAACAGCCAAAATAGGCAAAATTGGCAGTTCCAGACATCTGGAGGGTTAAATCAGACGTCTGGATTTGGTTTCTGGAAATATTTCAGAAACCTCCCAGACGTCTGAACTCTAACCAGGCATCTGAAAACTAACCAGACTTCTAGTAGGTTTTTACCAGACATCTGGTTCAAGTCTCTGCTATTTTTTTCCTTTTCTGCCATTTTTTTTTCATCTGCTGCCCCTAACCAAACGTCTACCTTCTAACCAGACGTCTGGTTGTCTAATCTAGGCAACAGTTTTCCTAGGCCGATGATGGCTAAATTGATTCAGAAGTTATCGGACGAGCGACAGAGGCTAGGGATTTATGCCAAGCGACAACCCAGCCCTATAGGCTCTTCGATACACCCCGAATATCATGTTAAAACATCCAAGATAGGATCTTTAAAGATTTTGACTTCAAAACCCCAAAATTTGGACAATTCACCAAATCAATTCAAATCAAAAGCAATTGAACATGAAATAGATGTTAGGAATTCATACCTAACAACAATGAAAGCTATAGACGTAGATGTGAGTTTAAAAACTCACCTTTAAACCCAAATATAGAAATGAGAAGCTCTAAAACAAGCAAAGATTGATTTCCTTTAACAACACCTCTAGAATCTTCAATCTATTATCAAATGAAATGAATTTCCTAAGTTAAGTTATAGGAATTTCCGATAATTGAAGAGAGATTGAGATGGAGAAGATGAAGAGGATTCTTACCTAAGCTTCTCTTTGATTTATAACTTGAATTTGAATTCCTAAGAGAAACTAGGGCTTAGGAATTTTAATTTCCTCTTCCCACCATTCTTTTTAGGGCTTGAGAGTGTTAGGAAATGTTATGAATGAATGAAGAGGAGTGGAGTGGGGGCTATAAGGTAGAGGAGTTGGGTTCTCTTCTTGGGTTAGTGGGCTGAAACCCAAACCCAAAGCCCCAAATAAAAATACCAAAATTCTAGTCAACTCCAAGCATATCGATGTTTATACTCAAAAAAGATCGCAAACGCCGTTTTGGACTCAATGGCAGTGGTCTCGAGTCCTAATTCGATAGTTTACAAAAAGTAGCATTTCGGACTTTAATCCGACAAAAGATGCTATATTTAAATAAAACATTTAAATATACAGTCGTAAAATAGGGTTGTTACATTTATCCTTTTACAATTTTTTGTTTTTATTTAGATTATTCAAGTAGCTTTATTAACTATACAAATTTACATTTTCAAACAACCAAACAATCAATTTATTTACACTATAATAATTTCTGAAAAATACTTTCCTTTATATATAAAATATAATCGAGGTAAAATTATTTCATTTACCCAATTTAAAACAATACTATGTCGACTTGCCTCGTTAAGCGTTTAGAAATCCCTATTGCTAACATGGCATCCCATGCACGGACCGGAATCCATAAACAACTCAACGGATAAGTAAACACAATATAAAACATCTTTATAATCACTAAAAAGATTGTGCTCATAATATAATACACTCAAACTCAATCTTGGGTGCTACTGACCCTATCTATACTGAGTACACATCAAAGCCTAGTAATATACTAAATCCAATCTTTGATACCAAACATGACAACATGTAAGTCTATATACCCTTTAAATCGACAAAAAACCGCACATGTCCGATCCAAAAAGCACAGACTGACGGAAAGTCATGAGAAAGAAAAGAAGGGAGAAAAGGAGAAGAGAAAAAGAGAATAGAAGAAAGAGAGGAGAAAAAAATAGAACAATACAGAATCTCACATCGCAGCGGAAAACATATAATATCATATCACTGATCTCTACAAAAAAGAAACTGTATATACACACATCAATCAAAGTTCAAAAATTAAGCACCAATCATCAGCCTGGACAGTTATAATAACCCGTCCTTTCAATTGTCGATAATACCAAACAACTTTGCAGCGGATAAAAAAATAGATATGTGTATACAAAAATGAAGATCTCTAGCTCGCCTTCTGAAGCTCCAAAAGCAACAAATCTGAACCTGTAAATATACTCGGTATGACCCAAGCATTGAAAGGGAAGAATGCCTGGATCAGTCTATTAAAGCAGCATGAGAAACACACTCGACTGAATTTATTAAATTACCAAACTTTTCCTTTCAAAACAAAGTATCTCGTAAGACGCGCCCACACATAAACACGGACTTGTTTTTACCTTATGATAACCAAAACATTTCATATCAAATGATCATATATTATAATAGTGTCTATTGCACAAATAATATTAAAATAGCCAAAATTGTTACCATTATTAAATTCCAGCATACTAGGCACTACAAACAAAATGGCAGGCACGCAGTGGAGTTTTGATTTCATATAAATGACCAGGTGAAGGGACTACCTTCCGATGGGTGCATCAGTAGATGGATGTCCCGAGGAATAGAACATCTGCCCTCTACCAACATAAGACCGACCTAACTCTAAAACTAGGTAGTACCAAATATGTCATCCCACGGTCGTCACCGACCATATTCGAGGGCACTCATAGCATACAAACCACATTAATTTACATCCTGAACGTCATAGTGGGAAGAAATGTATTTAGAAGGGGATGATCATATCCTAATTGGCAATGACTCACTCAGCCTTGCCGTATCTAACCATGTTTCGGTCATTTTTGGTTGATGAGGCCTGAGGTAACGATTACCTTTCACATATCACATATCACATCACTTTGAATGCCACATGGCCATTTCCATTGACTACTAATTTCCTTCCATAAAAATAAAACCCTTGAGCTCGTACATCTCAAGGAGTGTGTTAAGCTAAGAAAAGTTGCATTCTCTGCCAACACTGATGTACATATGTAAAAACCAATGTACGTAATCACAGAAATGCAATGACAAACAAACGTCCATACAAGCTGTCCAGGAACGGAACAAACCCAAGGTACTTTCCTACCACTTCCTGTCGAGAAATCCCTAAGATTAGTAGTGATTTCTCTTGTAATGGATATTACATAATGAAGAGACTACTGCTACTGGATGTATATTGGGATTTTAACCCTAAATAATCAACAAGCAGTCCTTCACTATGTAATCCTAAATATCAATGCCATCAATAACCTGCACTATCAAATGCATATGCATTGATTCAAAGTGGTTTTGGATAAATTTGATCACGGTCTTTTCGCACTAACAATGCAAAAGCGTTTCTCAACCTCACACAGAAATTAAGTCTCATAGACTTATCATGTCTTCAACTTTCAACTTGCTATCCTTCGGCCAAGAAGGAAGCTTGATAGATTGGAGTAATACTCCACACTACATGAATCAACATTCTCAACACAATCGATAATCAAGCCTACATAGATGGCTATGTACTAAGTGCACGACTAAATAGTTCCCACATCAATTCGACGAACTAAAATGGCCAAATTTGATAGTCGGTTATTTAACTATCATAGCAAACAACAAATATCTAGCACTATAAGCAATCACTAGGCCCTTTTAATTAATATTTTATTAATTAAATCACTTTTCAAATATTCACTTCAAATTATCTTCAAAAGATATATTCTCAAAACCATTTCAACATTTCTATATTGGAAACATTTCCATATACTTTATCAACCGTGTAAGCATATTCACAATCTCTTTAGGAAAGCTTAATATTTTTCAACACACGCTTTATTGGGTCAATATCAATGTTGCGTAAAACATCGTTACGACAATCCAAAATCATTGGTATAGGGATTTGATAATTAAATAGATATATAAATCCCATATATTGTACAAAATATCACCTTTCGAAAATCATTTACTATAACAATAGTATTATAGTCCATGCTTTCGTTACTTCTCGAAAACGTCTATTTCAACAATGAATATTGAAATCTATGTTTTTGATGCTCATACCTTTTAAAAACATCTTCAAACCATATAAATCCATTCAGATGATCACTTTTCAAAACATTTTCAAAGATTATTCACTATCCAAAATCGTGAATATAATTTCTTACCAAATTCATTAATTCCACACGTTTAATTTAAAGGATTATCCACTTTTCAAAATCGTGAATGAAATTCCTTTAAAAAACTTTCATATTTAACTTTTCAAAATAAGTTAATTTCGAATTTATAAAAATGTTTATAAATTCCATTTATATTTTATAAAGACTCCATATATAAAATTCCTTTACTAACAAATTACATTTATATCTCATTTATATGTCAAAATCTGATTATAAGTTAATTCACTTATAAATCTCTTTATTTACAAATTCGTTCTTTTTATAACTTTATCTATTTATAAATCTTATTATGTGACGACCCGCCCTTCACGACCCTCAAAAATCGATATAAATATGCCTATCGTATAACATGCCAAACGATCGAGTGCCGTAAAGACAGATTGTTGGGGTAAAAGAAAGGAGGTAGAAGAAGAAGAAGCAAACTAAACAAAAAGAATCTCACAGCGGATAGAACAGTATATAATATCAATAGTTCTCTACACAAAGCAAAAAAGTAATGTACATATCTCACATCAGAGTACACAAATCAATAATTACCAGCCTGGACAGTTATAACATCCTATCCTCACAACTGCTAGTAATTTCAAACAACACTGCAACGGAAATAAACAAGTATGAGAATACGTCTCGGTCTCCAACTCGTCTTCTGAGCTAACATAGTATCCAATCCTGAAACTGTAATACTCGGTCTGACCCGAGCATTATAAAAAAAACACCCGAGTCAGTCTGGAAAACCAGCGTGAGAAAACACACTCAGTTTGAATTATTAAAGTTCAAAATCCTTTTGAAAATAAAAGGTATCTCATAAGACCATGCCACAAATAAAAACGATTGGTTTTTATCTTACGATAACCAAAACATTTCATATCAAAATCCTCTTATATTATAATAGTGTCTAAGTACAAATCTTATTCAAATAGCTGAAATTGTTACATTAATTAAATTCCAGCAATACTAGGCTCTACAATCAAAACCGTAAAGGCACGTATTGGAGAATGGATTCCAACTGAATGATTAAGCACTGGGGTACCATCTATCACAGTAAAAGTCTAAAAACACTATACCGAGGATCACTCTGGAATCCCCTGCTACACAAGACCAGCCTACCCCTTAAACTAGATAGACCAAATAAGATTACCCCGTGGTTGGGATCAGCAACCGCTACACAGCTGAATAAAAAAGACTCTAGATAGGGGTAATCTTACCGTACTTGGGTGCGACCTACTTAGGCTTGCTGCTTCACCTTTGATTTTCATTCATTCCCGGTTGATGAGGTTCAAAGCTAAGCCTTACCCTTTTAGAAATATTCACTTAGAATTCTCATTGTCCTCCAATGACAATGTACTGATGGCCTTTATCCATACAAGTCCGTTTCCGGTCTGAACGGAACCGAAGGTACTATTCCTACTACATCCATTTTGGAATCACCCTCAGGATTAGTAGCAATTAGCCCTTCCACTTCACTACTCCATCTTCGACTTCATGTTCTTGTCTTTATTACCAAAACGCACTCGTTGGATCGAAGTGGTTTTCGGATCACAAGTCCGATCCCGGTCTGTTCGAAAAAATGTTCGATGTTCCCGATAAACTCAACCCTGTTTCTTTAGGAAATAAACAGACGAAGATAAGATCAGAGATCACCTCCTAACCATATATGGATGGATTTCCTTAAAAACGTCCTATAAAAACGAAATGAGTTTATATGTACAATATAGGACCTCGAATGGTAACTATACCGTATAATTCCCATACCTCTTCTAGATATTCCCAAGGTTATATTTGAGTCCAAATTTGATAGTCAATTATTTAACTATCAAATAGACAATAATCCAACCAAATACTTCAATTTCACTGAAAAACCAATTCTTTATTTAAATTCAAGGTTAAATAAATAAAATCTTTTCATCCAAAATTATATACTTATCTTATCGAATTCGAATGATTCACAAAGCGTCTTTTCAAAAATATTTGAAAACCCCTTTTTATATTAATATGGAAAGTACCACTGCAGTATCAAAGTATTGATCACATTACATCTCTATCCTAGAGAAATCCAAGACTTAGCAACAAGCACTCACTGCCTCTAATTTACGCCAGCCGAGTATACCATTTACTTCCCAAAAACTTTGTTTTCAAAATTCTCAAAGTGCTTATAAGTTCTAAAATAAATTTTCAAGTTTAAACTAGGTAAATATAATTAAATAAAAAGTTATTAAACCAAACCACATAAATATTTAATAATTATCATTTAAAAACAAAAATGCTGATCATTTCGTAAATAATAAATCTTTAAAAATCAGTATAAAGTAACTATTAGTAATTAAATATGTTTTAAACAATTTAAAATAAATTAAATAACTAATTTCCATGATATTTTTAACGCTTTTAAATTAACCAAATTAGTAATTTAAAAATCCTCTTTTAAAAACAAGACCAATTTCTTGATTTCCAATTCCATCCCATAAATTTCAAAATCCTACTTGAATTCCAGTACAAATCAATTTTATACTTATTCTTAACTTCACTTCTATTCTTCCGATCCATTAAAAATCTCGATTTTAAACCTGTTGCATTTGAACGAGTACCACTTAAACATCTATTATTTAAAAATCCTTCTCGTATACTTTTATTTCAAAATCCCTGTTTACAATATTCCAATTTTTGTAAAGTACAAATCCCATACCGTTTTATTTCATCAAATCAATTAACCCAAAATTCTTCTTAACAATTTACCTCAAAAATCCCCTTTTTCAGTTCAACTATATATTATTGGCATTTTAAAATACCAAAAACCAATTCTAAACAACCATAGCGTCCAATCAATATAAATCCACAAAAATCTATCACAGATTATTCCAATAGAACATATATCATCATATATGAAATTAAATTCAACATTTATGAGAAATTTAGTTGGATCCCTCCAACCTGTTACCCTGCATCCACAGATGTTAGCACAATATAAAAATACCAATTCCACTTCTCGGTGGAATATCATGGTATATAAGGTCATCCACTATTATACGGGGCGCATAGGTCTCATCTGCTATATATATGCGGGAATATCCAACTGGTAATAGTGCATCAATTTAACTAATCAATCATTTATTAATTTTAATCATTTAAAATTAAAACTGGAAGTCCAAAATTGAGTGAGATTAACCCACCTTGAGTTTTAATTTTCCAAACGCTCCAATTTTAGATTAAATCGAACACGTTCGATTTAATCTAAAAATTCGCTAGCTCCGAGCGACTCTAGATCTACTGCTGGACGTAATGCCCGTCGCTGTGATTTCGGCACCACCAGTTTCGTCTGATTACAACCTCGTATGGATAAAATATGAATTTTTAAAGTTTGTATACATATAAATTAAACAATTTTTTTTTATATTATACCAAACGAAAATCTGCCATTCGTAACAAGGTCCATATCTTGGCCATTGATTACACTTCTCCTTCGTCCATCATCCCAGGCTGTTTGAACCCATCGCTGCACCCCTTCAACCGACCACCGTTCGTATCTCCATGGCTTAGAAGTCGATTGAGCTCCACCGCAACGTAGCCCCTACTTCGACGCACCTATAGCCGTCGACCGCACCCCTAAACGCAGCCAACGTCGTGCAAACTCCCATTGAACGGCGCATAACGCGGCCAAAATAAGGATGATCCACCATGCTATTTTCGATCATGACCTTTCACTTCGTAGAGCTCTATGACTTTCCTTAAGGAAGTTTTCGACGATACTGAATAGATCGTGAGGAATCGAGAAGAAAAGTGTGATGAATTTCGACTATCAATCGCATAGAATGGCGGCTCATGAATAATAGTTAGGGTTTAGTTGCTATTCACAATATATATACGATTATTATATATATATATATATATATTATTTTTTTATTATTTCCAATTCTAACGTGCTTTTTAACGAACTCCAATTGAGACGTGTCGTCTGGCGTTTATAATGTTTTACCCGCATTTTGAACACAGAACATGGTCCGGAGGCTAATTTGATTGTATGTGGAAGATAGCTTTTTAAATCGAATTAAATATTAAATTTTCTATTTTAATTTCAATGCTGTTTTATTTCATATGACCAAACGGTAACACTAAATGCTACAAAACTTCAAATCTGATAATAATACACCATTACGATTCATATGGAACTGGTTTCGTCGAATTTCGAGACTGTGCCTCGGAAGACTATTTTAACTCGTCGATTTAATCGATCGATTTTCAAAATCGTCGAAATTGTTTAAAATTTCAATTTTAAAAACTTACTAGCTCCATTATAAATCATATAGAATTTATATTCGTATTAGAAATCATTCTGATTCATTTTAAATCAAAATTCAATTATTTACATTATTCTCGTATATGAAATTTCACTATTAAATTAATATAAAAATTTCAAATTGTAACTTATCTACTTTTGATTTCATTCTAAAGTCCAATATTATAATTCTAATCCAAATAGATTTTAAATAAATTTAGATTGACTTAAAATCATTTTTCTTCACGTTTAATTCCAGATCTGCATATTTACCCAATCTCAACATTTAATTAACTATTTTACCAAATCCAATTAATCGTTATATTTAAAGTGTTAAACTATTTCATTGATTACATCAAAATCTTCATACTTATAATCAATTAATAATCTAAATACAACATTTAAAATAAATTAAATGTCCAAAAACGAACGACTAAAATTCCGGGTCGTTACATATTACTTAAAAGATCCATTTTTACTTCATTTTAACGCTTACAAAACTCCTTTATAATTCCATCACTTTTTATTTATAAAATATCAATTTTACAAATCTGATGTATAAACTGTAGGATCTAGATTAACCCTAGAGGGGGGGGGTGAATAGGGTTATAGCAAATTTTTGCGAATTAACCACAGAAGCGAACTACAGAAATAAATATGCTGAAAAATAAATCACACACAGAATTTACCCAGCTTCGGCAACCCCTGCCTACTGCTGCATTCCCAGATTTCTATTAGAATTAAACAGTTTCCCGCTTACAAATACTCTAACAGACTTGCAAACCCTGCTACCGCCTATAGAGTTTTGCAAACTTGCAAACCCTGCTAACTGGACTAACTCTAACTAGACAATCTGACAGCACCTAAAACCTAGGTGATGATTTATCACGATTTGTTTTGAGAAAGAACAACAACCAAAAACGATTTAATAGAGCAAGTACAAAATTTAAAACAATTTAAAATAGCTTGCTCCTTAAAAAAATAAACACAACCCAATTTAAAACATGCGGCCACTTCCCTTTTTCTTTTTGCCCGACCCTTTATTCTTTTGTTTGTGAATACGAATGGTGGCCGTGGGAATTAGGGCTTTGGCTTCTTCATTCTCGAATTAGAAATTCGGCACTGTGCTGTGATGCTCTTGCTTGCGCTTGCTCTCTGATGATTATACTTCTTGCGTAGCCGCTCCTTTGAGTTTTATTGGTATGAATTCTTGCTTGTTTTTAATTGTTTGCTCGATTCAATTTGTGATATCGATGATGATTCTTTTGGGGTTAATTTATAGGGTCGAAACCCTACTTTCCACTGTCATGATTTGATTTTTCTTGCGTTGATTTTTATTCCTGAATTTATTCTGGAATTTGAGCATTCCTTTCTTGATTCAATTTTGAATCATGCTGTCCATATTTGATTTTGAATAAATTAATTCGAAAATTTCTTTCTATGCTGATTGTTTTCGGCCCCTTTATGAATTAACACATACCATATATGAAATCAAGATATTTGATTCCGAGATATCTTTCTAAAAATAAATTCCTTAATTGAAGCAATTCTGACTTCGGCCATATTTGAACATATGCCTCTTTTGGTATGTATTTTTCATTGCAACAGATGCTACACTTGATACAGCTGCTGCACTTGTTCACGTATTTGACAGTATTCACATTTGCTCATCTGACAATCACTGCTTTGGATTTTCTCTGGGTATTTTCTTGATTGGCACTGATGTTTATGTCCTCTTGCTGCTGTCTGTAAATCATATTTGTGCATTAGAAAAATGTTGCATCATATTCTGACCTTTGTTCATTTGCATACTGATGTTGTTGTAATTGAACTGTCTCACTGGTGGCCTATGTGCATGCATTGTTGATTTGAGTTGCACTGCACTATAGTTGTTGGCATTTTGGTTCATCCTGTTGCACTATGGTCTGTCCACTGCAGTTTGACTGTCCACCTGAGTTTGCATTGTGTTATAACTTTGAGCATGTTGCCACTTTGTAGTGTTGGTCACTGATGCATTTGTGTACTGTTTCTTTGTGTTGCATTTGTATGCTTTCATGTATTATCACAGAGACTTTGTTCTCTTGTAATGTTGTACTGTCTTGGTACATGCATTTGATATTGACATTGGACCATGCACCTTGTTGCATGCTTGCTGTAGCCTGTTCTCTACATATTATTAATTGTTGCAGTCATTTGTTGCTGTGGTCTTGTGCATATTTGCATCCATTCTTGTTGTTGTAGTCCATGTTTTTGTTGAAGACTTGGAATTTTTCTTTGTGCTTCATGGACTTGATTCAAGTTGAGCTTGTCATCTATGCTGTGTTACACTTGTTCACTTTTCTTGTGTCTGCATTTGAGAGTTTTGTTGGCATTGGCTATGTCTTCTGTTGCATGCTTGTTTGTATTTGATCTTGATTATATTTTGGCCATATGTGTTCATCTGTCTACACTTGATCACTGACCTTTGTTGCCTCTCTGACTTGATAATGTTGAATCTGATTTTCATTGTGGGGCAACTTGTATCACTGGTATATTTTGTTGTTTGCCTCTGGTGTAACTGTTGCATTCACTTGAATTGTGTAGTTGTTCATTTCAGTGAGTTGTCTTGCTTTTGTTTGGTGCACTCGAGTAGGCGAGGCAGTGTACACATGCATATGTGTGCATTGCAGCCACTCACGATTATCTGTAAGAACACTGATATGCACAGATACTACATAATCAAAGATGATGACAGTACCCCATGTATCTGAGACACAAACAAATTTCTATTTTTGCAAATTCAAATTTGTTTGTTTTCAGATTACTGTTGTAGATGCTAATTATACAGGTACACTGGAGACAGAACAAGAAATGGAGCTGGACAATGCAGATAGATGCAGATGTGCAGACAGAGTGAGAGACTGAGTGTTGTAGTGAGAATTGTATGAACTGATGTATGTATATATATATATAGAGAGAGAGAGCTGATAACTTTGTATTGTTCAAGTGTTGTAAAAAAAATATCATATTGAATAAAAATACTGGTTGAATTATATAAATTCCGTGCAATAGTATAATTATTCAATATAAATATTTCTTCCTTTCTGTATATAGTCCAAACTACAAACACACATATATATTGATATATGTTTGTTATCATCAAACAAAAAATCACATCAAACAATCTCCCCCTTTTGATGATGACAAACATATATATTAAAGATTTTGAAATGCTAATATGTGTTTGAACAAAAATTTTTAGCTCCCCCTATTTGAATGCTCCCCCTACAACCAAGACCACTCCCTATTTAGAAGTTAACAAAATTAACAAAGGAATAAAAGAACTAAAGGAATAAAAGAACTAAAGAAAATTAACTAACGATATTTAACCAAATTTGTTGAAATATTCCAAAAAATATTTACTTCCTCATCAAAATCTTGTTCTTCTCCCCCTTTTGTCATTATCAAAAGACTGACAAAAAAACAATGGAACAGTAGGAACAAAAAATAATATATCATAACGAGATAAAAACTTCCACATTGTAGAGGATGGATCGATGATCGGTTTTAATAAGAAGAGAGATATTTTAACATTAATTTGACATTTAAGCACAAAAAAAAAGCACTTACTAACCACGCATAACCATAAGGACTTTTAAATGAGATTAGCAGTTACTTATTAGTCTAAGCATCCAAATTATTAAGTGATACCAGAATACTTAGTTACCATACTCCATCCATGCATAACCATAAGGACTTTTAAATGAGAATGAAGTAATGATAAAAATAATTCTCTCATATGTTCCATCCACGCATAACCATAAGGACTTTTAAATGAGAATGGATACATGAGATTTATTATTTATTAAAAATATTTTTTTTTTTTATTTATTTATTTATTTAATTTAAAAATAATTCACTCTTCTTATTTTATCAAACCATTATGAATGATAGAAAGATGGTAGAAATAGAAATGATCGTGGAATAAGTTACCAAGTTAATTATATTATGTAATATCCAGTACTGAATACCATATTTGAATCAATCTTTGGAAAATATCCAAAACTTGTTTGAATCCTAGAAATTGAAGTTGAAAGTATATATCCAAGAATATTTCTACCTAACAATGAAAAAATGGTTAGTCAATTTCTATAATCCCCAAGTCCAAACGTAATCTAGAAAATCTGTCTTCAGGGAGGGGTTTTGTGAAAATATCAGCAAGTTGAGCCTCAGTTGAAATATATTCAATGCAAATGACTTCCTTAGCAATGTGATCTCTAAGAAAGTGGTGTCTCACATCAATGTGTTTTGTGCGTGAATGATGAACAGGATTATTTGATAAGTCTATTGCACTTTTACTGTCACATTTTAATGGAACTTGTTTATAAACTAAGCCAAAATCAGAAAGAGTTTGCATCATCCATAAAATTTGAGCACAGCAACTTCCTAAAGCAATATATTCTGCTTCAGTGGTGGATAATGCAACACAATTCTGTTTTCGACTTGACCATGAAACTAATGAATGACCTAGCATGAAACATGTCCCACTGGTGCTTTTCCTGTCAACCAATGAACCAGCATAATCAGCATCAGAATAACCAACTAAATCAAAGTTTTCACAAGAAGGGTACCATAATCCAAATTTGTGTGTGTGTGAAAGATATCTCAAAATTCGTTTAGTGGCTTTCAAATGAGATTCTTTAGGATTAGTTTGAAAACGTGCACACAAACATACAGAAAACATAATATCAGGTCTAGAAGCAGTAAGATAGAGAAGTGAACCAATTATCCCTCGATATTTTTTCTGATCAACAGCACTTCCTTTCTCGTCTTTGTCCAACTTTGTTGATGGGCTCATAGGAGTTCTCAATGGTTTGGAGTTCTCAATTCCAAATTTCTTCAACAGTTCCAACACATACTTGGATTGTGAAATGAAAATGCCATCACTGCTTTGCTTGATTTGAAATCCAAGAAAATATTTCAATTCTCCAACCAAGCTCATCTCGAATTTAGCCTGCATGACTTGTTCAAATTTCTCGCACAAGATTTCATTAGTAGCACCATAAATGATATCATCCACATAAATCTGAACAATCAAAAAATCACTTCCTTTGTGTAATAGAAACAGTGTCGTGTCAGCGCTCCCCTTTTTAAAGCCATTTTCCAAAAGATATGTACAAAGGCATTCATACCAAGCTCTAGGAGCTTGCTTAAGACCATATAATGCTTTTTCAAGTTTATACACATGATTTGGAAAAACATGATTTTCAAATCCGGGGGGTTGTTCAACAAAAACTTCTTCTTTCAGATCACCATTTAGAAATGCACTTTTTACATCCATTTGTTTAAGTTTGAAACCTTTATAACAAGCAAAGCTGAGCAAAATTCTAATGGCTTCTAACCTAGCAACTGGTGCAAATGTCTCATCAAAATCTATGCCTTCTATTTGGTTATATCCTTTTGCGACCAACCTAGCTTTGTTTCTAATTACATTTCCTGATTCATCAAGTTTGTTTTTGAACACCCATTTAGTTCCTACAATTGGATAGTCATTAGGCCTAGGAACTAATTTCCAAACTTTATTTCTCTCAAATTGATTAAGTTCATCTTGCATTGCTAAAACCCAACTTTCATCATTAAGAGCCATTTCAACAGAATCAGGTTCTATTTCAGAAATAAAACCACTATGACAACAAAACGCACACAAATTTTTATCAAATGCAGAACGAGTGCGTATACCTTCCGTAGGATCTCCTATAACCAATTCAGGAGGATGATTGGATTTGAATTTCAATCTATCAGCATCAACAGTCCTACTTCCATCTTTCTCAGTAGATGTCCCTTCTTTAATGCCTTCATGATCTACCCCATCATCACCTGTTTTTTCAGTCGTCCTTTCCAGATCAGTTTCATCAAATTTCACATTGACTGATTCAACAATTGTCTTTGTTCGTTTGTTGTATATCCTGTAAGCCTTGCTCCTTGTTGAATAGCCCATGAAAATTCCCTCATCGGCCTTTGATTCAAATTTTCCAAGTTGATCACCTGTGTTAAGAATAAAACAAGGGCATCCAAAAACACGAAAGTAAGAAATGTTAGGTTTCCTTTCATGCCACACCTCATAAGCTGTTTTGCCTAGTATTGGTCTAATCATTACTCTATTCATTACATAGCACGAAGTATTCACCGCCTCTGCCCAAAAAGTTAGAGGTAGTTTATACTCACTCAACATGGATCTAGCCAATTCTTGCAATGTACGATTTTTCCTTTCAACCACCCCATTTTGTTGAGGTGTTCGTGGAGCAGAAAATTCATGTTTTAAACCATTTTCTTCACAAAAGTTTTCAAATTCCGAATTTTCAAATTCGCCTCCATGATCACTTCTTAAAGTTTTAATTGAAACTCCTTTTTCATTTTGAACAAGTTTAGCAAATTTTGAAAAATAATCAAAAGATTCAGATTTTTTGGCTAAGAAATAAACCCATGTAAATCTAGAGTAATCGTCAACCAATACATAACAATAACGTTTTCCATTCAAACTTGCAATTTCATTTGGTCCAAATAAGTCCATATGAATTAATTCGAGGACCCTTGATGTGCTAACAATATTTTTAGGGCGAAATGATGATCGACTAAGCTTGCCCAAGGAACATGCTTTACACACTTTGTTATCTTTAAATTTCTGATGTGGTAACCCTCTGACTAAATCTTTCGTTTCAAGATTTCTTAAGAGACTCATGCTAGCATGTCCAAGTCTCCTATGCCATAAAGATGCCTCTTCGTCAGTGGCTACCAAACATCTGGAAAGATTTAGATTGTCAAACGAAAGTGAGTAAACATTTCCTTTTCTTTTTCCCATAAAAACAATGTTATTAGAAGTTTTTTCAATGATTTTGCAAGTATCACTATCAAAAACCACATTCATACCTTTGTCACAGAGTTGGCTAATAGAAATGAGATTGTGATGCAAATTATCAACGTATAAAACATTAGTCAAGGAAAAAATACCATTACTTACTTCACCTTTCCCAATAATCTTACACTTGCTATTGTCTCCCATGATCACATTTCCACCTCTAAACTTCTCTAGGCTAAGGAACTTAGATTTATCACCTGTCATATGTCTAGAACAACCTGAATCTAGAAACCATTCTTGTTGCTCCTTAGCCCGCCAACAGACCTACATAAAGAGAGAGGAGGATGACCTAGAGAAACTCTTAGGTCCAATGATATTAGTAACTGAAGCATTTTGAACAAACAATCCCTTTGGAACCCAAACTTGTTTTGTCCTTTTATTTTTGTTCCTATAGACATGCAATTTGTTTGTAGAATTCTTAGGAACCCAAACTTGTATAAACTTTGTGTTCTTGTTCCTATGACTACAATTTTCAACACGATGTCCAATTTCACTTCTAACAAAGATACTCTTACCTTTTGCATGATCATCAACCTGTGTTTTCCCAAAACCTAGTCCTTTTCTATTATTAGCAAAGAGTTGATTTCCCAACAACATGTTAAACGATTTTTCTCCTCTTGAAAAGTTATTCAGAGATTTTTCAAGATTTTGGACTTTGGTTTTTAGTGTTGTGTTTTCAGTTACAAGTGTGGTGCATCTATTTATAAAATCTTTTTTTCTTGTGTCAATGATTTCCTTAAGACTTGAGTTTTCTTTTTCAAGATTATCGAAGCTATTCTTAAGTCTTGATATTTCTGAATCTAAAGTTTTACATTTTTTACAGTCCAGGTTTTGAATATTCTCAAGTTCAGTTTCTAACCTAGTATTCTCATGAACAAGTTCTCTCCTGTCAGACTTTAATTTTTCAATCTTAGTTTCAAGAGTATCAATTGTATTAGTAAGATCATAACACATCAAAACAAGTTCTTTATAAGAATAGTCACGTACCTCACTGGATTCCTCTGAACTTGTTTCTGAATCTGATTTTGCCATAAGGCACAAGTTAGCCTCTTCTGAGCTATTTTCCGAAACTTCTTCTCCTTCTTCATCATCCCAAGTTGCTGCAAAGGCCTTCTTCTTCTTTTTCTTTCCTTTGTTGTTTTTGAGAAGTGGACATTTTTGTTTGAAGTGGCCAGGCTTTTTGCAGTTAAAGCATGTCAATTCATTATCGGAATCATCAGAATCTTTTGGCTTATTACCACTTGTTTTCTTCTTGCGTGGCCTGAATTTTGACCATTTTCTAAGATTATTGACTGCCATCGCAAGCTCTTCAATTGGATCTTCTTCTTCTTCACCGCTTTCTTCTTTGCTTTTTAAGGCAATCGTCTTCTTTTTTGATTCGGAGTTGTTACGTTCCTCTTTTGCCTTTAGCTCAAGTTCATATGTCATCAAGTTTCCGATCAACTCTTCCATGCTTAGTTTACTCAGATCTTTCGATTCTTGTATTGCAGTGACTTTTGCCTCAAAGTTCATTGGTAAGACTCGCAGTATCTTCCGTACAAGCTCTACTTCAGTGAAGACCTTCCCAAGCGCTCTAGCATTGTACACCAAGGTTGAAAACCGTCCAAACATATCCTTTATGCCCTCGCCCTTTTCCATCACAAAGTTTTCGTATTCATTGCTGAATAGAGCTAGTCGTGACTCCTTGACTTGAGAAGTTCCTTCGTGTGTCACCTCCAGAGTGTGCCAAATTTCCTGTGCTGTTGTACAATGAGAAATTCTATTAAATTCATTTTTATCAAGAGCACAGATCAAAGCGTTCATTGCTTTGGCATTTGTAGTTTTTAATTTCTTATCGTTAGCATCCCACCTATCCTTAGGTTTAGGAATCTCAGTATCACCAACAACTATAGTGGGAGATTTATAGCCAGTTTCAATAATATCCCAAACATCATAATCGACAGAACTAAGATAAATACTCATTCTAACTTTCCAATAAGCATAATCATTCCCATTAAACATGGGTGGCCTAGCAATAGATTGCCCCTCAGAAAAAGCATTATTTGGTGGATTCATGACTCTAGAGTTAAAGTAAAATACCAGGCTCTGATACCACTTGTAGGATCTAGATTAACCCTAGAGGGGGGGGGTGAATAGGGTTATAGCAAATTTTTGCGAATTAACCACAGAAGCAAACTACAGAAATAAATATGCTGAAAAATAAATCACACGCAGAATTTACCCAGCTTCGGCAACCCCTGCCTACTGCTGCATTCCCAGATTTCTATTAGAATTAAACAGTTTCCCGCTTACAAATACTCTAACAGACTTGCAAACCCTGCTACCGCCTATAGAGTTTTGCAAACTTGCAAACCCTGCTAACTGGACTAACTCTAACTAGACAATCTGACAGCACCTAAAACCTAGGTGATGATTTATCACGATTTGTTTTGAGAAAGAACAACAACCAAAAACGATTTAATAGAGCAAGTACAAAATTTAAAATAATTTAAAATAGCTTGCTCCTTAAAAAAATAAACACAACCCAATTTAAAACATGCGGCCACTTCCCTTTTTCTTTTTGCCCGACCCTTTATTCTTTTGTTTGTGAATACGAATGGTGGCCGTGGGAATTAGGGCTTTGGCTTCTTCATTCTCGAATTAGAAATTCGGCACTGTGCTGTGATGCTCTTGCTTGCGCTTGCTCTCTGATGATTATACTTCTTGCGTAGCCGCTCCTTTGAGTTTTATTGGTATGAATTCTTGCTTGTTTTTAATTGTTTGCTCGATTCAATTTGTGATATCGATGATGATTCTTTTGGGGTTAATTTATAGGGTCGAAACCCTACTTTCCACTGTCATGATTTGATTTTTCTTGCGTTGATTTTTATTCCTGAATTTATTCTGGAATTTGAGCATTCCTTTCTTGATTCAATTTTGAATCATGCTGTCCATATTTGATTTCGAATAAATTAATTCGAAAATTTCTTTCTATGCTGATTGTTTTCGGCCCCTTTATGAATTAACACATACCATATATGAAATCAAGATATTTGATTCCGAGATATCTTTCTAAAAATAAATTCCTTAATTGAAGCAATTCTGACTTCGGCCATATTTGAACATATGCCTCTTTTGGTATGTATTTTTCATTGCAACAGATGCTACACTTGATACAGCTGCTGCACTTGTTCACGTATTTGACAGTATTCACATTTGCTCATCTGACAATCACTGCTTTGGATTTTCTATGGGTATTTTCTTGATTGGCACTGATGTTTATGTCCTTTTGCTGCTGTCTGTAAATCATATTTGTGCATTAGAAAAATGTTGCATCATATTCTGACCTTTGTTCATTTGCATACTGATGTTGTTGTAATTGAACTGTCTCACTGGTGGCCTATGTGCATGCATTGTTGATTTGAGTTGCACTGCACTATAGTTGTTGGCATTTTGGTTCATCCTGTTGCACTATGGTCTGTCCACTGCAGTTTGACTGTCCACCTGAGTTTGCATTGTGTTATAACTTTGAGCATGTTGCCACTTTGTAGTGTTGGTCACTGATGCATTTGTGTACTGTTTCTTTGTGTTGCATTTGTATGCTTTCATGTATTATCACAGAGACTTTGTTCTCTTGTAATGTTGTACTGTCTTGGTACATGCATTTGATATTGACATTGGACCATGCACCTTGTTGCATGCTTGCTGTAGCCTGTTCTCTACATATTATTAATTGTTGCAGTCATTTGTTGCTGTGGTCTTGTGCATATTTGCATCCATTCTTGTTGTTGTAGTCCATGTTTTTGTTGAAGACTTGGAATTTTTCTTTGTGCTTCATGGACTTGATTCAAGTTGAGCTTGTCATCTATGCTGTGTTACACTTGTTCACTTTTCTTGTGTCTGCATTTGAGAGTTTTGTTGGCATTGGCTATGTCTTCTGTTGCATGCTTGTTTGTATTTGATCTTGATTATATTTTGGCCATATGTGTTCATCTGTCTACACTTGATCACTGACCTTTGTTGCCTCTCTGACTTGATAATGTTGAATCTGATTTTCATTGTGGGGCAACTTGTATCACTGGTATATTTTGTTGTTTGCCTCTGGTGTAACTGTTGCATTCACTTGAATTGTGTAGTTGTTCATTTCAGTGAGTTGTCTTGCTTTTGTTTGGTGCACTCGAGTAGGCGAGGCAGTGTACACATGCATATGTGTGCATTGCAGCCACTCACGATTATCTGTAAGAACACTGATATGCACAGATACTACATAATCAAAGATGATGACAGTACCCCATGTATCTGAGACACAAACAAATTTCTATTTTTGCAAATTCAAATTTGTTTGTTTTCAGATTACTGTTGTAGATGCTAATTATACAGGTACACTGGAGACAGAACAAGAAATGGAGCTGGACAATGCAGATAGATGCAGATGTGCAGACAGAGTGAGAGACTGAGTGTTGTAGTGAGAATTGTATGAACTGATGTATGTATATATATATATAGAGAGAGAGAGCTGATAACTTTGTATTGTTCAAGTGTTGTAAAAAAAATATCATATTGAATAAAAATACTGGTTGAATTATATAAATTCCGTGCAATAGTATAATTATTCAATATAAATATTTCTTCCTTTCTGTATATAGTCCAAACTACAAACACACATATATATTGATATATGTTTGTTATCATCAAACAAAAAATCACATCAAACATAAACCATTTATCATAAGTTAAAAATCTCACTTTTTATTATTTTTCAAAATAATCAACTTCATATTTCAAAAAATACCACATTAAGTATATTTCACAAAAATCATTATTTTTATAACATAAAAATTATAACTTTTATTTATTTAAAATAAATTCATTTCATTAACAATTCAAAAATAAATAAAATATATTTTTTCAAAATCACTTTGAAATCCTTTTTAAATTTGAAATCATCACTTTAACATTTTTAAAATTTCCAAAATTTGGCCCAATGCTAAAAAAAGCTAAACAAGGTGATTCACATCAATCGTATCAATCCTGTCATCCAAAACATCATGTATCATATGATAACAACATATACCACAGTATCTGTAAATAAAATCAACAGTGCTGAGGAATCTAGTTGGATCCCTTCAACCTGTCACCTCTAACAAATATACACATGAGAAAATATGTACAATGTTCACTTAGGCAAACACACTTACAAAAGGATCATCCGCTCATACACTGGAACGTATAGGGCCTCATCTGGTCCAATAGGCATAAATATATCCAAATACCAATCAATATATATAATATATCGTATATCACCTAAACAATCATCAATCAACTCAAAATAAATTTATTCGCACTCATATAAAAATATAAGCGAGTCAAAAAGAGTGAGTTGTACTCACTTTGATTCCAATAGACGTTGCAGTGTTTTATTTCGAATAAAATCAAACGAGCATTTAACTTTATCGTAAATTTTCACTAGCTCCAATCAACTTCAAACCAGCTTTATAACATAGTGTTCGTCAATACGATCCCAACGAATTTGTTTCGTCAAATTCCGACCTCGTATGAAGAAGTTACACAATTTTAAACATTTGAACACAAGTTATGTAATTAAATTTTCTTTTATTTAATAAACCTCAAAATCGGGGTCGTTAATTTCAAGAGACCCAAATCTAGCCGCATTTTTCTTTTCTCCTTCGTTCGTTCATCAGGCCGAAGAACCCATGCGCCGATCTCATTGTTTCGATGCCGCACCTACAATCGATCGCCACAAGTTGATCAAGGACTGCCATGTGAAGCGCCAAGCTCCAGTTCACCCACGGTCAGAGAGCGGCTCTGCCATGTGCTTCAGATCGATGAGAAGGTTGAACGCATGCCCTTCGAAGAGAAATTTCGGTCATCTCGCCTTGTTGTAGTTCATCACAACCGTTGAATACGTCGAGCTCAACAATGTTGTAGTTGAAAGTTTAGGCTAATTGCACATGGATGTGGAGATAATCGAGGAAGAACGAGGTGAATTTCAAGCCATCAAAACGAATATGGCGGTTAGGGTTTAAAATCCTAATGTTGGTGAAAAAGGGAAATAATGAAGTCCTTTTATAGAAAATTTCGTGACATTATTCATCCGAAAAAATTTCGAACTCCAATTGAAACGTGTCCCCTACTGTTTATAATGTTTTATCTATATTTCAAACACAATGGAATACATATCGGGAGCCAATTCCATCATATTTCGATGATAGGTTTTTGAATCGACCTTTTTAATTAAAATTTACTTAAACAAATTTCTTTGCGTTTCAGCTTTGTACGACTAAACCGCAAGTCCGATCGACACAAAATTTGAAAGCTTATAATAATATAACATTACGGGTCCAATGAAACTAGTTTCGTCGAAATCCAATACTGTGTCAAAAATGACTATTTTATACATTAATTAAATATTAAAATTTTCAATTTCTATAAATTTACTTTTAATTCAATTTCAAAAGTTCTCTAACATCATTCTAATTCAAATTGAATTTAATTCATCTTTATAAATCATTTTTATTCACTCTAAAATAAAATTCAAATTATTTCTTCAATTTCAAATTTTAAATTAACAATTTAATTATCCACCTAAATCAAGATATTTGAAATATAAGTTTTTCTACTTATAAAATTAACTTGTGAATGTTTAAAATCAATTAAATATCCCAATTTTGAATGACTAAAATTTGGGTCGTTACATGTGTATTGCCATGTTATTGCAAAATTAACTTTTTATGATTTCTGCAAGTGAAATAAAATATTATTATTTTGCATAGGCAAACTAGTTTTATAGTGGTCATACTACTAAAAAACTGAAATGCAGGTTTGAGGAAAAATGCCTTAGCAACTATTAGAAAAGCTATCCTTGCTTATAGTACATGAGTCGGGCAAAAATATATACCTAAACTGCAAAACACCATGCAAGATGCATACAACAAGAAAGATGCACTAGTGCATTTAGAACACTAACTCTCACAAGGGATACATCTATGACCATTATCAATGTCATGATGCAAGCGGATTAGTACTTGCAATACAGAGATGGTTTCCAAAAAGCAACACAATCGTCAAGGAAGAAGCAATTTACATAAGCAGCAACCAATTTAAAAGATACCATTACATTAAAATCTAGATACCAAAAAAATGCAATGCTTAGCCATCAAAAGGCGACAAACATAGCAGTGCTGGTCTAGATTCCAAAAGGAAACCGGAAACAAACATAGCAGTGCTAGATCTAGATTCCAAAAGGAAACCGGGAACGAACATATGACTAAGAACCAAAAGCATTCACAAATTGCTACTAGCAGCTAAAATTTAGCAGAATATGTAGTAATGTAATAACCCAGTAGAAAGAACAACTACACCAACAGATGATGAAGGAACAGATAGCCAGAGCCTTGACTCTAATTAGAAAACAATCACATACAAGCCAATTCAAAAAAACCAAAACCGCTAGCAAGATATTTCAAAAATAAACCTTATAAACAACCAAAATCAAACACTGAGCATGTCGAGCAAAGCTCGATCCAAAGGCCAACACCAAAACTCGAATAGATTTCTACAAATTAGGGTGAAAAAAGTAGCAGAATGGCTTCATTATTAAGGGTTGACTAGGGGTCGAAGAGGATTAGGGAAAAGACAATGACATAGAAGGGGAGGAAAAAAGGCTGGGGAGTGAAAGAAACTAGGGGAGCAGAAAAGGATAAATGACTGAAATCCAACCAAAAATGATGAGGCAAGGTTAACCTACAAGTAGCAAAAGAAACTGCTTAACAAGCATAGAAAAGTCGATGGCCAACCATGGTCGCTATATCCAATATTGAAGCCTACAATGGCGGCTTCAATGTCCAAACTACAAACTCCATTAAATGACAGCACTACTGTAAAAGCACACAGGGAGGAGTTCGACGATATCAAATCTGGGCCATGGGAAGATGCATGGCAGATGCGTGAATAAGGGGAAAAGCCAAAAAGGGAGAAAAAAGCACAGCAATAGGGAAAGCTAGGTTAGGGCAATGGAAGATACAAACTGATTTTGGAGAGAAGAGACAGGGGACGACGAATAATTAAACGTCAGGGGAGAAAGTGGCAGCTAGAAAGAAAACCTATTATCCATTAATATGCTTCTGTTGCATATGTAATATGACATTAAATAAAATATAATTTGTATAACACTATTAATATGATTAATATAAATCGACACATTAAAAAAAAATAGTTATTAAGAGAGAAAACTCTCATTAATTGCATTTTAAATATTTGTACAATTTTTTAATATTTAAATCATAGCAAAAAAATATTGTTTATTTATATAAGGTAATTAAAATTTAGTAAAATAAATATATATTTAACATCTAATTTTACATTATAAAATAATATATACAAATATGCACCCGCAGCATGCACACGTGCACACTTACATACACTCATGGCCAAAATAATTAAATAATTTTTTAGATATGTAAAAAACCAATTTTAAATGTACAAAATTTGCACATTTTAAATCATAACCTAAATAATTAATTATTTATACACATACACACGAAATTTGATATTAAATAAAATATAATTTGTATAACATTATTAATATGAAATATAAATCAACAAAAAAGTATGAAACAAATTTTTACTATATATTTATGTATTTTGTTTTGAATTTCATTTGTAAAATAACATTTATAGCAATTTTAAATCAAATCAAAATTAACGGTAATAAAGTATATTACATACACCAACATGGGTTATGGGTGAGCATAAACTAAGAATTGCACCTAATTGGATCTAGCCCTTCGTGACACCTCGATCTGAGAATTCAATCCCTAAATTGCTTGAATCACCATTCAATGTTGCAATAATTGTATGAACCAAGTTGATTTTTATTTTGTTTGATATTATTTGGGGTAGAAGGTGGTTTGTCCAAGAGAGGATATAGAAGATGACAACGACTATGAAATGAGGGAAGCAGGAAGAAAAAATTGAAATGAATAAATGAGAGTTTTTTGAATTTATGAAGGGAATAAAAACATTTCCCAATCTCTCTTAAAAACATCCTCTTTTATTCCCAAGAAACTCTAGGTATAATACCTAAATGATTCCTTCTCATTCTTGGCAGGACATGCATGGTCCCTTTATGGACCAAAAAACCACAAAACCCATTTAATTTATTGTTGATGTTTAAAGATTATTCAAAAATATATATCGATATTTGTGTATATAAAACCACATCAAATAATTATTAATTACACCTAGAAATTTCTATAAGCCACTCCGCTCACTAAAAATACCCCAAACATCAAATACAATAATAATTAATATTTCTTAAATATTAATTAATTTATAACATTTATAAACCAATTGAATCATTTTCTTTTTTGAGGAACTCAAAAATGCAGATATGAGACTCAGAGGTGTGAATTCAGTTAGTAATTAATATTTAATAATTAATATTAATGTTCATAAGCCACCTTAGCTAATGGGGTGACAGTTTGGCCAAAATCATTACTTACAAATCTTCCATATTTTGCATCACCTTAAGTGGTACTGATAGCAACAATAATTTACATATGTTCCCTTTGCCGACAACATATCACTTAAGGATATATGGAGCTTGGTGATGGTCAAAACTCCAACATTATCCACATTCAACTTGATAAGCACATAAAATAAAGTCCTTACTTCAATAATAATATTTATTATCAATCGTTCCACTTTGGCTAATTTTTTATACTTTGAGTCAGCAATAGTTTATCGTGATACTACCTTATACGGCTAAGGAGATAGAATTTCTATTGAATAGCGTTTCACTTTCAATTCATCAACTCCAATCAACTATAGTCGCTTGATGGTCATCATGCTTTGATTTAACTATAATTAAAGTGGAGTATCTATATTGAAGTTCCATGGTACTTACAAATCGAGGGTACGGTGTGACCCTGTCATACTATGATTTCCTGTTTGACCTATTTGTTAGCAACAAACAAGAAACACTCGGATGCGTAATTCCATGATTATCCAAAAGCTACAAGTACATAACCCCTTGGTGCCACGAGCTGCCATAAGTACTACACTGCCCAACATTTAGAGAGCATTATGTGCTCTAATCTTAACATATGCATCAATATCCTTTCTAAAAACATCTTGACCAGGAATAATGAAAACAAAATGTTATTTATTTTGTGATTAATTACTATGATTGCAACTATTTACAACTACAATCGCACAACATTTTATTCAAGGGATTTCCTATTAATATACTTTAACTTAATTACTTTATTAATTATAAAAATTATAGCAAATTATATAAAAGAAATTAAACATCTTTATTAAGATCAAGTTTTATTACATAGTTAGATAATTTATGATAAATTACATAATTTCCTTAAGGCATACTACAAAATCTCTTAATCCTCCACTTGCACTTGGAACCAATATAGATTCTGAATCGCATTCGTTCTATCAGTTTGTTCAAAACTGATCAAGCAGTCTCTTCATGAATGGATCTGCTATATTGTCCTTACTATTTACTCTTTAATCACCATCGCTCTATCGCTGACAAACTGTGTTGTTAGGTGGAACTTCCACGGTATGTGTCTTTTGTGATATGCATCATAATTGTTATCAGAAAATATTGTACTGTGATTCTCGACATTTGGAATCTCCCCAAGTTTAGTCATAAAATTTCTCATCCAGATTGTTTCTTTAGTTGCTTCACTTAGGGTGATAGATTTAGCCTCCATCATTAAATCGACTATTATCTCTTACTTGGAATTTTTCCAACTCACCACTCTACCATCCAACGTGAGTATTAACTTAGCACATATTTACTGTCATCGATATCCATCAGGAAGCTTGAACATGTATACCCATTCATAAGGAGTTCGTATTCCCATAGATTAGGAATAAGTCTTTAGTATTCTCATATATTTTAGATTATATTTCAAAGTTTTCCATTATTTTTCTTTGGTGTTCGACTGGTTTTGGACTACGCATCCTAATGCATAAGCCACAACCGATCTCGTATATAACACAGTGCACATAGTGGATCCAATGGTTGAAGCATACGGTATTCTTTTCATACGCTCTCTCCCCTCATTGTATAGGGAGCATCCTCCTTAAAAAGGAAGATTCTAAATTTTGTCAAAACATTACTGTGCTTGGAAGTCCCCATGCAATCGATTTAGTACGATAATATGTGCATGGATCAAGATTATCCTAGCAACCTCTTGGATTTATCTTTATATACTAAGCATATAGGTCACTTCTTCCAAAGCCTTCGTGGAGAAGTTCTTGGACAACCAAGCTTTGACTGATTGCAATAATAAAATGTCATTGCCAATCAGGAGAAAATAGTTGGCATATAAGACAATAAACACTACAAAATTTTCTTGTTTTTTAGGTATATGTGTGTTTCATATGTGTTCTGATAAAAATAAACTATTTGATCACTTTATCAAAATATTTGTTCCAAATTCTTGAAGCTTATTAAAGATCATTTATTAATCTTACTAACTTGCAAACCTTTCTCCCGCTCCCATTGATCTAGAAACCCTTGAGCTACGACATGTAATCTACCTTTTCTAAATCGCCATTTAGAAATGTCATTTTCGCATAAATCATCCATATTTTGCAACCATAGTTAACATCGTAAACTTAAAACAAGCTATTCATGATTAGCCTTGTTTTATAGGTCTTCACCTTTCCATCGACATTCTGTTTGTTCTTAAAGATCCATTTGCAGCCAATGGGTTTACCCCTTTATGTATATCATTCAAAAGTCCACACTTTGCTGTGTAAATGGAGTCCATTTCAGGCTTCATAGCGTCAAGCCACAGTGTAGTGCTTGTCTGAATGTGATGGGGGTATCATCTTCTAGGTCATAATGCTTTTTCTTATCATCCACTAGAAATCCATAGTATCTTACCTTCTAATATTGGTGAATTTCATTTTTCTACCCGTGCAGCTCTATTAGTTTCCCAAATCTCATCCAAGTCTATGACCTTAATATTAATTACTTTTGATAGAAGTTCCTTCTCTAAGAAGAGAATGTATTAAGGAACAATAACCTTGTGTTCCTCCATGCTATTCAAAATATATCCCATAGAACCTTTCGGATATCCTATACATTTACACAACACTGATCTTTCCTCAAGATTATTACGGCCAACGTTCTTAACTATGTTAGGCCATCCACAGTTTCCAATACTTGAGGAGGTTTTTTCCATACCACATTTCATATGGTATCTTAGGAACATATTTTGTAGACACCAAATTCAGTATATGCACTGTGGATTCTAATGCACATCCCTCACAGGAAAGAGGTAACTTAACCCCACTCATCTCATATCAAACCATATCTAATATGATTCGATTCCTTATCTTCAAAAAACCATTATTTTTGGAGTATAGGATGAAGTGACAAGGGAGATAATCCCATTATCTCTTAAGTATTATTGTATTTAATGTTCAACATACTCATGTCCTTGATCGGATCAAAGTATTTTGATTTTATGGTTTGTATGATTTTCAATTTCGTTCTTGTACTTCTCAAATTTATCATAGACATTGGATTTATTCTTTATGAGATATACATATATTAGTCTGGAGAAATCATCAGTAAAGGTTATGAAATAAGCACAATGATCCTTAGTCCCTATAGGCATTAGGCTACATACATCAATATGTACAAGATGCATAAGTTCGTCAACCCTTTCGTTGCTTTCGTTGAAGGGATACTTGGTCATTTTTCCTTTGAGGCATAACTCACAAATTACAAATGATTCTTAATCAAATATCATAAAAAAACTATCTGTTTTCAGTTTGTTCAGTCTTTTGTAACTTATATGACTGAGCTTATAGTGCCATAGTTAACTACCTTTGATATTAATAGAAAAAGAATTATTGACAGTAAATATATTATTAAAATTAAGTATATAAATTCCATTATCCAAAAAACCATTGCAGATATTATTTCCACTAAACATAATGTTCATAACATCATCATTACAATGAAAATCATATCCAATCTTAGTCAATCTAGACACAGATATTACACTCCAACAATGTTTCATACATAATAGCAATTATTCAAAATAACAATAAACCCGTTAGAAAAAAGTATATGATATTCTTCAATTGTGGTTGCATCTACAATTAATCCATTTGCAGCTTAAAGGCTCATTTCCCCTTTTGTCACATGTCATCTGCTCCTAAGTCCCTGCAATGAATTATGGATATGAGATTTAGATCCAGTATTTAAAACCCAAGAGCTTTTGTGAATTTCAAAATAATTTTGACCCATGGACTTACCTATAAGAGTTATGAAATTCGGTTCCTTCTTATTCTATTTTATCATATTTAAGTAGTATGGGCAATTCCAATGCCCCTACTTATGATGATGGTCACACTGCCCTTGTCATTGGTGGCACATTTCTTACCTATCTTACCTTGCTTTCTCTTTTCAAACCATTCGAAGATGGTGCATTCCCTTTCACAGTGAACATTGTACCTTGATCCTTGAATGACCTTTTGTTACGTCAACATACTGAGCAACACCATAAGGTTCACACCCATCTGATTTATGTTAAAGTTTAACATAAATGGCTCAAGCTTTGAAGTCAACGAGCTTATGTCAAATCTACTTTCAATTCTTCGACTATCTTAGCATCAGGCTCATGATGTCTATCAATATAGCCCATCATCATTTTGACAGAGTCCTCTGCCTTCACTTACTCACCTTCATATTGAACAATTTGTTAGCAATCTCGTAACTTATGGAATGTGCTTGCTCCTTAAACAAAGCTTAAAGGTTATCGAAGACTTTGTAGACAGTCACGTTTTCGTGCCATCTTTGCAATGGCTTGTCTAAGTAGACAACGTGTTGGCTTGGGCTTTGTTACAATCAACTACCCATGTGTTTACGCCTTTACCATTTTGGGATCCACACCATCGATAGGTTTGTTTGTAAAAGTTCAATTATAATAGACCATAACCTTTTGTACGTAAGTGCTATTTTGATAGCTCTTAGGTAATCAGTGTAGTTATGTCCAGTGAGCTTATAATTTTGAGAAAACAATCTTAGGTAGGTTATTTTGTTGCAAATTTAATTGAACTAGATTATTGTAGTTACATAGCAAATGTTCTAATATGAGAAAGGTTAATTAATATCATTTCCTTTTTTGATAAGGGTCCTACTGGATGTTTATATTCCATAAAACCCTAGGAAAAATATAGAAATCCTTTGATTCCTTTAGTGAGTGTTAGGATTCCCTTACATTGGAATTCCGACATTGAGTTTTCTTAAAAAGTAATATGCCTATAAGCGATGGATAATTCTTTATCAGTTGTATAACATAAAACTCCTAACCATGATCTTTTCCCTAATCTCGACCTGGGCTTTGGGTATGCTCAACAAATAAAGAGATATTATTAACTCTTATTCATCATTTATTGATGATCTAAGTATAATGTATATACCTTCAGTTTTCTAAACAACTATGCGGATGAATCTAACCTTACCGAGGGAATATATAAATAGTACTGCATTAGTTGCTTTATCTTGAGATTACTCAAAAACTAGTGTGTATGCAAGTAATCTTTCGATATATAAATGATAAAGGATAATTATATTAAAATTTTATAATATTTAAATATTTTGAGTGATATCAATTAAAAGAATAATGTATTTCTTATAAAATACTATGTACTCATGCGTTAGTCACAATTAAATTCACGGTATGCGCACTATACATATGTATTTATTCCAGAAATACATATTTTGAGTTTATTTCAGTTCCACTTATATTTTTGATGATACATATTATTATATAATTTCAATTTGTTTATAACTAGTATAATTTAATCAATTTATATATATATATATCTTTATAATTAAATCATTCTTAGTTACTTCTAATTCTTAATTTAATTAAATATTAATCGAAAATTTTGAAATTTTATTTTATTCATCTTAGGCTATTCAAGAAGAATATTTAACTTTGACTTCATAGTTTATATATATATATTAACATTTAATTAAATATTTATCAGATAAATTATTTATTTATTTAAACCTTTCAATTAAATATTTTAATAAATTCTGAAATTTTATTTTATTTACCTTAATAACTTTAGGATAAATATTCAACCATATTTTTTAAACTAAATATAAATAGAACTTCATTTATGTAAATTTTAATAGCTTTTTCCCTTCTCTCTTCTCCACCTCAAAACTCTCTAGCTCCCCTTCCAACTAGGCCTTATGCGAATCCCATTGGGCATCTTTCTCCATGGATTTCAGGAAATTTCCCATGGAGGATCATCAATAAACCATGCAAGGTCATTGATAGCCCTTTTGATTGTATGTGCATCGAAGCGCTTATCGATCGGTTGGGTTGTGCCTCTTCTCAAGGAGTTTCATGCTATTTTGTTAAAGTCATCAAAGCCTCTAGCTTGTGGCGACTACGTAGTCTGTCGGAGCTGGAACTCATTCTTCTCTGAAGTCATCCTTGATTCAATTTTGAATTCTGACTTAAATATCATATCCTCAAAGAATGGATGCGTGTACCCTACATGACTAAAAAAAGGCAAAGAGGAAATGCTTCAGGCTTGGACATTGAGAACACTTGGTGCGAGATTATAGGAACACCATATTTTGTTTTAGATGTAGGAAATATGGCCATTTTTGAGATAGGTGCATTAATTACGAGAGGATGGAGGTGATGCCACTTTGCAATCACACATGCATCATCCCTTCGTATCTACAAAACGTAGATACTGCCTTTCACGTCTCCCAGTCTCTCCCCACCTCACCTTCCCCTAATCCTAAGTTAGCCAATGAACTAAATCCCATAAGTAACTTTTAAACTCTTTGTCCCTTATTGTAACAAGCTGCAAAATTAACCAAAAATTTATTAAAAGAAGTTAACCAATCTAAAATAAGATAAAAATAAAATTTGAATAATTGTCAGAATTTGGCTATGTAACATGCACCGTTGCGGCCGTGATGATTTTCTGGATGACTTTCATATATAAAGTTTTGTAATCAAAGTTCAGATGAAAAAGTTATTCATGTTCAAAAAATTCAAGATGAAACTAGTTAAAAATATCTAAAAGGAAGATTATGTTAAATTAGGCAACATTAATCGATCAATCATCGTTATTAGGATCGGTCGACACCTAGCGATCAACCACCCCTAATAAATTAGCCGATCGGTTAAGCATTATCAGCTACGGTTAGCCTAGGCCAAACGACCCAGAATTTATTATATTTTATCTAGCAGTTGAAGTAGTATCTTACATTTATAAGTATGAATGTTTCTCTTCATTCTTAAGCTTGAAACCCTAAAATATAGCCGAAACTCTACTTTTCCTCAAACCTCTTTGTCTACTCAAAAACAATTTGAAAACAAAATTTAATATAAAATCAATGATTTAAGAAGAAGATAAGATAAACAGAATTAGAGATAAAATCAAATTAAAGGAAAAGATCAACAAGTCAAAGAGGAGGCAGTTCAAGTCGGAATAGGAGGGAGAAAGCTTATAAGAGGTAAGTGGGTTGCTTATCAAAATATGATGGTTTACAAGTAATTGGATTTATTTATATCTCTACTTGATTAGAGAATTATATGATTTGAATTTGAGATAAAAAAATTAATTGAAGCTTAATTGCCGAGTAAACCATACCTATATAGAGATACGACTTAAAAGTCTAATTTGCATGAATTTAACCCATATTTGGTTTAACTAGGTTTAAAATGGAGAATTTTTTTTGAAAAGAATCCAAGATCTAATATGAATACACCTTTTTCCTACCCATTGAATTGGTTCTGAGATTTTATACATACACCTTTTTACACCACTTTGAATTGATTCTGAGATTTTATACGTATACCTTTTTGGACCACTTTGAATTGATTCTGAGATTTTAATATGTATATCCCCTTTGATTTCAATTTTTATCGATCTATACATATATAATAATGAAAATTGATAAGTTGAAATTATGCAAAATAGATTACAAAATTCACATAAATATTTTTTAGAATTGTAGGTAGAATTATGGACTAAAACAAATATGAGAAATTTGATCAGATAGGATAATGGACTAAAACAAATATGAGAAATTCACATAAAGATGATCGATCGATGGCTTATAATAACCGATCGGTAGCAAGTAGTCAACCCCTAAGGCAGTAGGCGATTGACCGATATGCGTATTTCAAGGGCAGACTGGCCTGGTTTTATGCATATTACTATGTATGTTATATAAGTGTGGGAAGTTAGTTCCTTGATCCTAGAGTTTCAAATACTACAAGACTAAAGTAAGCATATATGTTGGCAATTAGGCCTAAATACTATTTATTTTATGAATTTGATATTTAATATAAGGCGGTTTGATTGCGATGGTGTGTTGAGTACAAGACAATAATAGGAGGTTCCTCGATGTTCACATCACCGTTGGTGGATGCCAAGTGCGGTGCATGGTCCGACACAATGGGAGGTTCATCAGCGCACATGACGATTAGAATGTGACATTGTTAGTAGACGCCCAGTCTGGTGTAATAAGTGGCATTACCATTAAATTATTGGACACAGATGCTTAAGTAAACCCTATGTTGTCTTTTATGCAAGTCGGCATTGCCGGATCCTCTCAATATGTAAGTACAATACGTGTAGTCATTATTTAGGTAATGCAATCCTATGGATGATAATATGTGCAATTTTATGTTATGAGCGGCCCTAAAAATTATTTGTTCAATCCATTGTTGATCAACCGAACCGTTTTTGATTAGTTCTTTGATTCGTTGTTAGACCCTTAAGTATAAACCTCCATACGATGTTTGGATGTAGGTGTAATTGCAACCATATCCCGTAGGTTAACATGACCAACCCTAGTAAGTGATTCACAAAACAACTAGGGCACCCTAGGTCATGTAAATTATAAATGAAGCCAATTGCATGCGATCACCATGTATTAGTAATACAATTCATTCACCAGACTTTTGTTTGACCCACTCCATTCCTTTTAACCCACCATAAGAGAACAAGGCAGCAGGTGATTGGCCCAAATTTAGTACATGGAGAAGCGAGCGTAGCATTGGGGTTGCATATTATTCTTTATTATTCTCCATGTAATTTTCTATTATATCAAGCATCTATCAAACTTTGTATTGTGACTTTATACTGAAATTTTGGAAACTCTATATTGGCTACGTATAATTTAAAACGGTGTTTTTGTTATATTATTCTAAGATGATTGTTGTCTATATTTATAGTTTATTATCTTCCGCTGTAAGACCTGAAAGCGTAGAGTGTCTTAGATCTTATCTATGTAATTGTATCATGTGATGTTTTAGAAACTAGTGGATCACTTGGAGGGACCCCCCATTCTTTAGAAATTGGTGGATGACGATGATTTGTTTATATATATGGCAGTATCAGAGCATGCTTTGAGTGCCGTACTCATATGTGAGGAATCCTACTGTAACGACCCAGAATTTCCGATCCAAAGGATTCCGGATAGTTAAGAAAAGAAGAGAAGAGAAAGAAGAAGAAAACAGAAACAAGTCACAGAAAACTCACATTCGCAGTGGATTAAAATATAATATCACATAAATCAAAGTTATACAAAGGAAAACTGTACTTATCAAATTACACTTTAATATATATCAGAGTTACAACATATTTACAACTACAGTGTAGATAAATCAATCTGTTTCAAATACTATAATGTACCACAGCAGAAACTCTCCATACGTTTCAGCTCTCCAGCTCGCCTCCTGAGCTCCAGAACATCCTTACCTGAAAATCTGTAATACTCGGTCTGACCCAAGCATTACATCAAAGTAACACCCGGGTTAGGCTGGAAACCAGCGTGAGTAAACCTATCTAACATGGAATACAAAAGTATACACCTCATATAAACCCGGGAAACTCGTATCAATTTGCAAACTCACAATTTGTCATAGACATCACTTGCCTCACACATCAATTTCTAAGTACCAATACTTAAATTGAATGATCCAATTCACTTAAATCATTCCAAACCAGCCTATTGATTTCACATATCAATTTACAAAGAATTGAAGTGGTTTCGGGTATTCGCTAACACCCGACTCCGGTCTCTTCGAATCTAATGTCGTCTTAACCCAAGTTATTCAAGTGAATACGATTTACCTTTAAATACTAGATGTCACTTTTGCACTGCAATTTATCATAGATAACCCGATTATCACTGTTCCACTCAACATATCATATTACAAAAACATTTCATATCACATAGCATCACAACCACGTACCAGGAATAACAAATAATCCAAGGCATTTAAGTAACACTAAAAATCCATAAGAAAGATAAATTAGTCATACCATTTCTAATTAATTTAATTAACTACCAATGAATTAAGTTAATTACTTTATAAATCTTTCTTATTTAACATTAATTAATTATACTCAATTAATTGGTCATTCATTAATTATTCTTCTTGATTAATCATCCTTGATTAATCATTCTTTTAATTACCTTAAGTAATTTCTCTTTAATTAATTATTCAATTAATTATTCTTAAACCCATTATATTAATTAACCTTTAATTACCCTCTTTATTGATTACCAAATTAATTATCCGACAATCACTTACATTGATTAATTATCCTTAATTAATCACACTTATTAATTAATTAACCCTTAATATATTTCCTTAATTAATCAATCTTTTATTTACTTACACTAAGTAATTAATCACTAATTACTATATTAAGTAATTGCCATTTTATTAATTACTTTCTTCAGGTAATTATCCTATGGGTTAGTAAATTTAATTAACCCTTAATTATCTCCAAATTAATTATCCTCTAACAATTTAATCTTTAATTAATTATCCTCAAATCGCTTAAGTTAAATAAAAATCTTTAATCTCTTACATTAAGTAATTAGCTTTTAATTACTTAAGATCTTATTCAATTGCAGATAGTCCATTTATTACAATTTATTACTTGATCATATTTAAACCTTATTAGATGATATACTTGAGATATACGAAATCGCTTGAGTCCCCTTTGATTAATTTAGTTCAATACCTTTATCTTAAGCCCTTACTTAATTCATGAGAAAGCATTTAGGGATTTATTTATTTAAATAATCAACTTGATAATAATAAATTATTTCCAAACAATATAAAATTCAAAGACAATTAACTCTAATAATCAATTTTTTTTTGAAAACCTGCTTATAAACCTGATCAATACCTTATTTTGAAACTTTTCTTACATTTTACAAATTTTTTTAAAACATTTTACTTTTAAATCTTCCTATAATTAATTTCAAATTAAAGATTTAAAATAATTATAATTAAAACTCAAACAAGATTTAAATCAAATTTTACAATCTTCTTAAAGCAAATGTTAAATAAAATTACTTATCAATAAAAGAGATTTATAAAAATTTAAAACCAAATTATTTAATTTTAAGCTTTGTTTTAAATTTTAAAGCCCCTTGTTTTTTAAAAAAATCTGGACACCCATGCTGCTTCGGGTTTGACCCGAAGCCTACTCGGTACAACTCGAGAATACCCCCTTCCTCCAAAAACTTGTTCAAGACTAAAGTAAAAACTGGAACAAGAAACCCATTCTCGAACAACCCGAGACAACACGCCAAAATTATCGAGTTCAATCCCGAAGAGAAGCGTTTCCCCAAAGCTCAAACTACACCAGACTCCCCATGTGCACCGTGCACATGCACGGTGGCTCTGCCCACCAACGGTCGACGATGAACCCTCCCACAAGTCGACCACCACTTCACTGACACCCACGGTCTCCCAGAATGATGATTTCGTCCCTGAATCAAATACTAACCCATCATCCCATTAACAAGAAACAGCCATCATCGGAAAATCTTCCATCCACGACGATCTCGACCATGATGATCATCTCCATCTTCACCAAAGATGCTTTGACCTCCATTCTTTACTCCCCCCCTCCCCCGCGATCCATCCCGAAGCACCCCCGTCGCCACAAATTCCATGACAACGCCGACATACCAAATAGCTTTCCAAACCCTAGTTCATCGCACTCTGGCCACCACGGTTATTGACTAATCATGCGGCCATTATTTCCAAAACGTCATCCCCTAAACCTTCCTCGACACCAAACTCGATCTTCAGATCGTCATTGATCGCCGACGATT
Organism: Allium cepa; assembly: GCA_030765085.1. Classification (NCBI taxonomy): domain Eukaryota; kingdom Viridiplantae; phylum Streptophyta; class Magnoliopsida; order Asparagales; family Amaryllidaceae; genus Allium; species Allium cepa. Next base: position 346,685,724 of record CM060928.1, on the reverse strand, counting down.
GACCAAATAACCAAAAATTGATCTCCACGGCTTTCCTCATTGATTACTTATTTAAAAATTAGGATTTTAACTTCTAAATTCATGATTATCTGATACCAATCAGGTTATAAGCCTGAATTAATGAATCAAGAGGTTTTAATTTTCGCCTTATTTAAAATTTTCTCTGTTGTTACAAATTCAGAGCTATTTCACAAATATTTTGACTTAAATAAAAATCTTAAACTAAAATTTATGATGTAACTAACAAGTTTCATTTAATTTTTAAATCTAATCCAAGCCTAGATCAAGAGTTAATGATTTTAAATCAAACTGAGGCTTGATAACAAAGAATAGAATGTCACAGGAAACAAGTATGCACACATACATTCATCATTCACATATTCACAGTCAATTCATATACTCACAAGCATATATATTTCCAGATATAAGCATGCAACAGGTTTATTATACTTAAAATTTCCAAAGAATGAGGCTACTCCCTGTGAAACTTTGATCGGGGAGACAGAGTTTTGAAATCTGCAACCTCACTTGAAAACTGCAATTTAAATTCATTTTAATCTGCTTGCATTATCTGGGTTGAATCTGAAAAAAAAAATTATGTTTCATTTGTAAAGAAAGATTGCCTTGCTTAAGATTTGAATTCCTCTGGTTTCAGCCTTTATATGTTTTGATTACTGATTTGCTTTTGGTTGAAAGATTTTTGCAGCTGAATTCTCTTTTTTTCTCAAGCTTTGAAACAGAATCAGAAAAAATGAGGATGAGAAGAAAATGGGTTTATATAAGTGAACATTTGATTTTTATTAAAATAAAAGAAAGATGAAAATTAAATAGTACACTTGTCTTAATGCATTAACATTTGTCATCTTGTTTTATTCATTACTCACCACCTGTTATTAAGTTACTTAAGGTAATTACACTTGTCCCTTGACTATTTTCTTTTTATTTCAAATGTTAATAAAAGCTTTTTAACGTAATTTATAAATTTACAAATACTTATTTAAGTGCATAACAATTTCCTTTAAGATAAAAGCTTATATGTATTTTAAAACCCAAACATTTTAAATATCTACCCTTTTGAATTTCAAAATTAAATTCAAATTCAAATCATATTCAAAAGTCTACCTTTAAAATCAAGTTATATATGCATATATATAACTGCATATTAAATTTCGAAAATAACAAATCTCATTTATATTAAAATCCATATATATTTATATATGTGAACAATATATTATTAATATTGGTTAAAATAACAATTTATAAAAGAGATTATCTTATTATTATATTTTTCAAATCATATTTATCAAGAAATATTTAAAATGAAAATAAAACAAACTTTATAAACATTTATCTTAAGTATTTTAAAGCTATATAGTTATTTATTTATATCCTTGAAAAGCTTTATATTGAATTCAGATTAAAATTTCCAAATTACCAAGATGTATAATAGAATTTGAAAACAAGATTTATTTATTAATCAAATTCAAACCAAAGATTATCTATTTATAATGTAGACAAATGTATACATTATAAATAGTAAACAATCTATTAACTTATCCAGATATAAATATTTGTTCAATCTATAAATCAATACCCCATTAATTAACCCAATTATTTATCAATCACAGATGTCTAGAATTCCGGGATATCACACCTACATCAACTATCGGTCTACTACATCAGCAAGCGATTGATAGGAGTGGAAAGAAATTATCCTAAGTTAGAAAATCTTACATACTACCTGTTGAACGCTTCGAGGAAGCTCTATCCCTACTTTCAAGCTCATCCGATCAAATTTATCACTAACCAGCCTTAGCGACAAGTATTGCAGTGACCAGAGACTTTTGAAAGGCTGATGAAATGAAACATTGAAATGAGCCAACATGATATAAATATCACCCTCGAAGATCTATCTAGGGTCAAGCTTTGGCAGACTTCGTAACTGAATATACTACATGAGACGATCTCCGAAAAACAGTGGTGGGTAAAATGTTAGGTGGAATATGTAGATAGATAGCGCATCGAATGAATACTGTTCCGGTGCTGGAATTGTACTTCTCACTCGAGGAACGTTCGATTTGTTTTGCCTTCAGACTCGATTTCCCCACAACAAGCAGTGAAGTAGAGTACAAAGCATTGATTGGCAGACTCAAAATTGCCAAGCAACTAGGATTAAATAATTTACATATCTTTTGTGATATCCAACTGGTGGTGTGTCAAGTCAGGAAGGAGTTTCAAGCAAAAGGAGCGAGGCAAGATCCTTACTTAAACCATGCCCTTGAGCTGCTTAATGATATTGAATATTAATAAAAACACATATACCCAAAGAGGAAAATTCAAAGGCCGACTCAGTGGTTAAGCTGGCCTATTCTGGAGATGCACAACTCATAGGCCTAGTTTCGGTGGAAGTGTTGTCGGCTACGAGCGTCGACTATATGGATGTCGATTAAATCTTGAAGTCTAAGTGCGAGAAGCAATCATGGATGACTCCAATAAAGAACTATCTACCGAGTGAAATCCTTTCGGACAGAAAGAACGAGCGATAGAAGCTACTTCATCAAGCTTCGAGATATATCTTTCAACAAGGAGTACTTTAAAGGAAAGTATGCCATCGTCGCCATTGATTACTACACCAAATGGGCTGAACTCAAAACATTAGCAAATATTACCACAAGAAAGTAATCAACTTCGTGCTCCAGAATATTATCTATCATTTTAGAGTTCCATAAGTAATCATTACTGATGACGGGACTCAATTCGATAGCAGCGAGTTTAAAGATTTCAACCATCATCATCGTATAGAGAAGATATTTTCTACAGTGGGAAACGCACAGAAAAATGGACAAGTTGAAGCTATGAACAAAATTATCAATTCCATTCCCAAGAAGTGATTAGAAAAGGCTAAGGGCAAGTGGGTCGATGAACTTCCAATAGCATTTTGGCATGTCGAATGACACATAAGTTAGCGACTGGTCATTATCCATTTGCTTTAGCCCATGGAACAGAGGTTATGTTTCCGATTGAACTGGAAGTACCTTTTCATCAGGTAACTCACTATAATCCATGGTTGAATTAGCAACTCCTGTTAGAGTCCCTCCATATTCTCGATGAGAAGCATGATAAAGCTGACCTATAAGCAGCTACACAATGAAGCCGAGTCGTATGATATTACAATGCCAAGGTTAGGAATCGGACCTTTGAAATCAAATACCTAGTTCTCAAATGAATCATCCTAGGCCACCGGAACTTGGGCCCGAGTTAGGAAGGGCCGTACGAAATTGAACAAAAGCTTGGAGACGACACTTTCAAGCTAGCAATAGTGGATGGGATCTCATTCTTGATGGCATGGAATAGTAAACACTTATGATGTTATTTCACTAAGAAATAAATTTTTACATAATTAAAGCCATGTAATAAGGTAGGACCTATATTTCCCATCTGTTATAAAGTGAAATGGCTTTCCGAATCTACAACTCTATCTTTACATAGCTTAAGAGTTATGAAATATGACCTACTCGAATGAATCTGCATGCATATAATGTAGTTACGCTAGTACTTGGAGTTAGGTGCCAATCAAACTTCTACGGTCCATGATCGGATCCTTGAAGTTCAACAACCCTTGTCGTCCAGAGATGAATGTGTGCTAACACTTATCCTTACTGTGGGGCATGAGTATAAAGCTAAAGTAGATAAATTTTGATCATCCATTTTCTAACTCTTGTCTTTGATATAGGGGCAGGAGTATAAACCTAACGTACAATTGATTTGACCGTCCATCTACTAAATTTTGTCCTTAGTGTGGGGCATTAGTATAAACCTAAATTGGACGTGATTTGACCGTTCATCCGCTAACTCTTGTCCTTAAGGTGGGGCAGGAGTATAAACCCAAAATGGTTGTGATTCAACCGTCCACTCGTTATCTTTTGCCCAAAGTTTCACATAGTGTCGATGTCTTGCCTAGAGGATGGCAGGGTTGGAGATCATTGCCCTCCTTTAAGCGAGATCTCTTCCAAACCTTGATCGACGTTCGAAGACAAGTGCAATCGATTTTAAAGTTCCCACAAAATGTATGTTTAAACCACCTTTCCAAATGATTGATATTTGATCGGATTCCAAAATCCAATACGGTTACATAAAAACGCCTAGGGGTTAGCACTTCAACGATCGCTTTATGTTCGTAAGAATGATGAAAGGCCGACAAATAACGAAATAGGCTAATGATTTAGTTCGACAATAATCCTGGAAAGAAGTGGATCATGAGTACATCGAAAGGAAAGCACATTTCTTGAATAAAACACATTTCTTGAATACTTAAATAAATTCAAACAGAGATTAAACAAAACAAAAGTCTTTGTTATACACATTTGAAATAGAACTTGGAAAGGAACATATAAGTTTTATTTGCGTCTAAGCTGAAAACAAAAGTGGAGGCCGAACCCGTATAGTGCTGGCCTAAAATCAAAACAAACTCCCACGACTACAAACCAAAATTGAGTCTATCTACACAAAATAAACCATTGACTACTTCTTATACTTTCGCCACTTGGACCTATTCTTCTCTTCTCAGGAGGAAGGTGTAACTTGATCAGGTTTCTTCCTGCTTCTTCCTTAACCCTTGGATGGAATACTCTACGATGATCTAGCTGGCATGCTTTGAGTGCTTCTAGGTAAAGGAAGAGTGACTGGAATGAAGATGTTCTGACCAAGCAAAGCTAGGGACAAAGGAGGAGGGATGGCCTCTATCTTCTCTAGCTTGACCTCTTTGGCTAGGAGATGTTATTGCTCAAGCTTTCTTATGATGGGACCCGATAGGGGCTCGAACAATCCCATGACAACAACATCATCTTCGATTTGAGCTTCCTGAATTCCACTTGTCCCTTCATCCTGTAATGCATCTATCATTTGTTTATTAGGCGCAGGAGTCTCATCGGCTGGAATACTCGAGATCGCCATTGAAGTAGTCACAGTCACTGATTCTATTGTAGAGGTTTTTTGTCTCGACTGAAGACCTTTATCATGAAGGGGGACAACCTAGGGCTGACCTGAAACGTGAGAGACATAAAAAGATAGGTTAGTTATGCAAAATGATGACACATGGACTCTCTGAAATACAAGCGAAGTCAACAGGATGCCTCCTTTGGTCTATGGTATATTCTTCAGGTTGGGAACAAATATGAGTCCGTTAAAATATACATCCAGAAACCGTTGCTTCAGTTCAGTCATTTGGACATCAGCATCAAGTTGTTGCTCCACGGTGACTACAGAAGCTTCAGTCGTTTTCTTGCTTGCTTTATGATGAGCGGCTTCGAAATTACCCTTATAGTGCTTGTGGTCAGAAGGTTAACTGATATGAGTCGATGTCGAGTGTTGTATAGGAATGAAGCTGGACGTAGTGCATGAAAAGCATCGCCCGGTTGAAAGTCTTCGTGATGATCTGAATGCTTGTCTGAAACTTGTGGCGGAAATGAGCTGGACTTAGAATGGTATATGGAAGTAGAGTCATGAAATAGACAGTCTCTATCGAAGCTGCCTCTGTCACGACTAGACAGATGGCTGGACTCAGAGTCTCGATCACTACCATTATGAAACGTGTATGAGCGACATCTCTATCAAGACACATTTTCTTCTAAAGACATAAACATATACGTTTTCCTCTCGATGGATCATGCAAATGAAATATGGATAAGATAGCTTCAACAAGTAAAGACATGAGTCAAGTACAATGTGGTGCAGTACATGTGTATGTGAGTGTCCTAGTGTCCCCTCAATGGACTGTGTGCTGGAGCTTTACTAACGGAAGTGATTTCTCCCATGCTGGTAGGAGTGATATCATCATCAAAGTGGAGAGGAGAATCAAGATCCTCAAGGCTTATATTACCAACGCTAAAAGAGCCAAACTCAATAAGAATCGGCCCTAAACTAGCAATTGTATCTTTAGAATGGAGAGAAGGAATTATATCCACAGTTGTCGATGCCCGAGGCAGTGTAGAAGATTTCCATTTGAGAAGTTTCACGACAAGCCACTTTTTCAAAACAAACTATTCGTCGTCCTTACACTGTTCAACCAAAGACTCATGGTCTACACCAACATTATCATAGCCAGCTTTGCCACCTTCGCCTACGATTTCACCTTTCTGGGCATGTCCTTGCACCACTTCAACAATCTCTTCAACTCTAACCCTTAGACTTGGGACAGAGGGCATGCAAGGATTTAAATCGCCACCTCTAGGCAAGTTATCATTAGCATCATCATTGTCATCGATGACCAATTAAACTTGACCTACGCTACGACCTGCTTCCAGCAAGTTATGGGCCGAGAGATTCTCATTGGAAAGGAGAACTCTAATATCTATATCCTCTTCTAAATGTGCCATAAGAACTCCGATTGCATTTGCAAGTATCGTACCACTGGGCTTCATTAGAACATCTAAATGACAAAAAGAATATGAGTTAAACTTGCAAGATCAAAAAGCAAGTTTGTATCAAAACATGAAGTAGAACTTACGTTTAGATAACCATCTTCATGCAAATCTATGCGGACAGTGGACGTAGAGCCGTTCACTCTTGGAATAGCTCAACTTATCTCATGTACTAGTAACAACTCTGCAGTTCTTAGCTAGTTCTAAATAAGTCAAAAATTGGCTTTCTTTCTTGCACTTGAAACTATTTGAATATCCTTGTCATTAGGCACTTGATGCAAGTATTGAGCAAATAGAATATATGTACCATGAAGAAAGGCATAGATATTTAGATGTAGTTGCATCGGAGCTAGTCTCAGGAAGTTCATAAATCATTGAATGAATTGATTGGATGGGTGGATGCATCCTACCAAGCACATATATTTGTTGCAAGTAGTATGACCCTATTGGGGTTTATAAGCTCTCTAGTAATGAGAAGGGACGAGTATGTCCTTAAAAAATCTTGTGTTTATCACGGATTTTAAGGAGTGATCCCTCTTCTATCTTTGAAGCAATAGAATCGATAGGATCATCTAGAATAATAGAGTCCTCCAGAGTGTTGGGAGCAGCTTCTACTTCAACTTCGAGACCATCTACAAGTACTCAAGGAACTTCTAGATGAGGTTGATCGCTTTTGGATTTTCAACTGGAGGTACAAACCACCCTAAAGTATGTTGTGCATAAGGAGTTGCAGTCGAACTTGACTTAGCATCGGATTTAGCATATCTAGAATTTGATGGACTTGAAGTTAAAGTGGCAAGACACTTGGAACTTCCATGGTCAATTTCCACAAAACCTCAATAAATAATCAACATCAAATTAATTATAAGATATACCTCCGCTAAAGTGCAGTCTAGTGCAGTGTCATGCAGTGTCGTGCAATGTAGATTTTTGGTATTGTACAATAGTCTATTTTAAAAGTATGGATACTATCCGAAGTAACCTTCACCGCTGACTGTCCCACCGAACTTTACGTTTGCAACCTAGCATTGGAAATGCTACAAAAATTCAGGATGGAATGTTTGACGTAGTTCATATTCCATCAATAAAATGAGGGTCGGTGAGAAGCTTGAAAATCAAAAACCCAACAAGGATAGGATCAGCATCAATCCAAACATTTGGGAGGATTGGATTCCTTCCTCCATCTTCCCCTTCGCTCCAAAATAAGAACATTTATGCGAGTTCACCCTTGTTAGCCCTAAACTCCTCCGCCTACCTAAAAATGATACAAATCGGAGGTAAAACTTGATTTAATGATTTGGGCTAAGGATTTAGGGCCTAGGATCAAGTCCAAACCTAAGGGTCGGTGGAATTATGATGGAGAAAGATTTAGGTGGCGGCGTTGATGGATTTGAATGCGGAGATGGTTGTCGCTGGCGAATGGGATCGAGGAAATGTTCAACTTGTAGGTTAGAGAAGCTAATGGCAGAGCTCCAAGGTTGGTTCGATAATAAGCAAGGAGGTAGGAAGAGAGGAGCACGAATTAGGTTATGACCCAACATACCCGAAATTTCAGGCATTAAAATTATAGGCTTTCTCCAGCTCTTGGATCGATACGATAGAAGGAGTTGGATTGGTACAAAGTCTTAATGCTAAAAAAATGTTGATGGTCATCCTTGTGCACATGCATGTGTGTATGTGCATATCATGATATAGCTGCTAAAGAACGTGCACATATATACATATGCCTATACATATCTACTCCCGAATGACTAGAGTCAAAGGAAATCAGATTAAACATTGAAAATCCATGAGAAGATCCAAATCAAAATTAATAAGTGTGGAATGATAGATCATTAAAACGCACTCTTAAGTTATAATGCTAGATGCTGGTAATGTGTCACGATGAATAGCTATGATATAACTCTTCACATAAATGATCCGTAGGAAGGATAATGACCATTCAAAGCATAGAGTGGATACCTTCATATCAATCTTGACTTGTCTCGATTCAAAGCACGTCTTCTTTGAAATAAGATATACTATGGGTGGCAAGTGTTATCCTGTCTTTTGACTAGGCAATATTTGGATAGACTGGACGAATCAAACTTGGAAACTATTAAGGTAGGAGGCTTGGAGATATGAGCCAAGATTCCAAAAACCCAGGCCAAGTACAAATAGAGCCAAGGGATGAAGACAAAACGAGTCAAGGAAGAAAAGGACAAAAATCCAACACGGATTTGGATCGGTACCGATCCACGAATTTTGGTCCATTCTTGCCCTGATTTCTTTTATCCACTCTACTTAATATCAGGAGCCTATTTCAAGTGTTATTTCATCAATTCCACGGAATTCCTTACCAGTCTCCACGAGCACTCAAAGTCGGCAACTTCATTCTTCCACAACCCATCATTTGGACTCAGAAACAAGCTAATAATGATGCAAACAAGTATGTCGAGCCAACACAATAAGTTCAAAATTGTTCCATATGAAGAACATATGGATCGGTACCGATCTAAGCTCATGATCGGTACCGATCCTTGTTTATGGATTGGTAACGATCTATAATTATTGACGAAGTGTCCACCTATTTCCTTGAAGAAGTGATCTATGGGGTGGAAAATGAGGTAAAGATCGGGGGTGAGATTTTAAGCTTCCTACAACTATAAATAGAGGGGAAAGGCTCACATCTAAGGATCTTTGGGCTCTAGCTCAATCTTAATCTAAATTTTGTAATCATCCATGGATTTATAGAGATCCATAAGACCTAGTGCATGTAAACCAATGATATAAGCAGTAAAATCACTAAGTGGACGTAGGTCAACATTAGCCGAACCACTATAAACATTGCGTATTCTTTTTTGATCATTTTAATTTACTTTTCTTCACTTTTTATTCTCTACACAATCTCTTGGGTATTTATGCCATTCTTGGTTCAAAAAAAAAGATCGTGAAAGCATGATTCAGATTTATAATATCGGATGCTAGTAAAGTATCGCAACGAATAGCCATAACTCTTCACTAAATCGATTCGCATTAAGGATAAACGACCGTTTAAAACATTAAGTGGAGTCCTTCACAGTAATCATGACTTGTCTCGATACAAAGCGTATCATGTTTGAACAAGATGTACGTTGAAGGGCAAGGGTTATCCAGCCTTTTGACCAGGCAATATTCGGATGGATTGGATGAATTGAACTTGGAAACTGTCAAGAAAGAAGCATGGAGAGATAGCGCAAGAGTCCACAGACCAAGTTCAAATATAGCCATAGGATGAAGACCAAGCCATCCTAAGAATTCAACAACATAAATCAAACAACATGCTAGATCGGTACCGATCCACCATGTTCTAGCCAATCTTTCCCCCACTCCTACTACTCACTAGTGATGGTACTTGGAGCCTATTTCAAGTACTATTTCATTGATTCCATGCATTTCTCTATCATTCTCCATGAGCACTTGAAGTTAGCAACTCCATTCTTCTATTGATCCATCATTTAGACTCAAAAACAAGCTAATAATGATGCAAACAAGTTTGAAATTATGAAGCTAACCACAAATCAAGCTAGGACAAGATGTTCAAAATCATCTGTATAAAGAACATATGGATCCATACTAATCCAAGCCTATGGATCAATACCGATCCGTGATTATTAATAAAGCATCCACCTAATTTCCTGGAGAAGTGGTCTATGCATGGAAAATTAGGTGGAGATCATAATGCGAGATTTTAGGCTATCTGCTGCTATAAATAGGAGGGCATGGCTCATTTTTAAGGATCTTTTACTCTAGTGTCTTGTAATCGCCCACGAATTTAAATCGATCCGTAAGAACTTAAACTTGCAAGTCAACAATCAAAGAGATAAAATCACTAAGTGGGCGTAAGCACAGATTATCGAACCGCTATAACATTGTGTTTTTTTTCTTACTCTTTTTAGTTTACTTTTCTTCTCTTTTTATTCTCTACACAATCTCTTGGGTGTTTGTGCCATTTTTAGTTCAAATAGTAGAAAACTCTAAATAATGATTATTAGCCATTGAATAAAAAAACTAAACCATTCATTTAGGAGATGTGTTATTATAAACAGGAAAGAGTTTTCTCATGTGGATGTAAGCAAATGAAAGGAAAAAAGTAAACAAATAATGCTAAAAAAAGAATTGCAATAAATTGTCATTTCCTTCTTTATAAAATATTTATCTCCCAATCTCTATTTGCAAATTACATTTTCCTTTTCTTCTTATAAAATTTTTCTAACATTGGTAACAGAGTGAGGTTTATAATAAAAGAAATATGGAAAACAGAATGATTCCTTTCTAAGTTTCTTTACTAAGGAGTATTATGATAATTGGAGCATTCACACTAAGGGGTTGCTTGGATCGTAAGATGCATGGATATCACAGGATATAGGTATGAAGAACCCACTGATATTACCATTTTAGCCCAATCTGGAAGGGATAATTTGAAGAATTTGAAGAAGAAAGATCGAAAGGCTTTAATGCTCATTTATCGAAGTTTGGATGAAGTTGTTCACAAAGATTGCTGATGCACAAACTGTTGAATATGCTAGTATATGATTTTTATTTGATGATAATAAACTTACATATACATATACATATATATATATATATATATTCATTTAAATGTATTTTTTAATGTACTATTTTATTTTCACATATTAAATAAATATTTGCTTCATAAAATAAATAACACAGGATATAAATTCAAACGGATATTTTATTCAAACAAATATTTATTACAATTTTGAATAGTACAAATTTGAGCTCTTACTATATATAAACAATTTTCAATTGCATTACAATTTCAATCACATCACAATTTTTTATTTACAAATGCACCTCACTACATTTCACTCATTCACTCGTATTTTATCTTCAACTTCATTCCAGTTGAATCCAGCATTTGAGCATTTTGCACAATAAACATTAACGTTTAAAAGAAAATATTTTGCAGTGAAAAATAAAGTGTATATTTTGAAAATATTATTTGCCTCAGTTATTTGGGTTGTTCATCATCATCTATTTTTGAATTCATCTACATGAACAACTTGCGACATGCACGGTGCATCACTGTACATGCCACAAGGCCGTGCACACCGATATACACTTGATAAAGTTACAGGGACAGGTGAGCACAAGGTTAAACCCAATCAAAAGCCGGGTTCAACTCAAGCGCAATACAAATAATGTCACGAGACGAGCACAAGGTCAACCCCGAGCCTTTTGCTGGATTCAACTCGGGTGCGATTTCAAAAATCAACATGAAGTTCAAAGTGAACCAGACAAAATTGAAGCAAATACCAAATCAGTACAACACAAATGTACTCAAACAAGTGCAGATTCAATCATAAAATATTCAAGTGCATTGAAACCGCACAGCAAGTACAACCTAGCATGCAAAACACACAACTGTCAACAAGTGAATCAAGTCCAACTATCAACTCAATCAAGACCAGGCTACAATATCAAAATTATGATATGGATTGATACAAGAAGAAACAACTCAATTAAGCTCCACACAAAGAGCCAAAGACTCGAAACCATGCACGGTGCATACTCAAATCAGAAACAGTCAAAGAGACAAGCCCATGCTACACGTGCAGCCTCAACAGTGTCAACCAGTTCAATATAACCAAGGCCAGAGGTGATATCATATACAAAAGTGAAGACTACATGAGCTCAATGCAACACAACATCAAATAACAAACTATAACACAGACATATATATAGGCATGCACAAGTATGCAACATGAATATGTGCAAAGGAGAATGAATAGTGAAGATAAAACAAGCATGGTGAATGCAATAAACTGGTCAGTGTAAGTTCAAGTGCAGACTACACAATTACAGTCAATGGTGAAGCAACTCGAGCGCCAGATGGTACATAAGAAAATAAAATGCACATGTTTATGCAGGTGCATAGCATCATCAATGGAACCAAACTAATGTACACATGAATGCATATGGCTTAAGATTTTCAACTTTCAGTGAAACCAGAGGCAACAACAAGCCAATGATCAAACAAAATGAAACCAGACTTCATAAGACATACACAGGTGCATTAAATCACACAATAGCTCAAAGTTTCAACTGCAATGACATGGCAAAAATGGAAAACTACATATCATGGAACAGCAGAAGCTGATACCAAACAGAGAAAAGAACAGACATGCCAAAGTCCAGGAATCATTTCAAATAAACAAAGTCAAGACAATATCATAGAGAAATGACCGAAGTGAGATAATATGAGTAACACAATGAATTGACCAAAGTCAACAGAATCAAAGTACAAAAGTCCAGCAAATTCAAAGTCGTGATGAACAAGGAGCAAGCCGTGAGAATCAAGCAACCAGTTATATGAATTCAGACAAGTCAGAAACAAATCACAGCATTCAAGCAAAATCGTACAGCTGAGATAAATCAATTGACAGATTCAAACAAATACATACGAACGAAATTATAAGGGATTAGACCCTATATAAAACCAATCATCGTCGGCGTAAAAAGCATTCGAGTTCAAGCAACAAAGAATAATCATTAACCTCTAATCAAGATCGAGTTCAAGCAAGCAAATCTGAAAAAGAAAAAATAACAAATTACATACGGAAGTAAGTTCGAACATGATCAAAATTAAAGGAGCCGTGTGCAAAGAGAAGAAAGCATCGATCAACAAAGTTGGGGACGTAAATCATCATTCGATTGAGTTAATAAAGTCGGCGACTTCAATTTTCCATAACCCTAAATCCGAAAGAGGATCGAAATAAGAAAGGAAGCTTCCGTTTTTCACAACGAAAATAAACGGGACAAAGAATATACAAAGAAATAAAAAGGGGACTAAGTTTATTTCTTAAGGCTAAACTTATGGGCCGACTTGTTTAATTATTTTGGGGTTTTAATTTTTAAATTAGGGTTTTATTATTTAAATTTATATTTTTCCTTTAAAACTTTTGTAAAGTCTAGTTGTGTGACTAGGGGACGAACTACGGTAGTGTAGTTTGAGAATTCGCAACTCAATGGCTGAGTTGTGGCAGGGTTTTGAGCATAGAGTTAGGTTAGTAGATAGCGGGTGTCGCAAGTTCACGTGTGTAAGCGTCTGACTACTTATTTAAAGTAGAAACCTTAAGGGCAGCACATAGGCAGGGTTTTGCCAAGGCTGGGTAAATCTGAGTGTTTCCTTTCTGCATTTTTTATTATTCTGCTATTATCTGTGTTGCTGTTACATGACTATATCTGTGTTGCGAATATTTTATATACTTCCGCATAAATTTTTTATAATTAATAGTATCACCCTATCCAACCCCCCCCCCCCCCGCCTCTAGGGTAAAATTGATCCTACAAGTGGTATCAAAGCTAGGAACAAAAGCCATTTTTGTTTGAAAAATTATTTATTTTTCAAAGACCAATTTTTTACAAATTTGAAATTTTAAAATGGCTTCTTTTTATAATACTTTTGCTGAGGGTCAGTCCAGTATTATCCCTTCTGTTTTTAATGGAATAGATTTTTTGAATTGGAAATTGAAAATGGAATTTTATTTAAAACCTGTTAATGTTAAATGTTAGGATATTATTGAAAATGGGTGTGATATAACAGATGAGAAAATTATCTCGATTAATGCTCTTCCTATGCATATATTATATTCTTATATTAATTAAGATAATTTTAACTTTATCTCTCATTGTGAAAATACACAGGAAATCTGGAATACTTTTGATGCAATATATGGTGCAAAAGTCAACAGCAATGAGAAGTCCTCCACAATCAACTCAGAAACATGCTTGACAGGACTGGCAAAATGCAGCAATGATGAAGATTCAATAGCCAATTTAATTCTCTTGTGCCAAAAACTAATTGAAAATAATAAAGCTCTTAAGTTGAAAATTATTAAGTTGGAAAGGGAACAAGCTAAACTTCATCATAAAAATATTGATTTGGAAAATGAGCTTGAAAATATTAAGAAAAATAAAAGTTCTAATTGCAAAAGGTGTTTGAATCATGAAAATGAACTTTGGCTGTCTTCATGAAAAATTTCAAAAGTTAGAAAACGAATTTTAATTCAAGAGATAAACAAAACTGAGTTGATTTGTAAAAATAATATTTTGCAAAAAGAGTTGGATAGCTTTAAGAAGTCAAAAAGTTCTAAAAGTATAATTTTTGAGATGAAATTAAATGAGATCAACGAAAATTTCAAAACCCTTGAAAAAAAACGTGACTTTAAAGTAAACCTGAAATTATTGGATTAAATCACGTGTTTGAAAAGGAGATTGAAAAATTCATGGATTTTGAAAAAATTGAATTTAAAAAACTCCAACTCTTTGAAAGTGAGATGCTTGAAATTGAGCATAAAATTAGAGAGCTTAAAAAGGAAAATATGTACTTAAAAATAAAGAATTTTGAAAAGAGATTAAATAGCATTAGTTGTTGTTCGAAGCTAATAAATGAAAATAAACTTTTAAAATCCAAAATTAAAAAACTTGAGTTGGTTACTCAAATATTTCACACTAGAATATGCTCGTAGAAAATCAACTCTTCGAGGATAAAAGGAAAGGATTTGGATTTACAAAAGTGTCGAAATATGTACAAACAACTAATAACAATATTAAAAGGAAAAGTGTGATATCCAAACACGTGAAAACAATTCCAATTTGGGGTTCAAAAGGCACAGATATAAAATCCCTTAAAGTTAAACAAATCTAGGTGCCAAAAGGAACAATTATAAATAGTTTTGGGTCTCCGTAAACTTATTTTTCAAAATCATTTTCCACTAACAACCATGGACTTATAAAAACAAATATGTCACAAAAATCTTTTATTGTGCAGGTGTGGTGGCAGGCTAAGGAACAACAACAGTGTTACCTGCATTCAGGCTGTTCCAAACACACAACGGGCAACAAATAAAAGTTCCTTTGCCTAGTACAAAGGTGGTAGAATCACAATAGGCAACAACGAAAAATTATCGACAAAGGTAAAATAGGTAAAGGTATCTTGAACGATATATGTGAAAATCTGCATCATAATTTGATTTAGTTCAGCCAGTTATTGATAAAGAAATGAATGCTGATTTTGGTTCTGAATTTTTCAAAATTATTGGCCAAATTATTCTTTTATGTCGAGAACACTTTAAAAAATCTCTAATGTCTTTGAACTACTTCATATAGATTTGATTGATGATAATACATTTGGCTGACTCAAGATTCACGGTTTTGTTTACACGGTTTCAATTCAAATTCAAATTCAAATTCAAGAGAATATCGTCTAAAAGCTGTTAAAATGATCTTAAGATATTTTGGTGCACATTTCTCAGTCTGGTCTATCAAATTCAACAAAAGATAATTTCAGTGAAAGAAAATTCAGATGTAGATTACACTGGTAACCAAGTTAATAGAAAATTTTCCAATGGAACGTGATTTATGTTGAGATATCCAGTAGCTGCATCGTTTTTCGAATAAAATGTCTGCATATTTTTCATTACAAATAATTTTCAAATAGGAGAATTTTTTTTTTTATAAAACCCCTTCTAGAAAATCATTTTTGACCTTGTTTCAGATTAGTCATTATTTGAAAATTTGATTTTATAATTATTTTTGAATTTGATCTTAGATGACTATATTAACTAATCTGACTCCCTACTGATTATCAAAAAGATAAATAGTGACTGAAAAAGTGATGAGTGTTGATATTAATCATATATTATAGCTTGAGACAGTATGATTAGTAAATTTCTTTAGAAATGTAAACATAAAAACTTTTTGTTGGTAAAAATTCCATGAACATTTCTATTTCTATCATATTTCTATCGACCATCACTCAAGAAAATCCAATATAGTATGTCAATATGTGGTATTTTAAATAGGAAATCATTCATTTTTCATTGTCCCATATTTTTTTAAGAAACAAAAACATCCAAAATATTCACTCTCATTTAAAAGTCCTCACGGTTATGCATGAGTGAATTACTTGGAATTTTTTTCTATTCTTCCATGCTCATTTAAAAGTCCTCCCGGTTATTCATGTATGGAATGCATATTAAAATTGATTAATTAAATAGACAAGTTGATTCTAATCCCATTTAAATATCCTAACGGTTATGCGTGGTTAGAAAATACTTGAATTCATTTTTTATAAAAAATTTGGAATACTACTAATCTCATTTAAAAGTCCTAACGGTTACGCATGGTTAGTAGATATTCAAATTCTTGAAATAAATATACCATAAATAGACACAACTATATAGTTTTATATGTTGACATCATCCCTATCATTCTAAAGTGGAATGTACGTCAAACAAAGTATTTATGATTTTTGTTTGATTTTTTATTGAAATTTAATATTTATACTCGATTGAATTTTGATGTTGTATTAATGTCTATCACTTTGTCTCTAATTTTCTAACACTATTACTCTTTTGCTGATAACAAAAGGGGGAGAGAAAGGTTAAGATTTTGACAAATAAAAGCCAAATATTTTATTTTCTATATGCATCTAGGTTCGTTTATTCATTTACATATTTTTATGCATATATAAAGGGGGAGCTTTGTGTAGAAAGGAAGCATTCAAATAGGGAGAGTAAATTGAATAATCAAATACATTTAATAAATTCAAAATCTTAAACATATGTTTGTTATCATCAAAAGGGAGAGATTGTTGAATATGCTAGTATATGATTTTTGTTTGATGATAATAAATATATGTATATATTCATTTAAATGTATTTGTTAATGTACTATTTTATTTTCACATACTAAATAAATATTTGTTGCATAAAATGAATAGCACAGAATATAAATTGAAACGGATATTTATTCAAACAAATATTTATTACAATTTTGAATAGTACAAATTTAAGCTCTCACTATATATATACAAATTTCAATTACATTACAATTTCAATCACATCATAATTTTTTATTTACTAATGCACCTCACTACATTTCACTCATTCACTCGTATTTTATCTTCAACTTCATTCCCAATTGAATCCAACATCTGAGAAATCTGCAAAATAAACACTAACGCAGTAAAATTGAAAAGAAAATATTTTGCAGTGAAAAATAAAGTGTATATTTTTAAAATATTATTTGCCTCGGTTATTTGGGTTGTTCGTCATCATCTATTTTTGAATTCATCTACATGAACAACTTATGACATGCACAGTGTATCACTGTACATACCACAAGGCCGTGCACATTGATATACACTTGATAAAGTTACAGGGACAGGTGCGCACAAGGTCAAACCTAATCAAAAGCTGGGTTCAACTCAAGCGCAATACAAATGTCACGAGACGAGCACAAGGTCAACCCCGAGCCTTTTGCTGGATCCAACTCAGGTGCGATTTCAAAAATCAACATGAATTTCAAAGTGAACCATAAAAAATTGAAGCAAATACCAAATCAGTACAACACAAATGTACTCAAACAAGTACAATTCAAGCATACAACATTCAAGTGCATTGAAACCGCACGACAAGTACAATCTGGTATGCAAAACACACAACTGTCAACAAGTGAATCAAGTCCAGCTACCAACTCAATCAAGACCAGACTGTAATATCAAAGTTATGATATGGATTGATACAAGAAGCAAAAACTCAATCAAGCTCCACACATAGAGTCAAAGACTCGAAACCATGCACAGTGCAGACTCAAATCAGAAATAGTCGAAGAGACAAGCCCATGGTACAAGCGCAGCCTCAACAGTGTCGACCAGTTCAATATAACCAAGGCCAGAGGTGATATCATATACAAAAGTGAAGACTACATGAGCTTAATGCAACACAACATCAAATAACAAACTATAATACAGACATATGTATGGGCATGCACAAGTATGCAACATGAATATGTGCAAAGGGTGACGCATAGTGAAGACAAAACAAGCATGGTGAATGCAATAAACTGGTCAGTGCAAGTTCAAGTGCAGACTACACAATCACAGTCAATGGTGAAGCAACTCGAGCTCCAGTTGGTACACAAGAAAACAAAATGGCACATGTATATGCAGGTGCATAGCATCATCAATGGAACCAAAATAATGTACACATGAATGCACATGACTCCAGATTTTCAAAATTCAGTGAAACCAGATGCAACAGCAAGCCAATGATCAAACAAAATGAAACCAGACTTCATAAGACATATACAGGTGCATTAAATCACACAACGGCTCAAAGTTTCAACTGCAATGACATGGCGAAAATGGAAAACTACATATCATGGAACAGCAGAAGCCGATGCGAAACAGAGAAAAGAACAGACATGCCAAAGTCCAGGAATCATTTCAAATAAACAAAGTCAAGACCATATCAATAAGAAATGACCGAAGTCAGATAATATGAGTAACACAATGAATTGACCAAAGTCAACAGAATCAAAGTACAAAAGTCCAGCAAATTCAAAGCCATGGTGAACAAGGAGCAAGCCGTGAGAATCAAGCAACTAGTTATACGAATTTGGACAAGTCAGAAACAAATCACAGCATTCAAGCAAAATCGTATAGCCGAGATAAATCAATTGACATATTCAAACAAATACATACGAATGAAATTATAAGGGATTAAACCCTATATAAACCCAATCATCATCGACGTAAAAAGAATTCGGGTTCACGCAACAAAGAATAATCATTCAACTTCAAGATCGAGTTCAAGCAAGCAAATCAGAAAAAGAAAAAATAACAATTTACATACCGAAGTAAGTTCGAACTCGATCAAAATTGAAGGAGCCGTGTGCAATGAGAAGAAAGCATTGATCGACAAAGCAAGGGATGTAAATCATCATTCGATTGAGTTACTAAAGTCGGCGACTTCAATTTTCCAAAACCCTAAATCATAAAGGGGAACGAAAGAAGAAAGGAAGCTGCCATTTTTCACAACGAAAATAATACGGGCCAAGGAATATACAAGAAGAAATTAAAAGGGAACTGAGTTTATTTCTTAAGGCTAAACTTATGGGCCGACTTGTTTAATTATATTTGGGTTTTAATTATTAAATTTTGGTTTTTTTATTTAAATTGTTTTAAATTTGTATTTTTCCATTTAAACTTTTGTAAAGTCTAGTCGTGTGATTAGGTGACGAACTACGGTGGTGTAGTTCGAGAATTCGCAACTCAGCGGCTGAGTTATGGAAGAGTTTGAGTGTAGAGTTAGGTTAGACGATAGCGGATGTCGCAAGTCTACGTGTGTAAGCGTATGACTACTTAATTTCTAGTAGAATCCTTGAGGGCAGCACGTAGGCAGTGTTTTTCCAAAGCTGGGTAAATCTGTGCGTTTCATTTCTGCATTTTTTTATTATTCTGTTATTATCTATGTCGCTGTTACATGACTATATCTGTGTTGTGAATATTTTATATACTTTCACATAAAAATTTTATAATTAATAGTATCACCCTATTCACCCTCTCTAGGGTGAAATCAATCCTACACAAAATAGAAGGAAGCATGAAAGATTTTGAAGAACACTTATAAAGGAATTGATAAAGTGAAGAAAATTAGACTACAAAGTACGAGAGCTGAGTTTGAATCTTTATATATAAAATCATCAGAATTAGTTGATGATTTCTTTTCTTGAGCTTTATCTTTATAAATAAATGAAAAGATATGAAGAAAAATGGAAGGCTCTAAAATTGTTTAGAAAATTCTACAACCTTTAGATTCAAAATTAGATTACGTAATTGTAGCAAATGAAGAATCTAAAGATCTAGGATTCATGATTGTTGATCAAATCATGGGTTCACTTCAAGTCCATGAAGAAAAATTAAAGAAAAAAGTTAAAGAAGAGACATTGAAGCAAACTCTTCAAACGGAATTCACCTTGCGGGAAAATGAGATGTTTAAAAATAAAAGTAGTTGGAGCTAAAACAGAAGTGGTTATGGCCAAAATTTATGGAAGAATGGCCACAAATACATTAATAAAAAGGGAAAAGACAAAAACCATACACCCCAAGAGGTCGAGTAAGAGGAGGAAACTTGAGACAAATAGAAAGTCCAAGGTATGAAAAGTTACATATTAAATGTTATAATTGTGACAAATTTGGGCAATTTGCTTCTAAATCCAGAGCATATTTCACTAAATTTCAAGAGCCATCTATCTTTATTAAAGAAGATGAAGAAAATTCTTCACTTTATGGTCACTTAAACTAGTTGAAATTAAAGATAGATAAATACATAGAATTTAAAATACGAGCTAAAAAGAATGAAACAAAATATATTGAAAACGTTAGCGGATGAAAATGATGGAAAGAAAAACTATGAGATATAAGAGAGGATGCTACGAAGAAAGTGGAAACGAAGAATGTTATGGATGACAAAGTTGCAAAATAGCTACCAAGGCTCAATAAACAATTGAAGAGAGAGTCGAAATGATAAAATATGAAGAGCTTAAAGAAATCGAGAAAGCGAAAAGGGTGACTACCAAGGAATTAAATATGGAAGAGATTGAACAAAAGGAAGATAAAGAAGACAAAGTCAACAAATATGATGTAAATGATAAAAAATACAAAAGTAAAGGAGATGAAAATTAAGAATATGAAACAAAGAGAAGAAATTCAAGAGTTTGGAGGAGATTTAAAATATGAGAATTTTTTTACAGAAATGCAAATAGAGAATATTAATGAAGTAAAAGTAGAAATGATCAAAAAGAAAGTGAAAGAGACCAACGATGAATTTCACGAAGGTGAGAACAAAGAGGTGAGAAAATATTATATAATTCTTATTTTGCACAATTTTATTTTGTAATCGATATTTTGTGAAATGTCATACGAAAGTGAAATTTAGGAAACATACAAAGACATTGGATTGGTCAAAGATTGCAAGAAAGAAATTACGAAAGAATGCTAAGATAACATATATGACTCAATCGAAATTTATGATATTAGAACAAGGTGGATGTTAGAACGCTTTTTGGTATTCTATTGTAACAATGGAGGAATAAATGAATTGAGTGCAAAAAAGATTTGTGAAATTGCATCGAAGATCATGACAATGGGAATGAAGAATGACACGATAAAGAAAGTTTAGATAATTTCTTTATTCCTATCGAAGCACGTAAAATACAAAGATTCAAAATTTCGCTAAGAATTACAAAACCAAATTTATAAAGGAAAGTTGGAGATAAACCTGGTTTTATGAAGCATTGATTATTTTAGACAATTTGAATTTTGACATTTATGAAAATAATTAATAAGAGGCTAAAATTTAGCATACAGAGAAAACGGATATATTTGTAGTAAAAGGTCTTTAGGATTTTCTATTTTAGAATTGTCTTAAGAGTTATTGATAATTCTAAAAAACTCTAAAGAATGATTATTAGCCACTAGATCTATGCGGTTAGAGCGCTTGGTGGTTTTATATCGGTAGAGGTGCAAAAGGTTATAACGGGGATAAAGCAGTGATATGGCGAAAATCAGTGAATGTGAAAAAAGCTTTATTATATATAAAACCAAATATTTAAAGTTAATTTATTCTCATTCTCACATTATTTATGTAGAAAAAATATTTTTTTAATCTTATATAAAAAAACAGAAGGATAACATTATTAAAGCAAACTAGATTTGATGACTATGATATATTTATAGCTTATATTGGACATTTATGTCTTAAAATTAGGTTTTATCCTCACTTTAACGATTTGATTTAAAAGTGAACTATTCAAATCAACTTTATATATTAATGTTGCCAAAGCAAGTGTTACAACGTCTTGACTTAGCGGACATAGCGCAAAATAGCGGGATTTGAAGCGGATCTACTTTTTAACAACGCTAAGTTGAAATAGCATAGTGAGTGAAGAGCGATATGCGCTACATTGGGGATTTTACGGGGATTAGTGATGCTTTAACTACACAGCATTAATTGGAATACATTTATGCCTTTCGGTTAGGAGATGTGTTAGTATAAATAGGGGTGTAAGCATGAAAGCAAATAAAGTAAACAAATAAAACTAAAAAGTTAGAATTGCAATCAAGTTTTATTTCCTTCTTTACAAAATGTATATCTTGCCATCTCCATTTGCAAATTAGGTTTACTACTTTTCTTCTTATAAAGTTCTTTAGCGTACCCTACGTATGGCATCTAGTTTTGGATAGAAATTGTATTATTTTAGTGGGGATTCAGTTCCACAAAAAATAAAATAAAATAAACAAATAAAATTGTTGTGGAAGTGATGATAAATGAAGAAAAATCAAGCTTCTCTATTTTTAATGCTATATTTTGGGTTTGTAGTATAAAGTTGCTCGATATGCAGCTAACAAATTAAAGAATGTTTGTTCTTCACAACACCTTGTAACTGTTTGTTGAAATTTCACCATTCCGCTTACTTTCAGTTCTGTATGTTAGAAACATCATTTGTACAGTTTGTAAGAAAGTTTGTAAGGATGGTCACACTAGTTGAGTATTATCTTTCTAACTAATACGAACTCATGCTACGCATATGGTGTTTATCATATAACCTTTTTACCAACAACTTGAAAAATAATCCATTGAAAAAGTTTGAAGTGCATAATAAAGAACAAAAATTGTAAAAATCAAATGAGGTCTCGTGCATGATACGTAATTTGAATACAATGTCTTCTTGTACACCTTGAAATCTAAAATTTTGACACACCCATTTTAATATTTTATATGCAGAAAAAGAAAAGCTATAAATATAATATAAATAACACGAAGAGAACATTGAAAAAAAATATACTTTGGCGCTACCCGTTGGACTTGCATTTAGACATGATATTATTAGTTTTAAAAGTATCCCTTCTTATCTCTCGTCCATGAATGATCTTTCATTTTGACAGTTAGAAAAACACTACTTAGAACTATTAATATCTATAATTGCATACACCATGTAAAGCATAAAACTGAGAATGATAAAATAGAAAATTGAATTATGGGATGTGACCATCATATAATTCCAAAATTGAAGTCGGATTTCAAATACTTTCATATGCTCATCATTTTTTGATATTCATACCACTTATAGTAAGCATACATCTATATCATAGTTACCTCACTTTGTATACTTTTGGCATTCAACTTATTTCAAATTGAATATATAAACTAACGTCCAACCGTATACCTTGTGATGCTAATCATCTCCAACTATTGTATCTAGTCAAACCAACATCAGCTTTATAACCTACACATAATAAACATAATTAACCATGATTGATATATAACCATGCAACTTAGATAACTGGACACATATTCTTCTCCATCACCTTTATAGTCAATGGAGAAAGAGCAATATATCTACCAATAACAATTATGAGTGATCGAGTTACTCATAATAATTATATTCATAAATTAGACAATTATTAAAGTCAATCTTGTGGTAGTATAATATCATTTCGAATAGTCATAATAGATTTGACCCTTTAACGATTTTAACTTGGAAGCAACCATTTAAACGGAATTTGTTAAGTGGATCCACAAATACGGTTCTTTTTATATCAAAATCTTGTAAGGTTGCTCCTATGAAGAAAAGTACATTCCAACCATAACATTAGAAATAAAACCTGCAACAAACCAAAAGAACAACCGTCGGTGTGGAAAAGCTTTTCATACACTAATAAGTTTTACAAACGTAGGCATCAATAATAATGGAGAAAATAAATATTTTTTGATCGGTTTGATTAAAGTCAATTTTAGAATCAAGAAAGCTTTCATTGCACATATATCGTAAAAAATGATAGTAGGATTTATACTGGGGTGTAACGATCCCGGTTTAAAGAGGAATAATTAAATTAAATTTTTGGGTTAAATTGTTGATTTATTTGAATTTTTCAAATTTAATAAGATATATATACTTATTTATTTTAAAATTTTGGATTTGAAACTCAAATTAAATATTTTCAAATGAATTGGATTATAAATAAAATTTTGATTTGGAATATTCAAAATGAATATTTTAAATGAATGTAATATAGATACTAATGTTTAAAATAAAATTTATCCTATCAATATTAAATATAAGTGTAAAATATAAGTACAAAATATATGTTATGAATTAAATGTTTGAAAATCAAACAATAAATAGAAATAAAACTAAGAATTATGTTAATAATAAATATATAGGGTAACTCATATGGATACATAAGATTATTTTAGTAAAAATAAAATATAAATACTTAAGTAAACATATGAGGTACATGTATATTTGAATGTGAGTTGTGTATGCATGCAAGAAGATAACAAAACAAAGATGTACATACAAAATATCTACATACAAAATAATTCAAATAGCATAAGTGTGTAGACTTAGAAGGAAGCAATGACTGGTAATGCTATCGTCTTAGCCGAAATAAAAACTTCATTTCAATAAACAAAGAAAAAAATCTGGTTTAGTCAATGAACATAAAATCTGACCAAAGATAAACTCATACTAGTTAAAACCTTCCCTTATACAAACTATTTTCCCTATATTTATATCTATCTTTATGCTTGCTCGTTCATAATAAAAAAATTAAGCAAAACCGGAAAAAGAAAATAAGTATCATCATTCTTACAAATTCAAAATATCATTCAAAGAAAACAAAGCAAAGGCAAATCAAAACTGCAGCCTTCAAACAACAAAGTGTTGTCTTTTCTTCCATTCACTGTGAGTAAACATACTACTTTTAAAATTTAAATCTGTGTATTTGATTTATGATCAGTATGTGCTTTGCTGTATATGCTAAATAGATAGTTCTGTATAGTTCTGTTGTTCTAAGAAATTGTATATGGTTTGTTCTTCTGTATTCCTAGTTTCAGAGCAAAGAAAGGTAGAGAAATTTGTACTTCTTTATACAAAACATTATAAGCTTAGGATTTTAAATAAAATAAGATGTTTAAACTTAAACCATAGCCTTGAATTTTGTTTTGAAGCTTGACAGTGATATATGGACTCGGTACTTTCAATTTTACAGTAAAAAGAAATTTTATGATTAATTCAAAGATTTTAATTTATTTATTTGATCATATAACTTGAATAAACATACAAAGATAGGATTTTCAAAATTAGTATGATGATTTTTAATTAAGTATTCCAAGTGCAGTTCATATTTGAACAAAATATGTATTTTGATCAATTTCTGATGATCGAACCAATTTTGAACGTTGAGATCTTGCTTGAAGCAAGTTTGACAATCGATAGTAATGGGAAAATTGTTGAATAATTTTCCCATTGTGTGAATTGATGAGACGAAGTAAAATTAGGGTTTAAGGATAGTGAAAATGGCGTTTGGGTTTTGGGCTCATGCACACTCGTTAATGCATCGAGCGTGGCCAAATTTGGAGGGGGTGTACTGGAGACATAGATGGAGACATGGATGGAGGCGCGGCGGTTCCGGTGGTCGGCGTGAGGGCGACGAGGCGTTTTGGTTTTGTGTGTTCGAGTTGCAGTTTCGAACGAATGCGTAAATTTCGATTTCGAGATTTTGGGTTCGAATTAAGTTTTGTTTCAGGTGCAGAGGGTTTTCGTGACTTGCCGGTGATGGTGCAGTTCGCCAGAACGCTGGCAAAGTGCCGTGCACATGCACGGCAACGAATTGGTGTCAGGTAGTTCAGCTGTGAGCAACTCGAGTGATACTCGAGAAAATGAATACGTTGCTTCGAGTTCGTACTCGAGTGCGTGAGCTTGGTTGCCTGCTATTATAATTTAACTTAAACTAACTAGAAATGGAAGAAAAAAGAAGAAGAAGATGCGTACGTGAGGAATGTCTCGGGGAAGTTAGTGGGAAACGCGAGTTGATACTCGAGCACGATAGGGGAATGCTTCGAGTGGAACCTGGTGCGTGAATGCGCTTGCGTGGGTACTGCAGTTTTCAATTAAACTTAAAAGAAAAAAAGTAGAAGAAGAAGAAACGAATGTCACAGGGAGAGGTCTCGGGAAATTTAGTGAAAGGACTCGAGTGTTCACCCGAGTAAACTAAAATCTTGCTCGAGTTGATTCCCAGACCTGCAAACTAATAATAGTAAGTTAGGTAAACTATTTAAACAAATTTAAGTGGTGACGACCAATTAATGTATGACAATTTTAAGTGAAGACTTCGTTACAAGTTAATGAATTAAGTAAATGCTTAGCAAAGTTTTGGAATTCAACTAATACTTTAATTAAGTAGTTAATGTAAAACAAGTGTTGAAATTTAATTACCATTAAAGTTTTCAATTTAGTAATAAATTGATTTCAAAGTTTAAAGAAGGTTTTTAAAATGTTAATTAAGACAAATAATTATTATTAATTGTTTAAAAAGGGTAATTAAGAATGGTTAATTAATTTAGAAGTGTAATTAACTAAGTGATTAGAGATTTATCAATTTGAAATTAAAGATTTGGTTAATTAACAATTAAGTGTTTAATTTATTTTTAATTAAGAATTTTTAATTAGATAATTAAAGTTAATTAATTTATAATTAGTAGTCAATTAAGATAATTGATTAAGGAATAATTAATTAAAATTTTATTAATTTATCATTAAGAATAGTTAGTCATTGATTTAAATAAATCATAAAAATAGTTATGTGGTTAATCCTTTTAAATCACCTTCACCTTAAATTGAAGATGATTGACTATCGTCAAATGTTGTGTACTGGATTGATATTTCTGTTTGTGATTGTGATATTGTGTGATGTGAATTGCCTTATGCTGAACTATGATTTGTGATTTGTTTCTGTATGATATGAAAACCCCTTTGGCCGTAAAACGACATTTCAATTTCGATGCGACAGGGAGTCGGATCTCAGTCGGTTATCCGTAACCCACATCGATTTGTAATGATGAATATTTGTGATTGATAAATTTACTTTTTCTATGAATCTGTGAATGAAGATAAGCGTTATGGATATATCGCTTATCGAGATTGATATGATTGAATCTGTGATGATTGATGCTGTGCACTATTGTGTAAAACCCCCTGAACTACACTATACACACACAAATATGGATTGCACGTGGAAACTGGTTAAGTCATAGTTTTTGAAATAGTTTTGAAATTGAATTTTTGAATCCAAATGGTTTTGGAAATAGATCGGATTTAAAGTGGAAAGCTTTTGAAAAGAAATTTCAAAGATAAAAGTTATATTTGAATAATTTAATCTAATTTTGAAATTTGATTTAAATTTGAATTCAAAATTTGAAATTGAATTCTATGTTGAGAATTTATTATCTAAAAACGTTATACAAGTTTATATGGGTTTTAAACCATTTTTTAGTGTTGTTTTGGGAATTTGAAGTAACCCAAAGATTTTAACTTGTATAAATGAGATCAGATTTTTCCGAAATAAAACTGTTTGTTTTCTAATGATAAAAGCTTTCATATAAGAATGAATTTCCAATTTGTATTAAAGGAATTTCAAGTTTGAATTGAAAATGGTGCTCCAAGTTATGAATAAATCTTTGGAAACGGGTTTGAGAGCTATAAGCTAAATCTTGATTTAAAGATTTAACGAGTTAATCCAATTGAAACGAAAATTGTTTTGAAATCCGTGAATGGATCTTTGTGAAACTGGATGAACTTTTTGGAATAAATCTTTGTAATTTTTTTAAAGATTTGAAAAGGTAATTTGTTTAAACCATTTGAAAGAAAGATTTGAATTTTAAAGTTTTGACTTAATTGAAATCCGATATCCATATGTTTTTAAATATTGCGCTCATTATTCGTTCTAGCGGGGAGAGGACCTTGTGTCATATAACCCATTCCGAATAACGATACATCGTTATCGATAGCATTTGAAGACCGGTGATGAAGACCGAGTATTTACGAGAACGATAGGATGACCTATCGATTGTCTCTGCACTGAGTAGCTACGGTATAGAGATTCCCTAAGTGATGGGAAGTCTGATCGGGGTTGTAAATACCAGGATTGCAAGGGCTTCTTCGAAAGTGCCTCCGGTTCTGTTCGAACCCGGAACAGACTTGTATGGTTGTATGTCTGACATTACACTTTGAGATATAAAGAAGATTTCTTTCAAATGTATATATGTTGGTGGCGGAGAATTTATTCTCTTAGCTTAACACCCTTTTATGAGGCGTACGAGCCCAGAGGTTATGTAGTTGAAGGTTATAAGCGATATACTCCCAATTTGGTAGTGTGGCAAGCTAAGTGCTGCTGTGTGTTGATGATCATTTGTGATCAAAGCATGGCTTTGTAAAAAAGCGAAGCTTTGCGGACGAGACCTCATCGGGCCTCACAAACCGGTAATGGTCGAAATAGGAAAGATGCAGTAATGTTTCAAGGGTAGCTCCCCTAGGGTATGTCCATTCCTTCTGGAAAAGGGTGGTATCATGGTATGGAGCCCAAATACTTACTCATGTGGGCACTATAGTATATTTATTACTGTGTGATGTTGTTAGTGTAGAGGATCCTCGTATAAAGGTCGCAAATGACCGGGGGTGGCATGTCTTAAGGTTTTACTTCCCAGGAAGGGGGTAATCGGCCTTTTGTTGGCAGAGAGCCGGGTAGGTTCTCGGAGCGTCCCTCCAGAGGCGTTCCCATGTGGCAATAGGAAGTTCCTTAGCCTGACCATTTGTTGAAAAATCCAATCTCCAATACGCGACCTGTACGGTTTTAGTTGCATAACCTGTCATTTACTTATGGTGGTCACCACTGTTTAGATGGTAGCTATAGTAGGCATAATTCGGAATGTCTATGCTGGCTAAGATTAATATTATACTTTCAAAATATTTTCCACTATGCACTAATAATAATATCAAAATGGTTTTCGCATATCAAGCATTTTTGACAATCATAAGGAGAAATCTCCTCCAATTCTGTGTTTGCATGGTGTGTGTGGCGGGGGCCTTATGGCAGTTTCATTTCCAAAAGCATTGCGGATTTCAAATTTAAAATCTTTTGATTGTTTTTAAAGACCAAATGTTTTTGTTTGCTCACACTAGTCCCACGACTGACTCGAAGTTTATTGTTCCGTTCCTAAACTCTGGGTGCCCACAATTTTTCACACAGACAGTCTAGAGTTTGGTTTTTTAGATAGTCAGACAGTAGATATCGTTTGGTAGTTTCAGCTTTCTATTTGATACATTTTGGGGTCTTTGGAGTCCACGACTGCACTTGCTTAGCTTAGTGCAACCTTGATAGTCGGTCGAGCTTGAAGTGTTGGAGCTCTAGCTTCAGAGTTTTGGGTTGGAGTTGCAGTATTTGATTCTATTGAAGACTTATCTCGTATTTTGTCGTATTCCGCTGTATTTTGTGTTGTATATTCTCTGATGTTAACGATTATCATTGTATCACATTGACATATTGGATATTGTATTCATGTTGTAGCAATGATATCATCTTTTATTTCCGTTGTGTTATTTATCATCTGATGTTGTTGCAAGCTCCGGCGATACGAATTTGATGTTGTTTGTCGGACATCGAGTTCGGGTCGTCACATGGGACTGTAAAATAAAATTGCATATTACCTTAAAAAGATTTGTCATTCGTTCCAAAGCTTACAGCATGCATGTATATGTGTTGTGCATCAATCAAACATAATCATATACACAAATACTGAATTACTCAAAAGTCCTCTTAGCTTTACCAATATCCAAGTACATTTGTATGGAAAAAGTAAAAGTATATCAGAAGTACAAATAATGAAAGCGGAGAAAATATAGACACCGTAGTACATTAAAACCTGAAGATCTTTGCTGCAACGGCAGGGTGAATGCCTATATTAAATTAGGATAGTAACCTTGTAAAAATACTGATACATTTATCAGGAGGTCGGGATTATTTCTTATAGCAATGAATATTAAGGCATTACATATTTATGGTCAGTTATGTTTATATAATTCAGATTTGTTTACAACTACAATTGTATTGGTGGATAAATGTACTATCAATCAATTTTTAAAGTTAATTAGTTAGGAAGCTTAATAGTCGTCTTTATTTATCTACTTGTTTTCATTTGTGCAAAAGCTATCATTCCACAATACACCAAGTGGAATAGCAAGTTATGAGGATGGTTAAACTACATATATATGTATATAGTTTTTGCATTCATGTCATGATACATAATTAAATATTAGAGTGATCACCCTCATATACAATACCCAACATCTTGAAATTGTATGTTTTGAATGTTCAAAAACATTCAGTGCATAAAGTTAAGTGTGTTAAAAATCAACTGGGGAAGTAAGTGATAGTTTGCAACTGCAGAACAACCCATTATTCATTACATAGGAAAAGGCTGATAAAAAGAGATGGGAGAAGAATGTATTCTTGCGTTCTACCTCTATTTTAATTTGAATAATCAACCAACGGTAAACCAAATAGACGTAGGATATGAACAACTACACACATTTTGCCAATACCACGATTCAGAAATAACAGTCGTGCAATAATTGATTTAATGCTATTTAATGACACTTATTAATGTAAAAATGATAATAGTCAATTAGCTCTAAAACTATGGTTAGATCCAACACCCTAAACTTTAAATCATAGCTAAAATAAACATCACAATTATCATTGACGTCCAACTATGAATGTCGGAAGCAATCTTTTTGGGTTAGTGAAATAAACTAAATAATTCATCATAATGATAAATAAAGGACATAACATAAATAAATTATTTCAAGGTGGAAGCTTATGGATTAAGTATGTATTCATTAAATAAAAACTATTTTCTTCGGATGATTTGTTTTCTAGAGTTCATAACAACATTATTCTTTCAATATGTACCAAGAAATGTAAATTTTTATCTTATTAGAGAAATATTTGATTCTTCTTATGTAAGGTCATCAACCATACAAATTTACGTAAAATAAACAAATTTATACTTGAATATGTAAAAATAATAACCAGTGAACTCCCTACATTGCCAAAATAATAACCATGATATTCGAGTTATGAAACTAGAAATTAGTTTTGTATAAAATAGACGTAATTTCAATGTGAGATAATTCTGCGCATAGTCTATAGAAACACATTATAGGGATATGCAAGATAACTTGGAAGATGAATTTTGTATCCTTATGTGGGTTTGTGTGCAGTCAGTTAATTGTCAATAGAATCATTCGCAGCCCACAATCCACAATTAGTCGGTAACATATTAATTGCTTAGCGTTTATCCTTAATGTGGTAATTAAAGAATACTTTGTAAACAAATCTTATAGTTCACTTATTTGTAACAATTAATGCTAGTATATATGGTAAAATATTAAAACTATATATTGAAAATGGATGATGAATGTTCCTTATTTATTATGTATCAGTAAATAACTACTAACACCAAAAATCAAATATAATTAGGCCATACTAAGTCAATGGATGGTAATCAAATTCCAAATAGAGGATGGACAAAAATTTAATCAAATCCTGCATAGGTTCTATAAAGTGCCACCATATCTGTTGTAGTGTGAGCCATTGCGTAACCTCCATAATGAACATGGATTTTCAGGAATACAATAACGATCAAGACAGTCAAAAGGCAAGGCCGGTAATTGAAGATAAGTAGGATTTCTATGCCCAAATGTCTTGAAAACGGATTGTTTTACCTAAGCATAAGTATAAATGGTTTAGTAAAGTATTGAACTTAGATTCCAAATATCATGAGCATGGATGCCGGGATAATACTACATTTGTTATATGTTTTACAAATAGGAAAAATATATTTAGTAAAGACATGTTTTTTAATTGCATATAAATTTGACATTTGCAGTAGGAAAATAATATTCATGAATATTAGTGGAAAAATTAGTATAGCGGTAAAAGTTGCAGAAAAAACTTATCTTGTTGGAATCATATCCAGCTATAGGTCAGGTCAGTAAACTATAATATTGAATCATTAAAAATAAGAAATGTCAATTAAGTGTACTAAGACGCAATTAAGTTCAGTATAAACAATGAGAATAGTAAAATGAAAATTAATTTAGTCAACTAAAAGCAATAACGTACTCCTCATGTAAGATTCTTTTTCAACATTCTTAACTAACCGTCATTTTTTTCAGTATAAAACGATAAAAATGAAACTAATGTTTATTAAGAAAAAAAAAGGTTTATCGTTTGATTTGCCAAAAGACTATAAGATCAAAATCGTGATTGAGCATGAGAAGAATAGTTGATTTAATTTGAATTCAAAATTAATCTAAAAATGATTAATATTGGAGAACATGCTTAAAAATTAAAAGTAACATGATTTAAGTATATTTATCTTATTTATAACTATACAACAGAGAGCGAAAATCAAAGTAGGGAGGATACAAATACGATTATACCTGAAATCGCAGATTCAACAGGAATTGGAGATATGGTAGATGATGCATGGAGCGTGAAATCTGAGTAGAAAAATATGAGAGGAAGAAAAATATTTCAATAATTGGAAAAGTAAAACCGAAACAATTTAAAATTTTGAAGCAACTAATTACCGTTTAATATGAAGAGATGAGATGAAAGTGAACAGAAATCAAGGGACGACTTTGAATAGAAACCTCAGAAATTCGGATAATTTAGGTAACAGAATGAGGAAAACCAGAAAAGGATAAATACTTATTGTAGACTGAAAAGATTTTGAACAGGAAAAGCGAACTAAAGAGTTCTAGTAGAAAGATCAACTGTCAACAGCATAAATATGTATTTATTCAAGAGAGAGAAAAAGAATTTAAATACAAGTTTACTAAAATCGAAGGGTGTAAACATAAATTTTAGCTTAGTTTAGGGGAGGATTGTGTATATGAGTTGAGAATGAATAACGACAAAGAATACAAATGGCTAAATAATCTATTTTGTATATAATAGAATAGATCTGATTTGAAATGTTTTCAGTTACTGCTGCTTGATTCTTCTTAAAATGCAAATTTTGTAATAAATTTTGATCTTTTTTCCATTTCATTCACTGTCATGAATCGCGATGATAGGAACACCAGTATTAAGCCAGTATCAGAAAATTATGTGAGATTTTGATTACAATACTGATTTTTTTGTAAGATTTTATTCTGAAGATTATTAATAAGGTAATTTTATCCATTTGTATTAATTCGTTTAATGTTATTTTCAGACGTATCGTATGTACTGTTGATCTTTTAGTCAAATGAAGAAACAATCATTTTTCTTAAAAGCCTTGAACTGACAAAATTTTACAAAATCAATCTATCACAATTTATGCACATTACAGTATTTCATGGACCAATCCACAATTACAAACTAGATGGCCAAAAAATAAAATAAAATAAATATTGCATTACTTCAAGGAAACATTGACGTCCACGGTGATTTGAATAAGGGAGTTATTTATTTTCACAATACTTGATCAATTCTCTTTATTTCTTCCTTCGGAGCCCGCAAATTGAATTGCCAAGTTCCAATGCAGTTTCCACGATTACGTATTCTAAAATCTCATCTGCAGTCTCATTAGCAACTTCTTCTGTATCAAGTCTAACATTTTGCAAAGCTTCATTTCTAGGTCTATCCTTGTTATATGATATAATGTGTGTTGAAAATCCATAAGGATGAATGGCTCCAGTCCTTTACATAATTCATGCATAAAAGTTTCTTTTGTCTGAGCTGAACTAACATTGGGTTTGACCTATAAAGATATCGAAGGGGTGGTGGGGCATAAATTTTTTATGCAAATATCTACGGTGACCTCATTGATATAATCTGAAAGTATACTTGAGTCAATGCATTGCCTTTATTTGTTTTGAAGTTCGTCAAATACAGATGGATCTAGTAGTTGATTCTCAAGTTCATTGTATCCTAGATCAGAACCTAGTTCAAATACACTTCTTACATGCATCAGCCAGCTTTCCCTTGGTCTATATAATAGCATGTGTGGTTATTACATTATACGACTATTATTTATTAACAAATTGATAAATAACAAACTAAATATAAAACACTCATACCATCATTTGAAACACGGTTAACAATTGATAATGGGATAGAATCCTTCTCTTGTTTATTTGCAGCAGTTTCCAATGCTTTCGACTTCCATATTATAATTGGACAACAAATATTTATTAGCATATGGGTGTAGAGAGTAGTACATTTCTGTTAAAAACTGTAGTTCTTAATGAGAAATAATTTGATGAAAACTACCAGACAATCTGAAATATTCTGGGTCTCTTCTTCATTGCATCTTTTGATATTATCAAAACCAAGTCCATGTTTATTGAAATCCATCCACTCATCTGAATAATTTTGTTAGATCACTTTAACCTCAACTCTCATTGTTAATTTCCGGTAAAATTAATTGGCACAACAATCTGGTTTCAGTTTTTCCACCTTAAACGATTTAAATGGTAGAAACCAAATAACCAACATACATATACACATACAAACATGCATGCATACATACATACACGGCTAGACACGGTTCAAATAGCGATGGGATCTAGCGACGGCTAAGAAATACGGCCGTCGCTAGCCGTCGCTATACGAAATATAGAGATCTCCTTCCTACGAACAGAATTGTCATTCTTCCCAAAACCCTCCTTCCCTCAATCCGCCACCCCCCGATCACCGCCGCCTCATCTTCCGCCGCCTCCAAATCACCCAAATTCGTCTAGGTATGCTTCTAATCTCTATTTTGAATGTAAATTTGATGTTTTTACATTTAGTTTAAACCCTGATTAAATTAGGATTTGTTGTTAAATTAGGTATTAGTAGTGTTGTTAAATTAGGTATTAGTAGTGTTGTATGTTGATTTGGTAGATTAATTAGTTTATTATCATGAAGTTAAATTTGATATTAGATTAATTAGTTTATCATGAAGTTGAATAAATGGTTGATGTAGATAATTAGTGTTGGCGATTAACACGGTTCGTTGTGTTAGGTGAAAAATTAGTGTATATTAATTATTAACTTGGTTATTGATAAATTTACATGAAAGTATTTCATAGTTTATGAAATTGATAAATTACAAATTTAAGTTGTTAAGTGAATTTATATTGACAAATTCTTATTTAATAATTAGATTTTTATTGTTTTCTAATTATCTATTTAATAATTAGATTTTATTGTTTTATAATTATCTTCGTTGATAATTCTTCTATTTATCTTGTTGATAGTTTATGAAAAGAACAGCAATATTTGATAAAATTTAAAGAAATTTTTTTATCCCTTAGATTGGCATTGGCCCCGTCTAGCAAGTATTGTATATGATCGTTATATGGATGTTCGTTTTGTAATGGAACAGACATTTATATTCATATGATACAATATTTGTCGGATTTGTCCCTGTATTGGACAAGTTACAAACACAGTAAAGTAATTACATATTATAAATCATTTCATTTTAAACGGTTACAAAATTTCGACAGCACTTCCTTTACGTTCCCTGTGTACACGCATTTGTGTACGATACAGGAAATAGAAGGGAAGTGTTGCCGAAATTTTGTTGAACCGTTTAATCTGAAATGATTTATAAAATGTAATTACATTATTGTCGTTGTAATGGGAAGTAAGATGACTGACCACCGAAGTGAAAACCAAAATACCAAAAAATAAAGTGAAGTTTTATTTTGAATTTTATGCAATGATGAACTATTTACAACGGAAAATGGTTGAAAATTAATGATTTAAATTGTCTAACATACATTTTCAAATCAGGAAAAATATTCAATTATTTTCTTGACCGTACTTGAATGTGTGAAGTCAGAACTGGAAAGAAGGGATCAGTAAAGCAACATTTCTACAACGGTGCACACGAATTTATTAGATTTGCTAAATCTAATAACCGAAACAACACAGAAATTCGTTTCCCATGTAGTAAGTGCCAACATTTGAAGCATTGGAAACCAAATATAGTTGAAGTATATTTCTATCAATATGGTTTTGTGCCTGATTATTATTTCTTGGGTCGTCATGGAGAACTTGTTGAACCTACACCTAATATTGAAGTATTAGAGGACGCTAATATGATGACGAATCCGATAGAAAATATGATGGATGATACAGCACGATCAATGTTTCTTACAACTGAAGCTGTTGATGAAGAAAAAAATGTCGAAGAAGAACCGACTGCGGGAGCTAAAAAAAATATACGATTTGTTGGATTCTGCTAAGATGTCATTGTGGGACGGATGTAAAAGTGGAACCGAACTTTCAGTAACCGTCGAATACATAACCATGAAATCAAAATTCAACCTTACGGAAGCTGCATTTACAGCAGTTGTACAAGCTGCAAAACGAAACATGTCACCCAATAATCTGATGTGCGATAGTCATTACAAAGTAAAAAAATTGATGTCCGCTTTCGGTCTACCGTACGAGAAGATAGATGCATTTGTGAAAGGTTGCATGTTGTATTGGAAAGACGACGTTGACCTCGGAAAATGCAAAATATGTAACGAAGAAAGATACAAATCAAGAACGAAAAAAGGGAAAGAAGTCCCTTACAAGAGAATGCATTATTTACCCATCACTCCCAGACTTCAAAGATTATATGCATCTTCTGCTACGGCATGTCATATGCGATGGCATAGTGTGAGAACAGCGGAAGAAGGAACTTTGATACATCCATCCGACAGAGAAGCATGGAAACATTTCGATAAGACTTATCACGCATTTGCTGCAGAAAGCCGTAATGTCAGACTTGGTTTATGTACGGATGGATTTTCACCATTTTCACAGTTTGCTAGTAAATATTCATCCTGGCCAATTATCGTTACTCCATATAATTTACCTCAATGTATGTGTATGAAGACACCACATATGTTTCTCACCACTGTCGTTCTCGGCCCCCATGATCCAACCCAAGGAATTGATGTTTATTTACAACCATTGATCGAAGGGTTGAAGAAACTATGGACTGAAGGATTCGAAACTTACGATGTATGAACGAAAAAAAAATTGGTTATTCGCTTCTTTGTTATTGACTATTAATGATTTTCCTGCATACATGATGCTTTCTGGTTGGAGTACGGCCGGTCGTCTAGCATGCCCTTATTGTATGGAAGAAACACGAGCATTTTCTTTACGATATGGGATGAAAATTTCATGGTTTGATTGTCATCGATGTATTCTTCATCACAATCATACTTTTAAAAGAGATAAGAAAATTTTCATAGCTAACAGAGAAGAGAATTTGAAACCACCCAAGGTTTGCTCAGGCGAGGAAATATACGAAATTGTAATGGACTATCCAAAAATACATGAAACTGGAGTCCATACTGAAATCCCAGGAAAGTCAGACATTCATAATTGGTGCAAACAAAGTATGTTTTGGGAGTTACCATATTGGAAAGATCTCTTACTCCGACATAATATTGACGTGATGCACAACGAAAAGAACGTGTTTGATAATCTGTTTAATATAATTTTGAATGTAAAGGGAAAAACCAAGGATGATTTGAATTCAAGGCTTGATATAGCAAACTATTGTAAGCGCTCGAAACTTCATATGAAGCCTAACGACAATAAAAGACCGAAAGCATGCTATGAGCTAGACAATAAGCAAGTAAAACTCATGCTAAAGTGGGTGGAAGAATTAAGATTTTCCGATGGGATTTCTTCCAATCTTCGTAGATGTGTTGACTTCAAAAATAGTAAACTGAGTGGGATGAAAAGTCACGATTGTCATATCATGATGGAATATTTACTACCCATGGCTTTCAAAGAACCGTTGCCCGTAAAAGTATGGAACGTTATAACAGAGTTATGTTTGTTTTATAAACAGCTTTGTACGACGACATTAAAGGTGGATCGTATACGTAAACTTGAAGTAGAAATACCCATATTACTATGCAAACTGGAGAAAATACTTCCGTCTAGTTTCTTTAACGTAATGGAGCATTTACCTATTCATCTTCCATCAGAAGCACTTCTTCGAGGTCCTGTGCAATATGGATGGATGTATCCGTTTGAGAGGTAAATTAACATGTGCAATGTTCATGTCAATTTCAAATTCAAATTTGTATATCTAAATATGTAATAAATATCTTAATATGTACTTGAATCATCTGAAGAAGAAGATTCGACAAAAATCCCGAGTTGAGGGTTCGATATGCAAATCGTATCTTGAAGAAGAAGCCTCATTTTTTTCTCTCACCACTTCAAGGACGATGTGAACTTATCGTTTGTAACTGTTCTCGAAATGAGGAAGTCGTTGCACAAAATTCTTCTCAAATAGTGTTATCTGTTTTTAGACAACATGGTAGACCTGGTGGAAAATGTGTGGAAATATGGTTGGACGATAGAGACCACCATATAGCACACACGTATGTTCTTTTAAATTGTGTCGAAGTCGCACCATTTGTCAGGTAATAATTAATTCACTTGTAATTTACTTGTACGTATATAATAATTATAACACATATTACATATATGTAGTATCTACGAATCATAGTACCCATCTAGCGATCTCAGTAAAGAATTTGCCAAATGGTTTTTGAACTATGTTTATGAGCCAAGAAACTGTGTCGTTGATGAAGGCTTAAGACATCTTGCGATTGGACCGAAAAGAAATGTGAGGACTTATACAATATTCTTGGTAAATGGGTTTAAGTTCAACACGAAAGATTACGAGGCTGAAAAATTAACATATAACAGTGGGGTATTTGTCAAAGGCAGTGATGATCCAGATGAGCATTTAAAAGATTTTACGGCGTCTTAACACAAATTCTAGAGTTGACATATTACGTTGAAACTTTAGAAAAGGTTTTTTTATTTAAGTGCAATTGGTTCAGTAACGTTATTGGTTTCCGAATCAACGTGCATAAAGAGTATAAACTTATTGAAATAAGGCATACATCACACTACTATAAGTACGATCCTTTTGTATTAGCCAAGCAAGCATTACAAGTTTATTTTGCTCCGTGTCCATCTTTGAAAAGAGATAAAGCGGATTGGTCTGCTGTTTTCAAAACAAAATCAGGGTTTACGTTTGATTGAAATAATATTCCAGATGAAGCAGCATATCAAGCCGATCTTGAACCAAATACAGAAATAATAATAACTGATGATATTGATGTAGGGCCTTTGAATGATGAATCGAACGTCTTATTTGATGCATTCGAAAGTACCGAAGAAAA
Source organism: Allium cepa (assembly GCA_030765085.1). Taxonomy (NCBI): domain Eukaryota; kingdom Viridiplantae; phylum Streptophyta; class Magnoliopsida; order Asparagales; family Amaryllidaceae; genus Allium; species Allium cepa. The sequence continues at coordinate 346,646,374 of CM060928.1, read as the reverse complement.
TGAGATAGAATACAATACTGGGTCTGAATCAGAAAATGATGAAGACTGATCGTTATTGATATAATTGTTATGTGATAGTGATTGAAACATGCTATGTAATAGTAAATTTCTGTAATTGTTCTATGATGATCATTTAGTTAATTTTTATCTATGTTTTGTACTAGTAAATTTTTATAATTGTTCTGTGAAAGCGATTGAAACATGCTATGTAGTAGTGAATTTCTATTATTGTTCTGTGATGATCATTTATTTAATTTTTATCCATGTTTTGCACTAGTAAATTTTTGTAATTGTTTCTGTGAAAGTGATTGAAACATGCTATGTAGTATTGAATTTCTATAATTGTTCTGGGATGATATTGTTTTTCTATAGTAGATATGTCTGGCAGGAGATGAAGTATGACAGACACGCCATCCCCATCTTTCGGTGCAGGTGGTAGTGGCACTACACCGGACTTACATCCGATGGCAGAAGTTGTTCCGAAAAGTGTCGGCTAAGTATCAATTTTATTTAAATTATAAGTTTTAAACTCCACTAAACACGTATATCATAACTTTTGCAGGGGCTTTGAGGTGGAGCCATCAGATTATATTCTACAGGTTTCGAGGAAGGCTTTTCAGAGCCGGATGGATGGTTGTTGGCCTCGCTGGGACGACATCCCCCTTCATGTCAAGAATGCAATGCAGGCCGATTTACTTGTAAGTAGTAGTTTGAATTTCAGTTGTAAATTAATATAATCTATATAACTTAAAATAATTTTAATTTACAGGTTGCAGTCCGCGTTGACCCTGAAGACATGGACGTTTTCTTAAATCACTGGAACAAAAGAATGAGGAAAAATTACAGGGATACATTGTCCAAGGCTAAGAATTTAGGCAAAAAGCCGAACTGGATGGGTGACGGTGTATGGGCGGATTTTCTTCAGCTTTGGGACACTCCGGCAGCAAAAGTAAGTAATATATGTTTGCTTTATTATTTAAATCTAATATAAATCTCGCAAGATATATACGTGATAATTTATCCTAATTTGTAGAAATTATCTGCGCGGAACCGGGCTAACAGGAATAAAAATCCTTCATTGCACCGTGATGGCTCCAAATCCTTCCAAGAGCATAAGAGAGAGCTGGTAATTAAATTTATAAACTGTGTTTACATTTTAATAAAATATTTTATAATCATATTAGCAATAATATTTATATATTTTCAGGCCGCGAGATACAACCGCGAGCCCACTATGGCCGAGTTGTTCAAGGTGACGCATGCCGTGGAGAGGACTGATGAAGAAGGCAATGTTTCGTACGAGTGGACGGATGACAAATCTCAATCCGTAATGGTAAACTAATTCATTGTTAATAACAATATTTAGTCTTATTTTATTTTCGAAAACTTGAAATTCGATTTTTATAGTGTAAAACAATTGTTTGTAATCGCAGGAGAGGTACGAAACTGAGCGGGCTCGGGTAGCACAGTCCACTGGTCGGGAAGAGCTTATGCTAGAGGAGGCGAACAGTATCTGGGATGCTATTATTGACCCGCCTTCTCAGACCAATGTGCGGTATAGCTACAGAAATCTGGAGGTAAATTTTGACATATACTAATATATAAATTTACACATGCATATGAATAGTTAAATAATTTTAATAATATTATATATATGTATACACTAATATATAAATAATTATGAACTATTTTACAGGCAATGAGAATGCAGAGTGCATACAGGAGGTCCCAGCAAGAAGAGGAGATTGCTCAGTTGAGGCAAACAATGGATGAAATAAATGATTGGAGGAAGAGTTTCTTCGAGAATTAGCTGGATGAGCGAATTGCAGGTTATTTGCAACTGCATGGGAGGATGCCTGGAGAGGATGGCATTGACGGTGAGGAGTAGGTAAGCTTGTTTGCTCATGTTTCAGTTTGGTATATACACATTTTGTTTGGTTTGGTGTATATATATTTTGGGATATTATGTACATATTTTGATGACTTATAGTTGTGTTAACGGTTTGTTTGGGTCAACGGTTTGTAGTTGTGGTTGGAGAACTATGCACACATTTTGGTTGGGAAACTATGTACATATTTTGATGACTTGTATTGGTGGACAAGATATGTATTGTTGTTGGGATTGTATATGATTTTGTTTGGTTTTATTGGATTTTATATTATTTAAATGTATAGTGATGTTATATGATGGATATATGATGATTATAGTTGATGAATGTATAGTGGTTGTGATGATGGTATTCGATGGGTATTCGATGGTTATTTGTGTGTTTGATGATGGACATATGTGCTGTGCAAGTGTACAGAATTTTGTTCAGTATAGCGACGGCTGACGACGGCCATTTTGTTCAGATTAGCGACGGCTTTTAGACGTTGGAAAATTTCCACATGGCACATTTGCAGTCGCGAGCCGTCGCTATTTATATGACGGAGCCGTCGCTAAAGCCGTTGCGATTCTGTTGGGCGACGAGGTAAATAGCGACGGCTAGCGACGGCCGGCGATGGCTAAAAGCCGTCGCTATCAGGTGATGTTGTTGTAGTGATACATACATATATGTATATACACATGTGTGTGTGTGTGTATATGTGGGTGTAAGTTGTAAAAGCCATGATAAACAAAATGTACCTTTTCCTTTGGAGCTATCATTGGTTACAGCTGACAAGCGTGGATTGAAAATTGGTGATCATGAACAAAATCCTGGGAAAGAAAGCATTATTCCCAAATATTTCAGAGGTACACGATCTTCATATGTAACATATCAGCAAGTTGTTTCCTGCCTTTATCATTTTGAACCGATTCTCTTGAGTTATCTATATGTAACATTGGAGAGCCACATGGAATCTTGCATAGAAGACTGTCCATCCTGACAGGACTAGGATTGATTTTAACCTTTCTTTTAATATTTTTGATCCTTCGTTTGATCTCCTTAATTGTAAATGGAGATGAGTGTCCGGGTTCTTCATGTTTTTTGTTTTGTATTTGTTTTAAAATAACTGTCTGTTGCAATTTCTTACCTTCATGTCCATTTCTATCAATAGTTCCAAAACAAAGTGATCTAATAAAGTCTGAGAAGCATCCTGCTTTGTGATTCTTCCTACCTATAGGTGTTTTATCTGATTTCATATCCATGGTCTTTCTCTGATCTCTCATCAACCCTCCTCAATGGTCCAAATATATAAGCTACTAAATCTGATAAAGAAGACCGTATAGAGTGGTTATTGAAAGTCATTTATTCCTCAAAATCAAAATAGCAGATATGAACTAGCTGTCAGGAAATAAGTATCCTATCAATAAAGGAATCAACGTAATATTTCAGTTACTTTTCTACCATAAATAGGTGTTATTTGCTAATTCAAATATAATAAATAGTCCACATTTATTGTTTTAAAGCTGGCAGAGCTGATTGCGAGTAAAATACCAGCGCAAATGGTACTTAATTTGTCACCTATTCTTGGATTTTAATAGTAATACCTTATTTAATGTGTAAACATTAAACTCACAGGTTGAGGAAATAACATCATTTCTCGTATACACATTTTTTTAGCTTATATGTATACTCCGTTAAAATGAACGTGTTAAATGCCCCATGAGTTGAAGATACAAATATGTCGATCTTAAAATGTTAACATTTTTAGGCAACAATAGGATAAGTCAAATTCATGGAACAAGAAAAATAGACATTAAACAAATCATAATTATAAAGTAAATTTCCTTGCGTTTATATAGTCATATTCTCTCAGATTTGTCACGTTAACTGTTGGGGTATATATAGAATTAACAATAAATATATATTTAATATTCTACTTCATATTTGGTTGAATGCGCAAGCTTTTTGCCATATTTCTCCTAGGCTAAAGTATTTGACCGAACTTTTGGCAAGATATTAACAAATTAATTAAGAGGCACAATAATGGTAAGTTATCTTCATCACTTTAAAAATTAAAGTGTCACCTTATGCTAAAATGCACCACCACTATCATGAGACCATTACTCTAGTAATGTACCATTTTAATCTCAGTCTTTACATCCAAAAAATAAAAAAAAAGGAAAAAAGGGGAAGGAAGAATGTTTAGCCAAATGTTTGAAATATAGCGTCCATATAGACTTGGGTTGCCTAATATGTGCTTCTTTTTTGTTGCTCGCTATGTTGTAAATATAACACAGAAAGAAAATAAGCCAAAGTTATAAGGGGAAAAAAATTTAAAGGACAAATTAAAGTAAATATTTAGTCAAAAGTACACGTGCATAAATTTTTTACTGTAAGGACAAAGCCCAAAGCCCAGATACAATTTCAAACAAAACAAAGTATTCTGTTCGTCTTCCTCCTCCATCCTTACATTCAGAATTTGATGAAATTTTGCTCGAAAGAAAAAATGGTACCGCAAACCAGAAACAAATCCACATCTCCAACACAACCTCAGAAATCGACAGTAGATGAAGAACGAGCATAACAATCGACAGCCGATGAAAACCTAACTAGGTCGGAAGTGAATCAACAAAATGAAAATCGACGAATCACTTCCAGCAGCAGATGTTCAAAAAGAAAATGCAATGATAGAAGAGGAAAACCTACCTCTAGCGCAAACGATAGTGATGGCAGCAAAGGGAAAAAGCAACAAGTTAAAGCTTAAAAAACCTACATCAACAGAAGAGGAAAAGCAAAATAGAGAAAAAAGAACAAAGAAAAGACATGAAAAAATTACAGCAAATGGAAGCAAACCAGAAATAAGCGAAAGTATACCAAAGAAGGTAACTGATAATATAAAATCAAACATAACAAAGTTAGTATAGTTTTGTTAGAGTAACATTGAATTTTTTTTGCATAGAACGAAGAAGAGAACATGCAGCAACAAATACCTGCAGAGAAAAAAGTTGAAGACAATATGCAAAAAATAGAATAAAGAACAGAAAGAAAAAATGAGAAAATGATCCAGAACAAAATACAAAAAGAAACAGAGGTAACTGAAATTGCAAAATCAGAAAACTAATGCTAATAATTTCACACTATTAAATGTATTCTAAAGTTATGAAAATTGTTAAACAGGAAAAATCTCAGAAAAAAGAAGGAAAAAAAGCTGCGGATGAAGAATCGGAAGAAAAACAACTCAATTCGGTAAAATAAAAAACTTCATAACTTTATACAATGACAAATATTACCTGTAAAAAAGAAAAGGCTGATAAGTACAACAAACTGATACCTAATTATAAGTAATAATAGTCATTATCATTAAGCGTAAATTGTTTGATAAAATAACAGTCAGTATCTTTTAGTTGAAATATATTACAAACAAAAAACTAATACTTATTTACAAAAGAACTGATACCTATTCACAAAAGAACTGATACCTAGTTATAAAAAACTGATACCTACTTGAAAAAATGATACATGGTTACAGAAAATTGATACCTACTTAGTACCAACTGATACCTAGTTACTGCAAACTTTAAATTGTTACATATTTGATAGGAGATATTTCACTACAGCTAATACCCGGTCTATTGTTGTGTTTAAACATAATTTGGATCACAAATAACTTATTGTCTTTATTTTGAAATAATAGGATGATGATGATTTTGTTTGTTCCACATCCAAAATGCATAAAAGAAATATCACAAACAAAACAGCAATCTAAAGATAAAAAGCTTGAAATTACTTACAGATGTGGATTGCAGGCAGTATTCAACACGGTAAAACTGATAAAACAAAATATGCTCTATCCAAGAAGCAGATGGACATAATGAAGAGCACTCCTTTCTACAACTTCTTTAGAGTTTTCTATGAAGAGAAAATTTTGATGAAAGAATGCAAAAAACATCAACACAATTTGGATGCTTTATACAAATGCTACTCAATTGTGGAAGATGCATTATTATTTTCCAAAGAAATGATGAAAGTTACAGCAACGGATATAAGTTTGATTTTTGGCCTACTACTAAAAGGAATTAACATTGAGCCAACTCAGAAAATGACAAGCAGAACAATTTCAATGCAGTATAGGGAATTTGCAAAGAGAAACTTCGGCAATTGCACTTATATAACAAGAAATGTTGTGGAAAAAAGAATAAAGCAAGAAATTGCAAAGAAGAAAAAAGAGTATGAAAAAGACTTGCCAATGTTAATAGTAATTGAAATACTATTAACATTCTTCTTTCCAAACAACCAGCAAAAGTTAAGATGGTGACTTCTACCATACTTAATTAATGTAGAGACAATGCAATTGGTTTCTTAGCCACTAACGATAGAAAAGAATTTCAACAAATTTGTTAAGAAGTTCATCCATAATCCAAGAAATATGTCAGGATGCTCCATGCTTCCATTGGTAAGATAAGTTAATCAAAAATTTATTACTTAATTTTTTTTAACAAGCATATCTAATCAATTCTTTTTATGTTACTAGTATTGCATTTGTGAGAAACTGAATCTCATTCAACAAAGACAATATTATACTCCATCTTTACCAAGATTTACAAAATAGGATTTAAGGAAACTCAAAGACAAAGCAATCAAAGCAGTTTTTGATAACGTGAAAGATGGTGATGTAAGTAAAAATTCCATTTAATTTTTGTTAATATGCTTTAACTCTTATATAGAATAAAGTTTAATTGCCTATCCTTTCTTCTATAACATAAAACTGATACTACAATGATCAAAAACTGATACCATATCATTGCATAGTAAATAGTATCAAAAAAAAAAAGAATGCAAAAAACTGATACCATATGTTTACTTGCTTGATACGAATACTAATAGTATCATAAACCGATATAAAAATGCAAAAACTGATACCAAATGATTACATGCTAGAATCTAATTATGGAAGTATTCAAAACTGATACTAGAATCCAAAAACGGATACCTTATAATTTCACAATTTACACTGATACTACAATCCAATAACTGATACCATAGTTGTACATCCTTGAAACCGATACTAATATTATAAGAAACTGATACTAATATTATTAGAAACTAATACTAGAATTCGAAAAATGATACCAAAGTTTTACATGATTGAACCTGATACCAATAGTATTAGAAATTAAAAAAATAGCTATTCGTTTTATTGCGTACTATTTCCTTTTTTCATTATAGTAAAAATTGAATTAGCATTGTAAATTGAAATCATAGCTTAAAGCTGAAACAAATTTTCCAACACCAATTTTCTAGGTGAAAGAAATCACAAATTTCAACCCATATGAAGAATATCTACTTCAAACAGAGACTGTTGAACACAATTTCCCCAAAATTCAAAAAGAAAAGCATGGAAAAAAAAGAAAGTTTGAAGAAACCAAAGAAAGTACACATCCATTTGAGGAAGACATAAGCATCAGGATCTTCCAAATGCATATAAAAGATTTGGAAGAAGAAACAAAGAAAATAAGAAAAGAATTGGAAGTAGAAAAAAAGAAAAGAATTAAAGCAGAGTAAGAATTTTTTAGGTTGAAAGAAGAGTTGAAAGAAATTAAGTTGAAGCTGAAAGATAATGAAGAGAAAAGATCACAGGCTGAAGACAACACCAATAAATTTGAAGATAATTCGAATGACAGTGAAGAAAACGGTGAAAATAAAAAAGAAAGTTTCAATGTGAAAAGCGACATTTCACAAAATGAACTAAATGCAGTTATTTTATAGAAATGGAAATAGAAAAAAATGAAGAAAAAGATGAAGAGTGTGTACAAAAAAGAGCAGATAAAACATAAGAAATGAAGAAACATATGCCCATCGAAATAGAAAGTGAATTGGGTAAAAAACCGAGCAGCGAAGAAATACAATGTGAACATGAAGAAAAAAAACAGACTTCAACTGAAGTGCGTCAAAAAGAAGAGTTGCAAAAAGAAAGTAAAGTGCAGAGAGACAACTCAGAAGATACTCTAAATCTTCAAGTGGATAGAGATGTAAAAAACCAAAGTATACTATATGTCGCTTTAGTGCTTGACTTTACCCCTCCATCTTTCAAAATTTACGACACACAAGACTTTGAAAGTGAAAAATGTGAAGAACATGTGCAAACAGCTGTTAGAAAAGAGAAATAAACAGTCACAAAATCAAGTGACAAAAAAATCAAAGCAACACAAAAAGGACAGCTTCTTATATTCAAATATTAAAGGCAAGAACAAGAGTGAAAAAACAACATCATAGCTTTGAATATGGGATGAAACAAAAAAAGTTGCAAATAAGCCAAAACCTGAAAAAAAAGATGTTGAAAACCAAAGTGAACAAGACAACAATCCAAAGCCACTTGCAGTAATAGAGCCAACACTTTCAGAGATAGGGCTTGGACATTGCAAATGTTTGATCTATCTCAATGTTGAGCGACAGAACGTGATCAAAACTTTCTTTTCATTAACGATATCATCACAAAAGTAAGTGTACAAATATGTATATTAATTTTAAATATAAAATTAAGTTTATCTAACATATACAAATTATTTTTATCAAAATAGCGTAGTGGCATGGGAAGACAACGACACAATCAGAGGAGGTTGTGTCATAACAAAGAACGCATTAAAACATCTACTAGAAGGAAACGGCACAGACGGGCAGGTACATAATATTTTTTCTTTACATCAACACTAATACCAAAATAAAATCAAAAATGATACTCAAATCCACAACATACTTAAATTCACTTAATGCTTTATTATTTTTATACTTATCAACATACACGGCCACTATTAACATTACTGATACTATTAACAATTTAATATTGCTTCACCAATAAAAAAACTTATATTTTTCTGATCAGATTATAGATTGGTATATTTCAAAATGTGGACTGGAAGAACACAACTATGCTTTCACAACTACAATGACGGTAAATAAAACTTTAATACTCAAGTACATAACAATTGCTTCATTTATTAAATCATAACTTATTTTCATATTAAACAGAAAGCAATTATGTGTGATGTGTGAAAAAAAGTCTTGTCCTCCCTATGCTAGAATCTATTGTACATGACAAATTTGATGAAAGTATATATTTTCCTTTGCATTGTGAGAACCACTAGACATTAGTGGCTTTAACATACCCAACAATGCAATGGTGCCATGTTGATTCTAACCGCCCTAGAAGATCAAACGAAAGAAACAATTCCAGTTTAAAAGAAGCTATAAAATTGGTATGAGATTTCTCTTTCTTTTAAAAAAATATTTATCATGGTGAATATGACCTAAATTTTCAATATATTGCCTATTTTAGAGACATGAAATAGAGGACACGCTCCAAGAAATCTGGAAAAGAAATAACATAACAGACATTGTGGTGAAACCAGATGATATGCATCAAATAAAGTATGCAAAGCAAGCAGAAGACATGTAAGTTTTTTTTCGTAAAAATGTTATCTACTGAGAACAAAATAAATAACACAATTGAAACTACTAGTCATAATCAATTGACAGTTCCTCATTATTCAAACTATCTATGTTTTTGCATTATAATTTTCCATACATACTTCTATACATCATTGTATACCTTTTATATTTAATTGAATTTGATTCTTAATAAAAATATTGAAAATTATTATCTCTCAATTCAATATAAACTTTTAATTCAGTGATAAACAGTTACTACAGGAAGAAAACTGATACCTACATAAAAGAAACTGATACCTACAGAAACAAAACTGACACCTACAAAAAAAAAACTGATACCTGCAGAAATTAATCCTTAGTGTCCTAGTAAAACTGCTAAATATTTTAATTCAAAGCATACTATATGCTTGTATCATTATCTCTGAAATTTAAATTTCTGTATTAATTATAAACCTGTTAATACAACAGATGCAAATTGATACTTATTACATTTTGATGCAAATTGAAAAGAAAGAAATATTATCAACAAGAGCAAGGATTGTACATGCAATATTAATAGATGATGAACACTTCTGGAGTCTGTCTAAATACATGTCAAGCCTATAAGAACAAAGAAAAAAAAAGAACTGAATTCACATTGCGTTATTTCACAATTAAATTTGGTACCTGTAAAGTAATGTTGTTCTGTTGAAATGTGTACTTATGAAGTAGTGATGTTCTGTTGAAATGTGTACTTTCGAAGTAATGATGTTCCGTTGCAATTTCATACTTATGAAGTAATGTTGTTCTGTTATTAAAACGATGCTGCTTTTACTTATAATAAACAACACTGATCTCCTGGAAAGATATGCTGTGGTTGATGTTCTTTTCTTTTCCTATTGTTTATATTATAACAAGATTAACTAGTGTATGTTCTATCATCCAACTATGGATCCCACATAATATTATCAGTTTTATGATGCAACTATCAGTTGTATAATGATATTATCGAATTTCATATAATATTTCAATACAAAACAGTAACTGGGCATCAGTTCTTATGATTGATAGTATCAGTTTTGTTAAAACTTACACTCAACATATGTGACGCCCCACCTCTATACCCATGCTAGCCAAGAACACTACGGTGTAATGCTGTCAACTAGCACGGAGAATAAGGCTGTTGAGGAGCGACCATCTGTGTAATTGCTTTGCGCGAGCACCGATATGTCAGATAGTATAACATGCATTTTATTTCAAGAGGAAATCCGGCATACCGATACAAACACAAAGCTACTACACAGTGGCTATAATAATCTTCGGAAACAAATATAGAAATAAACATAACACAATTCAGTCACAGATAATTCATATCACAAAGGCGGAAAAAGATATGAATATATAATAAACACATGGAAGTGTAAATCAGAGTAGTGATCAAAAAGATCCACAATAATACAAAAGAATAGCAACACGTGCTATACAAAAGAATACAACTATGAGTCTATATCTCAAGTGTATACAACAAAATAAACTACTAATCTAAGTAGTTTGCCAAAAGTCAGAGTAATGAATCCCTGGGGAGAAGTCAAGCAGAAGCACCTGTAACATCTCGGTCTGACCCGAGTATTATTTAATAAGAAAATAATAAACGGATCAGTCTAACTATAAATATCAGATGAAACGATATAGGATAAGAGATATGACTAAACACACAGTAATCACAATGCCAAGCTGTGATATATATAAGTAGTTGAAAAACATCAAGGGATTAATCAATGTCACAGAATCTACACAAGAATCAAAGAAATGTCATACTCCTTATTTTATTCATCAAACCACAATTATTGACGATTATATCAATGTCAATCACAAAAGTCAATGACACACAAATTCACCAATGCACAAATATTGATAAAACTTATCAATGGAAATCATGAAAATTGGTGAAACACAAATTCTAGAAATCATCTCAAGAAATCCAGTCAATGACACACGAATTCACCTATTCACAAAAATTGATAAATCATATCAATAGAAATCACAAAAATATGTGAAGAAGAAAATTTCAGAATTCGACACACAAAATCCAGAAATCACACAAAATAGGGGGGAGGCCTATCACACGAACGGGAGCATGAAAACTCACCAACATATGTATCACACGAACGAGACGCTATCTCATGGTAGCTAGCCATTAATTTTTGACACACGAACGGCCCGAAGACCATGGGGCGCTACCCTACATATGTGAGTTGAAACTCACACAAACGGGGTTTAGTCTCCCTTGTAGACAAAGAGACATCGCACATTGCTAGTTTAAATCACAAAAATGATCGTCATGATAATCAAGAAGTGTCAATTACAGTAAGCTAGTAAATATATGAGCTTAGCTTCATGTCCCATAACCACTAGCTTAACTTAAATATTTACGAACAAATTGTAGATCTCCACTAGAAAATCGTCACAAGAAGTTCAATCGAACAAGTCCAAGAATTAACCGACGAAGTAAACGCAAGCGTTTCATACCACTTGTTTTACTAAGTCGTTTAATTAGATTTCTCATACGAGTGAGGTAAAGGTTTGTATATACTAATAGCTTGGAGACCGGTTTGGGAAAACGAGCTTTGTAATAAAATAGTGATGAAATCGTTTTGATGAAAGAATTTTGATATTTACTACTAGTATTGAAACCTTTATATTTTTAAAGTGACAAATCACAAAGAAGATTGTAGGAACAATCAATCACTAAAGTTCACATTCGAAGACGTGAATAAAATCCAAAGAAATCGATACCGAATCCATCAGAATGGATATTCCCATAAATCACGAAGAAAATGTCATCAAAGTCGATAATAAGTGATAATAACAAAAGGGAATCAACACGAATCGATTAACATTGGAAATTCAATCCAAAAAGGCAAATTGGACTCAAACAGCAGGTTAAGTCGACTGAACAGAGTTTTCAGTCGACTGACCCTGTACCTGGAAATTTTCCAGGTTCAGGAAACTTTCTGTTTCCAGGTTCAGTCGACTGAATAGAAGATTCAGTCGACTGAATCATGCCTGGAAACTTTCGGGTTCCAGGTCCAGTCGACTGAACAGAAGATTCAGTCGACTGAATCATACCTGGGCTGTTTTTCAGCCTATCCAAAGGAAGAGCAAACTCCTCCAAAAAGCAATCGGTCGAACATTGGCTCTAAGGGTTTATGCCAATCGACAACCCGGCCCTATATGCTCCTCGATGCATCACCAAAAGCATGATCAAACATCCATAAAAGGATTTTCACACAAATTTGACTTAAAAACCCAAAAATTGGAATATTCACAAAACCAATCCAAATCAAGAGCAAATGCACATAAAGAAGTGTTAGGAATTCATACCCAACAACCAAAGATAATTATAGTCATAGATGTGAGATAAAAATCTCACCTTTGAACCCGAACGATTGAAGAAGATGCTTGAAAGCAAAGGAGAATCAACCACTCTTCAAATCCAACTCATGAAGCTTGATTCTAAGCTTTAAAAGAAGAACATTCCCAAAGTTAGGTTTAGGAATTTCTGAAATTGATAAGAGATTGAGTTGGAGAAGAAGAAGAGAAGCTTACCAATGGGTTCTTCTATTAGTTTGGAGCTAGAACTTGATTTGCAAAAGAAAACTAGGGTTTTGGAGTTTTAATTTCCCATCTCTCCCACCATTGATGCTTTATAACTGAAAAGAGGAGAAAGTGAGGGTGAATGGGGAGGAGTGGCTCAGATTTGAGTATAAGTTAAACATAGGGCTGAACCCAAACCCAAAGTGAAAAAGTAGCAAAAATCAACTTTCTCCAAACATATCGAAGCTTATACTCAAAAAGGTCGCAAACGGCATTTTAAACTCAATGGGAGTGGTCCCGAGTCCTATGTCGAGCGTATGCAAAAAGTAGCTTTTTGGACTAAATTCCTAGTACCGATAAATATTTAAATAAAATATTTAAATATAAAAATCGACAAACATGCGGGTTGTTACAACATACTTTATGAAACAACAATTAGTGCAGGTCTCGGGTTTTGCAAACACCAGATATCATTCTAATTATTTAGTAGTATTGATGTCAATTCTAGCACGTGTTATAATACACAAAACTGATACTAACAACTAACCAAAACTCATAATAAAGCCGTTTATATCCAATGAATAAAACATTATCTCCAACCAAGCTAATTGATATCCAAACTGTAAAAAATGATAACAAAACTTAAAAAAAATGATACATGTAAAAACTTATAAAAACTGCTACTATAAAAAATGATACTGGTGCCAAAACTTGTTAAAACAAACAACAGAACTGATACTGCAAAAACAAATAACCGATACTATCATCTTACTAAAATAGCTGAAATTAAAATCAATTTCATAATATGCTACACCAAATACAAATTAATAACAAAAGGTTCAATTACTATAGACCATTGAAACAAGTCTCACATATACTTATTACTTTGAACAAATTAAAAATGTAAAATCAAATCATATCCTCTTTGAAGCTTGACAATTCCATTTATTATGATCAAATTGCCTGCACTCACCATATCTGTTTTGCTTGTTATGAAAATATGAAAATCCTCCTTTGTGCTTCACCGGTGGTCTGCCAGCGTCACGTTTCTCCTTTGGTGGCTTGATAACATCTTGAATGCTACCATCACCAATAGGCCTATCATAATTTGGAATAGGATTTATAGCATTGGCATAAGAACATCGATAAGCGTCAACAGTGAAATAATTCTCGACAAAATCATATACAGACAGCATAGACTTGTTCATACACTTTATAGCATGACCACAAGGAAATCCCATAATTTTCCATTGGTTGCAACTACAAACCCACTCCTTCAAATCAACACAATGAGAGTTTGGAGATTTCACTTCGAAAGCAAAATCAGAAGATTTATATACATCACATCCAAATCCTTCTCAATCAATTCATCTAAATGTAACTCCATAGAAGGACAAAGACTTGTTATCCACAAACGACATTCTTCTCTTCTTCTAGCCATTTGTTCCATAATCTTAACACGAATACCATCTAAACACAAAGTAACAGGCAATGCTCATTCATTTAAAATCCAACTGTTAAAACTTTCTACAACATTGGAACTATATTCACCATAACGTTTCCCTAGAAAAAATAAATCCACCCACTTATCAAATAGCTTATCCTTTAAAAAATTCACACCGGCAACACCACCAATTTGACAAAACTTAGAATATGCTCCTTCAAATTCATATAGATTAGAATCTCTAGAACACATTTTGAATAGATCAAGAACAGACACATTTGCATTTTTGGCTTTCACCGCTGAAAGAAGATTTTGTTGCATATGCAAATAGCAATAACTATGATAATCTGAAGGAAAAACATCACGAACACCTGAAAGAAAACCTTAGTGGCGATCTGAAATAAAAACTAAAGTACGCTCTTCTTGAAGCATTTGTTTTTAAATGGTTCAAAAACCATGTCTAGTTATCCACATTTTCTACAGAAATTACACTCATAACTAAAGGGAAGAAACCTGCAAATGCAAAAATAATTAGTAAAAAAACTAAAAGTAATTATGACCATAAATATAAAACAATTCATAAAACTGATACCTAAAACCTGATATGACCATTATAAAAATATTGATAACCACAACATTATGCACATTAATCTTCATTCTAAAACAACAAAGAAACAAAAATTGACATATATTATGATACAAAGGAAATTTCAATACTACATAACTATAAATGATACTATATATGAACGTACATGAAACTGATACTAACATTATAAACAAACTGATATTAATTTCATGTTTAGCAGTATGAAATTATTATACCAAATACAAACTTACAATTCAATACAATGAAAATTCTGATACTAGAAACTTGCTACTTATAAACTACAATTCTTAAGACTGATACCAACATAATACAAATTATGATAAATAATGTATATTAATGATCATGCCAGGTATTATGATCTCAATACAAATAACTCAAATCTGAAAAAAAAGACATGCCTTGATCACCATTTTTTGCAGTAGCACCCATCAACACGCCAGGACGTCCCTTCAAGTGAGTAGCATCTAAGAATATCATAGGACGACAATACTTGAAACCAAGTAAACAAGCACCAAAAGCAATAACCACCCTTTCAAATTCATTACTACAAGGATCAACATAACTATCTCGATTAGATTTCTTCACTGCTTCCAAATACCAATTCAAATCATCATAAGACAAAGCATCATTACCATGCAACTCCATCAATGCAAGTTGTTTCCCATGATAAGTATAACCATAAGACAATTGAAAATTGTATTCTCTTTTAAAATCAAGTATAATATCCTTATGCTTTTTACTTGCACAATCGCGGATCTCGTCAATAATCATCGGTTTAACAAACGAACTAGATATATGTGGATTATTCACATGTCTAAGACCAGCCCCACAAGAATGATCAGGAACCAAATTTCTCATAAAGAACCTTTTCAATTATTCAGAATCACAGGAACCATGGACTTTGAAAAGACAACCATCTTTATATGAAGAGCAAATCACAGTAACTCTTGTAGCATAATTCTTTAAAAATATTAATTTATACCCCTTTTGAAGTTGATATGCCATCAAAAACTCTCTAAAATGTTCAGCTCCTCCAAAACGAAAACCAACAAAATCAAAAATGCTTAATGACGACCCTCTCCTCAACATATCTTTTAAATAACTTTTACCATTAACAACAACATTTGAACAGAAAGGTACAGTAGAAGATGAAGAAGCACGAACATAGGATGAACTTGAAATAGAAGTACCATCAACAACTTCCAATTCAGAACCCTTAACCTTAATGGTAAAACCAAAGAAAGAACTTTTCTTGTATAACTGAAAACAAATTATGCTTTGAATATCAGAATCAGTGTCAACCATAATAACTTTGTCCTCAAGCACATAAGAAATCCGCATAGAAGAAGGAGTTAATTGAGACCGATATAGACATATCTCATTCTTCAAATCATACAAAGAGCAATCGATAAACAATCGAGTGCTAAAAGTGTTATTATTCAGCACAAACAAACAAAAAAGGCCGTTATCCCCACTGCCAAAAAAATAAAAAATAAACATTAGTAAAAATATGTTCAATTTAGAATAGTAATTATTCAATTTAACAAAACTGATACCTACCGTAGACAAAACTGATACCTAGGTACTGATAATAATAAAATGATACTAAGAAAAAATAAAATGATACCCAGAAACTGAACCTAGAATACGATAGTTTTCCACTCTATC
The DNA here is from genome assembly GCA_030765085.1 of Allium cepa. Classification (NCBI taxonomy): domain Eukaryota; kingdom Viridiplantae; phylum Streptophyta; class Magnoliopsida; order Asparagales; family Amaryllidaceae; genus Allium; species Allium cepa. The sequence continues at coordinate 346,629,765 of CM060928.1, read as the reverse complement.
ACAACTTTATATACAACCCAAGCAACGATACTTTTCCAATCATCCCAACATTAATGCAAGAAAATGCAAAATAAATTAAATGAAAAGCTAATTAGAATACAATACTGCATAAAGAAACAAATATAATAATAAAAAACCTGTTGCTACTTGCACAATTTTCCATTGACGAACGAACAAACAATGAGAACAACAGCACTGCATATCATTCGTAAAAATGAACACAATTACAAATCACGGACAATTTTTTTTAACTCGAATAGAAAAACAATAAAAAAATAGAATAATATAAGCATACCTAAGAAAAACGAGATCACGGTATAGTACCGAAAAAGAACGAGATCAACAAATGTACGTAAGAAAAATGATCGATGAAGTACAATTTTCATAAGGACGAAATTGAAATAAATAAACAAAGTTGATCGATATTTTAATTGCGAGAAAGATATTTGATCGCGACTGAAAAATTTGATCGAAAGAAAGAAGAATAATAAGCACGCGAAATTGGGCTGAAAGGGAAAAACGATAATTTGTCCTTTGGAGAAAAATATTAGCGGGCCGTCCTACATCTAAAAAAATCCATAGAACGTGTCTTTGAGGAAAATTTCCTGAAGTTATAATTATATTCAATATATCACTTGGTTAACATACAAAATATATAGTTTACACGAAATGTTACATTTATAACATCCTAGCATATCATTTCAACTAAAAAAAATTCATGCATTATTTCTAGTAAATTCTTTAATTATGTCGTCATAACCTAGTACATCCAAAATATTCATTTTCAATGGTACTTGTGGTTCCACTTAATTTCTCCTGTGACAGGGGTCTACGAAGATAACTATTAATTAATTTTCATTTTAAAAAACTTCGTTACGTCGAATATTTGTTATATAGATACTTTGAATATTTGTTATATGATAAATCTATAATATTAGTATTTGTTTTCATAAACAATTAATGCATTAGCTGTAGAAATACAATAGTATCAAAAAAATTATAATTATTTTGAAATTACGAACTAAGCCTTATGTTTGAGAAATAATTTTTTAACCATATGATTATGCATTATATGACACTATTGAATTGTACCTCAAACAATTAAGGGCAATGAAAGGACCTATTCAATGGGCGTGAAAAAAGTTAATGAATTCATCGAATTAATACACACAAGCACAATCCAAGGTCCATTGATATCAAAATAGTTCACTTTCTTTGTTAAATTCACTAATAAGTTATCACATATATAAACATGTATATTTGATATACAATTAGTTTGTGTATAATATATTCATAAAATATAAAATGAAAGTAGAGAACATAACATCCAAAGAAAATTTTTCCAATTTGATTGAATATGTAAGTATATTAGAAAGAGTTCCAAAAGTATTTAAAAATGAATAAGATTCAACCTCAAAGTCACTTCTCACTATGATACATAAGAATGAATCAGTAAGGAGTAACTGGACTTTGTTGGATAAAGTATGCTTAATAGTGAGTGACACCGAGTTAAAATATTTCTATATGGATATGTGTTTAAGGGTAAGTACATAGGTTAAATATTATTTCATCTAATGCAATGCTTGATAGAGTTAGAGGTATGCGCTAGAGGAAATTATGTAATTTTTTATATATGCCTAACTCCTTGGCCAATCTTGTTCGAAAAAAAGGTATTTACTTTCTATTATATACTTGATATGATTTTATATTAAGTACATTATTTTATTAAAACTACATTTAATAGAAAACCCATAAATGGTATGTTCTTTGATTGTAGTTACAAAATATTGTAACCGTGAGTAATTTAGATAATGAAAACAAATATACTATTTTAAATGTTCCTAATCAAAATGCATCGAGACTGGATATCGACGTATCCATTGAGTCATAGTACGTAACGCTCTTCAAACGTTGGACAGTGTATTACTCATGACTGTTGAGGACACCTAGGAATTACGTACTGATAGTTATTGGATAACTATGGAGTGACTCATTCGATAGATTTCTATTGGTTAACATAACTAAGGTCCAATAGAAAATATCAATATGACTGATTTGTACAGTTCTCTCGGCTTGAAAATACTATAGATCTTCAATATGAAAACTTCGCTTTGATTGTAGTCAAATTATGGCACGATGTCCATCGAGTGACTATAGTTGGGTCTATTGGAAGTACTAAAAGCGAAGGACTATTCAAGAGGGGATTCATCTTCCGAATTATATGAGGTTACTATTACGGAAACTCAAGTCAACTCAAAGTTAAAGTCTCTAGGAAGAGAGGTTTGGTTAATAATAATTGTTATTATTAAACCAAGGACTTTGTATTTGGACTATAAAATTGAATGTGGACGATGTTGGATTTTTGACCATTATTAAATTTAATAAGTCCAAAGTGATATAGTTTTGACGAAGAGAATTGGTGTAAATAATTGTCATAACTGGGCAACGCTTAATAAAGTGAAATGGGATTTTACCGAAGTTGAGAAAGCGATAAATTTGAGAATAATATCACACCACCTACTAAGTAACGTGTGATCATTAACATTCGAATAGCTCGATGTTAATTGTTATCCCATTTTTTGGACAAAGCTGGAATATCAACGTTGAGCGCATCTCCACCACGATCGAGCTAAGAGGAAGCAAGCAAGCGTATATAAGTCTGGGATTTCACTCATGATTCAAGTATAAAAGTCCATTCGGTATCAAAGGTTTGAAGATTCATTCGGTAATATATCACATATCTCATTCGGCAAAGCCTCATTCGGCACTCAGAGCACACAGTTTCATCCGGCGTTCCCAGTGCAAGAAGTCATTCGGCATTTAAAGCACAGGCTCATTCGGCATTCGGCATCTCCCTGCCGAACCAAGTACACCCCTTCACTTCCGAACTCCCACCGAACCAGATTTCTTCGCCAATCGCCGAACCATGCTACCACCGGACCATGCTACCACCGAACCAACTCCAACCTCACCATACTACCACCGGTCCAAACAACATACCACTCACCGCCGAACCAAAGCCTCGCCGAACCAGAAAGTTGCCAGTCCAGATTGCTTCAGCCCGGGCCCACCAGCAGCTATATACTTCCAAGACCCCTGCCCCCTACCTCATTCTATAAATAGAGGGGCAGGGGTACAACAATGGCAGACAAGTTTGAGAGCTCAAACCTGGAAGGAACTTTCAAACAACTTTCATACACTTGTACTACAAGCTTTGTACTTGTAATCGGATTGGAAAAGGAGAATAACATATAAAGTGGACGTAGGCACACTTTGGCCGAACCACTATAAATCTGTGTGTCTTTTACAGTTTAGCCCCTACTTTTTACGTATTTGCATACACCACCTAAATCAATACGAACAACATAAAATCAACTAAATCATACAACTTGGAGCTGTTTGCCCATTTTGTACAAACATCTTTGAGTTATTTGCTGAGATCTGTGATTTGTGTTTGAATATTGCTGACTTATATTCATACACTGGTGCTTTCACGACTTTGGGTGTTTGCGGCCATTTTTCACGCAAACATTTTGGTGCTTTCACTGAGAACAACCAGCTCCCACTACATCGGATAGAAGTTTGGATTTGGAAGACAATGACTAGGCAAAACAGTAGAAGGCTAAGGGCTGAGAGAAGCCAACAAGGAGGAAGTCAACAAGCATCCTCCGGAGGTGAGGAAGGACCGGCTTCGATCTACATAACCCGGGATGAAATGGAAGCCATAACAAATTCACTGCAAGAGAGGTTGCTGAAAAGTCAACAGGAAATGATGCAAACTTTCTTGGAGCAAATGAGAGTTGCAGGGATGCAGAACCTAGGAACAGCTACAACGGCTGTGGATGCAGGACAAGAAGCTAGGGTTATGGAACCCAATGAAGGACAGGATACGGAGCCAGGCGGCAATCGACAAGGGCTTGGGGGCAGGCCCACAGGATTCAACACAGGAGAACCTTTGGAAGGAGTTCAACAGGCTAGAACCAACGTTGCTGCTAACGAGCCACACGAAGAGTATGTACCGGAGTTCCCTCGGGGGCAACCCCCGACAGATAACGGTGGATTGGTAGATATAATCAGGAAGACTGTGCGAGGTGGTTTGACCAACGGAGACTTGGAAGGAGTAAACAGGAGTCCATTCACTCGGGAAATAAGGATGGCTCAGAACCCACCTAAGTTCAAGCTACCTAGCGTGGAGGTATACAATGGCAAGGAAGACCCTACGGATCACTTGATGAGATACACCAGACACATGGAGGTGCTGGGGGCATCAGAGGAGGTGATGGCCCGATGCTTCCCTTTGTACTTGACGGACTTAGCTGCGATGTGGTTCAGGCAGCTGGAGGAAGGATCTATCAGGACTTGGAGGGAATTGGTGGAAAGGTTTTTGGGACAGTTTCGGGTTCATGTCAAGAGACCGAAGAACGTGATGACATTGACATCGGTAAGGCAAAGGATGGATGAATCGCTTAGAGCTTTTCTAACTCGATTCAGCGCCGCAGTTGCTTCGGTGGATCGGCCCGATCCATCGATGGTTTTAATGGCAGCAGTATCAGGAGTCAGGGAGAACTCGGATTTCAAGGTATCTTTGATACGAGATCCCCCACGGAATCTCGACGAATTCTTTCATGAGGCAGAAAGGTTCCTTCGACAAGAAGATGCGAGTACGGATTTAAAGTCGAAAAAGGTTAATGCAGTTGGGGTAGGAGGACCATCCAGCAACGGTTCAGATAAAGACAAAGGAAAAAGGAAGTTGGACGATGATTCTGGAAATGCTAGGAAGCAATGGAAGGATCCAAAGTTTTCCACATACACAGGATTGAACGAGACACTGGAGCGGATATACCTGGATACTCGAAATCGCCTTCACTACCGGAGGCCGGCTAGGAGAGAACCAACAGAACGGGAAAGGACATCAGGAAGGCACTGCCTCTTCCATGATTTGGATGGACACGACACCAACAGCTGCAGGCACTTAAAGGACATAATTGAGGAACATGTAAGGAATGGACAACTGCCACAATATGTTGGACCTCGGGATGCAACGGCGAGGCAGGAGCAACTGCCGCCTACCTCAAGCTACGATGGTGGGAGGCCCAGGAATGATGGTCGGTTGATCATCCCTTGACCAGGTTAATATGAAATAAGTAGCAAACTATTGGCAAGCAACCAAGTCATTTACACATGTACGGGGACGGAGATAGCCCCTAGGCATGCTCTGAATGATAATAAATTGCGATGCTGTGGTTTGTGAAATTTATCTTTTGCTTTTGGATTGGACACTGCTTTTCTTTTTGATTTTCGATTTTGGAGCTTCGATTGAGCTCCTGGTTTTTCTTGCTTTTTGATTTGGATTTTCCTTTGGACAATCGTTTTCGGTTTTGGATGTTAGTTTGGATTTCTGTTTTTATGGTTTTGGATTTGGATTTTGGATTTGGATTCTGGATTTGGATTTTGGATTTGGATTCTGGATTTGGATTTTGGATTTGGATTCTCGATTTGGATTTTGGACTTGGATTTTGAGTTGGATTTTAATTGGATTTTTATCTGACTTTTGATAAACGGTCGTCGGGTATGGATTATGCCTGGCAAGGGGTGAGTCGCTTTGCCCGAACGTGGTAAATTGACTCATTCAGGTCGTCGAGTATGGACTATGCTCGGCAAGGGTCCGGAGTGACCAGGATTCGGCCTAGGACTTAGGCCCTATATTATCAATCGTTATTTTCAGGTCGTCGAGTATGGACTATGCTCGGCAAGGGTCCGGAGAGACCAGGATTCGGCTTAGGACTTAAGCCATGGCATTGTACAACATCCAGGGACACTGGACCAAGGTCGTCATGTGTGGATTAGGCATGGCAAGAACCCGGAGAGGTTAGCTCAAAGTCCAGGGACACTGGATCAAAATCGTCAAGTGTGGATTACGCATGGCAAGAACCCGGAGAGGTTAGCTCAACATCCAGGGACACTGGATCATGGCCGTCAGGTGTGGATTGCGCTTGGCAAGAGCCCGGAGAGGTTATAAATTTGGACATCGACCCAAAGAGGTCCTGGATTCGGTTGTTGGCTATTGGATAAGGATGGTTTGGGACTCGGTTGTCGAGTTCGGACGGACATGGAATTGGCTCAAGCTTTGGTTATTGGATTTGGAACTGGATATCGACCCGGAGCAGTCAAGGATGATCTACTCTGGCAATATGGCTATGAATTTTGGATATTGGATTCGGGACTATACAAAACACGCCTTCCTACCGCAAGGCATATTTTGGGGGCAAAGTGTTATCCCATTTTTTGGACAAAGCTGGAATATCAACGTTGAGCGCATCTCCACCACGATCGAGCTAAGAGGAAGCAAGCAAGCGTATATAAGTCTGGGATTTCACTCATGATTCAAGTATAAAAGTCCATTCGGTATCAAAGGTTTGAAGATTCATTCGGTAATATATCACATATCTCATTCGGCAAAGCCTCATTCGGCACTCAGAGCACACAGTTTCATCCGGCGTTCCCAGTGCAAGAAGTCATTCGGCATTTAAAGCACAGGCTCATTCGGCATTCGGCATCTCCCTGCCGAACCAAGTACACCCCTTCACTTCCGAACTCCCACCGAACCAGATTTCTTCGCCAATCGCCGAACCATGCTACCACCGGACCATGCTACCACCGAACCAACTCCAACCTCACCATACTACCACCGGTCCAAACAACATACCACTCACCGCCGAACCAAAGCCTCGCCGAACCAGAAAGTTGCCAGTCCAGATTGCTTCAGCCCGGGCCCACCAGCAGCTATATACTTCCAAGACCCCTGCCCCCTACCTCATTCTATAAATAGAGGGGCAGGGGTACAACAATGGCAGACAAGTTTGAGAGCTCAAACCTGGAAGGAACTTTCAAACAACTTTCATACACTTGTACTACAAGCTTTGTACTTGTAATCGGATTGGAAAAGGAGAATAACATATAAAGTGGACGTAGGCACACTTTGGCCGAACCACTATAAATCTGTGTGTCTTTTACAGTTTAGCCCCTACTTTTTACGTATTTGCATACACCACCTAAATCAATACGAACAACATAAAATCAACTAAATCATACAACTTGGAGCTGTTTGCCCATTTTGTACAAACATCTTTGAGTTATTTGCTGAGATCTGTGATTTGTGTTTGAATATTGCTGACTTATATTCATACACTGGTGCTTTCACGACTTTGGGTGTTTGCGGCCATTTTTCACGCAAACATTAATCGTTGACCAAATTTACACCTATGAGTCAAACAACCGAAGTGATGAATTCTCTTTAGACCAAACGATTAAATTAGTTCATAATTGTTATAAATTAATTAATATTTATGAAATTTGAATATGATTTTGGAAATAAAATTATTGCATATATTCATAATAGTTATGAATATATTAATCGATATGAGATATCAATAACAAATAGGTTAAATATGATTGTACGTATTTAATTTAGGTTAAACGAGCTTACAACCCATAATATTTGGAGATGATAGGTAGTTGATTCGGCTAGGGTTAGAGGCAGCCACAACATAGGATTAGGGTTTGGAGATGTGTGGCTAAGATCTATTGAGAAACTTGCATAGTTTGCTTTCTTATCCTTCCTATATAAATACTAATCTTAAAAACATATCTCATGCTAATTCATTTTGAGTCGTCGTCTTCTTCTTCCTTTTCATAGAAGCAACTACTCTCTAAAATTATCCTAAAATCTCAAATCCAATTCAAGTTCAAACAAGAGACTATTTGATAGTGAAAGGTCGTTGTTTCTAAACTAGTAATCTGACGAATCAAGGAATTCTAGAGGAGGAGAATTCATTATTTCAAAGTGGACTTTAGGATATCTATTCTAGGTAATGTCTATTTATGTGTTAATTATATTATTGTGTTTTTAAGATTTTTAATCATATAAACTTATGTATATAATTAGATTATTGTTATTTCATCAGTTAGGTGAGATTTTTGCATGTACTGTTGTTGTCACAATGGAAATTGGATATGTGTATAAAATTTGAAGATCTAGTTAATTATTTCTGTTTGTAATCTAATACTAAATATTAAAATAATTTTAGTTAAAAATTATATATGTTTATTCATATATATATATATACACATTTGTGATTTAATATTCACATACTATTTGAATTAAAATATATGTTTTCATATTTAATGTATAAATATTGATCTAAATTTTTTCTAAACAATTGTTTATGTTTATTGTGAATTATAAGTGATGGAAATAATTATTATCATTTGTTTATATATTATTAATAATACTCAATGGTTATCTTCTTCAATAAATTCATGTAAAATTAAACATGTTTTCAAAATTCATTTATATATATATATATATATATAAATTAATTCATCATGTCGAGTGTTTGCGCCAAAATTGGTCACAAACCCCAAAAGTCATGAAAGCACTAGTGTTAGCACACAGATCCACAATATTCAAACACAGATCTCAGATCTAGATAAAGTAGAGAATAAAATTGAAGAAATATCAAAATTAAAATGAAAGAAAGCAAGAAAGAACACAAGATTTATAGTTGTTCGGCTATCCCCAGCCTACGTCCACTTTGAGTCAATCCTTTTATTCCTTCTATCCTACAATTACAATTACAAGCCTTTGAAAATCAATAGCAAAAATGACAGAGTTTAGCCCAGGAAAGAAGAAGAAGATCCCTTTTTTAGTTTCCATAGGACTGCTATTTATAGGCGTAGATCCTAAAATATCTACCTCAGAACCAGGAATACCTCTTCATATGCGCAGGTAGGCCTGCCAAATCGATCCAGGCTGATTTTGGATCGATCCATGTACAATTTTTATTGATCCAAAAGTAGTCCAATCGAGGCGAGATCGATCATGGATGTCCTTGAGCGCATAAGAAAGCTAATGCGAAAATTTCATCGCATTTGGACTTGTAGAATGAGAGTTATGATCGATGCAAGTTGGTATTTGCAAGTAGGCTGAAATGTACGTATAGATACTAGTTCATATCGATCATCTCGATCACCTTCGTATCCACCATCTAATTATCCATCGGTCCGCATACCCATAGTCGTAGTCTCCGCATAGATCCAAACTTCACGTGCTATGATCCATATCCTTCGCTCCACCTCGACTGCTTCCTTAGTATCCATCGACACAAAGTACAGAGCCATCGTATCCATCAATGCTTCGTATCTATCGGCATGTGTTGTTCATATCCATCGACTAACCCTCCGTCATATCCATGTTGTTCATATCTATCCTTTGTATCGATCTGAGCTTTTCTTTTTCATACACATCGGTTGCTCCCTTGTTCGTATCGATCCCAAGCGTAGCATTTTGTATTGATCAGGAACACAATCAATAAGCACTGTGACTGATAAAAAGCAAAGTTCCAAATGCATTTCCCTTATCCAAGCTCGTATAGATCGATACGAAACCGTCGATCCAAATTGAACTGCTGAGTCCATCCCTGATCGATACGAACTACTATCGGTCCAAATCCATGTGTGTTATCCATATTCGCATACATCTGTCGATATCCCTCGATCGATACAAACCATATCGATATGAATGACATCCATCGATACGAAGTAATCCATGTAAATCGATACGAACAATATCGATCCAAAGGTATCGATGCTAACCATTTCTCTTCAATATTGATCTATCCATAGCTTGAGCATACGAACTCCGATTGACTTGAGATTCGAAACGTAGCCTTTCCTAGCGTTGTTCACCATTCCCAATCGATCCCCTCTTAATTGGAGCTCGGTAAAATTTTGACGGTATCGATCACAGCCTTGTTTCCAATCGATCTCCAATCCTGATATCCATCCTTTCTAGCCAATTTGTTAGTATCCCGGCCTTGACCAAAAGGCGGGGTAACATTTGCCTCCCAAAACATGCTTTGCAGTAGGAAGGCGTGTTTTGAATAGCTTTAAATCTGACATCCAAAGTCCATATTCCATCCATAGCCATTATATCCCATCCATAATCCAATATATTACCAAGCCATCCTATCAAGTATCGTATCCTTATCCTTATCCAAATCCGCAACCACTCCGAGCCGATATCCGTATACGAATCTAGTAACCAAATCCTTAGCCAATTTCATATCCATCTGAACCCGATGATCGAGTTCTAATCCATCCATATACAATAACTAATAATCGAATCCAAGACCTTTTCGGGTCGATATCCGAATCCGAGACCACTCAGGGCGCTTAGCCGAATCCTTAGTTGTTCATAACCAATATCCGAATGCATAACCTCTCCGAGTTCTTGCTAAGCGTGACCTGCAATCAACGACCTATGTTAAGTAATGCCTTGGTGTTCCTGGTTCATTGTCCCTTGATGCTGAGTAATGTCATGGCTTAAGTCCTAAGCCGAATCTTGGTCGCTCCGAACCCTTGCCGAGTATAGTCCATACCCGATGACCTGAAATAGTAACCAATAATATAGGGACTAAGTCTTAGGCCGAATCTTGGTCTCTCAAGAACCCTGTCGAGCATAGTCCAAACTCGACGACTTGAATAAGCCGATTCGCCACGTTTGGACAAAGCGACTTTCCCCTTTCCAAGCATAATCCATACCCGACGACCGTTTACCAAAAACATATAAAATTCCAATCAAAATCCAATCTGAAATCCTGAATAAATTAAAAAACCAAAAATCCAAACCAGAAAAAAGCATCCAAACTAAAGTCCAAACCAGAAAACAAACAACACAAGGAATTCAAACCAAACTCCAAAACCAAACTAGGAAAAAGCAAATGTCCAAATCGAAAAAGAAAAAGCAGATTTCACAAACTAGAGAATCGCGGTTTATCATCATCTCAGAGCATTCCTAGGGGCTATCTCCATCTTCGTACATGAGTAAGTGACTGAATCGTTTGCCCAAAGTTTGCTACTTATTCCATGTTGTCACTATCAGTTGATAACCAATCGATCATTATTCTTGGGCCTCGAGCCATCGTCATTTGAGGTAGACAGTGGTTGCTCCTATTCCACCTTCACATTCTGAGTCCTGACTTATTGTCGCAGCTAACCATTCCTTACATGCTCCTCGATTATATACTTTAGATGTCCACAGCTGTTGGTATCATGCTTGTTCAGGTCATGAAAAAGACAATGCCTCCCTGATGCTCTCTCACCTCTCGAGGGTTCTCTCCTTGCCGACCTTCGGTAGGGAAGGCGATCCCGGGTTTCCGTGTATATCCACCCCAATGTTTTATTCAGTCCCGTGTAAGTGGAGAATTTTGGTTCTCCCCAGCGTCTCCTTGCCTTTCTAGAGTTTTAATCCAACTTTCTCTTTCTTCTTTCCTTATCCTTGCCCGAGCTTTCGTCGGATGGTTCTCCATCCTCAACCTTATTTACTTCCTTTACATCATAACTGAACATGCATTTTCCCGTCGAAGAAATCTTTCGACCTCGTGAAAGAACTCCCCGAGATCCATTGGTGGATCTCGTATCAATAATACCTTGAAATCTGAGTTATGCCTGATTCCTGACACTACCGCCATCAAAACTGTCGATGGATCCGGTCGATCCACCGAAGCAACTACTGCATTGAACCAAATCAAGAAGGCCCTTAGCGATTCTCATGTCCTTTGCTTCACCGACGTTAGTGTCATTACATTCTTTGACCTTTTGATATGAACCCAAAACTGATTTAAAAACCTGTCCACTAATTCCAAACATGTCCTGATAGAACCATCTTCCAATTGTCGGAACCACATAGCGGCTATATCCGTCAAGTACAAACTGAAACACTGGACCATAACTTCCTCCGATGCCCCCAGCACTTCCATTGTCTTATGTACCTCATCAAGTGATCGGTAGGATCATCCTTTCCATTGTATACCTCCAGAGTAGGCGCTTGAACTCTGGTGGATTCCGAGCATTCTGATGTCACGGGTAATGGACTCTAGTTTACTACTTCCAGATTTATGTTTTCTAAACCTCTACACATACTTCGTCTGATAATCTCAACTAATTCAGTGTTATCCACCAAGGGTTTCCCCCCGAATTTTCGATGAAATTCTGGTACACACTCTTCATTATGTACTCTTGTTCTCCTGCCGGAAATCCTGTTGTGTGGTGTCACTTGGAATCCCTCCATGAATCGGTTCATTGTTGCCTGGTGGTGTGCCTCCAAGCCTAGGTCCATCCAGATTAGTAACTGTGTTTTGATTGGGGGCTAGGCCCTGTTGAGCTGCTCCATCTACTTGCCTGTTACGTCCTTCTGTTCCAGCTCTATAGATCAGAACACCAGCAGCTCCAGCTATTCATGCCTATCCAAACTGTCTGATAATGTTCTAGATCATTTTCTCTTGCCTTTTCAACAATTCTTCCTGCATAGCTCCCATCATCATCTCCATCTCATCTCTAGTGATGAAAACTAAGGCCTGATTCTCTCCTAAGGAAGCCTCTTGACTCCTCTCTTGGTGGCTCCTCTCTGATAATATCTTTCTAACTGATTGCCTAACCATGATCCTTTTAGATCTGATCCTATAGCTTTCCAAATCTGAACTCCAAATCTGATGTAGCGGGCGCCAGTCGTTCTCAATGAAAGCACCAATGTCTTTGCGCCAAAATTGGTCACAAAACCCAAAAGTCGTGAAAGCACCGGTGTTAGCACACAAACCCACAATATTCAAACACAGATCTCAGATACAAATAAAGTAGAGAATAAAAATGAAGAAATAGAAAAATTAAAATGAAAGAAAGTAAGAAAGAACGCAAGGTTTATAGTGGTTTGGCTATCTTCGGCCTACATCCACTTTGAATCAATCCTTTTATTCCTTTTATCCTATAATTATAGTTACAAGCCTTTGAAAATCAAAAGCAAAAATGCAGAGTTTAGCCTAGGAAAGAAGAAGAAGAAGAAGAAGAAGATCCCTTTTTTAGTTGCCACAAGACTGCTATATATAAGCGTAGATCCTAAAATATATACCTCAGAACCTGGAACACCTCTCCTCATGCGTAGGTGGGCCAGCCAGATCAAGCTAGGGTGATTTTGGATCGATCCATGTACGATTCGTATCGATCCAAAAGTAGTCCAATCGAGCCGAGATCGATCATGGATGTTCTGAGTGCATAAGGAAGCGAATATTTCATTGCATTTGGACTTGTAGAATGAGAGTTATGATCGATGCAAGTTGGTATTTGCAAGTAGGCTGAAGTGTACTTATCGATTCTAGTTCGTATCGATCGTCTCGATCACCTTTGTATCCATCATCCAATTATCCATCGGTCCCCATACCCATAGCCATAGTCTTCGCATCGATCCGAACATCACGCACTATGATCTGTATCCTTCGCTTCACCTGGTCCGCTTCCTTAGTATCCATCGACACGAAGTACATAGCCATCATATCCATCAATTCTTCATATCCATCAGCATGTGATGTTCGTATCCATCGGTCAACCTTCCTTCGTATCCATGTTGCCCATATCTATCCTTCGTATTAATCCAAGCTTTGCTTCTTTGTACCCATCGGTTGTTCCCTTGTTCGTATCGATCCCATGCATAGCATTTCGTATCGATTAAGAACATGATCGATACGCACTGTGACTGATCCAAAGCGAAGTTCCAAATGCATTTCCCTTATCCAAGCTTGTATCAATCAATATGAAACCATTGATCCAAATTGAACTGCTGAGTCTATCCCTGATCGATACGAACTACTATCGGTGCAAATCCATGTGTGTTATCCATTTTCCCATCCATCTGTTGATATCCCTCGATCAGTATGAACCATATAGATACGAACGACCTCCATCGATCCAAATTAATCCATGTTGATCGATACGAGTAATATCGATCTGAAAGTATCGATGCTAACCATTTCTCTTCCACATTGATCCATCCATAACTTGAACATACGAACTTCGATTGACTTGAAATTCAAAACGTAGCATTTTCTAACCTTGTTCATCATTCCCAGTCGATAATGTCTTAATTGGAGCTTAGTCAAATTTTGACGGTATCGATTATCGCCTTCTTTCCAATCGATCTCCAATCCTGATATCCATCCTTTCTAGCTAATTTGTTGGCATCCCGGGCTTGACCAAATGGCGGGGGTAACAACGGATGCCTTAGAAAAAAGTTTTAAATTGTTTTAACTTAATTTATATTTTATAAAATTAATTTATTTTCGGCCTATTATCAATTATTTAATTAAAAATATTATTTTAACTAAGAAAACTCTAAAAAAAATTCTTCAGCCTTAAATTATGTTCCAGATTTTCTAGAATTATAAAACTTGAATTTTGTTCATACAATTATTTTATTTTAATTTAGTATGGCCGAAGCTATTTAATTCAATATATATACACACACATATAAATACATACATATACACATACACAAACACACACACACACACACACACATATATATATATTAAAATCATTATTACTTCAGATCTAATATGTTTATTAATTAGTAAGTTAAAAAAATTATTATTTTAATATAAATATATATACACATATATATTTCTTTCTTGTTATTTATGGTACAATATATAGCTATATAAATTAATAAATATTTTATGCAATATTATAATGTTAAAACATATTTTATACAAACATATGTATGTATGTATGTATGTATGTATATAAACCCACATACACATAAATTATCATTTGAAATTTATAACTATATGTTCATGCATATATTTGACAACATACAATACATATAAAATGAGCTAATGTGTCCGTTGCAATGTAAATTCCACCATCTATACACGCGCATGTTATACCCTTCACAGATTGTTATGTTACACTTGCACACACACATATATATGTATATGATACACACATAGATATATACATATATGTATGTATGTATGTATTTTTATATAAGTAAAACCAAAATTAAATAAATCTCAAATTACAATTTGTAAATTTAAATAAATTTTGTACACAAAGTGATATGTTGCACTTAGATAATTTATAGTGGAATATGTTTAGACATAGCTACATGTCATGTCATGGATAATTTGCTAATTAATGACATTTAATGAATCATGCAATGTAATTAAAGAGAGAGAATGAAAGATTTCCCTTTCCATATAATGCAATTTATGCTCTCAATTAATTACTTGCTTTAGAAGTAAAATGAAAGGTTTCCTTCCCTAAATGAACCCTTAGAAATAATTTTTAGGTGACTATGATACACTACACGTATAAATTAATTTCGTTTTAAACTTCCTTAAATAAAATACATGATTTTATTTAAACTAAATTTGGAAAAGTTATAAATGGATTTAGACTTCATAGGCCCATTAAAGATAGAAAATGGTAAAAAAATTAAGTTCATCCATTTCTTCTGCTATAGACTGGTCTAGTTCCTTCCATAAGATCGGAACACAATTGCCTATGCAGTCTAAATTAATCATGTTAAGGCTAACTAATTAAGCTTATGCACTTAGTACAGTGTCTAGAACGGTGATGTCAAGGACTCGAATTGGGTATTCAAGTATGTTATCCAATCTGGTTACCTGCCTGGCTTGAAAGGTGAAGTGAGACCAAAAGTTGCCCCTAATAGAAAATGCCCAATTTGAATAGGTCCTTGGGCTAATTTTCAAAATATTTTTGAAAATTAAGACAAAATTTTTAATTTAAATTTAAAATAAAAATGTTTATCATAAAATTTTATAATATAACATAAATTTTTAAAATGTTTGAAAATGTAATGAATATTTTCAAAATGTTTGAAAGAATTTAATTGTTAATTTTAAAATTTAAAATTTATTAATAAGATTAATAAAATATATCAAATAAACGAGTTAATAAATTAATACTTCTATGCATGTATTATATATATTGATATATGCTATGTTAATTTAAAGTGTTAAAGATAATATAAGTATACATGTATATATGTAAGATAAATTTTGAAATTGATATAATTTATTTAATTAAATAAATTAATTAAAATTAATTAATTAAATAAACAAAAGTACGCATATATAACATATATTTGTTATATTTTAAAGGTGTTATATATGTTATATTATAAGGGTTATAACATTCACTATAAATATTATACTGGATATGTTCAATATAAAAGTTGTATTGGAATACTAATATAAAATTAATGAAAGAGTTAATTAATTAAATAAAATTTAACTAATAAAATATTTGACATAAGACTATCATATAAGTAATATGAAATATAAAGATTATAAAAAAATAAAACATTAGTGATATGAATGTATTAACTGAAGGCGAAACATTCAAGAAACCCAAATAGATCTAAGGAATGAATACATATGTAAATGTACGTATACCATGATTTTCGATGTGTCTGACACTTAAATCTCGAGAGTATTTCAAAAAAATACATTATTCCATAAATCGATATCACACAATATAATATATTGAAGATTATGAATTTTCAATATAATGTTGTCCTCTACCATATATATATATATATATATTAATAAATTACTTGCATATTGCTTAGTTGTTGAGCAAATTCAAGCTAGGGATGTTATGTGTAGTATTAGTAATGTACTGAGCAAATGAAATAAGATATCTATTTGTTGAGAAAACTCAAGGTACATATACATACTTAGTCCATTGCTATATGGTAGCTACAAGTGAATAATCTCTTTTGGTTTGTTGAGAAAAATCAAGGTCGAAATGTGACTAGGACAAGGAACCATGGATTAAGAGTTGTATATGGTACAACCGATAAGGAGTTATCCATCGTCTGTGGAGCTATGACTTGTTGAGTAAACTCAAGGTAAGAATTCCAAGATGAATGAGTCCTAACATT
Organism: Allium cepa; assembly: GCA_030765085.1. NCBI lineage: Eukaryota > Viridiplantae > Streptophyta > Magnoliopsida > Asparagales > Amaryllidaceae > Allium > Allium cepa. The sequence continues at coordinate 346,612,967 of CM060928.1, read as the reverse complement.
CACTAGTGAAGTTGAAATACTTCTATATTTTGCTTGGAGATTGGTTTGAAACATAAAAGACTAGTGGAAGCCTTATTAGAAAAATGAAACGATAACATTTAACCTTTCTAATATTGGAAGAACATATGCTATATAATGTTATAATGATCTGCATTGATAAATTGGTACATTTATTCGGATTGATAAAATGTTTATCAATTAAGATATATAAATGAATAAAAGATTGAAAAATAGAAATATAACATATACTTGCTAATATATGCTTCTTGCATGTCAATGTTTCAATACCGATACAAACACTTGATTTTACAATTACTAAATATATTCATAATTTGGTGGCTAACACGTTTATTTGGTCTAAAGCATGTATTAAATTCTATGAGTTTCAAACTCTAGAAGTAATACAGGACCATGGATTGTCGATCTATATACAATCGCATATAAATGTTATATGGCGAATGTTCAAAGTTTGTAATGTACAATATTTTGATGAAATTAGTTCATTCGAAAAACCAACTAAACTTAGTGCGAGATCAAGTATTTAATTTGATTGGTTGCAAAAGGATCTTATGGTGTCAAATGACACTAGACCAAAACTACCATACAAATTTCTTAGAATTTGATCACTGAAATGTTAGTTTTATCAGTTCGCATCATTTTTAATGTTCTTAAATGTCAAGGATGATCAAATGCATCTTTGTAAAGAGTTCGTTATGATATCGTAGTAAGGGTTTTCTTTTGAATGGTTCGACCATTAAAATGAAAAAAATGAATCTATAAAAGTAGAAGTGATTTAAGGTATAGTTGGGATGAAGAGAGTGAATAGTAACTTCTACTTCATAAAGAAACATCGAAAATGAGAATTGTAATGATAACCGATATTTAACATTGGAATAAGAAATAAAATTTGTAATCCAAAATGTATTTTCATGTAAAAAATTATTTTCTATGAGATATATTTCTTTAAGTTCAGGATATTTGGTCAAATAACTCTCCGCTGTAAACTAGTTGCAGTATATAAAATAAATAACCTATATTAAGTGAATAATGGACCTTCGAATTCAGTATGTAGGAATGACAGAAATAGTGTAGCATGGCATATAACACTTATTGATTGCAACGAGTTATGTATATTGTTTTCATAATATGTACTGCACATTATTTATGAAATAATGACTATGTTTTGGTATCGACTAAAAGGTAAGTATACCTATAGTTCAGTACAGATATTATGAATATTTGTTATGAAATAGAACTGTAATGTGGTATCTGTTTCCGTAATAAAAGCAATGTATTGGAAAATACAGAGGTATCTAATATTATTTACAATAATTTCGAAACTATAGACTAAGCCTAGTTTTGAGAAATAATTTTATTATATGACTATGAATCATATGATATCGATTAATTATATCTCAAACAATATGGGGCTATGTACCCATTTATTAGAAGCGTCATTAAATTTGGTGAACTTTTTAGATTGGTACATATAGATATATGCAATTGTAGATCTATTAATACCAAAACGGTTCCACATACTTTGTCATATTCACCGATGTGTTATCACTGACATAGACATGTGTATTTGATACTTATGCGGTATGTCTATGTAAACTCATGGAATATACAGCGGAAGTAAATAAAATAACATGCAATAAAATAAAACAATTCGATTTGATCGAACATATGAGTATATTGGAAAGACTTCCTAAAGTATCTAAAAATAAATAAAGATTCAATCTAAAAAGTCACTTCACTATGTGATACATAATGATGTATCGATAAGGAGTAATCGAACTTTGTTGGACAAAGCACAATTAATAATTCGTGAAGTTGAGTTAATTTCTTTCTATATGGTCATGTACTTAAGAGCAGTACATAAGTTTAATATTATTTCATCTAAATAATATTTTACAAAATCATACAAGATAAGGATTTGTAAGATGCCCCAGCATATCCTAGTCTAAGGAGTTGGCAGGTTGTGTGAATCGAAAGTCTGCACATAATAATTGTTCACAAGGGATCTTGTATGAACCTCCCTAAAAGGACTTCGGGAAAAACTATCATTAAATGACATATTTATGTTTTGAACGTAAGTTTTGTAAACTAGAGGTAAATTAGTTTTATAATTAAGGAAATTCATAAAAGTTTATGAATACCTATTCGATTGCACTAAGGAACCATTATTGTTTCAAGAAATACCAACTTCGTTGTGAAGGAATTTTTTAGGAATTATTGGTATTAAAATGGAATTGGATACGATCCATAGATAGAACTGACTAGATGAGATGAAATGAAATTAAATAACCTAAACTAACATATCACAGTAGGGTGTCTAATAAGTATTCTATCACATCGAAGAAAAACTATGAGTTTCTTATCATTGTCGGAAATATTTAATTCTCGGTTATTTAAGTAAACTCCTAAAAAACTATGAGTTTCTTATCCATCAGCCGCGATTGTGTCTTTATGAGCAAGACTAATGTAGTTGGAATTAAATGACAATGTTGATAAGAATAACCTCGTAAATTCTAATAGTTGAATTACTGTAACAGTTTCGTTACTATACATATTCAAGTTAATTCGGATTTACTCATAAAACTGTTGCCTAATATGACTTTAGGTTTTAGTATATATGTGTTGAGATAAAAAGTTATAAATATAGATTTCAACTAGACTGGTTGCACATAACAACTAAAGTGTCTTGAAGTCAGTGGGATCAATATCGAATTTGTAGGATTTTGGATATGAGCCAAGAAATGATATGAAAGTATCATTTTTTGAGCATCAAGATTGAATTGGTATTTTGATAGAAATATCATATAGTTTGATTTTCAATCAAAGTGCAGAGGAAGTGTTTGCTCACAAGAAAGAACATTAAAAGGTACATTGATAATTTTTAATCATAAGTAAAGAACAAACTACTGATTGTTAATGATGTACTAGTGTTAAAATCAGCTTTAGTTGTAATACTCGACATTGGATTAATAAATGATGCCTTTTATAATAAATATAAGATAATGGAATGTCCTAAACGATATGCAGTGACACCTTATTAAAATTGCAGTTTTTTAGATAAATGACAACAGCTCCCCGGGACCCGATGGTATTAATTCAAAATTCTACAAAGTCATTGGGACCAAGTCAAATATGATATTTGGAATGCTATGAATGGAATCCTTCATTATGGAAAATTTATAAGAGAAATCAATCACACTTTCATATGCCTCATTCCAAAAAAGTCAGGTGCTACTGAGATGGGCGGCTTTAGATCAATTTCTTTATGTAATGTCCTATGTAAAATTTTAGCCAACCTCCTTTGTAATTGTATAAAACCTTACATGGACAGTCTAATTTCTTATAACCAAAATGCCTTTATATAGGGGAGAGTTATTTCGGAGAATTCATTGCATGCTTATGAAATGGTTAGAGGATTCAACAGAAAAAATTGCAATAATATGTGCCTAAAAATTGACTTGCATAAAGCTTATGATAAACCGATAGAGAGTTTATTCATCGTATGCTAATGTCCATGGGATTTCCTATATTATTTACTAACCTCTTATATAAGTGTATATCTACCCCCACTTTTTCGTGTTAATTGATGGATCCCCATGTGGATTTATTAAGAGCTCAAGGGGACCAAGACAAGGGATCCACTATTGCCTTATATATTCGCTATTGCCATGGAACTTCTTGCCATCAACCTCGATTTGGAGTACTTGAAATGTAACTTTACTCGTATTTATAAGATAAATCCAGTGATCACTCATTTACTTTATGCAGATGACATTTCAATTATGGCCAAAGCTAATTTAAATACTACTTAAAGCATTAAACAGAGCTTTCAAATAATGAAACAATTGATTGGATTCGAAGTCAATGAAAATAAATCCAGTGTGTTCTTTAGCAAAGGGGCTAGAAATAAGCAACAAATAGCTACCACTTTAAATATTAGTGTTGGATGTCTACCAGTGATGTACTTAGGCATTCTTCTGTCTAATAGTAAACTTAAAGAAAGGGATATTGGAAGCTTGATTGACAAAGTCAACAAAAAATTCAACCACTAGAACAGTAAACTTCTTAACATTGGTGGTAGAATTGAGTTAATAACAACTGTCATATATCCAATAATACAATTCTGGTTATAGTTCACAAATTCCAATTAATGTCATATATAGAGTCAATTCTATTTGTGCTAACTTCATGTGGAAATCTAAAGCTCATAAGATGAGCTAGGATAATGTTTGAAAGACTAAAAATGAAGGTTGTGTGGGAAAAAACAAACAATTTGGCAATCAGAGATAATAACAACAATTTTTACACCTGGAAATTTTTGCTCAGAGCAAGAAAATGGTGTTCAGGGATAATAAAAAGAAAAATAGTTAATGGTGAGAACACATATATCTAGATAGAACCTTGGATTAATGGAACTGCTCTGGTAGATATGTATGGGTTGAACTCTATGTCCCTTTATGGTGGAAATAACAGAAAAGTTTCTTCACTCATCGTAGAAAATACTTGGAAAAATCAACTAGATTACGCTCCTCCTCAATGTCAAAATCTAGTACACAACATCACAATTTATAACCACTTGCAACATGATTACTGGTTTTGGAATCCAAGCCCTAATGGTCAGTTTAATTTATACTCGACCTGGAATCATATTAGGAAAAAATATACCGAATTCAATAGGCCCAATATCTTTTGGGATGCTAATTGTGCTCAAAAAATGTTGATTTGCTCTTTCCTGGCTAAGTTGAATAGGTTAAATACCAAAGACAGAATATGCCAATGGAACAATAGTATAGATAAATCATGTGTTCTTTGCTCAAAACAAACTGAAAATAGAGATCATCTATTCTTCTATTGTAGTTATTCAACACAAATTTAGAAGAAGTTATGAACAAGCTCCGCATTAACATAGGAAATTCTAAAGACATAGACTCAATTCTGGATATAATGTGTCAAAATCAAGACAAACATTCCATGTCCAGCCAGTTTAAAAATATGGTATTCACTTCAATGATTTGGAATATTTGGAGTGAACGTAATTCTAGAGTTTTCAAAGGAATTGAGTTACCAATTCATGTTTTAATTACTCTTTTAACCTAGGATTGCAACAATATTGTCGATAGAAACTTGAAATCGAAGAAGGTAAATAACGAATTGAAACTTATCTTAGATAATTTTGGGATAACAATCGATCAACTACAAGGACGTCGACCTTCTTGAGCTAGCTTTGGGATTTCTCTTTGAGTAGCTTGGTTTTAGCTCATTTTTCTTAGAGGTTTACAGAGTGGATACTGCCATTTTCGTTGCAGTGAAGAAGCTTTGAGATTTTATTAGTTTAGTTAAGGCAAGAGCTGTTTCTCTCTCTCTCTTGTGATGGGCTTTGTTTAAGACGTGTAGACGGTTTTTCCCTGTTTTGATATTTTAGAATTCTCCTCATGTTATTCTTATTTTATTTTGTTCTATTTTTATTTTTTTTATTTTTTCCCTTTTTTATGCCCTAGGTTGCTCGTATGGATGGTTTTGAATGTATTTCGCTTGTTTTACTCCTCCATCTATTAGACAGCTTGGCTTTGGCATATTTGCTGTTTATTGTCAATATATGGACATAATATGTACTCTTTTTCCTTGTAAGGCACCCATTTAGGTTAGGGGGATTGCAAGGTTTTAACGAGGCATATTATGGAAGTATATATTTTGTTTTAATAATGTACCTTTCTTCAAAAAAAGTGTTTGATATGGAACATGTAAAATTGATTCCTTTGCATTAATAATAAGAATTATCATATATGTTACGTTGTCTATGATATCATGATTTGTTTATGTATTTGATACGTGAAGCAAATATCAAATGCAAATTGATATCACTAAATGGTCATTTGAAGTGTTCTCATGTGTTTATGAAATATTAAAGAATTGTTTACAGGAATAATTATGAAGGAGTATTTGTACTCAAACTTCATAAGTGATATTATGAATATCAAGTATCATTTACAAAATAATAACTACTTTTTGCTGCTAACTGAAAATAAATTTAGTTTTATTTTAATATGGATATTTTGAATATTCGTAATAAGATAAACCTATAATAATGGGTATTTGTTTTCATAACAAATTAATGGATCATCTATAGAAAATACAGTAGTATCTAAAATTTAATAATTATTTTTGAATTATGGACTAAGCCATCTCTTTGATAAATAATTTTTTGACCTTTAATTATGAATCATGTGGTACTATTGAATTGTAACTCAAACGATTAAGGGCAATGAAAGCATCCATTCAATGGATGTGAAAATTTTAATGAACTCATTGAATTGATATGCAAACACACACACAAATCCAAGGTCCATTCATATCAAAATAGATTCGCCTTCTTTGTTAAATTTACAGATGAGTTATCGTATATATGAACATGTGTATTCGATATACAATTAGCTTGTGTATAATATGTTCATATAATATAAAACGAAAGTAGAGAACATAACATGTAAAGAAAATAAAACATTTTGATTTTATCAAATATATAAGTATATTGGAAAGAGTTCCGAAAGTACGTAAAAATGAATAAGATTCAATCTTAAAGTCACTTCTCCCTATGAAATATAAGAATGTACCAGTAAGGAGTAACCAAACTTTGTTGGGTAAAGTATGTTTAATAACGAGTGACATTATGTCAAATTATTTCTACAAGAATATGTGCTTAAGGATAAGTACATTGGTTAAATATTATTTCATTTAACGCAATGTTTGATAGAGTTAGGGGTATGTCGAGGGGAAATTATGTAATTTGTTACATTTATATAACTCATTGACCAATCTTGTTCAACATAAAGGTGTTTTCTTTCTATTACAACTTGATATAATGTGTAATATCAATTATTTAATTTAATTAAATATATATTTAATAGAAAATAATAAATGGTATGTTTTGTGATAGTAGTTACAAAGTGTTATATCTATGAGTAATTTATCGAATAAAAACAAATATACTATTTTAAATGTTCCTAGTCAAGATGCATCGAGACTAGATATTGATGTATCTGTTGAGACTAAATTATATGATGCTCTCCAAATGTTAGATAGTGTATTACTCATAACTACAGGGGACATTTAGGGTTTATGCACTGATTGATAGTTATTGGATAACTATAAATGACTCACTCGATAGTTTTCCATTGGTTAATATAACTAAGGTCAAACAGAAAATATCGATGTGACTGATTTGCATAGTTTTCTCAACTTGAGAATACTATGGATCTTCAATGAAAAGCACCGTTCATCATGACATAATGTCCATCTAGTAATAGTTGGGTCGATTGAAAGTATTGAAAATGATGCATTATTCAGAGAGGATTCATAAAAGTCTCTGACCAGAGCGGTTAGGTTGATAATAACAATTATTACTGAACCAAGGAATTTGTGTTCATACTATAGAGTTGAATGTAGACGATGTTGGAATTTTGACAACTACCAAATTAAGTAAGTCCAAAATGATATAGTTTTGAAAAAGAGAATTGGCGTAAATAATTGTCCCAACTGGCGAACGCTTAATGAAGTGAATTGGATTCTATTGAAGCTGAGTAAATGATAAAGTTGGTCATAATGTTACACCACCTATTAGTGACATGTGAACATTAACATTCGAATAGTTTGATGTTAATCGCTGACCAAATTTACACCAAGAGTCAAACAACTGAAATGATGAATTTTCTTTAGACCAAACGATCTTATTAGTTTATAACTATCAAAAACTACTTAATTTTATGAAATATTAGTTATGATTTTGAATATGATTTGAGAAAAAACTTACTGCATATATTCATAATAGTTATAATATATTGATCGATATGAGATATCGATAATAAATAGGTTAAATATGATTGTATATACTTAATTTAGGTTAAATGGGCATACAACCCATGATGTTTGGAGATGATAGGAGGCTGGTTTGGCTAGGGTAAGAGGCGGCTACATAGGATTATGGTTTGGAGATGCGTAGCTAAGATTTAGTGAGAAACTTACATAGTTTGGTCTCTTATCCTATCTATATAAATACTAATCTCAAAACCCTATCTCATGCTTATTCATTTTGAGTTGCCTTCTTCTTCTTCCTTTTCATGGCAGCAACTATTCTTTAAAATTATCCCAAAATCTCAAATCCAATTCAAGTTTAAACAAGAGGCTATTTGATAGTGAAAGGTCGTTGATTCTAAGCTAGCAATCTAGCGAATCCTATAATTTTAGAGGAGAAAAATTCATTATTTTAAAGTGGACTTTAGGACATCTGTTATTTCATTGGTTAGGTGGGATTTTTGCAAGTATTGGTATTGTCACAGTGGAGGTTGATATATGCATAAAGTTTGAAGATCTATTTTATTATTTATGTTTATAGTCTGAAATTAAATATTAAAATAATTTGAAACATATATATTTTTATTCATACACATAATATATATATATATATATATTAATTTATGATTTAATGTTTGCATACAATTTGAATTAAAATATATGTTTTCATATTTAATGCGTAATATTGATCCGAAATAACACTTATTTATGTTTATTATGAATTATAAGTGATGAAAATAAGTTTTATCATTATTTATATATTATTACCAATATTCAATGATTATCTGATTTAATAAATTCATGTAAACTAATCCATGTTGACATTCACTTTAATATTTCTTTTAAAAATTAATTCATCATGTCATGTGCCATAAAAAAGTTTCAGATTATTTCAATTTAATTTTTTTAAATTAATTTAGTTCCGGCCTATTATCAATTATTTAAATTAAAATATTATTTTAATTGAGAAAACTCCCAAAAAAATTCTTACACTGTATGATATGTCTCGAAATTTTGTAAAATTATAAAATTGAATTTTTATCATATAACTATTTTATATTAATTTATTATGGTCGAAACTGTTCAATTCAATGTAATATATATGTGTGTATTTGTGTATGTGTGTGTATATATATATATGTATGTATGTACACACACACTAAAATTATTGCAACTTCAGATGAGATATGTTTTTGATTAGTAAGTTAATTTTTTTTTACTATTTTAAAATATATATATATATATATATATATATATATATATCTTTATTGTTATTTATGGTACAATATACAATTACATAAACAAATAAATATTTTATGCATACATAAACACACACAAAAAAAAAAATTATCATTTGAAATTTATAGCTATATGTTCTTGCACATGTTGGACCGCATACAATACATACAAAATGAGCAAATATGTCTGTTGCAATGTAAATCCCAACATTTATACACAGGCAAGTTACCCTACATGGGTTGCTATGTTACATTTGCATACACATATATATGTATATATGTATATGATACACACACACATATATATGTATATATGTATATGATACACGCGCACACATTGACATACACATCTATGTATGTATGTATGTGTAAGTAAAACCAAACTAAATAAATATCAAATCATAATTTGTAAATTTAAATAAATTTTGTACACAAACTAATATGTTGCACATGGATAATTTACAATGGAATATGTTTGGACATAGTTGCATTTCGTGCCATGAATAAATTAATAATTAATGACATTTAATAAATTAATCAATTTAATTAAAGAGAGAGAATGAAAGGTTTCTCTCTCCATGTAATTCAATTTATGCTCTCAATTAATTACTTGCTTTAGAGGAAGAAACGAAAAGTTTCTTTCTCTAAATTAACTCTTATAAATAATTGTTTGGTGTATTTGATACACCATACATTTAAATTAATCTCATTTTAAACTTCCTTAAATAAAATACATGATTTCATTCAAACTAAATTTAGAAAATTTCTACATGAATTTAGACTTCATAGACCCATTAAAGATCCATAATGGTAATTTTTTTTATAAATTCATCCATTTCTTCCGCTGCAGGCTGGCCCAGTTCCTTTAATGGTATCAAAACCCGATAGCTTATGCAGTCTAAACTAGTCATGTTAGGGCTAACTAATTAAGCTTGCGCACGTAGTACAGTGTCTAGAAAAGTGACGTCTAGGATTAGAGTTGGGTAATCAAGTAAGCTGTCTTTCCTGATTACCTGCCTAGTCTAAAAGGTAACATGAGCCCAAAGATTTCCTTTAATAGGAAAGGCCCAATTTGAATTGGGCCTTGGGCTAATTTTTAAAGAGTTTTGAAATTTAAAACAAGATTTTAAATTTAAAAGTTAAAATAAAAATAAAAACATATTTATTGTAAAAGTTTATAATATAGCATAAATTTTCAAAATATTTGGAAATGTAATGAAAATTTTCAAAATCTTTGAAACAATTTAAATATTAATTTCAAAATTTAAAATTAATTAATAATATTAGTAAAATAAAATAACTAAATGAGTTAGTTAATTAATATGTATGTACGTATGTATGTATAATACGTACATAAATATATATATGTATATATGTATATGTATATTTTTGTATATTTATATAACTAAAACAAATATTAAATAAATCTCAAATTACAATTAGTAAATTTAAATAAATTTTATACACAAACTGATAAGTTGCACTAGATAATTTACGGTGGAATATATCTAGACATGGTAACGTTTCATATGAAGAATAAATTGCTGATTAACGAAATTTAGTAAATCGATCAATTTAATTAAAGAGAGAGAATGAAAGGCTTTTCTCTCCATGTAGTGCAATTTATGTTCTCAGTTAATTACTTGCTTTAGGAAAAGATATAAAAGGTTTCCTTCCCTAAATTAAGTCTAATAAATAATCGTTAGGTGTATTTGATACACAATACGTTTAAATTAATTTCATTTTAAACTTCCTTAAATAAAATACATGATTTTATTTAAACTAAATTTAGAAATTTTCTAAATGAATTTAGGCTTCATAGGCCCATTAAAGATTCAAAATAGAAGAAAATTTGAAACTCATCCATTTCTTCCGTCGTGGGCTGGCACGGCTCCTTCAGTGTATATGAAATCATAAAACATATGAATTGATAAGAAACTCTATCTTAAATAGTTTAAGACGTGTGGTTGAGAGCTTTATGCTATGACATAAGTTTTGTAAAATAAAAAACGACTAGTTTTATGTAACTACGAAGGCATTACATGAAATGTTTTCTAAATGCGTACTCTATTGCATTGAGAAGTAATCATTATTTCAAGAAATAAATTGTTAGGGTGCACATGATATTAGTCTCGTAAATGCTCGATTATGGATTCAGATATTATCATATCCATATCCGTATCTAAAATCATTTTCAAATATCGAATATCCAAATATATAGATGTAGACAAATGTCAGATATTTATCATATATTCTTTGACTAGATCATAACTATTAATCTAGATAAATAAATAAAATAATTTAATTCATTATAAATCAATTTCGGTACTAAAAATATAAAAAACAATAAACAATCTGTGAAAAATAATTTTAAGAGGAAAATATTGATTTTTATACACATGTTAATTCTTTACTAGATAAATAGTAAGTGATAATCATTTTATGTACTAAAATGCACTAAAAAATAGTATAATCTTGGTATAAATTGGACGAATTACTATCGGATGCAGATATGGTTATATCTGCATTCGTGTCCATTTTTTGGATATTGGATATATTTCATATTTCGAATATGAATACAGACGAATTTCGTATTTTTAGAGTACTCATTGACAACCTTACGTGAGATTTGCTCATAAGGGATCTTATGTGGACTATTTAAGGAAATTTGACCGTTTTGTAAGAAAATTAATACGAAAAAATTAATGGATTTTCCTTCCTTATTTTGTAAGGAAATTTGACCATTTCCTTCCTCAAACGTTTCTTTCCTCATTTTGTGGTCAATAGAATCTAAAGGGTTTTCCTATTAATACGCCGATCAATAAAACGGTTATAATCTAGCGCGTTAATTTCTCTCATCTTGATCTTGATGGACGATCAAGACTAAGTGTACAAATTTGGAAATTTGGTCCTCTCTCTACCTATAAATATTAACCTTTGTCCATCACAAAGGATATAAAAAACACATAAAGAAAGATATAGGAAAAGAGAGAGAAACCATTTCCTTTATCCATTGAAACAGCTTTTGACAACAACCATTGATGATTCATATACGAGATGTCTGGAGGTATGTTTTATTGATTCATTACATATGTGATAATCATGTAATTCTAGATCTTAGGGTTTATGTTATTCGCAAGATATAATTTACGTGTGGTATCAAAGCATGGTTTTAGAATTCATGATTATCCATCAATATATAAAACGAAACTAGCATAGATGTATGATGTGATGTTTGTAATTTTACTATGATGATGATAATGATTATTTGTGTTAATATGATTCAAGTTTAATATTCATATTATTTAAGTTGCTATAGTAATCATGATTATCAATATTATTCTATTTACTGTATGCTTAGACCTGATCTGGAAAGTTTATATTTCCGCAAAGTTAATTTTTTCTACTTTAATGTTTGACCTACTGTATAATATGGAAAAACTTATTATATGCGAATACTTTTCAGAAAGTATACATATTGAAAACAATTGTTTCCTAGTTTGACATTAAATTCATGATCTGGAGCTTGCAAGATAATTGTGTATATATGATTTGCAAAATATTGTTTATATGTTAAATTCCTATATGGAATTTACTTGGATTACTTGAAAGAATGGAAAATGTTTATGAAAAAAAAACAAAAAACAAAAAACAAAAAAAAACAAAGGAGGTGACCACCTGGTTCGATCCGGTTTCCCTCTTTTCTCTCTTGTTTTAGTTTTTGCTTCCGCTCTTAATTTCCTTGTTTCCTCTGGTCTGATGTATGCAGTCCCGTCCACAGGCGGGTGCTGCTTGCATAATAACGTATGAAACATTAATGTTTATCATTCTTCCATGAGTATAGTTCTACTTCCTACCCACAGGAGGCGCTAAACCTAACCTCTGATTATGAATGTGTTTTATTCTGATAAAGAAGCCTACATTTCTTTTATATCTGCAGTTGCAATGCCCTCAAACCTTAATTCGTACGCAACGTCTATCGTCAGACTCAATGGAACCAACTACTCAGAATGGAAAGAGCAAGTTGAGTTTTCTTTGGGCGTACTTGAACTGGACATGGCTCTCCTTAAGGAAAAACCAGCCCCACTTACTAACACAAGTACGTCTGAGGAAAACAAACTCCATGATGATTGGGAACGATCTAATAGGCTCAGCATGATGTTTATGCGAATGGTGATTGATACCAACATCAAAACCTCCCTACCTAAAACTGAAAGTGCAATAGAATATTTGCAATCCATTGAAATTCGGTTCAAAACTGCAGACAAATCCCTTGCTAGGAAACTTATGGCAGATCTTGTAACCTTGAAGTTTGATGGTTCTCGCAATGAGCGCTCATGTCATTGAAATGGTTAACCTTGCTGTCAAACTTAAGAACTTGGGATTGGTTATGGACGATGCTTTTCTCGTCCAATTCATTCTCACTAGCTTGCCTCCTCAGTATGAACCATTCAAAATTCATTACAACACTATTACGGAAAAGTGGAGTCTAAATGAATTGACTAACAAATTGGTTTAAGAGGATTCTAAGCAAGGCTCGCAAGACATTAAAGTTGCTTATTTCACTCAAGGGGTTGGAAAACAAGCTGACAAAAAGAACAACTCACAGCATAAAAGAGCACCACCCAAACCCGATGACGCCACTCAACCATCCAAGAAGAAAAGGAAGGATTATGTCTGCAAATTCTACAAGAAACCTGGGCACTTCCAGGCAAATTTCATTAAGCGCAAAGCATGGTTCGAAAAGAAAGGTAACCCAATGGGTTTCGTAAGTCATTTCAAATCAAATCTTACTAATGTACCTTCTTCTACTTGGTGGATTGATACTGCTGCTAACGTTCATGTTTCGAATTCTATACAGGGATTCATTACGATCCAAATCACAAACCCAAGTGAGAATTTCATTTTCATGGAGAATAAAGATAAATCCCCAATTGAAGTTGTTGGAACTTTTCGTCTTATTTTAGATAGCGGTTATCAGTTAGATTTATGTCAAACTCTTTATGTTCCGTCTATTTCCCGTAATTTGATTTCTGTAAGTGTACTTGATAAATTTGGATATTCTTTTGAAGTTGGAAATGGAAATTTTAGTTTATTTAAAATTCTAGCCTTATTGGTTCTGGAATATTAATTGATGGACTTTATAAACTTCATCTTAAACAAAATGTTGAAATCCAACTCACCCTACGTGGGAAAGAAACTAAAGGAAAGTCATCCAAGAATGATTCTTAATTCTTATGGCATAAAAAAAATGGTCATATATCCAGTGAAAGAATCAAGAGGTTAGTGAAAGATGGTGTCCTACCGGACCTAGACTTCCCTAACATTACAGCATGTGTTGATTGTATTAAAGGAAAAACAACAAAAAACACAAAGAAAGGAGCCACAAGAAGTATACGACTTCTTGAAATAATACATACAGATATTTTTGGACCTTTTGATGTTCCAACTTTTAGAGGAGAGAAATATTTCATCACTTTTATAGATGATTTTTCACGTTATTGTTATCTTTATCGGTTGCATGAAAAATCTCAATCAGTGGATGCTGTACAAGTGTTCATTACTGAAGTCGAAAGGCAATTAGAAAGAAAAGTGAAAATCATTAGGTCAGATAGGGGTGGTGAATTCTATGGAAGGTACGATGAAACGGGACAACATCCTAGACCTTTTTCTAGACTTCTTTAAAAACTTGAAATTATTGCACAATACACAACGCCTGGATCTCCAAGGCAGAATGGTGTAGGTGAAAGATGAAATCGTACATACATGGAAATGGTTAGATCCATGATGAGTCATGCAAATTTACCTATATCATTATAGATGGATGTATTACGAACAGATGTCTACATCTTAAATAGTGTTCCAAGAAAGACCGTTCCAAAGACTCCTTTTGAACTTTGGAAAGGATGGAAACCTAGTTTAAGACATCTCCAAATTTGGGGTTTCCAGTTGAAGCTAGACTGTACAATTCAAATGAAAAGAAATTGGATTTTAAGACAGTCGGTGGTCACTTTATAGGTTACCCAGAAAAATCTGAAGGATATAGATTTTATTGGCCTAACCATAGTACAAGAATTGTTGAAACCAGCAATGCCAAATTCTATGAGAATGGTGAAATCAGTAGGAGTACAAAACAACAAGAAGTGGTCATTCATGAAATAAGGGTACCTATTATCTTACTCTCTATTTCGAAAGTTATTGGGAATCATCCCATTGTTGAACCTGTTCACATTGAGGAAAACCCAATAAATGATCAGCAACTCCATAATGAAATTATCACCAATCATAATGTTGATGAAGTACCACAGGAACTAGCATTAAGAAGATCTCAAAGACAAAGAAGATCAGCTATTCCTGATGATTATATGCTTCATCTAATTGAATCTGAAGGAACTATGGACCCCATTTCTTATTTACAAGCCATTAAAGATGTTAATTCAATTAAATGGATTGATGCCATGAAAGATGAACTGAAATCTATGGATAATAATCAAGCTTGGGAAATCACTCAATTGCCGCAAGGACATAAAGCAGTCTGTTGTAAGTGGGTCTTCAATACAAAACGTGACTGCAATGGTAAAACTGAACGATATAAAGCCAGACTTGTTTTCAAAGGTTTTAATCAGAAAGAAGGCATTGACTATAACGAAACTTCTGCTCCTGTTTCCAGGAAATATTCTCTTATAATTATCATGGCATTAGTAGCTCATTATGATCTCAAGTTACATCAAATGGATATGAAAACAGCCTTTCTAAATAGAGACTTGGAAGAATAAGTCTACATGCGTCAACCTAAAGGCTTCATAATTGAAGGACAGAAAGACATGGTCTGCAAACTTAAGAAATCAATATATGGACTGAAACAAGCTTCTAGACAATGGTATCTAAAGTTTCATGAAATCATTATCGTTTTCGATTTCACATAAAAAATAGTTGACCCTTGTATATACCTCAAGTTCAGTGGGAGCAAGTTCATATTTTTTATTCTGTATGTTGTTGACATATTATTAGCTAGCAGGGACCTTGGTTTATTACGTGAAACTAAGAATTATCTCTCAATGAACTTTGAAACGAAAGATATGGGTGAGGCTTCCTATGTGATAGGAATAGAAATATTCTGTGATAGATCACAAGGAATTCTAGGATCGTCTCAAAAAGCATATATTGACAAAATTCTTGAGAGATTTGGCATGACGAATTGTTCCTCTAGTCCTGTCCCACTGCAGAAAGGAGACAAAATTGTTCTTCAGCAGTGCCCAAAGACTCATATGGAACAAGAAGAAATGACCAAATATCCTTATGCATCTCTTGTAGGGAGTTTGATGTATTCACAGGTCTGTACAGGACCTGAAATCAGTCGTGCAGTTGGTACGCTGGGTAGATTTCAAAGTAACCCAGGAATCGCTCATTGGAAAGCTGCAAAGAAGGTATTGAGATACCTAAAGGGAACAAGGAATTACACGCTCACCTGTAGAAAATCAAGTTACCTACAGGTAACTGGTTATTCTGATTCAGACCTTGCTGGATGTCCTGACACCAGGATCTGCACTCTTGGCTATGTGTACCTCTTATATGGAGGTGCAATATCATGGTGAAGCCAGAAATCTGAGATGCTTTTTGGATCCACCATGATGGCTGAATACGTAGCATGTTATAAGGCTTCAATTTAAGGAACATGGTTGCGTAATTTTTTCTCACAATTTGGCACTTTAAGTTTTATCTCTAAGCCACTAACTGTCTACTGCGACAATGAAGCTGCAACCTTTTTCTCCAAGCATAATAGGATAACCAAAGGTTCCAAACACATGGACCTGAAATACCAACTACTGAAGCAAGATGTTAAACTAAAGAAAATTGTTGTTGAATCGATAAGTTAAGACTTACAAGTGGCAGATATATTCACGAAAGGACTACCTCCAAAGACCTTTCAGAGACATACTAATAGCATGGGTCTTGCAGATAGTTTCTAATTATCTTCTTATTATGCCATTTATTTTGTACTTAGCTAGACATAATAATTATTGAGCTCTTAATAATTTGGACATCTTTTATTTCTGTTTTATAATATGTACACATTTATATTTAGATAAATGATAACAGAAATAGTCTTTTGCTTCAAGACATTATGTGACCATTAAGTTATGCTCATCTACGGTCTAGTTATGAAAGTTGTCAATGTCATAGTACATGGAAGTAAGCATGTTGCAAAATAACATGTACACATCATGACTTCCATTAACCACTAGATTAGCCAAGACACTTATGATAACTGATTAAAGAAAAGTTTAGCATATCATGTGTGCCTTATGACCTTAATACGAAAACATTAATGGATTTTACTATTGACCAAGTGGGAGACTGTAAGGAAATTTGACCGTTTTGTAAGGAAATTAATACGAAAACATTAATGGATTTCCTTCCTTATTTTGTAAGGAAATTTGACTGTTTCCTTCCTCAAACGTTTCCTTCCTCATTTTGTGGTCAATAGAATCTAAAGGGTTTTCCTATTAATATGCTAATCGATAAAACGGTTATAATCTAGAGCGTTACTTTCTCTCATCTTGACTTGATGGACGATCAAGACAAAGTCTACAAATCTAGAAATTTGGTCATCTCTCTACCTATAAATATTAACCTTTTCCCATCACAAAGGATATAAAAAACACATAAAGAAAGATATAAGAAGAGAGAGAGAAACCATTTCCTTTATCCATTGAAACAGCTTTCGACAACAACCATTGCTGATTCATATACGAGATGTCTGGTGGTATGTTTTATTAATTCATTACATATGTGATAATCGTGTAATTCTAGATCTTAGGGTTTATGTTATTCGCAAGATATAGATTACAGACTACCCCAAAGGAGTTTGGATCGATGAACAATAGGAATACTGGTAGTAAATGGACTAAGATATCTTCTAAAACTATAACATGAAAAACGATTACATAAGATGAAATAAGATTAATCAAGCCTAAAGTGAACACATCTAATTAGAATGTCAAAAAATTATTCTCATACGTTAAAAGAGAAATGTGATTTTCTTGTCAATATCAAGAAAAGAACTAGTAGTAATAACAATTTCCTCACTTCTCAATAAGCTATGAAGAGTGTATACTCGGTCATATGTCACGATACTTTAAATCTGAAATAGATTTCAAGTACATTATCAAAATACGATTTTGATAGCTATACCCGAAGGGAAACGATTCATCGACAATAGATGTGCCTTGAAAAGGAAGATCGATGTAGTTGGAATATAACAAGCACTGATGAAATTAACCTAGTAAATTTCGACAGTTGAAATTAGCATAATAGATTCATTAGTCAATACACCTAGGTTAATTTGAATTCTACTCGCAAAATTAAAGTTGGGTATGACTTTGACTTTTATGACATCATGTTAAAACAAATTTTTGAATAATGTTTAGAATATCCTCTTTACATATAATAACCAAGATGTCATGAAGTCGGCGGGAGCGATAACTATTTTTTTAAGTATTGGATAAGGTTTAAGAACTAATACATCAGTGTCGTTTGACAAACATCATAATTGAGAAAAAAAATTGGAGAGAAATTTAATAATTTGATTTTCCATGAAAATGCAGAGGAATAAGTGTCTGTAAGAAATATTATAAAAGATACAAAAATATTTCTAAATCTATAGGTAAACAACATACCATTGATTGTTAGAGATGTACTCATGTTAAAATCAGTTTTAGTTTGATTCGTAAACGGTAGATATTTGATTTGAAACTAATATTAGAAGCGGTATAAAAGGATGTTGTGTATATACACATACCATATTAAAATGCTTAATGTGTGCATATGAGTTGAATACCTTAGGCATCGACAATAGAAATTACCATATTGCTATACTACATACTATATCGTATTTTTCATATGCACTTGGTGCATTAAGCGAGTATCAAATCCAAATTAAGATCACTAAATGGTAATTATGAGTATTCTCCAATATTTACGAAATACTGGAGAACTATTTATGAAAACAATGAATCTCTTATAAAAGAGTGTATGAACTAGAACTTTATAAATGATAGCAAATATATCATATTTTCAAAACCTTGCCTCAACTCTATCCCAAGTTGAGAATTTCCCGAATTATGCCCTGTAGTTCGAACCTATTTACAAACTAGAGTTTTATAATTAAAAGGTAAATTACAATAAAATAAATGGATGAAACCATAATTTACTATAAAATAACAATTTTATTCTCAAAAGAGAAACACAGCCTAAATAAAAATAGAGATATAAGTTTATTTCAGGTTGTATCCTTTCTTTCGCAAGTCATTCCTATTTTTGACATTGTTATCAAAATTACGATTTCCTTTTTGAAGCCATCTCTGATCAATTGATGAAATTACACCTTGCATCTCTCTATTGATTGATAGCTTTCTTGCTTAATGATTTTCTTCCTTGATTTCTTTGATTGTCGATTAAGGCATTGCTCTTTTGATGGCTTCGATGGTCGAGTATTATTCCATCTGAGCATGGTATTAGTTTTCTGATTTCCATTTATTTTTCTAATTTGAACTCGACTAAATTAACTGTCAATGATGATTAGGTTCTTATAGTTGATTAATTCCTCATTTTTCAATTAAGTCTATTTTTGATTTTTGGTTTGAATTTTTCCACTTGTTATGCTTAGCCGTTGATTTTTTCATTGATGGTTATATGAATTGTAACTTGTTCAATTCTCTTATATATATTTGAAAATTCTGATTATATTTAAAATATATTTAACTTTGGTTGAATATTTTTATTCTGGCCTTGACTTGTTCAAATTAGCTTCAACCTAAATTGTATTACCCTTGTCTATGCTCGAATGCCTAGTTTTCTAAATTGTTTTTTAAAATCTGAAGGATGCTAAAGCTTTGTTAGTTATTGTTGACTATACTGATTTGAAACTGATACTAGTACTTGACTTGTTGTTGGCTAGAGTTTGTGGTGTGAGTTGATGTCTGTTGATGATGAACTAATGGTGTTGTATACCTTATGTGCGTGTATGCCTTTGTGTCCCTCCTTGCTGTGTTTTGTTCCATCAAAATGTGATTCATGTGCACTTGCGAGTTGTTGTCATGTCTATGTGTGTGTTGCACCATTTTACTCTACTTGACTCTATGTCCTTGTGGACTGCCTTAGCCCTTTCTATTTATTTTCCAAGGTGCATTATTTACATCCTTATGTGCATTTGCACTTGTTTAATTGGTGTGCACCATATTCTTGTTTTGTTGCCTTGTTGCATTAGTATGCTTGTGTTTTTCTTGATTTGGTTTGGTTACTGTGCACAAGCCCATAAAATGAATGTGTGTGTTCCTATTTCCCGATTTGGCTATATGCTTCTCTGAGTGCACGTATCACTTGTGTGCACTTTTGCCTTAAGTGATGTTGTATATGCATGTACTTTGCTATACACGTCTGCACCATGTTTACTACACTTGAATCTGCACTAGCCTTTGAACCTGACATAGCTATATTGCCTAAAAAATGTGTCATGCCCTTGTGGGCTTAAGTGTGCCTATGTTGAGCCATTGTGGCTTAACCATGCTTTGCTTGTATTGAGCCATAAGTATAAATTCGGTTTGACCTCAGGTACACTTTTACTTGCACTATGTTGAGCCTTCTGGATTGACCATTATTTTTTACTATTGTGGGTTGCTTGTGTATTTTAAATTCGCTTGTCCTTAGGCATGTATAGCGCTACATTGTGCATGTCATAGGTTGTTCGTGCACCTTTATTTTTGGTTTCTGTTTAAAATATAAGCAAAAAACACAAACTGAAGCAATGTCACAATAAATTATATTTGTATTTTTGCAGTTTAAATTTGTTTCTTTTTTCTTTTTAGTGCGTCGTTATTTAACAGGATTGGCGGTTGATTGGAGAGAAGGTAGTTGAAGCAAAAGTATAACAAATAAATTCGAGCGAGCAAGTGATTGAGTGAGTGAGTTAGTTGTATATGAGAGTGTAAAATAAGGTTGCATATGAGGGTGTAATATAGTTTTGTATTTGAAAGTGTAAAATATAGTGGAAGCTATTTGTAAATATGAAGTACATGAAATTGTAATGAATTAAACTATTAGTTGAAATAATATTTTCATTTGTTTACTTCTAGCTATAATTTTATAATAATATCGTATCAAACACACACACAAATATATATATATATATATATATATATATATATTATCATCAAAAAAATCATAAGCTATTATATTCTACAATCTACCCCTTTTGGTGATAACAAACATATATTAATATTTTGTGCCAAGAAAATGCGTTTGATGTGATGTGATCAAGCTTCCCTATTTAAATAGTTCCCCAAAAACTAGACTCCAACACATTGATGCATGTAAGCCAAAATAAATGCCAGAAAACTGTTGAATAACATGACTCTTGAAAACTAGTAGGGTTATTACTCAGCCATCAAAATCTTAACTTCTCTCCCCCTTTTGTTATCGTCAAAATAATAAAAAATAATTAAAATAGTGATGATATTTGATTAAAAACCATAAATCATGCAGGGAGAAATATATATTGCAAATTCCAATTTATCTTAAAAAATCATAATATTTTATTTATTAGATACAGATTCCACTTTAAAGTGATGATTGGATTATGGTTTAGGGGAAATTTATATAGTGAAAACAGTGCAGCATTTTTAATAAAGGAAATTTTTGCAAAATACTCTTTTAAATATTATAAAAAAAATATTAAGCACTTTCTAACCATACATAACAGTTAGGACTTTTAAATGAGGTTAGTAGTTACTTAAAAAGAATATCAAGCATTTTCTAACCATGCATAACCATGAGGACTTTTAAATCAGGTTAGAAACTACTTGAATATTTATCCCTCTCTTATATACGACTTCCATGCATGCATCACCGTGAGTTTCAAATAAGAATGGAAGCATAAATCTAGAGACTAATGTTATTCACACATGCATAACTGTGAAAATTTTTAAACGAGAGTGAATACTTTTGGATAGAATTATGAATTACACTTAAAAATATAACTCCTTGTTTCCAAATACTAATTTTTGCAAACTATATTAAATTTTGGTGTTGGATTGCAAGAAGATAATAGTGATAGAAATGATCATGGAATACGTAAAAAAATTAAAAATATTATAGGACTTATTTAATTTTCATGAAATTTTTCACATATACTTCCTCTATCTATGATGTACAATTTAATCGCTATACATCGCTTTCTCAATTACTATTAATAATTTTTGATAAATTTCAAAAGGTTCAACAGTCAATAACCATCTGTTCCAATGTAAATCCTTTACCAAAACAAACAAGATTATTTTTATCAAGATAAGAATCTGAGTTATTCAAAAAAAATTCCAAGTCCAAAAAATTGTGAAAATCTAATTTCTGCAAAAGGTTTTGTAAAATGAGTTTTGCTAATTTTAAAACCAGTTGAAAATGCAAATTTGCTCTCAAATGAAGTGACGTCTATACCACTTGTCCTCTAGTTGCCTAAAATAATATATTATTAAACAAGCAAACTGTGTACACCGCACTATCACTCGAATTAGTTCAAAAAAATCCAACGACGCTATTTTTGTCAAACAAAGGAAAAATAATTTATATCAAACAAAAGCACATATAGTAAAAAAATCGCTAGCAACTGATTTGAAAGGCAATAGATGTTAATCGTCATAATAATATACAATTAACCACCTTGTTTTGAAAATTCATTCCATTTGAAACCACTGTTTGAAAATTTTAAGTCCATAATTTTTTTTTAGCATAAAACTTAGAACTTTTAGATATTCAATGTTGCTAATCAATAAAATTGATTTCAAGTTAGAATGATAAGGTGATCAAAAATTATGTCTAAAATACTACAACTTGTTTGCATAAATCAAAACCACTTTTCAAGTAAGGTACTGAAATGATTATTGTTTCTCAAGGTGTTAAAAAATGAACCAGCAAGAACTTTAAGCAGTAAAGTTGTAACGCTGTTAGTTTTCTTTCCAAAACTTCAAGAATTTCAAAATTCGAAGTAAAAATGTTCAAGTTATGATCAACTTGCTACAGTTGTGTTAAGAAGTTCATAATTAGTTTTCAAACAATATACTGAATGATTTGCAATTTTTCGCTGATTTAAGTTATAATACTAAAAAAACTCACAATATAATATTTGTAGAACTTTCTATCTATTTTCCATATCATCTTAGACTTTTCAATTCGCATTTAAGGGGCACGAGGTATGACAATTATAATATACAATGTTAACAAAATTAACAATGAGAAAAGAAAACATGGTTTAGTGATCATACCTTTACTTACCTTCGATGTCGGGTTCTGGTTCAATATTTTTTTATCAAAGTATGTAGATCTCCACCTCATTTTCTTAGCTAAGGAACATTTGAACCTCTATGGTAATTGTTCCTTAGCCTGTTTTTATACCTAAATGTTAGATGAGTCAAGTAGTCTAACAAAGGATGTAGGACCACTCTTATATTTGTTTGTAGCCATTATAATCAAATTCGTCTATATAACAAACTATTAGCATTAACAGTTATACCCTTGGAAATCCAAACTTGTTTAAAATTAAGAGAAATTATATTTGTAACTTTTGGAACCTACATTTTTTAACAATTTTTTTTTGTTTCTATTTCAACAAATATTATCTATGTGTCCTCTATTGTCACATATGCATTTGGGTATCAGACTTATCCCATTAGTGCGTCATTAATTGTTTATTTATGTCTTGATAGTTTTTCAAACCCAAGTCCTTTTCTGTTACTCGCAAAGAGTTGATTTCCTAATAACGTATTAAATGATTTTTCTCCAGTGGAAGATTTTCGAATAATCAACTTGAGTTCATTAACTTTGGATTTCAAAGTATTATTATCGTTTATTAGCTTTGAACAATGACTAATGGGATTCTCTCTGTTCAAAATCATTTCTTTTAGGGCTAAATTTCATTTCCGAACTCTTTCATTTTGGTCTAGATTTCAAGCATATTAGTTTCAAAAAGTTTGCGTTCTTCAAATTCAAGTTTTTCAATCCCCTTTATTATTTCAATTGCTTGTTCAAATTTGTGATTTATTCGAATAATTTCAGTTTTCCTATTTTTCAAAATCACATTTTCATTTTCAAGGGTTTTAAATTTTCTTATATCTCATTTAATTCCATTTCGTTTTCAAGGGTTTTGAAATTTTCTTATATCTCATTTAATTCCCATTTAAAATTTGCAAATTTGGAATTCTTAGATATCTTAATCCTTTCCAACTCCTTTTGTAAAATATATTTTTGCAAATCAACTCAATTTCATTTTTCGCTAAAATGATAAGTTTCTACTTCTAGATTTTGAAAATTTTCATGAAAACAAGCAAATTCTTTTTTGTAATTTAAATAATTTTTGCAATTGGAATTTCCAATTTTCTTAATGTTTTTAAGCTCTTTGTCCAATTCATCATTTTCTTGACGTGGAATAGATTTTTCATTTGTCAACTTGTTGTTTTTCCTTTTAAGTTCATCAATAGTTGTAGTTAATTGTTAATATAAGTGAACTAAATCTTTGAATGAACATCACATATCTCGTCATCTATTACGTCTTTTTCACTGCTGTTGTTACGGTCATCATCTAAATTGTTTTTTGAAAATCTCAAGAAAAATTCTTTAATTGAATCAGTTTTGGGGAGTTCCTCGTTGTCATGGTCTTTTTTGTCATATATTGTATCGAGAGTGTTCCAGATTTTCTTTGCAGTTAAACAATGGGAGATATGATTAAATTCGGCTCAATTGATTCGAGAGTTGAGAACATTCACAGCACAAGCGTCAATAAAAATATTTCTCTCGTCTACCATATCATACCCATTTTTGGTAATATCCTAATATTATAATTACAGATTTTTTAAAATTCCATTTTTCATTTTCAATTAAAAAATATATGTTCCATCAAAAATAGATGGACTAACACTGGACCGACTCTCGCTAGATCTACAACTGGGGTTAGAAATTTTCACTAGTAACCTAACTTTGATACAAATTGTAGGATCAAATTAATCCTAGAGGGGAGGGTGAATAGGATTTTTAATAAACTCACAAAAAACAGAAATTGCAGCATAGGTAACAATAGAGTAAATGCGGAAATAAAAGTGACATACAATTTTACCCAGCTTAAGCGATACCAGCCTACTGCTGCCCTCAAGTTTCTACTAGAATTAAATAATCAACCGCTTACAGACTTTGTAAACTTGCGACTATCACTAACCTGATGTCTTTAATCTTATGCCTAAAATCTTGCCTCAAATATATCCCAAAGTTGAGAATTTCTCGAACCATGCCCCATAATTCGAACCTAGTTACAAACTAGAGTTTTATAATTAAAAGGTAAATTACAATAAAATAAAAGGATGACACCCTAATTTACTATACAATAACAAATTTATTTCCAAAATAGAAACACGGCTTATTAAAAATAGAGAGATAAGTTTATTTCAGCCCATACCTTTTCTTTTGCAAGCCATCCCTCTTTTCGTCTTTGTTCTCAAAATTAAGGTTTCTGTTTTGAAGTTGATCTTTGATCAATTGATTAAATTACTCCTCGTCCCTCTTTGTCGATTGATATCTTTGCTTTCGTAATAATTTTCTTACTTGATTGCTCCAATTGTAAGTCAAGGCTTTGCTGTTTTGATGGCTTTGATGGTCGAGTATTATTCTATTTGAGCTATAGTATCAGTTTTCTAATTTTCTTTATTTTTCTACTTTGAACTCAACCAATTTAATTATTGATGATGATCGGGGTTTTTATAGTGAATTAATTCCATATATGTAACGACCCAGAATTTCTGTCAATTGAAATTCGTATATTTAATTGATTTTAAATATTAATAAGTGAAATTTATAAGTCGAATAATTTATTTTTCGAATATCTGGATTTAATTGGATAATTAAATCGATAATTTAATATTGAAAATACAGAAATAATTGAAATTTGGGTTTAATATGATTAAAAATGATTTGTAAAATTTTATTATATCATATTGGAGTTAGAATGATGTTATAGAACTTTTAAAATTGAATTTAAAGTTAATTTGTGAAAATTGAATATTTTAATATTTAATTGACGACTAAAAATAGCCATTATTCAAATAGCCTTGGATTTCGACGAAACCAGTTTCATCGGATCCCTAATGTGATATTATTGTAAGGTTTCAAATTTCGTATCAATCGGATTTACCATTTGTCCGGGGCAAGCCAAAGCGCATAGAAATTAGTTTAAATCGATTTAATTTAAATTTGATCGTTTATATCCACACAGATGATCGAATTAGCTTCCGAAACCTATTTCATTGTGTCCGGAATGCGGGTTAAATCCTAGAAACGCCAGTCACCGAGCGAGATTTGGAGTTCGGAAAATTTTGGATGAATAGTGTTTTGGGCAATTTTCTATATAAGGACTTCATTATCTTCATTTGCAAACTAAAATTAAAACCCTAGGTCAGAAAACCCTAGCCGCCACTTTGCAATGCACGACCATAATTTCGCCCCTTTTCTCCTCAATTATCTTCAAATCCACAAACAGTTAGAGGAAGTTGTAAACTGCAAAAGTGAAGAGGGTGGCGAGATATTGAAGATGAACGGTGATGATCGAGAATGGTGGAGCCAATCGTCATCAAATGGCTCGTGAACATCGTGCGTTTCAGCCCATTTTTCAACGTCTACACGTGGCCGAGCTTCATCATGCTCACGTCGTCGATAGGGTGGGGAATGGCGCTTCAAATGGAAGTAGTTGATCGGGCTGGAACGTGGTGAAGGGGGAGCGACTTGGAGGGTTTCGAACGTGAGATGGGTTTCGAACGCAATTATCTGACCTGGGAAGATGATTGCACGCACGACCCTGATGGGATGAAGGAGATCCAACGGTCCAGAGAGTAGGGGTTTTAAAATTTAAATGAAATTGTTAATTTATGTATATAATAATTTGTATAAACTTTAAAAATTGATATCTTTTTGGTACGAGGTTGAAAAATTACGAAACAACTTGCGTTGGGTTCGTTTGGACGAACACTACGCTATGGAGCTAGTTTGGAGCTAGTGAAAATTTCGGGTAAAATTAAATGCACGTTTAATTTTATTCGAAATAAAACGCTGAAACTGATATCAGAAATTCAAGGTGAGAGCTTCTCACTCAATCGAATTGTTTCGATTTAAATTTTAAATAGTTAGATTTAAAATTGCTTGATTGTATGCCTGGATGATAAATTATTATCTATTGATGATTGAAATAGACATTATACGCCGTCTATTAAGAGGATATTATTTATTAAAAACATATACCGTGAATATTTCACTGCAAAGTGAGATTGGTATTATATATGTACTTGGAGTTGATTTTCCCGCATTATATAGCGGATGAGACCCTATTGCGCCGTATAATAGTGGATAATATTTTATAATCCCATATACCGCGATATTCCGTATTGGAACGGAATTGGTATTTGTGCTAACATCTGTGGATGCAGGGAAACAGGCTAGAGGGATCCAATTGGATTCCTCAACTATACTGATTTATTTACAGATATTGTGATATTTGTTGATTATCATATACCGATATATGATGTCTTTGTTGTCGTGATTGACTATTTGGTGTGTTGCATCATTGAGCCAATTTTGGAATTATAAAAAGATTTTAAAGTGATGATTTTCAAGTATAAAAAGGGTTTTAAAGTGATTTTTGAAAGTATACGTTTTATTAAAATTTTGAATTGATTCATTTTAAATAAATTAACGTTATAAAATTTAATATTATAAAGATTTATGATTTTTGAGAAATATAGTTAAAATGTGATTTTTGAAATATGGAGTTAATGAATTTTATAAAATAGTTTAAATTGAGATTTTTGGATTTTTATAAACGGCTTATATAAAAGATTTATAAAATTGATATTTATAAATTAAAATATAGGAATTATAAAACGAGTTTTATTAAGTGTTAAAATAAAGTATAAATGGATTTCATCAGTGAATGAAAATTTTAGATTTATAAATTGTGAAGTTATAAAATGAATAGATTTTGTAAAATAAAAGATTTATAAGTAATTAACTTATAAATTGGATTTTGGCATTTAATTGGGGTATAAATAGAATTAGTTAATAAAGTGATTTTATAAGTTGAAGTCTTTATGAAATATAAATGGGAATTTATAAACATTGTTTTATAATTCCGAAACCGACTTATTTTGATAAGTCAATTATTTTAGATTTTTAAAGGAGATATATTCACGATTTTGGACGATGGATAATCCTTTAAACGAAATGGGTAGAAAAATGTTGAATTTGGTTAACGAAGGATATTCACGATTTTGGGACAGTGAATAATATATTAAAGTGTTTTGGGGAAGTGATATTCTAAATAGAATCAAAACGATTTGATGTTGTTTTAAAATGTATTAAGTGTCGAAACCATAGATTTCAACATTCATTGTTGAAATACACGTTTTCGAGAAATAAGGAAATGGTGGACTATAACACTGTTGTTATAGTAAATGATTTCCGAAAGGAAATGTTTTATATAGTATTGGGATTTATATATCTATTTTAAGTTCGAATCCCTATACTAGTGATTTTAGATCGTCGTAACGATGTTTTATGCAACATTCGTTTTGACTCAAATAAATGTGCTTGAAAGAATGTTTTCCTTAAAGAATGAAATATATACTTAATTTCGATTTAAGTATATTGAATATTTTCCAAGTGATGAAAATAAATGGATTTGTGAATTACTTATTATTAATAAGTATGGAAATGTTTTCCAATATGAGGTGAATGTTTTGAGATTTCATCTTTTAAAGATAAATTGAAAATGAATATTAGAAATCGATTTGGAAATCGTATATTCATAGATATTTTGGAATTGTAAATTCACCATGGAATTTATAAAAGAAAGGGAAATTTGTTTAAAAATAAACGTTGATTTATTTTTGAAATGTGGAAATAAATTTACGGATTTGGAACGTAAATATAAAGTAAATCGGTAAGGATTTATTTAATTGGTTTAAATGAACCATTTTGAAATGAAAATGAATAAAGATTTGTGAATATATCCCTTGTAGGGAAACGATTTGAAATTTGTTTTCAAAAGTTGTAAAGGTGAAAAGTAATTTGAAATTTGTTTTCAAATGTTGAAGTGTGGAAAATATATATCTTGTAAAGATATTTTGGAAGATAAATAATTTGGAAAATTATTTCGAACTTGGTGATGTTGTGCATACCTATTGATAGTTAAATAACTGACTATCAATATTTACCTTTGAATGGGTATTTGTTGTGATTTGCTTGAATTTGAATGCCACGCTTATTTTCAAAATAAGCGCTCACTATTCGGGTTAGCCGGGAAAGGACTTGGGGTCGTATAACTCATTCCGAATATGTGATATGTCGTTATGGATTGCATTTGATGACCGGTGTTGAAGACCGGATATTTTTGAAAACGGAAGGATTACCGTCAAATGACTCTACATCGGCTGATCTCCGATATAGAGGTTTTATCACCCTTAGTGATGGGAAGTCCGGACGTAATTAGTGAATATCCGGATTGCAAGGGCTTCTTTGGAAGTGCCTTCGGTTCTGGTCACTCCCGGAACGGACTTGTATGGATTGTGTGTCTGACATTACAATTTGAGATGTAAAGCTGGTTTCTATCAAATATATTTCTATTGGTGGCAAAGAATTTATTCTCTTAGCTTAACACCCTTCTCTGAGAGGTACGAGCTCAGAGGTTATGTAGTTGATGGTTACCAGTGATACATTCCCAAATTGATAATGTGGCATACGAAGTGTTGTCGAGCATTTGATGATCAAAGCACAGTTTTTGTATAAAGCGTGGCTTTATGGACGAGACTTCGTCGGACCTCACACCCCGAAAATGGTCAAAACAGGAAGGATGCGGCAAGTTATTAGGGGGTAGCCCCCCTTTAGTGTATGTCATTCCTTATGTATAGAGGTGGTATCATGGTATGGAGCCCAGATACTTAACCTATGTTGTTGCTGCAAATTTATTACTTTGTGGTTGTTGGAATCGAGGATCCTTGGATATAGATCGGTTACGATCGGGGAATGACATATTCGTGTCAGTAGTTACCCAGTTTGAAGGGTAACCTGGCCTCGTGTTGGTAGAGATCTAACCGTAACGTTAGGTTCTCGGGTCGTCTTTCCAGAGGCGTACCCATGTGGCAATGGGAAGTTCCTTGGTCTGACCATTTGCTGGAAATCCAAAGAAACAATACGAACCTTGTACGGTTTTAGTTGTAGAACCTGCCATTTAATATGGTAGTTATAGTAGGCATACTATAATGGTACCTATGCTGACTAAGAATTATACTCTACTTTCAAAATGTTTTCTATACTATGCACTAATAATAATAACAAAAATGATTTTATTTCACGTAGTAAGCATCTTTGACTATCATAAGGAGAAATCTCCTCCAAGTCTACATTTGCATTGTGTGTGTGCCGGGAGGCCTTATGGTAGTTTCATTTTTCAAAAAGCATTGCGAATCTATTTTAAAAATATTCTTCTGTTATTTTTTTAAAAGATAAACTGTTTAAGTTCTCACACCAGTCCCATGACTGACCTGGAGTTTATTGTTTTCCTTCCTAAACTCTGGGTGCCCACTAATTTCCACACGGGCAGTCAAGAGTCAAGTTTATCAGGATATTCTGGAATTCAGGAGTTGCTGGAGACAATCTGGATGGCATGGCGTATTCACTAGTATATAGTATTTCTTTTCCGCTGTTTGTTGTTGTTTGTTGTTGTACACTCTGATGATGTAATGTAATGTGATGTGATGTGATGTAATAACTGATATAGTTCTTTGTTTAAAGATTATTCACTTATCTATTACATGTTGTTCCGCTGCGATTGTGAGATTCTGATATTGTTCTGTTGTTCCTTTCTGTTCTATTCTATCTTTTTCTCTCTTCTTCTACCTTTCTCTTCTTCTTTAACAATAACGGTACGATTTTCCGACATTCGATTGCTCGGCAGTTGATACAGTGGACGTATTGATGTCGGCCTTCGTGCGTCCAAAAATCGCGCTCGTTATAATATATTTCAAATAAGTTTTTTTTCGGTTTGAATTTTTCCACTTATTATGGCTGGCCGTTGATTTTCTAATTTATGATTATATGAATTTTGATTTGTACAAATTATACGTTCGAAAATTCAAATAATATTTCGAATATATTTGCCTTTAGTTGATTGTTTTGATTCCGAACTTGACTTTTTCAAATCAGCTTCTGCCTTAATATGTGTTATCCTTGTCTATGCTCAAATGCCTTGATTCTAAAATTATTTGTTGAAATGTTAAAGATGCTGTAACTATGTTTGCTATTGCTGATTGATACTGAGTTGAAACTAATGTTGATACTTAACTTACTATTGGCTTGAGTTTGAGTCTGAGCGGGTGTGTGTTGATAATGAACTGGTGGTGTTGTGTGCCTTGTGTATGTGCATGCCTGTGCGTCCCTCCTTGTTGTGCTCTATTGTACCAGAGTGTGTTTTGTATGCACTTTGTTCTTGTGCACTTGCAAGTTGTTGTACATGTCCCTGTGTGTGCGTGTTGCACCATTCCACTCCACTTGAATCTATGTCCTTGTGGACTGCCCTTAGCCGCTATAGTCTATTTTCCAATGTGTAGTATTTTCACCCTTGTATGCATTTGTAATTGTTTAATTGATGCACCATGGTCTTGTTTTTCTGCCTTATTGCATTAAAATGCATGTGTTTTCTTGATTTGGTTTGGTTGTTGTGCACAAGCCTGGGAATTGGCTGAATGTGTGTGCCTATTTCCTGGTTCGGCTATGTGCATCCCTGAGTGCATGTACTTTCTTGCTGTATTCACTTGTGTGTATTTTGCCTTTAGCGATGTTGTGTGTGCATGTACTTTTTTTGTACATTTCTACACAATGTTTACTTCACTTGAATCTGCATTACTCTTTGAACCTGACTTTGTTGCTTTGCCTAATATATGTATTACTCTCTTATGGGCTTAAGAGTGCTTATGTTGAGTCATTGTGGCTTGATCTTGCTTTGCTTATGTTGAGCCTGAACTATAACTTTGGTTTGACCTCGTGAACACTTTTACTTGCATTGTGTTGAGCCTTCAGGATTGACCTTCTCTTTTTCTTTTGTGGGTTGCCTATGTATTTTAATTTTTATGGCCTAATGACGTGTACTATGATACACTGTGTGTATCAGAGGTTGTTCGTGCACATTTATTTTTGGTTCATGTTTAAAATATAAAAAAAACAAACTCATAAACTAAGGCAATACCGTATTTAATTATATTTGTATTTTAGCAGTTTAAATTTGCTTCCTTTTTATTTGTACTGCACTGTTATTTGACAACAATGCAGTTGATTGGAGTGAAGATAATTGAAGCAAAATGATAATAAATCGACTTCGAGTGTGTGAGTGAGTTTGTTGTATATGAGAGTGTAAAATAATGTTGTATATGAGAGTGTAAAATGGTGTTGTATTTGAAAATGTAAAATATAGTGGAAGCTATATTGTAAATGTGCACCACATGAAATTGAAATAAACTACTTATTGAAATAAAAATTTCATTTGTTTACTTCCATCTGTGATTTTATAATAATACCATATGTGTGTGTGTACTTGTGTGTGTGTATGCTTATTTTCATCAAACAAAAATTATAAACTATTACATTCTATAATTTGATCCTACTACATAAATCTTTTCAAAGAGAGTTTTGATATAGAGTATATAAATGTTGAAAAACTTAATGGGAGAAATTCGAGGCTATGGAGGCAAAAGTTGGAAGATTTTCTATACCGCAATGATCTTCACCAACCATTAAAGATCAAAGAGGAGAAACCAAGTAATCTTTCTAAGGAAAAATGAGAAACTTTGGATAGAAGGCTGCAGTGGTTATTTGATGTTTTTTTGGAGAATAGGTGTTTTATATTATTGCTAATGAAATATTTTCTTATTTAATTTGGAAGATATTTAAAGGCATTTATTCAAAAATACTTCACAATAATCAAGGCTATTTTTATGAGACAATTGGTGAATTTGAAACTTGAAGTGGTCCATCTTGCATGAATGGGTAACCGTCCAAATATGAAAAGACGATCAAATAGATCGAACATGGAAATAGATTTAATCTACTATTACAATGAAAAACCTGGACATTAGCTAAGATTTTGTAATAAGTTTAAAAAGGGCAAGGAAAGGATGATGTCACTGGAAGAAGATCAACAGCCACAAAAAGATAATAATAATGGTGAGGTACATTTTGGTGTGGCATTTGATGATAACATCTTATCTTTACTACTAATAATAAGAGTTGGTTGAACAAAATTCAACCGTGTCTTCTTGAAATACCTAAATTGCCCTTCGCCCTTTTAATTCTGTTCAGGTTGTCGCTTCTATTCGCATACGTGCGATTCATTTCTCTTTCTTTGCAAACCTAATTGCCAGAGCGATTCACTGCTCATCCTCCTTAGAAATCGCGTGCTCATCCTAATCGCGTGCTCATCCTCCTAATTGCCCGAGCGATTCAATGCCTCCCTCCTCATCCCTAATCGCGTGCTCTCTGTGCTAAATCGATCGACGTCGTTGCACCGATCATCCCTACTCAACTACTCCTCATCCTCAGAAATTACCGACACCTCTTACTGCTAAATCGATCGGCGTTCTTGCACCGCTCATCCTCCTGCTAGTTCTTCTTCGCCATTTCCATCAGCAGCTATTGTTGTCGCCGACTTATCCTATGTCGCTTTTATCGCTTTTAGGTATGGTACACTTAACCCTAATATCACTGATACTTTTATTTATGAATTTTCCCCTAATCGTTAATTTTCATGCTAGTGTAGCTTATTTGTTATATGACAGTGATGAAGTCTCGGGTTACTTCAATTGGGCAGCTCAATCGATCATTGGTCTGACTCAGTGTTAATTAGTTATTCAATTAACTTAGATTAGGCAGCTCGATCAATCATTATTGTCTCAGGTTAGGGTTCACCGTTCATTTAATTTGTGTAGTTTCTATCTTCCTTTAAAGCTTTTGTTTTATATTGTAATTTTTGTACTTTCTGTCATCATTATTATCGTTGCTGTAATTATGCCTAAAACTTATTATTATGTTTGATTTTGATGGTGTTTGACCCTACTTACTATTCATTATAACCTTGGTGCAGTTGGTCTCAATGATAATGATTCCTCCAATCAGCAGAGTTTAAGAGGTGAGGAGATGTAAGCTAATTGATTTCTCCAATTAGCATGCATGTTTATCAATTTTATAGTTTGTTTTATCTTAGTAGCACGTAGTTAAATAGTTAATACTCCAGTCTCCCCTTATTTTTTAAACCCAGGCTTGCAAATTGTTCCGCTGCCTAGATGGCAGTTAAACATAGCTGCATGAATATTCATGTTACTGTTTAAACGTAACTGCATGAATAGTTAATACTCCAGCCTCCCCTTATTTTTTAAACCCAGGCTTGCAAATTGTTCCGCTGCGTAGATTGCAGTTAAACATAACTGCATGAATATTCATGTTAGTGTTTATGTTAGTGTTTAAAAAATAATATAACTGGAAGTAATGGATTTCTCATTAGTTACTTTAAAGTCATATATTTTTTAACTAATCGTAGTAACACAAAATCTTCATTATTTAATTAAAAAAATCATCAGTTGCTATTTGTCACTGATTATGGTGCATTTTTATTGCATTAATAAAAATGGAACTTGATTCCTCATCTTTACTATTAATAATGAGAATTCGGTGAACAAATTTCAACCGCGTCTTTTTGATTTACCACAATTACCCTTCGATCCAAATTACTCTTCGTTGGTTTTCATGAAACCCTAAATCAAAAACTATTTTGTTATCAGATCCGAACTTCTTTGTCATCCCTCTACACTCTCTCCTCCTCGCATTCTTTCTAACATCGTAGATCGAATCCACAGCTACTTGGATCCTCTACTATCGACATCAGCCTGAAATATCTTCGCCATGATCCTCCTATCGCAGCACACGATTCACCAGTATAGCATATTCATCGTGAAAATGCCCCATGGTAATCCAAAACTACCGATCACCACTATCAGATCAATTTTATCAGACGACCAATCACCATGAATTTGCGAGGCAGCATGTTATTGATCAGGTTTCTTAACCTATTATCAACATATTTGATTCTGGTTTTTTACTTCATTAAGTTCCAATTTCATTCTGAGTTTGTGGTCACTGTTTGTACTTGATTTCCTGTATTGATAAGATGTAGCATGTAGCTTACTATTTGATCATTACTTGGACGATGGAACTGCTGATTTGTATGATGAACAATAACATTTGAAATGCTAATTATGTCATTTGTAAACCAAAAAATATTTGAAAATGCTAATTAACTGCATACATGCTTATAAATTGACATTTGCAAATATTTGAAAACCAAAAAAATTAAAAAAAAAATCGACTGTACAATGTTTGTGACACAATAATTTGTTAATTTTATTTTATTTTTACACCATAATATTTCAATATCATTAGAGGTATTTTTGTTGCTGTGTTAACCATTAATCCACCATTTTGATAGACAATTTAATAACCCTTTTATTAGCAAAAAAATAGAAAATTAACTCCCATATCAAGTTAACATATATATTGATTTAAAAAAGGGGTTTTCTTATTTTAAATTCTTAGGAAGACAGTCGTGATTTCAAAAATGGTTTTCTATATCAAATTGTCATGAAAAGATGTTGCATATTTATTGAACATGGGTGACACTGGCAAATTTCAGTAAGAAAATGGCACCCTAATGACAGATTATAAACATACTTAATCTATGTAAATTGGTTAGACCGCTAAACTACCATATATGCATTTCCCATCTTTTTCTTAGTATGATAGGTAACTCATTGTAGAAACACTTGAATAATAAGAATGCATGAAATTTATATAATTTATTTATTTAGATATAAAAAATGTTTAATCTTGCAGGAATTTCCTCTGAAAAGCACACTTGATTCTAGCAAACAGGGGAAGCACCTTAGTTCGACAATCTAAGAACATAGAAAAGTCAACCTATAAGGCCTGACTGTTGAATAGGTAACCAATTTCATGCTTAACAACAGATCAGTCAGTTTAGTGGTTGAAAAAAATTCGCATGTGTCGCATGTACCATATGTACCATAATCTTACAAGTTTGCAAAACGATCATAGTTAATGAGATTACATTCGATATGTAAAGTTAGAAGACCACCATTGTATTTTCATATATAATCTTAATGTATTAAAGTTGAGTTCTAGATGAAAACATAGACGCGATTGTACCTGTAATCGTATTTAACATTTTTTCGTACTGCATTTTTTTTTCAGTGTCGTTTTTCTCAAATTCAAGTCATTTAGAAGCAGAGCATGCAGTGCAATAACAAACTAATTAAAACAGTTTTTATTTGAATCAAAAATTTATTCTATCTACTTAATTTTTTTTTCAATTTTTGTTTAAACTATTTTGGTTTCCGAAATGATTTGTAGGAGCAAGAAGTGAGTTATAGTTATGAGTTTGGTGATTCATCTATCTATTTGTGGTACATCACAACACTGATTACTAGGTTAATAAATATTACATCACACATGGATTACTAGGGTAATAAATATATTGATATATGTATTTCCTACAATTGCTTACAAATGCAGTGTCTGCCAATATTTATAATTTCATACTCATAGTTTTTTATGATGTTTCTTTTGAACCTCCATTTAAAAAAATAACCTAGCGAACAGTTTTTAATTAAAATGCCAAGGTACTCGAGTCTGGAATGAATCACTAAATGTTCATAGGTGCAATTAATTTCTCAACTTTGCTTTTTTCCTTCAATAATGGTTCAGATCAGTCCAAAATTTTAAAATTTATTAAGTCCGAATACTAATAAATGTAAACTGGCTTCGAAAGCATGAATAAAAAAAAATCTTGGTAGAACAATGAAAGTGTAGCTTTGGTTTAAGATCTGTACAATCTCATAAACAATTCACAAAACGAATTGGATTTTATTCCTGTATGATTGACGCGTTTCATTTATTTTCCTATACAATCAGAATCAAACAATAATTTGATTTTACATTATACATATTATTTTTCATGTAATAATGATAAGTATATGTTAACATACAACGATGTGAATCATTATTTTAATATGCTTAATGTTTACTTTGTACCCCAATTCAAGTATACTCAACAACTAAACTGCAAATTTAAAAATCATACCACCATGAGTTAGTGCGACCATTTGTTTGATGCATTAGTGTAATTCTTTACGGGTAATTAGAGGTAACAAAGCAAAGAAGCACCACAGTACTGGGTATGCGGCTATGACAGTGACAGAACTAGCTTCTTAACCATCAAGATTATACCGAACTACTGAGACTTGAACAATTATCTGTTTTCTGCTTTTTAGCTTATATTTTATCAAAGACAGTCCGTTTTGGATAAACTTAAAAACATATATTATTTAATATCTATAAACTGAGATATAAATAAGAAGCTCTATAATATATCTCACTTTACAGACAATTTGTTAACACATAGAAATTGCCTAAATGTATGACATACTGAATTTCACAATCTGATTGAGTACAACGGTTCAGAAATACATGTCAACCCACATTTTTGTGTGCTGAATGTATAACACAAACGCTTTGTTTTACATTTTATTGGTGTTTATTTTGTTTTATGCAATCTTTTGCAGGAACAAGAATTGATGTAACTAACTATATCTGGGAATGATGATTCATTCATACAGATATAGTACAATTTACCATGGGTATCACAATTAAAACTGCTGATAAAATTTTTGTTAACACGTTCAAAATAATTATCTGTCCAATAATTACTCCTCCTAATTCATATTTCAATTTCATTTGGAATATGGTATCCTCCCTCAATTTTATAAAATAACATAGGTACCTGGTACCAATAAAAAGTCTACTGTATTTACCCAATGAATGAATTTTCTATTTATTCATATGCAATTAATTCTGAATTGTACATTTTTCCTATATTACTTTGGTCCAAATATGTTTAATATAGCTAAAATTGGGTGAAGTATGAATTTACTCAGTAGAAAATGGTAGTGGTAAAGAAAGAAAAACATTATATTTACATACTTTGAGTAAATCGATGACCGACCTATTAAATACTTTCGTTCGAATATTAGAAATTTTTTCCCATTAAACATAAGTGTTATAACATGCTTTGAGTTGTCACATGATAGTTGCAAAATTCATTGGTTAACAAGGCAATTATACAGCTTATATTGTGGACAGAATAAATAACTGCTGTAGAAGTGGGGTGATAGCAGTTGGTATAACAAGCCATAGTTCCATACATATCTTCTTGCTATTTAAACAAATTAAGCTAGCTGACAAACCAATTATATTGAAACTAATTAAAAAACTAAAAGTATACTATCAATTGATTAAACGTTGGCTATTATATTCCATGTAATTTTTTCATATCTTCTTACTTCAGTACGGGTTTCAATATTTTGACACAGTTGCTACTATATTTTTCCTTTAGGAACAATTTATCAAAATGTCCAAAAACTTTCTAACTTAGTGTGCAAATGGACATACCTTGAGTTATTTATTGAAGAATGTTTATTTAAAAGTCAACTAAGATGGGCATGTGCTCATATGCCCGGGACTGTGATATGGTCATATGCTCGGGACTGTGATAATTACATCAATCCTAATTTTAGCTCATTCTTTCTGAATTTATTTGAACGAGGCCTTACATGAGACTATGTTTGCATTTATTCCTTTGAAGTTTTAATTATACTGATTGTTATTTTTCATACACTGCAATTCTAGCAATGCACATAAGGTTGATGATGAAATTCCTCTGTATAGTTGCATTGTTTATTTGTTTCATGATTGATTATCGTTATATTTGTGTCACTTGATTGAATTCGAATTTGTGCAGGTTGTTTAACTCTAAAGTGAAGTAAATTAGAAAGAGGTAATGATATGTCAAACATTTGAAGCAAATAATGTGCTAATATAACAATGTCACACATTTTATAGGTTGTATAAAGCATAACAAGCTCAACTTTTGCAGTCAAACAGCTTTATCAAAAGCGTAGAATCATTATACAAGTTTGAATTGGTAAGTGGACATGAGAGAGCTAAGAGGAGGGCAACAAACATAATAAGCTGAGGCCTTGGTGCAGTGGTAAAACGCCAGGCTGTTGACGACAAGGTCGGCAGTTCGATCCCTGCCTTTGGCATATTAAACTGTGCGCCATGATGATTCTTGCAGACTTGTGTGCTGCCTACTTTGTAAATATAAGTACCCAGTTTCAAAAAAAAAAAAAACATAATAAGCTATGGCTCTTGCTTCCTCTTCCTCAAACGTATTGAATAAAATAGCTATAAAAGTGGATTACACACATGAAACTCTCCATGCAGCTAAACAATCTGAGGCAATCCATCTTATCCCTCTATCTCTTCGTTGTGCCATCAAAAAGTTCCTCCATGATATGTCATTCTTTCTTCAATGATGCATCACTATGTCTTTTTAACCAAGTGTCATTAGCTATATTATGTTAGACTTATTTTTATCATAATTTCTTTATCATTCGATCTTCATAGAATAGACGATTTAGTTTTTTTCTTTCTTCATATTTACTATTAATAAAATCAACAGGTCTCTTCTCTTTGTTTTTGTTTTTCCATTTTTTTGTCTATTTTGGAATTTGGATGGCTATTGTAATATGTTGCACTGATAATTATGCAACCTAAACTAGGTATTTTTCTGTAGTATTTGTTTGAACTTACTAAGTTACATTTTACATGAAATGGTATTTTCAAAGATCAAAACAATTTTGCACGAAAAAATGATTTGTACATCTATGCCAATTGTTATTTCCATTTGTAGGGATGAGGTTCTTCTTGCTCAAGCCCTTGCACTGAACGATGACATACAGACTTTACTTTCCAAAAATGATGCAATTGCTTCTGGAGCTCCCTTGCACTCGCAGGTTTCATATTATGCCCATTTACCTTTCAATACAACCTAACCTAAATATATTAGTTACCTTAGTTGACATGGTCATAGTTAAAATTCCAGTTTTAGTGGTTTTATTTGTTTTTTCTACTAAGAAGTGCTCAATGTCATTGAACTCTATAATAAGTGTTTTATAATTAATTATAAAGCTTTTAGTACTTCCATTGTAGTTATTGAAGTTCTGAGTGTTTACAAAAACAGCCGAGACTAATCAACATTAGTGTTCACACTATATTTTTTAAACAAACAAGACCTTAAAGATGCGTCACTTCCAGAGTGCTTCTCCCTGTAACTATTAGCTACAAAAATCTATCTGTATTTCAGTGGTCTTTTTCCATGAAAACCGGTTCACAAATTTGGTTTTAACATTGTTGGCAGAAACATGAAGAATAAACAAGTGGCAGAATCAAGTAGTCCCACAAGCAAAGAGCAAGCGATGACATCGATGGGTAGCACATTGGAGCCTTCATCTTCTTTGACGGATTGCAACTCATTGGCGCTCTCTGATCCGCCTGCTCCTGTGAAAATATCCAGCAAAGAACAAGATATGATTGACCTATTAAGCCTCACCTTATCATCTAATCCATCTCCGCCTCACACACTTGTCACTCCTCTCACACCATCCAATGGGCAAAGCGGTAATTTCTCACCTCAACCTTCACCCACCGCCCAAGGCAGTTATTATCCTCCTCAACCACAACCCACTGGGCAAGGTGGTAATTTCACACCCCAACAACCATATATTGCCCCAAATCAAGGGTGTGTGCCCTACAATAGTTACGTAGCCCCATGGGCCCAGGCTCAGGCACAGCCCCAGCCCCAGCCTCAACTTCAGCAATTTCAACAGCCTCAGACCCAAACTCCATATAATTACCCGCTGCCTCCCTGGGAGGCAAATTCAAATCCAAATTCGAATTCAAATCCCTTTATGATTTCGAATAATCAATTCCTAGCACCTAATTATGCACCTATGAATCCTGCTACCCAGTATCAACAACCGATGCAACAACATTATAATACTTATCCATTCTACAATAATGCGCATAATTTTCAAGCAAATGCACCTACACAAACTAATGTTAGACCATATGTTTCTCCTAACAAAATGCTTGATGATTTGATTGATTTGAAGACGGGTGGTACTTCTTCCCCTAGAAATACCGCATTAAGGCTTTGTAATGTTCGTTTAATGGGATTTCTCTCTTTATCATTGTTTTAAATACCGCATGTTGAGTAATTTTAGCTATGGTAAAATGAGTTATTCAAGGACCGAGTTTTTGAATAAAATACTAATAATACTTCCGTCATATTATCATCAAACAAAAATACATGGTTTACATAATACATTGCTTAAAAGTAATAATATATATTAGCTCCAATAGTGTTTATATTTTTTGAAACTTTTTCTAGATGAAATTAAAACACGATGTCTAGAAATAAAGTGGGGTGAAAATAGGACAACAATCATATACAACACATTACATTTTATTGCTTTATAATGAATATTGATATTTAGTCCGTCAATAGATAGTTTCGTACGCTGTTTAATTTTAGTGAAGGTTACACACTTAACCAATAAGTAACAAGTGGCCATTACAAATATTTGAAACTCATATACATTCCATGCCTTTTGTTTTGGTATAGATAGAGAACCTTGAAACTTATAAGAGATGTCAGCTAAGGACATTGCGAGCTAGGATTCAGTAAAAATCCACCGAATAAAGAGATGCCAAAGAAGGAAAAAGAGAAAGTGATGATGCTTTACCATAAATTTTTTGATGTTGATGAGTACGATGGATGGATGTCGAAAGGGTGGAAAGGATGTATTATCTTCGCGCTTTCATCATGGAATCCAGCTTGATATGAGGAATATGTAAGCAGCTGACCTCACTGCTAGATACACAGTCAGCTCTCCTACGTTGTTGATGCTCCAAGGTGGCTTTAGCAAAAGTACTCGCCTTCAAGTGGAGATTTGGTAATGTAGCCTCACCAACTGCATAAAGAAGTGGAAGCATCCTGACAAACTGCAGAGCTTCTTCAGTATGCTCCAAATGAAGGTTAGAGGAAATGCTTGCCAAGATGGAGATCTGTTAGGCGTGTCTCGCATTTGAGAGTGCGTAGGTGAACGCTAAGTCCCACATCGTAAGAAATATGGTGCATAACATGGTATATATGTGGAATTGGTGGCATATAACATTGAGAATTCCTTTTGTCACAAACAAGTGTTGGTAAGATCATGTATGTGCCCATTCTGGAAGGTGGTGAGAGAGATGTTCAATCGGGACGTTGGCACATCGTAAACCTTCATTAAGGTAGCATCATTTTAAAACAATGAAGCGCGTGTTTATGGGAACGCATTGGAGTGATGAAACACAACATATGAGAGCTTGCATTCATTTTGAACAGCGTTGCAATTCCATTTGCTTGAGGAAGAATTAGCCTGGCAAATAAAATTTAACTTCCCAACCTTATGCAAATTATGGTATCATAAGGTTAAAGTAAAAACATCTTTGATTCAAACTTTGAATTTTTTTAATCATCTAACATGTAATCTTTTCACAATCACAAATTTAACAAAATATTAATAAGTATATTCAACAAAATGTGAATTTAAAAAAGAAAAAATACAACATAAATGATATATGAGAGACTACTGACCATGGAGCACTAAAAAGGATGGAGCAGGTGATCTAGGAAAAAGACATTGTGATTAGATGCAGGCCCACCTGGGCGTGCATATATACTCGTGTATAGATAAAGGCAAAAGTAAAGATTGAGTGCTTGGTTCAAGTGCCTATTTCCACATATGTAATCAAAAGGCAAAAGTAAGATGCTCAGATGGAATATGCTAATGGTAGATATTTGAACGTTAAGAGCGTAGGTTCGATTAGTTGAGGATGCATGATATAAGGATGGTGAAGCTTATAGAAGTTAGGCACATCCCAGAAAATAAAAAAATCTTATTTCAATAGGGAGGTTAGAGGTAAAAGGCTACAACTTTTCAACTCGTGGTGGAATCGTAAGGGTTAGATGGGTAACAGGTAGGTGCTGCGTGCAAAAAGGGGAGGCAACAATGTGTATAAATTGCTTAAGAAAACGATGGAGAATTAAGGTAGAGCCAATAATAAAAAGTGGCAAAGGCCGGATGAGGGCCTTTGTGGTATTACCATAAGTTCTAATATATTGTTGATAGGTATGTTCAATTGGAGGGCTTGCATAATTAGACAGTTTGGAGATTGGCTAGTTTTTGGAATGGATACATTTGTTTCCTTGGTAATATTGCATATCGTTTGGAGTTTGAGGTTTTTAGGTGGAGTTCGGATGACATTTAAGGAATATAGTATTAAGGTGGAGATTATTAGATTTTAGTGACATAACATTTCCAAATCAAAATAGATTTTGAAGATATTGCGAGTCAAGGTGAAATTGCGACTAAGTATATTAACTTTTTTATGGATTTTGTCAAGTGATTAAAGAATATTACTTGCATCTATTAATTTGTCAAAGACGGTAATGAATTATTTACAAGGAAAAGATATATTTTGGAAGGTGGAAATAATCAACAGCTGATTAAAGAAGGCACCTTATCAAGCTTATTATAAATAGGCTTATATAGGGTTCATTAGATATGTGTGGAAAGAACTTTATTTTTCTAGGGTCTTTGGGATTGATATTTCTT
This sequence comes from Allium cepa, assembly GCA_030765085.1. Taxonomy (NCBI): domain Eukaryota; kingdom Viridiplantae; phylum Streptophyta; class Magnoliopsida; order Asparagales; family Amaryllidaceae; genus Allium; species Allium cepa. Next base: position 346,569,103 of record CM060928.1, on the reverse strand, counting down.
CTTAATTTTTAGACTCTCTTGTAATCCTGTATTGAATCAATATAGGTTTTTGGTTGATGGATTTGCTTGCTATTGGCTTTTCCACTTCTTATCTCCTTTAAAATCTAATTGAGTAGGGATTCTAGGAAACACCATAACAATATAGTGTTGACAAAGAGAATGTGTGTAAATTATTGTCCTTATTGGTACATGTTATATTTTCTTATAAGTAAAAGATAAGTTGGCCAGCATATCAAGGCCCGACCCATTCCAAATCGATTTGCATAGACTCAAGGCATGAAAGAAAAGCTGACCCATAATTTTAAGCCCGACTCAAGCTCATGTCAATTAGCATTTCTTAGATCAGTCCAATCCAAGTCCATCCGCATTTAACTAGCATCATCCTAGCAAATACAACAAGAAAGCCACAGATAGGCTGGCCTCGACCCTTAGATCTGAACTGGCCTGGGACAAGTTGACCCCGCATGTGACGACCCGCCCTTCTACTAACAGAAAGACGTATCATCATTAAGAAAGAAAGGGATAGAAATAGAAAAGAAAGAGAAAGAAGGAACAACAATATCAGAATCTCACAGCGAAACGGAACAAAATATAATATATCACATAAATATTTCAGAGTTTTACATATATCAGAGTTATACAATATCAATACACATGACATTTATACATACATCGATCACTATATACATCAGAGATACAGTACACATCAATTAACACAGCGAAACTAGATAGATAGCTACATACATCTGGAAACTCCTGCTCCAAGCTCTCCAGAAATCAAAGTCCAAAACCTATCACTTGGCTACTCATAAAAATTTGAGTACCCAAGAGTTTATGGAAAACAAAATATGAACACTGGGTCAGACATGGGTCTGGTATGAGTAAAGGGTTTAAATTGTTTAACTTTGAAAAACATTTGAAAATAAAGGTATCACGTAAGACTCCCCACAAATAAATATGGTAATTTTTTACCTTACGCTAACCAAAACATTTCATAGGAAATCCAGTGATATTATAATAGTGTCTAGGGTTTTCAAGTAAATAGAAAATAGCCGAAATTGTTACATCTATAAATTCCAGCTACTAGCCACAAAAGTGGGTAATACAAATCAAAACCGTAGGGTCTCGTAGGGAAAATGGATTTTCAACAATGGCAGGGCTACTGGGGTACCGTCCATCACAGTATGGGGCCTAGATCACCGTACCGAGGATCACTCCCGACCCCCTATAACACAAACCCGGAACCTTTCCTTACTGAACAGTCCCGAACAAGATAAACCCCGCGGTTGTAGCTAGCAACCGCCCACACAGCCGAAATAAAAGGGACATCTAGACAGAGGAAATATCTTGTCCTGCTTGGGCATGACCCACCTAACCTTGCTGCATCTCCCCTGTTTTAGCCATTCCCGGTTGATGAGGCTTGAGGCTGCGATTACCTTTACAGAACATATTTCTTAGAATGCTCATCGTCCGCTTGACGATGTGCTGAAAGCATTCAATCCATACAAGTTCGTTCCGGATTCGAAACGAAACCGAAGGCATTATCTCGTCACACTCGTTTTGGAATCACCCTCAGATTCAACGACGATAACCCTTGCATTCTGAAAACACCATCTTGATCTTCATTTCAGAATTCACGACCTAACGTTTAAATTGGATCGATGTGGTTTTTGGAATATCAATTGGATAGCCGATCCCGGTCTCATCGAAATCCAAACGCCATTTTAAAGGCCAAGTTGTCTAATTAACTTAAACAGTTTAAATAATTTAAATTTAACAATTGAATTAACATAGCATTTATCACAGATGAATCATACACAATCATTATAGATATAACTCAGCATATCACATAACATCACAGAATATCATCAAATAAATATCACAAATCAGATATTTTACACACAATACATAAGCAATCATCTATAATTCTTATTTTAATTATTTTAATTAAGATTTAATTACTTGAGAGTCAACCACTTATCTCTGTTTAATTAATCATTAATTAACTATCAATTACTTATTTCATTCCAGATTGTTTAATTAATAATTTATTAATTAATCATTAAGTCTTAATTACATAATTATTTTATTTCACACTATCAATTACTTAATTACTTCTTAACCCAGTTATTTACTTTAATTAATCATTGAATTAATAGTCTTAATTATTAATCAAACTTAATTACCTATTTAATTACTGCTATTTACTTGCTTAACCATTTATTTATTCTTAATTTAATTACTCCATTAATTAACTATTAATCATTCATAAATTGACTTTAAGTAATTAATCTCAAATTTACCCCTTTTCTTAATTATAACTCGATCTCTGATTATAAAGTAATTACTCTCAATCACTTTCCAAAAATAATTAATCTATCACTAATTACAATTCAAACGTAATTGTTCTTAATTTCTTTCTAAAATATTTTATTTATATTATATGTTCAACTTAATCAAACATGTAAAAGTCTTCTTTTAAATTTTGATAATCAATTATAGTATTAACTACAACTTTAATTATTAGTTAAACTAATACTTAATTTAAATTAATTCCATAATTAAAATAGCAGCTAAGAATTAGAAACATTGTAAAACATTAATTTCATAATTAAACTAGTATTAAATTTTATCTTAATTTTGTTAAACATTTCCACTTATTTATATTTTAAAAACAGCAGATCAAAATCAACAGACGCGAGACCTTCCCACTAAAACTCGAGAACTACCCTGTTCTTACTCGAGTGTTACTTCGAGTTCCACCCCACCTTTTCCCGCGTCACCCCTGATACATCTTCTTCTACTTCTTTTTTTTTCATTTATGTAAGTTAAAACTTTAAACTAGGTAAAAATAAACATCAGGAAACTCCACGCGAACGACAGGGAAACTCAAAGACAAACTCATTTTCACTCGAGCATGTCACGAAGCAGCAGAACCATGACACCGACACGTGTACCCACCGCCGTACACGTGCACGGCGGCACATCTCGCCACTGGCGAACATCAACCCATTGCGCAAATCCTAAATCATGTGATAACATGAAATCCAAACCCAGTTCGTCCTCTCACAAACGAAATCAAAAATTTACAGTTTCATGGGAAAAACTGCAAACAAGACCTTCGGCCAATTTCGCTCGCGATCATCGAACAAGCCACCGGAGTTGCCGCAGCTTCGCCCACACGACCACGACACACTAAACCATCAACCCATCGAATCTCATGCAGCTTGGTCACGTGATGATGACGAACTCGACTCCTATCTGACATGACCAAAAATTCTATCTAAAACCCTATTCTGATCACGTATGCTAAACTTACATAATAGAAAAATTATTGAACATATTTCTTGAAATCACAATCACTTATACTTGATTCACTTCAAATCTTAACATTTATTATTGATTCATTAATCTTAAATTTATAAAAATGCAGATTTTAATCACTTACTAACTGCACCTAAATTACCCATCTATAAATCTTCATGTTTGTATTAAAAATCATCATTTATAGTAGGCCTTCAAGTTATCAACTTGGATTAGTATTCTATAACAACCGGATTTATCAATGTCTTTCTTGGTTACCTGTAACCCAAGCTTCCAGTAGAATTATTTACTAATCATGTTTAATTTATTTCGAAAAACTTGTTTGATGTTTTTAGCATTTGTTATGTTGAGAAAATAAGCCTAACACAAATTTTAAATAGGAATAACTTTAGTGCTTGATCACGCCATGTAATCTGCATCAACTACATAGAACAACAGAGCACAACACAAATATTTGCAGATTTATATTCAAAAGTCAAACTAATTCCATGCCATGAATAAATGAATCATCTTTATTGAATTTGAATAAACTAAAAATTTAAATCTTGATGTTTACTCACTTGTCATAATTCCTGTAAACAAAAGCATTGATGTAGGTTATCTGAAACTTGAAACTGTCTTGAGATTGACTGTCTTTAGCTCTTCTCCTCTTTTTTTTCAGGTTTGCTAATTATTTCCTTACTGAACGAATTAAATAAGAATATGTACGCTCATACATATAGAAGAAAATAGGTGTATATGGGTAGGTTGTATCTAGGCAGCCTTATATTTCTGACCACGTTGATTTTTGTAATTAACTTCCTGTAATATGACATGATTTTACAAATTTCGGCTGGACATGTTTTTATGCTGAGATGATAGCAATTAATACCAGGTTGTTCAATTAGTTTACATACTTATTATGATTTTGCTGTGAAGAGTACACTTTGAAATCAGACATATGGCTTAAGTGTGAAGTTTTGTATAAAGATCATTGTTTTGTTATTATGTTACTTGTTTTATTAACTTCTAGTTTGAAATATAATATACATATTTGCAGGCAATTACTTGGCTTGCAAATGAAGCCTTATTTTGTCTTGTTATTTTAGTTTGAACTCTATGCACATATGTTTTTGTCTAAATACATACTTGCAGGAACACTGTCATATATATATATAAAGATACTTAAAGTACAAATATTTGTTGTATCTAACTTCGGCCTGAATTTCCCAATATACATATATATGTCAGGTTTATCTCCATTACTTTGATTAATTTCATTTGGCTTAGAATGAAGATATTTTATTTTGTATCTTGCAGGAAGATGTTCTTGTGTATATTTGTTTGTTTTATTATTTTATTTATACTTTGGCCTAGATTTCATTCTATTCTATATAACTTTTGTTTTATACTTAAACTCATTTTTATGCTTTATTTACAATGTTAAAGTTATGTTGTATGTATATTTTAATTAATAAATTCTTGCTTTATTCAGACAGAAAAAGTTTATCTGGTATATGTCATACCATGTTTACAATTTCCCTGTTTTAGGTTGCAAACATACACTAACACTTAATTCTTATTTTTATATTCATTTTAACTTTGATTGTCAATATTTAAATTATGTACAATATGATTTAGTTACATTTTATACATATTTTTATATTCATTTCCATTTGTATTTTAACTATCAATTTTTAAGTTATATTCATGTGTTTACTTATTTATTTATATTTATATTTTATATTTTCACTATAAATATTTAAATTATAACCTTAAGTTTTTCTTATATTTGATATTTATATTTATATTGATAAACTTTGATTTTATTTTGAAGATTATTATCCATATCAATATATTTATTTACCAATGTTAATAAGACAAAGTATTGTAATTCAATTATATGAGATAAATTTTATTTTAATTGAATTATATAAGAATGATTTTATTGTAAACATTATCAAGAGATTTTTATTTCAAATTCCCAGAGTTCAATCTTTTTTTTTTAAATACATTTTATATAAATAAATGGTAAATATTTCCAAAATCATATTCATTTTAATATGATTAGTTTACTTTTCATCCAATCAGATTAAATATTTATTAAAATAAACGGGGCCAAAATCTAGGATCGTTACATTCCTCCCCCTTAAAAGAATTTCATCCCCGAAATTTAAAACAAAGATAAATTTAAAAAAAATGTTATACCAACCATTCAAACATACATATCATTTATATATTAACAAACAACCAAACAGTCAATCCTAACTAACATCACTAGTTATCCGAACACAAATCCGGATAAGCTTCCCTAAAATTATCGAGAGTTTGTCTCTCAATGATCAACAATCCAAACTGGATTCCTGATCAAAGTTAAATTTGATTCAACTTCTAAATTCCTGAATTACTGGTTTAACAACTATTGATGAATAATGAACAAATTTCTAAGATGGGATATACGGAATACATTATGAATTCCAGATTTCCATTCTAGCAATTCAATATTGAAATCTACAGTATTAACTCTTTCCAAATTTTATTGACTTCTTTACAGAATTTCAATATCTATTCAATCAAGCCCGTATGATGTACATATACCATTCGTACGCAATATCAAATCCGATCGCTCGCTCGATTACACAATTTCACTTCTGAACTAGTATCGTCCACCCGACTTCCTAGTGCGGTCTCAGAACTGGTTTCTTGATCAGAAACTGTCATTCTCCTTGCATAGTCATAACTATGATAGAGAATTTCCAAAACCAATCAAAATCCATATCCATGGTTCGTCGTCGAAAATCGAGTGAAAAATCCTAACTCGGATCGATATAACTATCTCGAAATTCTGTGCTCGAATCTGGATCAAATTGCTATGTGAATAAAATAATATACGTACATCCTACCTATTTATATCCATTGATTATCAACTATATCAATTTTCTTTTATTCACATTATTCTGATTTCTATCTACTTGGAAATTTTCTCAATATCAAATTTACTTAAGAATTTCACCACTTATTTCTTAAGTTTAATATAAGCATTACATATACTCTTATATTATTACTCTACCACTTTAGCCTTAATCTTCTTTTTTTTTCTTATTTTAAATCTGAATTTCCAATTCCATGTGAATTCAATTTATCTTTAACTCGGAATATTGAGTTTTATTGACTATCTTCTATTTATAACTAATTTTTATTATTATTTTAAATTAGTTTTATCCACTAACTTATTTCAATCTCCAATTTGAAATTGTTTTGTTGCTAAATTTTTGAATTTTTTTTTTAGTTTCCAAAATTTTGAAAAGTTTTGGCAGAGTCTCCATTTGTTTAGCATTACATATTTTCATAAGCACATATGTATAGTTTCAACACTTATTACAATTACTTCCAACCAATTCTCAAATCATTTTCTACAGCTTAAGTGATTTACAACTTACTTGCTTATATATATAATCCATTTGATCAAAACAAACTCATATTCATTCCAATTGATTTCAGAATCATCCTATTTTGCTTCCAATAATTCATGGCATTTTATCTAATCTCTTTTACTTCAAAACAACCCATTTTCTTATGCAATTCGACAATACTATTGTGAATAAATAATTACTATAGCTTTATAACAAATCTTGAATTAATTCCAACTCAATTTACACTTGACTCTATCACATTTAATTTACTCACAATCCTTTCATTGCATTTCTTTCATTTCAACAGGTTTGATTCCAAACCATTTTATTGAACACAAAAACCAATGTTTTAAATAACCATCTCATAGTTTACTTAAGTTATTTATTTTCTTCAACGGTTCCACCCGATAACTTAAGTTTATTCTATTCCACCAATTTCCATTTAAATCTTTGATTTGATTTTCCTTTAATCAAATTCCAATTATTTACTAATTTAATTTGATTAGTTTATTCTTTTATCCATTCTTTAGTTTACATGAACAATTTATTATTGAGTTTATAATATAGACATTCAATTTATGCTTGAGTTAGATTTGTTTACAACACACACCAATTCTATTTTAATCCAATTCAATACTTACTTTGGTTTACATTTATTTGTTTACGTAAGAATTTTATTCCATTCAATATTATCTGTAACTCGATTGAATTTATTTAAATTCAATTTTATTACAACTCAACTTCAGTTAAATCTATCTACTTACCATTCTTTTAAATTTTATTTCTCAATATATGAGCTCAAAACTTATTTACCTACTTAAAGCTTATATTGCTCATTCGAGCCATTTCATCTTGTAACCACAATTTCAGATTATATATATATAACACTTACTATCTTAAGGTATAAATTTTCATTTCACAATACAATCATTTTACCTTCCAATTTTATATCCAATTTAATTCAAGCTCAATTTCAATTTTACTTAACTTATCTCAGGTTAAACTTAAATATATCTTCTTCATTTTCATTTACTTAAGTTAATTTTAATTCCCGGATTAAAATTCCCAATTTCTTCTTATTAATATCAACTTTACTTTATAAGTTCGATAGTTGATTTATTCAAACCTTTCACATTATTAAATAGAATTCTTAGAATTCAATTGCCCGGTTTTCATTTCCAAAACCATTTTGAAAGGATAACTACACTTACCCACTTGGTGTTGTTTTCACAAAAATTGGGAAAACACCTCCAAGTCGTATGATTTAGTCGATTTTAAGTTATTCTTAGTGATTTGGGTGATTCATGCAAATATGTAAAAAGCAGGGACTAAACTGTAAAAGACACACAGATTTACAGTGGTTCGGCCAAAATGTGCCTACGGCCACTTTATATGTTATTCTCCTTCACTCTTCAGATTACAAGTACAAAGCTTTGATTACAAGTATATGAAAGTTGTTCGAAAGTTCTGTCCGTGTTTGAGCTCCCAAACTTGTCTGCCATTGTTGTACCCCTGCCCCTCTATTTATAGAGTGAAGCTGGGGGTAGGGGTCTTGAATGTATATAGCTGCCGGTGGACCTGGGCTGATGCAATCTGGCCTGGCAAAGTTGGTTCGGCATTCCTTGGTTCGGTGATGGTTTTGGTTTGATATGCCTTGGTCCGGTAGTATGTTGGTCCGGTAGTACCTGGGAGATAGGTTAGTTAGGTGGCATGTGGAGTGGCTTTGGTTCGGCAGGCATGGGAAGGAGTTGTTCGATGAGACTTTGGTTCGGTGGTAGGAGCATGGATGTGGGATCTGGTCCGGTAGTGCAATGGTGAGCGTGGATTGATTCGGTGGGTTGGCCCGGTCGAAACACACCCAACACTTGCCCCCCAAAGTAGGGCATGTGCATGCATATGGCGTGCTTTGTTTTATGTCATTCATCCTGGACACTCTCATCCGGTCTCGAATGCCGAACCAATTGGTCCGGTCATTGATATTTGCCTATAAGTATGGGCCTTATGCTTTCGCTATTCCCTACCAAGTGAGAAAGCCGAACCAGATTTTCCTGCCGAATCAATCATATTGCCGAATTATGTTTGACTACCGAATCAGGTGATTGTCGAATGACTTTCATGTCTCGAACTACCGAATGGGTTTGAGTGCCGAATGAATCTCACATTGGAAATGCCGATTGAGATTTCGTACTTGTTTGTTTATGTTTCCATACTCCTTGTTCTAACAGTACGTTTTCTCTTGTTGCAGATAAAGTCTCATAAAGTGGAAACTCGATCAGATAAAAAGAAATCCAAGGACAGAGAAGAGTCCTCCACAATGCCCCCAGCTCAGTCAGGACCGGGGCGTCATGGACCCGTCCCGAGATCACTAGTAGATGGGTATGGCCCTCGGGAGCTCCTGAACTCGCCACCTGACTGCTTTCCTAGCTCCCTTAAAGAGGAATAGTTCGATGTTATATCTCGTTATTTCGGGATCGACAGAGCACACATGGTGCTGCCAAGGAATGGAGTTATGCCGTATGACCCTCCGGAAGGATATTTTGCTTATAGCAGGTAGCATTGTATGTGTGGGGCCATTCCCCCGATCAACGCTTAGATAGTCATCTTCATCACCTATTTGAAGGCGGCCCCTTTTTAGCTTCGGCCCAACTCTTATGCTATCTTGGTGAGTCTATTCATCATTTTCCAGAGAAAATACGGGCGTCCCCCTTCCAACCGGGAGATCTGGTATTTGTACAACTTAAGAGGCTATAAGAAGGGGTCTCCATACATCAGCTTGGAATCGGCCGTGTCCTTCAAGCCGATCCTGGACTTATATTCGAAGTTCAGCGCGTTCAAGAAAGAATGGTTTTTCGTCAAGGATGAATCTGTTTCTATCCGTCGCTTCACCTCTGGCTGTAAGTTGAATCTCACTTATAATTTCCGTTCTGACTGCAATGCTTCTTCTTATGTGTTTTTATTTCTTGCTAGCGACAGGTGGCTTTGCGGTCGTGGAGAACGATCTAGTTCAGATTGTTGCGGAAATAGAAGCCATTTCAGGAAGGGAGAGGTCAGCTTCTTACCTGATCAGGAATGTTACTCTTTTGCAGCATAACTTTATTCTACCACGTCAGTCTGTGGTCAAGCAGAGAGACACAGCTGAGGAGAGGGCTGCCAAAGCTAAAGGAGGGGCCACGACGAAGAGCAGCAAGAGGAAACCCTTCTCGATACCTCCAGTCGCCGGGGGGAAGAAGCTCAAGAAATCCGATGGACCCTCCCCTAGCACATGTCCAGATATTCCGGAGGAGGAAAAGGTGGAGGAGGAAAGAGGAGAGGATGAAGGAGGTGAGGCGGAGAGTGGAAGTGGTAGAAAAGGTGATGGCGATCGTCACGGCGATGATGGTGGAGAAGGACAGAGCGGTGATGGCACCGGGGCTTTATCCTCTGGACAAGCGGGTGAGATCCAAGAGTGGACAGATGATGCTTTCTGCCAGGCTTTTGAGGGGTTGGAGGAAGGATCGGCCTTGGTGGAGAAGGCGAAGAAGGCTGACAAGGCCGGGATTGGTGCCGATCCATCTTCTAAGAGCACCTCAGCTCAGGCAACTCCGGCGATCCAAGGTGAATTTTTTTTACTCTAGCCGACTCCATTTATGATAAGTATTTAGGAATATTTCATGGCCAGCTCCCGTCCTGGAATGAGATCCAGGACTTATTGCGGTATCCTTCTCCTCCTCAGGATTTGTACAACAAAAGCGTCTTCTTACTCTTTTTAACTTGATATATTTCTTGAATTATAGTTACATGTTTGCTTGTAACACTTGGTTTTATTCCAGGAACGAGTAAGGTAGTCAAGACATCAGACATTCGACACCGTCTCGAACAATTCAAACTCCTCAAAGCTTCCACTAAACCAAAGCCTCCGACCAACCGCCCCAGAGACGTAGTCGGCTACCGTCCTCTTTTTGGGGTTATTGAGGAGGGTATTCAGAAGAAGAGGAGTCGCTCCTTGTTTGAACCTTCACCTGGTCCTCAACCCCCACTTCAGCCTCTTTAGGATATCACGGGGGAGGATACTGAGTTCATACCTTCTCCGCGTCCGTCTGAAAATCCTACTGTTATTCCGATAGATCATCCCGGCTTGGCTCGTAATCCGTTTGCGGGTCATCCGGATCTGGACCCGGCCTCTCATGACATTTCCTTCGACGAGGCTACTGGTAAGCACCTTCTCCCTCGCAATCCTATGGTATGGGTGCTTGATGAGGCTAAGTCCCTAGACCTTGATTTGCTTACCACTCGGATTGTAACTATGGAGGACGAAGCTAAGGCAAACATCGACGGATTGCTGAGGAGACCAGGAAACTGATGGGGCATCATGCCCGACTGGTCAAGGCAAGAGAGGAAATCGGGAGTGCCAACATTCGATTGCGGTTAATTGTTTCCGACCAGGCCAAGCAACTTGTCGATCAGGCTGTCCAGATCTCTCGGCATGAGGCCGCCTTCAGGCGACTAAAGAAAACCATGGAAGAGGCTAGCAGAGCAGAGTTACGGAGAATGGAGGCTGCCAGCAAGGAACGGATCGATATGGCTATTGCAACGGTGGATGAGGTTCGGAAAGCGGATCTCGAGCAGGTAGAGGAGTTATCCGGGAAGCTTGAAGCCGCTGAGCTTGCCCAAACCAAGCTAAAGGAGGAGATGGAGGCGATGAGGAAATCCCTTCAGGCTGACCACTCGCGATACCGATCGGAGAGGGATGCTGCCGTTGCAAAGCTGTTGGCTTCTGAGGTCCGAATGAGGGAGTTTGAGGAGAACAAGGGGATGATGGATGAGATGCTTCAGGATATGTACTTCCATACTTGGAAACAGGGCAACTCATCCTGGATGGATGATTATCCCCGAGTCATGGCCAGGATTTATCTCAGGGCTTTGGAGGAGGCCAAGGCTGATGCGGATAAGGAGGGTGGCATGGCCTTCAGAATGGATGTGGTTACGGGCCAATTTACCAAGGAGGAGAAAGTGGCGGTGAAGGAGGGTATGCGGCTACTCGATGCTGAGGAGGTAGGTGTGCAGTTGGGGGATGATGATCAAGGAACAAATGCTGGTAAGTCTTCCCTTTTAGCCTTTTCATAACTTGGTTGCTTATTGTTTATTTAATGGATTCTTCTCCTGAATTGGACAGGCGAGACCTCTGAAGCGCCAACTACCTCTAGTCAACATGCTGGGAGTTTTGATCCTGCGGTTAAGTAGACCTCGGAGGGCCAGTAGGATAAAGGCGAAGCCCCGATGCAGCCGGCTCCTTGGCTTGATCTGGACATTTTTTGGTTTACTTGACATTACTGTCTATGTTAGTCTTAAAACATTAATCTAATTTCCAGGCTGTAATTATGTAACGAACAACTTGATTTTTAGCATGTAACTTTTAACTTAGACTGATTTTGATATATTTGAATGTTTTTGTTATTTTGATGTGTTGCATAAGAAATACAGCTGTGCACATGTCTGTGATTCAATCGTGTTTGATGCTAAGTTCTTGCTTAAAATATAGTTTCATATCTTGCAATGTTTGTGTGATGTGCGAATAAATTATAGCTACATATTTATGTACAAGAGAAGAAAGTACCACCCTTTAAGTTTTAGCTGTAGACGATAGCTTTGAATGCCTTGTGTAATCGACTATGGAATGCAGCTGAGTGACATGCCATCCAGCTGTGAGTTCTTATTCCCATTAGTGAGTGTCCCATATTTTGTGTCCTGTACTTTAATGATCGTTATAGAGGATAGGAGGAAAGTTTTTATAAATAAAATGAAAATATAAGACATAGTAAAACTTCCAATCACGGAAGGCCTTCGATGTGCTTAAATTCGTGGCAAACGGGTTTTGTAGTCACTTTCCCTAGCTGTGGGTCTTGGAGACATTTGTCACCCATCTTATGCCTCTGCGGGGAGTTTTCTTTTTTACCACAGCCGTACTTAAGACACATCAGAGCCGAGATCGCGCACGGTAACTACCCGGGCCATTATGGCCCGTAATCGTGGGTATTATTTGATTTACCGTGGCCGGCTAGCGCGGGTGCTGATCGTCAACTGTGAACTGCCCCTGCCTGGCCACACCTTATGTTGGGGCTTATAATCGGTTCACGGTTGCCGGCGAGCCGAACGTCGTAATGAGCTGCCTAGGCTATTTTCGGCCACCTCGGTAGCTTATAATCGACTCATTACAGTTGGCTTTGAGGGCCGTCGCGAGTAATGAGTTAACCCGCAGCAGAGGGATGCTGGAGCAAAAGTGTCTCATTAACGAGGGCCTAGATTCGTGTAGTACCTGTTAGGTCTTGTCCAGGGGAGGTTGCGCCATGATGCGTCTTGAATGGAAATGCCATTATACAGGATTTTGTTCAACAGAAAAGGATAAAGTTAACAAGCATCCAAGATATAAAGGAACAAGTTAAAAAAGAGACAAGGTTTTTAAAGTGGTTCGGCACGAAAATGCCTACGTCCACTGATTCTCTTTGTTAATTCACTTCATATGGGCACTACAAGTTAAGAAAAGTATCGACGAAGGTGTTGGATATTCCATGCCCTCTGGAACACCTCTCCGCCCACTGTTGACAAAATATAAGCTCCATTGTGGAGATCTTTATGAATTACATATGGTCCGTCCCAGATTGGATCTAGCGCTCCGGGGCGCGGGAAGATTCGCTTGAGGACAATATCTCCTACTTATAAGCTGCGATGCTTGACTTTGGAGTTGTATTGTGCTGCCACCTTTTGCTTATGAGCTACCGCTCTGAGTGATGCATCATTTCTTCTTTCTTCGATTAGATCCAAAGACATATGGAGGAGTTCTTCGTTTTCTTCTGGGTTGTAGTGGATCCTACGGTGAGAAGGCACTATAGTTTCAACTGAGAGCATGGCCTCCGATCCGTATGCCAAAGAGAAAGGAGTATGCCCTGTTGATGTTCTGAAAGACGTGCGGTAGGCACAAAGTGCCGTAGAAAGTTCATCCACCCAAGCGCTTTTAGACTTTTCAAGCTTCTTCTTGATTGGAATTTTGAGAATTTTGTTGACAGCTTCGACTTGTCCATTTGCCTGGGGATAAGCCACGGACGAGAAGCTTTTGTAAATTCGATGCTCTTGGCACCAGTCGGCGAACTCCTTACTGTCACACTGAAGTGTATTGTCCGATATGATTTTGAGTGGAACCCCGTACCTGCATAGAACATTTTTGATCAAGAAGTTAATAACTTTTGCTGAAGATACTTTATTTAGAGGTTCCGCTTCCACCCATTTGGTGAAATAGTCTACTGCCAATATGGCATATTTGGCCCCGCCTCGGCCCATTGGCAGTTCGCCAATCAAGTCAATTCCCCATACTGCAAAGGGCCAAGGGTTGGTCATCTGAGTAATCTCATTTGTTGGTAGTCGAGGGATCTTAGCAAATTTCTGACATCTGTCGCATTTTTTGACAAAGTCCAAGGCGTCTTTGTTTAAGGTGGGCCAGAAATATCCACATCGGAGTATCTTCTTTGTCAGAGTCTGCCCTCCAGCGTGACCTCTGCAACTTCCTTGATGGATGTTGGATAAGATTTCCTTGGTTTCCCTTCCAGCGACACACCTTAATAAGGGGTTAGAGAAGCCGCGCTGATAGAGGATGCCTTCTTGTATTATGTAGCGGGAAGCTTTCCTCAAGATTTTCTTAACTTCGTTACGCCCGTCGGGCAGTGTGCCACTTGTAAGTATTTCTGGATGGGAGTCATGCAAGTTTCCTCTTCGATTGCAGCTATCAGATTCACTTGCTCGAAACTAGGGACTAGTTGCTTTGAGATGGTTACTGTTCCGAAAGTGGTGCCGTCCTTCATGCTAGCTTGCTTTTCCAGTTCGTCGGCCTCCTGATTCTCTTCTCGAGGAATGTGTTTGATTAAATAGTGATCTAATTGATCGAGCAGCAGCTTGGTCTTCTTCAGATATGCTGTGAGTCGTTCTCCTCGAGTCTGGAATTCTCTCGGTATTTGATTTAAAATAAGTTGAGAATCACTATGGAGACATAAAGAACCGACTCCAATCTCTAGAGCGAGTTCCAATCCGGCTATCACTGCTTCACATTCTGCATCGTTGTTGGTGGCAGTGAATTCCAACCTTAGAGCATAATGTAGCTTCCTTCCCCTGGGAGTGATTATTACAATACCTGCCCCCGAGCCTTATTCGTTTGATGCCCCATCCACAAATATATTCCACTTGATGTTTTCCGCTATTTTAGATTGCTCCTTTCCTTCGTGGGTAGTGAATTCGGCAACGAAATCGGCCATGGCCTGTCCCTTAATGGTGGTGCGAGGATGGTAGGTGATATCATATTGACTCAGCTCGACGCACCATTTGAGTAGTCGTCCGGAAGTGTCGGGACGATGGAGTACCTGCCTTAGTGGTTGATCGGTTAGAACTCTGATGGAATAAGATTGGAAGTAGTGTTGCAGTTTCCGTGATGTGATTAGTAAACGGTATGCTAGCTTCTCAAGTTAGGCTTCTGCCCCCGTAAACCTCTTGCTTACAAAGTATACTAGCCGCTGCGCGCGGTTGCCTTCTCTTACCAAAGCGGCGCTTAGAGCATGAGATGACACAGCAAGGTATAGGTATAGCTCTTCGCCTTTATTTGGAATTGAGAGTACTGGTGGTCTCTGGAGGTGTTCGATTAGGTTAAGGAAGGCTTTTAAGCATTCGTCAGTCCACTTGAACTTTCATTTGTCCTTCTTTAGAGCTTCGAAGAAAGGGACGCACTTTTCAGTTGCTTTAGAGATGAATCTGCTTAGGATGGCCACCTTCCCATTTAGGCTTTGCATCTCTCTTCGAGTGGATGGTATCTTGATATCTTGTAAAGCCCGGGCTTGTTCGGGGTTTGCTTCAATCCCCCTGGCATGGACGATGAATCCCAAGAACTTTCCCGACGATACTCCCAAGGAGCACTTTAGAGGATTCAGCTTCATTCCACATTGGCGAAGTACTTGAAACATCTCGTCCATATGGCTTACATGATCGTTGGCTTTCCTCGATTTTACCAGCATGTCATCCACATAAACTTCCATAGTTCATCCTATTAGTTCCGCAAACATCTTATTGACGAGGCGCTGATAAGTAGCTCCGGCGTTTTTAAGTCCAAAAGGCATTACTCTGTAGCAGTACAATCCCCGGTCAGTGATGAAACTAGTGTGGTCTTGATCGCGGAAGTGCATAGGAATCTAATTATATCTTGAGTATGCGTCCATAAAAGATAAGAGTTCGTGCCCGGCTATGTTAGCATCCACGAGTTGATCGATTCGGGGGAGTGGGAAGCAATCCTTCGGGCAAGCGTCATTTAAGTTGGAGAAGTCAATGCATGTTCGCCACTTCCCATTAGCCTTCTTTACCAGTACCCGGGTTGGCGATCCAATCTGGGTAGATGGCTTCTCGTATGAAGTTATTGGCAAGTAGGTTCTTTACTTCTTCCTCGAGGGCTACTGATCGTTCTGCCCACATACTTCTCTTTTTCTGCTTTACTGGCACCTTGGTGGGATCGATGTTCAGTACGTGACATGCTACGTTTGGGGAGATTCCAGTCATGTCAGCGTGCGTCCATGCAAATACATCCAAGTTGTGGCGAAGAAAATCGACGAGTTGATCCTTCAACTCTGCTCTTAACTGAGATCCAATTCTCAGCAGTCTATTTGGGTCGTGTTTGTCGACAGATACAAATTCCATAGCCTCTGCAGGCTCGGCGGTGGCCTCCTCCTCTTTGTCCCTGGGGACTAATTCATTGAAAGGATCAGTGGAATATCGAAGAGGAGGGGCTTTCTTTACTTGCTATGCTTCTAAGTTTTTCTTGCAGAGAGTAGTCTCTACATCCTTCCCTTTATCCTTCCTGCGGTTATTGCGAAGTTCAGTTACATAGCAATCTCGAGCGGTGTCTTGATTTCCTTCTACTTCCCCTATCCCATAATCTGCTGGAAATTTCATCTTCAGGCACCAAGGTTCCAGGACAATCTGGAAGTCGGACAAGGCTGGTCTTCCTAAAAATGCGTTGTAGGCCGAGTGGTTTTCTATTAGCACAAATGTTTGTTTCCACACAACGGAGCGGGGATGACTTCCTATTTCAACAAAGAGGTCCAGTTGCCCGAGGGGCATCTTCGCATCTCCAGTGAAACCATGTAGCGGTTTGTTGCAGGGAGACACTTCCTTCATCGACAGCTTCATTTTATCGAAAAGCATGCTTAAATATGATATTTACTGAGCTTCGAGTGTCTACTAGAATTCGGAAAACTTTGGCTGGACCGAACCACGCAAAGATGACCATAGGATCCATGTGAGGGTACTGCCTTCCTTCTAGGTCACGCCTACCGAATGTGATGTCATTGTTCTCTTTCCACTTTGGGTAGTGTTCTTCTATAATGGAATTAACGTAGTCTCCATTGTTTCTAAGCAACATTCCATATTTTTCCATCTTTGTTCAGTTTCTGTCGGCGATGTGTGGTCCTCCCGATATTGTATGGACCACTATCTTCTCTTGACTGTAACCGTTGGTGTTGTGATTTCTTCCGCCTGTCTCTGGGTGGAGTTGCCCTGGGTTCTCCTTGGCAGGAGTTGGAGTCCTGTCCTGACCCTTTACATAGTGTTCCAATCTCTTCCTTCTGATGTGTTCTTCAATCAGGTCCCGGAGATAACGGCATTCATTGGTATCATGCCCATGGGATTCGTGGAAACGGAAGAACTTTCCAGACTTGATTGCGTGATCTGATTCCTTCTTGTACGGGGGGCGTTTGTATTTAAGCTCGTCTTGGATGGCAAGGAAGATGTTTCGACTGTTTCATTCAAAGGAATGTAAGCGTCAAATCTTGGTCCTGGCCGATATAGGCGTTTTTCTCCCTTCCTGCCTCCAGCATTGTCTCGAGAGTCATTTCTTTCGACGTCCTTTGCTGCAGCGGGTGCGTTGCCATGAGCTGCCTTGGCTTGTTGCCATGTCTACCTTTCGGTGGCAGCGTCTTCAAGTCTCATATACTTTCCAGCTTTATGTAAGAAATCGGGTAAAGTAGCTGGTTTTTCTTTCGTTAATCTTCTAGCAAACTTGGTATCTGGATGCACACCACTGCAGAGGGCCGTTAGGATAAGTTTCTCATCGGCATCCTGGACAGCAGCCGCCGCGGCATTGAATCGGGTTAGATATTGTTATACTGTCTCTCCGGGCTTTTGTTTGATATTGGATAAGGAATAAGCGTCCTTGGGTTGTTCCACGTGAATGCGGAATTGGCTAATGAACTTTTCTTTCAACATTTCCCATGAGCTGATGGACCATTGGGGTAGATGGCAGAACCAGGAGGTAGCTAGATCTGCCAAGAATAGTGGAAAGCATTTACACAATACTCCTTCTGTCGCTCCGCTCATGAGCATATGCTGTGTGTATCTCTGTAAGTGTACGATGGGGTCAGAGGCTCCCTTGTAAGGCTCCATTGTTGGCATTTTCCATTCTCGGAGGGTGATGGCAATTTCGATATTACGGGTGAAGGGGCTGTTTACCCTAGTGCCTATCCCTCGATCTCTTTGATCCCGTTGGACGCACTCTCTGAACAATCGCGCCATCCTTTCATTAGAATTTGGAGCGGATAGAAATGAGTTTGGTTCTTCTCTGCGGGATTGATTCCGTCCAGATGACCTGTAGGGATGGTATCGTCTATTGCTCCTAACATTTTCCGGTGGCTGTCTTCGGTCTTCTGGGAGCATGCTGGGGTCAGCCACAGTTGGCCCTTGCCTCGATCTTCCCCTGCTGGGCTCTATTCTAAGCATTCCCTCGGGTCCAACTTCGGGCTGGACTCCAGCTCGGCCCCGTCCATTGGTGTTCCCATGGTTAGGTAGCATGACAGGCTCAGCCATATCCGACCCCTGCCTGGTACCTCCCCCGTTGGGTTTGGTTCCAAGTGTTTCCTCGGGTCGGAATTCGGGCTGAGTCTGGGCTCAGCTCCTACCATTGCTGTTTTTGTTCTTAGCCTCTTCGAAGAAGAAAGATCTTTGTCGCCTCCCAGATCCTCCAGACTGGGACTCACCCCATGATTCGGTGTTGCGGTTGGATTCTTCAGCATCACTTAAGCGTGACATGAGTTAGTCCACCGAGGCTTCTTGTTGAGATGCGAAGCGGTTAGTTACTTCAGCCACAACCCTGCCCAGATCTGTCCTAGTAATTGGTTATTCCGTAGCAGGGGCTGTCGGATTTGTCTGATTTCCATTTGCTGTTGGAACAAGACGATTATCTTGATCTCTGATCACTGGATCTGGGATATTGCTAGTTGCGATGTTCTTTCCTTGCTAGTATCTTTCCTCTGCCTAGGAGGCATGTTTTTCAAGCAATGAGCGATGCTGTTGGGAAGAAGGTTGAGTGGGAGAAGCTGAAACTTCTAGCTCGAGCTCTCGGTGAAAGCACCAAAAATGTTTGCACAAAAATTAGGCAAACACCTCCAAGTCGTATGATTTAGTCGATTTTAAGTTGTTCTTAGTGATTTGGGTGATTCATGCAAATATGTAAAAAGTAGGGACTAAACTGTAAAAGACACACAGATTTATAGTGGTTCGGCCAGAATGTGCCTACGTCCACTTTATATGTTATTCTCCTTCACTCTTCAGATTACAAGTACAAAGCTTTGATTACAAGTATATGAAAGTTGTTTGAAAATTCTGTTCGTGTTTGAGCTCCCAAACTTGTCTGTCATTGTTGTACCCATGCCCCTCTATTTATAGAGTGAGGCTGGGGGTAGGGGTCTTGGATGTATATAGATGCCGGTGGGCCTGGGCTGATGCAATCTGGCCTGCCAAAGTTGGTTCGGCATTCCTTGGTCTGGTGATGGTTTTGGTTTGATATGCCTGGGTCTGGTAGTACGTTGGTTCGGTGGTATGTTGGTCCGGTGGTATGTTGGTCCGGTGGTACCCGGGAGATGGGTTGGTTCGGTGGCATGTGGAGTGGCTTTGGTTCGGCAGGCATGGGAAGGAGTTGGTTCGGTGAGACTTTGGTTCGGTTGTAGGAGCATGGATGTGGGATCTGGTCCGGTAGTGCAATGGTGAGTGTGGATTGATTTGGTGGGTTGGCCCGGTCGAAACACACCCAACAGGTGTCAAATCAAATTTTCAAATTCCAAACACTTGTTTACACCAAAACAAATTTTCTCTTTGAAATTTCTAAAACACTTGTATACCCAACAAGCCCAAACAATATCATGACCAACTATCCTGGTAACAATCCATCACTTTAGAAACTCAAAATGAATACTGATGATGTGGCCATCATCATCAAGATTATTTTCCAGCGACTAAAGTGAGTTCAGTGCTTCCTTACTTCCCCAATTTCCTTCCAAAACAATTTCCATTCAACAATATTTTCTAAAACAATACTCCAATATTGCCTTCAAATCTTTGGAAAAGAATTTCAAACATTCCCAAGATTTCAAATTCCCAAATCCTTTTGTTTAAATTCATTTGAACACCTTTCAAATTTCCTGGACTTAAATTCTGGTTTAATCAAATTTTAGTTATATTCCCTTTTTATTTAAGCCATACTTAGATAATTTTATTTGGTTATAAGCCACTCAAATTTTAAATTTTTATTCAATTATAGTATGAACGACCAAGCATCCAAATATATATAATTATTTCATAAAAGTATTTCTTTTATATCAAAATATAGTTTTGGGTAAAACTATTTCATTTACCCTACTTTAAAAGCAATATTGTGTCGGTCTACCTTCTTTAAGAGTTTAGAAATCCCTCTCGATGAAATGGCGTCCCACACATCGACCAGAATTCATAAACACTCAACAGATAAATCAACACAATTAAAAGCAATTTTATATTCACTAACAAATACGCGCTCATATCTATTTATACACTCAAATTCATTTTAGAGTACTACTGACTCTATTCTATGAGTGATTCCTACCAGAGCCAAGGTTATCACCAACCCATGCTCTGATACCAACTGTGACAACCCGCCCTTCTACTACCATAAAGATGTATCATCAACAATAAAGAAAAGGATAGAAATAGAAAAGAAAGAGAAAGAAAGAACAACAATATCAGAATCTCACAGCGGAACAGAACAAAATATAATATATCACATAAATATTTCAGAGTTTTACATATATCAGAGTTATACAATATCGATACACATGACAGTTATACATACATCGATCACTATATACATCAGAGATACAGTACACATCAATTAACACAGCGGAACTAGATAGATAGCTACATACGTCTGGAAACTTCTGCTCCAAGCTCTCCAGAAATCAAAGTCCAAAACCTATCACTTGGCTACTCATAAAAATTTGAGTTCCCAAGAGTTTATGGAAAACAAAATATAAACTCCGGGTCAGACATGGGTCTGGTATGAGTAAACGGTTTAAATTGTTTAACTTTGAAAAACATTTGAAAATAAAGGTATCACGTAAGACTCCCCACAAATAAATACGGGTAAGTTTTCACCTTACGCTAACTAAAACATTTCATAGGAAATCCAGTGATATTATAATAGTGTCTAGGGTTTTCAAGTTAATAGAAAATAGCCGAAATTGTTACATCTATTAAATTCCAGCTACTAGCCACAAAAGTGGGTAATACAAATCAAAACTGTAGGGTCTCGTAGGGAAAATGGATTTCCAACAATGGCAGGGCTACTAGGGTACCGCCCGTCGCAGTACAGGGTCTAGATCATCGTACCGAGGATCACTCCCGACCCCCTACAACACAAGGCCGGAATCCTTCCTCACTGAACGGTCCCGAACAAGATAAACCCCGCGGTTGTAGCTAGCAACCGCCCACACAGCCGAAATAAAACGGACATCTAGACAGGGGAAATATCTATTCCTGCTTGGGCATGACCCACCTAACCTTGCTGCATCTCCCCTGTTTTAGCCATTCCCGGTTGATGAGGCTTGAGGCTGCGATTACCTTTACAGAACATATTTCTTAGTATGCTCATCGTCCGCCTGACGATGTGCTGAAAGCATTCAATCCATACAAGTTCGTTCCGGGTTCGAAAGAAACCGAAGTCATTATCTCGTCACACTCGTTTTGGGAATCATCCTCATAGTCAACGACGATAACCCTTGCATTCTGAAAACACCATCTCGATCTTCATTTCAGAATTCACGACCTAACGTTTAAATTGGATCGATGTGGTTTTCGGAATATCAATTGGATACCCGATCCCGGTCTCATCGAAATCCAAATGCCATTTTAAAGGCCAAATTATCTAATTAACTTAAACAGTTTAAATAATTTAAATTTAACAATTGAATTAACATAGCATTTACCACAGATGAATCATACACAATCATTATAGATATAACTCAGCATATCACATAACATCACAGAATATCATCAAATAAATATCAAAAATCAGATATTCTACACACAATACATAAGCAATCATCTCTAATTCTTACTTGTAATTATTTTAATTAAGATTTAATTACTTGAGAGTCAACCACTTAACTCTGTTTAATTAATCATTAATTAACTATCAATTACTTATTTCATTCCAGATTGTTTAATTAATGATTTCTTAATTAATCATTAAGTCTTAATTACATAATTATTTTATTTCACACTATCAATTACTTAATTACTTCTTAACCCAGTTATTTACTTTAATTAATCATTTAATTAATAGTCTTAATTATTAATCAGACTTAATTACCTATTTAATTACTGCTAATTACTTGCTTAACCATTTATTTATTCTTAATTTAATTACTCGATTAATTAACTATTAATCATTCATAAATTGACTTTAAGTAATTAATCTCAAATTTACCCCTTTTCTTAATTATAACTCGATCTCTGATTATAAAGTAATTACTCTCAATCACTTTCCAAAAATAATTAATCTATCACTAATTGCAATTTAAAAGTAATTGTTCTTAATTTCTTTCTAAAATAATTTATTTATATTATATGTTCAGCTTAATTAAACATGTAAAAGTCTTCTTTTAAATTTTGATAATCAATTATAGTATTAACTACAACTTTAATTATTAGTTAACCTACTTAATTTAAATTAATTCCATAATTAAAATAGCAGCTAAGAATTAGAAACATTGTAAAACATTAATTTCATAATTAAACTAGTATTAAATTTTATCTTAATTTTGTTAAACATTTCCACTTATTTATATTTTAAAAACAACAGATCAAAATCAACAGACCCGAGACCTTCCCACTAAAACCCGAGAACTACCCTGTTCTTACTCGAGTGTTACTTCGAGTTCCACCCCACCTTTTCCCGCGTCACTTCTGACACATCTCCTTCTACTTCTTTTTTTTTCATTTCTGTAAGTTAAAACTTTAAACCAGGTAAAAATAAACATCAGAAAACTCCACGTGAACGACAGGGAAACTCGAAGACAAACTCATTTTCACTCGAGCACGTCACGAGGCAGCAGAACCATGACACCGACATGCGTACCCACCGCCGTACACATGCACGGCGGCACATCTCGCCACTGGCGAACATCAACCCATTGCGCAAATCCCAAATCATGTGATAACATGAAATCCAAACCCAGATCGTCCTCTCACAAACGAAATAAAAAATTTACAGTTTCATGGGAAAAACTGCAAACAAGACCTTCGGCCAATTTCGCTCACGATCATCGAACAAGCCCCCGGAGTTGCGCAGCTTCGCCCACACGACCACGACACACTAAACCATCAACCCACCGAATCTCGTGCAGCTCGGTCACGTGATGACGACGAACTCGACTCCTATCTGACATGACCAAAAATTCTATCTAAAACCCTATTATGATCACGTATGCTAAACTTACACAATAGAAAAATTATTGGACGTTTTTCTTGAAATCACAATCACTTATACTTGCTTCACTTCAAATCTTAACATTTATTATTGATTCATTAATCTTAAATTTGTAAAAATGCAGATTTTAATCACTTACTAACTGCTCCTAAATTACCCATCTGTAAATCTTCATGTTTCTATTAAAAATCATCATTTACAGTAGGCCTTCAAGTTATCAACTTGGATTAGTATTTTATAACAACCGGATTTATCAATGTCTTTCTTGATTACCTGTAACCCAAGCTTTCAGTAGAATTATTTACTAATCATGTTTAATTTATTTTGAAAACCTTGTTTGATGTTTTTAGCATTTGTTATGTTGAGAAAACAAGCCTAACACAAATTTAAATAGGAATAACTTAAGTGCTTGATCAAGCCATGTAATCTGCATCAACTACATAGAACAACAGAGCACAACACAAATATTTGCAGATTTATATTCAAAAGTCAAACTGATTCCATGCCATGAATAAATGAATCATCTTTATTGAATTTGAATAAACTAAAAATTTAAATCTTGATGTTTACTCACTTGTCATAATTCCTGTAAACAAAAGCATTGATGTAGATGATCTGAAACTTGAAACTGTCTTGAGATTGACTGTCTTTAGCTCTTCTCCTTTTTTTTCAGGTTTGCTAATTATATCCTTACTGAATGAATTAAATAAGAACATGTGCACTCATATATATATAGAAGAAAATAGGTGTATGTGGGTAGGTTGTACCTAGACAGCCTTATATTTCTGACCAGGTTGATTTTTGTAATTAACTTCCTGCAATATGACATGATTTTGCAAATTTCGGCTGGACATGTTTTTATGCTGAGATGATAGCAATTAATACTGGGTTGCTCAATTAGTTTACAAACTTATTATGATTTTGCTGTGAAGAGATTTGTATATAAAAGTACACTTTGAAATCAGACATATGGCTTGAGTGTGAAGTTTTGTATAAAGATCATTGTTTTGTTATTATGTTACTTGTTTTATTAACTTCTAGTTTGAACTATAATATACATATTTGCAGGCAATTATTTGGCTTGCAAATGAAGCCTTATTTGTCTTGTTATTTTAGTTTTAACTCTATGCACATATGCTTTTGTGTAAATACATACTTGCAGGAACACTGTCATATATATATATGAAGGTACTTAAAGTACAAATATTTGTTGTATCTAACTTCAGCCTGAATTTCCCAATATACATATATATGTCAGGTTATCTCCATACTTTGATTAATTTCATTTGGCTTAGAATGAAGATATTTTATTTTGTATCTTGCAGGAAGATGTTCTTGTGTATATTTATTTGTTTTATTATTTTATTTATACTTTGGCCTAGATTTTATTCTATTCTATATAACTTTTGTTTTATACTTAAACTCATTTTTATGCTTTATTTTCAATGTTAAAGTTATGTTGTACATATATTTTAATTAATAAATTCTTGCTTTATTCAGACAGAAAAAGTTTATCTGGTATATGTCATACCATGTTTACAATTTCCCAGTTTTAGGTTGCAAACATACACTAACACTTAATTCTTATTTTTATATTCATTTTAACTTTGATTATCAACATTTAAATTATGTACAATATGATTTAGTTACACTTTATACTTATTTTTATATTCATTTCCATTTGTATTTTAACTATCGATTTTTAAGTTATATTCATGTGTTTACTTATTTATTTATATTTATATTTTATATTTTCACTATAAATATTTAAATTATAACCTTAAGTTTTTCTTATATTTGATATTTATATTTATATTGATAAACTTTGATTTTATTTTGAAGATTATTATCCATATCAATATATTTATTTACCACATGTTAATAAGACAAAGTATTGTAATTCCATTTTATGAGATAAATTTTATTTTAACTGAATCATATAAGAATGATTTTATTGTAAACATTATCAAGAGATTTTTATTTCAAATTCCCAGAGTTCAATCTCTTCTTTTTTTAAATACAGTTTATGTAAATAAATGGTAAATATTTCCAAAATCATATTCATTTTAATATGATCAGTTTACTTATCATCTAATCAGATTAAATATTTATTAAAATAAATGGGGCCAAAATCCAGGGTCGTTACACCGCAACCTCATATGATTTGACCAGGACATGACCAGTTTGTGGCCCGGTTAAATCTCAACAAGACTACGACCGACCCTACATAGCCCGCCTCATCACTATTTCTTGGACCAACCTTTGACGCTCCAATCTTGGCATTTTCAGCAAGCTTCGATAATAAGAAACCGATTTCCACCATGCAAGAATTTTCTCTCCAGCATTGCTACCTAGAAAAGTGTGCTAGAAGTTGACTGTACAACCTAGTATGACTTAGTACATCCAGTACTGCGCCCTTTCTGCCAAAAGCTTACCTAATCCTATAGCATGTCGCCTTTCTCAGCATAAAATGTGCGACCAGTATGGTCTCATGGTTGGCATGCACATTAGCAACATATTACAACCACCTTTCCCACTGTCTTCCATCCATCCAAGCATCCAAATCTATGGTCGGGGAAGA
The DNA here is from genome assembly GCA_030765085.1 of Allium cepa. NCBI lineage: Eukaryota > Viridiplantae > Streptophyta > Magnoliopsida > Asparagales > Amaryllidaceae > Allium > Allium cepa. The sequence goes on along the minus strand of CM060928.1, from coordinate 346,543,011 downwards.
TTCCTACATATTTGCAGCACAATCTCATCCATCCATTGATCTACTTTAGCAGCTATAAATACCCCTTTCCATACTCCAGCTACTATAAATATTCTCATTTTTATTTATAGATTATATCCAGATTTAATAAAGAATTTGTAAAAGAGGAAGGCATAATTTTTCAAACATATATTTCCATGCTGATTTTGAATCAAAGGGTTTCTTAATTTAGGGCGATAAGTTTTAAAGAGAATACTTCTGAAAAGTTAGTTTTAAGGAAAATTTATAAAAAAAAAGATAAATGAAGTTATCATTTTCAGTTATACATAAAAAATTAAATATGAAATATAATTTTCCTGTATAACTTAAAAAGATAAATGAATTTATCATTTTTTGTAAATTTTCCTTGAAACTAATTATTCAGAAATGTCATCCTGTAACAACCCTGATTTTTCGATGTTGTTAGAATAAATTTAAAAATAATAATTAATCAACTAGAAATTTTAATAAGAATTTTGACTTCTCATTTATTGAAGGTGAGAAATTAGAACATAAGTGTTTTATTTAAATAATAAGTGGCATTTGAGTTTAATATGAGAGTTCTTAAACTAATATTATGAAGTAATCATTTTTGTAGACAACTTTTTTTGAAATTAATGCTCATTTTTATAAATAAGAATTTCATTAGAGTTAAAAATGTTTTGTTTATTTATTTAAAGTAAGGGAACATTCTTGAATATAAATGTATTAGTTATATTTTAAAATTCATGATAAAAAGGAGTTTAAATTCCAAGAGTAGATAGTATGGCTTTGTTAATACAAAATAGAAATACATTGGGTCCTTATTGAATTTAATATAAACCCTATCCCATTAAGACTTTAAGTAAAAAGGAGAAGTCTTCATTCTCAACTACGATCTCCAAGCCACTTCCTCCTTTATTCCCAAAACCTTGAACGCAAAATATAGAAGTTTTAAATTCCAAATAAACTCTAGAAAAATTAGAAAAATTAAAGTAAGTCTCTCTAACCCTAATCCATCTTATAGACTAATTGATGGATTCCAAGCCGCAGCCCTGTCGATTTTTAAAAGTTCTATAGTTTTATTTCCTAATAATGTAATTACCATAACTTGTGATTTATTAGTCCAAATTAGGTGAATTTTTATGACTTCGAGCTATGGCTATCATCTTCAACTTTTATGTTTTGAGTTTTATCAGATTTTGGGTTTTAAAGAGTCTAATTGGCTCTTTAAGCTGCAGCCCTGTAGATTTTCAGAGTTTTGTAATTGTATGTCCTAATAATGAAATTGCCATAACTTTTGATTCGTAAGTCCAATTTAGGTGATTATTTTTCTGTCTACGAGTTATGGAAATCATCTTCAAATTTTATGTTTTATGTTCTATTAGATTTAGGGTTTTAAAGGGGAAAATTGGCTAAATAAGCCGCAGTCCTGAGTTCTATAACTAGTTTCGTGCGATAATTATTGCTATTCAATGACTATTTCTTTATAAATTCAGAAGCTAAGTATCATTAATACTTTAAGCTATGAATTTATGGTTTTTCAAGAGAATTTGTTGTAAAAGATTTGAATTTAATGCCTCTTGAACTCAATGTTTTCGTGCACGAGATTTGGAATCGATTTCTTAAGGATATTTTCGATTAAAAACTAGTTTTGAATTAAAAAAATTCTAAATCAATTTATATTAGTAATAATATTTTTCCAGAGCATATTATATATATATATATATATATATATCAATGATATAGAGATTTTGAAAGAAACGAATTTCTATATTATTTTGAAAAATCGTTTTAGAACTAGTTTTCTTAAAGTAAAATATTTTCTTAAAATCACATGTTTTTGCACTCTTCAAGCGAACGAGGAAGAGATTTACACGATTTAGTAAAACATGTCGTACGGGACACATGCCTTTAATTTTTCAGTTAATTCCGGACTTGTCCGATTGAGGTCAAACACGAGAATGAAATTAACTAACTTATAGCAAACGGTTAAGTGAAAACGTGTGGTATGAGACGCACTGTTGTCACTGATTTGGTTACTATTTGGAAGTTTGTGACACTTCATGTCGATCCTTCGGGCATGTTAACATTGCCAATACTAGGCTTTCGGGCCATTGGTTCGGCTTTCGGGCATTTGTTGGGCTTTTGGGCCATTTGTTGGACTTTCGGGTCATTTGTTGGACACCAAATTTGTTGATAGTACTTGGTGGGTTTTGGAAAATTTGTTGTAATGCATGTGCGGCGTAGCTTAGACTTGCCGTTTGTTGGGATCCACTTTGTGCAATTTTCTAGATTTCTTTATTACTGATTTCTAGAATTTGATAAGTTTTAAATGTTTTCACCATTATGTTGGATGTTGGATATATACATAGCCTTAGTGCTAATTTAAGATGAAATTTGGCGATTGCATTTTTGTTGATTTGAACTCCTTATAGAGTTCGATATGTTGGGATTTTTATGGTGATTTTGATGAATGTAACTCTTGTGAACATATACATAGCCTTAGTGCTAATTTTAGATGAAATTTGGTGGTTACATTTTTGTTGATTTGAAGTCCTTAGAGAGTTTGACATGTTGGGATATTTGTGGTGATTTTGATGACTGTGACTTTTGTGAACTATGTTGATATTGTGAATATGAAGTCTCAACTCAAGAGAAGCTACTTAACACTCCCTTGTATGTTCCCTTTAAATATCATGCACTAATCATCTTGTTTGAGTTAGATTGGCCCGTTCATCATTTTGTATAATACTCAAGTTAGACCGTGTGGTTTTCGGTTAATTGATTGCAGTATGTATCTCACCTTGCAACACCTCAGCTTATGGGTTTAGCTTTTGTTGTTTAGTACGTTTCTATATCGATCTTTTTGTTTCCAGTTTGGACATCTTTATATATATTCTTTTGACAGACTATGTTTGTATATGTGGTTCATAGGAACCACTTACTTATATAGCACATGTTGTACTTCCTCTATTTGTATATGTATATATATGTTTTTGATCTATGAACAGTTATTATCATGTATTGTTCTGAATTGATCTTTAGCCACTATATTTTTGCGTTAATCCTGAATTGATTACGTCAATTCCTCGAAAGGAAATTTTTAACTTAGACCACCTAATCGACGTATTCGACACTCGCTTAAGACAAAATTCATGAATGGTCGCTTCTAACCAGCTATATTCTCTACACTAGCAGAAAATATTACGTAGAAATACTCTTTGTTAGTGTGTGTCTCGAGGTGGGGCATTACAGCTTGGTATCATAGCAGAGTTCAGAACAAAATATGATAATGCGGTCCAGAACCAGAATAATGTGCGTATAGTACAGCGTATCTTTAAGGATAACTTGTTGGGTATCCTTAATCTTTATCTAGTGGCATTCGTACTTTATGGGGATGGATGATGGGAATATCCTCTCATTTCTTTTCCTTTCGGAATTCTTATGTGACGACCCAGAATTTTCTAGCAATATCAATTTAATAATCTGCATTAAATATTAAATTGATTTGATATACTTTTGTTAATTAAATCTGAATTGATACTTTTCTTTTAATAAATATCTAACTGGTAAATTTTTATCTGTTAGAAATTAATTGTTTGTTTTCTATTTATATATGTATATATTTGTATACATTGTAAATAGATGAGATTTGTTTTAAAGTTTAACTAATAAATTATGTTTAAATACTAATATATATTTTAGTGAATTAGGAATTTGTGTTTTATTTAATATAAACATTTCAAAGCTAAATAAATAAATAGTTTGAAAACTTATTTTAACTTAAGTTTAAATTTAAATTATTAACAAATTGATTTGTTTTCTTTTCTTTTTAGTATGGTTTGATTTAAAATATGAATTTAAAATGATATATGAGTTTTTAACAGAATTTTGTCAAACAATACATCAACATACATTAATAAAATATGTAGTTTATGATAAAAAGATAATTTAATTTATTTACCATTATAAATTGATAAATGAGTTACTCTTAAATAATATTAATAAATATAAATATAAGACTAAAAGATAAATTAGGAAAATGTAAAGTAGTACATTGGTTACATTATAATAGCTTAACAACTATAAATTCATTTAGTTTGCAAATAACAGAACAAAAATAACAACATTCACATGCATTTCAAAATATAACAAGTCAGCAATGAAACTAGAACAAACAAATTTTCAAATTTGTAAACCCATATATGAACTGCAGCATATACATATAAGTATATGTTTAAAGCATCTAGATAAATATGCAGGCCAATGAGCAAATATATATATATATATATATCTGTGTGTGTGTGTGTGTGTGTGTGCAGGCTGAGTTTTCAAAAGGAAGTAAAATATAAGATAAGTAACATATTTATGCATAACACATAAATAGCTAAGTACAAACAAAATGAAAGATATAAAAATTTCTATGTGTGCAGGCTAAAAAAAAATACACAACTGTATATAGTGTAAAACAATAAGGACAGTAACAAAATGAAGATATTAAGACATATTTGTATGCAGGCTAAATAACTAAACTGTGTATATGTGAAGCTTGCTTAGAAAGATAGTGTTAAATATCCTTAAGCTAACAAACAAAAAGTAATTAATGAAAAAAATCTTTTAGTACACTAAGCATTTATATCAGCCACCATTAAAGAAAATATCTCTGCAAATAAATCTGTACAACACAAGACTGTATACAATATTGTACAGTTTCATGAAACATAATTATAACCCTGCTCTTTTCTTTTTCTATATGTTGGCTGCATATTCAGTTCGAACTAGGCATAAACTAAAATAAAACTTCATTTCAACTAAAACATGAAAATGAAACTACTCCATACTTAACAAAATTCAGGAAGAAAGCAAAAAGGAAGTTTACAGTTGTTTCATTTATCAAAAGTATCTCTGTTCTACTCTGCAGATTGGTGAGTAACACTTTTAACATTTACTTAAGTTTAAATTCTGATGCATGCCGATCTTTGAATGCTTAAATAATTGTGTGAACAATTATATACTCATTTTCTCTGGATATTTGTAAGATGGAGTTCTGCATATCTCAAGCCTGCATACTGTGTTTTATTTGCTGTGAGTAATATTTTTGTCAAACTCAAATATTAAAATGGTTGCTCTATTTATTTCTGAAATAAGTTTGTATGTGTACATGTTTGAGAGTATCTCAGTGTATGTTTGGATGTGTGATGCATTTAGGTATGTGATGCATATATAATACCTGAAGAAACACCTCTGTTCTAAAAAAATTTCAAACCCATATTGGTTTAAAAATCCCTTCTGCTTGATCCATTTATTTTTATGACTTAGGATCAAAACAAGACTTGATTGTTAGGATATAAAAGAGATGTTAAAAATTTATTTAAGCTTAACAAAAATTAAACTTGCTCTAAAAGGATAATAAAGACAGTGAAATTCAAATTTTGATAAAACCCAAACCTCAAAAATTCTTAGTTCAGGCATATAAACTAAAACATCAAACAAAAACATGATTTTTAAGGCCTGAATCAGAATTTTTAGGTAAAGCTTGGAGGAGCAGTTTGTACTTTATTGTTTTAGGCATTTTAAGTTGCCATGGTCGATCAAGTGAATTTGAGGGGTTGAGCTTTGGTCTGTGGGCAGAGGAGGTTGCCGTGGAGTTGGGAAAAATAGGGGATGGATGAGAAAATGGTGGGGGAAGCATCGGCATGGGTTTCAAATTTTTAAACCTAGTTTTTGCTTGGTTGGGTATTTGGTCTCGTTCGGTGACCAGAGGCGATCGAGTTCAACGTGGGCTTGGGAATAGGTAGAGGGAAGGTAGTGGGGGCTGTAGCCGAAAGTGGTGGTGCTCCAGTGGTCGGAGTTTGGTGTGCGGCGAAGTTTCCAGGGTCGAGTGGTAAACTGTTGTGCTCCAGGCGACTCAATTTTGATATGAGGTGATGCAGTGGGTTTGGATGGTCGTGACAACATCTGGAGATGGTCGTCGATGGGAAGCAGTTGTAGTGGATGGCCGGTGATGGCCAGAGGGATGGTGCACGTGCACAGGCACGTTGATGGACTGGGTTGTGTGGGTAGTTGGGGAAGAAGATGTACAGGAGTTCGAATATGAGTTACTTCGGGGTCGTCACGAGCTTTGCGCGATGTTTTTGTTGGGCTTGATCTTGTTCAATTGGGAAGACAGGAAGGAGGAATGGATATGTGCAAAAAAAAAAAAAAAAAAAACTCGAAGCAGCTTGAGTTTTTAATCGGGGAAACACACGTTTTACTCGAAGAAATAGGGAGGGGTGCTCGGGTTTTTAGTGTACAGGTTGTAAACTGAGACTGTTTTAACAGGTTTCAACAGTTTTTTTGAAACCTTTGTTTTAAATTTAAAAACAAAGTCAAACCCAGTTTTAAACAAGTTTAAATGGTGACTTTAAGTTAGATTTGAAAATAAAGTTGGGAATAATAAAGTTCTATAATTTAAATTATTTTAATAATTTAAAAGTACTAAATGTTTAAGTGTATTCAAAAAGGAGTTAAATTCAAAAATAAATAGAAATTGTTAAGAAAGGATTTAGGCAAGTAAAATCCACAACTTAAACTAGAACTTCGATTTGAACTTCAAGATTTGGAACTAAAGTAAGTTTTATAATATAAATTGTTTCAACTATATTTTTAAGTGCCATCAAATATGTGAATTTAAAAAGGGGTTTTGAAAATTTAGTTTCAAACTTATTTAAGGATAAAATTTGAATATGTTTAAGAAGTAATTTGAAGTAAATGTTTAAACATACTTTAAACTTTATTAATGATGGATATTAATTAATTTAGTAATTATAATGTAAAAGTAGTAATTAAAGTTAATTAATAAATTAATTAACTAATATGTTATTTAGAACTATAGATTAGATTTTTAAAATTAATAATGGTTAATTAACTTATAAATAATGATAATTAGTATAAGTTGATTATGTTAGAAGGAGATAATTAAATAATTATTAATGAAGTTCATTAACCAGATGATGTTATAATTAATTAATATGATTGATTTAGTAATAAATTAATTAAATTAATTAATTCAATAGTTTAATTATAAATTATTTATTGAAAGTAATTAAGAAATTAATTACTTATTAATTATGTAAATTGATTCGAGTTAATTAATTTAGTTTAATTAACTGATAATTTGGAATTGAATTACTTAGAGAAGTAATTGAAGGATAATTACGGGATGTAATTAATTGGGTGATGTTATTAATGGAAGTAATTGAAATATAATTACTTAAAATTAATCAGGGGATTAATTTAGAGTGTTATTGAGAAGTAATTAATATTGAATGATTAATTACTGTTTGTTATTAATCAAGAGGATTAATATTTATGATTTGAAGATGTGTATTCTTAATATAAATTAACAAATGAAGATGTAATTAGAAATCATTAATTAATAATTAATGATGATATTGATTTATTTGAGAATAATAAATCAACAAGATAATTAGAAAGGTAATAAATCTATAAAAATGTAATTAATTAATGGATTTATTCAAGATTTATTTTTGTAAATAAATTAAGGAAATTACTGGAATGTTGCAAAAGATATTTAAAGCAAAGATGATTAATTTGAATATATATAAGTAATGGATAATAAGATTAACTTAAGAAATCATTTGATGTTTTGGTATGTGTAATTACTTTGTGTAATTAATGGAGCATAATTACTTAGGAAAGTAATTAGATGATAATTACTTGATGAAATTCATACAAGATGATTTGTACGTAAAGTAATTTGAGTGATTTCTTTTATAATTAATCAAAGGATTAATTTATGGAATTAATTAATCATGGAATGATTAATTTGTTAATAAGTAATTATGAGTAGTTAATTACTGGTTTGTTATTAATCAAGGGGTGATTAATAATTGTGTTTAAGAAAGATTAATCACTCAATTATTTTAGATAAGTAATTGAATATAAATTGAAGATCATTAATTAATATAATTAATGATGTAATTAAGAATTGTAAATTAAGGAATAATTAATGGGTAAGTAATTAAATGTTAATCTGCTATAAATGATTTAGAATAATTCATTTAAGGAATTTATTAAAGACTAATGTATTCTTGTAATTAGAGAATGATTAATTAATTTAATTAATGATTGTGAGAGCAGGATTTATGGAATGAGTAATTAATTTAATTTATTTTAAATTAATTAAGATGGAAGAAGTTAATTCAATTCATTTTAAATTAACTATAGCTTGTGATTTATAAATCATTGCTTATGGATGATATGGATATTTCACTAATTGATTGTAATCTCAGGAATGAGATGGGTAATGTCTATGTGATATAGATGTATGTTTTAAGTATGATAATGTTTAATTATCTGTTTGGATGATGATATTAATTATCTGTTTATGATGATATTGTGATTATCCATTATGAGATGTGAATTATCTATCTGTGTATATTGTTAATATTGAATTCACTATTAAGACTAAATAGACAACTTGGCCTTAAAAGACACGCTTTGGATTTCGATGAGACCGGGATCGGGTTTTCCGCATTAGGAACATCCGAAAACCACATTGATTCCAAATTAACGATAGGTCGTGAATCTGAAGTGAAGATGAAGGTTCAGAATGCAAGGGTTATCGTCGTTAACTCTGAGGGTGATTCCAAAATGAGTGTAACGAGATAATGCCTTTGGTTTCGTTCGAACCCGGAACGAACTTGTATGGATTGAATGCTTTCAACACATCGTCAGGCGGACGATGAGCATTCTAAGAAATATGTCCTATAAAGGTAATCGTAACCTCAAGCCTCATCAACCGGGAATGGCTAAAACATGGGAGGTGCAGCAAGGTTAGGTGGGTCATGCCCAAGCAGGACAAGGATATTCCCCTGTCTAGATGTCCCTTTTTATTCGGCTTAGTGGGCGGTTGGTCTGCAGCCAACTGCGGGGTGTATCTTGTTCGTGACTGTTCAGTAAGGAATGGTTCCGGCCTTGTGTTGCAGGGGATGAAGGGAGTAATCCTCGGTACGGTGATCTAGGCCCCGTACTGTGACGGGCGGTACCCCAGTAGCCCTGCCATTGTATGGAATCCAAAATCCAATAAGTGCCTACGGTTTTGATTGTATTACCCACTTTTGTGGCTAGTAGCTGGAATTTAATAGATGTAACAATTTCGGCTATTTTCTATTTACTTGAAAACCCTAGACCTATTATAATATCACAGAATTTCCTATAAAATGTTTTGGTTAGCGTAAGGTAAAAACTTTTCCATGTTTATGTGTGGGAAGTCTTACGTGATACCTTTTGTTTTCAAAGGATTTTTCAAAATTAAGCAACTTTAACATGTTACTCATACCAGACCCATGTCTGACCCGAAGTTTATTTTTGTTTTTCATAAACTCTCGGGTACCCAAATTTTTACGGGTAGCCAAGGGATTCAGGTTTAGCTTTGACGAATTCTGGAGGAGCAATGGAGCAGGAGGCTTCAGCGTTTTAGATATATTTAGTTCCGCTGTGTGGTATCTCTGTGATGTATTGTGTATTGTGTTGTATTAACTAGACAGGTGTTTATAACTGTCTAGTATGTGATGTATTATCTGTATAGCTCTGATTGATGTATATATTATGTAAATACTTATGTAATTAATATATTTTATTCGTTCCGCTGTGAGATTCTGATGTTGTTGTTCTTTCTTCTCTATCTTTTCTATTTTCTCACCCTTTTCTTTCTTATTAACGATGTTACTTCCTGGGAGTAGGAAGTGGGGTCGTTACAGTGGTATCAGAGCGCTAGGTTAAGTGAATACCTAGGCTCTTAAGTGATTTCTTTCCTGAGAGAGCGTATTTGTAAATTTGATATATATATATATTTATTTATTTTCTATCTATTTGTTGGATTACCTGTCCGGGTTTTCCAATATAAGTATAAGGATAGATTGAGTAGTGGTGTGTGTAACACGACTACCAGCGGTTGGAAGTATATTTGACGAGACTGTAGACCTAATACCGTCTCGAATAGATTTATGGTGTACACCTAATCTCTGGAGGGAAAACCTGTTGAGATTTGGAGTCCATTTTTTTTGTTGTACAAGTTTGGATGAGTAGATTTGGATTGTGTGAATGAGCAGAAGCTTGAATATTATCTTGGTAACTCAAGAAGTAGTGGTTGTGTGTTGAGATGCAGTAGCGATGGATTGTTTCCGAAGAAGTTCTCAAAGATTTTTGAATAAGGAAGTGTGTCGACATTAGTTTGAGGTTGAGTTCAGCTGAATGTTGTGTTTGGCTTTGAGGCCTGATTTTTCCGAGGAATTTTGGATTAAGGAGTTTTGGCATCAGCAGCAGTGTTGCAGCTCAGGTTGTTCTGCCGGCACGCGAGGAGGTCATTTGTCGGAAATTCTTTAGAGGTGAAGTCCAGAGGCAGTTTTGTGGATCCATTTCTTCAATGGATTGGCTAGATAAGTTTAAGATGTTCAAATTGGTAGGAGAGAACAGTTTTCTTTGGATATTAGCCTGGGTTGATCGCAAAAGAGACTTGCGATAGTTAAGTATTCTCTGGGATGGCAGAAATTTTTTTGAATATCTTTGAAGAAGTCAATGGTTTGTCTTAGCATCTGAGGAGTTGAGTTTGGTATCGACTGGATTTCAGAAGTAGTGCCAATGGTTCAGCTTAATAATAGAATAGTTTCTAGAGAGAGGAATTGGTAAAGCAGCTCAAGTTTCGGAGGAATTTCTGAGTTCTATTTTGGATCTGCTGAATCATATTTTTGTCATGTGTTGTCCAGTTATGCTTATGTGCATCATTAGCATTTTCATCTACTCTAGATCAGAGTTGAGCAGCGGAAGCAGTTGGGAGTGCATTTTTTTTTCTTTTCTGGGAATGAGAAGATGTTTTCTACTGATGATAGTAGAGGTTGAGTTCTTGGTTTTAGTTGATTTTGAGGAAATTATTCTATTGGATTGTTTTTGGATTCAGATTGTTTTAGGAGTTATCAGCGAAGGTTGAGCTGATTAGTAAGTTGAAGGTAGCTCTGGATTGTCAGAAGTATTTGGTGGATAAGAGATGAGGGAATTTGGATTTGGGAGACGGAGATTTCATTTTGGATGAATTTTCTCTGATCCAAAGGAGTTCTATAGATTAGGAGTATAGACTGATTGGATTCTATAGATCGAGTATTCCGGTATTATACTGGGAAACTCTAGAGAACTCTATCCAGAATTTTGTCTCGATAGTTAGTTTTGTAGATTGGTTGTGATGATTGTTAGCATGTGATTGATATATGCTTATGATTTAAAATTAAATTAAAATCTTAAATATATTATTAAATTACCTTTGCTTTTAAATTTCGGGGACGAAATTCTTTTAAGGGGGGAGGAATGTGACGACCCGGAATTTTCTAGCAATATCAATTTAATAATCTGCATTAAATATTAAATTGATTTGATATACTTTTGTTAATTAAATCTGAATTGATACTTTTCTTTTAATAAATATCTAACTGGTAAATTTTTATCTGTTAGAAATTAATTGTTTGTTTTCTATTTATATATGTATATATTTGTATACATTGTAAATAGATGAGATTTGTTTTAAAGTTTAACTAATAAATTATGTTTAAATACTAATATATATTTTAGTGAATTAGAAATTTGTGTTTTATTTAATATAAACATTTCAAAGCTAAATAAATAAATAGTTTGAAAACTTATTTTAACTTAAGTTCAAATTTAAATTATTAACAAATTGATTTGTTTTCTTTTCTTTTTAGTATGGTTTGATTTAAAATATGAATTTAAAATGATATATGAGTTTTTAACAGAATTTTGTCAAACAATACATCAACATACATTAATAAAATATGTAGTTTATGATAAAAAGATAATTTAATTTATTTACCATTATAAATTGATAAATGAGTTACTCTTAAATAATATTAATAAATATAAATATAAGACTAAAAGATAAATTAGGAAAATGTAAAGTAGTACATTGGTTACATTATAATAGCTTAACAACTATAAATTCATTTAGTTTGCAAATAACAGAACAAAAATAACAACATTCACATGCATTTCAAAATATAACAAGTCAGCAATGAAACTAGAACAAACAAATTTTCAAATTTGTAAACCCATATATGAACTGCAGCATATACATATAAGTATATGTTTAAAGCATCTAGATAAATATGCAGGCCAATGAGTATGTATATATATATATATATATATATATATATATATATATATGTGTGTGTGTGTGTGTGTGTGCAGGCTGAGTTTTCAAAAGGAAGTAAAATATAAGATAAGTAACATATTTATGCATAACACATAAATAGCTAAGTACAAACAAAATGAAAGATATAAAAATTTCTATGTGTGCAGGCTAAAAAAAAATACACAACTGTATATAGTGTAAAACAATAAGGACAGTAACAAAATGAAGATATTAAGACATATTTGTATGCAGGCTAAATAACTAAACTGTGTATATGTGAAGCTTGCTTAGAAAGATAGTGTTAAATATCCTTAAGCTAACAAACAAAAAGTAATTAATGAAAAAAATCTTTTAGTACACTAAGCATTTATATCAGCCACCATTAAAGAAAATATCTCTGCAAATAAATCTGTACAACACAAGACTGTATACAATATTGTACAGTTTCATGAAACATAATTATAACCCTGCTCTTTTCTTTTTCTATATGTTGACTGCATATTCAGTTCGAACTAGGCATAAACTAAAATAAAACTTCATTTCAACTAAAACATGAAAATGAAACTACTCCATACTTAACAAAATTCAGGAAGAAAGCAAAAAGGAAGTTTACAGTTGTTTCATTTATCAAAAGTATCTCTGTTCTACTCTGCAGATTGGTGAGTAACACTTTTAACATTTACTTAAGTTTAAATTCTGATGCATGCCAATCTTTGAATGCTTAAATAAATTGTGTGAACAATTATATACTCATTTTCTCTGGATATTTGTAAGATGGAGTTCTGCATATCTCAAGCCTGCATACTGTGTTTTATTTGCTGTGAGTAATATTTTTGTCAAACTCAAATATAAAAATGGTTGCTCTATTTATTTCTGAAATAAGTTTGTATGTGTACATGTTTGAGAGTATCTCAGTGTATGTTTGGATGTGTGATGCATTTAGGTATATGATGCATATATAATACCTGAAGAAACACCTCTGTTCTAAAAAAATTTCAAACCCATATTGGTTTAAAAATCCCTTCTGCTTGATCCATTTATTTTTATGACTTAGGATCAAAACAAGACTTGATTGTTAGGATATAAAAGAGATGTTAAAAATTTATTTAAGCTTAACAAAAATTAAACTTGCTCTAAAAGGATAATAAAGACAGTGAAATTCAAATTTTGATAAAACCCAAACCTCAAAAATTCTTAGTTCAGGCATATAAACTAAAACATCAAACAAAAACATGATTTTTAAGGCCTGAATCAGAATTTTTAGGTAAAGCTTGGAGGAGCAGTTTGTACTTTATTGTTTTAGGCATTTTAAGTTGCCATGGTCGATCAAGTGAATTTGAGGGGTTGAGCTTTGGTCTGTGGGTAGAGGAGGTTGCCGTGGAGTTGGGAAAAATAGGGGATGGATGAGAAAATGGTGGGGGAAGCATCGGCATGGGTTTCAAATTTTTAAACCTAGTTTTGCTTGGTTGGGTATTTGGTCTCGTTCGGTGACCAGAGGCGATCGAGTTCAACGTGGGCTTGGGAATAGGTAGAGGGAAGGTAGTGGGGGCTGTAGCCGAAAGTGGTGGTGCTCCAATGGTCGGAGTTTGGTGTGCGGCGAAGTTTCCAGGGTCGAGTGGTAAACTGTTGTGCTCCAGGCGACTCAATTTTGATATGAGGTGATGCAGTGGGTTTGGATGGTCGTGACAACATCTGGAGATGGTCGTCGATGGGAAGCAGTTGTAGTGGATGGCCGGTGATGGCCAGAGGGATGGTGCACGTGCACAGGCACGTTGATGGACTGGGTTGTGTGGGTAGTTGGGGAAGAAGATGTACAGGAGTTCGAATATGAGTTACTTCGGGGTCGTCACGAGCTTTGCGCGATGTTTTTGTTGGGCTTGATCTTGTTCAATTGGGAAGACAGGAAGGAGGAAAGGATATGTGCAAAAAAAAAAAAAAAACTCGAAGCAGCTTGAATTTTTAATCGGGGAAACACACGTTTTACTCGAAGAAATAGGGAGGGGTGCTCGGGTTTTTAGTGTACAGGTTGTAAACCTGAGACTGTTTTAACAGGTTTCAACAGTTTTTTTTGAAACCTTTGTTTTAAATTTAAAAACAAAGTCAAACCCAGTTTTAAACAAGTTTAAATGGTGACTTTAAGTTAGATTTGAAAATAAAGTAGGGAATAATAAAGTTCTATAATTTAAATTATTTTAATAATTTAAAAGTACTAAATGTTTAAGTGTATTCAAAAAGGAGTTAAATTCAAAAATAAATAGAAATTGTTAAGAAAGGATTTAGGCAAGTAAAATCCACAACTTAAACTAGAACTTCGATTTGAACTTCAAGATTTGGAACTAAAGTAAGTTTTATAATATAAATTGTTTCAACTATATTTTTAAGTGCCATCAAATATGTGAATTTAAAAAGGGGTTTTGAAAATTTAGTTTCAAACTTATTTAAGGATAAAATTTGAATATGTTTAAGAAGTAATTTGAAGTAAATGTTTAAACATACTTTAAACTTTATTAATGATGGATATTAATTAATTTAGTAATTATAATGTAAAAGTAGTAATTAAAGTTAATTAATAAATTAATTAACTAATATGTTATTTAGAACTATAGATTAGATTTTTAAAATTAATAATGGTTAATTAACTTATAAATAATGATAATTAGTATAAGTTGATTATGTTAGAAGGAGATAATTAAATAATTATTAATGAAGTTCATTAACCAGATGATGTTATAATTAATTAATATGATTGATTTAGTAATAAATTAATTAAATTAATTAATTCAATAGTTTAATTATAAATTATTTATTGAAAGTAATTAAGAAATTAATTACTTATTAATTATGTAAATTGATTCGAGTTAATTAATTTAGTTTAATTAACTGATAATTTGGAATTGAATTACTTAGAGAAGTAATTGAAGGATAATTACGGGATGTAATTAATTGGGTGATGTTATTAATGGAAGTAATTGAAATATAATTACTTAAAATTAATCAGGGGATTAATTTAGAGTGTTATTGAGAAGTAATTAATATTGAATGATTAATTACTGTTTGTTATTAATCAAGAGGATTAATATTTATGATTTGAAGATGTGTATTCTTAATATAAATTAACAAATGAAGATGTAATTAGAAATCATTAATTAATAATTAATGATGATATTGATTTATTTGAGAATAATAAATCAACAAGATAATTAGAAAGGTAATAAATCTATAAAAATGTAATTAATTAATGGATTTATTCAAGATTTATTTTTGTAAATAAATTAAGGAAATTACTGGAATGTTGCAAAAGATATTTAAAGCAAAGATGATTAATTTGAATATATATAAGTAATGGATAATAAGATTAACTTAAGAAATCATTTGATGTTTTGGTATGTGTAATTACTTTGTGTAATTAATGGAGCATAATTACTTAGGAAAGTAATTAGATGATAATTACTTGATGAAATTCATACAAGATGATTTGTAAGTAAAGTAATTTGAGTAATTTCTTTTATAATTAATCAAAGGATTAATTTATGGAATTAATTAATCATGGAATGATTAATTTGTTAATAAGTAATTATGAGTAGTTAATTACTGGTTTGTTATTAATCAAGGGGTGATTAATAATTGTGTTTAAGAAAGATTAATCACTCAATTATTTTAGATAAGTAATTGAATATAAATTGAAGATCATTAATTAATATAATTAATGATGTAATTAAGAATTGTAAATTAAGGAATAATTAATGGGTAAGTAATTAAATGTTAATCTGCTATAAATGATTTAGAATAATTCATTTAAGGAATTTATTAAAGACTAATGTATTCTTGTAATTAGAGAATGATTAATTAATTTAATTAATGATTGTGAGAGCAGGATTTATGGAATGAGTAATTAATTTAATTTATTTTAAATTAATTAAGATGGAAGAAGTTAATTCAATTCATTTTAAATTAACTATAGCTTGTGATTTATAAATCATTGCTTATGGATGATATGGATATTTCACTAATTGATTGTAATCTCAGGAATGAGATGGGTAATGTCTATGTGATATAGATGTATGTTTTAAGTATGATAATGTTTAATTATCTGTTTGGATGATGATATTAATTATCTGTTTATGATGATATTGTGATTATCTATTATGAGATGTGAATTATCTATCTGTGTATATTGTTAATATTGAATTCACTATTAAGACTAAATAGACAACTTGGCCTTAAAAGACACGCTTTGGATTTCGATGAGACCGGGATCGGGTTTTCCGCATTAGGAACATCCGAAAACCACATTGATTCCAAATTAACGATAGGTCGTGAATCTGAAGTGAAGATGAAGGTTCAGAATGCAAGGGTTATCATCGTTAACTCTGAGGTTGATTCCAAAATGAGTGTAACGAGATAATGCCTTCGGTTTCGTTCGAACCCGGAACGAACTTGTATGGATTGAATGCTTTCAACACATCGTCAGGCGGACGATGAGCATTCTAAGAAATATGTCCTATAAAGGTAATCGTAACCTCAAGCCTCATCAACCGGGAATGGATAAAACAGGGGAGGTGCAGCAAGGTTAGGTGGGTCATGCCCAAGCAGGACAAGGATATTCCCCTGTCTAGATGTCCCTTTTTATTCGGCTTAGTGGGCGGTTGGTCTGCAGCCAACTGCGGGGTGTGTAACGACCCGGTGTTTTCAACCATTCGCATCCGCACATGTCGGACTTGAATTGTTCAAAATACCGCGTTGTAAAAATAAATTTGGCAGAACTCAGAATATGCAGTAAATAATTAATCACAGAATCACAGACACAGAATCAGAATACTCGCTGCGGAATTAAAAATACTTAGTGGTTCATGAAGCCACTATAAATATTCTTACTCAAGTAAAATTTTCATAGTTAAATATTCTTACTCAAGTAAAATTTACATAGTCTTAAATCCAAATATAGTTTTAACTTATCAGTAAACAGTCCAAATGTCCACTAGTCTTGATTTCAAAATTTTAGATAAAGAACTGGAAAGGAAGTTTGTCAGCAGCTTGAAAGTGATCTACAGAAATCCTAGCTCCGGGATGAAAACTGAACTGCAACTCAGGCTGACCCGAGCGTAACATAAAACATAAACACTCGAGTCAGGACATACATACTTATATAGTGTAAGCTAATTCAAGTGTACTGTAATATAGAGCAAGTAACTTAAAGGATGCTTGGGATCGCCCATCCTCTAAGGATCCGTTAAACTATTTACTATGTAGTATATTGCGCTATTATAATAGTGTCTAATTGTAAAATAAACTTACTTTTTAATAGCGTTAAGGGGTTACCCATATAGCCCTTAACACAAATAATGCCAATAGTCTATACAGTACCGTAATACCTCCTGATCGGGAAGCTACCAGAGGATACTCCATAGGTACGACACAAATAGAAACTCGTAGGAGGCTCGCTATGGTAGGTGACACGGCACAACCAGGCAATGCCAGGGTAGATATACCAATTGCTATCCGGACCGGTGGAAACGCGTAGCCGCAGTTACCGCCCACCTCGAACAACACTCCCAAATCAAAGGTGCGCACCAAAACAATCACAGGAGTAATAGAATGGCATACGAAGAAGTGCGTTCGATCAGAGGTGCTACTCATTAATCCGAGAATCGCTCCTGTTTTAGCCACCTTATGCCAACTCACGGGAGTCGGGTCCACGTATTTACCTTAAAGGAACCGTCACCACCAACCTACTTCATTCTGGGATCTCCACCGCGTACACGGTTAGTCAAAGTGGTTTTCGGTATCGACAGAGAGTATGTCCATATCCGATCCCGGTCTCTTTGCCAACCAAATGTTATTATACCCCGTGGTTATAGTTTAAAAATGGTATTTTTACAAATCAAATATATTTCAAATACCTTCAATATCAAATTCTTGATTAAAACATTTCAGTTGATAATATACCATTTCAACTTATTCAATCTAATTTGGAATTTATTGCTTTTAACAAACTTTAAATCAATTTCTTCCTTTAAAACTATCCAAAGTCCATTTCTTAATTTTTATTAATTACATATTTAAATTCCAAAAATTTAACTTATTCCCAAAATAAATTTCTATAAATTTAAATAAATCAAATTTCAATTTCTGCAGCACCTATGAAATGCTACCTAAAGTTTATGGGTTAAACAGTCCAATTTTAAAAGACAACATTTAAATGCTGTAATAGGTTATTAACTTATCAATTTAGTTTAAATTCCATATACAACTTATTATCAATTATTTCTTAACTGAAATCTCATCTTAACAAAAATCCAGAATTTTTCCAAATAAGTTATATTTATTTATTTAAAATCTTAACTCATTCAAAAATCATTTTTAAATCTTTATAAAAATCCTTTAAATACATTAAACCACAATATTATAAACTTCCATTTAAAAATAATTTTAAAATATTTCAGAAAAATATTATAGGAACCACGGGTCTGTATAAAATTTTCTAGCCTAGGTCAAGTGATACGGATTTATATCATTTCAATCCGCAATTTTACAAACCCCGGGTTCTATCATTTCAAACCCGCAATCCCAAGTTAAAATTTAACAGTTAACTGAATAAATGCATAATAATCATCGTTTTAGGCCTATCATTTCAGCCTTAACGATTTAAATTTATAGGGAACTTGCAGTGATGATTTAAATCAGTAAATAAACATTTAACAATATAACTGCAGAAATATTACAACAGATAAATAACTGATGAGGTGTCAATTTAAATGGAGTTTAACATCCTACGTTATATTACAGACAGATAACAGTTAAATAATAATTTACACATACACTTGCGATAATTCACAGAAATATAGGCATGTTTGTCTGGTGAGAAAAACTCACCTGAAGGCTGCAGAAAATTTTTGATTCAAAACGAAAATCCACCAAAAAAGAAACGAACAGAGAGTAACGATCAAACATCCCGGATGTCACGCCTAGATTCAAATCTATAACAAGATCCAAATACCGGATACGTGACTTTAGAAATTTACGGTCAAAGCAAAAATTAAAAATAGGACGAGAATTAGTTCGACTTGCTCGACCACTCCACTGGGTATACTATCAAAACATAACGAAACTTTTCCTACCCATTACTGAACCATGCCATTTCAAAAATCAAGGTAAAATTTACCTAAAGGCCATCTAAAACAAAATGGTGAAGTTTTTCTCCTATAGGCCGTGATATATGCATGTACAAGTGCATCCAATACTCTACTACCTACAGGCTTATGCACTGTCCCACGCAACTATAAAGCATATTGCAGTTATATGCTTTTATATGCAACTAAACATTTCCACCTAACATCTTTTCTGTTATCTGAAGTATTACAGGCTTTCTCCCTTTTTTTTCAACCGAATCTTATATATATATTTTATAAAACATGCACGGATACATCATTTCTTCTTTAAAAAATTTACTATCATCAACGAATAACTACCCAAGTCAGTTACCTAAAACACGGTCAAGATTTCACTAAAAGCCTGCCTATATGATATGCCTATATGCAACTGAAGGCTCACTCACTATGTCAACATGTTATATTCTGATGAACCCTGAAAACTCTCTTTCTCTCCCTCTGTTATATTCTTCTTTACTCTCGTTTTATATTTATTTATTTATTTTATTTTCTTTATTTTTTTTTAACATGTCTAACATCCTATGCAAAACAAAACTCACGCAACTCTCTGCCTACAACTTGCGTCTCTCTGCTATCTACTGTTACAAGATGGTAAAACATGCACAAATCATTAGTGATAAGTACATCCAGAATAACACTTACTACATCATAACTACACTAATTCCATAACCTAGCTTCCTACAGGTTATTGACCTGACTTGAATGAATTTGCAAGGTAATGCATTTCTCTTAAGACCTCATCATCAACACACATATCCACTGCTACTAGAAACAAGGTTTTTTTTCAAAATATATGTCTCGTAGGAAACTTGGCTGAGCACTAGAGTGGTAGTCAGGGTTGGAGTGGCCGAGCCAAAAGATGGGAAAGCAAAGGAAAAAAAACTGAAGAAGGAAAACGGAGAGGAGGCAAAAGAAGAAGAGGAATAGTAATATTACCTGATAGAAGCTTTTCTCCTTGTGGATGATGTTATGCAAGATGAGGAGATAAAATACGAACCAGGATAATATATTTATAGAGGGGAGAGTTTGCTTTAGATGCAAGAAAACATATACACGTGAAGAAAATCAAAAGGGCTCGGTACAAAAATGGCAACATATCTTGGCATGCCTAAACAATTGATTGATAAAGCAAAATTTCGTACGTTCAAAAGTTTGAATGTGAATACCTTGGCAAGAGATTGAAAAAAAAACGGCAGCATTGATAGAAGATTGAACGTTTTGCAGATAAAGAATTGATTTGAGGCGAAATCAATGGAAAAAGAAAAAGCAAGCAGAGCTCAGTGATTTATTTCCAGTTTTTATCTTGTTTGAATGGATAAGGCTCGTGTGATTTTAGGGACCACGGTTAGCAATTAGATTTGATTTTATATGCGTGATATTCATTGCCAGTTTATGAGTTTTGATTTCAACATTTTTTTTTATTTGATAGTTGCGTGATTGTAGATTGAAGAAACGACATTTGGAAGAACTGATATTAGGCAAGAGATTGATTTTAGGCAAAAGATATTTGGATGAAAAGGTATATACAAAAGTTTAAAACAAATTTTGTCAGTTAAAACAAAAGTAACGTTTGTTATAAAAATCACTAACTGATATTTTAATCGATAAGTATATTTAAATATGATTTTTTACTTTATATGCGTGATTATAGGAACGAAAAATTTTATCTTGCAAAATAAAGGCAGTGGAAACAGAGAGATATAAATAGGAATGTGAGAATTTGAAAAGATAGGCAAGGTTAAATTTGAATGCATGAGTTGATTTTAGGCAATCAAATATATTGGTCCATTTAGGTTGCGTGAATAAATGAATACAGTGACATGCTCAAGAAACAAAAAGGTAAGAGGCAAATGCAAAAAATGTTAAAAGAATAAAATTTTGTGTCACGCGCAAAGGAATGCAAAATTGATTTTCTCTCAAATGATATATGCGTGATTTAAGAAGAAATATATGGTATGTTTAAATCAAAAAAGGAAGAGTTGATTATTATCATTATATTTTAAAGAACAGTTACAAACAGATTTGAACGTTTCTTTTTTTTAAATTCAGATTTACGTGCTTTTTTTTTTCTTTGATGCCTGGATATGCACGTTATTCCTCTGGATTTAAGATAAGGCTTGCGAAAATATTAATTGCCAGTTATACAAAGCCTTGGATTCTATACTTTATATGCGTGATTAAAGCAAGCGTTGATTTTGTATACAGACCATTGATACGATATTTTAAATACATATGAATGTTGAAATATGATTTTTATAATACGCCAAACTGACGTAATATAAAACACCCAAAGTTATATAAAAATGACGTTTTTAATTTATACGCTTATTTTGTTACTTATACCATAAATTTTTACGCGTCCTATAAACGCGAAATCCAACAGTTCATTAATACACTAAATTCTTCAAAATTATTACTTAACAAACTTAATTGGTTTTCACATATTATATATATATACAAAATTCCTTTTATTAAAATTCAAATGGAGTTGTCTTTTAACAAATTTAACCGTTTCACACTTTAAATTTCCATATTTAGTATTTTAAGGAAATGATTTAAATCAAATTATATATGTATATAAATTGGGAAGTAAATTTTACTGGAAAGAGAAAAATAACGGATTAAAATTCTATACGTTTTCTTATATATAATCTTATATATATATAGTATTTATTCCCTAAATTTACGCGCCCTTTTTAACGCGTAATTACCCAGTTCATTTATATACTAAAAAAATTAGAAATTCTGACCATGCCGAGACTCGAACTCGTGACCTGTCATGAATAGCTCAGATGTCTTAACCACCTAAGCTATTAATGTTTTCTTAATTAAAACTTGATCTTGCTAGACATTAAGTTATTTACCATCTTCGACAAAACCCCAAATTTCCAAATTAATGTTAATTCTTAACCATGTCAAAATTTCAGAGATCTTATTATTAAAAATTTGGTCAATTGTTTTATTTTTTAGTCACTTTAAATAAACCCCAAAGTTTTTTTTTTTAGAAAAATACAAGTGAAAAATACTTGTTAAAAAAAATTGGGCTGTTACACTCTCCCCCACTCAGAACTTTTCGTCCTCGAAAAGGAAGAAGGTAGGTGAATAGAAACAAACTGAAAGAAAACTAAATTGAAACTTAAATCATTAATCTAAACAATAAAAATTCAATTTTAAATTAATCATTGATTTCATCTATTTATACTTAAAATTTTAACATTTATTTATGTACATATTTACTTGTATAATATCCCTACACTAAAAAAAAGAAAAATCATTCATTTTTTTTTTATCCAAATTTTACCCAAGGTATTATAACATTCTAATTTAAAATGTTTAATTTTAATCCAAATTTGAAATGGTAATTTAACTTAATTTTTAAAGTAAATTTACCATTTCCCAAAATAAACCAAATTCCCCATTTAGTTTCTTCTTTATTCCAAACTATAATTAAATTTATTTTTCTCAATATTTTTCTCATCTATGTCGAATATTTTTCTCAATATCTAAACTATATAAATTCAATTTAAATTAATTAATATTCAATAATTGATTTAATTCATTTGATTTTTACAGAAGTTAAATCAATCTTAACTTTTTCCAAATTAATTATCTTATTATCCAATTATTTTCTAAAATCAAAAATTTATATAGTCATTTATAATAATCATCTTTTATTCAACAAATTTAATTTTCTTTATTCCAGATTATTATTAAATATATTCTGCTTAATATATCTTATCGCACATATTAAGTAGATTATATTTAATATAACTTTTCCAATATATTTCTAAATTTCCTTTAACACCATTTGATACCGTATATTATTCAATTATTATTTTATTTCTATTTACCTCTATTTGTCTTGTTGTAACTGAAACTTTAAGTGTATAACATTTTTTATAACCACTCAAATTTTTATTTATAAAATCCTTTTATATTATACATTATCCAATTACATAGTTAATTTCTGAATGATTTAGGTAAGTTATATTGGCATGCAATTTATACAAGTAAAATTTTCCAACTATATTATTCAAGTTTAAATATTCATTCCAAATTTGACTTTATTTTATCATTAGAATCACCTTTTAACATAAATTTATGAATTAAATTTCTAATTAACTTCAAACCCTTTAGAGATAAATAAATACATACATATAGTATATGTCAAATCAAATTTAAATCATATATCTATATATATTATAAATTAAGTCATATTTTAGAAATTCAAATTAATTAAATTTTTGAAGCAAAACTACATCGTGGTCTCTTTACTTCGATACTCGAAAATGAATGTCGATGATGTTGTAGTCATCACCGAAATTATTTTCCAGCAACAAAGAGAAGAGCACTAATTTTTAAAACTTTAAAATTCTTTGGAAACAAATTTATATTCGAAAATTATTTAAATAATAATATATCCTTTTAAGACTTTAAACACAAGGGTTGAAACTATCGAAATTGAATTCTTAAATTCTTATTTTAAATTCATTTCTGTTTCCAAATAAATTTATAACCATGTTTTATAGTCCAATTATTTATTAAGACAAAACCAATGGTTTACAAAACTATAAATAAAATCAAACATTATTATCTCTAAACAACTAGTTAAATTCTGAAAATTATACTTATATATATAATATTAGATTTTTCCCAATAGGAATAAATTTTCAAACAAGGATAGAGATTCAAATTTTGAAGGACTCAAATTAAATAGAATTTTGATTTAAAGATAAGTTGGAATCAGAAGATACGATGGTTAAATAACAGAATAAGAAACCAGATAAGTTTATATAAATCGCGGGCAACCTTAACCTGGTCAACCGTGACTTAAAGAGTCAGATCGATGTGGATTTTCTGGGGTAAATCTACATTCGATCTGAAGAGATAGAGTTCAGAATAACCAAAGATACTAGTATCTAAACCGAGGATAAATATAAATCTCCGGTGAATCAATGCTAGTTGTAAAGGAGTTTCACCGCTATATTAGAATATTGGCGAAACCGCTAATTCACTATAAAGATCATCCTAAGTGGAGTTATGGGATACTCCCGAATCGAAAGAAAAATAAATAGTGAGGGACACGAATGAACTTCGGAACCGCAGGGAACGTTCCAAAATTCAAAAAGGAAGAGATTCAAGCTCGAATGAAAATGATTCTGTAAATCAAATTTACCATACATTCCAAGTTTTGCCTAGAGCCAAAGCTCTGATACCAGATGTAACGACCCAGTGTTTTCAACCATTCGCATCCGCACATGTCGTACTTGAATTGTTCAAAATACCGCGTTGTAAAAATAAATTTGGCAGAACTCAGAATATGCAGTAAATAATTAATCACAGAATCACAGACACAGAATCAGAATACTCGCAGCGGAATTAAAAATACTTAGTGGTTCATGAAGCCACTATAAATATTCTTACTCAAGTAAAATTTACATAGTTAAATATTCTTACTCAAGTAAAATTTACATAGTCTTAAATCCAAATATAGTTTTAACTTATCAGTAAACAGTCCAAATGTCCACTAGTCTTGATTTCAAAATTTTAGATAAAGAACTGGAAAGGAAGTTTGCCAGCAGCTTGAAAGTGATCTACAGAAATCCTAGCTCCGGGATGAAAACTGAACTGCAACTCAGGCTGACCCGAGCGTAACATAAAACATAAACACTCGAGTCAGGACATACATACTTATATAGTGTAAGCTAATTCAAGTGTACTGTAATATAGAGCAAGTAACTTAAAGGATGCTTGGGATCGCCCATCCTCTAAGGATCCGTTAAACTATTTACTATGTAGTATATTGCGCTATTATAATAGTGTCTAATTGTAAAATAAACTTACTTTTTAATAGCGTTAAGGGGTTACCCATATAGCCCTTAACACAAATAATGCCAATAGTCTATACAGTACCGTAATACCTCCTGATCGGGAAGCTACCAGAGGATACTCCATAGGTACGACACAAATAGAAACTCGTAGGAGGCTCGCTATGGTAGGTGACACGGCACAACCAGGCAATGCCAGGGTAGATATACCAATTGCTATCCGGACCGGTGGAAACGCGTAGCCGCAGTTACCGCCCACCTCGAACAACACTCCCAAATCAAAGGTGCGCACCAAAACAATCACAGGAGTAATAGAATGGCATACGAAGAAGTGCGTTCGATCAGAGGTGCTACTCATTAATCCGAGAATCGCTCCTGTTTTAGCCACCTTATGCCAACTCACGGGAGTCGGGTCCACGTATTTACCTTAAAGGAACCGTCACCACCATCCTACTTCATTCTGGGATCTCCACCGCGTACACGGTTAGTCAAAGTGGTTTTCGGTATCGACAGAGAGTATGTCCATATCCGATCCCGGTCTCTTTGCCAACCAAACGTTATTATACCCCGTGGTTATAGTTTAAAAATGGTATTTTTACAAATCAAATATATTTCAAATACCTTCAATATCAAATTCTTGATTAAAACATTTCATTTGATAATATACCATTTCAACTTATTCAATCTAATTTGGAATTTATTGCTTTTAACAAACTTTAAATCAATTTCTTCCTTTAAAACTATCCAAAGTCCATTTCTTAATTTTTATTAATTACATATTTAAATTCCAAAAATTTAACTTATTCCCAAAATAAATTTCTATAAATTTAAATAAATCAAATTTCAATTTCTGCAGCACCTATGAAATGCTACCTAAAGTTTATGGGTTAAACAGTCCAATTTTAAAAGACAGCATTTAAATGCTGTAATAGGTTATTAACTTATCAATTTAGTTTAAATTCCAAATACAACTTATTATCAATTATTTCTTAACTGAAATCTCATCTTAACAAAAATCCAGAATTTTTCCAAATAAGTTATATTTATTTATTTAAAATCTTAACTCATTCAAAAATCATTTTTAAATCTTTATAAAAATCCTTTAAATACATTAAACCACAATATTATAAACTTCCATTTAAAAATAATTTTAAAATATTTCAGAAAAATATTATAGGAACCACGGGTCTGTATAAAATTTTCTAGCCTAGGTCAAGTGATACGGATTTATATCATTTCAATCCGCAATTTTACAAACCCCGGGTTCTATCATTTCAAACCCGCAATCCCAAGTTAAAATTTAACAGTTAACTGAATAAATGCATAATAATCATCGTTTTAGGCCTATCATTTCAGCCTTAACGATTTAAATTTATAGGGAACTTGCAGTGATGATTTAAATCAGTAAATAAACATTTAACAATATAACTGCAGAAATATTACAACAGATAAATAACTGATGAGGTGTCAATTTAAATGGAGTTTAACATCCTACGTTATATTACAGACAGATAACAGTTAAATAATAATTTACACATACACTTGCGATAATTCACCGAAATATAGGCATGTTTGTCTGGTGAGAAAAACTCACCTGAAGGCTGCAGAAAATTTTTGATTCAAAACGAAAATCCACCGAAAAAGAAACGTACAGAGAGTAACGATCAAACATCCCGGATGTCACGCCTAGATTCAAATCTATAACAAGATCCAAATACCGGATACGTGACTTTAGAAATTTACGGTCAAAGCAAAAATTAAAAATAGGACGAGAATTAGTTCGACTTGCTCGACCACTCCACTGGGTATACTATCAAAACATAACGAAACTTTTCCTACCCATTACTGAACCATGCCATTTCAAAAATCAAGGTAAAATTTACCTAAAGGCCATCTAAAACAAAATGGTGAAGTTTTTCTCCTATAGGCCGTGATATATGCATGTACAAGTGCATCCAATACTCTACTACCTACAGGCTTATGCACTGTCCCACGCAACTATAAAGCATATTGCAGTTATATGCTTTTATATGCAACTAAACATTTCCACCTAACATCTTTTCTGTTATCTGAAGTATTACAGGCTTTCTCCCTTTTTTTTCAACCGAATCTTATATATATATTTTATAAAACATGCACGGATACATCATTTCTTCTTTAAAAATTTTACTATCATCAACGAATAACTACCCAAGTCAGTTACCTAAAACACGGTCAAGATTTCACTAAAAGCCTGCCTATATGATATGCCTATATGCAACTGAAGGCTCACTCACTATGTCAACATGTTATATTCTGATGAACCCTGAAAACTCTCTTTCTCTCCCTCTGTTATATTCTTCTTTACTCTCGTTTTATATTTATTTATTTATTTTATTTTCTTTATTTTTATTTTTTTTAAACATGTCTAACATCCTATGCAAAACAAAACTCACGCAACTCTCTGCCTACAACTTGCGTCTCTCTGCTATCTACTGTTACAAGATGGTAAAACATGCACAAATCATTAGTGATAAGTACATCCAGAATAACACTTACTACATCATAACTACACTAATTCCATAACCTAGCTTCCTACAGGTTATTGACCTGACTTGAATGAATTTGCAAGGTAATGCATTTCTCTTAAGACCTCATCATCAACACACATATCCACTGCTACTAGAAACAAGGTTTTTTTTCAAAATATATGTCTCGTAGGAAACTTGGCTGAGCACTAGAGTGGTAGTCAGGGTTGGAGTGGCCGAGCCAAAAGATGGGAAAGCAAAGGAAAAAAAACTGAAGAAGGAAAACGGAGAGGAGGCAAAAGAAGAAGAGGAATAGTAATATTACCTGATAGAAGCTTTTCTCCTTGTGGATGATGTTATGCAAGATGAGGAGATAAAATATGAACCAGGCTAATATATTTATAGAGGGAAGAGTTTGTTTTAGATGCCAGAAAACATATACACGTGAAGAAAATCAAAAGGGCTCGGTACAAAAATGGCAACATATCTTGGCATGCCTAAACAATTGATTGATAAAGCAAAATTTCGTACGTTCAAAAGTTTGAATGTGAATACCTTGGCAAGAGATTGAAAAAAAAAAGGGCAGCATTGATAGAAGATTGAACGTTTTGCAGATAAAGAATTGATTTGAGGCGAAATCAATGGAAAAATAAAAAGCAAGCAGAGCTCAGTGATTTATTTCCAGTTTTTATCTTGTTTGAATGGATAAGGCTCGTGTGATTTTAGGGACCACGGTTAGCAATTAGATTTGATTTTATATGCGTGATATTCATTGCCAGTTTATGAGTTTTGATTTCAACATTTTTTTTTATTTGATAGTTGCGTGATTGTAGATTGAAGAAACGGCATTTGGAAAAACTGATATTAGGCAAGAGATTGATTTTAGGCAAAAGATATTTGGATGAAAAGGTATATACAAAAGTTTAAAACAAATTTTGTCAGTTAAAACAAAAGTAACGTTTGTTATAAAAATCACTAACTGATATTTTAATCGATAAGTATATTTAAATATGATTTTTACTTTATATGCGTGATTATAGGAACGAAAAATTTTATCTTGCAAAATAAAGGCAGTGGAAACAGAGAGATATAAATAGGAATGTGAGAATTTGAAAAGATAGGCAAGGTTAAATTTGAATGCATGAGTTGATTTTAGGCAATCAAATATATTGGTCCATTTAGGTTGCGTGAATAAATGAATACAGTGACATGCTCAAGAAACAAAAAGGTAAGAGGCAAATGCCAAAAATGTTAAAAGAATAAAATTTTGTGTCACGCGCAAAGGAATGCAAAATTGATTTTCTCTCAAATGATATATGCGTGATTTAAGAAGAAATATATGGTATGTTTAAATCAAAAAAGGAAGAGTTGATTATTATCATTATATTTTAAAGAACAGTTACAAACAGATTTGAACGTTTCTTTTTTTTAAATTCAGATTTGCGTGCTTTTTTTTTTCTTTGATGCCTGGATATGCACGTTATTCCTCTGGATTTGAGATAAGGCTTGTGAAAATATTAATTGCCAGTTATACAAAGCCTTGGATCCTATACTTTATATGCGTGATTAAAGCAAGCGTTGATTTTGTATACAGACCATTGATACGATATTTTAAATACATATGAATGTTGAAATATGATTTTTATAATACGCCAAACTGACGTAATATAAAACACCCAAAGTTATATAAAAATGACGTTTTTAATTTATACGCTTATTTTGTTACTTATACCATAAATTTTTACGCGTCCTATAAACGCGAAATCCAACAGTTCATTAATACACTAAATTCTTCAAAATTATTACTTAACAAACTTAATTGGTTTTCACATATTATATATATATATACAAAATTCCTTTTATTAAAATTCAAATGGAGTTGTCTTTTAACAAATTTAACCGTTTCACACTTTAAATTTCCATATTTAGTATTTTAAGGAAATGGTTTAAATCAAATTATATATGTATATAAATTGGGAAGTAAATTTTACTGGAAAGAGAAAAATAACGGATTAAAATTCTATACGTTTTCTTATATATAATCTTATATATATATATATATAGTATTTATTCCCTAAATTTACGCGCCTTTTTAACGCGTAATTACCCAGTTCATTTATATACTAAAAAAATTAGAAATTCTGACCATGCCGAGACTCGAACTCGTGACCTGTCGTGAATAGCTCAGATGTCTTAACCACCTAAGCTATTAATGTTTTCTTAATTAAAACTTGATCTTGCTAGACATTAAGTTATTTACCATCTTCGACAAAACCCCAAATTTCCAAATTAAAGTTAATTCTTAACCATGTCAAAATTTCAGAGATCTTATTATTAAAAATTTGGTCAATTGTTTTATTTTTTAGTCACTTTAAATAAACCCCAAAGTTTTTTTTTTTAGAAAAATACAAGTGAAAAATACTTGTTAAAAAAATTGGGCTGTTACAGGGTGTATCTTGTTCGGGACTGTTCAGTAAGGAATGGTTCCGGCCTTGTGTTGCAGGGGATGAAGGGAGTAATCCTCGGTACGGTGATCTAGGCCCCGTACTGTGACGGGCGGTACCCCAGTAACCCTGCCATTGTATGGAATCCAAAATCCAATAAGTGCCTACGGTTTTGATTGTATTACCCACTTTTGTGGCTAGTAGCTGGAATTTAATAGATGTAACAATTTCGGCTATTTTCTATTTACTTGAAAACCCTAGACCTATTATAATATCACAGAATTTCCTATAAAATGTTTTGGTTAGCGTAAGGTAAAAACTTTTCCATGTTTATGTGTGGGAAGTCTTACGTGATACCTTTTGTTTTCAAAGGATTTTTCAAAATTAAGCAACTTTAACCTGTTACTCATACCAGACCCATGTCTGACCCGAAGTTTATTTTTGTTTTTCATAAACTCTCGGGTACCCAAATTTTTACGGGTAGCCAAGGGATTCAGGTTTAGCTTTGACGAATTCTGGAGGAGCAATGGAGCAGGAGGCTTCAGCGTTTTAGATATATTTAGTTCCGCTGTGTGGTATCTCTGTGATGTATTGTGTATTGTGTTGTATTAACTAGACAGGTGTTTATAACTGTCTAGTATGTGATGTATTATCTGTATAGCTCTGATTGATGTATATATTATGTAAATACTTATGTAATTAATATATTTTATTCGTTCCGCTGTGAGATTCTGATGTTGTTGTTCTTTCTTCTCTATCTTTTCTATTTTCTCACCCTTTTCTTTCTTATTAACGATGTTACTTCCTGGGAGTAGGTAGTGGGGTCGTTACATCTTATTTCCTTCGGAAGTTCCTGTACATTTGGAAATACGTCTAGGAATGTTTTAAATCCGCAGTATTCCATATATCGCATAGTAGTATCTATACCAATTCACCACCTAAAGGTACATCCTCTTCTGCCTAAAGAGTCCTATCTTATTCCAAGGTCGTTCTATTTGAGTTTCTTTGATACTTTGGGTTCTTTTGAAATTATGAATATTGACATTATGGCTTTTATCATAGTATGGTTTTATAAGTAAGATAGATTTATAAAGGCATATTTTAAAATGGATTTTTGTTAGATTGTCCATTAGGCATTTTAAGGATTATGATCGATGCGCTTGATCACCGTTATAGATAGGGATCTCTTAAAACTCTAGGATGAGACAATAGAACACAATGTTTGATATATATATATATATGTATGTATGTATGTATGTATGTATGTATGTATGTATGTATGTATATATATGGTTGTCAACGGATACCCGAAAAATTAGAAATCTGTCCGCATCTGCATCCAAAAAGTGGATAAATATCCAATATCTAGAAAAACGGATGCGGATGCGGATATGAATCCGCATCCAAAAATTATCTGTCCGTTTTATGTCAAGATTATAGTTCAAATTATGTGTATTTTATTGTAGTAAATGATATTCGTCTATTATTTTGTTAAGTTAGTAGTTTATATTATATGCACTTAATGCTTATTAACTGCTTGAAACTATTTATTATCATCAAATTTGTTATTTTTTCACACTTCTATAATCAATGAGATAGAAAAACATTTATGTTAAACTAAAATTTTCTTTTTGTAAATCTTGGTTGATCGATCGTTAGCGGATATGATAATTATTCGATATCTGTCTGTATCTGCGGATGCAGATATCTGATATCTGAAGATGATTTCGGATGCGGATGCGAATATGGCACTATACACATCCAAAAGCATCCATTGATTGGCTTATATATATAGTAAAACCATTTGAAATTAGAATTCTAGGATATTTTGGAATTTTTTATTTGCATTTAGTACAATAATGATATTATGAAGTCTTTAGTTTCGTATAAAGAAGTTTTATTGAAACTTTCTGAAAACAAGATTCAGAAAGAGGATTTTGAATTTGGCAATAGTAAATGTGGAGAAAAAGTTTTGAGTTGGAAGTGATTTTTGAGGATAAACTTATAAGTGATTATATTATTCCTTATGTACATGTATGTTGAATTTTTGGAAACTTAGAATTTCTTTTAAACAAAACTTATTTGAGTACATGTCTTACATATTGATTGATTTGGATGACATGTTCAACATTTGGGCCCTAGGCGAGGCAATGCTGATTTCCTTATTAACATTGCAACCATTAGACAAAGCAGTTTGTTATATATGTGAGGTAGGACGTTGTCACCAAAAATTTATTTGGATATTTTGTAAATTATTTTATAATGCTTTTCAAGGTGGATTATATTCTTTTATGGATATTTTGTATATTAAAATTTTACTGATGGATTCCAAATTTTGAGGAAATTCTATTCCCTTCCTAAATCTTCTGTTCGGATCCTTTCCTATATGGACGCATCTTGTTCGTTCGTATTGAAGGAGCTTGAATCTGCTTTATCTTTGAATATTGGTTGTTAATATTTTCCTCGACGTTCATAAACCCTCGCAAGGGGTCTTCACGCCTTAATATTTTGGATAGGTCATAAAACTTGTCATGTGTGTTCGTGTTATCTCTTTGTATGTTCAATGCCTTGGATGGTAGGATGTTGGGAATGGGTTGTTTAACCATTTTATGGCCCTTATGCTATGATTTAAAGGAATTCTCCATCACATGCAATTCAATTTAAATTAATAATTATCTTTAATCCTTTGGAATATAAATTTAAATTTTTCAATGTATCTTAATCCCCTCTTGAGCCTCAATCAAGTAAAGAATTCTTGAGTTCCAAATTGTATATTGTCTCTAATATGCTCAATTCTATTTTGAGTTTGCTACCCAAACGTAACCAATTTTGTATCAATTTCATCTTGGAATAGCTATTATAGAAATTGGAGAACTAACAACTCTCTTTATATATGCATTGGGCATTGCAGGATTAATAGGTCCCTTGCCAATACCTTTAGCCTTCAATTGGCGATCTGATCGATCAATTTCGTAGTGCTTAAAGTTTCACTTCAACTCAGTCTTACAACTAGTTGAATTAGCCTCGGGCGATAGAGGTTAATATCTCTACCTCTTTCTATATTTGTTATGATTCTTTCTAATAGTTAGAGGCGTTGATTTGTGATAAGCAATCTGACTTACCTCGTAAAACTTTCAAGCTAGCCCTTCGAGAGTGTTTCGATAAGCTTATTCTTATCTTCTCTCCAAGATATTCTTGTGTCTTTAAACTTCCAGTACTTGAGAACTACCCTAAATTCTTACATGGAATTCAGCTTAAGATTGGTGTCCGGGCCTTGAAGTCTCTATTAAGAGTTGATGTTGGTCTATTGTAATCGAATCAAAACCCAATCAAATCTTTTTTTCTGATTGCCTGAGCTATGCAGAATGGCCCTATGTCGTTGTCTTTTTCATGTGGTGGTTATTTATGATTTTTTACGACCTATTATAGTAATAAGATCGAGTCATTCGAGCTTGAGATTCAAATATGTGCCCTTCTTTTGGTGTCGTTCTAGTAACAATCAAGATCGAGTTTGACCTTTTCTTTCCAAGTCTTAATGGAATATATTATTTGTGGCTTTAGGCAAGCCTTCACAATTCATGAGTTTGAAGCCTAATTCTTGTTCAATTAGACATGGAACCTTGGAAGGCCTTCTTCGTGCCTTTATTCTTAATTATCGTAGGTGCATGGGGAAATCGAATCTTTTTGTTGAGACCGCCTTCGATGGCAGACTTCGATCCTATTATGACATGACTCCTTTAGAGGCCTTTCGTGGAGATAATATTTTCATCATCTTATTAGTTGGAATCCGGGGAAAGTCGGCCCCGACTCTATTCATGAACTACTGGGATGTTAGATCTCGTCAAGCAGAGAATGAAAGAGGCTTAAAGCAGATAGAATTTTAAGAAATTTTGATAACTATAAATTTGAGTTTAGTGTTATAATTTGGAGTAATATTAATTTGGCGATTTTGGGAATCAAATTAGAAGCCGGTTAACAAATAAATATTGTTGCAGAAAGTCATATTATGGATTTTTTTGGGTGAGGAAATTACATGGTTGCAATTTTCTTAAGGGGGAAGTCTATAACAATCCTGATTTTTCGATGTTATAAGAATAAATAAAAAAATTAATTAATTAACCATAAATTTTAATGAAAAATTTCACTTCTTATTTATTGAAGGTGAGAAATTAGAACTTAACTGTTTTATTTAAATAATAGGTGGGATTTGAGTTTAATATAAGAGTTTTTAAACTAATATTATGAAGTAATCATTTTTATAGATAAATATTTTTGAAATTAATGCTCATTTTAATAAATAAGAGTTTGAGTTAAAAATGTTTTGTTATTTATTTAAAGTACAGGAACGTTCTTTAATTTAAGTGTATTAGTTATATATTCAAATTCATGATAAAAAGGAGTTTAAATTCCAAGAGTAGGGAGTATACCTTTGTTAATACGGAATAGAAATGCATTGTGTCCTTATTGAATTTAATACAAAACCTAGCCCATAAAGATTTTAAGTAAAAAGGAGAAGTCTTCATTCTTAACTACGATCTCCAAGCCATTTCCTCCTTTATTCTCAAAACCTTGAAAGCAAAAAATCAAAGTTTTAAAATTCAAATAAACTCTGGAAAATTTAGAGAAAATCAAAGTAAGTCACCCTAACCTTAATCCATCTTATAGACTAATTGATTTCAATAATTTACAGTATTTGATGTTTTTTGTTTTCTTTTGGGTTTGAAGCAAAATTAGGGTTTGCATGTCCATCATTCTTCCTATTTTCAAGTTCTAGAAGCTTTTTGTGGAGCAAAAGCTTCTAATTTGCTGTGATTTCTATGTATCTTTGCTGTAAGGTGAGTATTAACTCACACTTCTAACTCTAATAAGTGTTACATGTTGATAATATGTTGTTTGCTTTATGTTTGCTGGAAGAAAAAAAGAATTTTTGAGATTGAACCTGAAAAGTATTTGGCCATATCTTTTGCGTTTCTTATCCAAATTCGATAATTTTTAATGTTATGGAAAGCGTACACTTTTTACTACAAGTTTCATATTTTGAGTTTTATAAAATTTTAAAGATAAATTAGTCTAAATTGCACTTCTTTGTTTCTGTCCCGAGAGTAAAATGACAGCGATAATGAATTTGCACCTGAGAATTATTTTGGACATGTCTTTTCATCTGTAAGTCCAAATTAATTCAATCTATAACAATCCTTTTCAACTTTTATATTTTGAGTTTTCTCATATTTTGTATTTTAATGGGTCTAATTGGCTCTTCAAGTCGCAGCCCTATCAAAGTTTTTGGTTATTTAGAGTTTTGTAATTTTATGTCCTAAAAATAAAATTGCCATATCTTTTGATGCGTAAGTCCGAATTAGGTGATTCTATTTTTCACTTCAAGCTATGAAAATCCTCTTCAACTTTTATGTTTTTGGTTTTATCATATTTTATGTTTTAAAGGGTATAATTGACTTTTTAAGCCATAGCCCTTTCGATTTTTCAAAGTTTTGTAATTTTATTTCCTGAAAATGTAACTGCTATAACTTTTGATTCGTAAGTCCAAATTAGATGATTCATTTTTTGACCTGGAGCTATAGCAATCATCTTCAACTTTTATGTTTTGTGGTTTATCATATTTTGGGTTTTAAAGGGTCTAATTAGCTCTGTAAACTGCAGCCTTGTCGATTTTCAGAGTTTTGTAACAGTATGTCCTGATAATGAAAGTGTCATAACTTTTGATTCGTAAGTTTGAATTAGATGATTCTTTTTCTAACTTCGAGCTAGGAAATCATCTTCAACTTTTTTTGTTTTATGTTTTATTAGATTTCAGGTTTTAAAGAGGAAACTTGGCAAAATAAGCCACAGTCTTGAGTTCTATTGCTAAGTTTTGTGTAGTTTTAATTGCTGTTTCGTGACCACTTCTTTATAAATTCAGAAGCTAAGTATCATTAACATTTTAACCTATTAATTTATGGTTTTTCAAGAGAACTTCTTGTAAAATATTTGAATTGAATATCCCTTAAACTCGATGTTTTCGTGCATGTGATTTGGAATCGATTTCTTAAGGAATTTTTTTATTAAAAACTAGTTTTGAATTAATATTTTTCTAAATCAATCTCTTTTAGTAAAAATATTTTTCCAAAGCATATTATATATATATATATATCAACGATAAAGAGATTTTGAAAGAAAAGAATTTCTATAATGTTTCGAAAAATCGTTTTAGAACTAGTTTTCTTAAGTAAAATATTTTCTTAAAATCACGCGTTTTTGCACTCTACAAATGAGCGAGGAAGAGATTTAAACAATTTAGGAAAACATGTGGTTTGGGACACATGCGTTTACTTTTTAGGTTAATTCCGAACTTGCTCGATTAAGATCATACACGATAGTGAAATTAACTAACTTATAGTAAACGGTTAAGTGAGAACGTGTGATATGGGACACACTGTTGTCACTGATTTGGTTAATATTTGGAAGTTGGTGACACCTTATGCTGGGCCTTTGGGCATGTTGATATTGCCAGTATTAGGCTTTCGAGCCATTTGTTGGGATTTCAGACATTTGTTGGGCTTTCAGGCCATTTGTTGGACCTTCAGGTCATTTGTTGGACGTCAAATTTGTTGATAGTACTTGGCATGCTTTGGCCAATTTGTTGTTGATGCACATGCAGCGTAGCTTAAACTCGTCATTTTTGGGGATCCACTTAGTGTTACTTTCTAGATTTCTTTATTATTTATTTCTAGAATTTGATGAGTTTTAAAAGTTTACACTGTTATGTCGGATGTTGGATATATACATAGTCATAGTGCTAATTTAAGATGAAATTTGATGATTGCATTTCTGTTGATTTGAGCACCTTAGAGAGTTCGATATGTTGGGATTTTTATGGTGATTTTGATGAATGTGACTCTTGTGAACATATACATAGCCTTTGTGCTAATTTTAGATGAAATTTGGTGATTACATTTTTGTTGATTTGAATTCCTTAGATAGTTCGACATGTTGGGATATTTGCGGTGATTTTGATGATTGTGACTTTTGTGAACTATGTTGATATTGTGAATATGAAGTTTCAACTCAAGGGAGACTATTCAACACACCCTTGTATATTCCCTTTGAATACCATGCACTAATCATCTTATTTAAGTTAGATTGACTCGTGTCATTATTTTATATAATACTCGTGTCAAACCAAATTGTTTTAGGTTAATTGATTATAGTATTTATCTCACCTTGCTCCACCTCAGCTTATGGGTTTAGCTTTCGTTGTTTAGTATATTTCTATGTCGATCTTTTTGTTGCCAGTTTGAATATCTTTATGTATATTCTTTTGTCAGACTATGTTTGTATATGTGGTTCATAAGGACCACTTACTTATGTAGCACATGTTGTACTTCCACTGTCTGTATATGAATGTATATGTTCTGTGATCTATGAACAGTTATATTATCATGTATTGTTCTGAATTGATCCTTAGCTACCGAAATTTTGTGTTAATCCTGAATTGATTACATCGATTCCTCGAATGGAAATTTTTAACTTGGACCACCTAATCGACATATTCGATACTCGCTTATGACAAAATTTATGGATGTCACTCCTAACCAGCTCTATTCTCTACACTAGTAGACAATATTACAAAGCAATACTATTTGTTAGTGTAGGTCTCGCGGTGAGGTGTCACACGTCCTTAAACTTATTACTCTAGAATGAGAAGTACTCCAACCTAATTTCCACTATTTCCATTTCCATTTTGTTCACCACATCTTCAATATATATTCTAAGATATCTAAATAAACAAACTTCTAATTACTCAAGCATATTTTGAAATCAGATATATGTAAATAAAAAATAGAAATATATATAGTGTGTGTGTGTGTGTCCAAACTATACATATACACATACATATGCATATAAATATATAATGCTATTAATATGTGTACACAAACCATATCCATATATAAAAGTATATTCAAACATGTGTATACTTAGGTATTTATATTCCTGATATACATATGAATTTATCATATTTATATGTAAGTATAATACATAGGTATAGACAATATATATAAATCCCAATATGTGTGTATGTCGGGAGGGGGGGTGGTAATACACATGCTCATTTATTATGTTGTCATATTATTATATGAATATTAAATATATTCAAATCAACATTAAACTAGTTTAAATAATATGATTAATTAAATAAATACAAAATATTTTTAACAAATTATGGTTTTTTTAATAAATAAAATGGACTTAATACTAGGTAATATGTTACATAGTCCTATTAAGATCCAAATAGGGATTTTTTTTCAAATTAACTCATTTCACTGCTGGCAAACTAGTAGAACCCAATAATGGTTTTTGCAGCGGTGAAATGGGTAAATATCAAAATAAATTCCCTGTTTAGATCTTAATGGACCTATGTAATATATTAGCTAGCATTAGATCCAATCTACCTACTAAGATAAAGGAATATTATTTTAAAATATTTCATATTTATTTATTATCATATTAATTAAATTTATTTAATATTTATTTTGAATATATCTAGTATATTCATACACTAACATGTAATATAGTAATGAATGAGGATGTGTGTGTGTTTGTATGTATATATATTATGTGTCTGTGTATTGCCATGTTATTATAAAATTAACTTTGTGTGACTTTTACACACAAAATAGTATATTATTATTTTGCATAGGCAAGCTAACTTTATAGTGGTCATACCAGTTAACAATTGAAATATGAGTTTAAGGAAAAAATTCCTTAGCAACTATTAGAAAAACTATCCTAGCTTATAGTATAGGAGTTAGGCAAAAATATATACCTAAGCTACAAATCACCACGCAGGGGAATACAACAAAGAAGATGCACTAACGCATTAACAACAATAACTCACACAAGGGATACATCTATGACCATTATCAATGTCATGATGCAAGCGGATTAGAACTTGCAACACAAAGATAGTTTTCAAAAGCAACACAATCAACAAGGAAGAAGCAACTTACATAAGCAGTGACCAAAGCAAACATGGCATTACATTCAAATCCAGATACCAAAAGCATTCAATGCCTAGCCACCAAAAGGAAACGAACATAGCAGTGCTAGATCTAGATTCCAAAAGGAAACTGGAAACAAACATATGGCCAAGCACCCAAAGCGTGCACAAATTCCCAATAGCAGCTAAAATTTAGCAAAATATATAGCAATTAAATAACCCAGCAGAAAGACCAACCCACGCCATCAGAGGACGAAGGAACAGATAGCCAGAGCCTCGTCTCCAACTCGTAAACAACCGCACAAGCCAATTCTAGAAAACCAAAACTGCCAGGAAGAAATTCCCAAAATAAACCTTAAAGACAACCAAAATCGAATACCAAGCAAGTCGAGCAAAGCTCGATCCAAAGGTCAAAACCAAAACTCGAATAAATTTCTGCAAAGCAGGGTTAAAAAAGGAGCGGATTGGCTTCGTTATCATGGATTGACAAGGGGTCGAAGAGGATTAGGGAAAAGACAATGACAAAGAAGGGGAGCAAAGGGGCTTGGGAATGAAAGAAGCTGGCGGAGCAGAAGAGGATAAATACGTAAAAACCAACCAAAAACGCGAGGCAAGGTTAATCTCAAAGTAGCAAAAGGCGCTGCTTGACAAGCAAAGAAAAGCCAACATCTAACTATGGTCGCCAGA
Source organism: Allium cepa (assembly GCA_030765085.1). Taxonomy (NCBI): domain Eukaryota; kingdom Viridiplantae; phylum Streptophyta; class Magnoliopsida; order Asparagales; family Amaryllidaceae; genus Allium; species Allium cepa. Next base: position 346,503,182 of record CM060928.1, on the reverse strand, counting down.
TCCAAAATTGAAGCCCACAGTGGTGGCTTTGATGTCCTAACTACAAACTCCAGTAAATGACAGCTCTACTATAAAAGCACAAAGGGAGAGGAAGTTTGGTGATATCAGATCTAAGCCAAGGGAAGACGCATAGCAGATGCGCGAATCAGGGGGAAATGCCAAAAAGAGTGAAAAAAAGCATAGCAATAGGGAGAGCTAGGTTAGGGAAATGGAAGAGACAAACTAATTATGAAGAGAAGAGATACGAGAACGATGAATAATTGAATGTCAGCGGAGAAAGAGGAGGCTAGAAAGAAAACCTATTCCCCATTGATGCTCTTCGGTTGCATATGTAATATGGCATTAAATAAAATATAATTCGTATAACATTATTAATATGATTAACATAAATCAGCACATTAAAAAAAATTAACTTTGTTTAAAATATGTAAACGAGTTATTAAGAGAGAAAACTCTCGTTATTTGCAGTTTAAATATTTGTACTAAATTTATGTATTTAAATCATAGCGAAAATAAAAGATTCTTTATTTATACAAGGTAATTATACTTTAGTAAAATAAGTATATATTTAAGATCTAATTTTACATTATAAAATAATATATACAAACATGCGTGCGCAGCGTGCACACGCTCACACTTACATACATTCATGGCCAAAATAATTAAATATTTTTTTAGATATGTAAAAAACAATTTTAAATGTACAAAAACTGCACATTTTAAATCATAACTTAAATAAATAATTATTTATTTATACACATACACATAAAATATGACATTAAATAAAATATAATTTGTATAACATTATTAATATGATTAATATAAATCAGCACAAAGGTAAGAAACATATTTTACTATATATGTACGTATTTTGTTTTAAATTTCAATTGCAAAACAACATTTATAGAAATTTTAAATCAAATCAATATTAATGGTAATAAAATATATTACATACACCAACTTGGGTTATGGGTGAGCATAAGCGAATATGTAGCATAAACTAATTGCACCTAACCAGATCTAGTCATTCGTGACACCTCGATTTGAGAATTAAATCCCTAAATTGCTTGAATCACCGTTCAATGTTACAATGACCGGATGAACCAAGTTGATTTTATTTTTTTGATGTTATTTGGGGAAAAAGATGGTTTGACCTAGGTGGGAATTAGGAAATGATGGCTATTATGAAATGAGGGAAGTAGGAAGAAAAAATCGAAACGAATAATTAAGAGTTTTTTGTATTTATGAAGAGAATAAAAACATTTCCCACTCTCTCTTGAAAAACTTCCTCTTTTACTCCCAAGTAAATCTTGATCCAAATGATGCCCTCCTATTCTTAGCCGGCCATGCATGGTCCCTTAACGGACCAAAAAAACATAAAACCCATTAAATCATTATTAATGTTTAAAGCCGGTTTAAAAATATATATCGATATTTATGTATATAATTTTTATATCCACGTCAAACTAATTATCAATTACACCTAGAATTTTCCATGAGCCACACCACTCACTAAAAATATCCCAAACATCTGATACAATAATAATTAATATTTCTTAAATATTATTAATTTAATTGATCTATTACACTTTATAAACCAATTAAACATTTTCTTTTTTTGGGGAATTCAAAAATGCAGATGTGAGACTTAGAGATGTGAATTTAGTCGGCAATTAATATTTAATAATTGAAATATTGACGTTCATAAGTCACCTTAGCAATGGGGTGATAGTTTGGCCAAGTTCATCAGTTACAAATCTTTCGTATTTTACATCACCTTAAGTGGTACCAATAGCGATAATAATTTACATACGTTCTTTTCGCCAACACTATATCACTTTAGGATATATGGAGTTTGGTATTAGTCAAAACTACAACATTATTCACATTCAACTTAATCAGTCCATAAATAAAGTCCTTACTTCAATATTAATATTTATTATCAACCGTTCTACTCTAGCTAAATTTTTTTACTTTGAGTTGGCTATAGTTGACCGTGACACTAACCTCACATGCCTAAGGAGATAGATTTTCTATTGAATAATGGTTCATTTCCAATGCTTCAACTCAGATCCAACTATAGTCACCCGATGGTCTTTTAGCCCTGATTTAACTATAATCAAAGTGGAGTATCTATATTGAAGTTCCATGATACTCTCAAATCGAGGGAACTGTGTAATACTGTCACACTATGAATTCCTGTTTGACCTAGTTGTTAGCAAAAAACAAGAAACTCTCTTATGCGTAATCCCATAGTTATCAAAAACCTATAAGTACATAACCCTTTGGTGCCATCAGCAATCTTAAGTACTACACCGTCCAACATTTAGAGAGCGTTATGTACTCTAGTCTCGACATATGCATCAGTATCCTTTCTCGAAATATCTTGACCTGGAATAATTAAAAAAATGGTATTTATTTTGTGATTAATTACTATGATTGCGACTAATTGGAACTACAGTCGCATAACATTTTATTTAAGGAATTTCATATTAATATAACTTTAAATTAGTTACTTTATTAATTATATCAAAATATAGCAAAGTATATAAAAGAAATTAAACACCTTTATTATGTTCAAGCTTTATTGCCTAGTAGATAACTTACGATAAATTACATAATTTTCCCTAGAGCATACTACTAAACCTCTCAGTCCTCCTCTTGTATTTGTAACTAATATAGATTCTGAATTGCATTCTTTATATCAGTTTTCTCAAAACTGATCGAGCCAGTCCCCGCAATGTTGTCCTTACTGTTTACTCTGTTAATCATCACTTCTCTATTATTGACAAATTTTGTTGTCGGGTGGAACTTCTAGAGTATGTGCCTTGATTTCTTGTGAGTCTGAAATGCATCGCAACATTGTTATCAAAAAATAAAGTAATGTGATTCTCAACATTTGGAATCTCCCCAGGTTCAATCATAAATTTGCACATCCAGATTACTTCTTTAGCTGCTTCACTGAGGGAGACAGATTTAGCCTCCATCATTGAATCAGCTATTATCTCTTACTTGGAACTTTTTCAACTTACCACTCCACCATTCAATGTGAATATTAACCTAACACTGATTTATTATCATCGATATCAATCGGGAAGCTCGAAGATGTACGCCCCTTCATATGGAGGTCGTATGTCCATAGATTAGGAATAAATCTTTATTATTCTCGTATATTTGAGAATACATTTCAAAGTTTTCGATTATTTTTCTTTTGTGTTAAAATGGTATTGGCTTACGCATCCTAATGCATACGCCACAACCGACCCTTTATATAACACATTGTACATAGTGGATTTGATGGCTGAAGCATATGAAACCCTTTTCATACCCTTAATCCCCTCATTAATATAAGGAGCATCCTTCTTAGAAAGGATGATTCTGAATTTTATCGAAACATCCTGAGCTTAGAAGTCTCCATACAATCGATTTAGTATAACAATATGTACATGGATGAGGATAATCCTTGCAACCTCTTGGATTTATCTTCATAAATGCTTATACTAAGTACATAGGTTGCTTCTTCCAATCCTTAATGGAAATTTTCTTGGACAACCAAGATTTGACTGATTGCAATAACGAAATGTCGCTGCGAATCAGGAGCAAACTGTTGGCATATAAGATAATAAACACTAAAAAAATTCGTTGTTCTTTTAGGTATACGTATGTTTCATACGTGTACTGATAAAATAATATACTATTTGAACACTTCATCAAAACACATGTTCCAACTTCTAGAAGCTTGTTTAAGACCATATATTGATCTTAACAACTTACAAACCTTTCTCTCACTTCCATTGATCTAGAAACCCTTGGGCTACGACATATAAACCGTCTTTTCTAAATCACCATTTAGAAATGTCATTTTCGCATACATCATCCATATTTTACAACCATAGTCAACACCTTAAACTTGACAGAAAATTTTCATGATCAGCCTTTTTTAATAGGTCTCTACCTTTCCATCTGCGTTCTGTTTCTTCTTAAAGATCCATTTGCAGCCAATGGGCTTATACCCCTTTATGTATATCATTCAAAGTCCACGCTTTTTATGTAAATGGAATCTAATTCGGGTTTCACAACTTCAAGCTAAGGTGTAGAGACTTTACTCTGAAGTGCTTGTCTGAATGTGATAGGGATATCATCTTCTAGGTTACAATGCTCTTTCTTGCCATCCACTAGAAATCCACAGTATCTCACCTTCTAATATTGGCGAATTTGAATTTTCTGCAGATTCAATTCTATTAGTTTCCCAAACCTTATCCAATCTATGACCTCGCACTTAGTTACTTTTGACAAAAGTTCCTTCTCTATGAAGAGAATGTATTAAGGAATAATAAACTCTTGTTCCTTCATGCTATAGAAACTATAGCCATAAAACCTTTGGGATATCCTAGACACTTGCACAAAACTGATCTTGCCTCAAGCTTGTTAGGGCCAAGGTTCTTAACGTATGTTGTGCCACCCCTACACCTTCTAATACTTTTGTAGGTTTATTCCCATACCACATTGAATATGGTATATTTGGAACATATTTGGTAGACACCAAATTTAGCATATGTGCTATGGATCCTAACACACTTTCCTAAAGAGGTAACTTAACCCCACTCATCATATGTCGAACCATATCTAATAGGGTTCAATTCCTTCTCTTCAAAACTCCATTATTTTTGGACTAGATGATGGAGTGACCTAAGAGATAATCCTATTATATTTGAAGTACCATTGGATTTCTTGTTCAGCATACTCACATCCATGATCAAATTGAAGTATTTTAATTTTATGGTTTGTATGACTTTCAATTTCATTCTTGTATTCCTCAAATTTATCATAGAATTTGGATTTATTCTTCATGAATTATATATATATATTAATTTTGAGAAATCATCTGTAAAGGTTATGAAATATGTGTAATGATCCTTAGTCCCTATATGCATTAGGCCACATACATCAATATTTATATAATGCAAGAGTTCATCAACTCTTTTGTTGCTCTCGTTAAAGGTATGCTTGGTCATTTTTCCTTTCAGACATAACTCATGAGTTTCAAATGATTCTTAATCAACTGTTAGAAGAAAACCTCCAGTTTTTAGTATGCAATCTTTTGTAAACTTATATGACTAAGCCTGTAGTGCTATAATTAACTCTTTGATGTTAATCGAAGAAGAATTATTAGCAGGACATATATTATTAAAGTTAAGTATATAAATGCGACTATCCAAAAAACCATTGCAAATATGATTTCCACCAATCATAATGTCCACAACATCATCATTGTAATGAAAATCATATCTAATCTTAGTCAATCTAGACACGGTTATTACACTACAACTAATGTTTCATATATAGTAGGAATTATACAAAATAACAATAAATCTATTGGACAAACATATATAATATTATCTAATAATTGTCACATCTACAATTGACCCGTTTGCAACTTAAAGGCTCATTTCCCCTTTTGTCACAAGTCATCTACTCCTAAGTCCCTATAATGAATTATGGATATGAGTTTTGGATCCAGTATTTAAAACCATAGAGCTTTGTGAATTTCAAAATAATTTCGACTAGTAGACTTACTATAAGAGTTGAGAAATTCGATTCCTTCTTATTCTATTTTATCATCTTTAAATAGTCTGCACAATTCAAATGCCCTTCTTACGATGATAGTAACACTACCCTTGTCATTAGCAGCACATTTCTTACTTTTCTTACCTTGCTTTCTCTTGTTTAAACCTTCGAAGACGGTGCATTCCCTTTCACGGTGAGCATTGTACCATGATCCGTGAACGACCCTTCGTTACGTCAACATATTGAGTAGCTCTACAAGGTTCACACTCATCTTGTTCATATTGAAGTTCAATATAAATGGTTCAAGCTCTAGAGTCAATGAGCCTATGTGAAATCAACTTGCAATTCTTCGACCATCTTAGCATCAAACTCGTGTAATTTATCAATATAGCCCTTCATCATTATGACATAGTCCTTCAAACAAGTTCACTTACTCACCTTCACATTGAACAATTTCTTATCAATCTCATACCTTGTGGAATATGATCACTCCCTAAACAATGCTTTGAGGTTATTAAAGATTTTGTGGATAGTCATGTTTTCGTACCATCTTTGCAAAGGTTAGTCAAAGTAAATATCATGTTGGCATGGGCTTTGTCACAATCAGCTACCCAAGTGTTTAAGCCTTTACCATTTTGGGGTCCACACCTTTGGAAGCTTTGTTTCTAAAGCTTCAATTATAATAGACCATAATCTTTTGTACATAAGTGCTATTTTGATAGCTCTTAGTTAATCAGTGTAGTTAGGTGAAGTGAGCTTATCATTTTCAAAAAATAATCTTAGGTTGGTCATTATGTTGCAAATTTAATTGAAGTATATTAGTATTGTTACATAGCAAATGTTCTTACAATATGAGAAAGATCAATTAATATCATTTCCTTTTTTGATAAGGCTTCCACTAGACTTTTATATTCCATAAAAATATAGGAAAATTATAAAAATCCTTCAATTTCTCTAGTGAGTGTTAGGATTCACCTTAAGTTTTCTTAACAAATCATATGCCTACAAGTGATGGATAACTCTTTATAGGTTGTATAATATACAACTCTTAACCGTGATCTTTGTCCTAATCTCGACCTTAGCCTTGAGTATGCTCTATAAATCAAGAGAGATTATTCACCCTTATCCATCATTTTTTGATGATCTAAGTATAATGCATGCACCATGAATTTTCTAAACAAATACATGCATATTTCTTACTTTTCCTAGGAAATATATTAATAGTACTACATATAATAGGTCTAGCTTGAGATTACTCAATAAGTAGTGTGTATGCAAGTAATTTATCAATATTAAAATGATAAAGGGTAGCTGTATTAAATTTCATAACCACCAAATATTTTGAGTGTTATTGATTTGACGAATAATGTGTTTCTTGTAAAATACCCATGTATTCATGTGTTAGACACAATTAAAATCACGGTATATGCACCATATGTATGTATTTATTCCAGAAACACATTTTAGGTATATTTCAGTTCCACTTATACATATTTATTCCAGAAACATATTTTAGGTTTATTTCAGTTCCACTTATATTTTAATTATACATATTATTATATAATTTTAATTTTTTTATAACTCGTTTAATTTAGTTAACTCATATAAATCACATTTAGTTACTTTTAATTCTTAGTTTAATTAAATCTTATTCAAAATTTGTACAATTTTTTTTATTCGTCTTGGGCTATTCAAGAAGAATATTTAACTACGACTTTGTATTTTAATATACATATTAACATGTAATTAAATATTTATCATATAAATTATTTATTTATTTAATCATTTTAATAAAATATTTTAATAAATTCTGAAATTTTATTTACTTTAACTACTTTAAGATAAATATTCAACCATATTTTTTAAATTAAATATAAATAGAACTTTATCTGTGTAAATTTTAATGGATTTCTCCCTTCTCTCTTCTCCACTTCAAAACCCTCTACCTCCCCTTCCAACTAGGCCTTATGCTTAGAATCCCATTAAGCATGTTTCTCCATGGATTTCAAGCAATTTCCAGTGGACAATCATCAAAAAAACATGCAAAGTCATTAATAGCCCTTTTGATCCTATGTGCATTGAAGGCTCTATCGATCGGTTGGGTTGTGAATCTTCTCAAGGAGTTTCATGTTGTTTTGTTAATGTCATCAGAGCCCCTAAGCCTGTGGCGACTACATGGTCCGTCGAAGGTGGAGCTCATTCCTTTCTGAAATCGTCCTTGATTTCAATTTTAAATTTTGACTAAACGGTCTTATCTTCAAAGAATGTACACGTTTACCCAATGTGGCTAAAAAAGGCAAAAAAGAAATGCTTCAGGTGTGGACTTTGAGAACACTTGGTGCGAGATTGTAGGAACACTACTCTGTTTCAAATGTAGGAAATATGGCCACTTTTGAGCCAGGTGCATTAATTACGAGAGGACGGAAGTGATAACACTTTGCAATCACACATGCACCATACCTTCGTATCTACAAAACATAGATACTACCTTTCATGTCTCCTAGTCTCTCCCTGCCTCACATTCCTCTAATCTTAAGTTAGCCAATGAATTAAATCCTATAAGCAACTTTTAACTCTCTGTCCCTTATTGTAACATGCCGCGAAATCGAATGAAAATTTACTAAAACAAATTAACCAATCTCAAATAAATTAAAAATGAAATTTGAACAAATGTCAGAATTTGGCTATGAAACATGCACCATTGCGTTCATGGTGATTTTTTGGACAACTTTTATATATAAAGTTTGGTAATTGAAGATCAAATGAAAACGTTATTAATATTTAAAGAATTGAAAACGAAAATAATAAGAAATATATAAAAGTACGGTTAATGTTAAATTAGGTAATATTAACCAATCGACGCCATTAATAGGACCGATCAACACCTTACGATCAATTGTACCCAATAAATTGATCGACCAGTCAAGCATTGTCCTCTATGGTTAGCCTAGGCCGAACGGCCCGGATTTTATTATATTTTATCTAGAGGTCGGGGCTATATCCTATGTTTATAAATATGGATGTATCTCTTCCTTCTTTAGCTTGAAACCCAACTATCTAGTCGGAACTCTACTTTTCCACAAATTACTTTGTCTCCTTAAAAACAAAATGAATTCAAAATTTCATATAAAATCAATGATTTAAGAAGAAGAGAAGATAAACAAAATTGGAGATAGAATCAAATTAAAAGAAGGGATCAATAAGTCAAAGAGGAGGTGACTCAAGTCGGAATAAGAGGGAGAAAGCTTATAAAAGGTAAGTGGGTTGATTATCAAAATATGATGATTTACAAGTAATTTGATTATTTATATCTCTATGTGATTTGAGAATTATATGATTTGAATTTGAATTAAAAATATGATTGAAGTTTAATTACTAAGTAAGTTGTAATAATATAAAGATATGACTTAAAGTCTAAATTGCATGAATTTAACCCATATTTGATTTAGCTAGGTTCAAAACGGAGAAATTGGTTTTGAATTGAATATGAGATTTAATATGAATGCACCTTTTTACTACACTTTGAATTGATTCTGAGATTTAATATGTACACCTTTTTACTCAACTTTGAATTGATTATGAGATTTTAGTAGTATATCCTCTTTGATTTCCACTTTGAATTGATTCTAAGATTTTAGTGGTATATCCCCTTTGATTTCACTTTTTACTGATCTTGAGATATAACTACACATATACAATTATGAAATTGGTAGGTTGAAATTACAAATTTCACACGAATTTTTTTTGAATCATAAGCATAATTATGGACTAAAACAAATATGAGAAATTTGATCAGAAAATTGGACATAATCATCGTTAAAATTGATTAACAAAAAAATTACTGTGACAAAACACGATTGATCGATGGCTTGCCATAGCCGGTCGACTGCAAGTGGTCAACCGATTGGAATATTTCATGCACATGTTGAAACTCGACTAATGGCCTGGGTTTATATATATACTACTATATATATTATATAAGCGTGGGAAGTTAGTTCCTTGGTCCTTGACTTTCAAATACGGCATATCTATTGACAATTAGGCCTAAATACTGTTTATTTTACGAACTTGATGTTTAATATAAGGTGATTTTATCGCGAGGATGTGTTGATCATATAGTACTAACATGAGGTTCCTCGATGTTCACGTCGCTTTTAGTGGATGCTAGGTGAAGTGAATGGTCCGACACTAGTGATAGGTTCCTCAGTGCATACGACGATTAGGACATGACACTGTTGGTAGATACCCGGTGCGGTGCAATAAGTGGCATTACCATTAAGTTATTGGACATGGATGCTTAAGTAGACTCTAAGTTGTCTTTGATGTGAGTCAACATTGCAGGGTCCTTCCAATGTGTAAGTATAATACGTATAGTCATTATTTGGGTAATGCAGTCCTAAGGGTGATATTTTATGCGACTTTATGTTACGAGTAGCCCTAGAGATTATTTGTTTGATCCATCATTGATCAACCAAACTATTGTTGGTCAATTATTTTATTCATTGTTTGACTCTTAAGTATAATCCTCCACAAGATGTTTGGATGTAGGTGAAATTGGAACCATACCCCTTTAGGTCAACGTGACTAACCCTAGTATGTTATTCACAAACACAAGTAGGACGCCGTAGGTCACGTAAATTATAAATGAAGTCAAATATATGTGATCACCATATATTAGTTATACAATTCATTCATAGGACTTTTTTTCAACCCACCCCTTTCCTTTTCCCTCACCACAAGAGGACAAGGCATTAGGTGATTGGTTCAAATTAAGTACATGGAGAAGCAAGCTTAGCATTGGGGTTGCTTATTATTCTTTATTGTTCTTCATGTAATTTTCTATTGTATTTAGCATCTACCAGACTTTATGGATGTCATCTTCGAGCATCGACTAAATGGATGTCGATGGAATCTTGGAGGCCGAGCGTGAGAAGCAATCATGGATGGCTCCAATAAAGAACTATTTACTGAGTGGAATCCTTCAGGATAGAAAGAACGAGCAACAGAAGATACTTCATCAAGCTTCGAGATATATCTTTCATCAAGGAGCACTTTACAGGAAAGGATTCTCCGTCCCGATGTTACGGTGTGTCTCTAATAATGAGACCAAACTAGTCCCGAGAGAAGTTCATGAAGAGGCTGTAGTGAACACACTAACGGGCAAACCCTGGCAAAGATGATTCTCTGCTCTATGTACTTATGGCCGATTGACAACCGAGATTTAGTTGATTACACTAGAAAGTGTGACAAGTGCTAGAGATTTGCTAAGATTCCGAGAGCCCCACCAATGGAAATTATTCAAATGGCCAGTTCTGGCAGTTTGCAGTTTGAGTAAGTGATATTATCGGTGTATTGCCGATATCTAGGATGGCACAAAGTACGTCATCGTCGCCATTAATTACTTCATCAAATGGGCTAAAGCTGAGCCAATAGCCACAATTACCACAAACAAAGCAATCAACTTCATGGCCCAGAAAATTATCTGTTATTTTGGAGTTCCACAAGCAGTCGTTACCGATAACGGGACCTAATTCGGTAGCATCGAGTTTGAAGACTTCTACCGCAGACATCGCGTAGATAAGAGCTTTGCTATGGTGCCACGGCCCTAGGAGAATGGACAAGCTAAAGCTATGAACAAGATTATCAAATCCATTCTCAAGAAGTGATTGGAAATGGCTAAGGGCGAGTGGGTTGATGAACTTCCATTAGCACTTTAGGCATGACGAACGACCCATAAGTTTGTGACTGGCCATTATCCATTTGCTTTACCTATAATAAGAGGTTATGATTCTGATTGAACTGGAAGTACCTTCTCATCAGGTAACTCACTGTAATCCAAGGATGAATGAACGACTCCTATTGGAGTCGCAAGATATGCTCGATGAGAAGCACGATGAAGTTGACTTATGAGCAGCTGCACATCGAAGCCCAGTCGTCCGATATTACAATGCCAAGGTCAAAAATCAGACCTTTGAAATTGGTGACCTAGTTCTCAAACGACTCTTCCCAGGTCGCTAGAACTTGGGCTCGAGTTGGGAAGTTCCTTAAGTAATTGAAAAAAAGCTTGGAGATAGCACTTTCAAGCTGGCAACGGTGGACAGGATCTCACTTTCGAGGGCATGGAATAGCAAACACTTATAATGCTATTTCACTAAGAAATAACTTTGTATATAATTAAGGCCATGTAATAAGGTAGGATCAGTCATTTTCTATCTCCTATAAAGTGAAATGGTACAAATATGTGACTCTGTCTTTTCATGGCTTAAAAGTTATGAAATATGACCGACTCCAATGAATCTGCATATGTGTAATGTAGGTACGTAGGTACTTGAGGTTACATGCCAACCAAATTTATACGGTCCATGATTGGACCCGTGAAGTTCAACCACCCTTGGCGTCAAAAGATGAAAGCCAATTAACTCTTGTCCTTGATGTGGAGGCATGGGTATAAACCTAAGTAGAAAAGATTTAGCCATCCATCCACTAACTCTTGTTCTAGATTAGGAGGCAGGAGTATAAACCTAAAGTAGACTTGATTTGACTGTCCATCTTCTTAATCTTGTCCTAGATGTGGGGGTATGAGTATAAACCTAAATTGGACATGATTTGACCATCCATTCACTCTCGTCCTTGAGGTTAGGGCAGGAGCCTAAACCCAAAATGGTTGTGACTCGGCCGTCCACTCATTATCTTTTTTCCAGAGTTTGGCATAGCACTGACGTCTTGCCCAGAGGATGGCATGGTTGAAGATCATTGCCCTATGTTAGGCGAGATCTCTTCCAAAACTCGATCGATGCTCAAAGATAGGCGTAATTGCATTTTAAGTTCCTACAAAAAGGATATTTAAACCACCTTTCTTTGTAGCTAATATTTGACTGGATTCCATAACTCGACATTATTGCATAAAATACCTAGGGATTGGAACTTCAACAATCGCTTTATGTTCGCAAGAACGATAAGACACTGGTAAATCATGAAATGGGCTAATGATTAAGTCTGATAATAATCCTAGAAAGAAATGGATCACAAGTACGTCAAATGGAAAGCGCATTTCTTGAATACTTAAATAAATTCAAATAAAGATTGAACAAAACAAAAGTCTTTGTTATTCACATTTGAAATAGAACTTGGATAGAATGTACATGTTTTATTTACACTTAAGCTGAAAACAAAAGCGGAGGCCAAACCTGCACAATTCGAGCCTAAAATCAAAACAGACCCATGTTACCATAAACCAAAAATGAGTCTATCTACCCAAAATAAACCTATGATAACTTCTTATGCTCTTTTCGCTTAGACCTTTTCTTCTCTTCTCTAGAGGGAGTTGTAACTTGATCAGGTTTCTTCCTGCTTCTTCCTTAACCCTTGGATGGATTATTCTACGATGATCCAGCGGGCATGCTTTGATTGCTCCTAGGTAAAGGAAGAGTGACTGGAATGAAGATAGTCTGACAGGCAAGGCTATGGACAAAGGAGGAGGGATTCCCTCTATCTTCTCTAGCTTGACCTCTTTAGCTAGTAGAAGTTGTTGCTCAACCTTTCTCTTGGTGGGACCCGACAAGGGCTTGGAAAATCCAATGATAACAACATCAACTTTGATCTGAGCCTCCTGAATCTCACCAGTCCCTTTATCCTATAAAGCATCTATCATCCATTTGTTAGTCCCAAGAGTCCCATCGATTGGAATACTCAAGACCACCATTGAAGTAGTCACGGTCACTGATTCTATTGTAGAAGCTTTTTGTCCCAACTGAGGACCTTTTCATGAAGCGGGATAATCTGGGGTAAACTGAAACTCGAGAGACATAAAAGGAGAGGTTAACTATGTCAACCAACGACATGTGGACTCTTTGAATACACGGCAAAGTTAGCAAGATACATCCATTGGTCTGGGTTCTGTATAGGCTGGAGTGTCTCTAGAATTCCCTTCCAAGATGGGAGAAACGACGATAGACTTATTCGTTCGACGCTTCTCAAGATCGTATTCAGGGATAGAAAATGAATCGGAGGAGCTTTGGGTCTAGGTGTGTGGCCAATGGTGACATCCTGTGATGACGATCCGAAGCATTTTCCTATGTCTTTTTGTACTATGGCGACCAGCTCCGGATGAAGAATAAGCTCGCCCTCTCTCCGCACCCTAGGCTCCTCTCCTATTAAGACCTTCCTTTTTGACCTAGTCAGGTCTACCTTACCACCTTTTGGAAATTCGTTCTCCTCTTTTACAACATGTTCCCAGGCCAAAGCCAAAAACCTAGGATAATCATCACCGATGCACTCTAAGTTGTGGAACATGAGCACATTAGCATTAAATTTAATGATCAGTGGCTCAAATCACTACATCATCGGCTTCTTAATAGCCTCAAATTCCTTTTTAACAAGAGCGCCCACATCCTGAGCACATGCAACCACCTCGTACCTTTCCTAACGAGTGGTAAGGAGCTCTTCATAGTACCCTCGAGCCTTTGGAGAGCTTCATCCTTCGTTTTTGTCTTGCTCTTAAGTTTTACTGATAGCTCATTTACCTTTGTGGTCAAGGCATCTCTCTCTAGCGCTAGGTCGCGATTCCGATGGTGCACGATCTCTATCCCATCGTGATGCTTGGCCCTCTCACTCTTGAGTGCTTTAATAGCATCTTTGGCCCTTTTATTGACTTCATCTTGTGATGTTTTCATGTTAGTGATCTTGTTGTTGAGAAGAGTGATGATCCTTTTGTCTTATGCTTCCATAAATTTTAGATTGTCGGTCTCAAGTTTACTTTCCTTCGAAACCCTAGAGATATTCTTGGCTATCCGCTTCCATTCATTATATTAATCATAAGCATTAGCTATGTAGGCGACGGGCGTGTCTTTAACCTTTGGTGGAATTTTCACCAGGTTGGGCATATACATGAGTCCATCAAAACATACATTCGAAAACTATTGCTTCAGTTCGGTCATTTGGACATCAGTAGCAAGTTGTTGCTTCATAGTGACGACTGAAGCTTCAACCGCTTTCTTGTTAGCTTGTGATGAGATGCTTTGAAACTGCCCTTATAGTGCCTATGGTCAGAAGGTAGACTGATATGAACCGATGTCCAGTGTTGTATGGGAATGGAAGTAGGAGGTGCTGCACGAGAAGTACTGCCCGGTTGAAAGTCATCCTGACAATCAGAATGCTTGTCTTAACCTCATGGCGGAGGTGGCCTGAACCTAAAACGTTATCTGGAAGCAGAAACATAAGATAGATAATCTCTATTATAGCTACCTCTGTCATGGCTAAACTAATGGCTGAACTCCGAGCCTCGGCCACCACCATGATGATATGTGTCCGAGCGATATCTTTGTCGATACACATTTTCTGCTAAAGACTGAAGCATATACTTTTTTCTTTCAATGAATCTTTCAAATGAACCAAGGACAAGTTAGCTCCAATAAGTAAAGACACGAGTCAAGCGCAATGCGGTGTAGTGCACGTGTATGTGAGTGTCCTAGTGTCCCCTGGACGGACCGTGTGCTGGAGCTATGCTAATGGAAGTGATTTCTCCCATGCTGGTTGTAATGCCCTATATTTTTATAGCATTAATTAAAGTAAATAATGTAAAGATTAATCGGTTGAGATTTGAATGAACTAAGGGTAGCCGTGCCATGTTCATATGTAAATCAAAATGTGATAACATGAATTAATATGTTAGGAAATAGGGAAGGACAAAATGGAAAATAGGAGAGATCATATACTAAACCTTTAGGAAATGAAACACATGTTCATTTCATTCTATCAAACTAAACCATCTTAAGGCCGGCCACCATTTCTATTCTCAAGGGAAGATAAAGCTAAGATTTCTAGAGAAAAGAGTTAATCAACATTAAATCTCACATCTTTTAATCTCAAAGAAAAGGTGAATAATTACTACATCCCTCTTTTCTTATAGTTTTCAGTATTGATTTGGATCGAAAATGATTTTGCAAATTTATGTCATGTTTTGAATGATTACAGATATATGTATGTATGTATGCATGTATGCATGTATAAGCTTGTTGATGATTTATACATGTTCATATTAATCTTTATGAGATGTTTGATTTGAAAACCTTATTACATGACATCCAAATGCCTTGAAAGTTTAAATGTAGATCAGAAATAATATTTTAAAGATGGTTTCAATTTTCATAATTTTCTGAATTAATGTGGATTTTATATTAATTTCCTAGTAAAGAAAATGATTTATTGGGTTATATATTATTTATGGTTAAATAAATAATTATTTGGGTTTGAAATTTTATATGTTAAAAGACACATTAAAATAGATTTTTTAGATTTTTTCCAAATTTTTCCTAAATGTTTTGATTAACATATAAAATTATTTAAGATATGGAAGTTAAAAGTTTTATATATTTTATTAAGGAGAAGGGGCATTTTAAAAAATAAAATCATTGTTTTTTTTTTGAAATTATTAGCAGCACTTTTCTGAAATGTATTTAGTAACCAATAAGAATTTGACAAATAAAAGCAGGTTAGCTCAAAAGTTTTCTCCTATAAGTT
The DNA here is from genome assembly GCA_030765085.1 of Allium cepa. NCBI lineage: Eukaryota > Viridiplantae > Streptophyta > Magnoliopsida > Asparagales > Amaryllidaceae > Allium > Allium cepa. Next base: position 346,487,096 of record CM060928.1, on the reverse strand, counting down.
AAAAACAAGAAAATCATTCTTTTAGTATATTCAGCCACTTTCGGCACCAAGGATTCCGACCCAAACCTATCGACATCATTGGTTTCGAAACCAATGCTCATGGTATCAAAATACTTGGTACCTAGCATATTGGGCAAAGGTGAAGGGGCACTTGGTCGAAACATTAGGTTTCAAAGAGGTTGAAGTATGTTTGTTTTATAAACCAAAAGTAACGCCTCTTTTGCTTTCGAAAGTGATGATTTTGACCCAGTTGCTTTAGATTGGGTCAAATATTTAAAATAAACGTTTAATGCTTTCGAAGGGGTCGAAATCCCTAGCTGTCGCTTTTCTACCTTTCAAAGTCAATGGGTTTCGAAGGAGTCGAAAGGTAAACTCGTCTTTTAAAAACAACTGCTTCCCCCATGCTTTCGAAAAGGATGGTTTCGACACCATTGCTTCTTACTTAGGAAAAAGGTTTCGAAATGAAGGTTTCGATTTAGTTATTTTTTTCCCTATTTATTCTAATTGAATTATAACCCAAGGTTTCGAAAGAGATGACTTATATGGTTTCGAAATGCTTTTTCCCACGTGTTTTAAATTGACCTAATGTGCTTTCGAAAAAGGTTATGTTCTAAAAGGTTTAATGCTTTCGAAAGGTACTATTTTCTGGATAGTTTCAAAGGAGTCGAAAGGTAGGTTTCGAAGGAGTCGAAAGGTACTGTTTTCCTGAATGGTTTTGCAGCAATCGAAAGATACCATTTTCTGAATGGTTTCGAAGGAGTCAAAAGGTACTATTTTTTGTTGGTTTCGAAGTATTCGAAAGGTACTGTTTTCTGAATGGTAGAGTTGAAATGGAAGAATTTTCCATGGTTTTCTAAGGCAATATTTTAAAGTGTTTTAAGATAAGATGTCCAAGATTTTAACGCGTTCGAAAGGAAGGCTTTCAAAGGTTTTGAAAGGGTTTGAAGTATGGTTTCGAAAGGAAGAGATTTGGCCTTTTAGCCGAGATAAATAAAGGGTTTTACTTTGTTTCGAAAAAGATGCTTTCAAAGGTTTAGAAAGGGTTGCATTCAATGGAATTGAAAGGGGAACTTTCAAATGCTTAAATATTTTCATTAACTAAGGTTTGAATAAACTCTGTGTGTGTGTATATATATAATGGAAAAGTGATTTTGAGTAAAGCATAGAGATCATATATGTTTTCCTTGTATAATTTTTATTTAAGGTTTTTAAATCATTTTAAAGATATTTTCAAGGAAAATTATGGGAATGGGTCCTTAAATGAAATGACTCAAATATTAGAATAACAGATGAGACTAGTATAGGATTGTGCCATATACATAGCTATTGGCCCCGGTTACTTGTTGTCCAAAATGCCAGTGTGTAGGGCTTGCTCACAGGTAAGAATAAAATTGTGATTACACATCGAAAGGAATATATGTTTTTGCACGTATAGGTTATTGGTGAGCCCGAAAAACCATTAGGATCAGGAAGACCTGAGAGATGATTAAGTTAGGACAGACCGTTCAAAAGAGAAGTATTTAATGGATAGTTAAGGATAGACCATCCAGAAGAGGAGCATCTAACAGATGTTTGATTAATTTTGTTATATGTTCTGGTAGGACCAAGTTAGCAAATGGTTAAAAGTTAGACAAACAAAAAGTATGTGTTCGAACAGATAGTTCATTTATTGCCTGATATCTATGTTTATTTACATAATGATGCTTTACAATATTTAACCAGTTTTCGTTGTAGGAAATGATTTGCAAAAAATATGTTTTAAAGTATGTTAGTAAGGGAAAACTCGTTCCGCTAAGCGGCGTGGTCTCACTTAACATTAATAACCGAGATGTATAGTATTATTAACACCGGGCGTTTTGTATGACTCGAAGTTTATGTTTTCTCCTTAAACTCTCAGGTGCTCAAAATTGATTTGAGTAGGCAGTGGGGTTATGATCTTTTTTAGGATTTAGCAGGATGACGAATAAGGCTACTAGAGGCAAGCAGGAGGCTAACGGATAGCTATTTAGGAGTTGTGGTTTTATGTTTTGTTGTATTTATGTAGTGTTTGTGTTAAGTCAATTATGGCGATATGACTCTGACCATCTAAGAGGGTATCTTCATATACCGCTCTTGGTGTATTTTGTATTAAGTATATTTTGTCTATTATGCCTAGGAATGTACTGGGATTTTGTATTAAGAATATGGAACATCTGTTTAAAATTTAATGAAGAAAAAGTTGTTTTAAAATCTGTGATTTATTTCATATTCAAGCGCTTTTGATATTATAGATACCATTAACATAGCCGTATTTAGTCATTGGAAGCTAATACTATAGATGACTGCAACATCTATAGCGCTCAGTTTTGGGCCTCTAAATAGGGGATGTTACAGCTTGGTACCGGAGCATGGTTTATGAAATACATTAACTGAAAATAATTTTTGAAAACATAATCCTTAGGAATTAGAGTTAAGATCGGGGTATGGGACAATGCTATAGTAACGTACTTATATTTGCTTTATATAGGTATACGCTATATCTCTAGACTCCTATCTTAGTTAGGTTATTCATCTGTACCTCACGGGGCTTGAACATCGATATGAAGGAAGAAGAGGAAGAGTTAATCCTAGAGGAGAGAGCACCACCACTAATGGAAATTCCCAAACGAATGCTAGAAGATGTCTAGGTCAGGCTCAAGCTGAAAATATAGGTGCTAGGGTCGCCATGTGGATATGGGAGTTATGTATCAGTTTTTCGTAAGCGGGATGCAAGATGGAATTGCAGATGGAGTTGTTGGAGGAAATGCTGCTGGAGAAAGAGTTCAGGAAGCTCAGATAGTCAACCGCTATGCTAAATTGTGCAGAGACTATATTAGGCTTGGAGGGAAGCCGTTCATTGGAACTGAGGATGCGATTGAGGTAGAAAACTGGTTGTCGCATTGTGAGAGGATTTTCGTTGACTTAGGACTGAATGACAAGCAGAAAAGGAGATTAGCTTCAAGACAGCTTCAGGGAATTGCTATGTTTTGGTGGGATATTGTTATTGCTAGAGTAGATAAGGAAGCCATGACTTGGGCAGAGTTTAAGAGAATATTTCAAGAAAGATTTATGTCAGTGATGGTGCAGCAGGTATTGGTTAGGAAGTTTGCTGAACTGGAACAAGGAGAGATGTCTATTGTGGAGTTGGCTAGAAGATTTGAAGAGTTAGCCTGATATGGGTATGCCATGGTTGATACGTGATGAAGAGAAATCATAGGTTTATAAGAGGTTTGGAGCTGAATTGGAAAGAGCCACCTTATTGCACATAAGAGATCCATGCGATGTAGTTGTAGAGATGGTGTTGAGGCAAGAAGAGGCATTAGCTTGTTTGAAGAAGAAGAAAGAGAAGGAGGTTCTGAATGGACAAGGCCAGAAAAGGATGTTTTTCCATAATAAGAATGCTTAGAAGGGAGGAGAAATGAAGAAGGGAAAATCTAAAGTGGTCTGTTATTAGTGCGACAAGAAAGGACGCTATAATCATGAGTGTCCTACCAAAAAAGGAAAAGGGAAAGAAGCTGTTAGAAAGAAGAATATCAAATGCTTTAATTTTGATCAGATCGGACATTATAAGAACCAATGCAAGGAGCCTACTAGAGAAGGAAGAGGCAAATGTATGCGTTGGAGTCCGTAACCTCAAGGCCAGTTGTGCAGGAGAAAGGGTAGGCTGTTCTCGAAGGCTCGCTACCAATTTAAGGTATGTATGTTAGTGTTCTGTTTGATTCTGCTGCATCACATTCTTTTATTTCTCGATGTTTGGTAGATAAGTTTAACCTAGACCCCTCATATTTAGTTACTTCCTTAAAGGTTGCAAATCTAAAGGGAGGGTATGCGATACATGGGATGAGGTGTGACCATTTAGAGTTTGATTTGCTAGGTCATACTTATGGTTGCTGTTTGCATATATTTGATTTTTTAGGGTTTGGGATCATCCTTAGGATGGATTGGTTAAGTAAATATGATGTTAGGATATTTTGCTACGATAGGAAGATATCACTAAGAAACACTAATTGTAATGATGGGTAGTTTATACCATAGAAAACCCTAGTTGCGAAGTGAATGATTTATTGGTTATTGTGGAGTTGGAGGATGAGTTGGATCGAGTTTTTATGGTTAGAGAATTTTCTTATGTGTTTGAGGTAGTAATTGGATTGCCACCGAAACGGGCCATTAATTTTCGGATTGATTTAGTGCCTGGAGCAGAACCGGTGAGTAGACCGCCAAACAGAATGACACCTACAGAGATGAAAGAGCTAAATGTGCAGTTGTGGATTTGGAAGGCAAGAGTTTTATTCGACCAAGTAGTTCACTTTGGGGAGCTGTTGCAGTATTTTCTAAGAAGCTGGATGGATCGTTAAGGCTATGTATCGATTATCATAAGTCGAATGAGAAGACGATATAGAACTGATATCCATCGTCGAGAATTAATGATTTATTTGATCAACTAAGTGAAGCCAATGTACTTTCTCAATTGGATCTAGTATCGGATTTCATCAGCTTAGAATGGAAGGGGATGGTATTCCTTTGATGGCATTTAGAATGAGGTATGGATCGTACGAATGGTTAGTTAGGGCGTTCGAACTGAATAATGCGTCGACATTCTTTGTGGATTTGATGAACCGGATCTGCCGAGAGAACTTGGATAAATTTGTGTTGGTTTTTATAAATGATACTCTGATATACTCTAAGGAAGAGAAGAAGCATGAAGTTCATCTTATAGTTGTGCTTGAGATGCTAAGGGAGCATCAACTGAAGGCAAAATTTTCTAAGTGCCATTTTTGGAAAAAGAAAGTGAAGTTTCTTGGTCATATAGTCTCAGAGAAAGGGTTGTCTGTAAATCCAACTAAGATTAAAGCGGTGAATAATTGGAAGAGACCCAAGACAGCGACTGAGATAAAGAGCTTTCTTGGATTGGCTGGATATTATCGAAGGTTTATAAAGGACTTTTCGTGGATAGCCGCGTTAATGACTAAGCTAACACGAAAGGATGTGAAGTTTGTATGGACTGATAAGTGTGAAGAAGAATTCCATAGCTTGAAACAATGATTCACCCATGCACCGATTTTGGTGGTTCTGGAGGGGAATTAGGAATTAGTTGTTTATACTGATGCGTATAGAATTGGATTGGAAGCAACGTTGATGCAAAGAGGTAAAGTGATTGCTTGGCTTCTAGACAGCTCAGACCGCATGAAGTTAGGTATTCAACGCAAGACATGGAATTAGCTGTCGTTATATTTGGTTTGGATGTGTGGATGCATTACCTTTTGGGAGAGCGATTTGAGCTTTATACGGATCATAAGTCATTGAAGTATTTGTTCTTTCAAAAGTAGTTGAACATGAGACAACAAAGATGGTTGGAGTTTATTGCTACTTATGACTTTGGAATTAAGTACACACCGAGAAAAGGAAATAAGGTTGTAGATGCACTTAGCAGGAAACATTAGAATAGGGTATTGGCAATGATTGCCGAGTGGAAAAACTTGGAAGCATTGTCAGCTCATAGAGTGCAATATAGATTCGAAGCAGATTCTAGTGCAGAAGTGTTGTATTGTCTTGTTTAGAAGTCTGACTGGTAATAATTGAGAAGATAGCTTCTAAATAAGAGGAGGATCCAGTTTTAGCTGAACAGAACAGAAAGTTAACGGAAGGAACAGAGAGCAATGACTTAAAGGATTTCGGTCTTGACCAGAACAAATGGTTGAGGAAGAAAGCAGGTTATGTGTTCTGAATGTAGAAGACATAAGGAAGGAAGTTTTGGATGAATGTCATCATTCGAAGTTCACTATCCATCCAGGAGGAATGAATATGTATCAGGATATGAAAAGACGATTCTTCTAGGAAGGTATGAAACAGACCTTGGTTTATGTGTTAAGCAGTGCTTGAATTGCCAATAGGCAAAGGCTGAACAACAAAAGCCAAGTGGATTGCTTCAACCATTGGAAGTTCCGATGTGGAAGTGGGATTCTATCTCTATAGATTTTATTGATGAGTTGCCAAGATCTAGCAGAGGAAATGAAAGCATATAGGTCATAGTAAATAGACTGACTAAGAGTGCCCATTTCATTCGAGTAAAGTCATCGGTGATCGGGATTCCTAGTAGTATCATCGGTGATCGGGATTCTTTGTTTACTAGTGAATTATGGAAAAGTCTACAGGAAACTTTAGGAACCAAGCTAAATATTAGTACCGCTAACCATCCATGGACTGATGGGCAAACGGGAAGAGTTAACAAAGTCTTAGAGGATTTGTTAAAAGCTTGTGTATTGGATTTCGGGGGATCATGAGAAGACCATCTTCATTTAGTTGAGTTTTCATATAACAATACTTATCAAACTAGTATTTGGATGACACCGTTTGAGGCTTTGTATGGAAAACCATGCAAATCTTCCGTATGTTGGTTAGAGATCGGGAATAGATTGGTTCTTGTTTCGGTTTAGTGAAAGAAGCCACAGAGAAGATTGAGCTGATTTGAGCTAGGATGAAGGAAGCTTAGTCTAGGTAGAAAAGTTATGCAGATAGAATAAGGAAATATGTGGAGTTCACCGTTGGAGATTATGTGTTTATTAAGGTTTCACCAATGAAGGGTGTAATTAGATTCAAAAAAATCGGGAAAGTTAGCATCTAGATTCGTTGAATATTTCTGTATTATTGAGAGGATCAGGAAACTCGCTTATAGAGTAGAATTACTGAGTGGTTTGGCGGGAGTCCATAGTGTTTTCCATGTATCTCATCTGAGGAATGTGTTAGAGACCCGGAGACTACTATAGCACCGACAGTGTTTGAAGATTTAGTAGTATAGCCGAATTTAACAATAGTTAGAAAGCCGATTCGGATAGTAGCGATGGATGAGAAGAAGTTGAGGAACAAAATAGTCAGATTAGTAAAGGTTCAATGGAGTGACGATGCTAGAGAATGTACTTGGGAGATTAAGAGCAGGATTAGAGAAGCTTATCCTAATTTGTTTTGATGGTATGTTTTACTTCTTGCTTGATTATGCACCTTATCGTAATTTCGAGGACGAAATTCTTTAAAGAGGGGAGTCTGTGACACCCTATATTTTTATAGTGTTAATTAAAGTATTTAATTAGTTGAATTAAATAAAATAATGTAAAGATTAATAGGCTGAGATTTGATTTAACTAAGAGTGGTCGTGCCATGTTAATATGTAAATCAAAATGTGATAACATGAATTATTGTGTTAGTAAATAGGGAAGGAAAAAATAGAAAATGGCAGAGACTTATACCCTTAACCCTTAGGAAATGAAACACACGTTCTTTTCATTCTATCAAACTAAAACATCTTCAGAACGACCACCATTTTTATTCTCAAGGGAAGATAGAGATAAGATTTCAAGAGAAAGAAGTTAATCAACTTATTCAACATCAAATCTCACATCTCTTAACCACAAAGCTAAGGTGATTAATTACTACATCCCTATTTTCTTATGGTTTTTGGTTTTGAGTTGGATCTGAAATGATTTTGCATGTTTATGCCATGTTTTGAATGATTAAACATATGTATATGCTTGTTGATGATTTATACATGTTCATATTAACCTTTATGAGATGTTTGATATAAAAACCCTATTAAATGACATCAAAATGCCTAGAAAATTTAAATGTATATCAAAAATAATATTTTAAAGATGATTTTCAATTTTCATAATTTTCTGAATTAACGTGGATTTTATATTAATTTTTTAGTAAAGAAAGTGATTTATTGGGCTATAAATTATTTACGGTTAAATAAATGTCTATTTGGGTTCAAAAATTTTATATGTTGAAAGACACATTAAGATAAATTTTATGGAATTTTTCCAGATATTTTCGAAGTGTTTTGATGAATATATAAAATTATTTAAGGTATGAGACTTAAATGTTTTATATATTTTATTAAGAAGAAGGTGCATTTTATAAAATAAAATCATTGTTTATTTTTGAAACTATTGGCAGCACTTTTCGGAAAAGTATTTAGTAACCATAAGAATTTGACAAACAAAGGCAGGCTAGTTGAAAAGTTTTCTTTTTTAAGTTAAAAACAAGAAAATCATTCTCTAGCATGTTCATCCACTTTCAGCACCAGGGGTTCCGACCTAGACCTTTCGACGTCATTGGTTTTCAAACCAATGCGCTTGGTATCAAGCAACATGGTACGCAACGTATTGGACAAAGGTGAAGGGGCACTTGGTTGAAACCTTAAGTTCCGAAGAGGTTGGAGTATGTTTGTTTTATAAACCAAAAGTAACGCCTTCTTTGCTTTCGAAAGAGATGGTTTCGACCTAGTTGCTTTCGACTGGGTCAAATATTTAAAATAAAGGTGTAATGCTTTAAAGGAGTCAAAACCCCTTTCTACCGTCTTTCTACCTTTTGAAGTCAATGGGTTTCAAAAAGGGTCAAAAGGTAAACTTGTCTTTTAAAAATCAGCCGCTTCTCCCATGCTTTCGAAGGGATGCTTTCGACATCATTGCTTCTTGCTTAGGAAATAGGTTTTGACTTAGATGTTTTTACATTTTTTTATGCTAATTGAAGTATAACCTTAGGTTTCGAAAGAGATGACTTATATGGTTTCGAAAGGTGTTTTTCCACTAGTTTTAAATTGAACCCAAAATGCTTTCAAAAAGGGTTGATTTCTGAAAGGCTTAATGCTTTCGAAAGTTACTATTTTCTGAATGGTTTCGAAGGAGTCGAAAGGGACTGTTTTATGAATGGTCTCGAAGTAGTCAAAAGGTACTATTTTCTGAATGTTTCAAAGGAGTCTAAAGGTACTGTTTTAAGAATGGTTTCGAAGGAGTCGAAAGGTACTGTTTTCTGAATGGTTTCGAAAGGGTTGATATGGAAGATTTTTCCAAGGTTTTCCAAGACAATATTTAAAAGTGTTTTAAGATAAGATTTCTAAGGTTTTAATGGTTTCAAAAGGAATGTTTTTAAAGGTTTCAAAAGGGTTTGAAGTATGGTTTTGAAAGGAAGAGCTTTGGCCTTTCGGCCTAGATAAATAAAGGGTTTTACTTTGTTTCGAAATAGATGCTTTCAAAGGTTTAGAAAGGGGTACTTTCAATGGAATCGAAAGGGATACTTTCAAATGCTTAAATATTTTCATTAGCTGAGTTTTGAGTAAAGTATATATGTAACATGACAAAGTGATTTTGAGTAAAGCATACAGATCATGTATATTTTCCTTGTATAAGTTTGACTTAAAGCTTTTAAATCATTTTAAAGAGATTTCAAGGAAAATTTTGAGAAGGGATCCCTAAATGAAAATGACTTGGATATTAAAATAACATATGAGACTAGTATAGGATCGTGCCCTATACATTAGCTATTGGCCCCAGCTAATTATTATCTAAAATTCCAGTATGTAGGGCTTGGTCACAGGTAAGACTAAAATTATGATTACGTACCGAAAGGAATATATGTTTTTGCACGGATAGGTTATTGGTGAGCCCGAAAAACCATTAGGATCAAGAAGACCTCGAAGATGATTAAGTTAGAGACAGATCATCCAAAAGAGAAGTATTTAACAGATAGTTAAGGATAGACCACCCAGAAGAGGAGTATCTAACATGTATTAGATTAATTCTGTTATATTGTCTGGTAGGCCCTGAGTTAGCCAAAGGTTAACACTTAGCCAAACAAAACTTATAAGTTCGAACAGACAGTTCATTTATTACCTGATATCTATGTATGTATACATTATGATGCTTTATAGTATTTAACTAGTTTTGGTTGCAGGAAATGATTTGCAAAAGATATGTTTTAAAGGATGTTAGTGAGGGGAAACCCATTCCACTAAGCGGTGTGGACTCACTTAACATTAATAACCGAGATGTATAGTATTATTCACACCGGGCTTTATTTTCGACTCGAAGTTTATGGTTTTCCTTAAACTCTTAGGTGCTCAAAATTGATTTGAGTAGGCTGAGGGGTTAAGGTCTTTTTCAAGTTTTAGTAGGATGACGAATAAATCTACCAGAGGCAAGCAGGAGGCTCATGGATAGCTATTTAGAAGTTGTAGTTTTATGTTTTGTTGCATTTCTTCTGTGTTTGTATTAAGTCAATTATGACTATAAGACTTTGATCATCCTAGGGGATATCTTCATATACTACCCTTGGCGTATTTTGTAATGAGTATATTTTGTCTATGCCTGGGAACGTTTTGGGATTATGTATTAAGAATATGGAACATCTGTTTTGAAATTTAATGAAGAAAAAGTTGTTTTGAAATCTGTGATTTGTTTCATATTCAAGTGCTTCTAATATTATAGTTACCATTAACATAGCCGTATTTAGTTGCCATAAGCTAATATTATAGATGACTGTAGTATCTATAGCACTTAATTTTGGGTCTCTAGATAGAGATGTTACACTGGTTGGAGTGATTTTATCATCAAAGAAGAGGGGAGGGTCAAAATCCTCAAGGCTTATATTACTTATGCCGAAAGAGCCGAACTCGGTAAGAATCGGCCGCAAACCAATGAATGTATCTTCAGAAAGGAGTGAAGGAATTTTATTTATAGTTGTCGATGGTCGGGGCAGCGTAGAAGATTGACCTTTGGGAATTTTCATGACGAGCCTCATTTTTAGAATGAACTATTGGTCATCCTTGCACTGTTCAACTAAAGGCTTATGGCCTATCAACATCATCGTAGCCAGCTTTGTCTATGATTTCTACAATTTCGCCTTCCTCGATGTGTTCTTGCACCGCTTCAATATTCTTTCGGCTCTAGCCCCTATACATAGGACAAAAGGCATGCCTGGATTTACATTACCACCTCCAAGAAAGTTACCATTATTATCAACGTCATCATCGACGACCTCTTGGTCTTCACCTACGCTACGGCCTACTTCTAGTAAGTTATAGGCCAAGAGATTCTCATCGGAAAGGAGAACTCCAATGTCTAAATTGTAGGATCGATTTCACCCTAGAGGGAGGGTGAACAGGTTGATGGTGTTAATTATAAAAATTAATTGCGGAAGCTTATAAAATTATTTCAACACAGATCACAGATTAATAGCAGCACAGAAAAATAGCAGAATAATAAAATGCAGAAATAGAACGACACAGAATTTATCCAGCTTCGGCAAAACCCTGCCTACGTGCTGCCCCAAGGTTTCTACTAGAATTAGATAGCCAGACGCTTACACACGTAAACTCGCGACACCCGCTATCGACTAAACCTAACTCTATGCTCAAAACCCTGCCACAACTCAGCCATTGAGTTGCGAATTCTCAAACTACGCCACGTAGTTTGTCCCCTAGTCACACGACTAGAAAATTAAACGGTTTAAAAAAGAAAATACAAATTAAAACAATTTAAAATAAAATAACCCTAATTTTAAAACCTATAACCCTTTAAAAATAAAATAAAAGGCCGACTCTCTTTTTTTCCCTTTTTATAATAATTGGGCCGTTCCTTTTGTTCGAGATAATGTCGGCTTTATTCCTTTTCCTTGTTCGTCCTGATTAAAAATTAGGGCTTTGGAGAAATCTCAAAGATTCCGAATTCGGTTGCTTGATCGAATGGAAGATTAATAACGTTGTTTGCTTTGTCGATCGCACGCTTACACCTGTACTGTTGCCTGACCTTTGTTGCCTCTGTTCATTGTTTAGCTCGGCTAGATCACTTGTTGGCATTTGGTTGTAGTTGGTCTTGTTGCAGTTTGGCTTTGTGTACATGTATATAGTTGTGTAGCTTCACTTGCATTTGTATTCTGATTCATCCTTCGAGTCAGTGAACATTTGTGGTTGCACTTCAGTCATCCCTTCTGTTTGTTTTGGCTTCATTGACCTCGGCCATGTGTTCATCTGAGTGTTGTTAGCTTTGTGTTTGTTTACCACACATGTTTATGGCCACTGGTTCATTGTTTCATTTGGTTACTGGGTATCTTGTGGCTTTGTTCATCATTGTGTATTGACTGCAGCTCCATAACTTCGACTGTTTGCATTACATCACCACTGTTGGATTGATGTTCTTCATGTTGTTTGGTGCATTGTTGTGAGTAGTTTGTAGTTGCTGTGTCGTCATTTGGGCTTGTAAGTTGTATCATTGTGATGTATGGTTGACCCTTGATGGTCTTCATATTCAGTGTGTCTTGTTGAAGTGGTTTGCTTCATTATTGATTTGTTCAATGGAGCCAGTGGTATTGGTTTTGATCATTTTGATACTGCTGTTGCACTTGCAGTGTACCATGCTAATTCATATTGTACTCTCTGTTTTGAGTTACTTCCATACTTGGTTTTGCTTCATGATAGTCTACAGGCTTCTCTTGTATACTTCACTTGATCTATACATTTGTGTCTACACTGTTTCATGTGTGCTCAATATCACTTGATGTTGGTCGAGTACAATTGATTGTGGTATGTTTCATTTTGGATCTATTGGTCATGTCACTCCATTCACTTCATGTTGCCTTGACTCTGCATATACTCTCTGAGTTGCTCTGGCCTTGTTGCATACATGTTGCTTGATATGTTGTGGTCTTCGCTAGTATCGCTGGTGCATGTGCTTATGTTTTTAGAGTTGAGGCTTGCTTGCATTGTCCACTTCGATATATGTTTGAACTGGCTGAGCTTTGTTGTATTACCATATTTCTGCTGCAGCCAAATTGTCACTGTCCACTGCCCTTTTTCATATTGATCGAGCACTTTGACTTGAGACTGAGTTGAATCCAGCTTAAGTTCGGATTTGACCTTGTGCTGAGAGTTGTGACATTTGTTTTATCGCACCTGAGTTGAATCCGATAATTTGGGTTCGACATGTGCTCACCTATCCCTGTAAATTTATCAAGTGTATATATATCGGTGTGCACGGCCTTGTGGAATCTACAGTGATACACTGTGTATGTCACAAGCTGTTCGTGTATGATGAATTTGAAAATTAAATGATGACGAACAACCCAAATAACCGAGGCAAATATTATTTTCAAAATCACATTTTATTTTATACTGCAAAAATATTTCCTTTTCAATTTTACTACGTTAGTGAAAATTTTTGCAGATTGCTCAGATGCTGGATTCTAACTGGAATGAAGTTGAAGATAAATACGAGTGTGAGTGGTATGTAGTGAGGTCAACTGTAAATGTAAAATAGTGATGTAATTGAATTTGTATCAAAGTTGTATAGTGAATAGTGAGAGCTTGAATTTGTACTATTCAAAATTGTAATAAATATTTGTTTGAATACAATTTCTGTTTGAATTCAAATTCTGTGTTATTTAATTTTATTGAGCAAATATTTATTTAACCTATGAAAAGTAAAATTGTACATTAACAAATACATTTAAACGAATGTATATGTTTATTATCATCAAAAAAAATCATATAAGCGCATATTCAACAATCTCTCCCTTTTGATGATAACAAACATATATTTAAGATTTTGATTATATTAAATGTATTTGATCATTGATATGCTCTAATTGCTCCCCCTATTTAAGTGCTTCCTCTCTACACAAAGCTCCCCCTACATATATGCATACAAATAAAAATATGCAAATGAGCCTAGATGCAAATAGAAAAATTGTTTGACCTTTTCTTGATTTTATTTGACAAAATATTAACTTTTCTCTCCCCCTTTTGTTATCGTAAAAGAATAATAGTGTTAGAGAAAATAGAGATACGGTGATCGATATTAATTCAATATTAAAACTCAATTGAATATAAATATTAAATTTCAATAAAAAATCAAACAAAAATCATAAATATTTTGTTAGGCGCATATTCCACTTTTAGAATGATGGGAATTATGTCATCATATAAAACCATAGAGTTGTGTCTATTTGTGGTATATTTATATCAGGAATTTGAATGTATACTAACCATGCATAACCGTTAGGACCTTTAAATGAGATTAGTAGTATTCCAATTTTATTTTTTTTAAAAAAAGAATTCAAGTCTCTTCTAACCACGCATAACCGTGAGGACTTTTAAATGGGATTAGAATCAACATATTTATTTTAAAAATCAACTTTTGATATGCGTTCCATACATGCATAACCGTGAGGACTTTTAAATGAGAATGGAAGCACATAAAAAATTCCAAGTAATTCATCCATGCACAACCTTGAGGACTTTTAAATGAGAGTGAATACTTTGGTTTTTATTTATTATTATTATTATAACCTCCTTTTTTTTAAAAAATATAAAATGAAAAACGAACGATTCCTGTTTAAAGTACCACATATCGACAAACTATAGAGAATTTTGATGAGTGATGGTCGTTAGAAATATGATAGAGATGTAGGATCGATTTCACCCTAGAGGGGGGGTGAATAGGGTGATGGTATTAATTATAAAAATTAATAGTGGAAGCTTATAAAAAATTTCAACACAGATCACAGAATAGTAGCAACAAATAAAAGCAGAATAATAAATGCAGAAATAGAACGACACAGAATTTACCCAGCTTCGGCAAAAACCTGCCTACGTGCTGCCCCCAATGTTTCTACTAGAAATTAGATAGTCACACGCTTACACACGTAAACTCGCGACACCCGCTACTGACTAACCTAACTCTACGCTCAAAACCCTACCACAACTCAGCTACTGAGTTGCGAATTCTCAAGCTACGCCACGTAGCTTGTCCCCTGGTCACACGACTAGTAAATACAACCTTTTAAAAGAGAATTTAAATTTAAAAATAGATTTTAAAACAATTTAAACTAAAAAACCCTAATTTATAAAAGGTTAGCCCAAACTTCTTTCTATAATTAGCCGGCCCAAATAATCACGAGAGAAAAACATGCGCCGTCCCTTTTCTTCTTTTATTTCATTGCGCTACTTTGCTGTGAAAATAATGGCCTCCTTCGATCTTATTCCTCTTTGCTCTTAAATTAGGGCTTTTCTGAAATTGAAGCGCCGCTCTGTCAAAATGATTTCAGAAGCTTCGATTCCTTTCTTCGTTCGATTATATTGTTCGCAGCTACCTCAATTTGGTCGAGTTAATTGTCTACGATTTCGGTATGTACTTTACTCCTTTTGCTTTGCTGGTTTTGACTTGCTTGAAACTGATGCTTTTAAATTGCCGATGATGATGATTGGGGTTTTAATCCTTTAACTCGATCGATAGATATTGCCAATGGTGTTGATTCCTATTTATAGGATTCGACCTTCTAAATTTACGTCGTATATTACTTATTTGAATTCGTCAAAATATTTTCTCTGCCGATCGATATTTGTTGAACGTTGATGATTTGATTGACTTTTTCAATTTCGTATATTCTGGCACTTGCGTCCCACGGCTTTGATTTTTAACTCGGTCAAATTTTCTTTGCTACCACGGTCTTGAATTTGACTTGTTCAACATTGACTTCGGCTTGGTCTTTTGATTTCCATATGGATGTTGATGGCGACTTGTTCATATGAGTATATATTTTCATTGCTTGTAAATCACGGTGTTGATCAATTTTGTGATGACCACAGCTTGACTATATTTGACTTTGTTTATGATTGTTGCATTTGAACTGGATTGTGCTTCTGTGCATACTGACATTGATATTGCCATTCCATGTACGTATGTTCATACATTGGTTGGGACTTGCAGTTTTTGTGTCGACTCTGACTTTGTTTACTGGTCTAGTTTCAGTTTGCATATATTTGTGAATAGGTCGTGCTTGGATTTGAACTGCTTCATGTTGGCTTCATGTTCTGTTGACATGTGCATTTGTCTTTGCACTTACACACTGCTGCTTGTTGCACTTGTGTACTTGGTCAAATTCATTTTCATTCTGCAGACCTGAACTTTGATATTATGTAACCTAGTCTAACTTCTTTGGTTGCTCTCTTTAGTTGTTCTTGTTTTTATTGCTTAGTGCATTAGTTTGCACTGTCATGTTGTTTGCATCTGGTCTCTAACTTTATCTTGTTCGACATTGCTTTTGGTCATTGAGTTGCTTCAGTCTTGTTGTCTGCTGATGTTCCTTCTACTGGTATCACTTGTTTGTTATTTGAACTTGAGACTGTGGTTTATGATGCACTTGTTTTGTACTTCATATATGCACTGTTCGGTCTTGTTCCTTCACTTTACTTGAGCAGTTAGCATTGAAACTGTATGATTCATTTTGTATGTTGTACTGTGAAGCATCTTGATCATTATATATTGATACTTGTGCATTTGCATTCTTTCTTTCATATGCATTGCGCTCTTATCCTTAGCTGTTCATCTGATTTATTTGGTATGCTGTTTCGAACCATGTTCGTTGTGGCACTGAACTTCTTTTGTTGGTTGCTGTGCCATTGTCTTCTTTTTACACTTGGGCTTGTAGTTGATGGTAGTTGTTTGTCATTACTCGTTGCTTTGGGATTGAACTTAAGCTTTGTACATCCACTTCAATGCTGAGTTATTTGACTTGTGTTTCTCACCATGTTCAAGTGTGTCTGGTCTTTGCTTGTGACATCCATTCATGTTGATTTTTGAAATTTCACTTGAGTTGAATCCAGTTTCAAAACTCAGTTTTGACCTTGTGCTCGTGTCGTGAATTTAAATATATTGCACGTGAGTTGAACCCGGCTTTTCATTTGGGTTTGACCTGTGCTCACCTGTCCCTGTGGCATTATCAAGTGTATATTGATGTGCACGGCCTTCTGGCATGTACAATGATACACTGTGCATGTCACATTGTTCGTGTATGATGAATTCAAATGTGAATGATGACGAACAACCCAAATAACTGAGGCAAATCATATTTTCAAAAATCATATTTCATTTTATATTGTAAAAATATTTCTTTTTCAATTTTACTGCGTTAGTGAATATTTTTGCAGATTTCTCAGATGCTGGATTTTAACTGGAATGAAGTCGAAGATAAACTACGAGTGTGAGTGATATGTAGTGAGGAATTTATGTGAACTGAATTGTGATGTATTGTAAAATCAAAATTGTATACGTATAGTGAGAGCTTGAATTTGTACTATTCAAGATTGTAATAAATAAAAAAATATTTGTTTAATCTATGAAAAACAAAATAGTACATTACCAAATACATTTAAATGAATATATATATATGTTTATTATCATCAAACAAAAATCATATAAGCGCATATTCAACAATGTCCCCCTTTTGATGATAACAAACATATATTTAAGATTTTGACTGAGTTAAATGTATTTGATCAATGGTATACTCTAATTGCTCCCCCTATTTAAATGCTTCCTCTCTACATGATGCTCCCCCTACATATATGCATACAAATAGAAATATATAAATAAGCCTAGATGCAAATGGAAAAATATTTGACCTTTGCTTGATTCTATTTGACAAAATCTTAACTTTTCTCTCCCCCTTTTGTTATCAGCAAAAGAATAATAGTGTTAGTGAAAAATAGAGATAAAGTGATCAATATTGATCCAACATTAAACTCAAATTGAATATAAATATTAAACTTCAATAAAAATCAAACAAAAATCATAACTACCCTTGTTAGGCGCATATTCCACTTTTAGAAAGAATGGAAATGATGTTCTAATATAAAATCATACAATTGTATCAACTTGTGGTACATTTAAATCAGGAATTTGAATATCTACTAATCATGCATAACCGTTAGGACTTTTAAATGAGATTAGTAGTATTCCAATTTAATTTTTAAAAATGAAATCAAGTATCTTCTAACCATGCATGACCGTGAGGACTTTTAAATGGGGTTAGAATAAACTTGTCTATTTAATCAATTAATTTTGATATGCGTTCCATACATGCATAACCGTAAGGACTTTTAAATGAGCATGGAAGCACATAATCAAAAATCCAAGTAATTCACCCATGCATAACCGTGAGGATTTTTAAATGAGAGTGAATACTTTGGATATTTATTTATTTTTACAAAAAAAATATGAAATGAAAAACAAATGATCCCTGATTATAGTACCACATATCGACCAACTATATTTAAGTTTTGATAAACAATGGTCGATAGAAATATGATAGATATAGAAATGGTCATGGAATCTTTACCCAACAAAAAGTTTTATAACTCTTGTTTGAATTCCTAAAGAAATTTTCCAAATATACTCTCTTGAGTAATTCATGTTAAATATCAACACTTATCACCTTTTCAATCACTATTTATCTTTTTTGATAATTAGTAGGGGATCGGATTAGTCAAAAATTTGTCATTTAAAACCAAATAAAAATGACTATTCTGAAAATATGGTAAAAAAATGATTTGCTTGAAGGGGTTATATGAAAAAAAATTCTGCTATTTGAAAATTATTTGTAATGGAAAATATGCATATATTTTCTTTGAAAAACGATGCAGTTACTAAATGTCTCAAAAATCACGTTCAACTAGTAATTTTTCTATCAACTAGATTACCAGTGTGATCTGCATCTGAAATTCTTTTTCACTCAAAAACATCACTAATTAAATTTGATAGACCAGACCATGAAGTGTGCATAAAAAAATTTCAAACTCAATTTCAACAACAATTTAAATGACATTCTTTGAATTTGAATTGAAGCCGCGTAAATAATAAAAAACTATGAATATAGAGTTAGCCGAATTATAACCAAATGCATTATCATCCAACAAAACACAATGTTTAATCCAAACAAATATGTATGAAGTAATTCAAAGATTAGTGTTTTTGGCATAAATGTAATTGGCCAACTATGTTGAACAAGTCAGAATCAAAATCATCATCTCTTCATCATCTCAATATTGGCTGATTTTAATTCAGACTATGGTGCGGATCATCACATTTAATATATCGTAAATATACCATTACCTGTTTTACCTTTACGATATTTTTCGTTGTTTATCCATTGTGATTCTGCCACCTTTATAATAGGCTAAGGAACTTTGCTTTGTCGCCCGTTGTGTTTCTGAAACAGCCAAAAAATCCAGAAAACACTGTTGTTGTTTCTTAGCCTGCCACCACACCTACACGGGAAAGGATTTATGTGACCTACTTATTTTTATAGGTCCATAGTTGTTAGTGGCAGAAGATTTAGAAAAATAATTTTGTGAAGACCCAAAACTGTTTATATATGTTCCTTTTGGCACCCAAATTTGTTTAACTTTGAGAGATTTTAAATTTGTGCCTTTTGGAACCCAAATTGGTATGGTTTTCACATGTTTGGGTCTATACCAACAATTATTGTGATCGTGTCCATATTAACTGCAAATTGTGCACATGGAATTTTCTTGATTAATATCGCTTTCAACATTTTCAGATTGACTATATCCAAGTCCTTGTCTAATCGTATTACCAGTTTGCTTTCCTAATAGCATATTCAATGATTTTTCACCTTTTGAAAATTTATCTAAGGTCGTCGACAATTGTTGGACTTGTGTTTTGAGAGATTCATTTTTGTTTAACAATTGTGTGCACTTTTTAATAGAGTTCTCTCTCCTCGTTTTTCACTTTCTTTCAAAATCAGAATTTCATTTTCAAGTGATTTTATATTAGTTTCTGATTTTTTGATTTCTTCTTCGAATGTTGGACACTTATCACACTTAGGGATCCTACTTTGATAGGTTTTAACTAATTGATCAAGTTGTTTATTTAAATCTGTCAAAGTATCTTTTTGTGATTCAAGTTTGGCATGCTTCTCCCTAAGTCGTTCAAAACAACCATTCACTTCGTGGAAATATATAAGTAATTTCGAATGAGAAAGTTTTGATACCTCACTTGGCTCGTCATCATCACTGTCAGTTATTTCACCATGAAGACACAAGTCTGCTTTTTCATCCTCACTGTTAGCACTTTGATTATCTTCATCACTTGTATTCCACGTGGCAGCAAAACTTCTCCTTTTTAATTTCTTTTCAAAGTCGCGTCGATTTTGAGGACAATTGGGCTTGATGTGTCCGGGTTGGTTGCACCTATGACAGATGATCTTTTGTTCTTCTGGATTGTCCAATATTTTATTTATTCTGCTTTTCAATTTTCGATTTAGAGCTGAATTTCCGTATTTGTAATTCCACCTTTTGACTTTCTTTATTATCAGCTCCAATTCTGCTGCTCCATCATCATTATCATCACTATCACTTTCTGCTGTTCCTTTAAGAGCTATTGATTTCTTTCGAGTATCACCTCCTTCAAGTTCTTCCTTAAATTTCATTTCTAGCTCATAAGCGGTGAGATTTCCTATGAGTTCTTCGACTTTCATTTGTTTCAAATCTTTTGATTCTTGAATGGCAGTCACTTTGGCTTCAAAACTTCATGGAAGGACTGAGGATTTTTCGGACTATCTCCAACTATGTATACGGTTTTCCAAGGGCTTTTGATTTGTATACGATATTGGAAAGTCGTCCATGCATCTCTTTGACATTTTCTTCTTTTGCCATTGTGAAATTCTCGTATTCGCTGCTTAGCATGGCAAGGTGAGATCCTTTGACTTGAGATGTTCCTTCGTGAGTCACTTCTAGTGTGTGCCATATTTCCTGTGCAGTTAGACAATGTGAGACACGATTAAATTCAAATTGATCCGATGAACAGATAATAGAATTCATAGCTCTAGCATTAGCATTTTGTAATTTATTTTCTAGTTCTGTCCATTGATCCATCGGTTTATCTATTTTCTGATTATCTACAATTATAGTTGGTGCTCTATATCCTGTCTCAACAATGTTCCAAGCGTCAATGGTTTTCAGAAAAATTTTCATTCTATTTTTCCAATAAGCGTATTCACCATTGAACATTGGTGGTCTAACTATGGACTGACCCTCAGCAAAAGCATTATTAAGAGAAGCCATTTTAAACATTCAAACTTTTAAACAAAAACTGATTTTTGAAAAATGAATATTCAAAACAAAAAATTGACTTCTATTCCTAGATCTGATACCACTTATAGGATCGATTTCACCCTAGAGGGGGGTGAATAGGGTGATGGTATTAATTATAAAAATTAATTGCGGAAGCTTATACAATAATTTCAACAAAGATCACAGAATAGTAGCAGCATAGATAAAAGAAGAATAATAAATGCAGAAATAGAACGACACGGAATTTACCAAGTTTGGCAAAAACCAGCCTACGTGCAGCCCACAAGGTTTCTACTAGAAATTAGATAGTCACACGCTTACACACATAAACTCGCAACACCCACTACTGACTAACCTAACTCTACGCTCAAAACCCTACCACAACTCAGCCACTGAGTTGCGAATTCTCAAGCTACGCCACGTAGCTTGTCCCCTAGTCACACGCCTTGTAAATACAACCTTTTAAAAGAGAATTTAAATTTAAAAAACAGATTTTAAAACAATTTAAACTAAAAAAACCCTAATTTATAAAAGGCTAGCCCAATCTTCTTTCTATAATTAGCCGGCCCAAATAATCACGAGAGAAAAACATGCGTCGTCCCTTTTCTTCTTTTATTTCATTACGCTACTTTGCTGTAAAAATAATGGCCTCCTTCGATCTTATTCCTCTTTGCTCTTAAATTAGGGCTTTTCTGAATTGAAGCGCCGCTCTGTCAAAATGATTTCAGAAGCTTTGATTCCTTTCTTCGTTCGATTATATTGTTCACAGCTACCTCAATTTGGTCGAGTTAATTGTCTACGATTTCGGTATGTACTTTACTCCTTTTGCTTTGCTGGTTTTGACTTGCTCGAACCCGATGCTTTTAAATTGCCGATGATGATGATTGGGGTTTTAATCCTTTAACTCGATCGATAGATATTGCCAATGATGTTGATTCCTATTAATAGGATTCGACCTTCTAAATTTACGTCGTATATTACTTATTTGAATTCGTCAAAATATTTTCTCTGCCGATCGATATTTGTTGAACATTGATGATTTGATTGACTTTTTCAATTTCGTATATTCGGACACTTGTGTCCCACTGCTTTGATTTTTAACTCAGTCAAATTTTCTTTGCTACCACGGTTATGAATTTGACTTGTTCAACATTGACTTCGGCTTGATCTTTTGATTTCCATATGGATGTTGATGACGACTTGTTCATATGCGTATATATTTTCATTGCTTGTAAATCACGGTGTTGATCAATTTTGTGATGACCACGGCTTGACTATATTTGACTTTGTTTATGATTGTTGCATTTGAACTGGATTGTGCTTCTGTGCATACTGACATTGATACTGCCATTCCATGTACGTATGTTCATACATTGGTTGGGACTTGCAGTTTTTTGTGTCGACTCTGACTTTGTTTACTGGTCTAGTTTCAGTTTGCATATATTTGTGAATAGGTCGTGCTTGGATTTGAACTGCTTCATGTTGCCTTCATGTTCTGTTGACATGTGCATTTGTCTTTGCACTTGCACACTGCTGCTTGTTGCACTTGTGTACTTGGTCGAGTTCATTTGCATTCTGCAGACCTGAACTTTGATATTATGTAACCTGGTCTAACTTCTTTGGTTGCTCTCTTTAGCTGTTCTTGTTTTTGTTGCTTAGTGCATTAGTTTGCACTGTCATGTTGTTTGCATCTGGTTTCTAACTTTGTCTTGTTCGACATTGCTTTTGGTCATAGAGTTGCTTCAGTCTTGTTGTCTGCTGATGTTCCTTCTACTGGTATCACTTGTTTGTTATTTGAACTTGAGACTGTGGTTTATGATGCACTTGTTTTGTACTTCATATATGCACTGTTCGGTCTTGTTCCTTCACTTTACTTGAGCAGTTAGCATTGAAACTGTATGATTCATTTTGTATGTTGTACTGTGAAGCATCTTGATCAATATATATTGATACTTGTGCATTTGCATTCTTGCTTTCATATGCATTGAGCTCTTATCCTCAGCTGTTCATCTGATTTATTTGGTATGCTGTTTCGAACCATGTTCGTTCTGGCACTGAACTTCTTTTGTTGGTTGCTATGTCATTGTCTTCTTTGTACATTTGGGCTTGTAGTTGATGGTAGTTGCTGTGTCATTACTCGTTGCTTTGGGATTGAACTTGAGATTTGTACATCCACTTCAATGCTGAGTTATTTGACTTGTGTTTCTCACCATGTTCAAGTGTGTCTGGTCTTTGCTTGTGACATCCATTCATGTTGATTTTTGAAATTTCACTTGAGTTGAATCCAGTTTCAAAACTCGGTTTTGACCTTGTGCTCGTGTCGTGAATTTAAATATATTGCACGTGAGTTGAACCCGGCTTTTCATTTGGATTTGACCTATGCTCACCTGTCCATGTAGCATTATCAAGTGTATATTGATGTGCACAGCCTTGTGGCATGTACAGTGATATACTATGCATGTCACATTGTTCGTGTATGATGAATTCAAATGTGAATGATGACGAACAACCCAAATAACTGAGGCAAATCATATTTCATTTTATATTGCAAAAATATTTCTTTTTCAATTTTACTGCGTTAGTGAATATTTTTGCAGATTTCTCAGATGCTGGATTTTAACTGGAATGAAGTCGAAGATAAACTACGAGTGTGAGTGATATGTAGTGAGGAATTTATGTGAACTGAATTGTGATGTATTGTAAAATCAAAATTGTATACGTATAGTGAGAGCTTGAATTTGTACTATTCAAGATTGTAATAAGTAAAAAAATATTTATTTAATCTATGAAAAAAAAAATAGTACATTACCAAATACATTTAAATAAATATATATATATATATATATGTTTATTATCATCAAACAAAAATCATATAAGCGCATATTCAACAAGGAGATGGTCATGGAATTTTTACCAACAAAAAGTTTTATAACTCTTGTTTAAATTTCTAAAGAAAATTTCTAATTATACCGTCTCGAGTCATAATATATGATAAATATCTACACTCATCACTTTTTCAATCACTATTTATCTTTTTGACAATTATTAGGGAGTCAGATTAGTCAAAAATAGTCATTTAAAATCAAATTCAAAAATAATTATGAAATCAATTTTTCAAAATGACTAATCTGAAAATATGGTCAAAAATGATTTTCTCAAGGGGGTTTTATAAGAAAATTTTCTGCTATTTGAAAATTATTTGAAATAAAAAATATGCAGATATTTTCTTGAAAAACGATGCAGTTACTAAATGTCTCAAAAATCACATTCAACTAGTAATTTTTCCATCAACTAGATTACCAGTGTAATCTGCATCTGAATTTCTCTTTCACTCAAAATCATCATTAATTGAATTTGATCAACCAAACCATGAAGTGTGCACCAAAAATTTCAAACTCAATTTTAACAGCATTTTAAGTGACATTCTTTTGAATTTGAATTGAATCCGTGTAAATAATCAGAAACCGTGAATGTAAAGTTAGCCGTATTATGACCAAATGTATTATCATCCAACAAAACACTATTTTTAATCCAAACTTATATATATGAAGTAATTCAAAGAATCTAGAGAATTTTATAGCATTTTTGGCATAAGAATATAATTTGGCCAACTATGTTGCATTAGTCAGAATCAAAATCATCATCTTTTCATCATCTCAATATTGGCTGATTTTAATTCAGAATACGGTGCGGATTATCACATTTAATATATCGTTCAAAATATACCATTACCTGTTTTACCTTTACGATATTTTTCGTTGTTGTCTGTTGTGATTCTGTCACCTTTATACTAGGCTAAGGAACTTTGCTTTGTTGCTCGGTGTGCTCTCGGAACAGCCAGAATCCAAGTAGCACTATTATTGTTCCTTAGCCTGCCACCACGCCTACACGATGAAAGATTTTTGTGACCTATTTGTTTTATAGGTCCATGGTTGTTAGTGGCAGAATATTATGAAAAATAATTTTGTGGAGACCGAAAACTATTTATAATTGTTCCCTTCGGCACCCAAATTTGTTTAACTTTGAGAAATTTTATATTTGTGTCTTTTGGAACCCAAATTGGTATAGTTTTCACATGTTTGGGTCTATACCAACAATTATTGTGATTGTGTCCATATTTTCTACAAATTGTGCACGTAGAATTAACTTGATTAATATTGCTTTCAACAATTTTCGAACTATTATATCCAAGTCCTTGTCTAACCGTATTAACAGTTTGCTTTCCTAATAGCATATTCAACGATTTTTCACTTTTTGAAAGTTTATCTAAAGTCGTTGACAATTGTTGGACTTGTGTTTTTAGAGATTCATTTTCGTTTAACAATTGTGTGCACTTTTTAATAGAATTCTCTCTCCTAGTATTTTCACTCTCTTTTAAAATCAGAATTTCATTTTCAAGTGATTTTATATTGATTTCTGATTTTTTAATTTCCTCTTCGAATATTGGACACTTATCACACTTAGGGATCCTTCTTTGATAGTTTTCAACTAATTGGTCAAGTTGTTCATTTAATTCTATCAAAGTGTCTTTTTGTGATTCAAGTTTGGCATATTTTTCCCTAAGTCGTTCAAAACAGCCATTCACTTCGTGGAAATAAATAAGTAATTCAGAGTGAGTAAGTTTTGATACCTCGCTTGGCTCGTCATCGTCGCTATCAGTTATATTTCCTTGAAGACACATATCTGCTTTCTCACTCTCACTACTAGTACTTTGATTATCTTCATCACTTGTATTCCACGTGGCTGCAAAATTTCTCCTTTTTGATTTCTTTTCAAAGTCGTGTCGGGTTTGAGGACAATTGGTCTTGATGTGTCTGGGTTGGTTGCACTTGTGACAGATGATTTTTTGTTCGTCTGAGTTGTCTAGTGCTTTGACTATTCTGCTTTTCACTTTTTGAATTCGAGCTGAATTTCCGTATTTGTAATACCACCTTTTGAATTTCTTTATTAATAGCTCCAATTCCGCTGCTGCATCATCATCATCGTTATCATCATCACTTTCGGTTGTTCCTTTGAGCGCTATTGATTTCTTTCGAGTGTCACTTCCTTCACGCTCTTCCTTGAACTTTATTTCTAGCTCATAAGTGGTGAGATTATCGATGAGTTCTTCAACTTTCATCTGTTTTAAATCTTTTGATTCTTGAATGGCAGTCACTTTTGATTCAAATCTTCGTGGAAGGACTCTGAGGATTTTTCGGACTATTTCCAATTCCGTGTATGATTTTCCGAGAGCTTTTGATTTATATACGATATTGGAAAGTCATCCATGCATCTCTTTGACATTTTCTTCCTTCGCCATTGTGAAGTTCTCTTATTCGCTGCTTAGCATGGCAAGGCGAGATTGTTTGACTTGAGATGTTCCTTCATGAGTCACTTCTAGAGTGTGCCATATTTCCTACGCAGTTAGACAATGTGAGACACGATTAAATTCATATTGATCCAATAAACAGATAATAGAATTCATAGCTCTAGCATTAGCATTTTGTAATTTATTTTCTAGTTCTGTCCATTGATCCATCGGTTTATCTATTTCCTGATTATCTACAATTATAGTTGGTGCTCTATATCCTGTCTCAACAATGTTCCAAGCGTCAATGGTTTTCAGAAAAATTTCCACCCTATTTTTCCAGTAAGCATATTCACCATTGAACATTGGTGGTCTAACTATGGATTGACCCTCAGCAAAAGCAGTATTAAAAAAATCCATTTTAAAAATTCAACTTTTTAAAATAAAAATTGGTTTTTGTAAAATCAAATTTTTAAAACAAAAACGGCTTTTGTTCCTAGCTCTGATACCACTTGTAGGATCGATTTCACCCTAGAGGAGGGGTGAGTAGGGTGATGGTGTTAATTATAAAAATTAATTGTGGAAGCTTATAAAATTATTTCAACACAGATCACAGATCAATAGCAGCACAGAAAAATAGCAGGACAAAAAAATGCAGAAATAGAACGACGTAGAATTTACGCAGCTTCGGCAAAACCCTGCCTATGTGCTGCCCCCAAGGTTTCTACTAGAAATTAGATAGTCAGATGCTTACACATGTAAACTCGCGACACCCGCTATCGACTAAACCTAACTCTACGCTCAAACCCTGCCACAACTCAGCCACTGAGTTGCGAATTCTCAAACTACGCCATGTAGTTTGTCCCCTAGTCACACGACTAGAAAACTAAACGGTTAAAAAAGAAAATACAAATTAAAAACAATTTAAAATAAAATAGCCCTAATTTTAAAACCTATAACCCTTTAAAATTAAAATAAAAGGCCGACCCTCTTTTTTCCCTTTTTAGAATAATTGGGCCGTTCCGTTTGTTCGAGATAATGTCGGCTTTATTCCTTTTCCTTCGTCCTGATTAAAAATTAGGGCTTTGGAGAAATCTCAAAGATTCCGACTTCGGTTGCTTGATCGAATGGAAGATTAATCACATTGTTTGCTTTGTCGATCGCACGCTTCTCTGATTTGCCCAATGCTTTTTGAAATTGATCGAGTTCGTCTACGATTTTGGTATGTACTTTACTCCTTTTGCTTTGCTGGTTTTGGCTTGCTTGAACTCGGTGGTTTTGAAATTACCGATGATGATTATATAGGGTTTGTAACCCTTGAGTTTCGTTCGTACAAAATATGTTTGAATTTGTCTTGGCCGATTGATGTTGCTTGGATGCTCGTGATTATTCTTGACTTATTTGTAATCGTATATTCTTTGTTACTTGATGGTCACGGCTTTGATTTTGAAATTGAGATATATTTGGTCAAAACGGAATTTCTTTTCGTGATGACCACGGCTTCAACTCCTTTCCTTTTTCTATTGACTTGTTTGATTGAAAACACGGCTTTGACTTGGTTACACACGGCTATGATTTCCTTTGACTTTGCCCAATTTTTGATTCATGAATTTTCTTGTACTGCTTCGGCCTTGACTTGGTTACACACGGCTATGTACATAAATTTTTGTATCACTGTAACCTGTACTGTTGCCTGACCTTTGTTGCCTCTGTTCATTGTTTAGCTCGGCTAGATCACTTGTTGGCATTTGGTTGTAGTTGGTCTTGTTGCAGTTTGGCTTTGTGTACATGTATATAGTTGTGTAGCTTCACTTGCATTTGTATTCTGATTCATCCTTCGAGTCAGTGAACATTTGTGGCTGCACTTCAGTCATCCCTTCTGTTTGCTTTGGCTTCATTGACCTCGGCCATGTGTTCATCTGAATGTTGTTAGCTTTGTGTTTGTTGACCACACATGTATATGGCCACTGGTTCATTGTTTCATTTGGTTATTGGGTATCTTGTGGCTTTGTTCATCACTGTGTATTGACTGCAGCTCCATGACTTCGACTGTTTGCATTAGATCACCACTGTTGGATTGATGTTCTTCATGTTGTTTGGTGCATTGTTGTGTGTAGTTTGTAGTTGTTGTGTTGTCATTTGGGCTTGTAAGTTGTATCATTGTGATGTCTGGTTGACACTTGATGGTCTTCATATTCATGTGTGTCTTGTTGAAGTGGTTTGCTTCATTATTGATTTGTTCAATGGAGTCAGTGGTATTGGTTTTGATCATTTTGATATTGTTGTTGCACTTGTAGTGTACCATGCTAATTCATATTATACTCTCTGTTTTGAGTTACTTCCATACTTGGTTTTTCTTCATGATAGTCTACAGGCTTCTCTTGTATACTTCACTTGATCTATACATTTGAGTCTGCACTGTTTCATGTGTGCTCAATATCACTTGATGTTGGTCGAGTACAATTGATTGTGGTATGTTTCATTTTGGATCTGTTGGTCATGTCACTCCATTCACTTCATGTTGCCTTGACTCTGTATATACTCTCTGAGTTGCTCTGGCCCTGTTGCATACATGTTGCTTGATATGTTGTGGTCTTCGCTAGTATCACTGGTGCATGTGCTTATGTATTTAGAGTTGAGGCTTGCTTGCATTGTCCACTTCGATATATGTTTGAACTGGCTGAGCTTTGTTGTATTACCATATTTCTGTTGCAGCCACATTGCCACTGTCCACTGCCCTTTTTCATATTGATCGAGCACTTTGACTTGAGACTGAGTTGAATCCAACTTAAGTTCGGATTTGACCTTATGCTAAGAGTTGTGACATTTATTTTATCGCACCTGAGGCGAATCCGATAATTTGGGTTTGACCTGTGCTCATCTGTCCCTATAAATTTATCAAGTGTATATATATCGGTGTGCACGGCCTTGTGGCATATATAGTGATACACTGTGTATGTCACAAGCTGTTCGTGTATGATGAATTTGAAAATTAAATGATGACGAACAACCCAAATAACCGAGGCAAATATTATATTCAAAATCACATTTTATTTTATACTGCAAAAATATTTCCTTTTCAATTTTACTGCGTTAGTGAATATTTTTGCAGATTGCTCAAATGCTGGATTCTAACTGGAATGAAGTTGAAGATAAATACGAGTGTGAGTGGTATGTAGTGAGGTCAACTGTAAATGTAAAATAGTGATGTAATTGAATTTGTATCAAAGTTGTATAGTGAATAGTGAGAGCTTGAATTTGTACTATTCAAAATTGTAATAAATATTTGTTTGAATAAAATTTCTTTTTGAAATCAAATTCTGTGTTATTTAATTTTATTCAACAAATATTTATTTAACCTATGAAAAGTAAAATAGTACATTAACAAATACATTTAAATGAATGTATATATGTTTATTATCATCAAACAAAAATCATATAAGCGCATATTCAACATAAATCCTCTTCCGAAAGTGCCATGAGAACTCGGATAGCATCTACAAGTACTATACCACCGGGCCTCATCAGAACATCCAAAAGACAAAAAGAATATGAGTTAAAGTTGCAAGATTAAAAAGCAAGTACGTATCAAACACATAAAGTAGAATTTACGTCCAGATGACCATCTTCATGCAAATCCAGGTGGACTGCAGACATAGAGCCATTCACTCTTGAAATAGCTCAATTTATTTCATGTACCAGTAATAACTCTATAGTTCTTAGTTGGTTCTAAATAATTCAAAGAATGGCTTCCTTTTCTACTCTTGAAACTATATATATACTAAATCTCCTCATCATTAGGTACTTCATGCAAATGTTGAGAAAATATAATATATGTGCCATGAAGAAAGGCATGGCTATTTGGATGTAGTTGCGTCAGAGCTAGTCTCATGAAGTTCAAAACTTGGTGAATGAATTGATTGAATGGGAGAACGCATCCCACCAGGCACAAATATATATTGCAATTAGTATAACCCTCTGGGTTATTGAGCTCTCTGGTAACGAGAAGGAAATAATATGTCCTTAAATGGAATCTTGTGTCTATCGCAGATTTTTGGGAGCGATCCTTCTTCTATCTTTGTGTAACGACCCGCACATCCGTACCCCTTGAGTCAACACTATTCTAAAACAATCAACTCAAGTTGTACAGAAATACGAACCATTTGGGTTAAAGAAGAAGAGGTAGAAGAAGAAAAATAGAAAACAACAACAGAACCTAATCATCGCAGCGGAATGAAATATAATAGATAATAAATGATCTTTACTCAAATCAAATATATATGTTTATATATTACATAATCAGGGTACATCAATTACAACTCAACATCAATATCATACAAATGGATACACGGCAACTCAACACAACGGAATATATATATAAACAAGTATGTGAGTACGTGTCGTCATCCAGCTCGTCTCCTGAGCTCCACAGTATCATATCCTGTATCCTATAATACTCGGTCTGACCTGAGCATTACAGTTAAATAACACCCGAGTCAGTCTGGAATACCAGCGTGAGAAAATCACACCCAATTGATTATTAAAGTTTCAAAAATCCTTTGAAAACAAAAGCATCCCGTAAGACCACGCCACAAATAAACATGTCGGGTTTTTACCTTACGATAGTTAAAACAATTTTTATAGAAATCCTCTGATATTATAATAGGGTCTATATACAAATACTTATAAAATAGCCAAAATTGTTACATCTATTAAATTCCAGCTACTAGCCACAAAAGTGAGTAATACAAACAAAACTCGTACAAGGCTCGTAGGGAGAATGGATTTCCAACTAATGACTAGGCACTGGGGTACCACCTGTCACAGTATGGGGCCTAGATCACCGTACCGAGGAGTACGCCCGCTCCCCTGCAACAGAAGGCCGGGACTACCCCTTACTGGATAATCCCGAGTGAGATCACCCCGCGGTTGGGATCAGCAACCGCCCACTAAGCCGAAATAAAAAGGGACATCTAGACTGGAATGACCTCACCCTGCTTGGGTGCTACCCACCTAGCCTTGCTGCATAACCCCTGATTTTCAGTCATTCCCATTTGATGAGGCTTGAGGCTAAGCGTTACCTTTAAGAACAATATCCCTTAGAATGCCCATCGTCCACCTGACAATGTTTTCGCAAGCACTCATCCATACAAGTCCGTCCCGGGTTCGAACGGAACCGAAGGCACTATTCCTACTACATCCATTTTGGAAATATCCTCAGGATTAGTAGCGATTAGTCCTTGCACTTCACTGCTGCATCTTTGAATCCAAACTCGTTTCCAAGAATCGTCCAAACCAGATCGAAGTGGTTTTCGAGAAATAAATCTCGATCCCGGACTCTTCGAAACGATCAACGTATTTATCCAATATTGATAGTCGGTTATTTAACTATCAATTTATATTCACAAAATCCATCCAACAATAAATAATTTCCCAAATTATTTATTAACCTCAAAATATCTTCACAAGATATATTTCTATTTTCAATCCTTTGAAAACAATTTCAAAACCATCTTTCTTTTCAGAATTAACTTTCCCAAATATTTCCTATCTCCTCTGAAATTACCAAGCACAAAACTAGATTTCTAAAATATTTTAAAACACTTTACTTTGAAATATACTTTAAAACATTTAAGTTAAAACTACATTAATAATTTATTAAAATACCATACTATATGAATATTTGAAAATAAGGTTACTTAATAAATATAAAACTAGATTTATACCTTTAAAAACAAAATACTAAGTCGCTTTTAAGTAATTACTGTTATAATAGATTTGAGAAAATACTTACTTTAGACTATAAATATTAGAAATAATAAAATTTTCAAAACATACCTTTTAAAACAATTTTAAAACTATTAACTTATATATAAAAACTTACTTTGAAAACGTACTTGGTTATCCAGGGAGAATTCCAACTCCAATCACTTAAATCAATTTCCCAAATTGATTCCCACTTAATTCCATTTGAAATAAATTTCTTTACTTATCAGTTTATCTCAAAGTTCATTTATTATGGACTTTATTCTATTATTATTTTCCCTTTTGAGTTTATACCATTTAACTGAAATATACTAATTTCAGCTTCTTCCAAATTTCTTCTTTCTTTTATTTCCAATAAATTGAATCTTAAATTTCAAATAAATGTTTTAACCTTTTTATAAAAAAAATAACACTAAAATTTAATTTCATTGATCTTTTGATTATTCAATTTTCCCTTACTAAACTTAAGATTCATTTATTAGAATTTTAAAAAAAGCACTTAATTTCTTTTCCAATTGATTCTTAAATTTATTCAAATTTCTATAATTATGTCACTTACAATTTCACTTCTTTTATTATCTTACCAAAATCCAATTTATATATATTGGTAATTCATCATACCCAATGTATCCAATCTAACCATGGCATTCAACATTGCAATAAAGATCATCATAGGATATCAAATAAATCACAACAGAGGGTTTAAAATATTTTAAATAAATATTGAGGGATCCAGTTGGATCCCTCCGACCTGTTCTTCCCTGCATCCACAACCGTCAGCACAATATAATATACCAGTTCCAAAATATCATACTATATCACATCAATTCATTCAACCATTCAAACAATTATTTAAATTTAATCATTTTAAATTTAAATTTAAACTGAGTGAGATTAACTCACCTTTACTCCTTTAAATTTGCAAATCCCCTCTATTCTCAACTTGATTCCACGATTATTGACCTTGTATTACATTATACAATTTATTAATATTTTGAATTATCCTAATAATAAATCTCCATGAAAAAATTTAACTGACTAATGATTTTAGTTAAACTATTAATTTCCCTTTGAAACAACATATTCACTAATAAAAAAATAAATTATAAATTTTCAAAAAAAATCAACTTTTATAAATTTCTTCAACAATTTAAAATCCCTACATTTCCATATTTTATTATTGTTACTTTTATGTGATAACAACAGCAGTGTATTTTACTGTATATACACACACATATATATATATATATATATAAATCTTTTAAAACCCTGTTTTAAAAATCTTGTTGTCATATTATCCTGCAAATATATATATATTTGTTTATTTATGTATTTAAGAACAAAATTGTTTTATATGATTCTGAGAATAATATTTAATTAACAAAAACCAAACACGGAAATAAGGTCAAGAGATTACTATAACTTGCCCTCAACCTCGCATCGATCCGCGACTGCCTTCACACTTGCGCGAGTCCCCAATCGCCTTCCAGATTGCATTCCGAGCTTCAATCATCCCAAACCCATCGCAAGCTTGAACAACTCTCTGCCACCTGCCTCTAATCTTGCATAAGGATGTCTGGCCACACTAGAATCAAGTCACGTTTCCCCCAACACTCGTAAATCAACTCCAGATTCGAGGGCTCCTCACGAAGGCGAACTCGAGCTTGGTCACCAGCAGCAAAAACGCACTCCAGGCCGATCGCGACCCATTCAAAGTCGCGATGTTTCCCCACCCGATTGCCAGAAGCCTAATTCCTCTTTTTTTTTCTCGAAACGCGATTCTGGGTTTGGGCGTAGGGCTTCAGTTCGAGATCAAGAACCATGGAGTTTATCGGCCGTTAAATTTCTTTTTATTTTTTTTCGAACAGTGGGAATGAGAAGAGGGGAAAGGGGATCTCGGCTTCCTCCTTAATAAAATATCTCTGTTCGATCAAAAAATTAACAGTGAAGAAAGTTCAAGCTACTACAAGGACATGAGGTGACGGCAAAAACGTGAGTTCGGCTGTGATTCTTTAAACGAGGAGCGACATGATTAGGTAAAGGTCGGCTTCTTCAGAGATATGTTGGCTAAAGTAATTACAAGGTAGTAGCTGACTTAAAATTTATATTTTTATATTCAAAAATATCTTGCTTAGGTACCCAGTTATTAAATTGGATTCGATATAGATTTCAGCTCGTTTATATAACGTACGCTCACACGACAACTCTGATTGCTACGAAATTTAAAATCCCATAAATAATTCAATATTACGGACCCAATGGAACTGGTTTCGTCTAATTCCGAGACTGCGCCTCGGAATGCTATTTTTAAATTCAATTTAAACAATAAAATTTTAAAACTGAACAAACCACTGTTAAATTCAATTTTAAAACTTCTATTATTTTCAGTGTTATCAATATAAATTTTACAAGCCTTCAAATTATTTTTAACAGACCTAAAATTCTAGATTCAACAATTTACTCAACTTCTAATTATCAAATTCTATTATTTAATTATCAAACAAATGGCGATATTTGTAATTCCAGTTAAAATTATCATATTGAACATTTAAAATTAATTAAATATTCCGATTTTAAATGCTTGAAAATTTCGGGTCATCACACTTTGAAGCAATGAAATTGACAGGATCATCTAAAATAATAGTGTCCTTGAGAGTGTCGGTAGTAGCTTCTACTTCAACTTCAGAACCGTCTACAGGTACATAAGGAAGTTCTAGATGAGGTTGATGGCTCATGGAAATTCAACTAGAGATATAAAATACCCTGGAGTATGTTTGCAGAAAACGTCGTAGTCGAACTTGACTCGACATCGGATTCAACATATCTAGAAGTCGATGCACCTAAAGTTAAAGTGGCAAGACACTTGGAATGTCCATGGTCCTTTTCTATAAAAACTCAATATATAATCAACATCAAATTAATTATAAGATGTATCCTTGCTAAAGTGTAACCTTGTGCAGTGTCATACAGTGCCGTGTAGTGTGGATTTTTGGTATTGTACAACTATTCATTTTAAAAGTTTGGATACTATCCGAAGTAATCATCATCGCTGACATTCCCACCCGACTTTATGTTGACAACCTTGCATTGGAAATGCTTTAAAATTTAGGATGGAATGTTTGACATAGTTTATATTCGATCAACAAAATAATATTCGATGAGAATCTTGAAATCAATAACCCACCAAGGATGCTTCAAAATATGGCCATCCATGTGAGTTCACCCACATTAGCCCCAAACTCCTCCATCTACCTAAGAATGATAGTAATCAAAGAAAAAACTCGATTTAAGGATTTAGGCTTCGGATTTAGGGCTCATGATCGGATCCAAACCTAAGGGTCGGTGGAATTATGCAGGAGTAAGATTTATGTGGTGGCACTGATGGTTTTGAATGCGGTGGTCGTGGTCATCGATTAATGGGAGCGAGGAAATTTTCAATTTGTAGGTGGGAGAAGCTAATGGCAGAGCTTCACTCTTGGTTCGGTAGCAGGAAAAGTTAAGTGGGAAGAGAGGAGCATGAATTGAGTTATAACCTAACACACCTGAAGTTTTAGGCCATAAAGTTGGAGAATTTCTCCAACTCTCATATCGATATTGATCCAAGGAGTTGGATCGGTACCAAGTCTTAATGTTAAAAAAATGTTGATGATCATCCTTGTGTGCATGCATGTGTGTATGTGAATATCACGATGCAACTACACAAGAACATGCACATATATAAGTGTGCATGTACATATCCA
The DNA here is from genome assembly GCA_030765085.1 of Allium cepa. NCBI lineage: Eukaryota > Viridiplantae > Streptophyta > Magnoliopsida > Asparagales > Amaryllidaceae > Allium > Allium cepa. The sequence goes on along the minus strand of CM060928.1, from coordinate 346,451,584 downwards.
TTCCCGAATGACTAGAGTCAAAGGAAATTAGATTAAAACTTGGAAAATCCATTAGAGGAACCAAATCAAAATTAATAAGTGTGGAATGATAGATCGTGAAAGCGCACTCCCATTTTATAATGCTAGATGATGGTAAAGCGTCACAATGAATAGTTATAGACATAACTCTTCACAGAAACGATCCGTAGGAAGAATAAAGACCATTCAAAGCATAGAGTGCGGTCCTTCATAGTAATCCTAACTTGTCTCGATTCAAAGCGCATTATGTTTGAAATAAGATGTACTTTGGGTGGCAAGTGTTATCCAGCCTTTTGACTAGCCAATATTCAGATAGACTGGATAGGAATCAAACTTGGAAACTATCAAGATAGGAAGCCCAGAGAGATAGTCCAGGAGTTTAGAAACCAAGTACAAATAAAGCCAAGGGATGAAGACAAAACAAGTCATAGAAGCAAAGAATGAAAATCCAACAATGGGCTGGATCAATACCGATCCAACCCATGGATCGGTAACGATAGACGAATTTTGGTCCATTCTTGCCTTGACTCCTTCTATCCACTCTACTTAATGTCAGTAGTCTATTTCAAGTGTTATTTCATTGATCCCATGCAACTCCTTATCGATATCCACGAGCACTAAAAGTTAACAACTCCATTCTTCCACCAATCAATCATTTGGACTTAAAAATGATGCAAACAAGTTTGGAATCATGAGCTAGCCACAAATCGAGCCAGGACAAGAAGTTCAACATTTTTTCAAATAAAGAACATATGGAATGGTACCAATCCAAGCTCATGATCGGTACCGATCCTTGTCCATAGATCGGTATTGATCTATAATTATCGATGAAGTGTCCATCTATTTTCTTGAAAAAGTGACATATGGCATGGAAAACGAGATGGAGATCATGGAGGTGTTAGGCTTCCTATAACTATGAATAGAGGGGAAAGGCTCACATCTAAGGATCTTTTGGCTATAGCTCTATCTTACTCTAAATTCTTGTAATCACCCATGGATTTATACCGATCCATAAGATCTAGTGCCTGTAAACCGTTGATATAAGGAATAAAGTCACTATGCGAATGTATATCAAGATTAGATGAATCACTATAAACATTGTATATTCTTTCCTTTCTCATTTTAACTTACTTTTCTTCACTTTTTATTCTCTAGACAATCTATTGGGTGTTTGTACCATCCCTGTTTCAAACGGACAGATCGTGAAAGCGAACTCCGGATTTATAACACCGGATGATGGTAAAGTGTCACAGCAGATAGTTATAGACATAACTCTTTGCGAAATCGATTTATGGAAAGGATAAATGATCGTTCAAATCCTTGAGTGGAGTTCTTCACAACAATCATGAATTATCTCGATTCAACGCACATGATGTTTGAAACAAGATGTACTTTGAGTTATCTAGCCTTTTGACGAGACAAGATTTAGATAGACTAGACGAATTTAACTTGGAAACTATTAAAGAAGGAAGCCCGGAGAGGTGGCCTAAGAGTCCACAAACCAAATACAAACAGAGCCACGAGATGAAGACCAAGCCATCCCATGAATTCAATAGCATAAATAAGACAATGTGCTGGATCAGTACCGAGCCATCATATTCTACCAATCTTTCCTCCACTCCAATAACTTACTAGTGATGATGCCTAAAGCCTATTTCAAGTACTATTTCGTTGATCCTATCCAATTCTCGATCGATCTCTACGAGCACTTGAAGTTAGCAACTTCATACTTCCATTGATCTATTATTTGGACTCAAAAATAAGCTAATAATAATGCAAACAAGTTTGGAATCATTAAGCTAACAACAAATCAAGCTAGGACAAGAAGTTCAATGTCATCCATGTAAAGAACATATGGATTGGTACCGATCCAAGCCCGTGGATCGGTGCCGGTCCATAATTATTAATGAGATGTCCACCTAATTTTCTAGAGAAGTGGTCTATGGTGTGGAAAACGAGGTGGAGATCATAGGACAAGATTTTTAGGCTGCATACTGCTATAAATAAGGAGGCATGACACATTTTTAAGGATCTTTTACTCTAGTCTCTTGTAATCACCCACAAATTTATACTGATCCATAAGAACTTGAACTTCAAAGTCAACAGTCAAAGCAATAAATTCACTAAGTGGACATAAGTAAACATTAGCCGAATCACTATAAAGATGTATGTTCTTTTCTTACTCTTTTTTATTTACATCTCTTCACTTTTTATCCTCTACACAATCTCTTGGGCGTTTGTGCCATTTTTGGTTCAAATAGTAGAAAATTCTAGAGAATGATTATTAACCATTAAATAGAAAAATCTTCACCATTCATTTAGGAGATATGTTACTATAAATAGGGAATAGTTTTCTCATTTGGATGTAAGAAAATGAAAGCAAAAATGTAAACAAATAAAGCTAAAAAAAAAGAATTGCAATAAATTTTCATTTCCTTCTATATAAAATATTATCTCCCAATCTCCATTTGCAAATTATCTTTACTTCTTCTTCTTATAAATTTTTTCTAACATTGGTATCAGAGTGAGGTTGTTAAGGAGAATGATTCTTTTCTAAGTCTCCTCACAAAAGAAAGAATATTATGATAATTGGAGCATTTGCATGAATGTGTTGTTTGGATCGCAAGATTCATAGATATCCTAGAAAACATGTATGAAGAACCCATCGATATTACCACGTCATCCAAAACTGGAAGAGATAATTTGAAGAATTTGAAAAGAAGGATCGGAAGGCTCTTACACTCATTTACCAAAGTTTGGATGAAGCTTTGTTCATAAAAATAGCTAACGCACAAACTAGTAAGGAAGTCTGATAAATTTTGGAGAACATTTATAAAGGAATTGATGAAAAAAGGTGGAACCCAGTGCGCGAGGCTCTCGCACGATAGCGGGTCCTAAAGAGGTCAATAATATATGCAGCCTTTCCCTCATAGTGCGAAGAGGCTGTTTTTGGACTTGAACCTGAACGTTCAAATCACCATGTGAGTGACCTAACCGTTGCATTAAAGCTCCACCTCTTATAAAGGAATTGATAAACTAGATAAAATTAGACTATAAAATATGAGAGGTGAGTTCGAACCATTATATGTAAAATCATCAGAATTGGTAGATGATTGATTTTCTTGAATTTTATCTTTGTAAATTAGATGAAAAAATATGGAGAAAAAAATGAAAGATTCTATTGTTATTGAGAAAATTCTACGATCTTTAAATTAAAATTTTGATTATATAGTTGTAGAAAATGAAGAACTAAAGTACTAGGATTCATGATTGTTGATCAACTCATCGGTTCACTTCAATCCCATGAAGAAAAAATTGAAGAAAAAATTAAAGAAAAAAATTAAAGAAGAAACATTGAAGTAAACTCTTCAAATAAAATTCACATTGCGGGAAAATATGACATTTAAAAATGCAAGAAGTTGGAGCTAAAAAGAAGAGGTCGTGGCCAAAGGTATGGAAGAAGTGGCCACAAATACATTAATAAAAAGGGAAAAAGACAAAACACATACACCTCAAGTGGTCGAGTAAGAGGAGGAAATTTGAGATAAATAGAAAGTACAAGGTATGAAACAGAAGAGATCATGGCCAAAGGTATGAAAATTTACGTACCAAATGTTATAATTGTGATAAATTTGGGCATTTGTTTCTAAATGCAGAGCAAATTTCACTAAATTTCAGGAGCCATCTATCTTCATTAAAGAAGATGAAGAAGATTATTTCACTTTTACGGGCGTTCAAAGTAGTTGAAATTAAAGAATAAAATACATGCAATTTGAATATACAAGCTAAAAAAATGAAGCAAGATATATTGAAGAGACGATGTAAATGACAAAATATGTACATGTAAATGATAATATATACATGTAAATGATAAAATATGATGTAAATGATGAAAGTACGAAAGCAAAGGAGATAAAAATGAAGAAGATATGAATCAAGGAAAAGAAATTTATGAGTTTGGAGGAGGTTTAAAATAAGAGCAAAATTTTGATGAAATGCAAATAGAGAATATTAAGGAAGTAAAAATAGAAATGATCAAAAAGAAAGTGAAAGAAACCAACGATGAATTTCTTAAAGGTGTGAGCAAAGAGGTGAGCAAATATTATATGATTCTTATTTTGCACCATTTTATTTTGTAATCGATATTTTGTGAAATGTCATGCGAAAGTGAAATTTGGAAAACATACAAAGACGTTCGATTTGTCAAATATTTCAAGAGCGAAATTATGAAAGAATGCCAAGATAACATATATGGCTCGTTAAAAATTTATGATATTGGAACAAGGTGGATATTAGAATACTTACTTTTTGGAGTATTATATTGCAACAATGGAGGAGGAAATGAATTGAGTGCAAAAAAGATTTATGAAATTGCACCGAAGATCACGACAATGTGAATGGAGAATAATATAGTAAAGAAAGCTTGGATAATTTCTTTATTCCTACAGAAACACGTAAAATACAATGATTCAAATTTTGCTAAGAGTTACAAACCAAGTTTATAAAGAGATGTTGGAAAGAAACTTCATTTTAGGAAGCATTAATTATTTTAGACAATTTGAATTTTGACATTTATAAAAATAATTAATAAGAGGCTAAAATTTGCAAACAGAAGAAAATGGATATATTTGCAGTAAAAAAGTCTCTAGAGTTGTATATTCTAGAAATGTCTTAAGAGTTATTGATAATTGTAGAAAACTCTAGAGAATGACTATTAGCGGACGTGCAAAAAGCTTCATTATGTATAAAACCAAATATTTAAAATTAATTTATTCTCATTCTCACATTATTTGTGTAGGAAAAACAATTTTTTTTAAATCTTATATAAAAAACCGAAGACTATTGTGATTAAAGCAAACTAAATTTGATGACTACGATAGATTTCTAACTTATATTGGGCATTTATGTCTTAAAATTAGGTTTTTATCATCACTTTGTCGATTTGATTTGAAAGAGAACTAGTCAAATCAACTTTGTATATTAATGTAGCTAAAGCATGTGCTAAAAAAATTTGATTTAGCATATTTAGTGGAAAATAGCGCAACTTGAAGCAGATCTACTGTTTAACAGTGCTAAGTTGAAATAGCGTACCGATCGAAAAGTGTCATGCGCTATATTGGGAATTTTACAGGGCTTTAGTGAGGCTTTATCTGCACAAGATTAGATATAATCATGGTTTTAAATCTCCTATATCTCGCCCGAGATATCGTCTGAGATATCATTTTCACACTTAAACGAGACGAGACATCAAATCTCCTCCATATCTCCCTCGATACTCATCTCGTCCGAGATATTCAAATCTCATCCGATATATGGATCAAAATCTCAATCCGAGATTTCACCCGAAGTCATACATTTTTCTTATTCTCCATAATAATTTTTATCATATTGATTCAAAAGAAACTACTCAATCCAATTATAATTTACCAACTTCTTGAACATATTCTTTACTTTTTATCTTAACGAGTCATAGCGAAAGGTTTCACTTTTTTATTACATTCAAATAAAAGGATATTATTCAATGATTACCAAATCAATTAAGCTAATCAAGCTACTACTCTTCTAAAAATATTTCTTTTTCCATGTAAATCAAGTATGTTTCCATTTTTATTTTTACTAAGAAAGTTATAATTGTTAAATAAATTTTTGACATATCAATTTTAAACACATAAGTACATCCGATATATTCCCGAGATGCATTATAAGACCCAAGATGTACACTCGATACGTACTCATCTCGTCTGAGATCTCTTCCGATACGAGATAACTTGTGCAAAATTCCGAGACGAAACGTGACCGAAATCCGATATTTAAAACCTTGGATATAATACATCTATACCTTTAAGTTACGAGATATGTCACTATAGACTTGGGAGGGTTTTGATGTAAGCAATGAAAGCAAAAAAAGTAAACAAATAAAACTAAAAGGAGAGAATTTTAATGAAGTTTTATTTTCTCCTTTACAAAATGTATATCTTCCCATCTCCATTTGCAAACTACGTTTGATACTTTTCTTCTTATAAAGTTCTCTAACATACCTTACCTATAGCACCCAGTTTTGGATAAAAATTGTATTATTTTAGTGTGGATTCAGTTGCCAAAAAAAATTATTGTGGGAGTGACGATAAATGAAGCAAAATCAAGCTTCTCTTTTTTGATTGCTTTATTTTGGGTTTGTAGTATAAAGTTGCTTAATATGCGGCTAACAAGTCGAAGAATGTTTGTACTACACAACAGCTTGTAATTGTTTGTTAAAATTAATCCATTGTTAATTTCCATTTACTTTCAGTTCTGAATGTTATAAACATCATTTGTATAGTTTGTAAGAAGAGTTTATGAGGATATAAATCTATCACAATTTATGCACATTACGGTATTCATGGACCAATCCACAACTACAAACCAGATGGCCAAAAAATAAAATAAAATAAATCTTGCATTACTTCAAGGAAATAATGACGTCCACGGTGATTTGAATTAGGGAGTTATTTATTTTCACATACTTGATCAATCCTTTTTATTTCTTCCTTCAGAGCGCACGAATTGAATTGCCAAGTTCCAATGCAGTTTCCTCGATTACGCATTCTAAAATCTCCTCTGCAATCTCATTAGCAACTTCTTCTGTGTCAAGTCTAACATTTTGCGAAGCTTCATGTCCTAAGTCTATCCTTGTTATATGATATAATGTGTGTTGAAAATCCGTATGGATGAATTGCTCCAGTCCTTTATATAATTCATGCGTAAAAGTTTCTTTTGTCTGAGCTGAACTAACATTGGGTTTGACTAATAAAGATATCGAAGGGGTGGTAGGGCGTAAATTTTCATGCAAATATCTACAGTGACCTCATTGATATAATCCGAAAGTATATTTGAGGCAGTGTGTTGCCTGTATTTGTTTTGAAGTTCGTCAAATACAGATGGATCTAGTAGTTGATTCTCCAGTTCATTGTATCCTAGATCAGACCCTAGTTCAAATACACTTCTTACATGCATCAGCCACCTTTCCCTTGACGTGGACTCGTCTGTATAATAGCATGTGTGGTTATTAACTTCTACGACTATTATTTATTAACAAATTAAATATAAAAAACTCATACCATCATCTGAAACATGGTTAACAATTGGTAATGGGATAGAAACGGCCTTCTCTTGTTTATTTGCAGCAGTTTCCAGTGCTTTCGACTTCTGTATTATAATTGGACAACAAATATTTATTAGCATATGGGTGCAGAGAGTAGTACATTTCTGTTAAAAACTGTAGTTCTAAATGAGAATAATTTGATGAAAACTACCAGATAATCTGAAATATTCTGGGTCTCTTCTTCGTTGCATCTTTTGATATTATCACAACCAAGTCCATGTTTACTGACATCCATCCACTCATCTGAATATTTTTGTTAGATTACTTTAACCTCAACTCTCATTGTTGATTTTAGGTAAAATTAATCAGTAAAACAATATGGTTTCAGTTTTTCCACCTTGAACAATTTAAATGGCAGAAACCAAATAACCAACACACATACACATACATACATATATACGTACATATACGTATGTATATACACATGTGTGTGTGTGTATATGTGGGTGTAAGTTGTAAAAGCAATGATAAACAAAATGTACCTTTTCCTTTGGAGCTATCATTGATTACAGCTGACAAGCGAGAACTGAAAATTGGTGATCGTGAACAAAATACTGGGAAAGAAAGTAATCTTCCCAAAGATTTCAGAGGTACACGGTCTTCCATATGTAACATATCAGCAAGTTGTTTCCTGCCTTCATCTTTTTGAACCGATTCTCTTGAGTTGTCTATATTTGGTTCTTCTTTTCCCTGAAGCAGTGTAGCAAGTTTTAAGCTGATCTGTCCAATGATTGTAGTTTTTTCCTTTTGTTCGATATCCTTTGGAGAGCCGCATGGAATCTTACCTAGAAGACTATCCACCGTGACAGAACTAGGATTGATTTTAACCTTGCTTTTAATATTTTTGATCCTTCCTTTGATCTCCTTAATTGTAAATAGAGATGAGTGTCTGGGTTCTTCATGTTTTTTGTTTTGTTTTAAACCAACTGTCTGTTGCAATTTCTTACCTGCATGTCCATTTAATTTCTATCGATAGTTCCAAAACAAAATGATCTAATAAAGCCTGAGAAGCATCCTACTTTGTGATTCTTCCTACCTGTACGTTTTTTATCTGATTTCATAGCCATGGACTTTCTCTCTGTGATCTTTCATCAACCCTCCTAAGTGGTCCGAATATATATATATATATATATATATATATATATATATATATATATATATATATATAAGCTCCTAAATCTGATAAAGAAGAACGTATTGAGTGGTTATTGAAAGTCATTTGTTCCTCAAAATCAAAATAGCAGATATGAACTAGCTGTCAGAAATACGTATCATATCAATAAAGGAATCAGCGTAATATTCCAGTTACTTTTCTACCATAAATAGGGGCTATTTGCTAATTCAAATATAAATAGTCCACATTTATTGTTTTAAAGCTGGCAAAGCTGATAGCGAGTAAGATACCAGTGCAAATGGTATTTAATTTGTCACTTATTCTTGAATTTTAACAGTAACACCTTATTTAATGTGTCATTAAACTCACGGGTTGAGGAAATAACATTCCTCTTATACATATTTTTTTAGGTTTATATGTATACTCCGTCCAAATGAACGTGTTAAATGCCCCATGAGTGGAAGATACAAATATGTCTATCTTTAAATGTTAATGTTTTTAGGCAACAATTGGATAAGTCAAATTCATGGCACAAGAAAAATAGACATTAAAAAAATCATAATTATAAAGTAATTTTCCTTGCGTTTATATAGTCATATTCTCTCAGATTTGTCACGTTAATTGCTGGGTCAAACAAATATATAGCGTCCATATAGACTTGGGTTGTCTAATATGTGTTTCTTTTTTGTTGCTCACTATGTTGTAAATATAACACAAAAAAAACCTAAGCAAGAGTTAGAATTATATTCAATATATCACTTGGTTTACGTACAAAATATATAGTTTACATGAAATGTTACATTGTAACATCCTAGCATATCATTTTAACTAAAATGATTTATGCATTCTTTTCAATAAATTCTTTAATTGTGTCGTCATAACCTAGCACATCCAAAATTTTCATTTTCGATGGTAATTGTGGTTCCACTTAATCTCTCCTGTGACAGGGCAGTACGATTTTAATTAATTTTCATTTTGAGAAACTTCCTTACGTTGAAACAACCGTGCCCCGTATAATCAACAAAACTTTAATACGGATACTATGAATATTTGTTATGAGATAAATCTACAATATTGGCATTTGTTTTCACCAAAAATTAATGCATTAGCTATAGAAATGCAATAGCATCAAAAAATTAATAATTATTTCGAAACTACAGACTAAGCCATCTCTTTGAGAACTAATTTTTTCACCATATGATTATGAATCATATGGCACTATTGAATTGTACCTCAAATAATTAAGAGCAATGAAACGACAAATTCAATGGGCGCGAAAAAAGTTAATGAACTCTTCGAATTAATACACACATGCACAATCCAAGGTCCATTAATATCAAAATAGATTCACTTTCTTCGTTAAATTTACTGATGAGTTATCACAGATATAAACATGTGTATTCGATATACAATTAGTTTTTGTATAATAGATTCATGGAATATAAAATCAAAATAGAGAACATAACATCCAAAGAAAAAAAATTCAATTTGATTGAATATTAAGTATATTGGAAAGAGTTCAAAAAGTACTTAAAAACGAATAAGATTCAATCTCAAAGTCACTTCTGCCTATGATACATAAGAATGAAGTGGTAAGGAGCAACCGAACTTTGTTGGGTAAAGTACGCTTAATAGTGAGTGACATTGAGTTAAATTTTTTCTATAAGGATATGTGCTTAAGGGTAAGCACATAGGTTAAATATTATTTCATTTAATGCAATGCTTGGTAGAGTTAGGGGTATGCGTTAGGGGAAATTATGTAATTTGTTACATATACCTAACTCGTTGACCAATCTTATTCGAAATAAAGATATTTTCTTTCTATTATATACTTGATATGATGTGTTATATTAAGTACATTATTTTATTAAAAGTACATTTAATAGAAAATCCATAAATGGTATGTTCTGTGATAGTAGTTAAAAAGTGTTGTAGCCGTGATTAATTTATCTAATGGAAACAAATATACTATTTTATATGTTCCTAGTCAAGATGCATCGAGACTGGATATCGACGTATCCATTAAGTATATAGTATGTAACGCTCTCCAAATGTAGGACGGTGTATTACTCATGACTGTTGAGGACACCTAGTGGTTACGTACTGATAGTCATTGGATAATTATAAAGCGACTCACTCAATTGTTTTCTATTGATTAATATAACTAAATTCAAATAAAAAATATCAATGTGACTGATTTGTACAGTTCTCTCGACTTGAGAATATTATGGATCTTCATTATGAAAGCTTTTCTTAAATTATAGTCAAATTATGGCACGACGTCCATCGGGTGACTGTAGTTGGGTCGAGTGGAAGTACTAAAAGTGAAGCACTATTCAAGAGAGGATTCGTCTCCTAAATTATGTGGGGTTAGTATCACGGCAACTCAAGTCAACTCAAAGTCGGTTTCTGGGCAGAGCAGTTCGATTACTCATAATTTCTATTATTAAACCAAGGACTTTGTATTTAGACTATAGAGTTGAATGTGGACGATGTTGGAATTTTAACCATTATCAAATTCAATAGGTCCAAAGTGATATAGTTTTGACGAAGAGAATTGCCGTAAACAATTGTCATAACTGGGTAACGCTTAATAAAGTGAAATGGGATTTTATCGAAGCTAAGTAAGCGACAAATTTGGCCATAATATCACACCACCTACTAAGTAACTGCGACCATTAACATTTGAATAGTTCGATGTTAATCGCTGACCAAATTTACATTTATGAGTCAAACAACCGAACTGATGAATTCTCTTTAGACCAAACGATTTAATTAGTTCATAATTGCTAAAAATTATTTAACATTTATGAAATTTAATATGATTTTGGAAATAAAATTGTTGCATATATTCATATTAGGTATGAATATATTGATCGATATGAGATATCGATAACAAATAGGTTAAATATGATTGTACATATTTAATTTAGGTTAAATGAGCTTACAACCCATGGTGTTTGGAGACGATAGGCGGTTGGTTCGTCTAGGGTTAGAGGCAGCTGCAACATAGGATTAGGGTTTGGAGATGTGTGGCAAAGATCTATCCAGAAACTTGCATAATTTGCTTTCTTATCCTACATATATAAATACTAATCTAAGAAACATATCTCATGCTAATTCATTTTGAGCCTCCATCTTCTTCTTCCTTTTCATGGAAGCAACTATTCTCTAAAATTATCCTAAAATCTCAAATCCAATTCAAGTTTAAACAAGAGACTATTTGATAGTGAAAGGTCGTTGATTCTAAACTAGCAATTTGACAAATCAAGAAATTTTAGAGGAGGAGAATTCATCATTTCAGAGTGGACTTTAGAGTATCTATTCTACGAAATGTTTATTTATGTGTTAATCATAGTATTGTGTTTTAAGGTTTTTTAATCATATAAACTTATGTATATAATTAGATTACAGTTATTTCATTTGTTAGGTGAGATTTTTTCATGTATTGTTGTTGTCACAATGGAAATTAGGTATGTGTATAAAATTTGAAGATCTAGTTCATTATTTTTGTTTGTAATCTGATATTAAATATTAAAATAATTTTAATTAAAAATTATATATTTTTATTCATATATATATATATATATATATTTGTGATTTAATATTTACATACTATCTAAATTAAAATATATGTTTCCATATTTAATGTATAATATTGATCTAAATTTTTTTAAAGGATTGTTTATGTTTATTATGAATTATGAGTGATGGAAATAATTTTTATCATTTATTTATATGTAACGACCCGTAGCATTAAATTTAGTGTAATTAGTGAATGAAGTTGGTTAAAAGTAAACTTTTTAATGATTTACTAATATAGCTATTGAATACAAACTTGAACAAGATTTCAAAATAAACAAATTTTGAAGATTTAAGTAATAACAAGTATTGAAAGGAAATGCTATGTATTGAATGTGTTTGGTAGTTGGATTAAATAATAAATTTTAGATTCATTAGATGTAAATAAAGCAACTGATTAATAACTAAAATTTATTTAAAAATCTAATATTGAATTTTTTTTTTGAATATTGAACAATTAAATTATTTAAATTGAATATTGGGATTATTTGAATAATTGAATTCTGAATTTAATATGATTGAAAATGACATTGAAAATTGATGTAAATTTTACCTAAACAACAATGAAGATTGTTAACAGTTAAAATTAGATCTAAAAGTGAATAATTAGAAACTGAAAATTTTATATTATAGTCGAGATGTTAAAAATAGCCTTCCGAGGCACAGTCACGGAATTCGATGAAACTAGTTCCACTGGATTTGTAATAGTGTATTACTATTAGATTTCAAATTTTGTAGCATTTGGAGTTATCGTTTGGTCGTACGGGATAGAAACGCGTTGAACTAAATATCAAAATTTTAATATTTTAATTGAGTTCAAAAAGCTATCTTCCACATATGATCGAATTAGTTCTCAAAACATATTCCATTATGTTCGGGATAGGGGTAAAACATTATAAATGTCAGGCATCATGCTTCATTTGGAGTTCGAAAAAAATTCAGAAGAATAGTGTTTTAGAACGTTGCCTATATAAGGACCCCTACCCCAAAACCCTAGCCCTAAACTATAGCCGCAGCCCTTCAATTTCTATGGCCGAAAATTGATACCCTTTCTCCCTCGATCTTTCCTCATCTGTGTGCCTATAGAGAAAACATTCAACTGCAAAAATCTAGAGCTCATCAAGATAAGGAGATCTAACGGTCATGATCGACGTTCGTGGCCCACAGTGGCGACAGTTCGCCTCTGTTTCGAAGCAGTTTGGGTTGAGATTTCTCGACATTCGAGGCGTTAAGCTACTCCGGTGCTTGGCCGTGGGGGAAGCTAGCTGTGACGTGCGCGTTGATGTGACCTGATATCTTATGGTGGTCGTAAGGAGGAGCGAACAAGGAAATAGCAAACGCCTATATGGTTTTTGGCTGGAACGAACGTACGTGTAGGAAGAAGAAGCCAATTCGCAGCCTGGATTCAATGAAACTAAGATCTGCGGCCAAATGTGATTAGGTTGATTTTAGAAAAAGATTTTGTAATTAATTATAATATTTAATTAATGTAAAATTTAAAAATGTGTATCTTGTTCATACGAGGTTGAAATTGGACGAAACAAGCGGCATTGGGTTCGTATGGTCGAGTAGTATGTCATGGAGTTGATTTGGAGTCATTTGGAGATAGCTAAAATTTTAGGTTAAACCGAACGTCGTTCAATTTAATTTAAAATTGAGAACTGAAGGTGAGTGTTTTATAACGCTCACAACGTACTAGAATATTTTACGCTAGTTAAATTTGAATTTATGAAGTGATATGATTTATTGGTCGTTGTTTGATAAATTTGACTGTTGTTTGAATTAACTGTTAGAAATTAAAATTGACAGTCAAATTTGAAATTGGAATTGAATTGCCAGTAAAATAACCGATATTAATAACTATGAAATTGTTGTGAATTATATTGTCTCTTTGTATGCTTGATTATGATGGTTGCTAATTGGTTGATATTTGGATGATTGGATGTTTATTTATTATATATATATACACTTTGTTATCACCTGGTAAAGTATTTACAGTATATAAACTGTAAATTGAATTTCGAATAAATTAATAAATACGTCGAAATGATATATACCTATGACACTGTGATTTGGATTGAAATGATATATATCCATCCTTGAAATTAAATTGAAATAATTGATCACTTGGCCATAGGATAGAAAATTATATACGGACACCGGATTAGTTAAATTAAATGATTCTAAAGTTTTTGATTTAAAGTTTATTTAAATGATTTTGATTTAAGAAATAAAAACCAATTTTTTTAGAAATAAAATTATTTTTGTACTTGAACTGGGGATGTTGAAATTAAAATTTGGTAATGGAAATTGTTTAAATAATTGAAATGAATTTTGAACTTATATTAGAAGTACGATTTGAATTTCGAAAATTAATTTGTTTTAAAAGGATTTGAAATTTCATTCGATCTTTGAATATTACTAAGTAAAAGTGATATAAAAACGATATTTTAAAATTGAGCTCAGAATTGAAATATATTTGAAGGTTTGAATTTTAAACTGAATATTGAAGGATAATTTGATTTAAATGTTTTGAATCGATATTTGAAAATCGAGCTCGAAATGAGTATAAATTGAAATTGAAATTGAATTTATTGGATTTGAAAGTGGAATTGACTTAATTTGAAATCGAAGTTGAAATTGATTTGAATTGAGATCGAAATTGAATCGATTGAATGGGAATTGGAATTGACTTGAATCAGGAAGTTGGAATTGAATTGGTTTGACTTTGAAACTATTTTCAAATAAATTATTTAACAATAAACCATTTATAATCCATATTCTTTAAATATTTAAATTATTTTAGTTTCCAAATTATTTTACTATATAAACCATTTTAATATTTAAATTATTTTTACATTTTAACCATTTAAACTATTTTTAACTACTTTAACTGTTTACATTATTTTTAACTATTTTAACCATTTACAATCTTTTTAACTATTTTAATTATTTCAACTATTTTAAACTATTCAAACTATTGTATCAAACTAGTCAAGGGTGGAATATTTATTTTAAATCATGGATTTAAATACGAATAGGTTAAAACGAAGTTATAACCTAAATTGAAATTCGGAACAATTTTGGAAATGAAATCGTGATATTAAGGCAAAAATGATTTTGAACTGAAATCGTATATTTCGAGTAAATATGATGATTTTGAAATGGATTTTATTTTGAAGTGAATATGATATTTTGATATCAAGTATGAGCTGTTTTCGAAAGGTAAAAGTACCAACCAGTGTGTAAAACGACATTTAGTTGTTAAAGAAAGCGGGACAGAATATGGGCATACTCTCTGTCGATACATGAACCACTTTAACAACTATGTAGGCGGAGGAGACTCTAGAACGAAGTGGTTGGATTTGGCGTCACTGTTGGATTTGAAGAAAGAGTACGATGTTGGATAGACCCCGACACTTGTGCTAATTTGGAATGACTAAAACAGGACGGCTTGACAGGGCGAAGTGGGCTAATTACACCGAGCGGACATCCGTTCTTCAATTTTCTTGGACTTGGTCCATATTATTTGTGACAACCCTGGTTTTGGATATTATCGGTTAATATTAAATTATATCGCTATCGTAAATTAAAATAAAATTGGAAAATTTTAATTGTTTATTTGGAATAAACAATGAATTCTGAAAATAAAATGAGAAAAATAAAGTTTGGAAATTATTTTATTTATTTGTATTAATAATGATCGAAAAATGGGTTTTATTTGGAAAAAATGCAATAATTGTATTAATTATTGCCAATTACTTCTTTTAATAGTTTTTAAAAGAAGTAGGGGAATTTTTAAAGGTCGTCTATTTGAATAAAAAATGAAAATTGGTTGAAAAATGAGTTTAATTATAAATTTGAGTTAAAAATGGTTTAAAAATAATTTTCCTAACCGAGAAAAGTATTTTTGTGGAATTTTAGAAGTTAAAAATTAGAGTTTTATTCATTTATTTGAGTAAATAGTATATTTTTGAAAAATAAAGGATTTTAATAATAATAATGTTTTAAATATAAAAATTAAACCTTTTCATAATGTAAAATAATTTATTTCATGTGTATGTAAATTTACAAATTTTGTTTGGTTGAAAATTGAAAGGAAAATGACTTTGTTTTGTAAATTAGTATATATAAGAATGCATTTGGTTTTATGTTAAGTAATTAATTTAGGCCATCATAGTTTCTTTTGTTTAATGGGTGCGTTAACCCCATTAGCATTTAATCTGGTTTGAGAAGGTGAGAAAAAAATGACAGTATGTTCATTTTACCTTCATTCTTCTTCTTTCTTGAAATAGAAATACTGTAAAACCCAACTCCATTTTCTCCAACCATTGGCTTTAAACTAAATTTCTTCAATGCAAAATGAAATCTTTTACAAGTTAGATATAATTAAAAGGTAATCTCACTCCAAAACTCACTATTTCATCAACTCCCAGCTTGAGAGATGGTTTTTCTAATTTACTGTAAAACTTGTTTTGCATGTACTGTTTTAAGTTTGTACATGTTATTTGAAGCCAGAATCTCCTTAAAGCTTGCCACATAAATTCAAGTTTTTACGTTCTCTATAGAAAGGTGAGTTTGTTAACTCATAATTCTAGCTGAAACAAGGTTGCTAATGCAAAGATCTGTGAGAAATATAGCTTACTATAACAAGTTTGAGAAGTTGCATTTACAGTTTATATCTTGTTTCCTTTTCTTCTTCTAGTGGCTTTATCTTCTTGTTCTTTTGATAATTTTCTGCCGGATCTTTTCTGGATCATGTATTAAACGCGTTAGTATATGCTTGCAAAATTTAATGGCTTAATTCTTTTGTTTGATGCTTCAAATCTCCTCTGGAAAACCAATATGAAGCTAGAAAATCAACTGTTGTAAGTCGTGTATGAAGGGTCGATAGGGGGAAGTGCCTTGGTCGACCTAGAGGTCGACCCAGAAGCTCGATAGGTCGACAGGCCTGTCGACCTATGGGATTGGAAGGTCGATACCCAGGTCGACATGCATGTCGACCTAGGGAGCCCTCTTTTGTTTTGTTGTTTCCATGTGTTTTCTTCAATTCTTGTTCGATTTCTATACTTTCTGCCTCATATTTTTGTGATATTTCCACTTGTGATTGAGGACCATAATACCTAACAATTGGCTAGCCAAGTTTTAGTGAAATCGAAATTCAAATTTTGGATTTAATTTGAACTGAACTCGAATATCGATTTGAGTGATTCCTTGGGTTTTTATTTGTCTTCGGACATGGATTTTTCCAACCAGCTTTGAAATAATTTTTAAAATAAATGGGCATTTTAAATAATTATTAAATGATATTTTCAAAGTATTTTCTAGTTATAAAATCTATATATTCTCTATAATAAGGGAATTTCAATATTATTTTCAATAATCATTTTCTTAAGTAAATTATTTTATATATAAAATACATTGCACTATTCGAGCGAATGAGAATGAGAATTAAATCGTTTAGTAAAACATGTGGTATGGGACATGTGCGTTTATTTTATCGATTAATTCCCGACTTGTCCGTTTAATCGTTTTGACCTTCGGGTTGAGTTTACCGATGAGATGAGGTAAACTTTTTACTGATTTGAGTGTGAAATTTACTAGCGGTTAGTAAACCGTTTAGTGCGAATGTGTGGTATGGGACACACTTTAACACTATTCGGGTTCCTATTTGAAAGTTTATGACACATTTGTCTAAGAGACGTATTTTCCAGTACTGGACCTTTGGGTCATTTGTCCTTTCGGATGTTTGTCTAAGAGACGTTTGTCATTGCAACGTATTTGTCCTTCGAGATGTTGTCCTTCAGGATGTTTGTCTAAGAGACGTATTTATTTGTCCTTCGAGACGTTTGTTTAAAAGACGTGACACCTTTTTTGGGAGAATAGTACTTGGCGGGCTTCGGCCATAAGCACATGCTATATCTTGGAGATGATTTCATTGATTCCTTTGTGATTTTCCAAGTGTATCGCCATTTTACATTATTGGCCATTTGAGTCATTCGAGATATTATATATGGCGACTACATCTTTGGAAATTGAACTTCTTATCGAGTTCTATATTTGAGATTTGATTTTGTCAACACTTGATGTTATTTGAGATTTGCCTTTTGGTGTTTATTTGAGATTTTATTCTCCTATTTGGAGATATAATTGCCTTATGGCGTGTTTTGAGATGGGATCTCTTTGAGTATGTTTTTGGGTTTGCCAATATGGCGGGTTTGAGATTTACCCCTAAACCATATTTGATGTTTTGAGAAACGCCAATGATATGAGGTGCACTTTTATTGGAGATATGTTTTAGAGTTTCATCTCTTTTGAGATTGTGCTCATGTTTTGTAATACCTTATACCACATGAAGTAACTTTCCTTACTTGACTATCTCACTTGAAGTAACCATATGTGTTAAATTGTATCTACTCTTTTGAGCGGTTTATCACCTTGCCTTGTGCTCACATTATCCCTTATCCTTATAAACTGATTTGTGTAGCTAGAATGACCCGTGTATTTTATACTCGGGTCTGACCAGGTGTTTCAGGTTAGGTACCGTTATGGACTTAGCATATTCTGCTTCCGCATGGACTTATCTGCTAGCCCTCTTTGTTGTAGTCTTTTTGTCGCTACTCTGATATGTATATTATTTTGACTTGTGTGTATATTGTGGTCGTTATACCACTTATGATGTATTGTTTGTATTGTATTGGGATGTATTAGTATATATGTATATATGTCTATTTGTTGTTCTGTGATGTGTTATGCATTTGAGTTGTTGTATTTTGTTTTGATAGATCCTACATCCACCTGTAGTTTTGTATTAAGCATTTATTAGATATGTCGATCCGCTTGAGAAAGGAAAAAATATAGAACACTAATCGACGTATTCGATAGATGTTTAAGACAAGACAATATATGGTTGCTCCTAACCAGCCCTATTCTCCGCATTAGCAGACGGTATTAACCAGTAATACTCTTTGTTAATGTGGGTCTCAGGTTGTGGCGTCACAGCTTGGTATCAGAGCTGAATTCAGAACAAAATAGGATAAACGTAGAACAGAAGCATATATTAAGACATATCCAAGTATAGTACAAGTGTTACAAATTCCTTAATCATCGTGCCCTTTACCTTATCGTGTCTTTTAAGATTGAAGTTCGGGATATGTCTAGGAATATTTTTATTCCGTAGTATTCCAAAAATATAATTGATGACATCTTATCTTAGGAGTAATCCTAATCGTGATTCTTTTACTCGAGTCCTCTTCAATATGGGTGCTTGACACTCATCCATGTCGGAGGAGTTTATTGATGTTTTTGGATGTTCTTATCTTGTTCTTTTGTGAGGATTGCGAATCCTATTGAGTGGATCCATAATATTTGACATGATGTATTAGGATTTAGGACTATTGCTTATAGCTTATCTTTTTGTGTGAATTAGCACGCCATTTTCTATCTAGAGTTTGGAGTGTTAAGATGATGTGGCTTGCCTATTATCAAGCCATATTCTATGATTCAAAGAATCCTATATTAGGTATCCTTATTTGGTTGATTTGTTGCTTCTTTTCCTTTGGAATGTTAACGATGATTTCGAAGTCTCTGTATTCACTTTTGAATATCGAGATGTTGATAATATATCTCAAATTTCAGTCATTGTGACTCTGTTGATTTCTGTGAGTCTATTCGGGTGTGACACCCAATCGGGCAATCGAGTATGGTATTGACCTCTTTTCCAATTCTTATCTTTCGATCATCCTTCCACGAGGATGTCCACTAGGGAAATGAGGTGATTCATTGAATTTATTTGATATTGCCATTCTTAACCTTTTGAGATATCCTCTTTGGATACTCAATTGTTGATATACTTTGTGATATTACTTCACTCGAAGTAATAATTTGTTGTCAGTATTACTTCTCCTCATTTGAGAAGATATTTACCCATGATTTTATATCTCATTTCTCTTTTTAAAAGTAGTGCTAGGGTCATTCCATAGCTTGACCCTACACCGATTTTTCATGAGCTACGAGTCGTAGAGGATAGCGTTACTCTTACTGCATTACGCACTCGTTATGAGTCTTATAAGTGGTTCGTTATACTTTTTGGAATAACGAACACTCCATACTATTCCTTCAGTCTTGTGAATCGAGTATTCTGGGAATATCACGATGATTTCTTCTTGTATCTTTGATTTAGAGAATAAGTTATAATTGGATTTTCCAATCTTTCAAATTGAAGATAAGTTTTTAAGAGAAATTGGATTTTGTGTTTAGGAAATTACAAAGAATATTTTGAGTATTATATTTGAGGTATTCTTTTTTAAAGAAAATGAATTTTTGTGTTGGGTTATCCATCTAGTTCTTTAAGAATTCTGGTCGATGCGTTTGGCCAACGTTATTGATAGGAATTTCCTAAACGCTGTGATGAGATAGTCAGATGGTAAATTGAGTTTTAATAAGTAAAGTTAGAAATAATTAATATGGTAGAGTATTAATTTTTATTTTAAATGTTTAATGAAGCTATTAAACCATAGTGAGTATTGGAGGAGTGGCGAGGCAGTTTTGATCGTTTGATCAACTCTACAGCCAATCGATGGAGCCATTCACTATAAAATCAATGACGAGGCAATACCCTTATATTAATTGAAATTTGAGAAATTGAATATGGTAATTTGTGTAAGTAAAAGTGAATAATTCTAATTAAAGGGATGTCTTAATTAGAAGAAAATATCATTTGATGCTTTGATTAATAAAATAATGTATTTCAGGTAAAAGTATACTTTGGTCCGAAAATTAAAATATTAATTGAATATTTTAGTACAAGTTATTAACGATGACTATTAAAATTTGTTTTGACATATAGTTATTTGAGTAATATTAGAGGATAGATATAAAATTCTATCTTAAGAGAAAATAAAGAAGTGATTAGTTTAGAACATTTAGTATAAATTTGTGAGCCGGTTTTTGTTTAAACTTAAATGGTATTAAAACTTATGGGTTTGAAATTGCAAAATTCTTTTGGAAACAAGTTTGAATTAATTATCAACTTTAATTAGTTTTATGTTGATAACTAGATGGAAATTTAAATTTTATGACAAGTAGAAATACGAATTTGGATTGTTTTGATAACAATTCATGTAGTATAATCATTTTAAATTGTGAAAATAATTTTAAACTTTATATATATATATATATATATATATCCCAAAAAATTATTTGGTGGATAATCAATAATCATCTCTTTATAATGGAGGAAATTAGTTATCTCTTTCAAAATGAGTTTTCATAGCTAATTGTTTTTAAAGCTAGATTTTGGAAGTAATGAAAATATTTCCACTTAATAAAATATTTTATGATGACTACATAAAGTTGATCATAATTTTGTATGTCTTAGATTTTCAAGGAAAAATAAATAATTTAATAAATGATTAGCAAAACGCTAGTTGAAAATTAGTTTGAAATCAAAATGGTTTGGGAGAATTTCAAACTTCGAATTGATTTAAAAGCTGAAATTTTGTTTGGAAAAGTGTTGTACTAAAACATCGATAACTTGAGATTTATAACTCCAAATGAGTTCAATCTTTTTACAAATTAAATATCTTTCAGTAAGCTATAAAAAAAAATTACCACTTTAAACGATTTTGATTTTACTGAGTCTAAAGTGGGTTTGAAAGTCGATAGGCAGTTTTGCCTTATTAGAAAATTCTCTAATATTTAAGCTGAAAGTAAATTTAACATAAATTTCAAACCGTAAATCTAATTTTGATGATCTTTATATTGCTGGAAATCTAAGACTAAGTAGAACAACTTTCATTTTATAAAAAAAATCATATTTGGTTGTTTGTTGGGTCAAAACATGCCTTCTTTATTGCAAGTCTAAAATGAAATTGACCTATTTTACCTTAATAATTAAATGTAGCACTTCTTATTATGAACATAAACTAATATCATCTATTTGAGTTAAGTACAGGTGAAAAGAGGGTAGTTAGAATATATTTGAAGCAGAAAGATTATATATAAGATTGTGCAAACTCATTGTAAAATGCTAAAAAGAAATGTATGTTTTCGGATTAAGTTTAAGAGTTAAATGATGGTCTATTTTATGTTTCCCGCCTATTGGTCAATGTATATTATATAAATCATTTTGTAATATTGTATACGACCCTCCATATAAAGGAGACTCCGTCGATTTTCTAGAAATTTCTAGCACTAAGAAAATTTGAGAAACAAATTGAAAGAAAATATAATATATGTTGCAAACTAGAGAATACCTATGGAAGAAGTAGAGAATAAACATCTTAAACTTTATTTACTCTAATGAAGAGTAATGAGGTTAAATTTAAAAATCTAAGTAAGAAGCTTTGGAAATTTTCAAGTGTTGAAAATTAAGAATTTTTAATCTTGAATATAATGTGTTGGAAAACTTTAAGAATATTTGATTTGTAAGAGAGAGTTTAAAAATATATTCCTTGAGTCTAACTTGGCTTTGTGAAATTATTTTATGACTTGCATTTATGCAGTCGTATGAGTTTGGTGATACTGGAGGAAAACCACCTACCCCTTATTGGGTTTTCTTTCCGTAATAGCTGTCAATATAAAATTGGTATGACTCCCTTCGTTGTGTTATATGGAAAGTCGTATCGATTATCATCTTGTGGGTTGGAGTTCGGGATAAAGTTATGATTAAATCCCGGCTCTGTTCATAAAGCTTCTTAGGAATCAATCTCACTTAATTTATCTATTGTGAAACATCATATTCGTGTTTTGCTTCAAAGGTGAAACGCCTTCGAAATATGGATGTATTGCTTGAAGAAATTCAATGTTCCACAAATCCTAGTAATTCCACTTGGGAAACCATAGAATTAATCGAGCAATCTTATCTTGGTTTTCTATCGTCTTGTGTTGAGGGTGAGAAATTTTAAACTCGAGCTTACCTATCTTACTTTGATTGATGAAATAATTATGTTGAATATGAACTCTTCTCTAGAAATTAAGAGGATGCAATTTTGTTAAGGGGGAAGTCTGCAATAACCCTGATTTTGGAGATTACTTGTTAATATTAATTGAAAATCAAAATAAAATTGGAAATTATAATTGATTATTTGGAATAAACAATAAATTATGAAAGTATAATGAGAAAAATAAAGTTTGGAACTTTATTTTATGTATTTGGGTTAATGATGATTGAAAAATGGGTTTTATTTGGAGAAAATGCAGTAATTGTATTAATTAGGGCCAATTACTTCATTTAATAATTTTTAAAAGAAGTATGAGATTTTTTAAACGTTGTCCATTGAAATAAAAAGATGAAAATTGGTTTAAAAATGAGTTTAATTACAAATTTGAGTTTAAAATGGTTTAAAAATATTTCTCTAAGTGAGAAAAGTATTTTTGTTGAATTTTAGAAGTTAAAAATAGAGTTTTATTCATTTATTTGAGTAAATGGTGTATTTTTGAAAAATAAAGGATTTAAATAAGAAGAATGTTTTAAACATAAAAATTAAACCTTTTTATAGTGTAAAATAATTTATTTCATATGTATGTAAATTTTAAAATTTTGTTTGGTGAAAATTGAAAGGAAAATGACTTTGTTATGTAAATTAGTATGTATGTGTGTGTGTATATATATATATATATATATATATATATATATGAATGCATTTTGTTTTATGTTAAGTAATTGATTTAGGCCATCATACTTTCTTTTGTTTAATGGGTCCATTAAGCCCATTAGCACTTATCTGGTTTGAGAAGGTGAGAAAAAGATGATAGTACGTTCATTTTACTCTTCCTTCTTCCTCTTTCTGCAAAGAAAAATACAGTAAAACCCAACTCCATTTTCTCCAACCCTAGGCTTTAAACTCAATTTCTTGAATGCAAACTAAATTTTTTTACAAATTAGATAATAATTAAAGGGTAATCTTACTCCAAACCTCACTATTTCGTCAATTCCTAACTTGAGAGATGGGTTTTTCTAATTTACTGTAAAACTTGTTTTGCATGTACTGTTTTAAGTTTGTACAGGTTATCTAAAGCTAGAATCTCCTCAAAGCTTGCCTCTTTCTTCATAAATTCAAGCTTTTACCTTCTCTACGGCAAGGTGGGTTTGTTAACACATAATTCTAGCTGAAACAAGGTTGCTAATGCAAAGATTTATGAGAAATATAGCTTATTGTAACAAGTTTGAGAAGTTGTGTTTACAGTTTATATCTTGTTTTTGTTCCTTCTTCTAGTGACTGTATCTTCTTGTTCTTTTGGTAATTTACTGCCGCATCTTTTTTGGATCATAGATTAGATCTATTAGTATATGCTGCAAAATTTGATGGCTTAATTCTTTTGTTTGATGCTTCAAATCTGCTCTGGAAAACCAATACGAAGCTAGAAAATCAATTGCTGTAAGTCACGTATGAAGGGTCGATAGGGGGAATTCCTGGGTCGACCTAGAGGTCGACCGAGAACCTCCATAGGTCAATAGGCATGTCAACCTATGGGCTTGGAAGGTCGACAACCAGGTCGACATGCATGTCGACTTGGGGAGCCCTCTTTTGTTTTGTTGTTTCCATGTGTTTTCTTTAATTCTTGTTCGATTTCTGTACTTTCTACTTCTTATTTCTACGATATTTCCACTTGTTATTGAGGGCTATGATGCCTAACAATTGGCTAGCAAAGTTTAAGTGAAATTGAAAACTCAAATTTTGGATCAAATTTGGATTTAATTTGAATTGAATTCGAATATCGGTTTGAGTGATTCATTGGGTTTTATTTGTTTTCGAGCATGGATTTTTCCAAGCGGCTTTGAAATAAATTTTAAAAATAAGCGGGCATTTTAAATAAATATTAATTGACATTTTCAAAGTATTTTCTAGTTATAAAATCTATTTATTCTCTATAATAAGGGAATTTCAGATATTGTTTTCAATAATCGTTTTCGGAAGAGAGTTTTAAAAGCTTGTTTCCTCAAGTAAATTATTTTATATATAAAATACACGTTTTTGCACTATTCAAGCGAACAAGAAGAAGAATTAAAAGGTTTGGTAAAACACGTGGTATGGGACATGTGCGTTTATCATAGCGGTTAATTCTCGACTTGTCCGTTTGATCGTTTTAACCTTCGGGTCGAGTTTACCCAATGAAATGAGGTAAACTTTCTACTGATTTGGGTGTGAAATTTACTAGCGGTTAGTTAACCGTTTAGTGCGAACATATGGTATGGGACATACGTTAACACTATTAGGGTTCCTATCTGAAAGTTTATGACACACTTGTCTAAGAGATGTATTTGCCAGTACTGGATCTTCGGGTTATTTGTCCTTCGGGACGTTTGTGTAAGAGACGTTTGTCATTGCGACATATTTATCCTTAGGATGTTGTCCTTCGGGATGTTTGGCTAAGAGACGTATTTATTTGTCCTTCGAGATGTTTGTCTAAGAGACGTGGTGCCTTTTTTGGGAGAACAGTACTTGGCGGGCTTCGGTCATCAGCACGTGTTATATCTTTGGGATGATTTCATTGATTCCTTTATGATTTTCCAAGTATATCACCTTTTAACATCATTGGCCATTTGAGCCGTTCGAGATATTATATATGGCGATTACATCTTTGAAAATTGAACCTCTTAACCAGTTCTATATTTGAGATTTGGGTTTACCTACACCTAGCGTTATTTAAGATTTACCTTTTGGCGACATTTTACGAGATTTTCCTTTCCGCGTTTATTTGAGATTTTGTTCTCCTATTTGGAGATATAATTGCCTTATGGCGTGTTTTGAGATGGGATCTCTTTGAGTATGTTTTTGGGTTTGCCAATATGACGGGTTTGGGATTTACCCTTACACCATATTTGATGTTTTGAGAAATGCCGATGATATGGGACACACTTGTATTGGAGATTTTTTTTAGAGTTTCTACTCTTTTGAGATTGTGCTCATGCTTTGTAATACCTTATACCACATGAAGTAACTATCCTTACTTGACTATTTCACTTGGAGTAACCATATGTGTCAAATGGTATCTACTCTTTTGAGAAGTTTGTCACCTTGCCTTATGCTTATATTATCTCTTATCCTTATAAACTGATTTGTTTAGCTAGACTGACTCATGTATTTTATACTCGGTTAGACCAAGGTGTTTCAGATTAGGTACCCTTATGGACTTAGCCTATTCTGCTTCCGTATGGACTTATCTGCTAGCCCTCTTTTTTGCAGTTTTTTCGCTACTCTTATATGTATATTATTTTGACTCGTGTGTATATTTTGGTCATCATACCAATTATGATGTATTATTTGTATTGTATTAGGATGTATCAGTATATATGTATATATATCTGTTTGTTGTTTTGTGATGTGTTACGTATTTGAGTTGTTGTATTTTGTTCTGATAGATCCTAAAGCCACCTGTAGTTTTGTATTAAGCATTTATTAGATATGTCGATCCACTTGAGAAAGGAAAAAATATAGAGCAATAATTGACGTATTCAATAGATATTTAAGATAAGACTATATATTGTCGTTATTAACCAGCCTTATTCTCTGCAATAGCAGACGGTATTAACCAGTAATACTCTTTGTTAATGTGGGTCTCAAGGTAGGGCGTCACCTTATTACTCTTGTTGTTGGTTTCGATTGGTTGACCTTGATTTGGGATAGCCTCCTTTTGACTCGATATGGGATGGATGGACGCGGTGGGCAATCATGGCTATGATGCGTTACCACCATCCCTACGACTCGAACTGATAGTATCCTACCTTGGGCATTGCCTCACGTGTCTTGTCATACTTTTAACCCTATACGAGACCCATACGATTTCGGTTTAGTGTTGTCGTATCACGGCACATCCCCGACTACCGACGTGTTACTGGTGGTATCAAATTCAAACCGTACGCCGGTGCTTAAAAACGCGTTAAGAGTGATTAATGTAAAGCTTTAACGCTAAAAAAATATTCATTTTATTGACTAGACATTATATATAGCGTATTCTACTACATATATATATATATATTTTTTACGGATTCTTAAGAGATGGAAAATCTTGTAACATCTCTTGAATTATTACACGCACGTTATACACTGGATAGGAGATGTGAAATCCCATGAACATATCAGACGTCGCTACACTCATATTATATGCGATATCGATTTAACTTACATTAGGATATTTTAGTCCTGACTCGAGTGTTTTCACTTTTCATTACGCTCGAGTCAGCCCTGAGTTTTTTAGCTTATTGAAGATTTATTCTAGATGACAAAGACAAAGATTTGGTATATTAATACTATTATTATTCCTACATCATGTTGTCGACTGCATTATTTATTTATCCCTAATGAATATATACCTCTGATAAATGTTGTATAGATCATAATCAAATGTATATTATAAACACTTCATGAACTGTTTATTTGATTATTATATTTTGTCGTTCCGCTGCGAGATTCCGTGTTTGTTTTCTTCTTCTTTTCTTATTTTTCTTGATTAACCCCAATGATTATCTATGTTCTGGATTTTTTCGATCGGACATGTGTGGACTATTGTCAATTTAAACCTTCCGAAATGTGGGTCGTCGTAGTTGGTATTAGAGCTTTAGTTTAGTGATAACCTTAGCTTTGTGGGGTAACCAATTAGAGATAGGGTCAGTAGTACCCTAGAATGAGTTTGAGTGTATTAATAGATATGAGCATTTATTTGTTAGTGAATATAATAGTTGTTTTACATTGTGTTGATTGGTCTATTGAGGTGCATATGAATTTTGGTCAATATGAGCAATTAACGTTGTTGATAGGGATCACTGAACACTTGAATAGAACAATTTGACACAGTATTGGTTTGAAATGGGGAAAATGAAATAATTTCACTCTGATTATATTTTATATATAAAGGAAAATGTTTTAGAAATTATTAGGGTGTATATAGTGTGTTTGGTTGTTAGGAATGATAATATTGATTATTATCATTAATTGGTTGTTTTGCCTTGATGAAGGATGTTTATTATAAGATAAACAATGATAAAAAATTTATGAAATGTTTTAATAAAGTGAAATTATGTAAGTATAATTTATAAATGTGACTTATTAATTAAAATGGATTTAAGTTGAGAAGTTTTGAATCTAAGACCCAGGAATTTTGAAAATGGTTTTCAAAGTTTTGGAAAAATATAGTGACATTATTTGAAAAATATTTATGAAAAATATTTTGAAAAGTATTTTAAAAGGAATGAATTCGGTTCTCCCCTCTTTTGTCACTGGAAAATAATTTCGGTGATGACTGAGCAGCATTACCGACGTTCATTTTCGAGTCTCAAAATGGATGAGACTTCTGAGGAGCTTTGCTTCGAAATTGTTTTGATAATTGGACTTTGATTTAAACTCCAAAAGTTTGATTTGATACATATAAGATATAAGTATACATACTTATTTTGAAATGATTAGAAATGAACTCGGTGTTTCAAATTTTTAAGTTTTGTTAATTAATATCTTCGAATTATTTGAATGAAATGAAATATTTGAATTACCTAGGCTTATAAAATAAGAGAATTAAGAAATCTTAGCTAAACATTTAAGAAACTTTAGAGTTAAAGTTTGTAACTCTTAAATTGAAAGTTAAGAAAATTTAAACAAGTTGAAATAGTGAACATTCTAATTAAGTAAAATGAATTAGATTAATTTGTATAATATGAAAATTGCATTCTAATAACATATATTAAGAGTTACCAAATGTCAAAAATTAAAATGATGATTTGGATATGTAATGGGGTATTATACAAGTAAAGAAAACCTAAAAGTAATATAAATGGAAGTTTAGTTGTAATAATAAATTTATACTTAATTTGTATATTATGAAATGATATTGATTAAATGGAATAAGCAAGTGAACTCAAGAAAGTCGGCAAATGAATCAAATAATATCTTTGTAAATTGGATATAGAATTAAATATAAATTTGTAAAGAAATTGTGAAGTTGAATTTGTAACTTTTGAGATAACTATAAACTTAGATAAAACCACATATAAGAAGTCGGATTCTTATAGAATGATTATAAACTAAATTGATGATTAATAAAATGTTTCACGTTAAATTTATTACTAAATGAAATTAGGAAAATGAATAAATGTAAACAAAGTAATTGGTATAGCTAAGAATCAACAGAACTGAATACATAAGTTGTACATATATTATTTTTATTCGCATAACGATTTGATCCATATTCGAGCATAGAATTTCGAGAAAATTTATATCTATCCGAGTAGGATTTTTCATTCGATTCTCGACAGCGAACCAGGGATATGGATTTTTGTTGATTCTGGAATTTAACTCGATATGGGGTGGATGGACGCGGTGGGCAGTCATGGCTATGATGCGATACCACCAGCCCTACGACTCGAACTGGTAGTATCCTACTTGGGCATTGCCTCACGTGCCTTATCATACTTTTATCCCTATACGAGACCAATATGATTTTGGTTTATTATTGTCGTATCACGGTGCATCCCTGACTATCGACGTGCTACTGGTGGTGTCAAATCCAAACTGCACGCCAATGCTTAAAAACACGTTAAGTGGGATTAATGTAAATCCTTAATGCTGAGCAAAATATTTATTTTATTTACTAGACATTATATATATTGCGTATTCTACTACATATAAATATTTTGACGGATCCTTAAGAGATGGAAAATCCCGTAACATCTCTTAAGTTATTGCACGCACGTTATACACTGGATAAGAGATGTGAAATTCCGTAAACATCTCTGATGCATTTACACTCATGTTATATGCAATATCAATTTGACTTAAATAAGGCTATTTTAGTCCTGACTCGAGTATTTTATCTTTTCATTACGCTTGGGTCAGCCGTGAGTTTTATAGCTTATTAAAGATATATTCTAGAAGACGAAGACGAAGATTTGGTATATTATTACTATTATTATTCCAACATTATGTTGTTTGTTGCATTATTTATTTATTCTGATGTATATATAACTCTGATAAATGTTGTATAGTTCATAATCAAATGTATATTATAAACAGCTTCATGAACTGTTTATTTGATTATTATATTTTGTCATTCCGCTGCGAGATTCTGTTTTTGTTTTCTTCTTCTTTTCATATTTTTCTTGATTAACCCCAATGATTATCTATATTCTGGATTGTTTGGATTGGACATGTGTGGATTATTGTCAATTTAAACCTTTCAAAATGTGGGCGTCACATTATATATTATTATTAATATTCAATGGTTATCTGATTCAATAAATTCATGTAAAATAATACATGTTTTCAAAATTCATTTGTATATATTTTTAAATGAATTCTTCATGTCAGTTGCCTTAGAAAAATTTCAAATTTTTTTCAACTTAATTTATATTTTTTAAAATTAATTTATTTTCGGCTTGTTATCAATTATTTAATTAAAAATATTATTTTAACTGAGAAAACTCTAGAAAATTTTCTTCAGTCTTAAAATATGTTTTTGGATTCTCTAAAATTATAAAACTTGAATTTTTATCATATAATTATTTTATATTAATTTATTGTGGCCGAAGCTGCTTAATACAATACACACACACACACATATGTGTGTGTGTGTGTATAAATCATTGTAACTTCATATCTGATATGTTTATTAATTAGTAAGTTAAAAAAATTAATTATTTTAATATATACACACACACACATATATATCTTTCTTATTATTAATGGTACAGTATATAGGTAAACTAATAAATATTTTATGCAATGTTATAATGATAAAACATATTTTATACATACATAAATTTATACACGCACACACACAAATTATCATTTCAAATTTATAACGTATGTTCATGCATATATTTGACAACATACAATACATACAAAATGAGCTAATGTGTCTGTTGCAATGTAAATCCCACCATCTATACACCGGCATGTCATACCCTACACGGATTGCTATGTTACACTTGCATACACATATATATGTATATATGTATATGTTACACACACGGATATATATATGTATGTATGTATGTATGTATATTTATATAAGCAAAACTAAAATTAAATAAATTTTAAATTACAATTTGTAAATTTAAATAAATTTTATACACAAACTGATATGTTGCACTTAGATAATTTATAGTGGATACATTTGGACATAGCTACATTTCATGTCATGAATAATTTTCTAATTAATGACATTTAATGAATCAATCAGTAATTAAAGAGAGATAATGAAAGATTTCGCTCTCCATTTAATGCAATTTATGCTCTCAATTAATTACTTGCTTTGGAGAAAAAAAATGAAAGGTTTCCTTCCCTAAATGAACTCTTACAAATAAAATTCAGGTGGCTATTATAACAATCCTGACTCGACCTTCAAAAATCGGCACCGTACTTCACTTGTACTCAAATGACGCAGATTCAAACGCTGAATCTAGCTCGCCGGAGCTTATAACACATTAAGTACAACAACACAGCTGAAGAAAAGAATGAATATCATATACAACTCCAATGATACAATATCCAAATATACAATAATGACCAATATCAGAGATACAATAAATTGCTACAGCGGAAAACACCAATGAACTAGCAGCGGAAACAACTAAAACTTGAAACTCCAGAAGAAACACCAATATCTGCAATCTCCATATATAGCTCGAACCACCATCAAATTGTATCAAGCTAAGCAAGGTCAGTCGTCTTAACCAAAGACTTCAATATCCAAAGTCTTCAAAGAATTCCAAAGAGAAAGATGAAAGCTACTGAATCGATATCTACTATCTGAAAAACCCTACTCTAGACTGCCCGTGTGGAAAATTCGTGGGCACCCAGAGTTTAGAAAAGGAACAATAAACTCCAGTCAGTCATGGGACTAGCATGAGCAAACAAAAAAAGTTTATCTTTAAAACGAACAAAAGATTTTTAAAACATTAAAATCTGCAATACTTTTTGGAAAATGGAACTGCCATAAGGCCTCTCGCCACACAGACAATGCAAGCGCACACTTGGAGGAGATTTCTCCCTATGAAAGTCCAAAACAATGCTTGATACGCGAAAACCATTTTGATATTATTATTAGTGCATAGTGCAGAAAACCTTTCGAAAATATAATGTTAATCTTAGCCAGCATACCACAATTTGTCGTATGCCTACTATAGCTACCACGTTAAATGGCAGGTTATACAATTAAAACCGTACAAGGCACGTATTGGTTGATTGGATTTCCAACAAATGGTCAGGCTAAGGAACTTCCCACACTGAAATGGAACGCCTCTAGAAGGACACCCCCGAGAACCTAACCGGATCTCTGCCAAACAAGGCCGATGCTACCTCACGCTTTAACCAAGCTGTAACTAGGTAACTAGCACACGAGCTATGCCATCCCCAGTCATTACCGACCTTTATCCGAGCGCTCGACACCAACAACCACATAGTAATAAATTTTCAGTAACCACATAGGTTAAATATCTGGGCTCCATACCATAATACCACCTCTTATCCAGAAGGAAATGGACATATCCTAGGTGCGCGACCCCTAAAAACCTTGCCGCAACATTCATGTTTCGACCATTTCCGGATTGTGAGTCTCGACGAAGTCTCGTCCACAACGCTCCACGCTTTTTCACAAAGCCATGCTTCGATCAACAAATGATCATCAGCACTTCATATGAGACATTACCGAATTGGTAATGTATCACTAGTAACCATCAACTACATAACCTCTGAGCTCGTACGTCTCAGAGAAGGGTGTTAAGCTAAGAGAATAAATCTCCACCACCAAATAGAAATGTATTCGATAGATACCAGCTTTACATCTCAAAGTGTAATGTCAGACACACATCCATACAAGTCTGTTCCGGGTTCGAACAGAACCGAAGGCACGTTAAAAGAAGCCCTTGCAAATCCGGGTATTCACAATCCCGGTCGGACTTCCCATCACTTAGGGAATCTCTATACCGGAGCCTGATGAAGAGAAAATCGACAAGCAATCCTTTCGGTTTCAAAAATACCCGGTCTTCACCACCGGTCTTCAAATGTTATCCATATACGTCGTTTCATTATTCGCAATGGGTTATATGACACAAAGCTCCTCTCACGACTAAACCGAATAACGAGCGCAATATTTAAAAATCATATGGATACTGGGGTCTCAGTTAAATCACAGCTTAAAGCCCAAAACCTTTCATTTAAATGGTTAAAACAAATTACCATTTCCAATCTTTTTAAAAAAAGGATTCATTTCAAAAACCTTCAATGATTTAAACAATTTCCACACTTAAATCTTTTGAATAGAAGATTCACTTTTTAAGACCCCTTTCAATTTAAAACAAGGTTCACCATTCTTTCACAAAGATTCATTCATAGCCTTTCAAACCAATTCCATTTCAAATTGGACTAACTCATCCGGTCTTTAAATCAAAGACTCATTTTATAGCTTTCAAAACCCGTTTCCAAAGGTTCATTCATAACTTGGAAACCCATTTCATTTCAAATTGAAATCTCTTTAACACGAATTGGAAATTCATTCCTTATATGAATCTATTATTTGAAAATAAATAGTTTCGTTTCGAAAAAATCCAATTACATTTTCACCAGTTAAAACTTTTCAAATATAAAACTTGGGTTAAATTCAAATTTCCAAAACACTTTCAAAATGGTTTAAAACCCATATAAACACTTTTATAACTTGTATACATTTTTAAACCATAATTTCAAAACACAGAATTCAATTTCAAATCTTGAATTCAAATTTAAATCAAATTATTTAAATTAAAAAACTTTATTAAGTTATTCAAAATAACTTTTATCCTCAAAACTCCTTTTCAAAAGCTTTTCACATTTAACCCAATTCCATTTCCAAATCATTTGAATCCAAAATTTAACTTTTAAAACCTTTTCAAAAATCTGTGACTTAACCGATTTCCTCGTGAAATCCATATTTGTGTGTGTGTAGTGTAGTCCAGGCGTTTTACACACAATAGTGCAACAACATCAATCATCACAGATTCAAGTATAGCAATATCGATAAGCGGTATAATCTACAACGCTTATCCTTATTCAAAGATTCACAGATAAAGTAAATTTATCAATTAAAAGATTCACCATTATGATTCGATGTGGGTTTCGGATAACTAACTAGAATCTGACTCCCTGTCGCATCGAAATTCAAATGCCGTTTTACGGGCCAAGGGGTTTTTTACATTCACATAGCAGTATATTCATCACAGATATCACAGTTCAGCACAAAGCAATTCATATTACATAGCATCACAATCACATAGCAGAGATATCAATCCATACACAACATTCAATAACAAATCAATCATCTTCAATTAAGATGAATAAATCGTGTGGTTTAAATTAATTAACCCCAAAATTATCATAAATTATCTTTAATCAATGATTAATTATCATTAATTAATTAAATCTTAATCACCTTCATTAATTAATCATCCCTTAATTAATTTTCTTAATTAATTAACCTTTAATTACTTGATTAACCAATCTTTAAGCATCAATTATCCATACTTAATTACTTTCACTAAGTAATTATTTTTAAGTAATTAATTATTCATTAATTACTTGATTAATCAAACTTAAATTATTAACAAATTTATCTTAACTACTTTTATTAAGTAATTAACTTCAAGTAATTAATTTCCTTTAACAAATATATTAACTTAAACTTTTAAAGTTATTTAACCATCAAAACATTCTTTATAATAATTAACTTTTAATTAAGAACATTAAAAAATCAATCCCTTATTTTGTCACATCATTAAATCACCTTTGAAAAGATTTTAGACATTAACCTATTATAAAATTACCCTTTTTAAAAAAACAATTTCAAAACATTTTAAAACTTGAAAAACTTGTTTTTAACTTGTCGATGCTTTATTTTGAAAACTTTGTTAAATCTTTGCCCTTTAAAATTAACTTAAATTTTGAACCAGATCATCACTCTGTTCAAACTCGAGCCAAAAGCCTCATCAACCTGAGCCTGCCTCGAGTTCTTCTACAACCTCCTCTGCTTCGAGTTACCATGCCAATTACTTCGAGTTCGACTCGAATATTCTACTGCTTCTTCTTCCTTCAACAACTACCGATACACAATCAAATGCTCATGCACGATGCACACAAATCTATCCACCTCCGATCGGTCTTGCCACCACCTACACGTCGACCATGACCGCCTCAACCTAACCGACCACCCAGTATCACCAAATCCACCATGAAATAAAATGGAGCTATCGAGCTCAACCTGGAAACCCAAACAATTTTCCTAAATCAATGTCGTGCCGACGATCTCGACCTCCGGTCACCCCGCCTTCAAGTCCAAACCCTCACAACTCATCCACGAAGCTTCTCCCTTGGGTGCGATCAGCCCAAATCTCTCGACGACGTCGCAGTGACCACATTAACTCCATTGAGAGAGAAAAAGCTCGTCGAACCCTAGTTCGACGTTGTGACAATGCCACAGCGATGGTAAAATTTCATCACCATTTTTCTAATGATTCCCACGGGCTACCCTACCTCCAGGCCCAATCAAGATGACGCCGACCATCTCGTTCGCCAGTATTAGCCCAAAATACCATTTCCGTTTAACTCGAAATATCTCGATATTTACAAACTTAAAAATCCATATATAAACATTTAAAATCATGGTTTTCGAATATGAATTAATTGATATGACTGAATCTTGAATTCATGCAAGTCGAAATCTTGACAAATTTGAGTTTCCCTGTATATTTTCATTTCCAGACAAAATAACCTACAAATTTATCTTAAAAATATTTTTTAAATTTAAGGTTGTGTTAATTCAAACACATTCTATTCGAACATCAGAGCCTAAGAGAGATTAGAGGATTAGATGTTTGAATTTTGATCAGGGTTTAAAACCTGTAACCTATACAGAACATCAACATGCATGCATAATCACACAACCATTCTAGCATATTCACATCATGGTTCCAATATAAATTCAAACATCAAGATAAAGGCAAGATCAAAGAGTTTGCTCACCAGGAATTGAAGCGGATTAGAACTGAGAACAGTATTTAAAAATTGGAAACTTGCATTGATGTTGATCTGTTTTTGACCTGCTTCTTTGAATTTGTTGATGTATTTGTTTGAAACTTTATCTTTGAGTCGCACTTACTGCTTTGATTTGAATTTGTTTGTGATCTGATCTATAGCTTTAAATCATTGCATTATCTTTTGATTTGCATTTGCCTTGCTCATTTTTCTCTTTGGTTTATAGTTTTCTTCCAGTTTACAACTTTTTAAATCTGTTTTGGTTCCAAATTAAAAACTTTGAGGTGATTTTGTTTTGGTTCATCTTGCTTTTGATCTGCTTTCAGGTTTGAAACTTTCAGTTTTTTTTTCATTTTTCCACATTGAAAGCTTTTGCTTGTTTGAGTTTATTTCAATGCTTGAAGAATTTTGAAAACATATTTATTTTGGTGGTTTTGATTTTTGAGTTAATTTTGGTTCTATCTTTTGTTTTACAGATTTTTGAATATAGTAGAAAGAAGTTTTGAATAGAAAATGAAGAACAAAAAATCATCCTGATTTTTTTCTTATGCAAAATTTTATATAAATTATTTATTACAATTTAAGAAGGAGATTTATGCCACTTGTTAAGGTAAATGAACACTTGTAATATGAATGAGATTATAAATTTACAAATGTCGTTTAATGATTAAATCGTGTTTAAGTCCTTAATATCGCTTTTTATGTTCAAATCCCTCTACATATTTTAATTTATAAATTTTTGTTCAGACCCTTTTCTCTAATTGATTTAAAAATTCATGTGTATATTATTTGCTATCTTTATTTATTTCCTTCTTAAGTTATTATACTTAGATGGATAACTAGAAAGAAGTACTAGTGTTAAAATGAGTAATTTAACTTTAATTAACCTTTTTAGAAAAATCTTATATTAATCTCTAGTTACAACTTCCAAATATAGATATATATTATAATTGGAAAACAACCTTTTATAAATTTCAAATATAATGTACTTCAAATTCATTTTATTCTCAAGTTATTTCAAATTCAAAAATTAATATACAATCAATTTGTATTTATAAATGAATAAAACAAATAAAATACCTTTTTATAAATAATTTTTATTCCATTCATCATCTATTTATATATACAAAAATACATTTTTATTTTTTAGGAAATTTACAATTTAATTCACAATTAGATTTATAATTAATATATTATTAAAAAATATTTATTTTTGAAATTCCAAATAGAAATTCTATTTTAAAATCATATTTACATTCATTTATATTAGTAAACAAACAAATATCTATTTAAATTTGAAAAATACCAACTTAATTCACGGTTTATTCCAAAAATTAAATTAATTACCAATTCAAATTTGATTTAAAAACAGGAATGTTACAACCATGATACACTACACATATAAATTAATTTCATTTTAAACTTACTTAAATTAAATACATGATTTTATTTAAACTAAATTTAGAAAAGTTCTAAATGGATTTAGTGTTCATAGGCCTATTAAAGATTCAAAATGATAAAAAAAAAATCATTCATTTCTTCCGCTATAGGGTGGTCTAGTTCCTTCAATGGTATTAAAACACAATTGCCTATGCATTCTAAATTAGTCATGTTAAGGCTAATTAATTAAGCTTGCATACTTAGTACAGTGTTTAGAACGGTGACGTCTATCATTCGAATTGATTAATCAAGTATGTTGTCCAAACTGGTTACCTGCCTGGCTTAAAAGGTGAAGTGAGACCAAAAGTTGCCCCTAATAGAAAATGCTCATTTTGAATAGGTCCTTGGGCTAATTATCAAAATATTTTTGAAAATTAAGACAAGATTTTAAATTTAAAAGTTCAATTAAAAATGTTTATCATAAAAGGTTATAATATAACATAAATTTTCAAAATGTTTGAAAATGTGATGAAAATTTTCAAAATGTTTGAAAGTATTTAATTTTTAATTTCTAAATTTAAAATTTATTAATAAGATTAATAAAATAAATCAAATAAATGAGTTAATAAATTAATACTTATATGCATGTATTATATTTGTTGATATATGCTATGTTAATTTACAAGTGTTTAAGATAACATAAGTATACATATATGTTTGCAAGATAAATTTTGAAATTGATATAATTTATTTAATTAAATAAATTAATTAAAGGTTAATTAATTAAATAAACAAAAATACACATATATAACATATATATGTTATATTATAAAGGTTATAACATTCACTATAAATATAATAGTAGATATGTTCAATATAAATGTTATATTGGAATACTAATATAAAATTAATGAAAGAGTTATTAAAATTAAATAAATAAAATTTAACTAATAAATATTTGACATAAGACTATCATAAAAGTAATATGAAATATAAAGGTTATAAAAAAAATAAAACTTTAATGATATGGATGTATTAACTAAAGGCGGAATATTCAAGAAACCCAAATAGATCTAAGGAATGAATACATATGTAAATGTACGTATACAATGATTTTCGATGTGTCTGACACTTAAATCTCGAGAGTATTTCATAAGAAATACATTATTCCATAAATCGATATCACTCAATATAATATATTGAAGATTATGAATCTTCAATATAATGTTGTCCTCTACCATATATATATATATATATATATATATAACAAATTACTTGCATACTGCTTAGTTGTTGAGCAAATTCAAGCTAGGGATGTTATGTATAGTATTAGTAATATACTGAGCAAATGAGATAAGATATCTATATGTATTTGTGAATTTATTAAGATTGATAAATGTTTATCAATTAATATAGATAAATGAATAGAAGATTGACAAATACAAATATAACATATACTTACTAATAAATGCTTCTTGCATGTCAACGTTTTAAAACCCATACAAAACTTGATTTGCAATTACTAAATATATTCGTAATTTGATCGCTAACACGTTTATTTGTTGAAACCATGTATTACATTCTATGAGTTTCAAACTCTATAAGTAATACAAAACCATGGATATTTAATCTATGTACAATGCATATAAATGTTATATGGTGAATGTTCAAAGTTTGTAATGTACAATATTTTGATGAAATTAGTTCATTCGAAAAACAAATTAAAATTTAGTGTGAGATCAAGTATTAAATTTGATTGGTCGCAGAAGGATCTTATTGTGTTAAATGTAACACTAGACCAAAACTACCATATAAATTTCTTAGAATTCGGTCATTGAAATGTCAGTTTTATCAATTTATGTAAGTTGCATCATATTTGATGTCGTTAAATGTCAAGGATGATCAAATGCATCTTTGTAAAGAGTTCGTTATGATATCATAGTAAGGGTATTCTTTTGAATGGTTCGACCAGTAAAAAGAAAATGAATCTACAAAAGTAGATGTGATTTAAGGTACAGCTGGTATGAAGAGACTGAATAGTCACTTCTACTTCCTAAAGAAACATCGAAAACAAGAATTGTAATGATAACTGACACTTAACATTGGAATAAGAAATACAATTTCTATTCAAAATGAATTTTCATATAGAAAATTGTTTTCTATGAGATTTATTTCTTTAAGTTCAAGATATTTGATCAAATAAGTCTCCATCGTAAACTAGTTACGATATATGAAATAAATAATCTATATTAAGTGAATGATGGACCTTCGAATTCAGTATGTTATTATAGGAATGACGGAAATAGTGGGAGCATGGCATATAACACTTATTGATTGTGCCAAGTTATGTAAATTGTTTTCGTAATATGTACCGCACATCATTTATGAAATAATGACTATGTTTTTGTGTTGACTAAAAGGTAAGCATACCTATAGTTCAATATAGATATTATGTATATTCGTTATGAAATAAAACTGTAATGTGGTATCTGTTTCCATAAAAAAAGTAATGTATTGGAAAATACAGAGGTATATAATATTATCTACAATTATTTCAAAAATATAGGCTAAGCTTAGTTTTGTGAAATAATTTTATTATATGACTATGAATCATATGATATTGGTTAATTATATCTCAAACAATAAGGGGCTATGCACCCATTTAGTAGAAGCATCATAAGATTTAGTGAACTTTTTGATTGATACATAAAGATGTATGAAATCATAGATCTATTAATACCAAAACGGTTCCACGTACTTTGTCATATTCACTGATGAGTTATCACCGACATGGGCATGTGCATTTGATACTTATGTAGTATGTCTATGTAAACTCATGGAATATACAGCGGAAGTAAATAAAATAACATGCAATAAAAATAATATAATTCGATTTGATTGAATATATGAATATATTGGAAAGAGTTCCAAATGTATCTAAAAATAAACAAAGATTCAGTCTCAAAAGTCACTCCACAATGTGATACATAATGATGTATCAATAAGGAGTAATCGAACTTTATTGGACAAACCACATTCAATGATTCGTGAGGTAGAGTTAATTTCTTTCTATAAGGTCGTGTACTTACGAGTAGTACACAAGGTTAATATTATTTCGTCTAAATAATATTTTACAAAATCATACAAGATAAGGATTTATAAGAAAACCCAACATATCATAGTTCAAGGAGTTGGCAGGTTATATGAATCAAAAGTCTGCACATAATAATTGTTCATGAGGGATCTTATATGAACCTCCTTAAAAGGACTTCGGGAAAATTGTCATTAGATGGCATATTTATGTTTTGAATGTAAGTTTTGTAAACTAGAAACAAATCGGTTTTATAAATAAGGAAATTCATAGAAGTTTATGAATACATATTCTGTTGCACTAAAGAACCATTATTGTTTCAAGAAATACCGACTCCATTGTGAAGGAATTTCTTTGAGTAATTATTAGCAGTAAAATGGAATTGGATATGATCCATAGATAGAATTGATTAGATGAGAAGAAATGAAATTAAATAACCTAAACTAACATATCACATTAGGGTATCTAATAAGTATTCTCGCACATTGAAGAGGAACTATGAGTTTCTTATCAATGTCGAAAATATATAATCCTCGGTTATTTAATTAAACTGTTAAGAGTGTTGACTCTATGATATGGTATGATGCGCAAATCTGAAAGAACTTCAAATACGCTATCAAAATATAATTTTCATTATCATAACTGAAGGGACATGATCCATTAGCCATGATTGTTTCTTTATGAGCAAGACTTATGTAGTTGGAATTAAATGAGAAATGTTGCTAAGAATAACCTCGTAAATTCTAATAGTTGAAATTACTGTAACAGATTCGTTATTATACGTACTCAAGTTAATTCAGATTTACTCACAAAACTGTCGCCTAATATGACTTTAGGTTTTGGTATATAAGTGTTGAAATAGAACATTATAAATATAGATTTAAACTAGACTGGTTGCACATAACAACCAAAGTGTCTTGAAGTCAGTGGGAACGATGTCGAGTTTGTAGGATTTTGGATATAATCCTAGAAATGATACGAAAGTATCATTTTTTAAGGATCAAGATTGAATAAGTATTTTGATAGAAATATCAAATAGTTTGATTTTCAATTAAAGTGCAGAGGAAGTGTTTGCTCATAAGAAAGAACATAAAAATGCACATTGATATTTCTAAACCATAAGTAAAGAACAAAATACTGATTGTTAATGATGTACTTGTGTTAAAATCAGCTTTAGTTGTAATACTCGACATTGGATTAATAAATGATGCCTTGTATAATAATCATAAAAGATGATGGAATGTCCTAAACGATATACAGTGACGTTTATTAAAATGTTTGATACGAAACATGTAAAATTGATCCCTTTGCATTAACAATAAGAATTATCATACATGTTATGTTGTCTATGATATCATGATTTGTTTATGTATTTGATACGTGAAGCAAATATCAAATCCAAATTGATATCACTAAATGGTCATTTGAAGTGTTATTATGTATTTATGAAATATCAAAGAATTGTTTACAGGAATAATTATGAAGGAGTATTTGTACTCAAACTTAATAAGTGATACTATGAATACCAAGTATGATTTACAAAATAATAATTTCTTTTTTGCTACTAACTGAAAATATATTTAGTTTTATTTTATTATGGATATTTTGAATATTCGTAATAAGATAAACCTATAATAATGGGTATTTGTTTTCATAACAATGTAATGGATTACCTATAGAAAATACAATAGTATCTACAATTTAACAATTATTTTTGAACCATCTCTTTGATAAATAATTTTTCAACCTTATGATTATGAATCATATGGTACTATTGAATTGTATCCCAAATAATTAAGGGCAATGAAAGCATCCGTTTAGCGGGCATGAAAAAAGTTGATGAACTCATCGAATTAATATACACACATACACACAAAATCCAAGGTCCATTTATATCAAAATAGATTCACTTTCTTTGTTAACTTTACATATGAGTTATCATATGTATGAACACGTTTATTCGATATACAATTAACTTGTGTATAATATGTTCATGTAATATAACACGAAAGCAGAGAACATAACATGTAAATAAAATAAAAAAATTCAATTTGATCAAATATACAAGTATATTGGAATGTGTTTCAAAAGTACGTAAAAATGAATAAGATTCAATCTCAAAGTCACCTCTTCCTATGATACATAAGAATGTATCAGTAAGGAGTAACCAGACTTTGTTGGGTAAAGTACGTTTAATAATGAGTGACATTATGTCAAATTATTTCTACAAGAATATGTGCTTAAGGATAAGT
The DNA here is from genome assembly GCA_030765085.1 of Allium cepa. Lineage (NCBI taxonomy): Eukaryota > Viridiplantae > Streptophyta > Magnoliopsida > Asparagales > Amaryllidaceae > Allium > Allium cepa. The sequence goes on along the minus strand of CM060928.1, from coordinate 346,409,010 downwards.
ACATTGGTTCAATATTATTTTATTTAACGCAATATTTGATAGAGTTAGGGGTATGCCACAGGGGTAATTATGTAATTTGTTATATATATATATATATACTCATTGACCAATCTTGTTCGAAATAAAGGTGTTTTCTTCTATTATAACTTGATATAATATGTTATATTAATTATTTAATTTAATTAAAAGTATATTAAAAGAAAATCCATAAATATTATGTTCTATGATAGTAGTTACAAACTGTTATACCTATGAGTAATTTATCGTAATAAAAAAATATATACTGTCTTAAACGTTCCTAGTCAATATGCATCGAGACTAGATATCGATGTATCTATTAAGACTAGAGTACATGACGCTCTCTAAATGTTGGACAGTGTATTACTCATGACTACTGGGGACATCTAGGGTTTATGTACTGATAGTTATTGGATAACTATGGAATGACTCGCTTGATAGTTTTCCATTGGTTAATATAACTAAGGTCAAACGGAAAATATCGATGTGATTGATTTGCATTGTTCTCTCGACTTGAGAATACTATGGATCTTCAATGAGTAGCACTGCTCTTCATGACACAATGTCCATTTAGTGACTATAGTTGGGTCGAGTGGAAGTATTGAAAATAATGCATTATTCAAGAGAGGATTCGTCTCCTCGGTTATATGGAGTTGTATCATGGTCAACTCAAGTCTACTCAAAGTCAAAGTCTCAAACCAGAGCAGTTAGGATGATAATAATTATTATTATTGAACCAAGGAATTTGTGTTTAGACTATAGAGTTGAATGTAGACGATGTTGGAATTTTGACCATTACCAAATTCAGTAAGTCCAAAGTGATATAGTTTTGACGAAGGGAATTGGCGTAAGTAATTGTCACAACTGGGTAACGCTTAATAAAGTGAAATTAGATTTTACTGAAGTTGAGTAAATGATAAATTTGGTCATAATGTCACACCAACTATTAGTGATATGTGAAGATTAACATTCGGATAGTTCGATGTTAATCGCTGACTAAATTTACACCCAAGAGTCAAACAACCGAAATGATGAATTTTCTTTAGACCAAACGATCTTATTAGTTTATAATTATTAAAAACTAATTAATATTTATGAAATATTAGTTATGAAATTTGAGTATGGTTTGAGAGAAAAACCTATTGCATATATTCATAATAGTTATGAATATATTAATCGATATGAGGTATCGATAATAAATAGGTTAAATATGATTGTATATACTTAATTTAGGTTAAATGGGCTTACAACTCATGATGTCTGGAGTTGTTAGGTTGTTGGTTTAGCTAGGGTAAGAGGCAGCTACAACATAGGATTAAGGTTTGGAGATGCGTGGCTAAGATCAAGTGAGAAACTTACATAGTTTGCTCTCTTATACTACCTATATAAATACTAATCTCAAAACCATATCTCATGCTTATTCATTTTGAGCCGCCTTCTTCTTCTTCCTTTTCATCGCAGCAACTATTCTAAAAAAATATCCCAAAAATTCAAATCCAATTTAAGTTTAAACAAGAGGCTATTTGATAGTGAAAGGTCATTGATTCTATGCTAGTAACCTGGCGAATCAAATAATTCGAGAGGAGAAGAATTCATTATTTTAAAGTGGACATTAGGACATCTGTTATTTCTTTAGTTAGGTGGATTTTTGCAAGTATTGGTGTTGTCACAATGAAGGTTGGATATACGCATAAAGTTTGAAGATCTAGTTTACAAGTTATGTTTGTAGCCTGATATTAAATATTAAAATAATTTTAAACATATATATTTTTATTCATACACAAACAAATGTGTGTGTGTGTGTGTATTTGATTTAGTATTCGCATACAATTTGAATTAGAATAAATGTTATCATATTTAATGTGTAATATTGATCCGAAATTTTTTTAAACACTTACTTATGTTTATTATGAATAATAAGTGATGAAAATAATTTTTATAATTCATTTATATATTATTACCAATATTCAATGATTGTCTGAATTAATAAATTCATGTAAAATAATACATGTTTTTAAAATTCATTTTAATATTTTTTTTAAATTAATTCATCATGTCATGTGCTTTAGAAAAAGTTTTAGATTTTTTCAACTTAATTTTATATTTTTTATCAATTTAGTTTCGGCTTATTATCAATTATTTAAATTAAAACATTATTTTAATTGAGAAAACTCCAAAAAAAAATATCACACTGTATAATATGTCTCCAAATTTTCTAAAATTATAAAACTTGAATTTTTATCATATAATAATTTTATATTAACTTATTATGGCCGAGACTATTTAGTTCAATATAATATATATACATACACACACACGCTAGAATCATTGCAACTTCAGATCTAATATGTTTTTGATTAGTTAGTTAAAAAAATTACCGTTTTAATATATATATATATATTTGTTATTTATGGTACAATGTACAGTTATATAAACAAATAAATATTTTTCACAATATTTTAATGACAAAAACTATTTTATACATAATAAATATATACATACACACAAATTATCATTTGAAATTCATAGCTATATGTTCATGCACATATTTGACCACATACAATACATACAAAATAAGCAAATACGTCTGTTGCAATGTAAATCCCAACATCTATATACAGGTAAGTTATACCCTACATGGGTTGCTATGTTACATTTGCACACACATATATATATAGGTATATATGTATATGATACACACACACTGACAAACACATCTATGTATGTATGTATAAGTAAAACCAAAACTAAATAAATATCAAATTACAATTTGTAAATTTAAATAAATGTTGTACACAAACAAATATGTTGCACTTGGATAATTTACAGTGGAATATGTTTGGACATAGTTGCATTTCGTGCCATGAATAAATTGCTAATTAATGACATTTAATAAATTAATCAATTTAATTAAAGAGAGAATGAAATGTTTCTCTCTCCATTAATGCAATTTATGCTTTCAATTAATTACTTGCTTTAGAGGAAGAAATGAAAGGTTTTCTTCTCTAAATTAACTCTTATAAATAATTGTTTGGTGTATTTGATACACTGTACAATTAAATTAATTTCATTTTAACTGTGATGCCCCACCTCTATACTCACACTAACCAAGGATGCTACTAGGTAATGCCGTCAATTAGTACGAAGAATAAGGCTGTTGAGGAGCAACCATATGCATAATTGCTTTGTGCGAGTATCGATATGCCAGTTAGTATGTCATGCATTTAATTTCAAGAGGAAATTTGACATATCAAATACAAACTCAAAGCTACTACATAGTGGCTATGTGGCCTTCGGTTACAAATATAAAATAAGCATAATACAAATCAGTCACATATATTCATATCACTAAGGCGGAAATAGATATGAATATAACACATAGAAGTGAACATCAAAGTAGTGGTCATACATGATCCACTACATCCCAAAAGAATAGGTATAAGTTCTAAAGAAAAGAATATGTATACATCAAGGAGTCTCTATCTCAAATATATAAAAACCAAAAACTACTAAGCTATAGTAGTTAGACAAAAGTTAGATGACGGTCCCTGATAAGAAGTCAAGTGGAAGTAACTGAAACACCTCGGTCTGACTCGAGTATTATTTAAGAAGAAAATTAATAAACGAATCAGACTAGCTATAATTATCATGAAGATGAGATAGGATAAGAGATATGACAAATATATATATATGATAACAACAAAAATCATACAATATCTCAAATTTTCTCAAATACCAAAAAGAATGTCATATTCTTTATTTTTATTCACCAAATCACAATTATTGACAGAGCTTATCAATGCAAATCACAAAAATTGGTGAAATACAAATTGTAGACATCAATAATTAGAAATCCAGAAAACACAAAAGAAGGGGGGAGGCCTATCACAAATAGGAGCATGAAAACTCAACAACACATGTATCACAAACGAGACACTATCCCATAAGTCACTAACTCATATGGCCGGTGCAACGACGTAGTACAACGGTAAGCCCGAGGAACCTGAAACTCAAATAAGCTGAAACGACGACGTAGTACAACTGTACGTCCGATGAACCGAACTCCATAAAATGGTTAAAAGACCATGAGTCGCTAGCCCATAAAAATGAGACGAAGCTCCATAGAATAGGGTATAGTCTCCCATGGGGACAAAGAGACATCGCACATCACTAGCCTAAACCACAAAATGATCATCATAGATCAATAAATGTAAATTACACCAAGCTAGTAAATAAATGAGTATAGCTTCAGGTCCCATAACCACAAGATTAACATAAATATTTACGAACACATTATAGATTTCCACTCGAAAATTGTCACAAGATTTAAACCGAACAAGTCTAAGAATTAACCGACGAAGTAAACGCAAGCGTTTCATATCATTTATTTTGCTAAGTCGTTTAATTGGATTTCTTGTACGAATGAGGTAAAGGTTTGTATACACTAATAGATTGGGAAAAAGGATTTAAAAATGGACTTTTTATTAAAAGTAATGTTGAAATCATTTTTATGAAATAGTTTGAGTTTTTGCTATTAGTATAGAAACCGTTGTATTTTAAAGTGACAAATCATAGAAACGTTTGTAAAAACAATCTATCACCAAAAATCCATATTTGATAACGTGAATCAAAACCATGGAGATTGATATCATCTCCATCAAATGGAAACACAAAAAATTCTGAAAAGAAATCGTAAAAGTCGGTAATGAATGACAATAACCATTCGGATCATCAAAAATCGATCAAAACAGAAACCCACATAAAAATAGGTAATTGGCCGAATTTAACGGCGTCGGACGTCTGGTGGTTTTCCCAAACGTCTGAGCCGAGGATCTGGAAACTTCTTCTAGATTGCTCAGATGTTTGGGAATAACCTCAAACGTCTGAGCTGTAGGTCTGGAATTTTTATTCCTATGCCTCAAACGTCTGAGTGTTTTCCTAAACGTCTGAGATGAAGCTCAGGGGAAAATTTAGACCAATGATGGCCAAATCAACTCGAAAGCGATCGAATGAGCGATGGTGGCTAGGGACATATGCCAAGCAACGACCCAGCTCTAGGCCCTTCAATACACTCCAAACAACATGCATAAACATCCATAGTAGAGCTTTCATAGATTTTGACTTCAAAATACCAAAATTAAAAAATTCACCAAACCAATTCAATTCAAAAGCCATTGAACATGTAATAGATGTTAAGAATTCATACCTAACAACAATGAAAGCTGTAGACATAGATGTGAGTTCAAGAAATCACCTTTAAACTCAAAAACAAGGAATGAGAAGCTCTAAAACAAGGAAAGATTAACTCCTATTTAACTACACATTAAAGATCTTCAATTTATTATTACACGCAAATATTTCCTAAGTTAGGTTACAGGAAATTCTGAAAATTAAAGAGAGATTGAGTTGGAGAAGATGAAGAGAATGCTTACCTAAGCTTCTCCTGATTTATAAATTGAATTTGAATTTCCTAAGAGAACTAGGGCTTAGGAATTATGATTTCCTCCTCCCACAATTTTTCCTAGGGTTTGAATGTATTAGGAAATTATGTGAGGAACGAATGAAGAGGAGAGGAGTTAGGGTATTTGGTAGAGGAGTTTGGGTTATCTGGTTGGGTTAGTGAGCTAGAACACTACCCAGAGCCCAAATAAAAATACTAAAATCCTAATCAACTCCAAACATATCAATTTTATACTTAAACAAGTTGTAAACGTCATTCTGAACTCAATGGAAGTGGTCTCGAGTCTAAATTCAATTGTTTACAAAAAGTCGCATTTTGAACTTTAAATCAAATCAACGATGCTATATTTAAATAAAACATTTAAACATATAATCGCAAAATATGCGGGTTCTTACAGACTTGCATCCTCGCAATATTTTAAGAAGGAAATAAAGAGTAACAACCATTTTGTGACATAACAACACAAAAGAAAAAAAATTGAAATAAGAAGTTGACCTTAAGGAGCATGAGAGAGTAAATCCGGATGTGTTCGCTCAATGAATTCTTTGGATTCCCAAGAACAATTCTTAGGATTTGACGACCATTGAACTTTCACAAACGAAACATCTTTATTACGAAGGTATTTAACCTCCATAGCAATGATACGAATAGGATGTTGCTCATAAGTCAAATTAGGTGAAACTTCAATTTCTTCACTAACACCGAGCTCAAGAATAGAATCAGAATCTCTAAGGCATTTTCGTAGTTGCGAAACGTAGAATGCATCATGAATAGCAGAAAATTAAGCCAGTAATAAAAGACGATAAGCCACGGAACCAATGCATTCGGTGATGGAAAATGGGCCAATATATCAAGGTGCTAATTTTCCCAAACGACTGAAACATACAACACCCTTCATAGGTGAAACACGAATAAATATCAAATCTCCCACAGAATATTCTAATTTCCTTCTTCGGTTATCGGCATAGGATTTTTTTCTACTTTGAGCTTCTCTCATCCTATGACGAATAAGATCAGTCTTTTCTATGGAATCACGAATAAAATATAGACCTAAACCAGCTCCAAGCCAACACGAAGGAGATCGGCATGGCCTTCCATAGAATGCCTCAAAAGGTGCCATACCTATATTATATTGGAAGCTATTATTGTAAGAAAACTCAATAAGGGAAATATGATCTTTCCAACTTCCATCAAAATCAAGAATACATGCACGAAGAAGATCTTCAAGAGTTTGATTCAATGCTCTGTTTGTCCATCGGACTAAGGATGGTAAGCGGTGCAAAAATTAAGCTTCGTTCCCAAAGCATTTTGAGGACCATTCCAAAATCCACTAGTAAACAATGGATCATGATTGCTAACAATAGAAGTAGGAACTCCATGCAATTGAATAATTTCTTTGACATAAAGTTTTGGCAAAAGAGATAAGGTCCGATTGGACTAAATGGGAATAAAATGGGCAGATTTTGTAAGTCTATCTACGATCACCCATAAACTATCATGACCCAAACGAGAACGGGGAAGACCGTCAATAAAATCCATGGAGACTTGGTCCCACTTCCAAACGAAAATGTCTAAAAGTTGCAATAACCCACCGGGCCTTTGATGCTCAGCCTTTACGAGTTGGCAAGTCATGCAACGCTTAATAAAGTTAGCAATATCAAATTTCATTCCATTCCAATAATAAAGTAGTTTCATGTCTGCATATATTTTACTACTACCGAGATGAATGGTAAATTTAGAACGATGAGAATCTTCTAAAATGTCTTCACGAAGGTCACTAATATTAGGCACAATTAGTCTACTAAATTTTTTAATGCCTCCACGAGCATCAATATCAAAGTCTTTCAAACCATCAACCTTATTTTTATCCCTACAACTTTGGGTAAGAAGAGCCAATTCGGTATCTTACTTTTTAGCTTCGAGGATGCGGTCTAAAAGAGAGGCATGTGCCTCAAGGCTACTTAAAGCAAGAGATGAACATGAATCGGATTCATAATCTTGAATCTCACAAGTGGACAAAGTCTCGAGATCATTCCATTTGGATATCATTATTGAAACAACCGCTTATTGCTTACGACTAAGGACATCGGCAACACGATTTGCCTTTCCGAGAGTATAAAGAATATCAAGATCATAAGACGCAAGGATTCGAGCCAATGTTGTTGACACAAATTAAGTTCCTTTTGAGAAAATAAATACTTCAAAGATTTAAGATCAGTGTAGAGAACAAATTTCTCTCCCAAAAGATAATAACATCAAATTCTAAGGGCGAAAACAATTGTCGTGGGCTCAAAATCATGACTGACATATCTAGTCTCGGTAGGCTTTAATTACATAGGAGCATAAGTGATAACACATTCCGTTTGCATGAGAACGACTCCCAGACCAACACGACTAGCATCGGTATAAACTACCAAGTCTTGGTTCCCTTCGGGAATCACCAAATAGGAGCATCGGAAAGGAGTTCTGTTAATTTTTGAAAAACACCTTCACATTTGCCTGACCAAGTCTACTTAAATCCCTTCTTTTTCAAACTAGTAAAAGGCATGGAAATTTTAAAAAAGTCTTTTATGAAACGACGGCAATAGCCCACCAATCCAAGAAAACTACGAATTTCCGTCACACTCTACGGTCTCTTCCAATTTTGAATCGCATCAATCTTTGAATGATCCACAGAAATTCCGAATTTGGAAATAATATGTCCTAAAAAATTTACACAGGATTGCCAAAAGTGGCACATAGAAATCTTTGCTTTCAATTGATTGCTCCCTAGAGTTTCTAACACAATCCGAAGATGTTTTTCATGCTCTTCCTCGGTTTTAAAATAAACAAAAATATCATCTATAAAGATGAGGAAAAATCGATCGAGGAAATCTTTGAAAATTCGGTTCATAAGGTCAACGAAATAAGTTGGAGCATTCGTTAAACCAAATGGCATAACAAGCCATTCGTAAGATCCGTAACGAGTACGGAATGATGTCAAAGAAATGTTATCCTCTACAATACAAAGCTGATGAAAACTGGTTGCTAAGTCTAACTATGAAAAAACTCGAGCACCGCAAATTTGATCGAGTAGATCATCAATCCGAGGTAAGGGATATTTACTCTTGATGATAAGATCATTAAGTTTGTGGTAGTCAACGCAAAGCGTAAGTGTACCATCGGATTTCTTCACAAAGATAGCTTAAGCTCCCCAAGGAGAGGAACTAGAATGAATAAACTATTTTTCTTCCAATTCGGATAATTGTTTACGCATCTCCTCATTTTCCTTATTGGACATACGATGAGGAGGACGAGTGATAGGTAGAGCTCTGGGGATTAGATTAATTCTAAACTCAATTTCTTGCTTGGGTGGTAATCCTAAAACGGGCTCAAATATGCCTGAAAATTCATGAAAAACGTGAATAAGGGAAATGACATCTTCCTCATCATCATTATCATCATCATATGGATTTAGAGAATATAAGGGTACTACCGAACTAGAATCTGAACCTTTAAGAACAATAGAAATCTTCTTAACAGATTGGGGATGTCGAAGATGGATAGTCCTCTCAGGACATAGGATGTGGGCTTCATAACGATTAAGCCAATCCATTTCCAAAATCATTCCAAAAACTAAGCAGCGCATAACATGCAAATTGGCTTGGAAAGCATAATCACATAAAATATTCTCGACATCTTTACAAAATAAGCTGAGTGTTGTGGATCCACCAACCGAATTCGCAATTCTTAGTGAAGTCGTCAAGCTCTTATCATTTAAAGACAAAGTATCAGCAAGTTCTTTTGATATAAAAGAATGAGATGCACCTGTATCAAAAAAACGCGAATAGGATGATCACAGAACATAATAATGCCATCAAGGATAGAATGAGAAATACCTTGACCAAGGGAAGGGTTACTAAGGGATTGCACAAGATTCAGCTTTCCTTCTTTCTTGCTTTGAAGTTTGGGACATGAAGATATAAGATGACCCAAACTTTTGCAATAGCAATAATAAAGGGGTTTCGAACATCTATTTGCATAATGGTCTTTGGAACCACAATTGTAGCATTCTCCACGATTAGGGGTAGGAGTTTTTGCTACCGAAGTTGCTTGGTTCCCTTTATTGTTAGGATTAGATGAATGATAATATTATTGTAGATTTACAAGATAGTGTCGATGCTGATGATGGCCCTGCTGGTGGTGGCTAGAGTAGTGGAGTTCAGACAGATGTTGTTGACCCATCACATAGAGAATGTACGAACAAATTGACTGGACAAATGGTTCTCCCAAAGATGGGTGAAACTATGTATTGTAGAACTAATCAGGGCCAACTAAAGAGCCAAACACTCACGGCAGGTGATAATGATGATCGTCCAGTCGATTTGATATAATCAAGTTCTTAACTAATATGCTAAGGAAGCCGGTGAATGAAAACCGACAAACAAATAACGATGACTGGGGTTCTTCTTGTTGCGGGAACCAATTTACTAAAGAGATTTTACGGTAGGAATATCCCAAGAGATTCATAATGCCACAATACCGTTTTACAATGGAATAACTGATCCGAGACATCATCTTCCGAAGTACGAACAGAACATGGATAGTGCTAGGGAAATATACATTATGCGATGTAGATTTTTTTTTATATTCCTAGAAGAGTAGCTATGATATTGTTCACTTGGATTCCACCAAGATCCATATCCCTGTTTAACTAATTGGCTAGAATATTTATGAAGCATTTCGGGTTGCATGTTGTTCGTCCTAAAGATGTCATGTTTTTATCCAACATTTTTCAGAGTCTTGGAGAAATTCTAAAAAAAGTCCTGAGTAGATTTGATATAGTTGTGATCGAAGTGGGCAATTCCAAAGAGGACATTGTGTTGATGAAATCATAGAAATTCATCTAGAAAAGGATTTTAGGAAGTGGCTAAAGAAGAAACTCCCGCCGACCATGGAAGTGTCCTATAGAAAAGCGACCTAATTTATGCTCTTAGAAGAGGCAGATATGGTCATTGGAAAGGCTGGTGGAACGCCATTTACTAAGGCGCTATGTATAGATTTATAGATTGTATTTGTGTTGGACCAAATAAATCTAAATGTAATAATTCTAATGGCTATTTCATAGAAATATTATTTTTAGATTTAAAAGAGCTTTTCTTAAGTTTTCCAATTCGACAATCGTCGCATAAATTTTCTATTTTGTAATTTATTCTAGGTAAACCTCTAACTAGTTCATATTTTTCCAATTTATTAATATATATTTTTAAAATTGATATGACAGAATCGTTTATGTCATAACCATGGATCATCATGTTTGGCGGTTAAACATAAATTCGAATTTTTATTTATATTCATGTTTAATACATAAATATTTTTGTTTCTAACACCTTCAAAAATAAGTTTTTTGTTATTATCTAAAATATTACATCTTTTTCAAAATTTATTTGAAAACCTTTATCACATAATTGACTAATACTTAGTAAGTTGTGTTTTAGATTTTCTACTAATAAAACATTTGTAATGATAAGAGAGTTAGGTATACCAGAGTTGATGACTTCTCCAATGCCTATGACATATCCTTTTGAATTATCTCCAAAGGTTACCGTTCCACCATCGATGAATGTAATATTTGATAACATTTTTGAATTTCTGATTATATGCTTGGAGCATCCGCTATCAAGTATTCATTTCTCCTTATTTTTTATTTTGGGTACCTGCAAAATAAAAGATGTTTTAATTGGTACCCATATATTTTGTTAGGGTCCTAATTGTTAGGAGAAGGTAATCATACCCAAGATGGTTTGGTACCTTTATAAATATAATTTTTATTATAGACTGCATTCTCTAAGAAATTATTGATATGCTTTTGTCTAATCAAATTATTGTTTGTCTTAGGAATCCAAATTTTCAGATTTTTCGTATTCATTTTAGACTTAGGTAAATTTTATTTTTTATATAACTAATATTTTTAGCATCATTTCCTTTTTGTCTAGAAGGATTTTTAAATCCTATTCCATTTCTATTGCCTGATGGTTTTGAAGTTTTGATAAGATTTTCCAAATCTTGTTTTTCTTTATTAAATTTAGACATATTATTTGTAATTTTATCTAATTTTTGTTTTAATTCTATATTTTCAATTTTCAATATTTCAATACTGTTTTTTTCAGTCAACGTTTTCTTTTAACAAATTATCCTTCACTATTTTAGTGTTTTCAAAATCAATAGTAATAGCCTCACTTTCTATCAAATTATTTTTGATTTTATCTTGAGATAATTCAAGTTCTTCTTCTAGGATAATTTTTCATCTTTTAACATTCCTACTTCTAGTTCTAGTCTATTTTTTGACTATTTATTCTTTGTTCAATTTTTTAATTTGTCAAAATTTATCATCTAATTCCATGCTAAGTTCTAATAATCCATCAAAGCTAAGTTCAGGACATACCTCGTCAGTTTGTGCCATAAAACACACATTAGCTTGTTCTCCGTCACTATCGTTATCACTTTCAGATGATGAAGAGTCTGAGTCATCCCAAGTTACTTTGAAAGCTTTCTTCTTTTTGAATTTTTCAAATTTGTTCTTCTTTTTATCATTGTTGAGTTTTGGACAATCCTTCTTCATATGTCCGTATTGATCGCATTCATAACACTTGATTTGAGATAGGTTTGTTGTGTTGGACTTCCCTTCTTTTTTGAATTTGGTCATCTTTCTAAATTTCTTGAATCTATTATAATTTTTGGCAATGAAGACTATCTCTTCTTCATCTAAGTCAGAGTCGTCAATCTTTGTTGCTGGGAATGCTATGTTCTTTTTCACTGAATTCAGTTCTTTTCGTGCCTGCAAATTAGCTTCATAGGACATTAAATTTCCTATCAACTCTTCAACTATGAGACTAGAGATATCATTAACTTCATCAATGGCTAAAACCTTCCTTTCCTAATATGATGTTAAAGAGTTGAGTATTCGAGAAACTAAATCAAAATCAGTAAACTTAACTCCTAATGCCATAAGATCATGTTGGATAGTTTGAAATCTAGAATACATGTCAACAATAGTTTCATTTTTTTTCATTTCGAATGACGAAAATTGGTTTTGCAAAATTGAAATATTAGTTTGTTTGACCTTTGTTGTACCTACGTGTGCAATTTGTAAGGTACGTCAAATGTCAAATGCAGTTGTGCATAATATGACACGTGAAAATTCATTTTTTTCTAGAGAGAAAAATAAAACATTCATAGCTTTAGCATTATTTGATGCTAAGGTCTTTTCTGCATCGGTCCATGTGTACATAGCAGTAGTAGGTGCTTCATATTTATCTTGTATAGCTGACCAAATTTTTAGACCATTTGCTTCCATAAAAATCCTCATACGTGTTGACCAATATGCATAGTTAGATCCATTAAATAGTGAGGGTCGTGCTGTGGATTTTCCTTCTTGAAAAATACTTCCATATTAAAGTGATTCACAAACGTGTTACTGTTCTTTGATCAAACTTGGCTCTGATTCCAATTGTAAGTCTATATTAGTGGATCGTGTAGTGTGTGTATATATGCAAGTATAGGTGAACTAACTATATAATGTATATCTAATATAAACTTGATAGATGATAATAGCAAAGTGAATGAAAATAATCACACCAGGATTTTATACTGGTTCGGGCCTCCCGTCCTGCGTCCAGTCCTGAAGCTCCTCTTCAGAATTCAACTATCAAACACCCTCACTTCGCCCGGAGGAATAGGCTTGGTTACAAAAGCTTGTTCTTGTCAAGTGTGTGTTCTATAATACGAATATTGACTGTTGAGTACAAATGCTTCCAATCTATATATATATAATACTGATTGAAGGGTTTTGAGTATACAGAAGACTAAAATACAGGTATTAGATTGCTAGAGATCAAGTATTAATCAGAGTATAAGAGTAAAGAGTATAAGTGAGTAAGGTGAGATCTTCTCTTGAATTCTTGATGCTATTTATAGTGGTAGAGAGATCCTTTGTGTAGTTGAATCTGTTAGTAAGTGCTCTAAGGTCGCTTCTAATGGTGATGAAGAGTTGCAGCGAAGAGGAGCGAACGTGTCTTTTCAATTGTGACAGTTGTAATTTGAATATACATAGCCGAGTTCAAAATCAGACGTCTGGAAAATGTTTCAGACATATGGCACTCATATATTTTTTAAATATGTTTATTTTTCAGATGTCAGAGTATATTAACCAGATGTCTGATTTGCGAACCAGAGGAATCAATTGGACGTCTGGCTAGTGCACTCAGGCGTCTGGATTTGTGCATGTTGCTTTTCCTATGCCTGTGTCATTCCTCTTCCGATTCTATCGACTTGTTGCCCCTTGGTACTTATTTTGAGGCTTTTTCTTGTCTCTTTGGTGATGTTTACTTTAACAGTTATCTATAAATATAGATACATATGCATACTTGATTTCCATTGTATAGTTGTTATCATCGAAACCATAGAATTGATTTCCTAACACTATCAATGTTGGAAATAAGAATAACAACCAGAAGAGAGGTAATAAATGTGCAGGCGGTAGGAAATCGAAATTTAAGAAGCATTTAAGGTACCAAAACATGGTGATTACACCCTACTTAATGATACTGTTGAGAATATCTACCTTTCGACGCAAGGTACTAAAAACTATAAGAAGGCGGCTCAAGGGTGTAACGAGACGGATTTTGCGCGCTCGAAAATCGACACCCATACTTCAAATCGTATTCGAATGTCGTAGATTCGATCGTTCAAATCCGATTCGCCGGAGCTTATAACAATCATTAAGTAATTAACACAGCGGAATAAAAGAATAATACATTGATATACAGCTTTGATACAATATCTGATACAACAGATGATCCAATAGATATCAAAATACATCAGAGATATGATACAATAAAACAGCAGCGGAAAAGAAAATAGATAACATCTAGCAGCGAAACAAATAACTCTAAGATAGTCTTCAAGGAAGAACTCCAGAACTGCAACTCCATTTCCAATAATCAATCTAGTAATAGCTCGAACTCCCCATAAACATGCACCAAGCTAGGCAAGACTGGTGCGATCCAAAGACTGAACTAACTCCAGATAATCCACTATATCTAACTATCTGAAAAACCCAACTCTAGACTGCTCGTGTAGAAAATAATGAGCACCCAGAGTTTAGGAAGGAAAATAAACTCCGAGTCAGTCATGTGACTGGTGTGAGAACTCAAAACAGTTTACTTAACTTTAAAATCAAAAAGGAGGAATATTTTTAAATTCAATTCGCAATGCTTTTTAAAAATGAGACTACCATAAGGCCTCCCGCACACACACACAATGCAAACGCAGAATCGGAGGAGATTTCTTCTTATGATAGTCAAAGATGCTTGATACGCATTTAAAATAACATTTGATATTATTACTAGTGCATAGTGTAGGAAAAATTCATTTCGAAAGTAGAATATAAATCTTAGCCAACATACGACCATTATCGTATGCCTACTATAGCTACCATCCAAACAGTGGTGACCACCATAAGTGAATAGCAGGTTCTACAACTAATACCGTACAAGTTTCGTATTGGGAATTGGATTTCCAACGAATGATCAGGCCAAGGAACTTCCCATTGCCACATGAGAATGCCTCTGGATGGACATCCCCGAGAACCAAACCGGATCTCTACCAACACAAGGCCGGGTTACCCCTAACTGAGTAACAACTGACCGAATATGCCATCCCTCGGTCCTTTGGGACCTTTATCTGAGAGCTCTCTAATCAATTCACACAATCATAACAAAGTGTTTTCAACATGAGTAAGTATCTGGGCTCCATACCATGATACTACCCTTTTTCCAGAAGGAAATGCACATATCCTAAAGGGCGCTACCCCTCATAACCTTGCTGCATCTTTCCTGTTTTGACCATTCACGGGGTGTGAGGCTCGACGAAGTCACGTCCACAAAAACATACTTTATACAAAAGCCATGCTTTGGATCAACAAATGATCATAGAAATGATCACAAAGATAGACGATCAAATAAATGATCCTATCATAAATAATCAACACAATGATCATTTCACAGCAACACTCAGTATGTCACATTACCAAATTGGGAATATATTGCTGATAACTTCAACTATATAACCTCTGAGTTCGTACGTCTCAGAGAAGGGTGTTAAGCTAAGAGAATAAATTCTCCGCCACCAACAGAAATATATTTGAAAGAAATCGGCTTTACATCTCAACTTGTAATGTCAGGCATACAATCCATACAAGTCTGTTCCGGGATCGAACAGAACCGAAGGCACTTACAAAGAAGTCCTTGCAATCCGGATATTCACAATCCCGATCGGATTTCCCATCACTTAGGGAGTTTCTATACCGGCGCGACTCGGTGCAGAAACAATCGATAGGTCATCCTATCGCTTTCGCAAATACCCGGTCTTCATCACCGGTCTTCAAATGCTATCCATAACGTCGAATCACATATTCGGAATGGGTTATACGACACAAAGGTCCTTTCCCGGCTAAACCGAATAGTGAGCATGATATTTCAAAAACAAATGGATAATGGGATTTCAATTAAGTCACAACTTAATAATTCAAAACTTTATTTCAAATGGTTTAATCCAATTACCATTTCAATCTTTAAACAAAAAGATTCATTTTCACAACCATTAACGGTTTAAACAGTTTTCACATTTTAATCTTTTAAACAAAAGATTCATTCACAGATTTTCCAAATCAATTTTCATTTCAATTTGGTTAACTCGTTAAATCTTTAAATCAAAGATTTAACTTATAGCCTTCAAAGCAATTTCATTTCAATTTGATTTAAACAAATCATCAATTTAAATCTGATAAAAATAAACAGATTTAATTCATAGCCTTCAAAAAGAATTCATTCATAACTTAGGAAAACCATTTCTCTATTCAATCTTGAAATTCCCCTAATTAACTGGAATCTCAGTTCTTATCTAAAAGTGTTTATCATTTGAAAACAACAGTTTTTATTTTGGAAATCTGATTCATTTATACGAGTTTAAATCCTTGGGTTAAATTCAAATTCCCAAAAACAATACTTAAAAGTGGTTTAATCCCTATATAACCAATATAACATCTTTAATCCCTAATTTCAAATCATAGAATTCAATTTCAAGTATTGAATTTAAATTTAAATCAAATTATTTAAATTCCAAAACTTAATCAAGTAATTTAAAAAATAATAAATTTTATTTTGAAATTCCATTCCAAAAGTTTTTCACATTTATTCCGATTCCATTTCCAAAACATTTGAATTTAAAAATTCAAATTAACTATTTCAAAAATCTGCGACTTAATCGATTTCCTCGTGAAATCCATAATTGTGGGTGTATGGTGTGGTCCAGGGGTTTAACACAATAGTGCACAACCATTCAATCATCACAGATCAAAACACAGAAATATAATTGATAAGCGATATAAACTATAACGCTTATCATACATTCACAGATTCACAGATAATATATATCATCAATAAATGGATAAATACACAGCTCACCTCACAGAACAAAATATCACAGATCAGATAAGAAGATCAATTCAAGGCATCTCATACAATACAACCATTCATGAGTAATTCAATAGTTATCTATAAGCAGGATTAATTAAATCGTTTTTAATCCTAATCAATTTAATTTATTTCCAAGTAAATTTATTACTTATAAATTAATTACCCAATCCTGATTTATTAATTACAAATCATTTGATATTGATAAATAAATCAATTACCTTAATTTATCTTAATTTATCACGTTAATTTAATTAACCTTCAGTAAATTACATAATCATTTAACCTTAATTAATTTCATTAAGTGATTATTTTCCTTTACAAATAAATCAACATTTATTTACATTAAATGTAATCTTATCTTAATCACTTGATTAATTAACTTTAATCATTACTTATAAGAGTTGATTTACCATTAATAATCCATTAATAAATCTGAATTATTTAATTAGGTGTTAATGGTAACTGAATTAGTTCTTAATTACAATTAATTTCTAATCATAAAATTTCTCATTTTCATTTCGAATTGAAATTCTTTCGGCACAAATTTTTGAAACCTATGATTTCTAATTACTCTTTAACTATCTCTTAATTGATTTACTTAAAACCTTAATTTATAAATTTAAAACCTTCTTTCATTTTGAAAATTTATTTATTTCAATTTATAAAGAGCTTTAACGTTGATTAACTTAAATACTTAACTTAAATTAAGTTATTTAGCTAAAGTATTACTTAGAAAACTTTGTTAAGTATTTGCTTAAATAATTAAACTTGTCATAAAATCTTAGCTTGATTTATTAAACTTTGTTAAGTATTAATTTGAAAACTTTCTTTTCATTCGAATTGAAGCTGAGTTACTTCACCCTTCTTCCTATTTCCTTTTTCTTTTTTTCTTTTTTTTATTTTGTTATTTAAGTTTCAGCATCAGGTGAACTTAATAACTTCACGATTTAAATCCCCCAGGCAAACACACGCGACCCCCCTTAGTTTCGAGTAAACCCAGTTGCTTCGAGTCAATCTGCAAAAATCTCGAGCACGTCTCGAGTTTCCCCCCTCTTCTTCTCTGAACCATCCCACTGACCCGCCGACCCCCTTCACGTGCACGTGCACAGATCGTCAACGACGATCCTACCTACTGCGACACCACCAACAAACCACGATTTGACCCACAACTAAAAATCGAAACCCAGTATTTCGAATAACAGTCGAAATCGAAAATTCACCTGAAGCTCGAAAGTAAAGCCTGGAACAAACCTGGAAACGCACGCTGGAGGATCCCTGTCAACGCCTAGTTCTCCGAGCTCCGACCACTGTTCACCACCAAACTCCGGCAATCCACTCGCCGTACTTCCCTCTACTATCCCCCATAGGCGTGTCGAACTCGATGCTTCCCATAGGACGAACGAACCAAAAAAATTCAACCTTACAAAACTAGGTCTACAGAAAAGAAAACATCACCGCCGACGCCACCGTCACTTCCATCACCTCCCACTATTTTTCCCCGAACCCCTGATCGCTCCTCTACCATCCCAAAGAACCACAACCCCCCTCAACACCGAGATCACCAGAGACTGCCTCAAATGCAATTTCCAAGTAAACCCAATTTTTGTTTTCAATGCAGTATTAAAATTCTTGATTTTTGTCCTAAAAATCTTATTTTCGAATGCAGTTTCAATTTATATATTTGAATCGATGTTTTATATCATTCGAAATTATCACATATTTGAGTTTGCTCTGTTAAAATCAAGTTTTCTCCCAACCTGTATGTTTATAATTTACTTGTACTATTTTTTTTTTAACAATAACTAATACTTAATCAAGCCTATTTGCTTTTGGAAACAAAACCTGACAAAGATCAAGTAATCTGATACTTGAATTTGTTTATCAAACCATATGCTCTTAAACAAAAAGCCTCAATATATACAGGCATACCCCTCTGCATACATATATAGACAGAGAACAATTTATGTGTATATACGCATACTAACTAACTCCAAACTCAGACATATCAATCATCAAATATAGATTCACTTAGTTGGATCTTAGTTTAGTTACTCACCTTGAAAATCATGATTCCAGAAATAAAATGACAGAGCCTTTACAAATTCAAACTGAAATTCTTTTTGATTCACAGGCTTCTTTGATGTTGTTTGATTGATGATGATATTGCTTTGGTTTTCTTTTTTTTCTTTTTTTTCAAAATGATGCTTAGTTTTTAAATGGTTGAAATGGAGAGGAGATATGTATAAAAAGAAATATGCAGGCTTGAATATCTTTGCTGGTACAATTCTAAAGTATGCTGAAGTGGTCTTATTCTATGTTGAGGTGTATAACAGGCATGGCTGCAGTGATGCTGGATTTTGAGCTGAGGTGTTTTTGTTTGTACTTTTTATTTTACATTGCTTTTTGTTTTTCCTGAATACTTTATTTTAATTGCCTAGCTTGTATTTATATTTGCTTGTATTTTGCTTTATTGACATGCATTGATTTTTATAACATAATGTCAATTGTTTTGGTTTCACACTTTGCTTATTTATTTGTTTTGAATCCTTATTGATTATATTTTATATATCAATGTTCTTATTATTATTTTTATTCATATTAAAAACCCATTTGTAAAGATATCTTATTAATATTGTTTTTTAAAAAAAATAACTCCTCATTGAAATAAAATAAAAAGAATTTATCTCTATATTAATAAATTCCTTATTTATCAACTATATTTAAAAAGAACAACTAACCTTTTGTTTAGTTATGCTTTTATACTTCATTTACATAGATATAAAGCTATTATAATTATTGTTAGAATTGTTGCCAATGTATTTACTTTATACTTGAATGTATTTGTATTTTATTTATAAATCTCGATTCGATTGAATTCAAAACTTATATTAAAATTTATATTTATACTTGTAGTTTATTTTACTTATGTATTGAATTCTAATTAACTTTAACATTTATTTCTAACCATAAATTTATTTGAAACATTTATTGCTAATACTTTTTTTACTTTGTTCATATATACCCAAATATACATATATATATATATTCACATATATACATATATACATAATATTTAAAAATTTAAATGATTTATATAGAATATATTTGAACTCGGGGAAACTCACATCACTATTTAAAATAAATTTTGCAAATTTTAATTCAAAAATTCTTTTAAATTATCAATTTAAATTCATAAAAATCTGGGGTCGTTACAAAGGGAGTCGACAAAAAGAGAGAAAATGTCTACGAAGAATTGTTGCTTTCATGAAATGCATGGGCACAATACTAATGAATGCAGACATTTGTGAGATGTAATCGAAAAAATAATTCGAAAAAAAAACTTCAACAATATGTTAAAGCTCCGCAAGATGGCGGGCAAGGAAATGTTCAACCCCAGGGGCAAATTTTTCAACGGGGTCAGGATGTGCCTAATAAAGGTGAATCTAGGTAGCTTGGAAAAAGACTTATTATTAATATAATCACCACTGGACCTCATCTGAAAGAGAAGAGCATGAAGGGTATGGTGAGGCATGGGAGTTGTCTGAAGTATGTTATATAGGAGAGCTGCTTTGCTATCGAATACGAAGCTCGGATAAAGCAGCTAAGGAAGATGATAGATGACATAGTTTTTAGAAATCGTGATGTTGATGAGGCAGAAGCATTGATTTCTTGATCCCCTGGTGATAACAGGCACGACGGTGCCAGCTATTGTAAAGTGGGTGCTCGTCGATGATGGGAGCTCAGTGAATATTTTATATAGGAAGACTTACGACCAAATGATGATGGATGGTCAGGATCTGAAGCCATGTAAATCTCAGGTTCAAGGATTTACCAGAGCGGCTGTACACCTTATTGGATGTGTGGACTTGTCGGTGGAGCTAGATGAAGGTGACCGTAAGTAAGTGTGGTTTTGACCTTTGTTGTGATGGACACATACTCTGTATACGTGCATTCTTAGGCTGACCAGACCGCGTTAATTTTAGGATGGCTTTAACCTCGTGATGCTAGACGATGAAATTTTCAATGGAGAATGGGGTAGGAGTCATCCAGGGTGATTAGAGTATGGCTTGTAAGTGCAACGTCGTAGGGTTGAAGAGGAAAAGCGACGTGAAAAGGGAAAGATTGTAAAGAAGACTCTATGCATCCAATCGACTGACGCATAGCAATAATTACCTAATCCCTTATGACGGCAAAGAAAATTCTATAAACCTCTAAATTCAAGGGAAGAGCCATAGGATGCTAAGGCGACCCTATCTGAGCTGACAATCAACATCCTGGTAAATTAGGATGATCCTACTCGGGTCCTGAAGATCGAATCTCGGCTTAGTGTGAAGATGAAGGAGTTAACATGGTTCCTATGGGAAACCAGTATTTGTTTCCCAGATGCATTCTAATATGTGTGGAATATCATTGTAGATAGTGTGTCATACATTGAATTTGAACCCTGATGTTCTCATGTGAAACGGCCGACACAGCTTGGGTCTGGAGCGATCCATAGCACTGAAAAAGGAAATGGGTACGTTGAAGGCCAACGGCTTCGTTTACGACACTCTATACCCCGAATAGGTATCAAATCCAGTGATGGTCAAGAAGCCTAATGAAAAATGATGGACATGCATTGGCTATTCATATTTGAATAAGGCATGCCTAGAAGATAGCTTCCTGCTATCGAAGATTGACTAACTAGTGGACTTAACAACCAGACACGAATTGCTATCATTCATGGATTCTTATTCCATCTACAATTAGATACTAATGCATATTCTAGATGAAGAATGCACTAGCTTCATTATTGACTTGGGATTGTATTGTAACCATGATAGGTCGTTCGATCTAAAGAATGCAAAAGCAACCTACTAAAAGTTGGTAAATTCAATGTTCGAAAATCGGATTGGACACACGATGGAGGTCTATATGGATGATGTACTACTGAAGTCACATCGATCAATGAACCATATAGAGATCTCTTAGAGATGTTTAATGCGAATCAAAGATATAGAATGAAGCCCAATCCATTGAAATAATCCTTCGGAGTCGCATCAAGTAAAATTTTAAGTTGTATATTAAGCTCAAGGGGCACCAATCTAGAGCAAATTAAGGCACTGAAAGATGTCCAAGCCCCAAGGATAATGAAATGCAAAGCTTGAACGAAAAGGTGGGTGTGCTAATTCGATTCATCTCAAATACTACAGAAAAGTGTGTATCATTCTTTAATGCCCTGAAAAAGGACAAAGGGAAGTTTCTTTGGACGGAGGAGTATCAGAAAGCTTTTTAGACTTTACTTGATCACATGGAAAGACCATTGGTTCTATCAAAACCTTTGGAAGGAGAGGACTTATATTTTTATTTCTATTCATGCACTAAGTGTTATCTCGGTACATGAATAATCCAAAATCCAAAGGCCAATGTATTATATCAGCAAGCAATTTACTGCAGCAAAGATAAACTATCCAAAGTTAGAGAAGCTGGCGTACTACTTGTTGATTGCACCGGGAAAGTTACACCCTCTACTTCTAAGCTCATCCAATTAAAGGATTGACTGATCAACATTGAGATAAGTGTTACATCGACTCAATACTTTGGGAAGGTTATTGAAGTGGAGCAACGAATTATGTTAGTAAGATATAACCAATCATCTAAGGGCGATATGAGGATAGGCACTGGCTGATTTGATTGTCGAATTTACCACTAGGGATAAAGGGAAGGAAGAATAAGTGGAGCAATTACTCATGGGAAATTATACACAGACGGAGCATCCAATGAGCATTGCTTTTGGGCAGGAGTGATATTGATAACCCTTGAGGAATGGACAATAGGCTATACCTTCGAACTTGAGTTCCCTCAACGAAGCCAAGTACAAAGCACTAATAGTAGGGATTTAAGATTAAAAAAAAGAATTGGGAGTCAAGACATTGCATATATATAACGACTTTCAATTGATGGTCGAAGAAGGAGTTTCAAGCTAAGGGAGCGAGACTAGTCCCTTACTTAACGAAGGTTCTGGAGCTATAGAATTATATCAAGTATTACATGATAATGCAAGTTTCTAGAGAGAAGAACATGAAAGCTAATTCACCGGCCAAGCTAGCTAGATCCGGGGATATGCAACTTATGGGATTAGGTCCAATAAAGGTACTATAGGCACCAAGCATTGACCAGATGGACATCGATTGGATCTTGGAGGTTGAAGAGGAAAAGGAATCATAAACGACTACGATTAAAGAGTATTTTCTAAAGGAACTCTCCCAAATGGAAGGAATGAATGAAGGAAACTCCAGCACAAAGTACCATGATTTATTGTTCAAAAAGGAATGTTATATAAGAGAGGATTCTTGGCTCCTCTACTATGGTGCGTCGCAATTGAAGAAACGATCACAAAGAGGGAAAGAATCTGGCAAGAAAAACTCTTTACTAAGGATGTTTTTGGCTAATAATCAATCGAGATGTAATTGATTACACCAGGAAGTGCAATAGATGCCAAAGATTTGCAAAGATTCATAGATCCCTATCTACAGAAATCACTCCATGACCATTTGTAGTTTGGAGGATTGACATCATCCGTCTGCTACCAATGTCGACGGGCAAAGCAAAGTATGCCATTGTTATAGTAGAATACTTTATAAAAATAGGCCAAACCGGAACTGCTTGCCATGATCACCATGAAAAAGGTGATCAATCTCGTAGTGAAGAACATTAACTATTGATTTGAGATTCCACAAACCACCATTTATGATAAAGGGACCTAATTCGACAGCATCGAATTGAAGGATTTTTTCAATAAATACCGAATTGAAAAGAGATTTGCAGTTGTAGCACATCCATAAGTGAATGGACAGGTGGAGGCGATGAATAAGATCATCGGGTCCATCTTAAAGAAATGAATGACAAAATCCAAGGGCAACTGGGTTGACGAATTACCCCTAGGAAAATGGGCTTACCGAACAACTCACAAGTCTGCGACCGACCATTCTCCATTTTTCCTAACCTACGGATCAGAGGCCATGATTTCAATTGAATTGGAAGCCTCTTCTCATCAAAAGATTCATTATGATCTCAAGAAAATGAGGAACTCTTGCTTGAGTCCTTTGACATGATAGATAAGAAGCACGAAGAAGCTGACTTTAGGGTTGATGCTCATTGGAAAAAGGAGCATGATAATTCAATGCAAAGGTCAGGAATAGGGCCTTAGAGATTGTCAATCTCATTTTGAAATGGTTCTTTCCTAGTCCACCAGCTCTTGGCCTAAACTGGGAAGTCTGTATGCCATTGAACACAAGCTTGGAGATGGAACATTCATTTTGGCAACTGTTGATGGAATCTAACTTCCAACGGCATGGAATTATGAACATTCAAGATGCTATGTCTCTTTATTGTAACTATGTCA
The DNA here is from genome assembly GCA_030765085.1 of Allium cepa. Taxonomy (NCBI): domain Eukaryota; kingdom Viridiplantae; phylum Streptophyta; class Magnoliopsida; order Asparagales; family Amaryllidaceae; genus Allium; species Allium cepa. The sequence goes on along the minus strand of CM060928.1, from coordinate 346,384,631 downwards.
ATATTTACCTAGGCTCTAATGTAATAAGGTAGAGTCTGCCATTCTTATGTTTATAAAATGAATTGGCTTCAGGGACTGATGGAACAGTATCATCAATAGCCTAACGTTGTGCTACAGATAATAGTAAAAATTAAATGCTTTGCGTTTTAAAAATGTGGGTATATATGTACCTAGATATAGGTGCAGACTCTTTCAATCCATAATTAGACCATATGAGCATAATCATTTTGAGAATCTAGAGATAAATACCAATGAACTCCTCCAATCCATGATCGAAGCAAAGGAGTATAAACACACTAGGGTCGATCATGACGATGTGCCCTATAATTCTATCCTTTGACAATTTCCTAGAGATTGGAAGGATCTAAGACCGTAGTTTAGAGATTGGAAAGGTCTAATTACGATGCCCATAGATAGGAATCTTACCCATCAGGCTCCAGAGAACCCAGTGAGAGAATGGACTTTCTAACCCAAGAACGATCGAAGCCTAGAGTAAGGCAAGAGCGAGTTCAGATGTCCAGAGTTAGGCATCCAAACCACCACTCTCGATGAACATTTAAGAGCAATAGCCAGATGTAAGCAGGATCGAGTGTGGATACCAATGATAGATATCCAAAATGTTACTTCCAAAGGTAGGGAATGATACGAAAAACCAACCTCATCCTTGGTCAAATGGAACCTAAATAGATATAAGCTAAGTAAGCTACCAAGTTAGCCATACAATCATGACTTTATTTTGCTAACTAAGAAATGTTTTGGCAGTAGTGAACTGAATGAAATAATAACACACAACCAACAACGGTGAGAAGTCGTTCCCATGTACATAGTTACAGTGGATAATAACATTGCTTAGATTCAAATGCAATCCCAATTTACACAAATAAACTAAATGCATAAGCAAGCAAAATAAAATCTAAAAGGAAAAACTATTTTATTCACGACAATCGAACTAAATACATAGGTACTGTAACAGCCTATGCACACGAATCGAAAACTAAAAAGAAGAAGCAAACCACCGATAATATAAATGGACAACTACTACATATTCTTCTTCTTCTTCTTGTCTTTCTTGTCATCCAGAGATATGTTTATGTGCCCCTTGTTAGACCTACTACCCCTTCCACCTCTTCGCCCCTTGAATAAGTAGCCCTTGAGGTCAGTATTCCAATCATAATCGCACCTTAGAGACTTAGAAGCATCAGCTTGGATGCTACTAAGGGAAGGAGCAGAAATAGGAATGATAATGGGTGGTGTAGGCAACGAGACCGAAAGAGGAGTAGGAACATCATCCATCTTTTCCTTCTTGATTTCTATAACCATTTTCATTTTCAAACCTTTCATCTTTTGCATAAAAGATCCAGTTATATGCTCAAAGATCGCAATAATGACAATATATTCATCCTCATGTGTTATGTTAGGGTCATCTATGGCCTCTTCATTCAAAGATGTATCATTTCAACACCAGGACTGGGAGTAGGACCCATTGAAGAGGTTGGAATAGGAGTAGGGGTGGACATAATGATCGATTTAGTCACTATAGCTTGAGTCCCCAAAGGCAAGTCTCTTTCAGGCAAGGAACTCGTATAATTTCTAGGAGCCATCAACTAGTATTATGTGAGCCAACTCATATATAGGAAATGTTAATGATATATCTCCAGGAGAAGTGGAGTTTGTATGTGAAGAGGTCCCTATATAATTTCCCTTTATAATATGAGATATGATAGGTATCTTTGGAACTAATTCACATCCTATATAGTCAGACTCCTCGATATTGTAATGTTTGTCAATTAAGGACGTCAAAGCAGTTGAAATTCCCAAAGTCGTGCTAGTACCAGAGAAAGGAACAATAATTCAGCAATGAGGGGCCCTAATGTAGTAGAAGCGGTGGAACCAGAAGTACCCGCCATTAGCATAGAAATCTTTGTTGCGAGTCCCTTAGAAACAGAAGTGTAACTCTCACCTAAACCTTGAAAAATAGGTTCAAGCTAGACCCCCGTAGACACACTAGTTCGAGCAATAACCTTAGATGCTAAAAGAAGTCTGTCAATCTCAAGCGCGTCTAAATCTTCATCCTCCAAGAGGTTGAAATTTAGCTCCTACTTATCAATCTCAATACCATCAGGATGCTTCTCTTCCTGCCTAAGTATTTATCCTAGGCCATAGCTAAGGCCCTAAAATACTCTTTATTGAGTCACCTCAATTTCTCAGACTTGACAATGTTCACATAAAATTAAACTAGAGTAGGCTCGATCTCAGACTTGAATCCAACCTTAATCGTGTTCGCTTGGAGCTGGGCGTCCTTTTGCACTTGTCTAGCATCCAATAGCTCATTACAATACTCTTATGCCTAATGAGTGCCTCATCTTTCTCTTTCTTCTCAGCTTCTAGTGTGGCCTTCAATTTTTGGATCTCTAAGGCTTGCTCATCGACGATCTTTTGAAGCTTTTCATTATCCAGTGTAAGGTTGTGGCTCTTGTGATGAGCAATTTCAATCTGATCCTGTTGGATTTTTGATTGCACTTCGCAAGACCTTGTCTTTCTTCCAACTTCTTTTCGGCATCCGCGAAAGAGGCCTTAAGCTTCTCGATTTCTTTGTCCAAGGTGTCGATAATGTGCTTGTCCATGTCAGTTACTTCTTTCCTTTGGAGAGCCACCATTTTTTCCTTATTAACTTTGAAGATACAAGAATTTTCCACATGTAGTGTTGATCATATATGACTCATGTAAGACAACACTTCTGGCCCTATGTGATGAGAAATGCCTTTCAAGCTAAGAGCTAATTTTAACTTATCAAAGCAGATCTTTAGAAAGCATGTTTCATGGCAGCAAGATGTGGGTTCGAGCTAGTTTCGATCATCATAGCTGAAAGAAGTTGGTCTTTAAAATGACTTCATCTAGAAGGGTCAAAGGATGTAGACCCGCATGGTTGTGCGGATTGTTTGGGTTTGTGAGAAGATATTATCGTATGTAAGGTAGGTGGCGCTGAAGCAAGCATAGTAGAAGTTGAATTGAGGGGATAGGATCAGGCCTCGTCGAATATCTATCTAGGTTCTATGGCAATGTAGAGCGAGTCCTCTGTTTAGAAGGTGAGATTCTACCAAATCCTTCGTGGCATTCATCGCGGTGCTTGTAATCTCTATCTCACCTTACCTGCTTCCTACTATGATGCTTGCTAAAGTCAGACTCGTGATAATGACGTGATGTATCAGGCCATTGATACTTGCTAGCGTAGCTCAAAAGCTCATCAAAAAGGTATTATCGATCCATGGAACCTAAAAATGAAGTACAATCGAGTAAGTACCGAGAAGATCGAAGGATAATACTGTGAAATATGAATATGTAGTGGTTCGAAGTGTTGTGAAGTGTTAATGTATCCTTATGCCCCCCACGGACCATGGTCTTAAATCTTGCTAACAGGGGGTTATCTCCCCTGCACCAGTAACGGGTCCGTTAGTGGATAAGCAAATAGGAGCATCGATGTTAGTAATAGTGATGGCGTAAAGACCGTAAGAAGCTATTATATCCAGTATACTCCTAAATGAGCCATATATATCCCCAAATGGAGGGATCGGTGTCGCATATTACTGAAGTTGGAGGTGGCTGTGAAACTAAGCGCGATGAGATAATCTTTAACTTTGGCCATCAGGGAATAAGTGGCCCTTGATCGTCACCACACGCTTCACTAGCAGATTCATGGCCAAGGTCCACATCCTCATCATCACCCTCGTCTTCATTGTTATCATCGTCATTATCACTGTCCTAACCATCACCTTCTCCTATGGTGATGTCTTCATTCCTATCTTCCCCCATATTCCCTTCCACATTGACTTAGCTATCTTGAGGGGGGAAACATCTATATTTTCCTTGGCCTCATGAGCAGGCAGGCATCTTCATGAACATTTGGTGCAAGGCCCAAACTGTAATTTTGGTCCAAGAGGTTGAATTGCTACATTCTTTCGTCTGTCAAGAGGTATCTCATCTCCCGCTTTCCTTCGAGGATGGTAAACAGACGTCGAAGAGTACTCGCCAGGGTTGAGCTGCCAACCCTTCTTGGGATATCTGAGAATTCATAGAATAAAAGGTTAACAATCCAGGTGAGTTAGCGACATGGGAATGATGTATGATAGTAAAACTTACATCCATTTTTGAGAAAAGTTAGGAGGGCAACGTACAAAGAAGTATTCCTCCTTAAAGTAGCTGAGTTTGTTAAAATGACCAAGGATGACACACGGCCAGTGGATGGCTCTAGATAGATGAAAGAAAGACTTCCCTTTCACCTCTTGAAGGCATATAAGTAGCGAATCTCCTATAGTGTCAGCACCCTCCCAGGCGATGTAGAAAGACAATCTACATATTTTTTAATGAAGCATAACTATTCGAGTGAAGCTGAACAGAGGCAAGCCTCATAACTGGAGCATGAGCCAAGTGAAGTTATTGAATGGAGAGACACGCCCAGATAAGCACATGTACCGATTACATGCTGCATAATCTTTTGTCAGATTATAGGCCCGATGATAAGGCTTTGGAACATGAATGTCTTAAAAAGTAATGTCGTGCTAATCACAAATTCTTACGATAGCCGCTCTATGAAGCCTAGAGCTGAGGAGTCTAAGGGGTTATAAAAAATTATAGCATCCCCAAGATCAACATCAGGGACAATCCCTACGAATACTTCATCCATTATTACAAAAGGAACAATCACTAAAGACTGCCTTGTCGGAGGTGCAGCAACTGAGGTTGAAAGAATGAAAAAGTGGATAGCATAGAAGACGTCGAAGTGGAGTCTGAATCTGAATTTGTCCCGAGCTGAACTATATTTGAAGTCGACGAAGCTATCCATCGTTGAAATATGCAAAGAGCAATGTGATCCATAGATATTAAAAAGCTCATAGATGAACATGGTCTGTTAGAATTTAACTTTGATTCATGTGCTAAATTAAAACCCTGTACAGTCAATGTATAAGATCCAACGGATGTCAACGTGTATTGACCAATTAGACCTTATATGTTGACATGGAGCAATGATATGCAATTCAATCTATGCAATGTTTGTTCGGTGTCTAGAGCACTATGAATGTGAACACTCTATGTAGATAGCTCGCTCATGCTGGAAAACGAGCACCAATGCACATTGGAACTGCATGTCCGAATTTAACCATTATCGTAAGATTTATGATAACAGAATTATTGTTTAAAGCGGCACAGGATTTCTCTTTGCAGTGACACTAGAGTGAAGTGTCAAATTGAAAAACTGATCAAAGTCAATTCAAATGTCCAAGCACGTTCAATGTCACCATTATTTGAAACCGTCCCAATGAAACACGACCATCAATCTCATCTTGACCAAAAGTTACTCAACACTTTCATTTTCCCCTTCCTTTTTTTACTTAGAAATTTTTGGAATAAAACATTTGAAAGGAACCACGGCCATATTAAAAAACTCAGGTTGAAGCTAGGCACAACTCAAAGTTGACCCTGAGCAAATGATGAAAAATTATAAATCAAGCCATGCCCGGGGAATTCACACCAAAACTTCAGGTCGACCTTAGATTTTTCAAAGAACAAGTTCAATCTCATGTTTTGCTGGAAAGTTTCTAAGTCCATAACCCATAACCAGTCTAAGAAGGGGAGAATAAAGTCTCAAACTGCGATCGAACGAGATTGATGGTCAACTATCGACATCGACGACTCCAAGGCGGCACGAACTACCTAAATCTGGGGAAGTAATAACAACGATCTAAAATAATGATCTAAATCGAAACCCAATTCGACTTAGTAAAGTCAAGTAGATTCGAAAGAAGATGGGGTGTTCGAATTATTGGTGGTGATGTTGCTGATGACAGGCGACGTCAAGTAAAGTTGAGGGCAAGAGAAACGAGGTGGCAGTTGAACTGGTGGTTGAATTCCAAAGTTCGACAATGGGATATCTTTAGTTTGAAAAAAAAAATTAGGCAAATAAAGCAAACAAATGAAGAAAGAAAAGGGGCCAAAAACTTTTTAGTATGGATTTGTCGCCAAAGATAGCCTCAAAGTTCGATGCCGATCCAAGGACCTCAAGTCAGTACCGAACTGTAGAAAAATAAAAATAAAAGCGGACTATGTGGTGTAAAACAAAAGAAAGCTATGAACAGCGAAATTCGACCCGACCAATTTTAAGAAAGAACTTACAATGTCCAAATGACGAACTTGAACTACAAGCTTCGACTTTTATATCGTACGAAGGATATGAATTCATGACTATTCAAACTGATGTGAAGATTCAGAGAAGATGCATTGCTTTGTAAAAACAGTTCATAGAACGGTAACATCTATTCGGATCAGTTTGAAGTCAATAAGTTGTCTTCATCCAAAGCACGCCTTGTTGACACAAGATATATTTTAGAGGGTAAGTGTTATCATACTTTTGAACCAAGCCATATCTAGACGGGTAAGAACAATTGAATGGTCAGATGGTAACCTAAAAATCCTAAACTATAACTACAAAAGTCAAAATTCAACCAAAGCGCTCAAAGATTGATGTAAGGTCTTGCTTACCTCTTGAACGAAGCCAACCATTATCCATAAGAACCAAGTGGCATAGAGAAGAGTCAGCAAAGAACCATGTGCCAACTCAGTACCAAGTTGAATCACTCAACTTGGTACCGATCCATGAAACTAACTCAAAGAATATGGCTCCAAAGCAATGATGTTGGGGACAAAACAATGGAGGATAGCGATCCAAAACTATAAGTCACCACTGATCCCAAAAAGCAAATTCATGGGATGAAGTTCCAACGCATGACAAAGATAAACTACTATTCATACATCCACATCAAAGAGGTTGAAGGCAAGATCTAACACCTAACAAAGCACGAAGAAGAGAGAAGTGGACTAAGGCCATGAAGAAACAAAATCAAAAGCTCAAAAATCTCACAACCCAACACCGAGTTATGTTAGTACCTAGTTGATCATCACTTTTAGAACGTGGCCATGATCTTCTTCCTGAACCTCTTCCTGAATGCAGAGAACGTTGGTAGCAAATATCAAAGCCGAGGTCCACTTCGTCCAACCTTCAGGGGACTGATCTTTTTATATAACATTTTCAAACCACCAGAAAAAATGTGTTTTCAAGACCACCCACCTTGGATTAGTCTCTCAGAAGTGTGTTACTTAGATTGACGCTTGCTTACACTTTAGTTGGACATTGGCTCGTTTCCAATTAACAGGTAAGAAAATCTTATTGGCTTCTGGCTGCTTTTTGGATTATTTGGTTTACGTTGCCACTATGTTAGATAGTCACCGAGTTGTGAGCACCGAGTTATAAGAACATGGTATGTGAAATTTCTCAAAAATTAACAAAGTTCAAGTAGACGGAGGTCAAAGATTTGCCGAACCACTACAGATCACATTATATAAATCACATTATATTATTTACTTTATTTTTCATTTAATTTCTTCATTTATTGTCTACTTAAATCTGATCGGATATTTGTCCAACTTTTGATGCTAGCATAAAATATTTAAAACAGACTTAATTTAGGAAATATATTTTCGGTAGTAGGTCACAACATATTAGTTGGACACAATTACTCAAATTATTACACACGAAACAGCGCCATAAAAGCCTTAAACCATGGAAGGACCTTTTTTTTTTCTCTCTTCTTTTATCATCAGTATTATTTTTATTTTTATGTCCAGAGAGACTACAGCGACAGCGGCTACAGAATACTAATAAACAAAAGGGGAAAAAAACGAAGAATAGTCAACATGTTGGGACAAAATTCTAGCATGCAACTTTTGTGCCTTTCCTATTAATCTTTCAAATTAAATTAGAACCCCAATTTATGTTTTTCAATACCAACTTTTAACGACGTATCTATAAATTTGAATAAAGACCTAGCTCTAAACAGGAAATTATGCAAATGGAGAATTAATACGATCAGTCCCAATCATTTACAAAATAACAAGGATGATCATTCGCCCACAAAGATATTAAATATTCTAATAGCACATTCCGAAAGTTCACGTCTTGACCAAAAATTATAACACCGTTTACTTTTGCGTATTAGAACGCAAACTCTAGATCAGGCGTACAGATATCAAAGCAGAAAAAAAATTATTTCGAAATGCACGCCAACAATTTACAAAGGCAGGTATGTTCCAATATCACCAAAAAACAATGACGATTAAGATTTGTAATGATGTACAAAATCATCAACCTACGTTCTTCATGAAAAGCTGCCATTTTCGACCAATTTTGCATCTATGAATAATGCAGTATCCAACATACCTCAATCTCATATATCAATTATCACCGGACTAATTCAGTAAGATTTTAGCATATTCAATTTTATCATTTCATGTCATTACCAAATAACATTAAATTATGCTACAAGATTAAAGAGTACAGTGTCCAAAGATACATGCAAGGGCCATTGGGGAAAGAACTTTATACTCCATGCATGCTTTTGACGAAGAGCTCATCTTCTGTCATACCTATCATAATGCCTGTTGAATATGATTAAAAAAAATAACAAGTTAATTAAATAATTACTGTTTATAAAAACTAAGAATTGTAAGTATAATAAACTTGTAGTCATAATTTGTAAATAATATGATATTTAGTGACTGGAAATTTGAAACACATAAGTAGGTGGAGAGTAACTCCTTTAATTTTCACTATAAGCGTGTGCATATAATTTGATTCTACTGATTTAGAAGTTTCACAACATAACTATAACATCATGTGCTTCGTCCGTCCTAACCTTTTCCGGTTATGAGATTTTCTTCACCATGGGAATATTAAGTTATGCTTAAGAAATTTCTAATAGAAATCATCAAATTCTTGGGTTCGACGTGCACTTAAGAAAGATATGTCATTTTGAAAAGGAATATCCAACGATTCAAAAAAACAGAAACATGAAGTATCAAAATGTACCTGTGCCTATCATGATCCCTAGACCGCTCTCTAGACCGAGATCTGCGTCGACTCCTTGAATCCCTATCACGATCCCTGTCAGAATGTCTATCATAATCTCTAATTCGGTGATCACCTCGATCTCGACTTTGACTTCTAGAACCCCTATCACGATCTCGACTGGAGGCTCTATCACGATCACGGTCTCGACTGGAAGCCCTATCACGATCGCCTCTTTCTCTTGACCTAAACATCGGAGAAAATGCATCTTAGAATAATATCTTAAGGTCACCAGTAAGAAAATTCAAACGATGATGCTTCCAATAGAAAGTTAATAAATCAATCTTGTACCTTCTATCGTCATCTATCTTTCGGCGTTTTTTTCTCTCTTCCTGTTGTTGGAATAAATATGGTAAGACACAATGATTAAAAACAAAAAATGCCAAGGGAAAAATGACAGTTTTTCTTCCATGCATCAGAGTTAAGCAGTGAAGATTGCAGCCAGAATGAATGATGTGAGGTACCATTCCACAACTTTGCTATAGCATGTAGTACAAATATATGATGGGGAATAACAGAATTGCACGTTTCAAAAATAAATCAATTCTGTATTCATAATGAATTCTCAAGTAAAGTTCACCACATAAAGTCGTTACCAAATATATAAGACAGCTAGAAAAAAGAAAGCAGCATGATGGACTAACAAAAGAGAGTTTTGTGTTGTGTTCGAAAATGGCCCGACACAGAAATATATGACCCGTTTGGTTCGAAAATGAGTTTTGTGTTTTCAATAATGCATGTAAACAGAAGATGGGAAGCGATGGAAAACGGCCAATTAGGAAATTATTTAACATGTAAATAGAAAACAATTTTTTCTTCTTTCCCGCTTTTTTGAATAATACCAGAAAGCATCTTCTTCCCTCCTCGCCCCCCTCTTTGTTGTGATAATTAAAATTTCCACCTCTTTCTTCCTCTCTCACGCCTTTGAAGTACATATCGAAAATACAAAACTTAAAACGCGTGTTTTGAAGCTTAAGGTAACGGAGAAACTGTAAATCGATGAAACTCAAAAACATTACATCAAATAAAAGTACGCTAGCAAATTCTCCAGCGCAGCCATATCACAAAAATATCATTGTTAAATAATTATATACTTAATTGGGATATATCACAAAGCATACAACACATGCACACCACATACTTAATTGGGATGTTCTGTCTTCAGTCCCTATCAACTTTCAAACTAGATAAAACATCCCTTATAAAAATAGATTTAAAACAGTCTCTGTTTTTAAATTTTTAAATTTACTATAACATACCATGTTATACACACACAATAATTTTTAACACACAAAATAATAAATATACTTTCCTCAAAAAAAAATGAATTTTGTTTTCACCCATAAATATGAATCAAAAGGTATGTAATTGCAAATATTCGCAATTTTTTGTTTCTCGCTGCATATATTTACAGCAATAAAATTTTACCAAAATATACAGCATATTATCTTGTTGAAAATAATACAAAATTTGTGATTTAATGATAAACACGAAATTCCAATCAAATTTTCCAAATGTGAGACGAGTACAAATATTCGTAATGACTTCAAAGTGTAGGAAACTGCATATATTTGCAAATTTTGCTTGAATCGGAAATATTTGTACCAACAAAATTTTAACGAAATATATGGTAATGAATCTTGTTGTAAAAGTCCAAAAGGATGTTTCTAATGTGAAATAAATGCAAACATTTGCATCATCTGTTTCAACATTTTGGTAATTGCAAATATTCGCAATCTCTGCTTCAATTCACAAATACTTTTACAAATATTTGCAATAAAAGGCTTTATTGAAACATCAATTGGAAATTGTATAAAATATGTGAATGGAGAAAATGAAATTCCAAACAAGGGATATCGTCCTTTTATGTTTGAATTGATATAGATGCAAGTTTAAATAAGGGGTGACAATATCAAAATATTGATTGTTACAGACTTTTGGCACATTAACTTCGAAACTAAGGATGTGGGCCTAATGTCTACTAGTTAAATTTTACATTCTGTTGAAGGACCTCTAGCTCAAATGGTTAATGGTATGACACTTTAGAAGTCATGGATTTGAGCCCCGGAACATCGTAATAAGTGCTCTACTTGAATAAAATATCCCTCTTGTTACTAAAAAAAAATTGTTTGTGTGATGTGATCTTAAATGCCAACTGTAATCTTGTTGACAATAAGTCAATAGCTCTCATAATAAAGACAAATGATTTTGATTAGCATTTTTCTTACTTGTAAACGTCATTGTATACAACTAATTGCTGACAATTAGAAGTCCAAAATCGTATATTTTATTTTATTTTTTTAATGAAGAACTGCACTTTAACCATTTTACAACCATTGTATTGTCCTTTGTCACTAAAATGATGGCATAATTTAGCATCACAGTAAGGTAAATGAATGTGGTTGCGCTCTTTCACCACCATGGGTTGGAGTTTCCGGCACAAGTATTTGAAATATCAGTATAATATGGAAAAGAAATACAAATTTAAACTAGGACCTAGTAGCATAACGACCTGCAGAATTTTTTGCTCATTATTTATTCTACAGTATAAATACTGGTCCTTTGCTTACAGTGTGTTCTTCTTACGGTAGCAGGAGAATAGTGACTCTGGGATTCCCATATATGGCCACCTTCAGTTTAATATCCAAATCAAAAAAGGCATGATGACATGTACAAAACATAATTACACAGCGGATCATGTGATTAAAATAAAGAAACTCACAGATGTCAATTGTCAAATATAACTGAAACTCTTTTAAGGCAGAAATGCTTTAAAATATGAGCACTTGATAGCCTTGACCAACACATACAGCGTTTGGAGTTCAAAGAAATTTACCATCCAAACAGTGACATGATGAGGCTAAGTTTGATGCTTTCTCATCCAAGCATAAGAAACAGAGTGCAGGAGTTACAAGCTAGGGGATGCACAATAAATGAAGAGGCATACAAAAGCGACGTTTGCAAGATCTCACCTGCATTTCTGCAAGCTTCTCACGAATCTGCATATAGCCCAAATGCAGCTTACCTCCAAAGTGGTCAGCCAAACGACGATCACTGGTGTAGAAGTGTAGCAAGTCAACATACATATTTTCAGAGTTTAATCACAAAAGTAACAATGTGAATTGTGCAGTATAATAGACAACTAGTAGAAACTAGAATAAGAAAGTCAAAGTCTTATGTTGCTACCCTAATGGAGAACCATGGCAATAATATGTGTGTGTGATTTTATACTATTATTCTACTGGTTATGGTGACAGAAGTGTTCTGTTCAATTCCTGATAAAAGCATTATCTACTGTTTTGTTTACTTTTTGTATCTTTTTGGCTATTCAATTACAGTTCAAGAATTCTTCATCCTAGACGTATGAATCAAGAAAACAAATATATATATCTGTTTATTTATCTATCCATGCTATGATTCATTTAGTGTTAAGAGTCATACAAGAGCTATGTAGCATGTGTCGTAGCAAAAAAATCCTTGTGTTTTCTAATATATTACCAAAATACTATTTTTCAATAAAGTTATCTACTAAACGCATAATTTTATATACAAAACAATGAAATCAATCAAAAAAAATCTAATGTGTATCGACTTATTTCCACAGTTATTATATAACTTGAACAATCACTATTGCATACTACATATCCTTAAAATCTTTAGCAGAAAAAGCAAACTGCATATCCTTGCATTATAAATATGCCCCATTTTCGCTCTTTTTCCCATTTTCTCTCTTTTTCCCATTTTCTCTCTTTTTTGTACTTTGCAAATATTTCACTTTTCTTCCTTCACAAAAGGTAAATTCAAGCCAAATTTCATGTCTGATTTCAAACTCGTCCAACCCAATTTGATGAAATGATTCTTTTACCATAAATAACATTGATTTAAATATGATATTCCATAAAGAACGGATTTTACTAAAGCCACAAAGATTATATATATATATATATATATATATATATAGCGAATAGACTACTCAAGTTGATAATTATTCTGAATTTTTCAAGTTGATAAACATAGAATTGATCTGTGAGGTGAGTTGTAGATAGTATTCATAATTTATGAATCGAAGTAAAATTGCAATATTTTTCATGTAATCCATGCTATCAAGAAAAAGTTATTTCTTCATCAGACATCAGCAGCTAAAAGATATTATGGATATTAAACGCATGTGTCCATACAAACATTATAGAATAATAATGTACATAAGATGTGTGTCTATCCAGTTATGTAAATTCAATATCACAGCATTTGCATGTTTAATTTGTAAATCCACATGCAGAGCACACATTAAAGTCCAAATTTCAACATAAACACTTACTTGTCATAGACGCTCAAGAATGCTCCACATATGTCGCAAACACGTAGTTTTTGATCGGTCTACAAAACAGAGATGCACTAATTTTTTTCATACAACAGATCAATTATCGATATGCAATAATGCATGTAAATTTTCAGGAAAAAGGGGGGAAAGGGAAAATTGAATATGAAACTGAGATTACAAGCTAAAGGAATCCATTATGTTGATTAGCATAATGGACGTGTTTCGGTAAATCCTTGTTTTTTTTTAAATAAAAATAAAATACGTTTAAACATTTAAGTACATCGCAAGAGATGGTGAAAATCAAATTTCAAAGAGAAAGGAAATGAAGAAAAAGTAAGGTTATAATTATCACTAAACAGAAGAAAAAAGTATATACAAGGAATATAGTGTTGCCCATCAACAAAACTTAAAATTTATTATTACCGTTTAAATAATAAGATGAACAGCGTCTGAGATTAATTTTGTGTATGCCAATTGTGAATGTGATAGATGAAATGAAAAACAGTATAGAAAACCTTGTCTGCTGTATGCAAAAGACTAAAAGTCCAATACAACTTTATAACATTTTATATAAGGAATCTAAATGCTGAAGTGGTGAATTTTGATTTTTGTTATACAGCAAACTAGAAAAGAGTGTGTACATGAAAGAAGATACAAAACTATCCCAAAAAAAATTGGAAACAAAATGTCCCAATTAAATGCCCAAAATCATGGAAATGAGATGCATGCATATTCAATAATTAAATTAAATACCACAGATTCATAACTGCAGACATGTTGAAAATGACTTCTACGATAAAGGGAAGAATGAAAAGGACAATACATCCTATGGTAGTCAGACTGCACACGTAGCATGGAAAATTAAATTAAACAGATACTTAAAATGAGAAGGACGGTTGTAATACTACATCAGGACCATAAATACATGTTACCTGCAAGGTTGTAAAAGTACTGATGTACTAAATGGAAGTAACAAAAATTGAAGAGTTTATTGTTTCCCTACTACTACTAAAAGAAGTTAAACCTGAAAGAAGAAGAAGACAAATTAACTTACAATTCGAACATCAGCAGCTGTATACTTTTGGTTTGAAGAATCTGGTGTTGGATCATGTCTCAAATTCAGCTGCAAAACGAGACAAAAAAAAGGTAGTTAATAGACAGAGACTGAAAGGAGCACATTTCTTTTAGCTAAACGTAATATTTCAGATCAATAATCAAATATAGATTTGTGGTAAATGAATTGGGGGAGCAGGATAACAAGTCTTTGCATAAATGAATAGTTAAAAACATAACATGAGTGCAGTAAATAACCGGAACAGCTACTTTATATGACTAATACTTGCATAAATGAAAAGTAAACAATGCTATTCAAATGTACAACACATGACACACCTTTTTCAATGCTTCTGCCTCTTCAAGAGCCTTTTGTGCCTCATCTATCATTCCTTTCTCACCTGACAATATGATATTAAAACATAATGCATTAAAACAAGATGCCGCGACATCATCAAGCAAAACAGAAAATGAAGAACTACTCAAGTGGAAAATAACTTTTCTCACTGTTTAGATGCGGCTAAGCTTATAAAATGACAGATGATTAAATTTGAAGGTTAATTCTGATGTTTTATACCTTATGTGGTGTGTTTGACATGTTGACTTCAGTGTGGTTAAGGCGAAAAAGTGCAAAAGAACGCAAAGATTGTGCCTTCTTGTGTTCCATGTGCAACATTTCTTGGTATTTGACTATTTTCAGCACAAACTTCAACTACAAACTACTATTAAAATCGAGTTTAGAAAAATAATAAAGAGATTTGTTAAGGGGAGAAACAATTGGGTTACGAGGAATAAAAGTTAAAAGAGGGGAAAAAGTCTAAATTTTATAACGGGGCGTAGATTTTCTGCAAAAAACTATTACCAACTTTTCCAACAGTACCCTTTATTTTATTTTGAATTTTTTTTATTGTTTTCGGTTTGTATGATTTCAATCTAAATACAACTAAAATATTGATATTAGTTCTGGTTGAACAAATTTAAAAACTAAATTTTAATTAGAAAGATAATTACATACCTTATTTTATAGATCTGAAATATCCTCCAAAGACATCATAGAGTCTTGAATAAGAAAAGAAATCATATTCGTATCATCTTGTATTGACAGAGATTTAGATGAAGATTTGGAAAATGGATTGAGATGAAGATTGAGATGTATTTTCCTCCATAACCTTAAAATCGGAGAACTAGGGTTTAAAATTAGAGAATTAGGGTTTAGAGTTAATAGATGAAGGGATGGAGTTTGAAGATAAAGTAGGTTGATTATAAAATAGGCAATTTGGTTATTTTAGTTTGCAGCTTTAAGTCTACAACGACAAAATACTTGGAATTTAGCATGTTAGGCGCACTTTTCTACATTTTGAACATTGAGCACTGTTGGGGCTTTAAACGCTTTTCATGCACCCCGAGCATATCCCCACACAGAGCTATCAAAAGGCGCAGCAGCTGCGCCTTAGTGTGCCTAGGCATAGATAGGCATGAACCAAGATTTTAAATCTTGGATTTCGATCATGTTTCGTCTCAGAAATTCTAATGATTGGCTCTTGCATCTGAAGTGATCTCGGACGAGATAAATGCATCATGAACATCGATCTCAGATCATAAATTTCATTTCGAGAACATCTCAAGATATATCTCTAAAATCGATTTCCATACACAATAATAGCTATAAATACTATCTTAAAAACAGTAATTTTTGCTTGATTCGCTTTTACATTATTTCTACTTCAGATAGTTCAATTCTACTTCTAATTGATTTAAATCATCTTATGATTCAAAATTAAACCAAACACGAAAAATTGAGAAATTTCATAAATTGAATCTCTCCTCTTAAATTCAGTCAACTAAAACAAGTTTTTCCTGATTCTCCAATAAATCAAATCAACGCGAAATTACTATTAAACCTCTTTCTAATAGAATCTAGTTGTCTCCTAATCAAATATGGTCATCTCCCAGTTTCAAAGTCTATCAAACATGAAAAATGTTTATCACATTGAAAAATGATATGAGAATGATATTCATCGACGAATTTACTCACAAAATTTACCGTATTATGAAGTTCTACTGTCGTATGAAAAATAAGACAGAAATGAAGACAATGAGGTATTCATGGCTCACAAAATTTAGATCCCAAAGTTGAATTTTTGAATCGCTTAGAAAAAAAACTAATTCCCATCAAAATATTTCTAATACCCCCACATTGAAATGCAGCTGGACAAATTTGTATAAGATTTCAGAAGTATTAGTTTTTTTGCGCAATCGATCATAACTCTAATTACGTACATCCAAAGGCGATTTGTCTTGCACCATTGCTTTTACTGACGTAAAACTCATATTTCGACAGGTTGTATGCATAAATATTTGTTATGTTATGCTATTTACCACACAATTTTAATTTTTAGCAAAATTTAGATTGCCATAAAAAAAAGCTTTATATCAACCAAGATTTCGATACCTCCATCGATATATGGAAAACGAGATTTCCATCGAAATTTAATGTCCCGTTTTGCCAGAACTTCTCGAGATCTCGGTTAAGATATCGATCGAGATGACTAAGACTTGAAACAGTGGCTTGAGCGTTAGTGTGTGCCTTAGTGCATCTAGACACGCATAGAAGCGTGCCTTCATAACACCGGTTGAGTTGAAATTAATGGTGAAAGTTTATAATTTGTTCGTTTGAAGAATTTTTCCCGATTTGAAAACATCATATTTGAACGAGTACAATGAACCCAAAACATGGTTAATTGTTTTCGAGTTGTAGCGGACATCATTACAACCATAACACGAATTGAATCATCAATTCTACTGCAGAGTAAAATTTACGACTTGACAAAGAAGGCAATTTGTAGAAATTGTCATTTGCTAGAATGCCTAATATTAGAAAAAAATTGCACGCCTAGTCTAGGCTTGAGCTAAGCTTGGCATTCCTGGATAGTTCCTTCGAGCTACTCATACTCTGGTAACCATTATAGAGGAAGATACAGCCAAGCACAAAATTGGTCAAAATGACAGTAAGAGCATGAACCGATCAACAAATTGAATACATCCATCGACAAGTGACAAAAGCTCATGCAAATATTAGGAAGGATATGTTGAGTTGCTATATTATGAAAAGCATGCTTGAACATCGGTCAAGCAACGTTTAAACGTACATTAACTGTTTGATGCTAATTGCTTTCCATATATGTTATCAATAAGTGGAAATCACATGAACATGTTTAAATGACAATTAATTATGCTTGGATGGACAAGAGTATCCATCACGTATATGCATTTTGAAGGTTAGAAAAATATAAGCATTAACTGTTTGCACGAAAAATAGGCATATCACTTGTCGGATGTAATTGAAGATATTAGAATGAAGAAGTAAAATGGAAAATGGTGCTAATCTAACAATCACACCAAGAAAATATGCAGTAACAGAAAGAAAACAAAAATTTATAGCGGCTCGGCGTTATAGCCTACGTCCACTTTGAAGGATTTGATGTTTATTGCTGATTATAAACTGAATTACAACAGTACAACGGCTAATACTCGAATTACAATGAAGTTCAATCCAAGCGGTAGCATAAAAGTCCTCTTTTATTTTCAACTAGGGTGCTTCTTATAGGTGTGAAGCTGAAAATATCTGTCTTGAATCTCGGAATACCCTTTCTCACGCCTAGGTGGGACCACACAATCGATCTGAAGTCGTTTGGGATCGATCTGCATAGCCTTTGTATCGATCGGCTCCAATTGGGCTGCGATCGATCATGGACGTTCCTGAAATGATACACTCTTTTGTGAAAATCTCATTGCATTTGGATGTGTGGTTGTGGAGTTATTAATCGATCAAAGTTGCAAATATAGAGTGGCGGACGCCTTCGGATCAATACCTTTCGTATCGATCCTTTCATGTCGATGACGTGGCACGCGCGCTTTGTGTAGATCATATTTTGTGCATAGGGAACCGCTTCCTTTGGGTTGACCGCTCCTCTCGTATCCAATCGATGTTTTGCTTTCCGTATCGATGTTCTGCCCCCATCTTCGTATCGATCATCGGTTTTACTCTTCGTAACGATCAAGCAGGTGATCGGTACGAAATGTTCAGCTGCTGACCAAGTGAAGTGCAATCGATCTGGGGAGCGCTAAAGTCCATCGATATAGGATTGAACCTTATGGACACGAACGATGGATGCCGAGTGTGGAGTTATGTTCACTTCGTATCGATGCTGATGGGTACGAAATGATGGATACGAATGGATGGATCTGAAAGGGGCATGTTTCATGTGGATCTTGATCGTTTCATAACTTGAGCATGTGAACTCCGATTGACCTGAAATTTGAAATGTTGGCTTGCATAACTCTGCTTGTCATCTAATGCTAATTGTGGCTCGATCCGAACTTGGACCAAGTTTACCTGTATCCATCGTGAATATGCAGATAACCGATTTTCGAAGCGAACTGTCTTCCGTCTCTAGTTAAGCCCGTGGTATCACGGCCTTGCCAAAAGGCTGGATAACATTTACCATCCAAAGTATGTCCTGTGTGAACATGACGTTCTTTGAAAAGCTGCAATCTTCATTCTGAAAATGCTCTATCCGATTTACTGAACAGTTGTTGTTCTTTGATCAAGAAATATAACCCTCGGTTGATTTCCAGTAGTATAAACATTGAGTTGTGGTTGAAGGTCAAGTGCTAGCAATTTGTTGTTGATTCTGACTGTCACCGGGTAGGCATTCAATTCATGTTAACTTTGAAAATCAAATGTTAGTATAACATGCATGCACGTATTTTAACCTGACTCTCATTCACGCTTGCACATCCACGGGTCGTCAAGTTCTTGTTTCTTCCGCCTTTTTTTTGTTTTAATTGGATCTTGGTGAAAAAGAGGTTCTTACCATCGACTGGTGGTTACTTTTGGATCGAATTATCGATCCACTCCTGGATCGATGTAAAATCCGAGTTGCAATAACGATCGATGGTTGTTGCGATCCCCTTCTTCGTATCGATCCTCTCCTTAATCGATCTGGGGTGCATCAAGGTGGACTTTGTATCGGTGGATACGAAAGCGGTGTTTCGTATCGATGGATACGAACGATCCAAACACAAGTGCACAGTGCTCTTCATATCGATGGGTTTGTTGACCGATTCAATCGGTGAGGAAACTGGGATACGAATCATTTTGTTGCCTTGGATACGAAGGAGTATAAATACTTTTTATACTTAGCATATTTTTCCACCTTGTTTCTACTGCTACTTCGTATCCATCAGAGAAAAGGACGGTAGATCCATCGTCCCCAAATACAAAATCATTGATCCTCAACTCAGATCCTTTGATCTAAGCAAATAATCAATGAAACCGTGCTTATAATGACGAGAGTAGAGTTTTGTGCCATTTCGTTCATGGTAATGGCCATCTCCGGTGTCGTCGGAGCTGGAGCGTGAGTGGGGTGAAGTTGAGAGTGTGACTAATGGCGATTTGGAGATTTGGCAAGGAAAGAAGGTAGCTAGAGAATGTCAATGGAGTCACTGACTCCGAGTCTGTCTAACCTAGGTGATGAACTCGTATCGATGCGAGGGGATGGATATGGGATCGATTAGGATACATGGAGTTTTGGAGATGGTGGAAAGCAGTCTTCATGATCGAGGCAATGAGTAGGCGTTTGAAAACGATATGGAGAAATTGGCTTGATGATCGATCCGAAATCAAAGTCCAAGGATCGATACGAAGGGATGGAGTGATGGACACGAGAAGCATCGATACGAATGAAGGCTATGGGTGAAGTGATCGATACGAACGAGTTATCGATCCGAAGGTTTGATCGATACAAAGAGGCTACCGATCTGAATTATTGATCGATACGAACGAGTGGCACCCGATCGATACGAAAACTTGTTTCAGAGGAACAATCCGAAATGACTTATGATGGATATGAACTTTATGACCTTTGCATATTCAAACACTTGACTTCGACGAACTTTAGCCTTGCATATTTGGACTTGACCGTAAAACTACATGTATGACTACCCTTCAAAGCTCGTCGATGTAACTGTAACTTGTTAAATGTAACACGTTTTTTCAATATGGATCGTTCTTCGAAGTTAGAATGACACTGTTTAGACGGTCAGCGATGACCGTCGCTCTTGTCGAACCTCGAAGTTTTGTTTCTTTACTATCTTTTAACCTTGTAGATGTATAGAGTATTGTGCAGCACTTCACTGCACAACACGATCACTCACTTTGCACCGGGGGACACGAGTCTTTTTTACCATATAATAATGGTTTTTACCGAGTTCAATAGCTATGGATCATGTAAGGTCAGAGCAGCAAGAAGTTCGAAGTCCTCCACTCCCCAAAATAGAAAAGCCTGATACCCCACAGATACAGTGAATCCTACTACAGATGAACTGCCGGATGCAGGGGTGATATCGAATCCGGAAAATTCTGTCTGGTCTAAGATTACAGAAGAAATGCTAGGAAGAATTTGCCTTAGACACAGGCCATCTTTGAAAAAAGTTCGGTTGCCAGGACCAAAAGATAGAGCGCGCAATCCCCCGAAACGGTTCACCGCATGCAACAGATTCATGTCCTGGACTGGAACAATGCCCTCATTCAACCAGTTCATTAGCGATGTGCTATTTTATCTGAGGATCGCACCTTCTCAGCTTCATCCCGACGGATACGCGCTTCTCAACAGCTTATACATCATATTTTTGGAACATCTCTTCCGTTCCCCAATTGTCGACGGGATCAGATATTTATTTAATATAAGAGTCAAGCAGATAATTCGTCGTTCACCGTCCTGGAAGCTGTTAGGAACTGTCAAGTCGTGGCAGGCACATGGAGCAAGTTGAGCTATTTCAAAACAGAATGGTTTTACGTGAGGTGCCCACCAAGATTCGCCAGGCGGTGGCTGATCAGACGTAAGTTCTATTACTTGTTTCGTTGCTAACCATGACCAGATAATATAGATCGATGCTGAATTCATTGTCGTGTTTCTCTTACAGCTGCTATTCCACGATCTGAAGGAGCCCGTTACAAAGGGCTGGTGAGGACACTCCAGGCGGTACCTGTTGAGTTAAGAGAAATAGACGAAGTTCTCACCGACGACAACTTGATAGCCGCCAGGCTTTTAGAGAAAGGACATGGCATAGGACTCACGGGGGTACCAAGAGTGGTCCCAACAAGACAAAGTGGAAGACGGGCTCATGTCATGCCCCCCGTCGAGGGAGCTCAGGCCGCGCGCAGCGTAATAATCATCGAACCTCATGATAATGAGGGTACAGAAGCCGGTCAAGAGCCCGCGGTCGTGCCTCCGTAGGGCCCTCAGTCATCTGTGTTAAAGAAAAAAGGCAAAACTCTTGTCCACAAAACCAAGAGGCAAAATGGCACAGAAGCAATCCAACTTGTTACTACTTTCATAGGTCCGGAGACCTCTTTCCCGCAAACAAAAAGTTCACTGAAACTGAACGGCTGTCGGATATTTTCCTATCCCGGAGGAGATATCATCATTCTCTGATCTCGGGCTAAAGGGGATTTACTCCCCTTCGAGAACCAGCACAGACCTAACCTTAATAAACATAGGGAAACCAACTCCAATAAGCAAAGCTGCTACAACCGGTCGGTTGGGGGGTTTGCACATACATACACGTACTTCACATCACTACACGAAATTCCATCATATGCTCCTCAATATTTGGCAATAGCTGATTTTCTTCTTCTTTTTTGCAGATACAATGGTGAGGAAAGGTTCCATGCTTAGTAAACTCCGCTCTTTGCGCCATTCATCTCGATCGCATTCTGAATCACATCGCCGCGAAAGCGAGAGATTATGGTCGCGGCTACCATTCTAGCCAGCACCATGCGACGTTCTAGGTCACGATCTCCGCCATCAAAAGCGCCTTCGAAACCTTCTAGTCCCAGCAGGCCCTCTTCTGAATCCTTGCACCAAACAGCACCATCTCATGCTTCAAAAACCGGCGATCAGTGCCGTAGAATTAAGGCAGAAGCTCCTGTCGTCGTAGAACAAACTGCCATAGAGCCATTGGGTGAAGGAGCCATTCGTATTGCTAAACTAAAGAAAGATTTCCCGAGCTTATGCTTCGATGGTTTCCACTTTCCTCCCAACTTGAAGATAATCCCATATGGTGCAAGATTATGTGCATGACGTGTACAGCCAGTACCGTGAGTGGGTTAAAACAGCAAAGCGGGTCTCGGCTGTGTCCTTCGAGCGAGCCAAGGTGATATACACTGGAGGGCGACCTTTCTCAAAAAGGCAAAATAATAAAGGTGCTCACCAATGAGCTCGAGTCTTCAAGGAAAACTGAGATGAAGGCTGGCCAGAGAGCCAAAGAAGCTAGGAAGTCCATGGAAGAAATGAGAGACTCATATGGACTTAGTGCATAAGATGGGCCACCGCAACACCGTTATCATTCGAGACAGGGATGCCCCCTTGAAAGAAGTTGACGAACCAAAGGCAAAACTAACTGAAGCCATCAAAGAAAAAGATGAAGCCAACAAAGTTGCACAGGAAGCGTGCGGGGAGGCAGTGAAGCTTAGAGAAAGGGATATTGCAAACCAAAAGGCCGTAGAAGCCCATACCGGGGTTGAGAGGGAAATAAAAGCCGTCGAGACCAAGATGGAGAGTGAGTTTGCGGATCTCCTGGCCACCTACAATGCAAATTTCTAAAAAATCGCAACTTGAACTGGCTTGGCGAGGACTATCCCTTTCAACTGTATAAGGCCTGAAACCGCCTGATTGAGGATGAAAAGACGATTCGTAAAGTTGCAACTGTCGATGAGTTTGAATTGAAAACTCAAGTGTTGATCGGAGATGAGCCTAAAGTCCTTCATGACAAAGAGAAAATCTGGCTGCTAAAAAACCCAAAGGCCGGAGAAGGATCTAAGAGTGAACACCACAACGCTGCTTCTGAAATACCCCCAACGTCTCAAACTGCATCCACATCTTCTATCGACCCTCCAGTCGTCTCGGAGTATGATACCGACATGCCACATTTCTCTCCAGTCATCGAGCGTAGCCCAAAAGCATGTCGGCCCAACCCGAAAGCCAAACTGAGGAAGGTATTCTACATACTTCTCATATTCTTCAAAATGCGGGAACATTACCAGAGAAACATTATTAATATATTCTCCTATCTTTATTCAGCTTTAGATTCTGCATCGGCCAACCCTCCTACAACTCAAGAAGTCCACCACGAGCATGAGGCATTAATAACGGAGGCCACAACTGTGACAATTACTACTTCGGTCGGGGAGATGCATGATAGCGGCTATGTGTTTGATGAAATTGATGGAAGCACTCCTCAGCCGCCAAAGCGACTCGAGCATTGAGGTGCCCTTTAACGTGGATGAAGATGTTATTATCACGTTGGGCTCCTCGGGTCCGACCGACAGTCTCCCGATGGCGAGCGTATGGATCAAGAAGAACAAATAATAGAGGAGATTAAGGCTGAGATTAAGCAGACTCGTAGAGTTGGTAGAGGTATGGCGCACCCTGGTCCTGCCCCGATCCTTGTGCTCTCTCCGGGATCCTTGTGCTCTCTCCGGGTGGCACCATATTTGAAACTAAAGCGCCTCATTCTTTACGTGTCGAAAGTGTCACCATTCCACCCGTTCTCGCACAGAGGATACTTCGATTCCCGTGAGCTCACAAGGGGAGACCGCATAGGTTTTCCGGGCTGGAGACAAACCAACTGGAGTGAGTCGGGAAGGCAAGGGTTCTAAAAGAGGTCTGGGAGGTAGTTCAAGCGAATCTATGCCAAAGAAAGTTAAGGGCAAGGAACCGAAGGCGTAGATTAGCATTTTGACTTCCTCTCTTGTAGATAGTTAGAATAAGCTTCTTTTATTTAGCTTTTTGTAGATCGTGTATAGATACGGGTTAGGCGCCCTGCTTATAGGAATTCTTTGGACGGATTTGTACTTCTTTTCTGAAGAATAGCATGAATAAAATTCCGTTTTTGTTTTTGGCATAACTGTACGTTTATTTGTTTATAAGTACTTAAGCATTCACATTTTCATTCAATGTACTCATGAAGCCTTAGTTTCTGAGTCGAACTCGAGTTCGGTCTCTAAGTCCTGAGGTCGTGGCCTCAGCTCATAGTCAAACGCCAACTCAAGTACCAGTCGCTGACCGAGACGCACAACGCTGGGACACAACTGACGTTTGACTATGACCTGAGGCTTGACTCAATTCAACTGGTTCACAAGTTCCGTGTTGGCACGGATCTGTTTAGTGAGCTCTTAACGACTTTGAGTGAGCTCATGCATGAGGGTCTGGAATTCCTCTCTTGTTACTGGACCGGGTAGATCTGAAGCTCCGGCTGATGTTTGGCATGTAGTAGCCAGCTGCACGGGACTTTGCATATCCCTTCCTCCTTGATTAGCAACATTAGAAGCAGTTCTAGTATTGCGCACTATGTTGGATGTAGTTCTTCTTAGATCTGGAACAATCTAAATAAGATAGAACCACTGGAAGACGGATCTGGATCTCCTTCTTAGATTTTAGCAATCCAACAACAGCAGGGAATCCACAGAATCGAAGAAAAAGCAGAGTTTTCTTAATGAAAGCAGCAAAGTGTTTGTACCAAATATGACACAACACTCGTCGGATGTATTTGAAGAGATTAGAATGAAGTAAAATGAAAAATGAGGCTAATCTAACAATCACACCAAGAAAATATGCAGTAACAGAAAGAAAACAAGAATTTATAGTGGTTCGGCGTTATAGCTTACGTCCACTTTTGATGTTTATTTCTGATTATAAACTGAATTACAACAGTACAATGGCTAATACTCAAATTACAATGGAGTTCGATACAAGCAGCAGCATAAAAGTCCTCTTTTAGTTGCAACTATGGTGCTATTTATAGGTTTGAAGCGGGAAATATCTGTCTTGAATCTCAGAATACCCTTTCTCACGCCTAGATGGGCCCACACAATTGATCTGGAGTCGTTTGGAATTGATCACTGATCGATCCACATAGTCTTCGTATCGATCGAAAATGGCTCCAATTGGGCTACGATCGATCACGGACGTTCCTGAGATGATATGCAACCTTCTGTGAAAATCTCATTGCATTTGGATGTGTGGTTGTAGAGTTATTAATCGATCAAAGTTGCAAATATAGAGTGGAATGAGGCCTTCATATCAATCCCTTCATGTCGATGACGTGGCACACGTGCTTTGTGGAGATCCAAATTTGTGCATAAGGACCTCTTCCTTTGGATTGACCGCTCCTCTCGTATCCAATCGATACTTTGCTTTCCTTATCGATGTTCTGCCCCATCTTCGTATCGATCATCGGCTTTACTCTTCGTATCGATTAAGCAGGTGATCGATACGAAATATTCAGCTGCTGACCAAGTGAAGTGTGATCGATCTGGGGAGCGTTGAAGTACATCGATATAGGGTTGAACCTTATGGATACGAACGATGGATGCCGAGTGATGGAGCTATGTTCACTTTGTATTGATGCTGATGGATACGAAATCATGGATACATATGGATAGATACAAAAGGGGCATGTTTCACATGGATCTTGATCGTTCCATAACTTGAGCATATGAACTCCGATTGACCTGAAATTTGAAAGGTTGCCTTGCATAGCTCTGCTTGTCATATCATGCTAATTGTGGCTCGATCCAAACTTGGACCAAGTTTGCCCGTATCCATCGTGAATCTGCAGATAACCGATTTCCGATGCGGACTATCTTCAGTCTATAGTCAAACCCTTGGTATCACGGCCTTGCCAAAAGGATAGGTAACATTAACCAAAAATTTTACTTTGCCTTAATAGATGAACTAACAAAAGTTACAAAACAATTATGATATGTGCTTTCTAATAGTAAATAGAAGTAAAAATTCCTTGTTTTAAAATTAATTGGAATTAAAGCATCATTCAGCAAGACGACAAAGTTATTGTCTCGTCTCACTAATGCTTAATACAACATAGTCAACTAGTTAATCCATAATGCGTTGGTGAGGATTCAAAGACACTAGGCTTTCATGGAAGTGAGCTTTACTAGTCAACAAAGAAACATGACAATAGGCAACTTACATTTTCAATAAATTAACCACATAGGAGTAAAAAGAATGCACCTTTAATGAGAGACTCTGCTTTGTGAAATGATGTAAAAACTTCATCCAATAACATATGCACACTCTTAATCGACTTAAATAGAGAACGATCCACAAAAATTCCAAGGTTGCTAAGCATGCCTATCTTTTCTTTTGACGAAGCAGATGGGTTAAGTGGACACTAACTTACATTTTCCAATCGAAAAGATGGGTTACATTTTCGCCTTGATAAAGAATCATCTTGAAAAAGCTCATCATGACTTTTTTTACAGGGCGTTTCATGCTTTATTCTAAGCATGAACATTGTTGTTTATGATGTCTACAGATACATTTAATTACCTTAACACTATTTTCTGGTGCTAGATCAACTAGATATAAATTATTAATATCATACAAACAATTTCATACATGCTTTTACATATCATCGTCCATGTCATTCATGCATTATATCATGAGAACAGGTTTTATATGTAATCGATTGGTATTGAAGGAAAAAAATGAGGTCAAAGAGTACTTTGAAAAGAGTAAATGTCGGGAATGGATACAAAAATTTATTTACATGTAACCTTGCTTTGAAAGCTTTACTTGAAGTTAAAGCGCTTAGCAGGAAAGGTGCAAAAAGTTGTAAATGGAGCATACCAGAAAATAGCGGAGGTGAAAAAACTTATAACCAAATATTTAAAATTAATCTTCTCATTTCTCACATCATTTGTGTACAAAACAGAAATGTTGTTTAACCTTATATAATAAAATCGAAAAATATCATGATTTTATGCAAACTAGATTCGGTGACCATAATATATTTTTAACTTATATTAAGCGCTTACGCATTAAAATTAGATTTTTACCCTAACTTTGTTGATCGCGTTTAAAAGAGAACTGGTCAAATCAACCTTTGTATATTAATAAATATTACAATAGCGGATGCTAAAAAACCTTGATTTAGCCGATGTAGTGGAAAATAATGGGACTTAACGCAGATATATTGTTTAATAGCATTAAATTGAAATATCGTAATGATCGATTAGCACTATGTGCGATAGCGGGAAATTTATGGGGCTTTAACTGTAGAGATCTGAAGTATTGTTATTGTTTAGCTTATACATAGCAAGTGTCAAATTTACCTTCGATAAATATTTTTTCATAAAAACAAATTCTAAGTCAGGTGACCTGATTATCTTTGAAGGAATAAGTAATTGACCTCACAAGTAAGAATTGCTAGATCATCAAAAATGACAGTGAATTATTACCCTAATTGTCTGCCTATACATTAGCAACAGTAAGTATTAATCTGTTGTGATTACTCTTTTACATGAACAATGTCGTCCTTAGGTTGCAACGGGCCGACGGTTCAAAAGTCGATTATTTTGACTTACTGACTTGCTTTTCAGTGTTAAAGCCCTCTTCATGCTATGGTTGGCTTCTGTACGGTTGCCAATAATGTTACAAGTACTGATCCAGGGCGGTTTCATATAGCTAATATCTCAAATACGGCAAGCTTTGTTCGAGATACCTTCATGAACCCCATACAATTTGGAAAAGAATAATATGTGACAATGAAAGAAAAGCATTGTACCATCATGGTCAGGATAGAGCATTTTGTAAGATAATCACATTAAGAAAAATATTGAATCAATAAGCAATGCAATTTTACCATCACATGTGCATCACGGTATTACATGCATATTAGTGTATCCCTATCTCGTGATGATGGAACAGTGGATTAATGTGTATGTTTTTATATCATTTGATTCACTAAAGCACATTTTCATGCATTTAATTACTAATTTTATTACACGCACTTTTGAGCATAAATTTATATGAAAGATTATTCACTAGGATCTACAATTCTAACCCAAGTTTTTTTTGCTCTCTTGGGTACGTTCACGTGTTGCACTTCTTTAGTGTAATACATTTTTTTATCAATGTTGACATGGGGTAGGTGTAGATCAAATGCTTTCATTAATCAAGTTTGAGGGGGAAGAACATACAACATTCTTGGATGATAGCATCACCACGTATTTTGGAATTAGCATAGCCAGTTGACGTAAATTATTAATACATGACACCTCCGGTTAGCGACACATATTTCTATGTTGCAACATATACAGACGTAGTAGATGTCGGTTTTTTAGTTTACGTGGTATGTAGTTTACATAAAATATCAGAATTGATCATGTTTGTTTAGAGATTTTAACTTACTGCATTTGCACATTATTGTGTCCTGACTCTAACATACTGTTCTTTTATGTTGTACGTACGTGTATATCATACTTAGTAGAATTTAGGGTATAATAGTAATTAATATGATATAACATAAGTGATTGCTAGAAAGAAATATAATGATATTCAACATAGCATATTGTATCGCTTGAGTGGATAATTTTTACCAGCATATCACAATAAAGCTTCATCGCAATCAACTCAAAAGTAGTGACAAAAAGTGTCTAGGAAACTACATATGATCATGATGATGCCAAATTTTCAAGTAATGGCATCTGCATAACATATGGAAGTTTTCTTACCATATAACTGGCTGACCACTTTTTCTTGATTAAGTATCATAAGGCCCGAGTTTTGCCAGACAAGCATCTTGAGGTGGCTGGAAGTTGATCATGTCACCTCTTGATCAGTGGCAAAATGTCTTGGCCAAATGAAATACCCTTTGAGTTCATCGCATTTTTTATATTTTATATATTAAAATTTTAAGTGCTTCTACAGACATGAACTATGTAAATTCATTTTTCCTTGTAGTCGTCCAAAAATCCAAGTTTTACCTGATAAGCATCCTACCTATTTTTATTCACTGTTCTAATAAATAAAAGTAAACCCTAAATGATTGGAATTTATATATCTACTTTGCTATTGGTATGTGAACTGTACCAAGCTCCTCTGCTTTCTTAAGCTTTTCGTTAATCATTTCCTGTGTTCGAGGATCCGGAGGAAGTGTAGGTGGTGGTGGAAGATGTGAAGGGTTTTGGAGCGGTAACGGCAATAATGCTCTGTCCTTGCTGAATGCATCAAGAAGAATTGCAGACTGTGAGAAAATACCAAACATTAGTTATGTAACTACGTAATTTAGAATATCAATAATAAAGCAGAGCCAATCGATAACAATATTCTGAACAGAGGTATTATTGTAAAGGATGGAACCTGTAGCTCGGCTCTTTTAGTTCTCAGCTCATCCGCTACTTGAAGTGCTTGTATCTTACTGTCAGTTTGTCCTTCAAGATCTGGAAATAAATATACAATTCAGTAGTATAACCATATTAGTGCAGAAAATTTTACCCAAAAAATAATCAAATGATCGTTGCAAGTCAAGAAGTGAACAGTATCATTTGCTTGATATTGGGAAAACGAGTTGTATAATTGTTATGTATCAGAAGGGACATTGAAATAAATAAATATGTTCATAGAATGGACTCATCTAACATTCATTGAGAACACATTAATATGTCTTACACTGATGCCAAGCATCTCCCAAGTACAGTTTCATGAACAGATCAGGAAAATTCTAGTCTAGTTGATTATGATAATATTTCAATTGAAAATCTGAAAGATCATTGTTGGCTCTTCAAAATATTAAACTCAATAAAAGAACTCTCGGGAAGGATGATTCATGTTCCAAATATTCACACACAAGCTTGACCTAGCAAAATGGTAGGAAAACTCCCAACCTAAGGATAATTAGATATTTAGATACAAAAGGTTTAGTAACTATAGCAAAAAAGTAGCTTTATAAACAAATACTCCTTGGCAGTACAAACTTTGGAGTCGGCAAGTCCATAAAATTTCAGCATCAATGAAGACATAGAGCATACTACAACAGCAAAAGACAAATCCAAAACATCTTGAAAATGTACAAAAATAATAAAAGAGTGTACCAAAAGCATCAGCTTCTTCCAATTTTTCCTTGATTTGTTTTGACAGCTCAATGATCTCAGGTGTCTGCAACTTAAAAAGGTCTCATTAATTAAGTAGCAAAACGACTATCATGGTTGCAAGTGTTCTGAGGACTGCTGCAATATCATGGCTGTTTGAATTAAACGTCTAATATAGTTTACATGCAAAATCGCTTTCCATATAAATTCTAACAGAAAAAAAAGATATCTGCACATCGTCATAACAATAATCAATAAACAATGTTTGCACATTCAGAACATGTTTAATTAGTTTCTCTATGGTTGCAATTGGTAAAAGAAAACTAACATCGAGTTTAGTACGGTGCTAGGAACAATTTGATTAAAATGTAAGCAGAGTACAGAGACGAAGGATGTAGAATCACTTTCCTCCAAGTAGATTGTGAACTCTGATACATTCATGATTTATGATTTCAAGGTTAAATAGACTAATATGTAATTTAGGAAGTTGGAACTTCTGGTAATCCAGTTTGAACTCTTATACATTAATAATTGATAAACACTATAATTTGAGTAAAAAAACACCAATTGTAAGTGACTAGGATGAGAAAGTTAGCGACCACAGTGATTCTACTCCCAACCAGAAGCGCAAGTTAATTATAATCATTTCTATCTCAAGAGGAATTAATACCCGGGTAACCTCTGATACAGAAATCGCTACGGCAGCCTTAGCATCCTCCTCGGCTAAACGCTTAAGAGCTCTTTGAATTTTTCTCTCACACTCCACGATAAGTCTTTCAATTAGATCTTCGAGTTCAATATCAAAGTTATGACCACCTTTTGACTTTGCTTCTTGATATCTACATAAAATTCAGGAATAACAAGTACTGGTTTTGATAGCATATCAAAATAGTACAAAAGATAGATTTTTAAGAAATATATTGAAGGTTGATGGGAAAGGCATTCAACGTTTGAAAATAAATAATGAAAATCAAATAAATAATGAAAAAAAGAACATGTACTACTGATTTAGGTGGGACTTAAAAAGGCTAAAGCATGCTGTTTGTCTATTATACTCGGACATGCTGAGAAATAGAAGAAAGGTTGTTTGGTGGTTCTTTAACCTCTAAGAACCATATGATATTGGCACCAATTACATGTGCCATGATGTTTCAATCAAGTTGGCATACAGATATTATACTCTACAAGCATAAAGGATACTCTTTCCGCAGCTGCAAAGAGTGCACCTTTGGACAAGGGCCCAAATCCATTTTCTGTATATACATCAACAAACCACGTTAGATCGATAAATAAGATCAGGAGGTTGTTATAATCATAATAGTCCCCACAGAGAAGCTGTAATATTTTGCAAAATGATATAAAAGCAACAAATTACATGATTTCTAATTTACAGTTTGCAGAACATGCAAAAGTTTAGTACTAAGATTTTATACACGCAATCACGTTATACACGTACTTCAAACAGAATCTCACTAGCATTTATTTTATTTTATTTTTCTTCCGTGCGCTTTTAGCCTTTCTATAATTTACAGCCAGCAGAACAGCAAGGACCAATTTTACATTCCGCTAATAAGTCCAGATACTCTCACTGCATACTCATGGGACAAAATTAACTAACATAATAACTGATTCATGTAAATTTATACCGTGAGTTGGAACAGATCGTGAGGGCACAACCCAGACAAGTAGAGCTTGCAAACGTCGCGATCGTAATACTTGCGATTAACTTCGCTGACGTCACCGTTGCGGTTGGCACCCATCAACGCATCCAACTGTTTGCGAATTGCATCCATATCTAAATGAGTTTATTTAGGGTTTTCAATTCAAAATTGGGGTTTTGAGACAGTCTGCTTGAATTGTTTGCCTCGCCTGTTCTATAGACGCATTACTCCTGATAAGTGGGCCGGGTGTTTAACCCGATCGATGATTTTTCTATAATCTAGTTTAAGCTGAACTTAGCCGAGATGGGCTGGATCAGGACGGTGTTGCTGTTGGAATTAGCTTAATCAAATTCTAAGGTCTTCTGGGACAATTTACCTAAATATTCAACTTGCCTCGTTTAACACATTTTTCAATAATTGAATATTACATTTGGGATTTAGAAAGTTGAACCCGAATACGGGTACTTAATAGCCGTTTGTACGAGATAGCTACTTGATAAAAATTTAAGGTATAGCCTGAGATGGGCTGGGTCAGGACGGTGTGGCTATTGGAATTAGCTTAATCAAATTCTAAGGTCATCGCGGCAATTTAGCCTAAATATTCAACTTGTCTCGTTTGACACATTGCTCAATAGTTGAATATTACATTTGAGATTTAGAAAGTTAGAACCCGAATAGACGGGTACTTAATAGCCGTCTGCACGAGGTAGCTAATTAATAAACATCCAAGGTATGTGATTACAAAACAACTGTCTACAGTAGATCATTCATGCGTTTGTAATATCCTTGTGGTAAATATTTTGTTCACGAACAATTATAACCACCGACGTACGTGTTGACTATACTTAAAAAAAAATCAAAAGGATCTCTTTGTGATTCTTAAAGTTTCATCATGAGAATCCATAGGTTGATCGCAGGCTAACATCATTGAAGCAATTATCATTTTTTAGTGACTTTATAACCTTATTTTTGAAGCGTTAGGTCGAAAGTTAAAGTAATAATCGAAACTTTTGATATTTTTCAGTACTTTATTAAATAGGTTTACCTTCTTTAGAATCTCTTGCGAAACATGTAACAAACATGACTTTATATAATGTATTTGGAGATTTGTAGTTATGTATATTTTTCGTGTATACGTGCAAAGTCAGATCTTGTCAAATCGTCATGAATGGTGTACGTCTTTAAGAGGAGAATAATAGTGCGAGATGACAATTGAAGAATTTTTGAGTGGTTAGTCAAGTTACTCATATATTGTAAAAAAAAGCATGAAAATGGTCCCACGGACCACTGTTGATATTATCGCGATATTATATATCATCAAAAAAATGTGACGAACTGGAAGATTAAAGAATTATCATGATACGATGCTCCATAAGAACACAAAACATATATGTGAAACGGACCGAATTAGGTTTATTTTTGGTCGATAGATATATAAACTCATAGTGAGTAACCATCTTCCATCATGTTAATTCTTCATTATCTCATCTCCTCTAGTTACAAATTATACTCTTTCATGGTGATAAAATCAAATCGCCAAAAATTAGGAAAAATTAAGTGATAGGTTGAGATTTGACGGTGGCTCCTTTGGAGAAAGTTGTAGATCATTTGAGCTGGTCAATTTGATATCCAGCTCTATTAGATCAAGACAAAATGACCAATCGGTCGGGTCATGGTCGGAAAATATTATTTGTTTACATAAAAAATGGGCAAACACCTCCAAGTCATAGCAGTAGAGCCGCGAATATTGTTTTCAGTATAGAGCTATTGTTTGATGAATTTTATTTGCGGATGATTGAGATGGAAAATCAAGAATGTGCAATAAAGAATAAGTAAATGACTTAAATGTAAAAAGACATAGATTTTATAGTAGTTCGGTCTGAATGTGCCTACATCCACTGTTCCTCTTTTATTATCTTTTTCATTTCTGATTACAGTAATGCTTTGAATATGAGTAAACATGCCATTGGAACTAAGAGAAAGATTATGATGGAAGTCGCAGCTGAGTACATAGCCTCTGAGATTTAGTTTAACCTTGCTTTAATTCAACCTTCCATTCTCCGAGATTTGGTTCAACCTTCCATTCTCCGGAATTTGGTTCAATCTTCCTTCCGTTGGAAATGGTTGGATATTTAGTAGTTTTATTTTCTATTGGACCATTACTCATGCTTCATAAAAAAAGTGCTTGTCGGGACTTGAACCTAGGTGGGTTGGATGAAACACGCAAGTCTTTATCATTGTGCTACACATGTTATTATGTCATACCTTCTTCAATCCAGGTCAGAATTGAATGAGACTTGAACTAGTAGTTGTATACGCTAAGTAGTATTCTAATGCCCTTGAATGTTCCATGTGAGAGAGAAAATTAGTAGTTCTCCAAAGTAGGGCTCATATAACTTAGACAATGGGCTGATGTTAAGATGTTCATATCTTTCAAACTGTTACTCGGATTGAGATGCGGTTTTGACCTAGGTCCATATCTCGATCTCGATAATACTTCTAAACTAGTTTAGGTCCATTCCAAGACAATGACAATTTTACCCCTGACTCTTCATATTCACCATGTAGTGGGAGGAAATGCCCACAACGTTTGCATACATTCGTGAATGCAAAGGGTGCTTTGTTTGATCAGGGGTTGCCTTGCTTGTCTTGCAACTGTCATCTTGATGTTTGACTATCTGTATATTATTTTTGTTTTCCTAAAGAGTTTTCCTTTGAGTTCAATGTGACGCTCGGCTCTGCTTAAGGATGGTGTGGTGATTGTCTCTGGCCGTCTTTGATTTGTCTTCACATGATGGGATTCTGTTTTCCCAGGTTTGGTCTTCTTACTTCCTACTTTGAGGTTCTATAATGTGTGAACCAGTCGATGTATACTTTATGGTATTGTTCTCGGATCTATTGACGTGGCATTTTAGTTATGTTCATTGTACGGGTAATTCTAGTGATCACGACCTATCCATCCCATGTGATTGCCGAATTTGCATATTTCTTAGTGAACTTTTCTTCACTTCCACGCATGCACATATAGGATTAATTATTGATGGATTTGGTAGAGTAAGAATCTTTATTGAAGGGTAATCGTATGTAGGATATGTAGTGTGGTGCCTTTGAGTGAAGGCTGACAATTTCTTCCCTAGCCTATGCTTTGTGTCTTCTATATGGACATTCGTACAAAGACATGTACATTATGTAGGAGCTTTAATTCAGTTCATTGTATATGATTAGGCTTAACTAATTACAATAGGTTTGTGTTGCATCTAGTTTGGTAAGGTGATGATATTGAAGGAGCGGTTCTTTATTATCCCGTTAGCTCTTTTGGGACATGCCCCCGAGTATATTTTTATAGGATTAGTTTTACTAACTTTCTAGACAACTTGTTTGTTGATATCTTATATACTTGCGTGGAGTCGATTACTGGCAAGTGTTGATGGAGTAGGTGTTGGATTTGAGCGAGTGGTTCTAGCCCCTTTAAGTAGAGTTCAAGGGAATTTGTTTGCATTGTGAGTTAGGAGTACTTCATCATTCCTGCATGAAGTCACGGTTGGGGTTAGATGCGAAAAGTAGAGGATACGACTAAAAAGCATATTATAAGTGTAGGCGAGCTGGTTTATTATTGCTGGTTTGAGTTATGCAGAATGTCAATGTCAGATGGCCCCGACGTGGAGTGTTTGACTGTAATAGGCTTTGAGCATAGGAATCCTTGGTTATTATCAGCTTGCTATCTTCACATTGATCAGATAAAACCAAAATTTCAGTCTAGATTTCCAGTTGGCACCGGTAGTGAATAATCATCCGGTTCCATAAGATTTACCTACAAGTCAAGGGTCTTTTTGGACCATATGAGGTTAAGTACTTTCATCCTTGCCTTAGAAATAGTCAAAGATTATTGTTTCATTTTTACTCGCGATTGTTAGAGTCATCCCGTATGCCGTTGGGATTGACTTTATTAGATAAAGATATCAAGTTATTTGAAAAATAGGTTTTGAAACAAACGGACTCAAGCTTAGGGTTGAAGATTGAATCACTCCTATTTATAGGAGATCATATCATTAAGAGTAATTTATTATTGCTAGGGTTTAAATAGTAATTTAGAGGATGTAGCAGTCCACAAATACTCATCACATCATCCAGAGCATCCTTTAGCGATGTTGTCAACAGTCGACCGAGTGCGTTGATTATTTTCTGGGTTTGCCTCCAGTATAGTGCACTTGGTTGCTTCTCACAACATGTTGTCTTGTATCATGAATAGTTTTAAACTTGCGAACTTGAGGTCATGATTCCAATGTGCTACTACCAAGTGAGTGGTAATGTATGTGTATAATCAAGGGGTGAGGTGGTGCTATGTCCCAAGTATTTTCTATCGAATTTAACTTATCTTACAAACGTTAGTTATACCTTTGCACTGAGTTTTTCTTAGGTTCCCTAAGTGTGCTCAGCTTTGGGAGAATCCTTACAGTTTCTTGAGCGAAGTTGGCTGAAAGGGATATTTTAATTTTTGTAGCAATGTTGGATTGATATTCCGCTATCTCTGATGGAGTTGAGTCGATGCTTCGTTTCCTCTGGTGGAGTAGAAGTGAATGAATATCCTGACGTGGTTGGTAGAGTGGAATTCATATTTCTACTATTTGTATGTAATGCAACAAGACTAAAAGAAATTATTAGAAACTTCTAGTTTAAGTACAATGAACTATACTCTCTGTCAAGAGATTCCTTCTAAACTTAAGATTTATGGCATATAAGTTACTTGCCCTGATTGTGGATTTTGGTAACACATGGTTTGTCAGCCCAACCTATGTTCCAAGGGAGCATACTTTTGCGACTATTGTACTTAAGATTTAGAGTCGAGATTCGCACACAGTAACTAACCGGGACATTATGGCCTGTATCATGTGTATTATTCGATTTACAGTGGCCCGACAAGCGTGGGTGCCGATCGTCAACTACGAATTATCCATGGCTGCAGGCATGCCTTAATCGTGAGATTTATTATCGGTTTGCAGTTTTCGGTGAGCCGAACGCCAATGATAAACTGCCTATCGTGCCTAATCCATAGCTTATAGTCGATTTATCATTGCTGGTTGGGGGGTCGATCGTCAGCAGTGAACTACCCAGGCTATTTTCGTGCCCTTAGTCATGGTTATGTCGGTTTCACTGCTGCTGGCGAGAGCTTGTGATTGATCGCAATAGGAAAAATATCAAACAAACAATCGAGCAAAACATCAATTTTTACAGTGGTTTGGCTAGAATATGCCTATGTCCACTGTCTTTCTTTTATTGTTTCAAGTGATACATCCTTTTAAAAGCTAAGAGAAGTAACGGCAGAGATGCTAGAGATTCCTTTCTTTCCAAATACTTTTTTCGTCAACTGTCGACGGAATGTATGCTCCATTGTGGAGATCCTTATGAACAACAAATGGTCCTTCCCAAACTGGATCTAGTGCGCCTGGATGGGGGATGACACACTTGAGAACAATGTCCCCCTCTTGTAACTCTTGGGGCTTCATCTTAGATTTGTATTGTTTTGCCACTTTCCATCTGTGTGCAGCGGTCTTGAGAGCAAGATTGTTCCTTTTTCTTCAAGGTCCAAGGACATGTTGAGGAGCTCCTTGTTTTCTTTCGGATTATAGTGTGTCCTACAATGTGAAGGGACAACTGCTTTGACCGGAAGCATGCCTCAGCCCCGTATGATTTGAACAAATAAAATATGTTTTGTTGCTTTTTTGTATGAGGCTTGGTAAGCCCACAGTGCCGTGGGTAGTTCGTCAACCCACGCTCCTTTGGATTTATCTAGTTTTTCCTTAATTAGTGTTTACAAGGTTTTGTTGATAGCTTCAACCTACCCATTGGCCTGGGGCAACTCTTGTTATGAGTCAATCCATGCTAGGCTTCGAATGCCTTTATTCTTTGAGTTACTCAAGCTAGATTTGTGCCTGGATGCCCGATTGGTATGTCATTGCCAGGGAAAGGGGCGGTCGTCAGCAGTGAACTGCCTAGACTGTGCTCTTAGTCATGGCTATCTTATTTTCACTACTTCCAACACATGCTTGTGATCTGGGTTGCTAATCACAAAAAAAGTAGTGGTTATAACAGCATAGGTGTTAAGTGAATATAACTGCATATGTGTTAAGTGAATATAACTGCATATGTGTTAAGTGAATTTATTAGTGTCTTGTCTCGATCAAAGGGAAAGAGTAGTTTAGACCAAATCTGCTGCTTCGAAAGAGGCGCAAAGTGTCAGGTTGTGTAGTGTGTCTGGTTTAAGATGTTCTCTTGGATAGGAATTCTCGCTTGGTATTTTTGTAAGACTCTATGGAACTTAAGAGTCGATGACATTGTACTGAAATGACAATAACCGAGTTAGACAAAAACGAAAGAAGAGGTTTGTCATGGTAGCTCCTTTGCAGGACTCTGTTGTCATGCGCATGACATGTTTATGTGAGCATATTGTGTGATCAAAGAGCTCCTCATTAGGATTTTCTGCAAATACTCTATTTGATAACGGGGGTTTTACTGGGCCAAGATTCTTGTTTGGCGTTTTAGTGCTGCCTCCTAGCAGTCATTGGTAGTCATTTTATTAGGTTGACTCCGGCTAGTTCGGTGGACTTATAGTGGACGTCCCCAATGTGCATCCTACTATACTTAGTTCTTAATCAATTTGAATTGTGTTTTTTGATTATTGGATCATGATGGAGTGGTGAAGCTAATATCTTGATTACGAATGCAATGCCCTAGTAGTTTACTATATATATTGTTGATTTGTGCTGAATTGTGATATGAGGAGTAGTGGCGGTGGTTCTGGATATCTGTCGCCTTCTACTACGGGCCAAATACGTTGGAATTGCTAGAGTCAAAGCCTTTTTGTATAAACTATCATGTTATCCAAGTTCTCAGCAATGTCGTTTACATCGCGTCCTCTTCCTTAACCTTTGAGGTAACACCATACTCAAATGGACGACTTCTCTCTAATCTTTACCATTCGAGCTCTGGAGGCAGAGAGTTTTATCTCTTCCATTTTGCTATAGCATTTGTACTACAAGCTGTGTTAGCTTCCTTAGGTGACCTTCTATCTGCCTGACGGTGATGTTTTCTCTTCTTTATGTGCCTTGCTGACCCAACGGAGAGGTCATGCATAGTTGGAGGGGCTAATTTGACTTTTGCTTTACTTTGTGCAGCGTGCATGCATACTTGGGTTGATCAGTACATGCGCCGGATTTACGAATCCTTCCTTTACCATGGAAATCCAAGAGTAGATGGTAGAGCCCTACAATAGCTTAAGGTTGATTAGAATGAAAGAAAAGTAATTATATAGTACCTCCTTTGTGCCCCCCGTTTATCCGCAAGTGTGGAAATCTTGGCAAGTGTCTAGTGGTCCGGGTTAGTCCCTTATAAAGGTTCATAGTAGGCACTCAAAAGTTTCTATTTTTCTGGAGGAAGGACTAGTAACCCTTGCTTTTATTTCCTTTTCTGTTTGCATTTGTTGAACACATCCTTTGGTAAGGAGTGCTATAGAAATTATTTCAACCCTATCCGGTATGCTTTGAATTGGCCATTTCTTCATGCAAGGTAGGAGTGATGAAGTGATGTGTTTGTTATATCCATACTTCGGGTATCAATCACCATGTCTTCAATCTTCAAGTTGTAATGTTACGGTCTATGCATGAAAGCATGTGTGTAGTACTTTGACTTGATGCTAAATGGAAGAAGGTTATGCTTAGGTGTCATTTAGTTAGGTGAAATGCGTCATTGATCCCTTAGTCTGGGACATACCTAATATTATAGTGTTGAGGCTGAGTACTTCCGTCTGCCCTAAGCGCGTCAAGAGTTTATCCACCAAAGCTTCATGATAGGCAGCAAAGTGTTCACCGATTTCTACTACAACTTAGTTGAAGTCGTGTCCAGTAGCTATATTTTCTAGCATAGGGATGTTGTTAGATTAACCTTCTTGATTTTTCATATCAGGATTGGGTGTACCGACAACAGCTGCATTCTTTGTAGCAGAGTTCGTTCGCTTAGGAGGCATGTTGGAAAGTTGTTCTCCTGCGCTTTCCTGAAGAGCTTGTAATTTTCAAGGGATAATAATTCCATGTTTTGGAAAGGAAGGGGAGGTTTTGTAGTTTCGAAGGATCGATGGCCCAACCCTTAAAAGATAGAGAGAATCTCTAAAAAGAGAAATAGGGTTCCTCAAAACATTGATCTCGGATTTGGAAAGAGGGTAAGATTTCCTTGGGTGATGGAAACAATGATCTGATCAGTAATGGGAAAGTGATTTTGAATAACTTTAGACTTGAAAAGTGAATACAAGTTTCTTTTGGCCAAGAAAGAATGTTTTTAGATTTGAAGGGAGGAACAGAGATATGATTTCTTATTTCCATGACATAGTGATTGCGGATCCGGACAACAAAAAAGGATTTTCTCAAAGTGGCTTTTCTTAGATAAGAAAAGGGAAATGGGGCTCCTCATTTCAAGGAATGTTGGTTATAGGTCGGAAAAGAGAAGAGGATTTTATTGTGTTAGAGAAATAAAGACCTAGATCTAAAGAGGAGCTAGAGTTTCTTATGTCAAGGGAACAATACTTTTGGATGAAAAGAGAATAAGATATACAATGATTTGAAAAATGAACGAAAGTTTCTTTTGGTAAAAAAAATTTTGAAATGAAAAAAAGGAGATGTGATGATTTCAGATCTAAGAAATGTAAATATTTATTTTTTGGTAAACTGTGTTTGCACATCTAAAATAAGAGAGAAAAAAGATATAATGATTTCTGATCTATGAAATAAATTAGTATTTCTTTTTTATTAAGAAACCGTGTTTCTAGATCTGAAATAAGAGAAAAAAGATAGAATTATTTCAGATTTTAAGAAATAAATAAATATTCCTTTTTTTTAAGAAACAATGTTTGTAGATGTGAAATAAGAGGAAAAAGTAGAATGATTTCAGATTTTAAGAAATAAATAAATGTTTCTTTTTTCTTAAAAAACAATGTTTGTTGATCTGAAATAAAAGAAAAAAGTTGGAATGATTTCAGATCTTAAGAAATAAATAAATGTTTTTCTTAAGAAACAGTGTTTGTAGATCTAAAATAAGAGAAAAAAGTTGGATTGATTTCAGATCTTAAGAAATAAATAAATGTTTCTTTTTCCTTAAGAAACAGTGTTTGTAGAAATAAATAAATGTTTCTTTTTCCTTAAGAAACAGTATTTGTAGATCTGAAATAAGAAAAAAGTGATTTGAAATGTGAAAAAGAGAATTTTTCTTGTTAACGAAATAGTTGTTTAGATCTAAAAGGAAGAGTGGATTTCTTTTTTGAATGAAATTGTTGGTGTAGATCTAAACTGCTAGAAAAAATGATACAACATTGGGTTGTTTGTCCCACAATGTGAAATAATTTCAACCCCTTGCTCCAAGGCATATACATAAAGTAGGCTATGTAATATGAATTTTGTTCTTCCTTTCGTTATGATTAATTGGTGTTGGATTTATCAGCTTGGAAGGATAATTTTCAATAATCTAATTATTCTTTTGATTGGTTGCACCATTTATATTTCCAATCTTGATGTTTCTATCCATCAGTGTTATTGGATTTATCGGCTTGGAAGGATAAATTTCAACAATCCGATGTCAGAGTTTTTCTACGCATCAGCATCTCTAGATTTATCAACTTGGAAGGATAGATCATAGCAGTATGATGTCAGAGCATCAAAGTTGGCGTATAGAAAGGTGTTGGAATGTATGAAATATTTCACCATTTCTATTTTTCTGATATTGATGTTTCTATCCATCAGTGTCGTTGGATTTATCAGCTTGGAAGGATAAATTTCAATAATATGATGTTAGAGTTTTTCTACGCATCAGCGTCACTAGATTTATCAACTTGGTAGGATAGATTCCAGCAATATGATGTCAGAGCATCAGGGTTAGTGTATAGAATCGTGTAAGGAAGGTAAGAATGAGAATGATAGTTTCTTTCTGTATAGAAACGACAATTTAGATCTGAAAAAAGAGATTGTTTCATTTTCTCATAAAAACAATTATTTCAGATCTTGAACAGTAAAAAGATAGTTTTTTTAAAACAATGAATTTGATCAGAGAAAAAAGATTGTTTCCTTTTCTCATAGAAGCAATTATTTTAAATCTTGAATAGAAAAGGATAGTTTCTTTTACAATGATTTAGATCAAAAAAAAGATTATTTCTTTTTCTCATAGAAACAATTATTTCAGATCTTTAACAGAAAAAGAATACTATTTTATTTCGATTAAAACAATGATTAAGATCTGGAAAAAAGGAGATTTTCTTTTTCTCATCGAGATAATTATTTCACATCTTGAACAATAAAGAGATAATTTTTTCCTTTTTAGAATAATGATTGTAGATTTGAAAATCTGAAAGATTGATACTATATTCTTTTTTTAAAATAAAAGATGATTCATAGCTGAAGAAGGAAAACTATGTTTTTTTTGAAAACGGTGATGGCAAATCTGAAAAGAGAAATAGATTTCAGATCTATAAAGATTGGGAAGATAGTTTCGCATGACAAGAATGATAATCTCTAGTATGAAGATCGGAAACAACAACGTTTCTAATCTAAACGAAACAATAATTTAAGGCTGAAACAAAGAGATGAACTTCAAACTCCAAAAGAGAGTGGTTTAAAGTTTTCAGTAAAAAGGAGAAATAAGTAAGAGAGAATTTTCCTTTTAGAATAGGAAGTTCAGTTGAAAGCACCAAAAATGTCTATGCAAAAAATATGCAAACACCTCCAAGTCATAATAGTAGAACCATTTGAATACTGTTTCAGTATAGAGCTATTGTTTGATGAATTTTAGTTGCGGACGATTGAGATAGAAAATCAAGAATGTGCAATATAGAGTAAGTAAAGGACTTAAATGTAAAAAGACACAGATTTTATAGTGGTTCGGCCTAAATATGCCTACGTCCACTGTTCCTCTTTTATTATCGTTTCATTTCTGATTACAAGTACAAGCTTTGAATATAAGCAAACATGCTATTGGAACTAAGAGTTTTCCCTCTCAAAGAGTAAACATCCTCCTTTTTTATAATGTCGTGTGCCTGGTATTTATTGAGTGATGGGAGTGGCAGCTGAGTATATAGCTCTGAAATTTGGTTTAACCTTGCTTTAGTTCAACCTTGCTTCCACTGGGATTTGGTACAACCTTCCTTCCGTTGAAAATGGTTATATGTTTAGTAGTTTGATTCCCTGTTGGACCATTATTTATGCTTCATAAAAATAAGTGCTTGCCGGGACTTGAATCTGAGTGGGTTGGCTAAAAGGCGCAAGTTTTTACCATTGTGCTACACATGTTATTATGTCATAGCTCCTTCAATCCAGGCCAGAATTGGATGAGATTTGAAATAGTAGTTGTGCATCGCTAAGTTGAGTATTCCAATGCCCCTTGAATGTTCCGGTGAGAGAGAAAATTAGTAGTTCTCCAAAGTGGGACCCGTATAACTTAGACAACAGGCAAATGTTAAGATGTTCGTATCTTTCAAATGTTACTCGGATTGAGACGCGGTTTCCACCTAGGTCCATATCTTGATCTCGAGAGTACTTCTAAACTTATGTAGGTCCATTCCAAGACAACGATAATTTCACCCTTGACTCTTCATATTTACCATGTAGTGGGCGGAAATGCCCACAACACTATTCCATCCAACTTAAGGCTTGCTAAGGAAGCTTTGAGGAGGCCATGGTGGGTATCAAT
This sequence comes from Allium cepa, assembly GCA_030765085.1. Lineage (NCBI taxonomy): Eukaryota > Viridiplantae > Streptophyta > Magnoliopsida > Asparagales > Amaryllidaceae > Allium > Allium cepa. Next base: position 346,340,961 of record CM060928.1, on the reverse strand, counting down.
AGACTTAGCTTTGGTCGATAGAGATAACTGTCGTGGTGGGGCGGCAATAGACTTGAGAGGAATTGCGTGGTGGTCGTCTTTGATGGAATATGGGAACCTCATCTAAAGTGGAGGTAAGTGGTTGCGTGGGTTTCGATCAACGCGTTTCAAAAAGGAGAGGCTAATGGTGGTCGCAGTTCATTGTTAGGATAACGGTTCCAGTGCAAAACGACAATTGAAATCGATATCTAGGGCTAGACTCTATTATTGATAGGGGAGGAGTTGTTATAGGGGAGTGATCATGTTGAGGAGAGCTTTGAAAGTTAAATCAGACAATAAAAGGCACTCATCGTTCAATGACTTTTGGTGACATGGAGAAGAGGCAAAAGTGTTGAAATCATGTAACAACATGCTTTTCCATACATTTTAAGCTAACAATAAAGCACACATGTTCAACCCAAATGGAATGGAAAGACAGATAGTTAAGTGGAAGAAAGAAGAAAGAAGAAGAGGAGAAGAAGAAGAGAAGAGAAACTAAACAACAAAGAATCTCACAATCGCAGGGAACAATATATAATATAATATCAATGATTTTAAAAAACAAAACTATTATATACATACACTCATCAGAATAGAACAATCAAAATTATCAGCCTGGACAGTTATCACAACGTGTCCTCACAAGTGCTGATGATTTCGATACAAACAGTGGAAAATAAACATATATGTGAATACGGCTTGAAGACCTTTAACCCGTCTTCTGAGCTCCATTGCTTCCAAAGCAATCTGTAAAAATGTTCGGTCTGACCCGAGCATTATAATAAAATAACACCCGAATCAGTCTGAATAACCAACGTGAGAGAAAAACACCAATTGGATTTTTAAAGTTATAAGAACCTTTTGACAGGTATCTCATAGGACCACGCCGTACATAAGCACGTACGGGTTTTTACCTTACGATAACCAAAACATTTCATATGAAATCCTCCGATATTATAATAGTGTTTAATATACAAGTACTTATTAATCACAGCTGAAATTGTTACATTAATCAAAATCCAACATACTAGGTTCTACAATCAAAACCGAAGGCTCGTAGTGGATAATGGATTCCAACTATGAAAGGGTAAGGGTCTACCCACCGAATCCATACACCTCTAGATAAAATGTATGGGAGGCTACAACACGTTGCACCTCCACTGCTCAGGACCGGCCCCTTCTCGAGTAGCACCGAATACGATCACCCTTGGTTGCAATCAACAACCATATAATGGGATCCCGAAGAATACATGAATATCGCTCTAGACTTGGGATAGTCATGCCCTAATTGGATGCGACCCACTTAGCCCTGCCGCATGGTCCCGCTTTATCCATTTCCTGGGTGTGAGGATCGAAGAGGTCATGCTCTTACCATTTCCTCCTAGAAAACCATCTTGGAATGCTAATATTGCCCTCCATTCAACAATGCAATACAAGTATTCATCCATACAAGTTCGTTATGGGACTGAGCGAAACAATCGAGAACTCCGTCTCTAAATCCTATCATCTTCAAGATGTCTTCACTTCGAAAAGCATTCGTTGGATAGAAATGGTTTTTTGATAAGAAATATGATCCCTGTCTCTTCGAAACAACATTCGATAATTTTCGATAAACTCAACCCCGGTTTTTTTAGGAAATAAACAATCAATATAAGATCAGAGATCACCTCCTAACCCTTAGTGGACGAATTTCCTTATCATTTGTCCTAAAAGAACGAACGAGATACATACACGGTAACTCACATTCTCCTAGTTATTTCCAAAGTTATACTTGTTTCCATATTTGATAGTCGGTTATTTAACTATCAACAACACACATCCAAATTAGGATTTATTTCCAAAAGAAAACCAACATTGGTTAAACACATAAGCAACCACTAGCCTCCTTAATCATTCTTTCACTAGTGTGAACCCGTGCTTCGCACACGGACATCATCAAATTAAAATATGTATTATTGATCAGTTTTTCTAATGACTGTCCCAATTTATGGTTGGATGTTCGATATGGAACCGACGTTGATTCAGGATTATAATTGCCTACAGGTTAGTTCTTGCTATTTTAAATTGCTTTGTAATTAATGAAAAAAGCACGTGCATCTAAGTCAGATCAATTTTAATGAGAATATCTGTAGGAGGTCCTGATGCAGCTTAGATTTTCATGCTCATGTTTCATCATTATAACATTCCATCAGACCATTGCCTTTTATTCTAATACCATGCCTTAGACCAATCCTATGCATGAAACAGAAACACATTTAAACCATGATAGCTTTCGTGATACATCCCAATATATTAAAAAATGCTACTCAAGCTAAAGAAACAAATAATAGTTTTTCATTTTCATCCAGTTCTATGAATTAAACTGGGAGGAAGAAAATGGGAATGGCCCCTACGGAAAAATAAATCTATCTGTTAATTGTGATTTTCCACGGACTCTACACCCCGTTAAAAGTAGCAATTTCATATTTAATTATACCACCCATTATGCAAAAGCATCCTCCAACATGAAAGTTTCATTTATTAAATATGTATTCTTCCAAAGATGTTAAACTTTTAGGCAAACCAATTATTCAAAAAAGAGGTTTTAGTTGTGTTTTCCTTACAAATAGGTATATTTTAATATATGATCTAAAAAGGAACGCTTGTTTAAAAATGTTTATTCTTTCCAACATAAAAAATATGTCAATGGCGCATTTTTGTTCGTTTTCCAAAATATTGAACTATTCAAATGTAGTATTTGTTTGGATTAATAAACAGATTATTTACGTTCAAACCATTAAATGAAATATACATCAACAATAATTTCTTATGCCAAATAACTTGAGAAACCATAACATGTCAACAATAAATATCAGTAATAGAAAAGTAACTTATATAACACTGCTATATGAAACAAAATATATGAAATATTCATAGGTAATGGATTAATCAATTAAATCAAATCAAAGGTTTTACACTAAATGTTAAAGAAATAAAATCATAGATTTCTCTTATACAATTTTTTAGAATGAAAAGAGATAAATATTAAAAAAATATGATATTGAAATGAAAGAGGCTAATATCTTGCACTATGATATATACTCATAAATGAAAAAAACTTGATTGACATCCAATTGCAGTACCATTCTTCAGTTAAAAACTATTTCAAAAATTAAGTGTATCAAGGTTATCAGATCAAGCTTGAGGCTGTAACCAAGCATCATTCCATGCATCAGAGGATATTATCATGTTGCTCTATTGTAACAGTTGTTTTGTATATCGTGCATGATGTGCATACAAATGGCAGATTGCATTAACTAACCATCATATGTTGTTGACAACTCACTATTTATTAAAACTTATACCATATAATATATTTATGAAATAAAATTAGGAATAAACTTTTTATTGGTTGAACTCAAGACGCACACATAACCCTTAACTATCATATTAACTGATAATTATGTGCAGAAAACTATTATATCAATGAAGAAGTAACTATTTTCGTGGTTTGATGAAAGTAAGACATGAAAACAAACCACTTTTGATGCAATTTAACAAATGAAATCTTTTATAAAATAAAATTGATTTATTTTTTCAAAATTACTCTATTTTTTATATGAAATTTCCTTGCATCATAACATGAACGTATGGGTATGCAAATTTGGCATTTACATTAGACCCTGAAATTATTGATCGAATTTGTAAACGGTTTTTTATTATATTCTTACGTGATATTATCTAAGAAGAACAAAATCTTTGTGAAACTATCAATTTCACCGTAGAAACAGATTAAGAATATTTCACTAGGAAAGTGGATCAATGGTCAATAAATCATGAGTTATAAATCAAAACAACTGACTGTTTAAAATCCACCAAAACAAAATAGCATCTCGGTGGGAGAAGTAAGAAAAAAGTTCCGAACTAACCCGAAACAGTCAAATTATGTCATGCCTTGAAATCATTGTGAAATAACACCACAATGTTTTCAACTATTCCAAAAGGGCAATTTATATTGGTAGATGGGTATTGAATAAACAAATAGGTATCTGGATGAAGCATTATGGACATCAGATATTATGTAGTTTTACTCAAAATAATTTGTTAGAAAAAAATGTTTAATCTCATAATTAAATACATGATGTAATTTAATTAAAAAGAAATAGATATATGATAATAGGAATGAATAAAAGGAATCGATAGCGAGAATTATACAACATGGTTCCATATTTTACATAAAATGCAGTGCTAAAAGCGCTTGCGTTTGCACTTTCTAATAACATGACGTGGTATCAAAAAGTGCAAAATCATGTGGTTTTAGTTCCATATGGTGGTGTGGCGGTAAATACATTGGGTTTCACATTTCCTAATATCACATTGTGGTGGTAGGATGTGTATGCTTGGGTATTTTTAGCAGTACACAGCACATATAGCTTTATAGTGTACCATAATGGTTTGATAACCACAAATGTATAATCATGAATACCGCCTTTATGGTTCCAAATTCATTATGATCCATTTATGTATCAAAAATATTTAAAAAGCTATGTGGGAAACCACACATAAAAACTATTTAGCTAAGTCTTATAAATCATTCTATACAAAAAGCTACCGTTTCAATATTTCATGCGTATTTTTTTAAATACTGGCTTTACGGTTTCCTACTATTTAGAGCCACTTACTTACTTTACGTACACAAAAGCTTTGCATTTGTAAAGCTATTAAACTAAAATCAACAAATGGTTTATAAACGTTTTTTCAGAATTAGAACATAAAGTAATTTAACTAACGTACAAACACATTTACATTTTACATATAGCGCAAGTCGTTGAACCATTAACATTTTGCCAGCATATATTTGCCTTCACATCTAGTTATTATTCTCGATGGATGGTACAATGCTTTTGATGTTATCGGTAACCTATGTCATACCTTAAAGAAAAAAAGTTAATCCAAACCAACTGTCTCCATGTATATTTCAGTTTCAAAAGGCCAATTGATACTCTTTTGCAACCGAACTTCAGGACATTGCTATTTTTCGAAGAATACACAATAAGACAATGAAAATAAACGATAAATTCGAAGTATTTATATATTTGAGATTCTTATTTTAGTGTTTCCATAAATTTGGATTTATTAACACTACCATTTTCATCAATTTTTGTCTTCTTAGTGAGCTTACATCATTGAAATAGTAAAATACATTTGTAAATGATAAAAAAATCCATGAGTAATAAAGAGGTAGTTAACTTGGCTTTGTTTTAAGAAAAAATCTCACTAGTGGATCCAAAGTGTCTCCCACACCATGTTTCCAGTTACTACACTCTTGGATGCAAACAAAACATTACAAATAATAGAATGTTTTAAATTGAGTAATACCCAAAGGCGTATATTTAGAACCTCACCAAGGGAGAAATAGGAGGAAATTCAACCTGAATTTAAAAATGCATGCGGTGCATCTGGATATCTTTCCATCACTTTATCTTTTAGTTGCTAAAACTTTTTAGAATAGTCATTTCTTTGTATAAATCCCGAAGTCAAATTATGTTCCATACATGGTTCCATTATCATCAAACTGACCCTAAAAAACAATTTTTACTGTTACTTCGATCGTTGCTGTGGTATTAAGATGGACATAAGTGTGTATCCACTTATTCATGAAACTGAAATTATTTATGCATCTATAGTGTGCCAAAATTATATATTAAATGCCATTAAACTATAGTGTAAAATACACTATTAATGTCATACCAATTATTCAGCTATGAAAATAAGCCAATATGGACATGGGCATAACTAAAACGAAAACTCCATACATATATGCGTATATGGTTCGAGTAAGATCACCTTCATATTGCCTTGTAGTAACACTAGCAAATTTTATCATTATGCGATTTTATTGTTATCACTAAGAATTAAAACTCAACTGCTTAGTAGAAAATTTTGTCAAAAGACCATTTGACGAACATACTACAAAATTAACATGTACCTGAAGTAACATTTTAGATTTTAGTGCCTATAATGTTGTGGCACAAAATGATGTAAGAAGTATTATTCTATTAGTAAAAAAATTGTTTTAAGCTATACCATTATATGAAGTTGTAAACCTATAGCAGCATAATAGAATAGAGTAAGTCTAAAAGTTCGTAGTAAGAGATATATAATGATGAGAAAGAGTTGAATGTCTATTCTTGCCAAGATTAGGAACAAAATAAGTTTTATATTTAAACCTACGTTTGATATTTCGATCGAAACATCAAGATTTTGGTCATTCCCGTACGGTTTCAATAGGGATCGTAGCCAAAGCAAACCAAAATTCCAATTCAGAAAATAATTATTGAAATTCAAATTTTATAGGGAAAAAAGAACTAATTTGACTTTCAAACATATAAATATTTAAAATCTAAAATTTTAGCTTTGAGAAAATGCAAAATCACAAAACACACGGGTGGTGTAACTTAAAAAGTGAAATACAAAGTTATAAACAAATATTTGGTAGTGTTATAAATATCCATAGTTAATCAATATTGTTTATTTATATCTTATTTTACAATTATTGATAAATAGACATCTTGTTTCACTTAATTAAATCAATATATCTGTAATCATATGAAAAATTAAAAATGAAATCTGAAACTTGAACTGAAAATTTCAAAATTTACGAATTAGGTCGAAATTCATAAAAGTACAAAAGATTGAACTAAGGTCTCAAAATTTGGTCAGAACTTGACATATACATGTTCATAAAATATGAAATAGTAAGCCACATCAAATTTGGAAGCAAAAAAAAAAAATCAAAAAAGAATAAGCCAAACCTTTAGAAGCTTTGAGAAATATTCGAATATGTTGTCCTAACAAATATGTAGATAATTAGCAAAAAATATTCAAATGAAGGACATGAGCATTAGTGGTATGGTCATAGTCATCATAAAAAATAATTAGGTTGACTACCAACATAGAGCTTAGTACTGCAAAAAATAAAGATAATAATTAATTGCATATAAAAATTATAACATGCATATACATATACATACATACATACATATATACATACATACATACATATAACCGAAACATTATATTCCAATATTAAATTAGATTAATCTAATTAAACTAATATCGATATGGTGATATATGTCCGACTGAAAGAGTTTTCTCTGTCCTTAACAAAGCTATATTATTTTCATATTTTGAGTTAGATGCTAAGATTTATAGTTACGTAAGCAAGAATGTTAAGGGTGAATTTGCTTCTTAGCAATGTAAAACCATAAATGCTAATATATATACATTTTTCATGCATCTCGATAGCTCCTACAACCAAATATCGAAAAAAGGAAAAAAAAACTTCACACGACTTTTTCCCTGGATGGAAATGAGAACATGTTTATTGTTGCCTTTATGTTAATGCTTATTGCGCAACTGTTGTAAATATATAGCCCATTTAGCTGCTGACATTTTTAATGTTAATCATTTAATTGCTTGCCTACATAATTACCTCTGGCAATTTTGCTACTAAAAATAAACATCTAAACCTATGCTGGATCCAAAAAATAAACGAAAACCAACTGCTCCCTATAAAAAATATATGTATGTGGACATCAAATTAACAAAATTAAATCATAAAATCCATTGTTTTATTATACTAATTGTTCAGTAAATTCAATCTGAATGGAAATGACCTATGAAAATAGAGAAAAACTCCCATCTCAAATGTGTCCATCATTTTGAAAGCTTTGAATAAATTAATGACTTTTTGCCAAGTAATCCTTTTTTATTAATTGAATATCAACCTAAAATATCAACCTAAAAAATGACAAGCACCATTGTCCAAGTGGTTAATTGATTCGGCTTTGGTGCAAGAGGTCACAAGTTTGAAACTTGCTTTTGAACGTTTATTGACATGGGATATGTTGTCCCAGTGATTTGTTGTATATAAAGTACCATTTCAAAAAAAAAATATCAACCTAAAATGCATATTTAATTGATCACTGGATTAAATTTTGTATCCTCAAGCACTAAACACAAAACTACTATTCCAACCCTTCTATGGGTAGCTCTAATCACATATTTTAAACTTAAAACCATCCATAGAAGTATAGTGAATGAAATGTAGAAAGCTAACATGCTGATGAACCAAAAATCATGCAACAAAATATAACAAATGTGGGTAGTAACATCTCAATACCTTGGTATCCTTCTAATTCAAGCTCATAATCAACACAATGATTATGAAATATAGTCTAACCAAGTTCCATTCCAAGGTGGTGAGAATAGATTAGTGTCATATTAATGGAGCTTGGTATGTGGGTGCACTTATTTATAAATATAGTTTAAACGTAATGGGTACAGTGTAAAGAAAAATGAAAATACTTAACACATTGGGTACACTTACCTTGACCGTTAACTAAACCATTATCACATAAATGCTTTAAAAGTTAGTGTTAAATATTCAAGGGTGCTTGATTGTTTTTCCTGATTAAATCTGCAAGAAAAGTTAACAGCAATAGTTGGCATCATCTAATAATACCAGTTGGATTTTGGACACTCAAAATGCTAATCAAGAATCATGTGAAAGATAATACATTTCTTAGTTGTAATCCATATGACAATTGTTTAATTAATATCTAAAATCAAACATAATAATAATGGTAGTATTTTAAATTGTTAAATTATAACTAAAAATCACTTTGATAATTGGGCAAGTCTAAACTATTGAAGAATAAGAACAACTTTCAATTGCAGATAATTATAAAAATAATTAAAAGGAAAACGATATACAAATGAGATGTGATTAATGAATTCTCCAATTAGCTTACTAAAAACAATTAAATGAACTTATAGACTATAGTTTTAGTTAGAAATTATAAACTTGAAAATCTAAAAGAAAATCAAAACCAAAATTCAAAACTGGTCAAAACATAATATAGGTAATATAGGTTGGTGCTTTTGAAACTAAGGCAAACAGTAACAGCGATGGGTCTCGTACCGGCGAATGTAGCAAAAAAGATAAGAAGATTATACAGATAATGTTAAAATAATGATTTGATTGTACATAAAATATTAGCAAGGTGATACAACCTACTAAAGTTTTATCCATATCATATGATCAACGATATCTAATCAAATATTATGGTTAATAGCAAGAACTTGTGAACACCGATTATGATATATGCATAACTAAAATAAGGTCACAAATAAACATCAGAAATGCTTGTTCGTCATAATCCAATTTCCATTAACCACCATTCTTAGCAAAACTATGCGGTTTACCACAGCCCTACCATTTTCAACAAAACAAACAAAATATTTAAATTTTCAGTTATAAAACTATCTCAGAAAATAACAAATTAATTTACATGTGTGCACATTTGCACTACATGCACTTTAATATCAAAGAAGTTTCAATCGAGTTAATAAAAATATCAAACTAAAAAGGAAAAAAATTGAAGCATCAATTATTTAATTACGATCAAGAGAGCCTGAAGTATAGATAATATGTATTATGTCACAGAATGAAAGTTAGAGAAGAATTAAAATTCGTTTCAAACCCCAATATTGCTATATAGAACATATAAATAAAATAAATACAGTGTTAACAAAATAATTCATACTAAACCAAATTAAGTAAGCTACCATTTTAGTTATTTCTAACTTATGCACCTTTACTTCTTTCAAAGAATAGGAGACAACTATTAAGCCCGAAAGCATGGTATATTTATCACTAAACCTGATATGGTTAAAAGGAGATAACTTCAATAAACAACTATTATAATTTACTTAACAGTCATAAATAGTATAACATTGTTCCTTTTAAACATATTTACCATGTTCTCAAGTGAATCAACGTAGTACGTACGGAGCATAATTTATAAATAGAAAATATATTGGAAAGGTTTTAATTTTTCATTGCTTAAAAGAGTCAGTGAACATTGGTTCTACATTAAAACTTGAAACTAAATATTCTAGTCAGTGGTAAAGGGACATGTAGAATCAAAATGAAGAAACAAATAAGGAATATTATTATATATGGATTTGATGTTAAACAAAGCAACGGTATTGATAATACTCATTTTGCCATCACATGTGCCACGTGTAGTGGAGTAAAATATTAGGATGTTTGATCATAGACACATTCAAAGTAAATACGATGAATAGCTAGACAACTGTAAATATGGAAACAAATGTAACCATAGATATTTCGGTATGTTTATCAATATAACTGAAGAAAAAGCTTAATAAATCAATCAACAAAAACCAAGGCTATTATTTTTATACAAAGTATGCAACTCTATTTAATGGAATAAAAAATACATTAATGCCACCTTGTTAAAAAATATCATTCAACAATAGGAAGACAACTCATAGAAAACATTGCCACAAACTACACTTACCTAATCCTAGTTTCCCCTTGAAACTCATATTCCATGCTTATAACCATGTATTTGTGGAAATTACAAAAGATGACAACTTGAGTTCTTTAAAGCTGAAATAAATAAACCAATTTGACATAACAGTGCACATGAGCATATATAAAGGTAAACCACTTACATTTTTATTATAATTAGGTAGGTATTTTATCCAACGTTTAGTTTAAGATGTTTAAACTTGTTCAATGAATTTATAAAGATATTAATATTACTTTTAAATATAGATAATATCATTGGTAATTGTTTAATTCAATTTTTTAACAACATCATTTAAAAGAGTCAAGGCCAAACCTAGATCATTATTGTATGTTCAAACCGTCATGAATGTATATGTTTTGAAAACAGCAGACTTAATAGTGCTAATGAAAAAATTAAAAGGATTACCAGGATTAGGATATTTCATACATATATTGAAATAGCCCCGTATTGATGCACAATAAGAAGTTATTAAAATCAGCAGTTGATTGGCTTAAATAAGCAAAAATTCAAAATAACCGCCTGCAACATGACCAAGGAACAAACCATAAAATATTTAGATATGTCAGACTGAAACAACAACACGGGATGATAGATCCAAAACCCCGAAAAGATAAACTGTCTGAAAAGATAAACTGTCTAAAATAAATAATAGTCTATGGAGTACATTTTAAAATTGAAATCCTTACAGTTGGGTGTGATTCGGCCATCACTAAGAAAGCAAATATAAAAAATGAAATATTTTCATAAATTCAATAAGAAAAACAACTAAATAGATGCCTAAGATCAAATTTGTAAGGACACTGAAAAATTATACCTCGATTTTAGCTGCTCCGTAGTTCCGATTTAATATCAAAAAGAGGGAAAATGAAACAAAATCAAAAGGCTGTTGGTTGTCTTTGAGCAAAAATTCGAAGTTGAAGTGGCGAGACGGTAGGAAGGGAGGTTAGTGTTGATGGATGGGAAAAGCCATAATTATGGGGGACGTTAATGTCTAGGGTTTGGAGGACAAGGAAGAAACAGAAAGCCGGGTACGAATATAAGAAAAGATGCTACTTCATTAAGTGAACTACCAAGGCAATGTTGAAAATAAGCGTTGAAGATGGCGGGCGGTGCAGAGAAGGATGAAATCAGCTACTACGTTATCTTTTAGGTCGGGAAAAAGGAAAGGAGAGGGTACATTATTTTTTAGGGTTAGAAATTGGGGGAATGGGAGAGATGCGATTGAAGAAAAGCAAAATCAATATTGACAGCAAAGGAAAAAGGAGAAAGGGAGGCGCGATTGTACTCAGGTAATCATGTTGGAAGAAACGGGCGGAAGAATTGCCTGGAAACCTAGAATTGAGGGGAGAAGCTGTTTTTTTTCTTCCTTTATTGGTAAGGAGGATGAAGGGGAGAGAGAGGTCGAGAAAGGAAAAAGTATAAAGGGCGACGCTTCATTTCAAAAAACACCAAGGTGGCTTCTATTCCCTTGACATCTAACTCAGAAATAATATAATGTATAGATTAATTAAATCACTTTGTAAATTTCTTGTAATAAAATACTTTTACAAAGGTATATCCATAATCCCTATATTTTCAATACTTAGAAAATATATGTATATTTATCTCAACGGTGTAAGTATATTCACACACATTACACCTCGCATCTTAGAAAATGCACTCATGTACCTATCTCTACGGTATAAACTGTGAGAAATGCGGATTACGGATCTTAAGGCTAGGATAAACACTAGAGGGGAGGTGAATAGTGTTTTTAAGGAATTATTAAATCTTTTTGAGTTTTTGTTAGTTTGAACATAAATGTATGCAATATTCAGACACAGATATGATCACAGAATCAAACACAGATGCGGAAATAAAATAAAAGCAGTAAAGGAAAGAACACATTAGATTTTATACTGGTTCGAAGTTACCCTACATCCGGTCCCACACACAAGTACGGATTTCCTTTCAAAAGTAATTGTACAATTACACCCTCGATTTCAAGGCTACGAGGTACATCCTGCAGATTCACAATCCTCTGGGTAGAGATATTTGATTTTACGGGCAGCAAGTTCACCCAATTGATTTCCAAGGCTACAATCACACCTTCTCGCTTGATTGATTTTCAAGGCCACAATCACACGTTTTCTCGTTTAATTGATTACAAAAAAGCATATAACTCTGGATAGCACTGAGGATCTTGTTGAGATAGTGATAGAGAATCAAACCATAGATAATTTAGTTTGATTCAATGTTGATTTCGGCAGAGTAATGGTAGGAATATGTACAAAGAAAAAGTGGAAGAAGAAGAGAAATGAACCCAGAAAATATGATTTAAAATTCGCTGAAACTAACCCCTATTTATAGAAGAACAACAGCTATGTCCATTCATGAAGAGATATGATGAATAAACACTTCTTTTGAAATTTAAATTTTGAAATTAACTGACACTATGTCGACATTGGTATATTGAGTATGTCGGCATCCGAAAGGAATTTTTGGTAGTTTGTTTTTCTTTGAAAATAACTTTTATCTTATATTTAAACTATTTTAAACTTTATAAATGTACTTGAATATAGTTAAAATACATAAATAAATATAGAGAATAATATATTGGTATATATATAATTTTACAATAATTTTTATATTTAAATCTAAATCTAAATATTAAAAATATATTATTATTAAAGATAATTTAAAACTAAGGATAATTTGATTTTGAAATTAAAGTTTATTTTGAGGCTAAAAGTATTAAAAATCAGGATAGATGTTTTTGATCTTTTTAAAAGGAAGGTTTTGAAAACATTTTGAAAACAAGATATAATTTTGTAAAAACATTTTGAATAAAAGTTAGTGGATACAAAACAATGTTCCACTAGATTTTTCGTAGGTTCCATCATACTTTGGGTTCCATCCCTTTAACGGGCTCAAAGTGGATTCCATTCCACGAATAAATTGGATTTTAAGATATTAGTGCTTTTCTAGGAGTTTTAACAAAATTCCTAATTAATTAAAAAATAAATTACTTGAAATCTTGAATTCTTGGTAATCTTGATATTCTTCATACTCATGAATCTTCAATCTTGATATCTTGAATCTCTATACTGTTCAGTCTTCATTCTTGGTACCTGCATGGTTAAATCCTGCATATACATATATTTCTAAACTATAATGTTATTATTTATTTATTTTATAATCCTATACAAAGGTTGTTGTCAATAAAACCAGCATCTCACAAACTAACAAATCTCCCCCTTCTTGATGATGACAACCTTTTTTATAAAATATTACTTCTATCCTAATAACTCCCCCTTGATCTATGCCTAACTATCCTATTTTATATTTCTCCCCCTTTGTCATCAACAAAAACTAACTCTTAAATATATAACTTCAAACTATATAACCCCTTCATTCTTGGACTAAAGTACGTGCATTAATAAACTATACAAATGGAGTATATAATAGATAGATTAAGAGATACTTATACTGATAGACATGATAATTAATTAAAAATCGTATAAATATTAATGCATATTTATACATGTTTTTCACACCAAATATCAATCCAAATCATATCAAATCAAATAATTCAAATCAAACAAACCAAATTAAACAAATCAAACAAATCAAATCAAACATTACGAGGAACTTCCACCCATCCTTCTTCTCCAAAAATTGGGTCTGCTTTAATGGCATCCCAATTTTCATTATCGTTAGCGAGAGAAACTGAAGGATGTGCTTCGTTATCATCATTGTGCAGGGAGCAAATCATACATCGTATTGCATCGAAATGTCTTTCTTGCTCTTTAATCATCTGCATTTGACTCAATTCTAAGTGTCGCTGGTTACAGAGAATGAACGAAAGAATATTTTTGAAAGAATTAAGAGTCTCTTCAAGATTTTCGAATAAATTATGAATTGGATTGGCCATATTCGAGTTAGTGAGAAGAATGAGAGACAAAGTGGATAAGAAATAGTACTCAGTGATGAATTCCGGAAGAAATAGGTATTTATAGGTGTAGAAATTCGTTTGAAATGAATAGACATAAGGTAGTTATTCAAATTTCAAATTCAAAATGAAATGTCATTTCTGACCAGTACATGTCGACATGGTCATGGGGGGATGTCGACATGGTCCAGTTAATTTTGATGACTTATTTTGATTTTGAATAATGTGTATATATATATTTATATAATATACTAACATTTATTCTGGAGATAAGATAAGCTAGATAACATAAAAGAAATTCTATTTCATTTCATACTAAGACGATACAATGATTAAACACAAAGAGCTACACGATCATTCAAATCAAAATAAACTAAAACAAATACAACGAGATACAAAAAGGTAGAACTAGTTAGAGGATGATGACGATGAAGATAATCCAAGCTTCTTGCTGACTTTGGAAATAAACTTGTTCATCTTGGATGAAATTTATCCAACTTCTTACTAGCGGATCTTTTAAGAATCCATTGATTCTCAACAATAGTCTTTTGGTTTTTGAGAAGGGTGTGGGATGGATTAGGAGGATAGTCGATGCTTTCCAAAGAAGTTTCACCTTATTCTTCTTCTTCTTCAATTTCCATTTCATCCCTTCCTCTTCTTCTTCCTCTTCTTCCATCTCCTCATGAGCCAAACGCTCTTCCTTTTTGGCAAGAGTCTCATAGGGTTGAAAAACAAATGGAATTTTCATAAGCGAAATGTTGAAATGATTGAAAACTTTTCTAGAAACAAAATTTTCTCCTTTGAAATCCACTCCAAAATAGTTAAAAATTCGAATGAGATAAATTCCATGATACAAAGTATTCTTACCCATTTTAAGATTTTTGGGACGAAATTCATCCAAAATAACTTGCGCCCAATTAATATCATAATTTCCAAAAATAGCAAAAAGTGCTTTGCAAACTTTTGAAGTAGGATTGTTAAAATTTCCCGACCTTGGGATCAAAGTATGTTGTAAAAGAAGATTGACAATTCTAGCTTTGGTCGAAAGTTTTGATTTTTGAATTCAAAATTATCATTTCCTTCGAAAATGTGATGAAATATCTCACGATCAATTTCATCGATTTTAAAATTAGAAAGATCCATTCCCGTACTCTTGCAATTGAGAATGGTAACAAAAAGATCACAATTCAAAACAATTCTAGTGCCTTTGGCACTATTCCAAATTTCATCATCATTTCCATTATAAAATCCACGATTAAGATTTGCAAGAAAATTTTAACAAGTTTGGATAACAAACAAAATAATTTTGAGAAGCATCAATAAGACTAAGAATTTGATTATTTGCAAAAAGAGAATCAATTTCATAAGAAGAGAAATCTTGAAATACATCAAACTTTCCGAGATGAATTTTTGCATAGTTAGCATAATTGATGTATGCTTTTATTGCCTCTGGATCATTGAAGAGTTGCTCTTTTATCTTTCTAGAAATTCTCATGGGGAGTGGTTGCTTGAAGAAGCCATTAGAGTAGAGAGTAGAGAGCTTGAAGTTTTGAAGAGAGAGTTTGAATTTGAAAATGAGAGTGAAAAGATGTGATAAAAGATAGTGAATAAATGGATTCTCAAAGGACATATTCTCTGGTCAAAAGATGCCTTTTTAGAGAATTGAATGAAGTGAAAATGTGGAGGGAAATTCAATCATTTGAATTCAAATTTTGAATTTCAAATTCCGTACCCATGTCAACATCATGGTAGGGACCATGTCGACATGTGCTTGTGAATTTCTATGATTTATTTTTCCTAAATACTCTAATATATATACACTTATTATTTTTAATGTCTATATATATCTGGAATATTATTAAAATTATAGTATATTCCATAATATATTATTATACTAATAAAAATAATAAAAATAAAAAATAAAAAAATTCAAATTCAAATAACACACCAATTCAAAATCAATCAATCAAGCATCTAATTCTAAGCATGCAATTTCAACCAATTGTATTGTCAATGTGTACCTTTTTCTGAGTCCATTCTCTGAATTTGCCGGAGTCGTGAACTACCGTGAAACACAAATTTGAATTATCTGTCTTTTGATCATCATCGCTTGAGGACGAGTCTGAGTCATCTAGAGTAACAGTAAATGTACGCTTCCGTTTCTTTAATGAATCATTGTTTATAGGAGGATTTTGCCTTTCTGGATACGGACAGTCTCTTTTGATATGGCCTGGTTCATCACAGTTGAAACATTTGACATTGTTTGGCACTACATTCTGATTTCCAGAGTTCTTATAGTTGTTTCTCTTAAGATTATTCATTTTTCTGTATTTTAGAAATTTTCGAAAATTCTTGGTCATCAAGGCTATCTCTTCATCATTATCGCTGTTTAAGTCATCAGTCAATGCATTAAATGCCATTGATTTCTTTTTAGATGCTTTGCTTTCTCTTCCCCCGATCATTTGGACTTCAAACGACATTGGATTTCCAATTAATTCTTCTATCTTTAAGGTACTGATGTCATTTGCCTTTCGATCGCAAGTGTCTTTTGATCCCATTCTGGAGTAAGAGAATTTAAAAAATTTCTGACTTGATCTTCTTTCGATAATTCCTTTCCCAAGGATATTAGAGAATGCACAATACCCTGATATCTACTATACATATTTGAAATAGACTCATTAGAATTCATTTTAAATAATTGAAACTGATTTGTGAGCATGGAAATTTTGGTATGTTTAACTTTTCTTGTTCCTTCCTGAGTAACTTGCAAAGTTTTCCAGATTTCATATGCAGACTTACAAACTGACGCTCTATTAAATTCATTTCTATCAAGTGAACAAAATAGAATATTCATTGCTTTAGAATTATTTTGTGCAACAGTCTTTTGCTCAGCAGTCCACTGTGCAAAATCAATTGTGAGTTCAGAATATTCAGTTTGTGTGATATTCCAAGTGTTTAATCCTATAGATTGTAAATATATTTTCATCCTACATGCCCAATATGCATAGTTACTGCCATTAAAAAATGGTGGTTTGACAATAGACTGACCTTCTACAAATGCACTGGTGACAGGGATACTAGTGTTAGTAACAGTACCAGTGTCGGTAGCCATTTTGAAAACTTTTCAAAAATCAGATTATGAAACTTTGAAAACCTTGCTCTGATACCAAATGTGAGAAATGCGGATTACGGATCTTAAGGCTAGGATAAACACTAGAGGGGGTGAATATTGTTTTTAAGGAATTACTAAATCTTTTTGAGTTTTTATTAATTTGAACACAAATGTATGCAATATTCAGACATAGATATGATCACAGAATCAAACACAGATGCAAAAATAAAATAAAAGCAGTAAAGGAAAGAACACACCGGATTTTATACTGGTTCGGAGTTACCCTACATCCAGTCCCGCACATAAGTATGGATTTCCTTTCAAAAGCAATTGTACAATTACACCCTCGATTTCAAGGCTATGAGGTACACCCTCCAGATTCACAATCCTTTGGGTAGAGATACTTGATTTTACGGGCAATAAGTTAACCCGTTTGATTTCCAAGGCTACAATCACACCTTTTATCGCTTGATTGATTTCCAAGGCCACAATCACACATTTTCTCGTTTAATTGATTACAGAAAAGCCTATAACTCTGAATAGCACTGAGGATCTTGTTGAGATAGTGATAGAGAATCAAACCAGAGATAATCTAGTTAGATTCAATGTTGATTTTGACAGAGTTATGGTAGGAATATGTATAAAGAAAACGTGGAAGGAGAAGAGAAATGAAAACCAGAAAATATGATTTAAAATTCGTTGAAACCAACCCTTATTTATAGAAGAACAATAGCCATGTCCATTCGTGAAGAGATATGACGACTAGATACTTCTTTTGAAATTTAAATTTTGAAATTAACTGACACTATGTCGACATGGGTATATTGAGCATGTCGACATCCCAAGGAATTTTTGGTAGTTTGTTTTTCTTTAAAAATAACTTTTATCTTATATTTAAACTATTTTAAACTTTATAAATGTACTTGGCTATAGTCAAAATTCATAAGTAAATATAGAGAATAATATATTGGTATATGTATAATTTTACAATAATCTTATATTTAAATCTAAGTATAAATATTAAAAATATATTATTATTAAAGATAATTTAAAACTAAGGATAATTTGATTTTGAAATTAAAGATTATTTTGAGGCTAAAAGTATTTAAAATCAGCATAGATGTTTATGATCTTTTTAAAAGGAAGGTTTTGAAAACATTTTGAAAACAAGATATAATTTTGTAAAAATATTTTGAATAAAAGTTAGTGGATACAAAACAATGTTCCACTAGATTTTTCGTAGGTTCCATCTTACCTTGGGTTCCATCCCTTTAACGGGCATGAAGTGGATTCCATTCCATGAATAAATTGGATTTTAAGATGCCAGTGCTTTTCTAGAAGTTTTAACAAAATTCTTAATTAATTAAAAAGTAAATTACTTGAAATCTTGAACTCTTGATAATCTTGATATTCTTGATACTCATGAGTCTTCAATCTTGATATCTTGAATCTCTATACTGTACAGTCTTCATTCTTGGTACCTGCATTATTAAATCCTGCATATACATATATTTCTAAACTATAATATTACTATTTATATTTTATAATCCTATACAAAGGTTGTTTTCATCAAAACCATCATTTCACGGACTAACATAAGTATACTTATAAAATCGAGAAAGATTTCTTTTTATTTGATTCTAAACCATGTATAAAATCCTTATAGTTCTCTAAAACCATTTACAAACCATTTTATAAATATCCGAATAACATTTTTAAAACACTTTTATACATTTCAATCACTTATAAATTCTTCTGGTATATTTCTAAGATCGTTTATAAATCCTTTATAAATCCATAAAACCATTTATTAAACTCCATTTTATAAATCTATAAACACATTTCTTAAACTCGTTTATAAATATCTAACCATTTGTAAAGCTCTTTCACCTTGTAAATAACCTTCTCTTAAATCTTAAAACAATTTTGTAAACTTCTCTTATAAAATCCAAGTCTGTTTATAGAACTCTATTTATGCCTTTCGGAGGCATTCATAAATAATTAAAATCCATTTACTTTAAAACACCATTATATAATAATAACTATTAACAATAAACCTTATAATTAAATGAAAATTATTAATTTTAAAACATCTTAAAAATAATAATTAATGATTTCAAATCATTATGAAATAACAAAAATAATTAATCTTTAACATTATAATAATAACTTATTTTCCAAAACCTTATTAATAAATCCTTATTATTAATTTCAAACCATAATTATTCTTAAAATAATTAACCTTTCAAAATATTAACATTATGATAAATACTTAAAAACAATATTAACTATACGCAAGTAACTTTAAAACAACTAATATAATCAAGCAACTTTAAAACAATATCAACATAATTAAATAACTTTAAAACAATGTTAATATAATTAAATAACTTTAAAACAAATTAACATAATTAAATAATTTTGAACCAATGTTAATATAATTAAATAACTGTAAAATAGTATTAACATAATTAAATAATTTTAAAACAATGTTAATATAAATAGACACTCTTTTAAATAGAATATTTTCGAAACCCAATTCCGGATTTAAAATCATTTCCTTCTCAAAAACTAATTCCAACTCAAATGGAAATTATAACATTTCAAAATACCAATTTAAGGTAAATAGCCACCAAATGCTCAACCAATACTGATATTGATTTTCTATCACTATGGGTTTTCAGTTTTAACACATAACGACGTCATAATCCATATTTTCAACAAAGCATGTTTATTATTCAATAATTTTTATACCTGGAATATCATTGAAACTAATTTAACAATAGTGAGGTGTCCCATTGGATCCCTCCAACATGTCCCCCGCATCCCAGCTCATATATATTAGCACATATTTATGTAAATAAAATCAACAGTGGTGAGGAATCCTATTTGATTCCTCCAATCTGTGCATCACAACTGTATATAATCAAAAAAAAAAATCAATCACTTCGAGGCAGGATTCATATATAAAGGGTCATACACTCTTATACGGGAACGTAATAGGGTCTCATCCACACCAAAGGCGACAATATATCCAAACCAACTAATAAATATAGTAAATCATCCAAACAATCATTCAACAATTTGTATTAACTATATATCATACTAGTTAACCAAAAAGGTGAGTTTAACTCACCGAAATTTTCTATTGTCGCCAAGGCATTTTGATTTGAAACTAAAATCGAACGACATTCAATTTTAGCCCAAATTTCAACTGTCTCAAAATTCATCCAAACTAGTCCATTGTAAGTTACGAGCACAGCGCCAAAATTCGTGTCTCAATTGGATTTCACATGCAAAAGTTATTAAATATTTAAGTTATAGATATTTAATTAATAATACAATAAACTAATTATATAATTAACTTTAATTACATTTTTAATTTTGCATTTTCCCTCCTAACCCTCGTACGCGAAAACTCCAACTCCAAAACGCGACTTCGACTTCGGATCGCCAACGATGCCACCACACCCTCGACATCGCAAGCCTCGACCTTCCTCTACCCATCGCCGATGGTCCGACCCCGCATATCATCGCTAATCCCCTGAAACCCTAAAACCCATACCTATTTCGAGTTGGAACTGCTACCTCCACGAGCCATGTCGCCCCACCAAACTTCGCGAGCATATAACCCTCGATGCCTCTACGTTTCTCCTTCAGTTTCGGTAGGCTAAAAATCCTCCACGGTGCCGCAATTAGTGAAAACCCAATCAGATTCGACGCCGCCATGCCACGCTATAGCCAGATCCAACAGTTGACTACACTCTACTCGATGGCACCAACAAGTCTCTAGTTAGGGTCAAGGCACAAAAATGCACGAATTGGTCCAAGATGATGAGAATCGTTGAATTAGGCAAATGTTGATTTTGGTTTAAAGATTTTGAAAAATGGCAATCCATCCTTCTCTAGTTTGGGTTCTTGATAGAGAAGGGTGGGTATGGTTAAGGATGTGTGGAGTATGGGCTGAATAGCAGAGAGCATGGGCAAATAGGACAGGGTTATAAAATTATATATATATATATATATATATATATATGTTTGTTTGTGTGTGTGTATATGAGAATATCCAACTATAAAACGTCCAAAAATCTCGAACTCCAAACGAGATATGCCTCTAGGCATTCTATATGTTTTACCCATATTTCAAACACAACGGAACAAAGTCTCGAGGTCTAATTCTATCATATGCAGAAGATAGCTTTTTAAAACCAATTATATATATAATTTATGAACTTACTTTCTAAGCGTTTCGATCTCGCACGACCAAATGATACATCCAATCGTCATGAAATTTATTCTCAAACAATAATGTACTATTATGGATATTATGAAACTGGTTTCATCGACATTCGAGACAGTGTCCCGAAAGGCTATTTTTATACGTTGATCAAACCGAATTATTATAAAACCAAATTATTCACTTTTAAATTTACATTAATTTTTTTACTATTTTCATTCTTATTAAATAGAATTTAAATAAGCTTTGAAACCATTTTTATCCAACTTAAAACCCAAGATTCAATTATTGAATAGTTTCAATTATTAAATTTAATAATTTAATTATCAAATAAATCGCTATATTTGAAATTCAAGCTATTTAACTTATGAAATAAACTTTCCAATATTTGAAAACAATTAAATATTTCAAATTCAAATGACTAAAATTTTGGATTGTTACAAATCGGGTGTTGATAGGGAGTGCAAATTTGCAATTTAAACCCTAAATACGAGAAATTACATTCGTGCATTGGATTTTCATTTTAGCCCTTTAAATTTTCTAGTATTGCACATTGGGGCTAGAAATTTAAAATTTAGCACGTAAAGTTTTGAAATTTTCAAGTGATGCAAATTTTTTACTTAAGTCATTGTAATATTTTTTTTTGCACTTTAACCGATATATCTTATACATTGTGTATCTTTTGCATACGAGGACTTTCCAAGACATGGTTTGCCCTATAGTGAACGCAATGAGATTTCCCATAACGTGGTAGGGCTTGGATAGATGTTTGGATCGCAAAATATTATTAGGTGAGTGGGAATGAAACCTTTCATTTAATTAGTTTTACTATACACACATACATTTAAAATGGTATATGTTATGTATAACAGTATATGGATTTAGCATGGATGGAAATGACTAAGGTTAGTTGCTTCAAATCATAAGTAGATGTTAACACATTATTTGAACATTTAAACTATCAACCTAACTTTGATGTGTGTATACCCCTAAATTAGATCGATATACATTGGTTGTTTTTGTAAGATGTTTTGAAGTATAAATGTATATATGTCTATTTCATTACTGTTGAGTTGTTTGGATTATATATTGCTAGGACAGTTGATTAAACCACATATATTGACTACAATATTAGTTTGAATCCCTAAAACATCAATATAGTAATGTTAGGAAGATTTATCATGTTTGTTTTATGTATGCATGGCATATGTTTGATGAAATTTTTGTTTGAGTTTATGAGTTTAAGTTGGGTGTTTATAGTGTTATATCGCACCCGTGTCAGCAAAAATAGACATTAGAGTTGGATTTTCATCAAAAAGTTGGCTGGAAAAAATCTAGGGAAGATAGAGTAGCTTAGGAGCATAAGTACAAAATTCGAACGATCCATTTGATATTGGCTAAGTTGCCACTCTCAAGCACCCAAATCTTCACATTTGAGCGGTCCATATATCTGTGTTTCAATATTCATAGCCCCACATCTAACTACTCAACTTCTTCATTTTGATTGGCCAATTCTCAAGTCCCTTAAACCCCACTTGAGCACTATGCTTCAACTAACATTATCACTAATTTCAAGTGCCATGCTCGACCACTGTTGAAATAGTTTTAACTGTTCTCCTATGTTGAATTTTGAGTGCAATGTTTTGAGCACATACCCTTGTATTTTGGATAGGGCTCGATCGATGCAATATTCAACCGCTCTCTTTAATCACCTTTCATTGATTGAGCCTTCATTCTAAACCTACAAATGTGAGTGCTTGAAGCATAATGTTTGAAATTCATCAGAGAGAAGGTATTGAAACTACTTTAATGATGATCAAGCGTAACGCTCGAACTAGGGGATAATGTTGGTCGAAAAATAGCGTTTTACCGGGGATTATAAGGTTCTCGAACTTTGGATGGGATGGTCGAATGAAGAAGTGGACTGGTGCTCAAAGTGGAGTTGTAGACCAATCAAAGTGCAAAGATATTAAGTGCTTGAATGTTGAGTATTTAGCACTTAAGATTGGCAGCTAAACCGGTTGAATGGGTCGGTCGAAATTCAAGCCCTTGCTCTTAAGCTGCTCTATCATCTTTGGATTTACTTTAGCAACCTTTTTCATGAAAAACTCACCTTTAATTTCAATTTCTAGCTAGACATGGGCGTGATGCAACACTATAGAAACAGAGCTCAAATAAATAAATTATGACAACTCGTAGATTTTAAGAATGAATAGGTCATGTCAATTTGAAGTGGGTGCAGTAGGTAGATTTAAAAAATTCCTATTTTGGATTTATTAGGCCTATGAAATAAAGAGTTTCAATCCAATCTAAAATAAAGTTTAAATAAAATATTATTTTATTTAAATTGTAAAAATAGAGTTTTAATTTTAATTTGAATTTAATTGTATTATAAAGAATGTATCTACTACATCCATACGTGTAAAGTGTAAGTGCAACATATAAGCAGTGTGTATGTGTGTAACAGTAACATGCAAAAATAATATAGGAAATGAAACCTTTTGTTTCTCCCTTAACTTATATAATTAATTGAAGGAAGATGTGGCTTTATATATGGAGAGGGAAACCTTTCATTTCTCTTTATAATTAAATTAATTATTAATTAAATGACATTTATGACTAAATTTACACATGCTTTTTGTCCAAGGTTTTAATTAATAAAATATGTGTGTATGTACATATATATATATATATATGCGTGTGTGTGTGACGACCCAACTTTCTCTCCACAGAAAGTCGTATCATCTTGAAGAAAGAAAGGGACAGAAAAGAGAAAAGATAGAGAAGAAAGAAGAAATAACATCAGAATCTAAACAGCGGAATGAATAAATTATGTTAATCACATAATATTACATAGTTTACAACATCAATCAGAGATACACAGATTTTGCATCACATACTAGACAGTTATAAACACTTGTCTAGTTATTACAACTCAAATACAATTCAGAGAAACCAACACAGCAGAACACTATATATATCTACAACGCTGAAGCCTCCTGCTCCATTGCTCCTCCACAATTCCTTAAAGCTAACCTGAATCCCTTAGCTACTCGTAAAAATTTGAGTACCCAAGAGTTTAAGAAAACAGAAGATAAACTTCGGTTCAGACATGGGTCTGGTGTGAGTAACAGGTTAAACTTGCTTAACTTTGAAAAACCTTTGAAAAAAAAAGTATCACGTAAGACTCCCCACACATAAACAAGGGTAAGTTTTTACCTTACACCAACCAAAACATTTGATAGAAAATCCAGTGATATTATAATAGGGCCTAGGGTTTTCAAGTAAATAGAAAATTGCAGAAATTATTACATTCATTAAATTCCAGCTACTAGCCACAAAGTGGGTAATACAATCAAAACCGTAAAGGCACGTAGGAAGAATGGGTTTCCATCAATGGCAGGGCTACTGGGGTACCGTTAGTCACAGTACGAGGCCTAGATCACCGTACCGAGGATCCATCCTAAATCCCCTGCAACACAAGGCCGGAACCATCCCTTACTGGATAGTCCCGAACAAGACAACCCCGTAGTTGGCGCGCGTTCCAACTTCCTACACAGCCGAATAAAAAGGGACTTCTAGACAGGGGGAAATCTTGTCCTACTTCGGTGCTACCCACTTAACCTTGCTGCACCTCCCCTGTTTTAGCCATTCCCGGTTGATGAGGCTTGAGGCTACGATTACCTTTAGAGAACACATATCTTAGAATGCTCATCGTCCACCTGACGTGTTCTGAAAGCATTCAATCCATACAAGTTCGTTCCGGGTTCGAACGAAACCGAAGGCATTATCTAGTTACACTCATTTTGGAATCACCCTCAGAGTTAACGACGATAACTCTTGCACTCTGAATCTTCATCTTCATTTGATATTCATGACCTATCGTTAATTTGGATCAATGTGGTTTTCGGATATCCAAATCTGGAAACCCGATCCCGGTCTCATCGAAATCCAAAATGCCATCTTTTAGGTCCAAATTGTTTTAAAGATAAACAATTCAATTCTATTATCAATATACACACAGATAGATAATTCACATCATCATCACAAACAGATAATTCACATTATCATCACAAACAGATAATCCACATTATTATCACACTTCAACCAAAGTATCCATATCACATAACATCACTTATCTTATATCTGAGATCTCAAACCATTCAAGGCAATCAATATCATCCATCCATATATAAGCAATGATCTATACCATCTCTAATTAATTTAAAGTGAATTAAATTAATCACTTCATCTCTAATTAATTTAAAATAAATTAAATTAATTAATTTCATCACATAAATCTTGCTAAATCATTAATTACCAATCAATTAATTAATTATCTTCTAAGTATTTATCTTGATTAATCACCTTGATTAATAATTCTCTAATCACATTAAGTAATTAGCCTTTAAATAATTACACAAGTTAATTACCCTTAACCAATTTCAGTAATTAACCTTTAATTACTTCATTAATTAATTAATTATAATCGATTACTTTAATCCTTAATTAATTACTCTTTAGTCACTTATTAATTAACCTTTAATTAATTAAGTTTTAGTTACTTCATTAATTACATTAATTAATGATCCCTTAATTACTTCTTAATTAATTATTCTATTTAAATTAATTATATTTAATAATTAATCTTAAATTAATAATTCATTAATCAATCTTGATTAATCACATTTAGTAATTAACTACCCTTAATTACTTCATTAAATAAATTGATTACCCCTTAATTAATTACACTTAAAAATTAATCTTTAATTAATTATATTTATTATCACCCTTGATTAATCTCATTCAGTAATTAATTACCCTTAATTAATTACTTCACTTAATTATCTTCAAATAACTTTATTAATCAATTCTTAAATTAATTACACTAAGTAATTAATTATTAATTACTTTCTTTAAGTAATTATCCTTCATATTAATTACACAAAGTAATTAAACCAAAACTATTCTCAATCTTCAATTAATTACATCATGTAATTACCATCACTAATTACATCACTTAAGTAATTACACTTTATAAATCTCATTAAGTAATTATACTTAATCCCATCATCAAGTGATTATTTAAATTAATTAAACCAATTAATTAACTTAAACTACTCATATCAATCTAATTCATTACCTTGAGTAATTAATTCCTATAATTACTTTTTAAGTAATTATACTTAAACAATTTCCACAAATGATCATCTTTAATTAATTAATATAATTAATTATTAAAATTAATCACATTAATTAATTATCTAATATCCCTAGTTAATGATCTTCATTAACTATTAACAATTCTTTAATTACTTCTCTTAAGTAATTAAAATTTAATTAACTATTATTAATTACAAATTAATTTATCTTAATTACCAATTAATCAGTCTCTAATTACTTAATTAATTAAGTGCTTAACCGTGACTTAATTAATCTTAATTACTTGATAAATTAATTTCAAACCTTTAATTAATAATCTAATTAATGATCCTTAATTTCAAATTAATTAATCTTTAATTAATTAACTTAGCCCTTAATTACTTACTTAATTAATCCTTATTTAATTAACTTTCAATCCTTAATTACTGATTAATTAATACAGAATCATTAATTAATTAACTACATTAATCATTAATCATTGAAAAATTTAAATTATCTTTAGGGTAAATCATTCTTTTATTAATGACTTAAATATCATTATCATCTGCATTTAAAACATTTCACCTTTAAATTTACTTTAAAATTCAAATTTAAAATTTAAAATGGTTAAAAAAATTAAACTTTAACCAAATTTAAATCAATTTACAAAACCTTTTTTTTAATCAAATGTTAAAGGACTTTTATAAAGAACTTTATATAAATAAGTTTTAAACATTTTTAACATTTTATTTAAAAATCATTTCATTTGAAAACATACTTTAAACATTTAAACTTGTTTAAACAATGTAATAATTTTTTTTAAACTTTATTTGTTTAAAAACTAGGATTCAAAAGTTAATTTGAATCCATACCTTAAAATTTGATTTTAAACTTTGATTAAAATCTTGCTTTCAATTTTAAAATCCATTTTAAAATTTTGAAACAGTCTGGTCTAAAGCCTGAAACCATATAACTGTCTCGAGTTCAAAACTCAAAAACCCGAGCCAGATCTTGCAAAACTTCGAGCACACACTTCGAACTACTCGAGAAAAACTCGAGTACCTTCTCTGCTCAAACCAATCTCATCAGAAAACCAAGTGCACCTTGCACATGCACGGTGGTTCCATCCAACTCCGATCATTGCCGAAGCTTTACTTATGTCGCCGATCATCATCGCACCTGATCTGACCATCCAAACATCGGTGACACCCCAAAATCAAAATCGAACATCACTACTCAAACCTAGAACCAAATACCTAACCTGAAATCTTCTCGTGCTCACCTCATCGACCACCGGAGTATCTGAAGCTCCGGCTACTCCTTCGTCAACACACCCCTCTCCTGTAGTAGCCCGAAGTTTTAACAAGTATTTTTCACATTTAATTATAAAACTTTGGGGGTTTATTATATAAAAATCTAAATTTTGAATTGATTAAAAGAATTGCCCAAATTTTTAATAAATAATGAGATCTCTGAAATTTTGGCGTGGTTAAGAATTAACTTTAGTTGGAAATTTGGGTTTTTTTGTTGAAGATGGTAAATAACTTAATTTCTAGCAAAATCATGTTTTAATTAAGAAATAAGATTTGAAAAAATTTAGTGTATAAATAAACTGTTTAATTACGCGTTTAAAAGGTGCGTTATTGATGGAACATTTTTAACGTTATTTACTACATAAGAGAACGCGTAAATTTAAAAACGTTACTTTTATTATAAACTGGGCGTGTGGTTGATTTAATTATTGCGTCGGTTTTTTATGCGTCTAAATTTCTTACCTTGGATATAAATAATCAAATAAAATAAATCAGTAGACATGCATTTTTTGAGTGAGAAAGGAATAAATTTTCTTTCCGTTGACTCCACATATTTAATAAATAAAACCCATTGATTTTTCAATAACGTTCAAATCAAATATTCTTTTCTGTTTCTTTACTCTAAGAATCAACACTTTTCTTTGTTCAATTTTATAAAACGTTCGCCAATTTTTCATTTTTCTGTACCGTTAAAACAACACAATAATTTTACCTTAGCTATAATGGATTATGTACTTTTTAAAAATAAATAATTTATACTGTTACTTATATACATTTTAGTAATTGATTTCTTGGTAATGGTAAATGAAGAAAAAAAACCCAATGTAAACAAATTCTATTTTTAATTAAGTAATAACTTTCACAAATTACAGTGTATTAATAAACTGTTGAATTACGCATTCAAAGGGCGCGTTAATTGATGGGATAAATAACGTATGAAATTTAAATCCGTTATTTTCGTTATATTTGGGCATAAAGTATTGCGTCTGTTGTACGCATTTTAAATATATTTATTTTCCTTCTGATTTAATAGAAGCGTTACCCACAAATGAGGAAATTCACCATGCCTTGCCATTACTTCCATTTATTTAAAATATGTATATATATATATATATATATATATATATATATATTTGACTCTTCCAAAGAGCTGTTAATTTCTTTTAAAACTGGATTGAAATCACTGGGGATTCCACTTTCCTTTGCGTGAATAATTAACAATTATTAATTCATAGACGTTTCAAATTAATAAATATATTTATATTTTGTAAAAGAATTTAACCTTATTCGTTTACCATTTTGTTTCTTAGTTAGTAAGAAATAAATAAAATGTTGGATTGGATAATATGTGATGACCGCCCATGACTCCTGCACGGAAACAAGGGAAAGGTGCGCTGAAAGTGTGCCAGGCAGCCATGAGTGACCGCCAAGGGTAAAATAAACATCGCAGACTCTATCGTAAAACTCACAGCGCATGGATAAAAATACAATAGAGAAATATAATATAGTGAAGCTCCCAATAGAACAGAATATCATCATCTAATCATAATAGCTTTGTACATGGTCTGAATCATGAATACAAGAAGCCTCACTACATAGCACTCAGAGTAATCAACAATCAGCGGAATATCCAGTACATAGAATATGAAAATAATATGTAAAGCCTCCTGCTCGTCTTCGTCATCATCAGTGTGAGCCACTAAGATCAGCACCTGCCACCTGTCACCTAGTCTGCCCATCCCATAACATGGATGAACAGCCCAAGGTAATAAGAGGAGACATAAAACCTTGAGTCAGACAACAGTCTTAGTGAGCAGTAAATCAACTATCAAACATACCAAAGGAACATAAAGGATAAAAAGGAATAGGAACCCAAATCATCCCACTCCACCTCCTTCTACAGTGATAGCCCCCATACACACATTAAGGAGAAGCAAGCATAACATAGCAAGAAATTAAAATAAAGCAATAATCACTCGAGTCAAGGTCGATGTTTTCCAAATACAAACCCCCAAGGCCTAAACCAAGATCAGATAAGCACCCAGAAAACACCGCTCTTGAGACCGAATGATGATACAATCAAACGTCAAACATCCGTGACTCTGGCTATCACTGTTATCATCGCCTTGATTTCATCGTTAGTTGAACGACCACTTGTCAAGGGCTAATGGTAACCCCCGGTTCTAGACATAACTCCACACGTCGTCGCAGCCCGTGCCTAGGAATTTTCGCAACTACCCAGAGTACTAGCACGTCGTCGCAGCCCGTGCTTGGAACGTCGTCGCAGCCCGTTCCAACGTACTCTTGCTTTGAGCATGCTAGAACCTTCAATAACGATGAGATCTCAGCCTCCTGGTCATCCTCCTTGACGACTATTTTCATACTAGCTCAAGCGCCTCTCAAGCTAACCATTATCAACCAACTCGCATCGCATCATCGAGTTATCAACATGCTTGGGATGATCCCGTCTGGATTAAACCAAGGCTATCTCACATCATGCTTCGCTTTATCGCATCATAGCGAAGTCTCATCTCAACATCATGGCTTGCCTCATCGCATCATGGCAAAGTCCCATCTCAACATCATCTAATTCATACATGTGAGCTTCAACATCCGCTTCATATGCCACAAGCAGCTTTCCTTATTCAAGAGCCTCTTCCGTAGCTTTTGAATCGTCTTTGACCATACTTGTCCAAATCTATCAACTAGATAACTTATTCACAACAATCAAACAAGGCAAACATTAATCCAAACAAATAAGTAGTCAATCAAGATCTAAATAGGCATTTATAACTAAAATGGCAATTTCGTAAATAAATGAGCAAGGATCTATCATACATGAATCAAGGGTTTTTAGCATAGATCTAACAAATATAAATCATGGGTTTTGTCTCTACAACTTGATAAATGAACTTGCATAAGTAAACATCTTCATAAGTAATGGATCTACACTTGGATCTAAAGAAATATGCATAAAATCACTATCTACAACACTTCAACAAACCACCAATCCAATATACTCCTTTGGGTCCGCGTGAGAGATAACCACCACTCACCGAATCACCCAAACACCTCAAAAACTAATCACTTCAGATCTGGACAACAAGGATTCAAGCTTGATTTGTCGAAATCTCGGTTGAAACGATGAAATCTAGCTTCGTTGGATGAAGATCTTCAACTTTGGCTCTTGGATCTTCAATCTCGATCTTCGATCTTGGATGGATGTTAGAACCAGATTGGAATGGAGAAAAGAAGATGAAGAAATGTTGTAGTCGAGCTCTCAAAATGGCAGCACTTCGTCGCTTCAAAAACCGGTGCCAAAAAGTGAGCCAAACCCCTCTATTTATAGGCTGAAATCACCCTTAGGTCGCCCAGATCTTATCTCGTAGGCTCGCTATTAGGTCGTTGCCGACCTAAAAAAGTCTCGACCTAACTATACTACGACCTAAGACCCACAGTATGCATGCTATCTAAAAACATAAGCGCGCGACCTAACAATCCATGCAACCTACCTTAGGTCGTCTAATCGACCTAACTGCACCACATGACTACCCAGTGACCTAACTATTGCCGACCTACCATTCCCAACGACCTATGACTCAATGGAAACTCGACCTAACGGTCTAGCCACCTCCCCGACCTAATAGCAACACGAGCTATGACTCATCACTAAGTCGCTAACGACTTAACATGTGCAGACCTAAACTCACGCGACCTAAAAACCCTGTTGTCCTAACTTAGGTCGTCTACGACCTAACTAACATGACCAACTTCCTTAGGTCGTAAACACCCATAAGTCAGTCCATTCTTATAGGTCGTTTAACTCTTAGGTCGGCTAACTACTGGGTCGCTTCTCCTTAACTCGGTCGATACTTAGGTCGGTCAGAAACTATAACTCGTATACGACCTATCACTTATCTTGTTAACTCGGCTAACTGTTAGGTCGGTAACCCTAAGTCACTCATTCCTATAGGCCGGTCGCTCCCATCCTATAGGTCGCTAATCCTATAAGTCGCTCCCCTCGACCTAAACATCATACGAGCCAAAATCTGCACGAGCTAACACTCACTACACTACTAGGTCGCTAACCTGTCCCAACTTAAGTCGCTCCATATCTTAAGCCGCTTGCCTAAGCCACCATACGACCTAAGCTACACCACGACCTAAGCCTCTACACAAGTTAACTTCTATAACTCGGCAACTTCCTTAAGTCGGTCAGGCACTATAGGTCGGTCACTACCTTAACTCGGCAACACGACCCAAGCTTCCTACGACTTAAACACCACAACACGAACTAACTCAGGTTGACTCAAACAATACTAACGACCTAATATAACCATTTTACGATTTATCGACACGTAAAATACGGGTCGTTACATAATAGATAGTGGATAAATAAGCTTTATAAAAGGCACGTTTTAAATTTACGTTTATACATGTTTTGTTTCATTGGTGGTGTAAATTGTACGTATGTAATAAAATACTCTTTAGCATATACGAGTAGCAAATGAATAAATACGTGTAAATTTAAATGCGGGAGTACGTTTGATTTAAATCTTGCGTCTAGAGTGCGCGTTCTTAAATAATAAATTAATTAATTATAGCCGTTCAATGTATAGTACCCTGAATACACGTGCAAACGTTACACTTCCCATTTTCTTCATTTGTTTTAAATTTGGTATAAAACTTTGAATAAAATAACGTTCAAATCTTCATTTATTTTTTACCTATCTTTCATCCCAATCAACGCAAGTTTTAAATCGCGTATATTTTTCCAATTCCATTTCTGGTAAAAGCCGTTTCTTTTCTGATAGATTCCTTTGCCACTATACCATTTTTCAACACATATTCTGTGGATAATAAATCAAGTTCAAAATTTTCCTTTTACCATCCCTAAAGCAATTTGTATCTTGACGTTACTTTTGCGTAATCCACGCAAATCTCCACTGAAATCAATACTCACTGAAATATGAGTTTCCAAATCTTTCTTGCCATTTTTTTCCTTTACGTGATTTGTGCAACTTCTCTTATATAAATGACACCCATGTTCACAATTCCATCACCACCTCAGTATTGTTACATCTTCATTTTCGCAAGCTATTGGTGAAATAGAACCCACACACTCTCTTTGGCATATATAAGACTCGTACGCAATTTATTTTCATCCCATTGTTGGCCTTCTCTTCTTCCTTGCGTGCGTGAGAATCAATAGCATCACGCAATGGCTACAACTTTATTTCCTTCTTTTGTTTTTTTCCATTGTTCTGTTCAAACGGCTCCACCTCATGACAAACGCCTAACTTCCTTCCTCTCCTCTCCGATCTGGTCGTGCGTAGCCGAGCATCTCTGATGCAGTTTTAGCCTAGCACTTGAATATTTATTTTATCGCCACCTGTATATTTTTATCCTTCTTTAAGACAAACATTTCTTTACCATGTAATTTAAAAGGGTTTTTAAATTGTGTAAACTTTGTTAAGTTAAATTATATTCATTTTACATCTCATTTTTTTGAAATGAAATTTTAAAGCAAATTCAAAAGTAAATTGTTTTCAAATGTTTTTGTTAATAACGATTTAGTCATAATTAAGAAATGTTTTTATCTTAAAGTTAAATTAAGATTTAATGATTTGAAATTAATTAAATTAACGAGGTAATTAAGGAATAATTAGTTAATTTAATTAATTAATGATTAGGGATTAATAAATAATTTGATTTAGGGTTAATCAATTTGAAATTAAAGATCATTAATTAGATAATTAAAGATTTATTAATTTAGCAATATGTTATAATCAAGGTTAATTAATCATGTAATTAAGGATTAACTGCATACTTGTTTGAGTATAGCACACTTCAGTTTGAAGAAAAAAATATATAATATAAAAGGCATACGCCACCTAAGGTTAGCCCAGCCTAAATTTTTTAAGATAATTCCACTGCTTTGTTTACGCGAGTGTTTAGGGAAGAAGTATTTCCAGACCGTACGCGTTTTTTTTTTGTTGGTCACATGTGTTTTAAAATTTAGAAACATTACGTATGAGGATATATGATATTTGTAAGAACAGTACAAAGTTGTTTTGATTTAGAGATTTTGACATTTACTTGTTTCTTAACAGAGAATAATAATAGTAGTAGTAGTAGTAAATAAATATTGCATGCGCCACATTTAAGTATCACTGCCGTGAATTGCATGTTGCCTACATAAGATTTGCCACCTTTTTATTAACACGTCATAATATTTTGTAAAAAAAATGGGGTAAAAAAATAGAGTATAAATTTATTTTGTAAATTATGTTTTGGAAAAAAAAAATGGGTAGGCTGAGCTTTTGTTTTAATGGGTCAAGTCGTGCGGTGGAGTGATCGAGCAATTTGAATCAATTTTCATTTTATTTTAGCTCGTTCCAATTTTATTTTATTTAAAAAATTTCTTTGTCCGTAATAGGAATTCACGTACTCAGTTTTATTTATTTATCTTGTTTCAAGATCGAAATCAATTTGTCTCATCTTCCAATGATTGATCGTGTCTTCTGTACTCTTCTTTCGGGGTAGATATAGTTGTTTGAATAAATTCTACAGCTTCGAGAAGGTGAGTATTCTCACCTGACAAATGTACTTATATATCTGTGAATTAATAACAGGTGTAATTGTAGAATAAAATTTTATTTCATTTTATTTGACTGTTATATAAATTGATGATGTTAAAATCCTGTTATTAAACCTACACATCATTAGTTATATTATATACTGCTTTGTTTATACTGTTACACTATTTATTTATGTACTGTTTATCACTGCCAGTTTCCTGTGGAAAAAATCGTTACGGACTGAAATGATAGGCATGAACGATATTTATTTATTTAGTCATTTATTTAACTTGGGATTGCGGGTTTGAAATGATAGAACCCGGTTTTCTTGTAAATTACGGATTGAAATGATATATCATCCGTATCACTTGACCTAGGTTAGAAAATATTATACAGACCCGTGGTTAGATATATATATATATTTGGAAATATTAAATATTTTAAATGTTAAATTCTTTGTTTAAAATTGGATAAAAATGATTTTTATAAGTATAGTGATATTTTACAAGTTAAAGATGTAAATAAATAAATGTTAAGAATATAAAGTGTAAATTTATTTTGCAAAAATTTGATGTGAAAAAAAATAAATGGGATTCAAGTTAAGAAATTGAATATGATGTTTTGGTAAACATTTGAATATAAGTAAATAAATAAAGGGTTAAGTTGGCTATGAATTAAATAACTAAATAAAGTGAATACTAAAAAGAGAATTTGGAATATAGCTAAATTTTGAATATAAAGTGGTAAGTTAAGAAATTGATTAGAAATTTAGTTTACTTTGGAGTGGTAAATTGAACTTAATTATTAAGTAAAATATTATGGGAAATTTTGCACTTGATTTTTATAAGTAAAGCATAGAGAGGTTAGATATATATTTGAAAAATGTACTTTATAAAAATCATAATTTATTGAGTAATTTAAATGATTATTTAAAGGTGGAAATATGATTATATAAGTTAAATTGGTTTAATTATTTTTAAAACCATATTGAAGTTTAAACTTTAAGTTACTCAAATGAACTAAGGTATAACCTTTGGGATGTATACTGGATTTTTATAAGAATTATAACTTCACTTTTAAATAATTTAAATGTAGTATTTGATTTAAATATAACTATTTTGGAATTTTATAACCACGGGTAATAATAACGTTGGTTGTTAAAGAGACCGGGATCGAATATGGGCATACTCTCTGTCGATACTGAAAACCACTTTGACAACCATGTACGCGGTGGAGATTCCAGAATGAAGTAGGATGGTGGTTTCGTTTCCTTTGAAATAGATACGTGGTCCCGACTCCCGTGAGTTGACATAAGGTGGCTAAAACAGGAGCGATCGACGGATTAATGAGGTAGCACCTCTAATCGGACGCACTTCTTCGTATGTCATTCTATTACTTTGTGATTGTTTGGTGCGCACCTTTGATTTGGGAGTGTTATTCGAGGTGGGCGGTAGTAGCGGCTACGCATTACCACCGGTCCAGAAGCGTAATTGGTATATCTACCCTGGCATTGCCTAGTTGTGCCGTGTCACCTACCATAGCGAGCCTTGTACGAGTTTGGTTTTCTCCCGTAGCCCAAGTGGTATCCTCTGGTGGCTTCCCGACCAGGAGGGACTATGATATTGGATGGACTACTGGGACTATTATTGTGTTAAGGGGGAGATTGGGTAACTCCTTAACGCTATTTAAAAGTAAGTTTATTTTAATATAGACACTATTATAATAGCGCAATTATTACTACATAGTAAATAGTTTAACAGATCCTTAGAGGATGGGCGGTCCCAAGCATCCTTTAAGTTACCTGCTTTACATTACAGTTCACTTGAATTAGCTTACACTTTATAAGTATGTATGTCCTGACTCCAGTGTTTATGTTTTATTTTACGCTCGAGTCAGCCTGAGTTTCAGTTCAGACTTCACCTCCAGAGCTAGGACTTCAGCAGATCATCTCTTTTCAAGCTGTCGTCAAGCTTATGTTCAGTCCTTATTTTAGTCTTTGTAATCAAGGCAATTTATTATTGAGAGTTTCTATGGAGATTTCAAAGTATATTTAGTTTTAAGACTTTGTACTTTATACTTATTTGGAGACTATTGATAGTGGCTTCATGAACCACTAAGTTATTTTTAAATTCCGCTGCGAGTATTCTGATTTCTGTGTCTGTGATTCTGTGATTATTTATTTACCGTGTATTCTGAGATTTGCCAAATTTTATTTACAACGCGGTATTTTGAACAATTCAAGTCCGACATGTGTGAATGCGACTGGTTGAAAATAACGGGTTGTTACATTTGGTACCAGAGCTTTGGCTCTAGGCAAAACTTAGAATGTATGGTAAATTTGATTTACAGAATCACTTGCATTCAATCTCTTTCTTTTGATTCGATTTCCTTTGAATTTTGGAACGTTCCATGCGGTTCCAAAGTTCATTCGTGTCCCTCACTATTCATCTTCTTTCAATTCTGGAGTATTCCATAACTCCACTTCGGATGATCTTTATAGTGAATTGGCAGTCTCGCCAATATTCTAATAAAGGGGTGAAACTCCTTTACAATTAGCATTGATTCACTAGAGATTTATATTTATCCTCGGTTTAGATGCTAGTATCTTTGGTTATTCCGAACTCTATCTCTTCAGATCGAATGTAGATTTACCCCAGAAAATCCACATCGATCTTACTCTTTAAGTCACGGTTGACCCGGTTAAGGTTTGCCCGCGATTTATATAAACTTATCCAGTTCCTTATTCTGTTATTTAATCATCGGATCTTCTGATTCCTACTTATCTTTAAATCAAAATTCTCTTTGATTTGAGTCTATCGAATTTGAATCTCTACCCTAGTTTTGAAAATTTTATTTGAAAAAATATAAAATTTAATATTATATATAAGTATAAATTTTCAGAATTTTTATATTTAATTTAACTAGTTGTCAAGAGATAATAGTCTCTGATTGTATTTATGGTTTTATAAACCAAGGATTTTGTCTCATATAAATAATTGAACTATAAACAATGGTTTTAAATTAATTTGGAAACAGAAATGAATTTAAAACAAGAACTTGAGAATTCAATTTTCGATGGTTTCAAACCTTTTGATTAAAGTTTTAAAAGGATATATTATTTAAATTATTTTCGAATAGAAATTTGTTTCCCAAAATTTTTGAAGGTTTGAAAATCAGTGCTCTTCTCTTTGTCCCTGGAAAATAATTTCGGTGATGACTGCAACATCATCGACATTCATTTTCGAGTTTCGAAGTGAAGAGACCATTCTGTAGTCTGACTACAGTGTTACCTTGAGAATTTAATTGATTTGAATCTCTAAAATATGACTTGATTTATAATATATAGATATATGATTTAAATTTGATTTGACACATTATGTACATATATTTATTTGTCTCTAAATGGTTTGAAGGGAATCAGAAATTTTATTCTTAAATTTTATCATGAGGAATAATTTCAATTATAAAAAGAAAATCAAATTTTTGAATAAATGATTCCAACTTGAGATAATTGACTTTGAAAGTTTTATTTGTATAATACTAAATTGCGTTTCAATATAACTTACCTTGGTTTTTCAGAAGTTAACAATGTAATTAGATAATATACAATATAAATAGAGTTTATAAATAAAATTTGAGTGGTTATAATAAATGTTATACACTTAAATTCTAGTTATAAAAAGATTAACAGAAGTAAATAAAATAAAAGGGTAATGGAATAATTTTCAATATAAAATGATGTTAAAGGAACTAAGAATAAATTTAAGCAGTTGTAATTAGTGTAAACATATTTAACATAGATGAGAAAAATATATTAAGAGAAATAAATTTAATTATAGTTAGGAATAAAGAAGAAATTAATTTATTGAACACATTTTTTTAGTATAACAAACGATTTTCAAACTTATGAGTTTAGAAATTTTTATTTTAAGATAATTAGAAGATGAAGTAATGAAATTTGAAACAGCAAAATTTAACTTGAGTGAAATTAAATAGAAGAAATCAATTATTAATTTAAAATTGAATTTGTATGGTTTAGATTAATGATTCTAATTTAAGTTTCAATTTAGTTTTCTTTCAGGTTGTTTCTATTCCCTTACCTTCTTCCTTTTCGAGGACGAAAAGTTCTGGGTGGGGGTGAGTGTAACAGCCCGAAGTTTTAACAAGTATTTTTCACTTTTAATTATAAAACTTTGGGGGTTTATCATATAAAAATCTAAATTTTTAATTGATTGAAAGAATTGCCCAAATTTTTAATAAATAATGAGATCTTTGAAATTTTGACGTGGTTAAGAATTAACTTTAATTGGAAATTTGGGTTTTTTTTTGTTGAAGATGGTAAATAACTTAATTTCTAGCAAAATCATGTTTTAATTAAGAAATAAGATTTGAAAAAATTTAGTGTATAAATAAACTGTTTAATTACGCGTTTAAAAGGCGCGTTATTGATGGAACATTTTTAACGTATATTTACTACGTAAGAGAACGCGTAAATTTGAAAGCGTTACTTTCATTATGAAACCGGGCGTGTGTTTGATTTAATTATTGCGTCGGTTTTCTATGTGTCTAAATTTCTTACCTTGGATATAAATAATCAAATAAAATAAATCAGCAGACATGCATTTTTTAAGTGAGAAAGGAATAAATTTTCTTTCTGTTGACTCCATATATTTAATAAATAAAACCCGTTGATTTTTCAATAACGTTCAAATCAAATATTCTTTTCCGTTTCTTTACTCTAAGAATCAACATTTTCTTTGTTCAATTTAATAAAACGTTCGCCAATTTTTCATTTTTCTGTACCGTTAAAACAACACAATAATTTTATCTTAGCTATAAATGGATTATATACTTTTTAAAAATAAATAATTTATACTGTTACTTATATACATTTTAGTAATAGATTTCTTGGTAAATGGTAAATGAACAAACCCCAATGTAAACAAATTCTATTTTTAGTTAAGTAATAACTTTCACAAATTACGGTGTATTAATAAACAGTTGAATTACGCGTTAAAGGGCGCGTTAATTGATGAGATAAATAACGTATAAGAAAACATATGAAATTTAAATCCGTTATTTTCGTTATATTTGGGCATAAAGTATTGCGTCTGTTTTACGCATTTTATGTATATTTACTTTCCTTCTGATTTAATAGAAGCGTTACCCACAAATTTATAACCTTTACATTCTAATTTTAGTCTTTGTTCCTAAATCAATTGTCGTGCACGTTTAAAGGAGGAAATTCACCGTGCCTTCCATTACTTCCATTTATTCAAAAATGTATGTATGTATGTATGTATATATATTTGACTCTTCCAAAGAGCTGTTAATTTCTTTTAAAACTGGATTGAAATCACAGGGGTTTCCACTTTCCTTTGCGTGAATAATTAACAATTATTAATTCATAAACGTTTCAAATTAATAAATATATTTATATTTTGTAAAAGAATTTAACCTTATTCGTTTACCATTGTGTTTCTTAGTTAGTAAGAAATAAATAAAATGTTAGATTGGATAGTAGATAGTGGATAAATAAGCTTTATAAAAGGCATGTTTTAAATTTACGTTTATACATGTTTTGTTTCATTGGGGGTGTAAATTGTACGTATGTAATAAAATACTCTTTAGAATATACAAGTAGCAAATGAATAAAAAGGTGTAAATTTAAATGCGGGAGCACGTTTGATTTAAATCTTGCGTCTAGAGTGCGCGTTCTTAAATAATAAATTAATTAATTATAGCCGTTCAATGTATAGTACGCTGAATACACGTGCAAACGTTACACTTTCCATTTTCTTCATTTGTTTTAAATTTGGTATAAAACTTTGAAAAAAATAACGTTCAAATCTTCATTTATTTCTTACCTATCTTTCATCCCAATCAACACAAGTTTTAAATCGCGTATATTTTTCCAATTCCATTTCTGGTAAAAGCTGTTTCTTTTCTGATAGATTCCTTTCCCACTATACCATTTTTCAACACATCTTCTGTGGATAATAAATCACGTTCAAAATTTTCCTTTTACTGTCCCTAAAGCAATTTGTATCTTGACGTTACTTTTGCGTAATCCACGCAAATCTCCACTGAAATCAATACTCACTGAAATATGAGTTTCTAAATATTTCTTGCCATTTTTTTTCCTTTACGTGATTTGCGCAACTTCTCTTATATAAATGAAACCCATGTTCACAATTCCATCACCACCTCAGTATTGTTACATCTTCGTTTTCGCAAGCTATGGATGAAATAGAACCCACACACTCTCTTTGGCATATATAAGACTCGTACGCAATTTATTTTCATCCCATTGTTGGCCTTCTCTTCTTTCTTGCGTGCGTGAGAATCAGTAGCATCACGTAATGGCTACAACTTTATTTCCTTCTTTTGTTTTTTTCCATTGTTCTGTTCAAACTGCTCCACCGCATGACAAATGCCTAACTTCCTTCCTCTCCTCTCCGATCTGGTCGTGCGTTGCCGAGCATCTCTGATGCAGTTTTAGCCTAGCACTTGAATATTTATTTTATCGCCACCTGTATATTTTTATCCTTCTTTAAGACAAACATTTCTTTACCATGTAATTTAAAAGGGTTTTTAAATTGTGTAAACATTGTTAAGTTAAATTGTATTCATTTTACATCTCATTTTTTTGAAATGAAATTTTAAAGTAAATTCAAAAGTAAATTGTTTTCAAATGTTTTTGTTAATAACGATTTAGTCATAATTAAGAAATGTTTTTATCTTAAAGTTAAATTAAGATTTAATGATTTGAAATTAATTAAATTAACGAGGTAATTAAGGAATAACTAGTTAATTTAATTAATTAATGATTAGGGATTAATAAATAATTTGATTTAGGGTTAATCAATTTGAAATTAAAGATCATTAATTCGATAATTAAAGATTTATTAATTTAGCAATAAGTTATAATCAAGGTTAATTACTCATGTAATTAAGGATTAACTACATATTGTTTGAGTATAGCGCACTTCAGTTTGAAGAGAAAAATATATAATATAAAAGGCATACGCCACCTAAGGTTAGCCCAGTCTAAATTTTTTAAGATAATTCCACTGATTTGTTTACGTGAGTGTTTAGCGAAGAAGTACTTCCAGACCGTACGCGTTTTTTTTTGTTGGTCACATGTGTTTTAAAATTTAGAAACATTACGTATGAGGATATATGATATTTGTAGGAACACTACAAAGTTTTTTTGATTTAGAGATTTTGACATTTACTTGTTTCTTAACAGAGAATAATAATAATAATAATAATAATAGTAAATAAATATTGTATGCGCCACCTTTATGTATCACTGTCGTGAATTGCATGTTGCCTATATAAGATTTGCCACCTTTTTATTAACACGTCATAATATTTTGTAAATAAATGGGGTAAAAAAATAGAGTATAGATTTATTTTGTAAATTTTATTTTGGAAAATAAAATAAATGGGAAGGCTGAGCTTTTGTTTTAATGGGTCAAGTCGTGCGGTGGAGTGATCGAGCAATTTGAGTCAATTTTCATTTTATTTTAGCTAGTTCCAATTTTATTTTATTTAAAAATTTGCTTTGTCCATAATTGGAATTCACGTACTCAGTTTTATTTATTTATCTTGTTTCAAGATCGAAATCAGTTTGTCTTATCTTCCAATGATTGATCGTGCCTTCTGTACTCTTCTTTCGGGGTAGATATCGTTGTTTGAATTAATTCTACAGCTTCGAGAAGGTGAGTATTCTCACCTGACAAACGTACTTATATATCTGTGAATTAATAACAAGTGTAATTGTAGAATAAAATTTTATTTCATTTTATTTGACTGTTATATAGATTGATGATGTTAAAATCCTATTATTAAACCTACACATCATCAGTTATATTATATACTGTTTTATTTATGATGTTACACTATTTATTTATGTACTGTTTATCACTGCCAGTTCCATGTGGAAAAAATCGTTACGGGCTGAAATGATAGGCCTGAACGATATTTATTTATCTATTTAGTAATTTATTTAACTTGGGATTGCGGGTTTGAAATGATAGAACCCGGTTTTCTTGTAAATTAAGGATTGAAATGCTATATTATCTGTATCACTTGACCTAGGTTAGAAAATATTATACAGACCCGTGGTTATATATATATATATTTGGAAATATTAAATATTTTAAATGTTAAATTCTTTGTTTAAAATTGGATAAAAATGATTTTTATAAGTATAGTGATATTTTACAAGTTAAAGATGTAAATAAATAAATGTTAAGAATATAAAGTGTAAATTTATTTTGTAAAAATTTGATGTGAAAAAAAAAAATGGGATTCAAGTTAAGAAATTGAATATGATGTTTTGGTAAACATTTGAATATAAGTAAATAAATAAAGGGTTAAGTTGGCTATGAATTAAATAATTAAATAAAGTGAATACTAAAAAGGGAATTTGGAATATAGCAAAAATTTGAATATAAAGTGGTAAGTTAAGAAATTGATTAGAAATTTAGTTTACTTTCGAGTGGTAAATTGAACTTAATTATTAAGTAAAATATTATGGGAAATTTTGCACTTGATTTTTATAAGTAAAGCATAGAGAGGTTAGATATATA
Source organism: Allium cepa (assembly GCA_030765085.1). NCBI lineage: Eukaryota > Viridiplantae > Streptophyta > Magnoliopsida > Asparagales > Amaryllidaceae > Allium > Allium cepa. The sequence goes on along the minus strand of CM060928.1, from coordinate 346,297,642 downwards.
TTTGAAAAATGTACTTTATAAAAATCATAATTTATTGAGTAATTTAAATGATTATTTAAAGGTGGAAATATGATTATATAAGTTAAATTGGTTTAATTATTATTAAAACCATATTGAAGTTTAAATTTTAAATTACTCAAATGAACTAAGGTATGACCTTTGGGATGTATACTGGATTTTTATAAGAATTATAACTTCACTTTTAAATAATTTAAATGTAGTATTTGATTTAAATATAACTATTTTGGAATTTTATAACCACGGGTAATAATAACGTTGGTTGTTAAAGAGACCGGGATCGAATATGGGCATACTCTCTGTCGATACCGAAAACCACTTTGACAACCATGTACGCGGTGGAGATTCCAGAATGAAGTAGGATGGTGGTGTCGTTTCCTTTGAAATAAATACGTGGACCCGACTCCCGTGAGTTGGCATAAGGTGGCTAAAACAGGAGCGATCGACGGATTAATGAGGTAGCACCTCTGATCAGACGCACTTCTTCGTATGCCATTCTATTACTTTGTGATTGTTTGGTGCGCACCTTTGATTTGGGAGTGTTGTTCGAGGTGGGCGGTAGTAGCAGCTACGCATTACCACCGGTCCAGAAGCGTAATTGGTATATCTACCCTGGCATTGCCTAGTTGTGCCGTGTCACCTACCATAGCGAGCCTTGTACGAGTTTGGTTTTCTCCCGTAGCCCGTGTGGTATCCTCTGGTGGCTTCCCGATCAGGAGGGACTATGATATTGATGGACTACTGGGAGTATAATTGTGTTAAGGGGGAGACTGGGTAACTCCTTAACGCTATTTAAAAGTAAGTTTATTTTAATATAGACACTATTATAATAGCGAAATTATTACTACATAGTAAATAGTTTAACGGATCCTTAGAGGATGGGCGGTCCCAAACATTCTTTAAGTTACTTGCTTTATATTACAGTTCACTTGAATTAGCTTACACTGTACAAGTATGTATGCCCTGACTCGAGTGGTTATGTTTTATTATATGCTCGGGTCAGCCTGAGTTTCAGTTCAGACTTCACCTCCAGAGCTAGGACTTCAGCAGATTATCTCTTTTCAAGCTGCCGTCAAGCTCCTGTTCAGTCCTTATTTTAGTCTTTGTAATCAAGGCAATTAATGATTGAGAGTTTCGATGGAGATTTCAAAGTATATTTAGTTTTAAGACTTTGTACTTTATACTTATTTGGAGACTATTGATAGTGGCTTCATGAACCACTAAGTTATTTTTAAATTCCGCTGCGAGTATGCTGATTTCTGTGTCCGTGATTCTGTGATTATTTATTTACTGTGTATTCTGAGATTTGCCAAATTTTATTTACAACGCGGTATTTTGAACAATTCAAGTCTGACATATGCGATTGCGAGTGGTTGAAAATAACGGGTTGTTACATTTGGTATCAGAGCTTTGGCTCTAGGCAAAACTTAGAATGTATGGTAAATTTGATTTACAGAATCATTTCATTCAATCTTTTCCTTTTGATTAGATTTCATTTGAATTTTGGAACGTTCCCTGCGGTTCCAAAGTTCATTCGTGTCAATCACTATTCATCTTCTTTCGATTCCGGTGTATTACATAACTCCACTTCAGATGATCTTTATAGTGAATTGGCAGTCTCGCCAATATTCTAATAAAGGGGTGAAACTCCTTTACAATTGGCATTGATTCATCAGAGATTTATATTTATCCTCGGTTTAGATGCTAATATCTTTGGTTATTCCGAACTCTATCTCTTTAGATCGAATGTAGATTTACCCCAGAAAATCCACATCGATCTTACTCTTTAAGTCACGGTTGACCCGGTTAAGGTTGCCCGCGATTTATATAAACTTATCCAGTTCTTTATTCTGTTATTTAATCATCGGATGTTCTGATTCCAACTTATCTTTGAATCAAAATTCTCTTTGATTTGAGTCTATCAAATTTGAATCTCTATCCTTGTTTTGAAAATTTTATTTGAAAAAATATAAAATCTAATATTATATATAAGTATAAATTTTCAGAATTTTTATATTTAATTTAACTAGTTGTCAAGAGATAATAGTCTCTAATTCTATTTATGGCTTTATAAACCAAGGGTTTTGTCTCATATAAATAATTGAACTGTAAACAATAGTTTTAAATTAATTTGGAAACAGAAATGAATTTAAAACAAGAACTTGAGAATTCAATTTCCGATGGTTTCAAACCTTGTGTTTAAAGTTTTAAAAGGATATATTATTTAAATTATTTTCGAACAGAAATTTGTTTCCAAAAAAATTTAAAGGTTTAAAAATCAGTGCTCTTCTCTTTGTCACTGGAAAATAATTTAGGTGATGACTGCAACATCATCGACATTCATTTTCGAGTTTCGAACTGAAGAGACCATTCTGTAGTCTGGCTACAGTGTTACCTTGAGAATTTAATTGATTTGAATCTCTAAAATATGACTTGATTTATAATATGTAGATATATGATTTAAATTTGATTTGACATATTATGTACATATATTTATTTATCTCTAAATGGTTTGAAGGGAATCAAAAATTTTATTCTTAAATTTTATCATGAGGAATAATTTCAATTATAAAAAGAAAATCAAATTTTTGAATAAATGATTCCAACTTGAGATAATTGACTTTGAAAGTTTTATTTGTATAATACCAAATTGCATTTCAATACAACTTACCTTGATTTTTCACAAGTTAACAGTGTAATTAGATAATATACAATATAAAAAGATTTTATAAATAAAATTTGAGTGGTTATAATAAATGTTATACACTTAAATTCTAGTTATAAAAAGATTAACAGAGGTAAATAAAATAAAGGGTAATGGAATAATTTTCAATACAAAATGATGTTAAAGGAACTAAGAATAAATTTAAGCAGTTGTAATAAGTGTAAACATATTTAACATAGATGAGAAAAATATATTGAGAGAAATAAATTTAATTATAGTTAGGAATAAAGAAGAAATTAATTTATTGAACACATTTTTTAGTATAACAAACGATTTTCAAACTTATGATTTTAGAAATTTAAGATAATTAGAAGATGAAGTAATGAAATTTGAAATGTAAAATTTAACTTGAGTGAAATTAAATAGATGAAATCAATTATTAATTTAAAATTGAATTTGTATGGTTTAGGTTAATGATTCTAATTTAAGTTTCAATTTAGTTTTCTTTCAGGTTGTTTCTATTCCCCTACCTTCTTCCTTTTCGAGGACGAAAAGTTCTAAGTGGGGGAGAGTGTAACAGCCCGAAGTTTTAACAAGTATTTTTCACTTTTAATTATAAAACTTTTGTAACGACCCAGAATTTTTAATAATTTAAATTTGAATATTTAATTTATTTTAAATATTAATAATTGAATTTATAAGTCAAATAAATTTTATTTTGATTTATTGGATTTAATTGAATTATTAAATCGATAATTTAATATGTTAAAATCATGGAAATAACTGAAAATTGGGTTAAATATGATTGAAAATGATTTGTAAAATTTTATTTTATCATGTTGTAGTTAGAATGATATTTTAGAACTTTTAAAATCGAATTAAAAGTTAATTTGTGAAAATTGAATATTTTAATATTTAATAATCGACTGTAAAATAGTCAGTTTTTGAACAGTCTCAGAATTGAACGAAACCAGTTCCATTGGATCCGTAATAGTTAGTTATTACCGGATTTCAATTTTCGTGTCAATCGGAGCTATCGTTTGATCGTGGCAGCTCAAAACGTATCGAATCGTTTTTAATTTAAATTTGGCGAGTCAAAATAGCCATTTTTCAAAAAGTCTCGGATTTCGACGAAACCAGTTTCATCGGATCCGTAATGTGATATTATTGTAAGGTTTCAAATTTCAAGTCGTTTGGATTTACCGTTTGTCCGGTACAAATTAAAACGCCTAGAAAATCGTTTAAATCGGTTTAATTTAAATTGAGCGTTTTCAGCCATAACTCGCACATACTTCCGAATTAGCTTCCGAAACCTGTTCCATTGTGTCCGGAACGCGGGATAAACCCTAGGTACGCTGGTTACGGCGTCTAAATCGGAGTTCGGAATTCCCGGGATGAATAGTGTCGCTCGTTCCTTATAAATAGACCACCATCTTCATAAATTTGATAAAAAAATAACCCTAACCCTAGAAAAAACTGTAGCCGCCAGTCCCCCAAATTGAATGGCCAGAAAATCATCAACTTCATCCCTCTAGATCTTCCAATCCGTCAACAATTAGAGGAAGTTGTCAACATGAAAGTTGGAGAGGGGAGTGAGAGCTACGTTGTGAACGGTGGTGATCGGAAACGGAGTCGTGTGGAGGGAGTATAGGGGGGCCGACAGTCAAGGCCTGCGCACGCAACCCTAGGCTAGGGGGGAGGCCGAACTTCCAATGGTGGCAGGTGGAAGTAGCTCGCGTCGAGAGCTTCGCTATGGTGGTCGTGTGATCGAGTTTCGTCGAGAAACGAGAGAGTATAATTCAAACCTAATTTTGATGTCATGGGTTAGCTTGTGCGTGTTGTCTTCTGTAGCTTGCAACGTGAAAAAGGGAAGAGAAAGGAAGGACGGCCTGGATTCAATAGGCATGGATCTAGTGGTTGTGGTGAGATGTGGGTTTAAATTAGTTAAGTTTATGTTGTATTTATATAAATAAATTCGAGCGATCTTTAAAAATTCATAACTTTTTCATACGAGGTCGAAAAAATGCAAACTCAGTTGCGTTGGAATCGTATGGACGAGCATTACGCGATGGAGTTGGTTTGGAGTCGTTTGGAGTTAGTGAGAATTTCGGGTAAAATTAAACGCGCGTTTAATTTTATTCGAAATAAAAGCTAAAACGGAATTTAAAATCAAGGTGAGAACTTCTCACTCAATCGAATAGATTTCGATTTTATTTTAAATAGTTAGATTTAAAATATTTGAATGCATGTATGAATGATGACTGTAAATTATTGATTGTTAAAATAGACATTATGCGCCGTTAGTAAGCGGATGTTATTTAATATAAACATATACCGCGAATATTTCATAAACAGTGAAATTGGTATTATATATAATATCAATATATATATATTGGCATATGTATATATTGCAGTTATTGATTTCCCGCATTTTTTGTTTAGCGGATGAGACCCTATTACGCCGTTATTAAGCGGATAATATTTATTAAGAACATATACCGCGATAATTTCGTACTGGAGCGAAATTGGTATTGTGCTAATGTTTTTGGATGCAGGAAACAGGTTGGAGGGATCCAACTGGATTCCTCAACAGTTTTTATTTTATTTCAGATATTTTGATATTTGATGGATTATCATATCGATATATGATATCGTTGTAGTCGTGATTGACTATTTAATGTGTAGCATCATTGGACCCAGATCTTGGGATTTTAAAATGTTTTTAAAAGTGATTTTTGAAAAGATAAAATATTTTTGGAATTGATCCATTATAAATAAATGAACGTTATAATTTTTAAAGTTATAAAAATTTTAATTTTTGAGAAATACAGTTAAAAGCTGATTTTTGAGAAATATGAACTAAAGATTTTATAAAATAGTTTAGATTGGATTTTGAATATATTATAAAAGTTTAAATATAGGATTTATAAAATTTGATTATTTTATAAATCGAAGTGGTGAAATTTTAAAGGAATTTAAAGACGTTTAAAAAAAAAAAAATATAAATTGATTTATATTAAGAGATTTATAAATGGATATTTATAAATTGAAATATAGACATTATAAAACGAGTTTTATAAGTGTTTGAATGATTTGTAAATGAATTTCATTAATGAAGGAAATTTATAGAATTATATAACGGTGAAGTTATAAATGGAATTTTATAAACAATAGGTTTATAAAATTTGTACAGTTCAAAGGAACGATTTTTGCAAATAAATAAAGTATAAGTGTTTGACTTATAATTTGGACTTTTGGTTTATAATTAAGATTATAAATCGAATAGGGTAATAAAGGAATTTATAAAAAGGAAGTTTTTATAAATAAATAGAAATGGAATTTATAAACATTGTTTTATAAATTCGCAAATGACTTATTTTGATAAGTTAATTGTTATAACTTATTTAATGGAGTTATATTCACATTTTTGAATAGTGAATAATCCTTTAAAATAAAGTGAATAAAAGGATGAAATTGGTTAACGTAGTATATTCACGTTTTTGAATAGTGAATAATACGTTAAAGAAAATGTTTTAAATAGGATTAAAACGATCTAACGATGTTTTAAAATGTGTTGAGATTCGAAACCATAGATTTCAACATTGATTGTTGAAATAGATGTTTCGAGAAATAAAAGGAAATAGTGGACTATAACACTGTTGTTATAGTAAATGATTTCCGAAAGGAAATGTTTTGAATAGTATTGGGATTTATATATCTATTTTAAATTTCGAATCCCTATGCTAGTGATTTTGGGTTGTCGTAACGATGTTTTACGCAACATTCGTTTTGGCCCAAATAAATATGTTAAGTGAATGATTTCCTTAAAGAAAGAAATATATACTTAATTCGGTTTAAGTATATTGAATATTTTCTAAGTGTTGAAAATAAAAGATTGTGAATTACTTATTTAATAAGTATGGAAATGTTTTCCAATATGAAGTGAATAATTAGAATTTATCTTTTTGGAGGATAAATTGAAATGAATTATTGAAATCGTATATGCACGAATATTTTGAAATATAAATTCATTATGGAATTTATATGTGAAAAGTGAAATTGGTTAAAAATAAATATTGATTTATTTTTGAAGTGTTGAAACTATATATCTAGTAAAGATATTTTGAAAAATAAATAATTTGGAAAATTATTTGGAATCTGGTGATGTATGCATATCCATTGATAGTTCAATAACCGACTATCCATATTTCCCTTTGAATGGGTAATTGATGTGATTTGTTTGAATGTGAATGCTACACTTATTTTTGAATAAGCGCTCACTATTCGGGTTAACCGGGAAAGGACCATGGGGTCGTATAACCCATTCCGAATATGTGATACGTCGTTGTAAATTGCATTTGAAGATCGATGTTGAAGACCGAGTATTTGTGAAAGCGATAGGATGACCTATCGATTGTTTCTGCACTGGGTAGCTCCTGGTATAGAGATCTCCTAAGTGATGGGAAATTCGATCGGGATTGTGAATACCCGTATTGCAAGGGCTTCGTAAGAAGTACCTTCGGTTCTGTTCGAGCCCGGAACAGACTTGTATGGATTGTATGCCTGACATTACAAGTTGAGATATAAAGCCGATTTCTTTCAAATATATTTCTGTTGGTGGCGGAGAATTTATTCTTTTAGCTTAACACCCTTCTCTGAGACGTACGTGCTCAGAGGTTATGTAGTTGAATGTTATCAGCGATATATTCCCAATTTGGTAATGTGACATGCTGAGTGATGCTGAAATGATCATTGTGTTGATTATTTGTGATAGGATCGTTTATTTGATCGTCTATCCCTATGATCATCGTGTTGATCATTTGTTGACCCAAAGCATGGCTTTTGTATAAAGTATGTTTTTGTGGACGTGACTTCGTCGAGCCTCACACCCCGTGAATGGTCAAAACAGGAAAGAAGCAGCAAGGTTATGAGGGGTAGCACCCTTTAGGATGTGTCCATTTCCTTCTGGAAAAGGGTGGTATCATGGTATGGAGCCCAGATACTTACTCATGTTGAAAACACTTTGTTATGATTGTGTGAATTGATTACGAGCGCTCGGTTGAAAAGGTCCCAAAGGACCGGGGGATGGCATATTCGGTCAGTTGTTACTCAGTTAGGAGTAACCCGGCCTTGTGTTGGTAGAGATCCGGTTTGGTTCTCGGGGATGTCCATCCAGAGGCATTCTCATGTGGCAATGGGAAGTTCCTTGGCCTGATCATTCGTTGGAAATCCAAAGAAACAATACGTGACTTGTACGGTTTTAGTTGTATAACCTGCTATGGAATGTGGCGGTAACCTGCTATTGAACATAGTTAGCTATAGTAGGCATACGATAATGGTCGTATGTTGGCTAAGATTTATATTCTACTTTCGAAATGAATTTTTCCTACACTATGCACTAGTAATAATATCAAATGTTATTTTAAATGCGTATCAAGCATCTTTGGCTATCATAAGGAGAAATCTCCTCCGATTCTGCGTTTGCATTGTGTGTGTGTGCGGGAGGCCTTATGGTAGTCTCATTTTTTAAAAGCATTGCGAATTGAAATAAAAATATTCTTCTATTTTGTTTTCAAAGATAAATAAACTGTTTTGAGTTCCCACACCAGTCACATGACTGACTCGGAGTTTATTGTTTTCCTTCCTAAACTCTGGGTGCCCACCAATTTCCACACGGGCAGTTAAGAGTTAGGTTTATCAGGATATTCTGGATATTCTGGAGTTGCTGGAGGCAAGCTGGATGGCATGGCGTATTATTTATATAGTATTTCTTTTCCGCTGCACTGTTTATTGTTGTATGTTGTTGTACACTCTGATGATGTGATGTAATGTAATGAAATGTATAAAATGTAATAACTGATATAGTTCTTTGTTTAAAGATTATTCATTTATTATTATATGTTGTTCCGCTGCGAATTGTGAGATTCTGTTGTTGTTCTGTTGTTTCCTTTCTGTCCGTTCTATTTTAAAAATCTTCTATTCTCTATCTTCTATTTTTTTCTGTTTTTAAATTTTCTTTCCCTATTTTCTATCTTCTTCTCTCCTCCCTAATTTCTATCTTTTTCTCTTCTTCTTTCCTAAATTTTTCTTAAATAAAACCCTCAGTGTTCGGTTTTCCGTCGTTCGATTTCTCGGCAGTCGATAAAGTGAGTGTCGATGTCGAATTTTCGGAAGACGTAGAATCGTGTCCTGACAATGTGGTATCAGAGCTTATGGTTAAGCGACAACCATGGTTCTGTTGGGTATTACTCATTAGAGATAGAGTCAGTAGTACTCTAGATTGAGTTTGAGTGTAATAATAGATACGAGAGCGTATTTGTTAGTGAATACAAAATTGTTTTATATTGTGATGATTGATTTATTGAGTGGCATATGAACTTTCGTCAGCACAGCCTCGAAACTGAGCCGAAGGGGTTTCTAAACACTTGAATAGAACAATTCGACATAATATTGTTTTAAATTGGGTAAATGAAATAATTTTTGCCTTGATTATATTTTATATATAAAGGAATAATTTTTCAAAATTATTAAAGTGTATATAAGTTGATTGTTAGGTTGTTTGAATAATCTAAGTAAAAGAATAATTGTATAAGTAAAAGAATTATAAGAATATGAATTATAATTAAAGTGATTTACAATTGTGAAATAAAACTTATATATATAAGTTGATATTGATATCAAACTAAATTAATAAAGCTAAATGATAAATGTGAACTTGAGTTATATAAATGAAATTCAACTTTAGGAATTGAATGAATTGAATGTTAATCAATTAAATGTAAATTTAAGTTGATATAAAATAATGAATATAAGTGTTGATTCATTAAAATCTAATGTTATTAGAAGTTGAATAAAAAAATGAATGAATATAAGTAAAGGAATTTGGTTGAAATTAATATACATTGGTTGTTATACGATTGTTGATTGATTGTATGTAATTCATTAAGTGTTAATGAAATTGGAAGCTATGAAATTGAATTCAAATTAGAAGTAAATAAATTTGAATAGAATTGAGTGTGAATTGGATTTAATTAGTAAATGTAAACTAATTGAATTGAGAATGAATGTTGATAAAATCCAATGTAAATGAATCAAATGTGATTTAAATTGAAAACCCAATTCATTGAATATGAATGAGAATATGAATGAAAATTCATTTGATTATGGATGGTAGTTGGTTGATGTTTGCATTTGTTGTTTGGTTGCATTTTCTATGTGACATGTATAGTTATGTTGCTATATGTTGTATATTGATACTATTTTCATATATGCATGATTCTCATGTTGTTTGTTGAGTTTAGTAGGTGCGGATCGCGTTTGCTTCGCATTTGGAGCTCGCTTTCGCGCTATATTAGCCGTATATGCTTGCTAATAAAATATAAGGTACATATCTCGGATTAAATATCGTACTTTTACACTTTTTTTTCCCTTCGGGATGCCTCATTACTTGATGAGATGTATATTTGTGATATATATACTGTCATTTTTTTTTTCGGATCGAGCCGCGCAAAGGAGACTATGGCGAATTTTTCCGAAAATTTAAGGCGTTAGAAAAATTTGAGAAAATTGGAATTGAAAGTTAAACAATAGATAGTTGTTTTTGAAAAGATAACTAAGTATGATTTGAAAACTTAGTAAAGTATGGTAATAAGTTTAATTATAAATTTTGGGAAAATTAATAAATTCTATAACCTTTCTTACTTGTAATTTCGAGGACGAAATTCTTTTAAGGGGGAAAGATTGTAACGACCCAGAATTTTTAATAATTTAAATTTGAATATTTAATTTATTTTAAATATTAATAATTGAATTTATAAGTCAAATAAATTTTATTTTGATTTATTGGATTTAATTGAATTATTAAATCGATAATTTAATATGTTAAAATCATGGAAATAACTGAAAATTGGGTTAAATATGATTGAAAATGATTTGTAAAATTTTATTTTATCATGTTGCAGTTAGAATGATATTTTAGAACTTTTAAAATCGAATTAAAAGTTAATTTGTGAAAATTGAATATTTTAATATTTAATAATCGACTGTAAAATAGTCAATTTTTGAACAGTCTCAGAATTGAACGAAACCAGTTCCATTGGATCCGTAATAGTTAGTTATTATCGGATTTCAATTTTCGTGTCAATCGGAGCTATCGTTTGATCGTGGCAGCTCAAAACGCATCGAATCGTTTTTAATTTAAATTTGGCGAGTCAAAATAGCCATTTTTCAAAAAGTCTCGGATTTCGACGAAACCAGTTTCATCGGATCCGTAATGTGATATTATTGTAAGGTTTCAAATTTCAAGTCGTTTGGATTTACCGTTTGTCCGGTACAAATTAAAACGCCTAGAAAATCGTTTAAATCGGTTTAATTTAAATTGAGCGTTTTCAGCCATAACTCGCACATACTTCCGAATTAGCTTCCGAAACCTGTTCCATTGTGTCCGGAACGCGGGATAAACCCTAGGTACGCTGGTTACGGCGTCTAAATCGGAGTTCGGAATTCCCGGGATGAATAGTGTCGCTCGTTCCTTATAAATAGACCACCATCTTCATAAATTTGATAAAAAAATAACCCTAACCCTAGAAAAAACTGTAGCCGCCAGTCCCCCAAATTGAATGGCCAGAAAATCATCAACTTCATCCCTCTAGATCTTCCAATCCGTCAACAATTAGAGGAAGTTGTCAACATGAAAGTTGGAGAGGGGAGTGAGAGCTACGTTGTGAACGGTGGTGATCGGAAACGGAGTCGTGTGGAGGGAGTATAGGGGGGCCGACAGTCAAGGCCTGCGCACGCAACCCTAGGCTAGGGGGGAGGCCGAACTTCCAATGGTGGCAGGTGGAAGTAGCTCGCGTCGAGAGCTTCGCTATGGTGGTCGTGTGATCGAGTTTCGTCGAGAAACGAGAGAGTATAATTCAAACCTAATTTTGATGTCATGGGTTAGCTTGTGCGTGTTGTCTTCTGTAGCTTGCAACGTGAAAAAGGGAAGAGAAAGGAAGGACGGCCTGGATTCAATAGGCATGGATCTAGTGGTTGTGGTGAGATGTGGGTTTAAATTAGTTAAGTTTATGTTGTATTTATATAAATAAATTCGAGCGATCTTTAAAAATTCATAACTTTTTCATACGAGGTCGAAAAAATGCAAACTCAGTTGCGTTGGAATCGTATGGACGAGCATTACGAGATGGAGTTGGTTTGGAGTCGTTTGGAGTTAGTGAGAATTTCGGGTAAAATTAAACGCGCGTTTAATTTTATTCGAAATAAAAGCTAAAACGGAATTTAAAATCAAGGTGAGAACTTCTCACTCAATCGAATAGATTTCGATTTTATTTTAAATAGTTAGATTTAAAATATTTGAATGCATGTATGAATGATGACTGTAAATTATTGATTGTTAAAATAGACATTATGCGCCGTTAGTAAGCGGATGTTATTTAATATAAACATATACCGCGAATATTTCATAAACAGTGAAATTGGTATTATATATAATATCAATATATATATATTGGCATATGTATATATTGCAGTTATTGATTTCCCGCATTTTTTGTTTAGCGGATGAGACCCTATTACGCCGTTATTAAGCGGATAATATTTATTAAGAACATATACCGCGATAATTTCGTACTGGAGCGAAATTGGTATTGTGCTAATGTTTTTGGATGCAGGAAACAGGTTGGAGGGATCCAACTGGATTCCTCAACAGTTTTTATTTTATTTCAGATATTTTGATATTTGATGGATTATCATATCGATATATGATATCGTTGTAGTCGTGATTGACTATTTAATGTGTAGCATCATTGGACCCAGATCTTGGGATTTTAAAATGTTTTTAAAAGTGATTTTTGAAAAGATAAAATATTTTTGGAATTGATCCATTATAAATAAATGAACGTTATAATTTGTAAAGTTATAAAAATTTTAATTTTTGAGAAATACAGTTAAAAGCTGATTTTTGAGAAATATGAACTAAAGATTTTATAAAATAGTTTAGATTGGATTTTGAATATATTATAAAAGTTTAAATATAGGATTTATAAAATTTGATTATTTTATAAATCGAAGTGGTGAAATTTTAAAGGAATTTAAAGACGTTTTAAAAAAAAAAATATAAATTGATTTATATTAAGAGATTTATAAATGGATATTTATAAATTGAAATATAGACATTATAAAACGAGTTTTATAAGTGTTTGAATGATTTGTAAATGAATTTCATTAATGAAGGAAATTTATAGAATTATATAACGGTGAAGTTATAAATGGAATTTTATAAACAATAGGTTTATAAAATTTGTACAGTTCAAAGGAACGATTTTTGCAAATAAATAAAGTATAAGTGTTTGACTTATAATTTGGACTTTTGGTTTATAATTAAGATTATAAATCGAATAGGGTAATAAAGGAATTTATAAAAAGGAAGTTTTTATAAATAAATAGAAATGGAATTTATAAACATTGTTTTATAAATTCGCAAATGACTTATTTTGATAAGTTAATTGTTATAACTTATTTAATGGAGTTATATTCACATTTTTGAATAGTGAATAATCCTTTAAAATAAAGTGAATAAAAGGATGAAATTGGTTAACGTAGTATATTCACGTTTTTGAATAGTGAATAATACGTTAAAGAAAATGTTTTAAATAGGATTAAAACGATCTAACGATGTTTTAAAATGTGTTGAGATTCGAAACCATAGATTTCAACATTGATTGTTGAAATAGATGTTTCGAGAAATAAAAGGAAATAGTGGACTATAACACTGTTGTTATAGTAAATGATTTCCGAAAGGAAATGTTTTGAATAGTATTGGGATTTATATATCTATTTTAAATTTCGAATCCCTATGCTAGTGATTTTGGGTTGTCGTAACGATGTTTTACGCAACATTCGTTTTGGCCCAAATAAATATGTTAAGTGAATGATTTCCTTAAAGAAAGAAATATATACTTAATTCGGTTTAAGTATATTGAATATTTTCTAAGTGTTGAAAATAAAAGATTGTGAATTACTTATTTAATAAGTATGGAAATGTTTTCCAATATGAAGTGAATAATTAGAATTTATCTTTTTGGAGGATAAATTGAAATGAATTATTGAAATCGTATATGCACGAATATTTTGAAATATAAATTCATTATGGAATTTATATGTGAAAAGTGAAATTGGTTAAAAATAAATATTGATTTATTTTTGAAGTGTTGAAACTATATATCTAGTAAAGATATTTTGGAAAATAAATAATTTGGAAAATTATTTGGAATCTGGTGATGTATGCATATCCATTGATAGTTCAATAACCGACTATCCATATTTCCCTTTGAATGGGTAATTGATGTGATTTGTTTGAATGTGAATGCTACACTTATTTTTGAATAAGCGCTCACTATTCGGGTTAACCGGGAAAGGACCATGGGGTCGTATAACCCATTCCGAATATGTGATACGTCGTTGTAAATTGCATTTGAAGATCGATGTTGAAGACCGAGTATTTGTGAAAGCGATAGGATGACCTATCGATTGTTTCTGCACTGGGTAGCTCCTGGTATAGAGATCTCCTAAGTGATGGGAAATTCGATCGGGATTGTGAATACCCGTATTGCAAGGGCTTCGTAAGAAGTACCTTCGGTTCTGTTCGAGCCCGGAACAGACTTGTATGGATTGTATGCCTGACATTACAAGTTGAGATATAAAGCCGATTTCTTTCAAATATATTTCTGTTGGTGGCAGAGAATTTATTCTTTTAGCTTAACACCCTTCTCTGAGACGTACGTGCTCAGAGGTTATGTAGTTGAATGTTATCAGCGATATATTCCCAATTTGGTAATGTGACATGCTGAGTGATGCTGAAATGATCATTGTGTTGATTATTTGTGATAGGATCGTTTATTTGATCGTCTATCCCTATGATCATCGTGTTGATCATTTGTTGACCCAAAGCATGGCTTTTGTATAAAGTATGTTTTTGTGGACGTGACTTCGTCGAGCCTCACACCCCGTGAATGGTCAAAACAGGAAAGAAGCAGCAAGGTTATGAGGGGTAGCACCCTTTAGGATGTGTCCATTTCCTTCTGGAAAAGGGTGGTATCATGGTATGGAGCCCAGATACTTACTCATGTTGAAAACACTTTGTTATGATTGTGTGAATTGATTACGAGCGCTCGGTTGAAAAGGTCCCAAAGGACCGGGGGATGGCATATTCGGTCAGTTGTTACTCAGTTAGGAGTAACCCGGCCTTGTGTTGGTAGAGATCCGGTTTGGTTCTCGGGGATGTCCATCCAGAGGCATTCTCATGTGGCAATGGGAAGTTCCTTGGCCTGATCATTCGTTGGAAATCCAAAGAAACAATACGTGACTTGTACGGTTTTAGTTGTATAACCTGCTATGGAATGTGGCGGTAACCTGCTATTGAACATAGTTAGCTATAGTAGGCATACGATAATGGTCGTATGTTGGCTAAGATTTATATTCTACTTTCGAAATGAATTTTTCCTACACTATGCACTAGTAATAATATCAAATGTTATTTTAAATGCGTATCAAGCATCTTTGGCTATCATAAGGAGAAATCTCCTCCGATTCTGCGTTTGCATTGTGTGTGTGTGCGGGAGGCCTTATGGTAGTCTCATTTTTTAAAAGCATTGCGAATTGAAATAAAAATATTCTTCTATTTTGTTTTCAAAGATAAATAAACTGTTTTGAGTTCCCACACCAGTCACATGACTGACTCGGAGTTTATTGTTTTCCTTCCTAAACTCTGGGTGCCCACCAATTTCCACACGGGCAGTTAAGAGTTAGGTTTATCAGGATATTCTGGATATTCTGGAGTTGCTGGAGGCAAGCTGGATGGCATGGCGTATTATTTATATAGTATTTCTTTTCCGCTGCACTGTTTATTGTTGTATGTTGTTGTACACTCTGATGATGTGATGTAATGTAATGAAATGTATAAAATGTAATAACTGATATAGTTCTTTGTTTAAAGATTATTCATTTATTATTATATGTTGTTCCGCTGCGAATTGTGAGATTCTGTTGTTGTTCTGTTGTTTCCTTTCTGTCCGTTCTATTTTAAAAATCTTCTATTCTCTATCTTCTATTTTTTTCTGTTTTTAAATTTTCTTTCCCTATTTTCTATCTTCTTCTCTCCTCCCTAATTTCTATCCTTTTCTCTTCTTCTTTCCTAAATTTTTCTTAAATAAAACCCTCAGTGTTCGGTTTTCCGTCGTTCGATTTCTCGGCAGTCGATAAAGTGAGTGTCGATGTCGAATTTTCGGAAGACGTAGAATCGTGTCCTGACAACTTTGGGGGTTTATTATATAAAAATCTAAATTTTGAATTGATTAAAAGAATTGCCCTAATTTCTAATAAATAATGAGATCTTTGAAATTTTGACGTAGTTAAGAATTAACTTTAATTGGAAATTTGGGTTTTTTTCGTTGAAGATGGTAAATAACTTAATTTCTAGCAAAATCATGTTTTAATTAAGAAATAAGATTTGAAAAAATTTAGTGTATAAATAAACTGTTTAATTACGCGTTTAAAAGGCGCGTTATTGATGAAACATTTTTAACGTATATTTACTATGTAAGAGAACGCGTAAATTTGAAAGCGTTACTTTTATTATGAAACTGGACGTGTGTTTGATTTAATTATTGCGTCGGTTTTTCATGCGTCTAAATTTCTTACCTTGGATATAAATAATAAAATAAAATAAATCAGTAGTCATGCATTTTTTAAGTGAGAAAGGAATAATTTTTTTTTCCGTTGACTCCACATATTTAATAAATAAAACCCATTGATTTTTCAATAACATTCAAATCAAATATTCTTTTCCATTTCTTTACTCTAAGAATCAACACTTTTCTTTGTTCAATTTTATAAAACGTTCGCCAATTTTCCATTTCTCTGTACCGTTAAAACAACACAATAATTTTACCTTAGCTATAAATGGATTATATACTTTTTTAAAATAAATAATTTATATTGTTACTTATATACATTTTAGTAATAGATTTCTTGGTATATGGTAAATGAAGAAAAAAAACCCCAATGTAAACAAATTTTATTTTTAGTTAAGCAATAACTTTCACAAATTACAGTGTATTAATAAACTGTTGAATTACGCGTTTAAATGGCGCGTTAATTGATGGGATAAATAACGTATAAGAAAACATATGAAATTTAAATCCATTATTTTTGTTATATTTGGGCATAAAGTATTGCGTCTGTTATACGCATTTTAAGTATATTTACTTTCCTTCTGATTTAATAGAAGCGTTACCCACAAATTTGTAACCGTTCACATTCCAATTTTAGTCTTTGTTCCTAAATCAATTGCCGTGCACGTTTAAAGGAGGAAATTCACTGTGCCTTGCCATTACTTCCATTTATTTAAAAATGTATATATATATATATATATATATATATATTTGACTCCTCCAAAGAGCTATTAATTTCTTTTAAAACTGGATTGAAATCACCGGGGGTTTTCACTTTCCTTTGCGTGAATAATTAACAATTATTAATTCATAGACGTTTCAAATTAATAAATATATTTATATTTTGTAAGAGAATTTAACCTTATTCGTTTACCATTTTGTTTCTTAGTTAGTAAGAAATAAATAAAATGTTAGATTGGATAATAGATAGTGGATAAATAAGCTTTATAAAAGGCACGTTTTAAATTTACGTTTATACATGTTTTGTTTCATTGGGGGTGCAAATAGTACGTATGTAATAAAGTACTCTTTACCATATATGAGTAGCAAATGAATAAAAATGTGTAAATTTAAATGCGGGAGTACGTTTGATTTAAATCTTGCGTCTAGAGTGCGCGTTCTTAAATAATAAATTAATTAATTATAGCCGTTCAATGTATATTACCCTGAATACACATGCAAACGTTACACTTCCCATTTTCTTCATTTGTTTTAAATTTAGTATAAAACTTTGAATAAAATAACGTTCAAATCTTCATTTATTTCTTACCTATCTTTCATCCCAATCAACATAAGTTTTAAATCGCGTATATTTTTCCAATTCCATTTCTGGTAAAAGTCGTTTCTTTTCTGATAGATTCCTTTCCCACTATACCATTTTTCAACACATCTTCTCTGGATAATAAATCACGTTCAAATTTTTCCTTTTGCCGTCCCTAAAGCAATTTATATCTTGACGTTACTTTTGCGTAATCCACGCAAATCTCCACTGAAATGAATACTCACTGAAATATGAGTTTCCAAATCTTTCTTGCCATTTTTTTTCCTTTACGTGATTTGCGCAACTTTTCTTATATAAATGAAACCCATGTTCATAATTTCATCACCACATCAGTATTGTTACATCTTCATTTTCGCAAGCCATTGGTGAAATAGAACCCACACACTCTCTTTGGCATATATAAGACTCGTACGCAATTTATTTTCATCCTATTGTTGGCCTTCTCTTCTTTCTTGCGTGCGTGATAATCAGTAGCATCGGGTAATGGTTACAACTTTATTTCCTTTTTTTGTTTTTTTCAATTGTTCTGTTCAAACTGCTCCACCGCATGACAAACGCCTAACTTCCTTCCCCTCTTCTCTGATCTGGTCGTGCATTGCCGAGCATCTCTGATGCAGTTTTAGCCTAGCACTTGAATATTTATTTTATCGCCACATGTATATTTTTATCCTTCTATAAGGCAAACATTTCTTTACCATGTAATTTAAAAGGGTTTTTAAATTGTTTAAACTTTGTTAAGTTAGACTGTATTCATTTTACATCTAATTTTTTGAAATGAAATTTTGAAGTAAATTCAAAAGTAAATTGTTTTCAAATGTTTTTGTTAATAACGATTTAGTCATACTTAAGAAATGTTTTTATCTTAAAGTTAAATTAAGATTTAATGATTTGAAATTAATTAAATTAATGAGGTAATTAAGGAATAATTAGTTAATTTAATTAATTAATGATTAGGGATTAATAAATAATTTGATTTAAGGTTAGTCAATTTGAAATTAAAGATCATTAATTAGATAATTAAAGATTTATTAAATTAGCAATAAGTTATAATCAAGGTTAATTAATCATGTAATTAAGGATTAACTGCATACTTGTTTAAGTATAGCGCAATTCAGTTGGAAGAAAAAAAAATATAATATAAAAGGCATACGCCACCTAAGGTTAGCCCAACCTAAAATTTTTAAGATAATTCCACTGCTTTGTTTACGCGAGTGTTTAGGGAAGAAGTATTTCCAGACCATGCGCGTTTTTTTTGTTCGTCACATGTGTTTTAAAATTTAGAAATATTACGTATGAGGATATATGATATTTGTAAGAACGGTATAAAGTTGTTTTGATTCGGAGATTTTGATATTTTACTTGTTTCCTAACAGAGAATAGTAATAATAACAATAATAATAGTAAATAAATATTGCATGCGCCACCTTTATGTATCACTGTCGTGAATTGCATGTTGCCCACATAAGATTTGCCGCCTTTTTATTAGCACGTCATAATATTTTGTAAAAAATGGGTAAAAAATAGAGTATAAATTTATTTTGTAAATTTTGTTTTGGAAAAAAAAAAATGGGCAGGCTGAGCTTTTGTTTTAATGGGTCAAGTCGTGCGGTGGAGTGGTCGAGCAATTTGAGTCAATTTTCATTTTATTTTAGCTCGTTCCAATTTTGTTTTATATAAAATTTTGCTTCGTCCGTAATTAGAATTCGCGTACTCAATTTTATTTATTTATCTTGTTTCAAGATCGAAATCAGTTTGTCTCATCTTCCAATGATTGATCGTGCCTTCTGTACTTTTCTTTCGGGGTAGATATCGTTGTTTGAATAAATTCTACAGCTTCGAGAAGGTGAGTATTCTCACCTAACAAATGTACTTATATATCTGTGAATTAATAACGAGCGTAATTGTAGAATAAAATTTTATTTCATTTTATTTGACTATTATATAAATTGATGATGTTAAAATCCTGTTATTAAACCTACACATCATCAGTTATATTATATACTGTTTTATTTATGTTGTTACACTATTTATTTATGTACTGTTTATCACTGCCAGTTCCCTGTTGAAAAAATCGTTACAGGCTGAAATGATAGGCCTGAACGATATTTATTTATTTATTTAGTCATTTATTTAACTTGGGATTGCGGGTTTGAAATGATAGAACCCGGTTTTCTTGTAAATTACGGATTGAAATGATATATTATTCGTATCACTTGACCTAGGTTAGAAAATATTATACAGACCCGTGGCTATATATATATATATTTGGAAACATTAAATATTTTAAATGTTAAATTCTTTGTTTAAAATTGGATAAAATAATTTTTATAAGTATAGTGATATTTTACAAGTTAAAGATGTAAATAAATAAATGTTAAGAATATAAAATGTAAATTTATTTTGTAAAAATTTGATGTGAAAAAAAATAAATGGGATTCAAGTTAAGAATTGAATATGATGTTTTGATAAACATTTGAATATAAGTAAATAAATAAACGGTTAAGTTGGCTATGAATTAAATAATTAAATAAAGTGAATACTAAAAAGGGAATTTGGAATATAGCTAAATTTTGAATATAAAGTGGTAAGTTAAGAAATTGATTTGAAATTTAGTTCACTTTGGAGTGGTAAATTGAACTTAATTATTAAGTAAAATATTATGGGTAATTTTGCACTTGATTTTTATAAGTAAAGCATAGAGAGGTTAGATATATATTTGAAAAATGTACTTTATAAAAATCATAATTTATTGAGTAATTTAAATAATTATGTAAAGGTGGAAATATGATTATATAAGTTAAATTGGTTTAATTATTGTTAAAACCATATTGAAGTATAAATTTTAAGTTACTCAAATGAACTAAGGTATAACCTTTGGGATGTATACTGGATTTTTATAAGAATTATAACTTCACTTTTAAATTTAAATGTAGTATTTGATTTAAACATAACTATTTTGGAATTTTATAACCACGGGTAATAATAACGTTGGTTGTTAAAGAGACCGGGATCGGATATGGGCATACTTTATGTCGATACCGGAAATCACTTTGACAACCGTGTACGCGGTGGAGATTCCAGAATGAAGTAGGATGGCGGTGATGTTTCCTTTGAAGTAAATACGTGGACCTGACTCCCGTGAGTTGGCATAAGGTGGCTAAAACAGGAGCAATCGACGGATTAATGAGGTAGCACCTCTGATCGGATGCACTTCTTCGTATGCCATTCTATTACTTTGTGATTGTTTGGTGCGCACCTTTGATTTGGGAGTGTTGTTCGAGGTGGGCGGTAGTAGCAGCTACGCGTTACCACCGGTCGGGAAGCGTAATTGGTATATCTACCCTGACATTGCCTAGTTGTGTCGTGTCACCTACCATAGCGAGCCTTGTACGAGTTTGGTTTTCTCCCGTGGCCCTGTGGTATCCTCTGGTGGTTTCCGATCAAGAGGGACTATGATATTGGATGGATACTGGGACTATTATTGTGTTAAGGGGGAGATTGGGTAAATCCTTAACGCTTTTTGAAATTAAGTTTATTTTAATATAGACACTATTATAATAGCGAAATTATTACTACATAGTAAATAGCTTAACAGATCTTTAGAGGATGGGAGGTCCCAAGCATCCTTTAAGTTACTTGCTTTATATTACAATTCACTTGAATTAGCTTACACTGTATAAGTATGTATGTCCTGACTCGAGTGTTTATGTTTTATTTTACGCTCGGGTCGGCCTGAGTTTCAGTTCAGACTTCACCTCCAAAGCTAGGACTTCAGCAGATCACTTCTTTTCAAGCTGCCGTTAAGCTTCTGTTCAGTCCTTATTTTAGTCTTTGTAATCAAGACAATATATGATTGAGAGTTTCCATGGAGATTTCAAAGTATATTTAGTTTTAAGACTTTGTACTTTATACTTATTTGGAGACTATTGATAGTGGATTCATGAACCACTAAGTTATTTTTAAATTCCGCTGCGAGTATTCTGATTTCTGTGTCTGTGATTCTGTAATTATTTATTTACTGTGTATTCTGAGATTTGCCAAATTTTATTTACAACGCGGTATTTTGAACAATTCAAGTCCGACATGTGCGAATGCGAATGGTTGAAAATAACGGGTTGTTACCTTTGGTATCAGAGCTTTGGCTCTAGGCAAAACATAGAATGTATGGTAAATTTGATTTACAGAATCACTTTCATTCAATCTCTTCCTTTTGATTCGATTTCCTTTGAATTTTGGAACGTTCCCTGCGGTTCCAAAGGTCATTCGTGTCCCTCACTATTCATCTTCTTTCGATTCTGGAGTATTCCATAACTCCACTTCAGATGATCTTTATAGTGAATTGGCAGTCTCGCCAATATTCTAATAAAGAGGTGAAACTCCTTTACAGTTAGCATTGATTCACCAGAGATTTATATTTATCCTCAGTTTAGACGCTATTATCTTTGGTTATGCCGAACTCTATCTCTTTAGATCGAATGTAGATTTACCCCAGAAAATCCACATCGATCTTACTCTTTAAGTCATGGTTGACCCTGTTAAGGTTGCCCGCGATCTATATAAACTTATCCAGTTCCTTATTCCGTTATTTAATCATCGGATCTTCTGATTCCAACTTATCATTAAATCAAAATTCTCTTTGATTTGAGTCTATCAAATTTGAATCTCTATCCTTGTTTTGAAAATTTTATTTGAAAAAAAATAAAATCTAATATTATATATAAGTATAAATTTTCAGAATTTTTATATTTAATCTAACTAGTTGTCCAGAGATAATCGTCTCTGATTTTATTTATGATTTTATAAACCAAGGGTTTTGTCTTATATAAATAATTGAACTATAAACAATGGTTTTAAATTAATTTGGAAACAGAAATGAATTTAAAACAGGAACTTGAGAATTCAATTTCCGATGGTTTCAAACCTTGTGTTTAAAGTTTTAAAAGGATATATTATTTAAATTATTTTCGAATAGAAATTTGTTTCCAAAATTTTTTGAAGGTTTAAAAATCAGTGCTATTCTCTTTGTCACTGGAAAATAATTTCGGTGATGACTGCAACATCATCGACATTCATTTTCGAGTTCGAAGTGAAGAGACCATTCTGTAGTCTGGCTACAGTGTTACGTTGAGAATTTAATTGATTTGAATCTCTAAAATATGACTTGATTTATAATACATAGATATATGATTTAAATTTGATTTGACATATTATGTACATATATTTATTTATCTCTAAATGGTTTGAAGGGAATTAGAAATTTTATTCTTAAATTTTATCATGAGGAATAATTTCAATTATAAAAGAAAAATCAAATTTTTGAATAAATGATTCCAACTTGAGATAATTGACTTTGAAAGTTTTATTTATATAATACTAAATTGCATTTCAATATAACTTACCTTGATTTTTCAGAAGTTAACAATGTAATTAGATAATATACAATATAAAAAGATTTTATAAATAAAATTTGAGTGGTTATAATAAATGTTATACACTTAAATTCTAGTTATAAAAAGATTAACAGACGTAAATAAAATAAAAGGTTAATGGAATAATTTTCAATATAAAATGATGTTAAAGGAATTAAGAACAAATTTAAGCAGTTGTAATAAGTGTAAATATACTTAACATAGATAAGAAAAATATATTGAGAGAAATAAATTTAATTATAGTTAGGAATAAAGAAGAAATTAATTTATTGAACACATTTTTTAATATAACAAACGATTCTCAAACTTATGATTTTAGAAATTTTTATTTTAAGATAATTAGAAGATGAAATAATGAAATTTGAAATATTAAAATTTAACTTGAGTGAAATTAAATAGATAAAATCAATTATTAATTTAAAATTGAATTTGTATGGTTTAGATTAATGATTCTAATTTAAGTTTCAATTTAGTTTTCTTTCAGGTTGTTTCTATTCCCCTACCTTCTTCCTTTTCGAGGACGAAAAGTTCTGAGTGGGGAGAGAGTAACAACCCAAAGTTTTAACAGGTATTTTTCACTTTTAATTATTAAACTTTGGGGGTTTATTATATAAAAATCTAAATTTTGAATTGATTAAAAGAATTGCCCAAATTTTTAATAAATAATGAGATCACTGAAATTTTGACGTGGTTAAGAATTAACTATAATTGGAAATTTGGGTTTTTTTTGTTGAAGATGGTATATAACTTAATTTCTAGCAAAATCATGTTTTAATTAAGAAATAAGATTTGAAAAAATTTAGTGTATAAATAAACTGTTTAATTACGCGTTTAAAAGGCGCGTTATTGATGAAACATTTTTAACGTATATTTACTACATAAGAGAACGCGTAAATTTGAAAGCGTTACTTTTATTATGAAACTGGGCGTGTGTTTGATTTAATTATTGCGTCGGTTTTTCATGCGTCTAAATTTCTTACCTTGGATATAAATAATCAAATAAAATATATCAGTAGACATGCATTTTTTAAGTGAGAAAGGAATAGCTTTTCTTTTCATTGACTCCACATATTTAATAAATAAAACCCATTGATTTTTCAATAACGTTCAAATCAAATATTCTTTTCCGTTTCTTTATTCTAAGAATCAACACTTTTCTTTGTTCAATTTTATAAAACGTTCGCCAATTTTCCATTTTTCTGTACCGTTAAGACAACACAATAATTTTACCTTAGCTATAAATGGATTATATACTTTTTAAAAATAAATAATTTATACTATTACTTATATACATTTTAGTAATAGATTTCTTGGTAAATGGTAAATAAAGAAAAAAAACCCCAATGTAAACAAATTTTATTTTTAGTTAAGTAATAACTTTCACAAATTACAGTGTATTAATAAACTGCTGAATTACACGTTTAAAGGGCGCGTTAATTGATAGGATAAACAACGTATAAGAAAACGTACGAAATTTAAATCCGTTATTTTCATTATATTTGGGCATAAAGTATTGCGTCTGTTGTACGCATTTTAAGTATATTTACTTTCCTTCTGATTTAACAGAAGCGTTACCCATAAAATTTATAACCGTTCACATTCTAATTTTAGTCTTTGTTCCTAAATCAATTGTCGTGCACGTTTAAAGGAGGAAATTTACCGTGCCTTGCCATTACTTCCATTTATTTAAAAATGTATATATACATATTTTTTTGACTCTTCCAAAGAGCTGTTAATTTCTTTTAAAACTGGATTTAAATCACCGAGGGTTTCCACTTTCCTTTGCGTGAATAATTAACAATTATTAATTCATAGACGTTTCAAATTAATAAATATATTTATATTTTGTAAAAGAATTTAACCTTATTTGTTTACCATTTTGTTTCTTAGTTAGTAAGAAATAAATAAAATGTTAGATTGGATAGTAGATAGTGGATAAATAAGATTTATACAAGGCACGTTTTAAATTTACGTTTATACATGTTTTGTTTCATTGGGGTGTAAATAGTACGTATGTAATAAAATACTCTTTAGCATATACGAGTAGCAAATGAATAAAAATGTGACGACTGCCCATGACTCCTGCACTAAACATGGAAATAGTGCGCTGTAAAGTGTGCCAGGCTGCCATGGACGATCATCAAGGTAAGGTAAAAACAGCAGAGTCTATCATATTACTCACAGCGCAGGGATAAAATACAATAGAGAAATATACATAGTGAAGCTTCATCAAATAGAACCTCATCAATACACTACAAAACAATTTGATACAAACATCTGAATGATCAATACATCAAGCCTCACTACATAACACTTAGAGAATCATACAAGCAGCGGAACATCCGGTACATATAGTAAGAAAATAATATTCAAAAGCCTCCAGCTCGTCTTCGTCATCAACAACGTTGGTCACTAAGAACTGCACCTGTCACCTGCTACCTAGTCTGCCCATCCCAAAATGGATGAACAGCCCAAGGTAATAAGAGTTGAACATAAAACCTTGAGTCAGACAAAAGTCCTAGTGAGCGGTAAATCAACTATCAAACATACCAAAAGAGCATAAAGGGGTAAAAAGGAATAGGAACCCAACCATCCCACTCCACCTCTTTCTACAGTGATAGCCCCCAGACACACTAAGCAGGAACAAACATAGCAAAGCAGACAACTAAAGTAAAGCAATTATCACTCGAGTCAAGGTCGATGTTTTCCAAGTACAAACCCCCAAGGCCTAAACCAAGATAAGATAAGCACCCACAAAACATCGCTCTTCAGACCGAGTGACGATACAATCAAAGCATCCAAACATCCATGACTCTGGCTATCACAGTTATCATTGCCTCGATATCACCGTTAATTGAATGACCGGCTCATTCTTTCATCCGTCCGTCAAGGGCTAATGGTAACCCCGGTTCTAGACATAACTCCGCACGTCATCGTGACCCGTGCCTAGGACTATCGAATATGCCCAGAGTACTAGACCATCAACTATTAGTCTTGGGACTATCGAATCTGCCCAGCGTACTCTTGCTTTGAGCATGCTAGAACCTTCAACAACGATGAAATCTCAGCCTCCCAGTCATCCTCCTCGACGACTATTCTCATTCTAGCTCAAGCGCCTCTTGAGCCAACCATTATCAACTAACTCGAACCATATCACCGAGTTATCAACATGCTTGGGATGATCCCGTCTGGATTAAACCAAGGCTATCTCACATCATACTTTGCTTCATCGCATCATAGCAAAGCCCCATCTCAACATCATGCTTTGCCTCATCGCATCATAGCAAAATCCCATCTCAACATCATGCTTTGCCTCATCGTATCATAGCAAAGTCCCATCTCAACATCATGCTTTGCCTCATCGTATCATAGCAAAGTCCCATCTCAACATTATCATCAAATATATCCATATGAGCTTTATCATCCGCTTCATATGCCACGAACAGCTTTCCTTATTGAAGAGCCTTTCCACTTGGCTTTTGAATCATCTTCGACCAACTTGTCTAAATCAAATCATCAATCAACTAACTTATAACAATCAATCAGATCAACCATTAATCCAAGTAATCAATCATTCAAATAAGATCTAAATAAACAGTTATAACAATAATGACAATTTCGTAAATAAAGAGTCCAAATCTAACAAGCATGAATTCTAAGTAATACCTTGATGAATGAACTAGCATAGGTTAACATGTAGTAAAGTGGATATCAAAGCTTTATGAACAGTGGATCTATATGCAGACTAAAGGAAAATGCATGGAATCACTATCTTTAACACACAAACAAGCCACCGATCCAATATACTCCTCTGGGTCCGTGTGAGAGATAACCACCACTCACCGAATCACCTAAACACCTCAAAAGCAACTAACTCCAGATCTGGACAGCAAAGGATCTAGCTTGATCCAACAAGAATTCCCTTCAAACGATGAAGTCTCTCTTTGAAGAATGTAGATCTTCAATTTTGGCTCTTGGATCTTCGATTTGATCTTCAATCTTGGATGGAAGGAAGCACTAGAATAAAGGAGAGAAAAGAAGTGAAGAAGTGTAGCACTCGAGCTCTCAAAAAGGCAGAACTTCGTCGCTTCAAAATCCGGATCCCAAAAAGTGAGATAAGGCCGTATATTTATAGGCCAAACCTATGAGTCGTTCGCCCCCCTTAAGTTGGTCACGACTTAACAAGGCCCCACGACTTACGACTCATCAACCCCACGGCCTACCGACTCAATGGACCTCCCTACTTACGACTCAAGCCTATGCATGACTTAACACATGCGCGCGACTTAACACACACGATCTAACACATAGGCACGACCTAACGACTCAACAGGATACGACTCAACGACCTAACGACCTAAGCCTTCATGCGACCTAAACTAAACCCAGCCGCTAACTCACTTAAGTCGCCGATTCTCTTAAGTCGTTCCAAATCCTTAAGTCGCTTATCCTCCTTCGGTCGCTCCACCGACTAAATCTATCACACGACTTAAGCCTCAACACGTCCTAACTTCCTTAAGTCGCTACCCCTTAAACCGTTAACCCTTAAGTCGTTAGTTCCCTTAGGTCGCCCAAACCCCTAAGTCGCTCACTCCTATAGGTTGCTCCAACTCCTAAGTCGCTTCACCGACCTAAGCCACTACACGACCTAAGCCCTGGACGACTTAACTCTGAACGACTTAAGCTTCAAACGACTTAACAACACTAACAACCTAATGACAACAGTTCTACGATCCTTCGATCCGTAAAAATACGGGTCGTTACATTCTCTCCCCCTTAGGAATTTCGCCCCCGAAATTCCAAACAAACAAGAGCAACCAAAACTGTTCTGCATGTCTACCATCCATAGCAATCAACAAACCATGCATCCAATTACTAGTCTAGCATGCAGAATTCTATGACTAGAACAAGTTACAGATTCATGAGATGTCACGACACCTTAGGGCTATACCTTGAAGAGTTCAGGATGAGCTGCCTTCATCCTCTCTTCCTCCTCCCATGTACAGTCGTTAACATCATCACTCCATTGTACCTTGAGCAACTTGACTACCTTCCTCCTAAGCTGTTTCGTGTCAGTTTCCACAACACGAAGCGGTTTACGAGGTCTCTCAACGATTGGATCAATCTCAAAGTCCTCACAACTATCAGCAGAAACCACCGTATTCGAGTCGTGCACATACTTCCGTAGATACGATACATGAAAAACATTATGCATACTCGCCATCTTTTCCGGTAACCCTAATTTATACGCGAGCTTTCCAATTCGCTCGACGATCGGAAATGGTCCAACAAATCTCGGAGTCAATTTTCCTTTCTTCCCGAATCGAATAACATTCCTCAGTGGAGAAATCTTCACAAAAACCATATCTCCTATGTCGAACTCCAAATCCTTACGATGCTTATCGGCATAACTTTTCTGACGGTCTTGGGCTACCTTCATTCGTTGCCAAATGATCTCTATGCAATCCGAAGTCTGTTGAATCATTTCTGGCCCAAGTATTAACTTTTCTCCCGTTTCCAACCAACACGTCGGAGAGTTACACGGTCTTCCATACAATGCCTCATATGGTGCCATACCAATGCTTGACTGGTAACTGTTATTATACGCAAATTCCACCAAATGAAGATGATCTTCCCATGATCCTCCGAAGTCTAAAACACATGCTCTGAGGAGATCTTCCAAAACTCGATTGACTCTCTCTGTCTGACCATCTGTTTGAGGGTGATAAGCTGTACTCAAACACAACTCGGTTCCCAAAACTTCCTGGAAGCTCTTCCAAAATCCACTAGTGAACAATGAGTCTCGACCGCTCACTATGCTTTTCGGAATACCATGGAATCGAACTATCCACTTAACATATAGCTCAGCCAATTTCGATGCAGTCCTGGTTGATCGAACAGGAATGAATCTTGCACTCTTAGTCAAACGATCTATGATGACCCAAATCCCTTCATTTCCTGCTCTGGTTCTTGGTACTCCATCGATAAAATCCATCGATATTTGCTCCCACTTCCATGTAGGAACTTCTAATGGCTGAAGTAATCCACCGGGCTTCTTCTGCTCGGCTTTTACCAACTGGCAGTTCATACATTTGGAAATAAAATTTCCAACATCCTTCTTCATACCTTCCCAGTAATAGGTTCTCTTCATATCCCGATATTTCTTATTTCCACCTGGATGAATTGTCATCTTCGAGTGATGACTTTCCTTCAGAACTTCATCTCTCAATTCATCTATATCGGGAACAACTAGTCGTCCTTGTTTCCGAAGCCAACCCTCTCGATCGATTTCGAATCCTTTATCCTTCTCTAGATCCAACCCCGATTCCAGATCACGGATAATCTTGACAAGCTTATTGTCTCGCTTTTGGCTCTCGCCAATCCTTTCCACAAGAGTAGGTCTTATCGATAAGTTTTCCAACATCTCAGGTTCCAATTCACATCTAGGCCTAAAGTCAAATCCAGCCAAATACTCAAGGCTCTTCCATTCTGAAAACATGGCTCCCAATTCTGCATGTCTTCGACTTAATGCATCTGCCACTGCGTTACCTTTTCCCGGAGTATAGGCTATACCAAAATCATATGATGCTAAAAACTCTAGCCATCGTTGCTGCCGGAGATTCAAATCTTTTTGGGAGAAAAGATACTTCAATGACTTATGATCTGTAAACAACTCGAACCGAACTCCCAAAAGATAATGTCTCCACATCTTCAGAGCAAATACAATCGCAGCGAACTCCAAATCATGAGTCGGATAATTTCTTTCATGCGGCTTCAGTTGTCGACTTGCATACGCAACAACTTTATCCTTCTGCATCAGTACTGCTCCAAGTCCAGTACCACATGCATCGGTGTAAACCACCATCTCATCATTTCCACTTGAAATAGTCAAAACGGGAGCATTTGTTAGTCGCTCTTTCAGGATTCCGAAAGCTTGCTCACACTTAGCATCCCATTTGAACACTTGGTTCTTTTTCGTCAATCTTGTTAATGGTGCAGCTATCTTGGAAAAGTTTTTGATAAACCGACGATAATATCCTGCTAATCCAAGAAAACTTCTCACATCAAATGCATTCTTCGGTCTAACCCAATCCTGGATCGCTGCCGCCTTGGCGGGATCAACCGCTATCCCACTTCCAGAGGTAACATGGCCTAAGAACCTCACTTCCCTCAGAAGTGACACTTCGAAAACTTAGCCTTCAGCTGATGTTTCCGCAAGATTTCCAAAACAATACGCAAGTGCGTCTTGTGCTCTTCTTCAGTTTTGGAATAAATCAAAATATCATCCACGAACACAAGTACAAACTTGTTCAACTGATCCCTGAACACTCTATTCATAAGATCCACAAAATATGCTGGTGCATTGGTCAATCCAAATGGCATTACCAACCATTCAAAGAAACCGGATGGTGTCTTGAAGGCAGTCTTCGGCACACTATCCTTTGCCACTCTCAACTGGTGAAATCCCGTTGCCAAATCCATCTGAGAAAACACCTTAGCTTCGTGAAGCTGATCAAACAAGTCATCTATTCTCGGCAATGGATACTTGTTCTTCTTAGTCACTTTATTCAGCTCATGATAATCCGCACACAACCTCAACGATCCATCCTCTTTGGTTGCAAACACAACTGGTGCACCCCATTCGGACACACTGAATGAATCCTTTCTGTAAAAGGTCATCAACTTGCACCTTCAACTCTTTCTATTCCCTAGGTGCCATCCGCCTAAGAGGCATCACAATAGGTCTGGCTCCTTCGACTAGATCGATGCGAAACTCGATCTCCCTATGCGGCGGTAACCCTTTGCCTCATCAAAGACATTTTCAAATCCATTCACAATTGGCACCGATGACAATCCATCCCGTGGAACAACCAGCGAATACATGAAGCTCATGAAGACGCCTTCTTCATGCTTACATCATATCACAACCGTTCGCCCCTCCACATTCTCGACTGTCACCTCCAGCCTCTTACAATCAACCCTTGCCGCATACTTCCTAAGCCAGTCCATACCCAAAATAATTCTGAACCCCGCAAAGTTCAGAGCAAAACAATCACAAACAAAAGAGCAATCATGACTCGACACAACCAGACCATGGCATACCATACACAAACAAGACGAACCCCCAATTGGATTAGTCACAACCAATGGTCTATCAACAATATCCGGTTCCAAACCCAACCGGCCTACAAGTTCATTACAAACAAAAGAATGCGACGCTCCAGTATCGAACAACACTCTAACTGGAACACCACAAATGGAAAGGGTACCTTGTACCACCACACTCTTTCCTTTCTCTTCCGCCATAGGAGCTTTTGAAGATGATGGCACAACTCCCAAAGCATAAGCTTGCACAATCTGTTTGTCCTTCCGCGGTTCTGAACAATTCTTCCTGATATGCCCCAGCTTGTCACAGTTGTGGCACTTTACCGGCACTCTCGGATTCTTACAATCTTTGGAGAAATGGCCCTTCTGCTGACAATTGTAGCAGGTCACTTCGCCCTTCGGCTTCTTCTGTCCATCCTTACCCTTCTGCTGCTGCTGCTGCTTTCTCTTCTTGTTTCCACCCTGCTGTGGTTTAGATTCCTCCTTGGTCACAGCAACAACAGATCCTTCCTTAGGAAACAGATTATCGTGCCTGAGAGCTTTCTCCACAAGCTTCTCAAATGGATCGTCCAGATGATCCACCAACTGCCTCCCAAGATAAGTGTCCAAGCCTGTCACAAACTTCTCATTCTTCTGATAGGGAGATTCAATATACGACCGAGCATACTTGGACAAAGCTTCAAACTCAAAAACATACTTAAGAACTGGTCTTCCCCCTTGCTTGAGTTCCACAAACTTCTTGAACAGAACAGATTTTTGAGCTGTAGAAATGAACTTAGCTTCAAATCTAGCTTGGAATTACATCCAAGTGATCTCTTCCTCTGGAGTATCAATGGTGATAGAATTCCACCAATCAGAAGCTCTTCCTTGAAGCTGTCTTGATGCAAGCTTCCTCTTAGTTGCATCCTCAATTCCCAAATCACCAAATATCCTTCTACAAGCATCAATCCACCTCTGAACTTCAATGGTTGATTCTGTCCCCAAGAAAACCTTTCCTCCAAGAGCAGTATAGTCTTTGCACAACTTAGCAAAATCCACCGATTTTGGAGTTTGAACCTGAAATCCAACATCTACTGTTGGCCCTGGAGCTGGTATTCTTCTCATGATCGAAGTCATCATAGCCTCAAACATAGAAGCATAATCAGCAGCCCCCTCAACAGCACGGCCTTCCCTAGCAGCTGGTCTCCCTCTTCGACTCATTCCTAATATCTATAAGAAAATGATTAATATACCCTGAGAAACAACTGCATAAGGAGTTCAAATCCTTCTAATCTACTATATTATATATAGTAATCATCCATCAAAATACAATTACGTCTCTCATACGTAGTTACGTCAGCAAGCGTTGGCTAAAATCGATTAACCAAAGCTCTGATACCAAATGTGACGACCGACCATGACTCCTGCACCAAACAAGGAAACAGTGCGCTGTAAAGTGTGCCAGGCCGCCATGGACGATCATCAAGGTAAGGTAAACACAGAATAGTTTATCGTATTACTCACAGCGCTTGAATAAATACAATAGAAAAGTATACATAGTGAAGCTCCATAGAACAGAATCTCATCATATAAACTCATAATAGTTTGGTACAACAATCTGAAAAGTCAATACAGCAAGCCTCACTACATATCACTCAGAGTAGATACAAACAACGGAACATCCAGTACATATAGTAAGAAAACAATATGCAAAAGCCTCCATCTCGTCTTCGTCATCAACAACATTGGTCACTAAGAACACCACCTGTCACCTGCTACCTAGTCTGCCCATCCCAAAAAGGATGAACAGCCCAAGGTAATAAGAGTTGAACATAAAACCTTGAGTCAGACAAAAGTCCTAGTGAGCGGTAAATCAACTATCAAACATACCAAAAGAGCATACAGGGTAAAAAGGAATAGGAACCCAACCATCCCACTCCACCTCTTTCTACAGTGATAGCCCCCAGACACACTAAGCAAAAACAAACATAGCAAAGCAGACAATTAAAGTAAAGCAATTATCACTCGAGTCAAGGTCGATGTTTGCCAAGTACAAACCCCCAAGGCCTAAACCAAGATCAGATAAGCACCCACAAAATATTGCTCTTGAGACCGAGTGACGATACGACCAAAGCATCTAAACATCCATGACTCTGGCTATCACCGTTATCATTGCCTCGATATCACCGTTAATTGAATGACCGACTCATTCTTTCATCCGTCCGTCAAGGGCTAATGGTAACCCCGGTTCTAGACAGAACTCCGCACGTCGTCGTGACCCGTGCCTAGGACTATCGAATCTGCCCAGAGTACTAGACCATCAACTATTAGTCTTGAGACTATCGAATCTGCCCAGCGTACTCTTGCTTTGAGTCTGCTAGAACCTTCAACAACAATGAAATCTCAGCCTCCTAGTCATCCTCCTCGACGACTATTCTCATACTAGCTCAAGCGCCTCTCGAGCCAACCATTATCCACAAACTCGAACCATATCACCGAGTTATCAACATGCTTGGTATAATCCCGTCTGGATTATACCAAGGCTACATCATATCATGCTTTGCCTCATCGCACCATAGCAAAGTCCCATCTCAACATCATCCTCAAATCTATCCATATGAGCTCTATCATCCGCTTCATATGCCACAAGCAGCTTTCCTTATTCAAGAGCCTTTCCACTTAGCTTTTGAATCCTCTTCGACCAACTTGTCCAAATCAAATCATCAATCAACTAATTTATAACAATCAATCAGATCAATCATTAATCCAAGTAATCAATCATTCAAACAAGATCTAAATAAACAGTTATAACAATAATGACTATTTCGTAAATAAGGAGTCCAAATCTAACAAGCATGAATTCTAAGTAATATCTTGATGAATGAACTAGCATAGGTTAACATGTAGTAAAGTGGATATCAAAACTTTATGAACAATGGATCTACATGCAGACTTAAGAAAAATGCATGAAATCACTATCTTTAACACACAAACAAGCCACCGATCCAATATACTCCTTTGGGTCCGTGTGAGAGATAACCACCACTCACCGAATCACCTAAACACCTCAAAAACAACTAACTTCAGATCTGGACAGCAAAGGATCTAGCTTGATCCGACAAGATTTCCCTTCAAACGATGAAATCTCTCTTCGATGGATGTAGATCTTCAACTTTGGCTCTTGGATCTTCGATTTGATCTTCGATCTTGGATGGATGGAAGCACTAGATTAGAGAAGAGAAAAGAAGTGAAGAAGTGTAGTAGACGAGCCCTCAAAATAGCAGCACTTCGTCGCTTCAAAAATCCGGATCCCAAAAGGTGAGATAAGCACTTCTATTTATAGGCCAAACCCTTAAGTCGTTCGCCCCCCCTTAAGTCGATCACGACTTAACAAGGCCCCACGACTTACGACTCAAGCCTCTACACGACCTAACTACACACACGGCTTAGCGACCTATGGCTTAACATACATGCGACCAAACACTTAGGCACGACCCAAGACTCAACAGGATACAACTTAGCGACCTAACACACTGCCGCATTTCTACCTAAGTCCTAAGTCGTTTGGACGACTTAACAAACTACCGACTCAACACAGGAGACGACTCAACGACTCAACACAGGAGACAACTCAACGACTCAACACAGGAAACGACTCAACGACTTAACCTATTGCCTTAAGTCG
Source organism: Allium cepa (assembly GCA_030765085.1). Lineage (NCBI taxonomy): Eukaryota > Viridiplantae > Streptophyta > Magnoliopsida > Asparagales > Amaryllidaceae > Allium > Allium cepa. Next base: position 346,262,748 of record CM060928.1, on the reverse strand, counting down.
CTCGAACGACCTAACTATAACACGACATAGCCGACCTAACCTTAACTCGTTTACGACCTAATCCAACACACAACCTAAGCCTCAACACGAGAATTCCTTAAGTCGCTTACTAACTTAAGCTGTTAACCCTTAAGTCGGTCAAATCTCTTAAGTCGACAACCACTACCACTAACTCCTCTAAGTCGTCTAATCTCTTAAGTCGCTCACCTCCTTAAGCCGTTAACTCCTAAGTCGCTCCATCCTCTGTCGCTCCACCGACCTACCCTACAACACGACCCAACCCTGGACGACTCATCTCTGGACGACCTAAGCTCCGAACGACTTAAATTTTGAACGACTTAACAATACTAACAACCTAATAACAACAGTTCTACGATCTTTCGATACGTAAAATACGGGTCGTTACACCATTTTTAACACATCTTCTCTGGATAATAAATCACGTTCAAAATTTTCCTTTTACCGTCCCTAAAGCAATTTATATCTTGACGTTACTTTTGCGTAATCCATGCAAATCTCCACTAAAATGAATACTCACTGAAATATGAGTTTCCAAATCTTTCTTGCCATTTTTTTTTCCTTTACGTGATTTGCGCAACTTCTCTTATATAAATGAAACCCATGTTCACAATTCCATCACCACATCAGTATTGTTACATCTTCATTTTCGCAAGCCATTGGTGAAATAGAACCCACACACTCTCTTTTGGCATATATAAGACTCGTACGCAATTTATTTTCATCCTATTGTTGGCCTTCTCTTCTTCCTTGCGTGCGTGATAATCAGTAGCATCAGGTAATGGTTACAACTTTATTTCCTTCTTTTGTTTTTTTCCATTGTTCTGTTCAAACTGCTCCACCGCATGACAAACGCCTAACTTCCTACCCCTCCTCTCCGATCTGGTCGTGCATTGCCGAGCATCTCTGATGCAGTTTTAGCCTAGCACTTGAATATTTATTTTATCGCCACCTGTATATTTTTATCCTTCTATAAGGCAAACATTTCTTTGCCATGTAATTTAAAAGGGTTTTTAAATTGTTTAAACTTTGTTAAGTTAAATTGTATTCATTTTACATCTAATTTTTTGAAATGAAATTTTAAAGTAAATTCAAAAGTAAATTGTTTTCAAATGTTTTTGTTAATAACGATTTAGTCATACGTAAGAAATGTTTTTATCTTAAAGTTAAATTAAGATTTAATGATTTGAAATTAATCAAATTAATGAGGTAATTAAGGAATAATTAGTTAATTTAATTAGTTAATGATTAAGGATTAATAAATAATTTGATTTAGGGTTAATCAATTTGAAATTAAAGATCATTAATTAGATAATTAAAGATTTATTAATTTAGCAATAAGTTATAATCAAGGTTAATTAATCATGTAATTAAGGATTAACTGCATACTTGTTTGAGTATAGCGCACTTCAGTTTGAAGGAAAAAATATATAATATAAAAGGCATATGCCACTAAGGTTAGCCCAGCCTAAATTTTTTAAGGTAATTCCACTGCTTTGTTTACGCGAGTGTTTAGGGAAGAAGTATTTACAGACCGTACGCCTTTTTTTGTTTGTTGGTCACATGTGTTTTAAAATTTAGAAATATTACATATGAAGATATATGATATTTGTAATAACAGTATAAAATTGTTTTGATTTGGAGATTTTGATATTTTACTTGTTTCCTAACAGAGAATAATAATAATAATAATAATAATAGTAAATAATATTGCATGCACCACCTTTATGTATCACTGTCGTGAATTGCATGTTGCCCACATAAGATTTGCCACCTTTTTATTAACACGTCATAATATTTTGTAAAAAAAAGGTAAAAAAAATAAAGTATAAATTTATTTTGTAAATTTTGTTTTCGAAAAATAAATAAATGGGCAGGCTGAGCTTTTGTTTTAATGGGTCAAGTCGTGCGGTGGAATGGTCAAGCAATTTGAGTCAATTTTCATTTTATTTTAGCTCGTTCCAATTTTGTTTTATTTAAAAATTTGCTTTGTCCGTGATTGGAATTCGCGTACTCAATTTTATTTATTTATCTTGTTTCAAGATCGAAATCAGTTTGTCTCATCTTCCAATGATTGATCGTGCCTTCTGTACTCTTCTTTCAGGGTAGATATCGTTGTTTGAATAAATTCTGCAGCTTCGAGAAGGTGAGTATTCTCACCTGACAAACATACTTATATATCTGTGAATTAATAACAAGTGTAATTGTAGAATAAAATTTTATTTCATTTTATTTGACTGTTATATTAATTGATGATGTTAAAATCCTGTCATTAAACCTACACATCATCAGTTATATTATATACTGTTTTATTTATGCTGTTACACTGTTTATTTATGTACTGTTTATCACTGCCAGTTCCATGTGGAAAAAATCGTTACAGGCTGAAATGATAGGCCTGAACGATATTTATTTAGTCATTTATTTAACTTGGGATTGCGGGTTTGAAATGATAGAACCCGGTTTTCTTGTAAATTACGGATTGAAATGATATATTATCCGTATCACTTGACCTAGGTTAGCAAATATTATACAGACTCGTGGTTATATATATATATATATATGGAAATATTAAATATTTCAAATGTTAAATTCTTTGTTTAAAATTGGATAAAAATGATTTTTATGAGTATAGTGATATTTTACAAGTTAAAGATGTAAATAAATAAATGTTAAGAATATAAAGTGTAAATTTATTTTGTAAAAATTTGATGTGAAAAAAATAAATGGGATTCAAGTTAAGAAATTGAATATGATGTTTTTGTAAACATTTGAATATAAGTAAATAAATAAAGGGTTAAGTTGGCTATGAATTAAATAATTAAATAAAGTGAATACTAAAAAGGGAACTAGGAATATAGATAAATTTTGAATATAAAGTGGTAAGTTAAGAAATTGTTAGAAATTTAGTTTACTTTGGAGTGGTAAATTGAACTTAATTATTAAGTAAAATGTTATGGGAAATTTTGCACTTGATTTTTATAAGTAAAGCATAGAGAGGTTAGATATATATTTGAAAAATGTACTTTATAAAAATCATAATTTATTGAGTAATTTAAATGATTATTTAAAGGTGGAAATATGATTATATAAGTTAAATTGGTTTAATTATTGTTAAAACCATATTGAAGTATAAATTTTAAGTTACTCAAATGAACTAAGGTATAACCTTTGGGATGTATACTGGATTTTTATAAGAATTATAACTTCACTTTTAAATAATTTAAATGTAGTATTTGATTTAAATATAACTATTTTGGAATTTTATAACCATGGGTAATAATAACGTTGGTTGTTAAAGAGACCAGGATCGGATATGGGCATACTCTCTGTCGATACCGAAAACCACTTTGACAACCGTGTACGCGGTGGAGATTCCAGAATGAAGTAGGATGGTAGTGACGTTTCCTTTGAGGTAAATACGTGGACCTGACTCCCGTGAGTTGGCATAAGGTTGCTAAAACAGGAGCGATCGACGGATTAATGAGGTAGCACCTCTGTTCGGACGCACTTCTTTGTATGCCTTTCTATTACTTTGTGATTGTTTGGTGCGCACCTTTGATTTGGGAGTGTTGTTCGAGGTGGGCGGTAGTAGCAGCTACGCGTTACCACCGCTACGGAAGCGTAATTGGTATATCTACCCTGGCATTGCCTAGTTGTGCCGTGTCACCTACCATAGCGAGCCTTGTACGAGTTTGGTTTTCTCCCGTAGCCCATGTGGTATCCTCTGGTGGCTTCCCGATTAGGAGGGACTATGATATTGGATGGACTACTGGGACTATTATTGTGTCAAGGGGGAGATTGGGTAACTCCTTAACGCTATTTAAAAGTAAGTTTATTTTAATATAGACACTATTATAGTAGCGAAATTATTACTACATAGTAAATAGTTTAATGGATCCTTAGAGGATGTGGGGTCCCAAGCATTCTTTAAGTTACTTGCTTTATATTACAGTTCACTTGAATTAGCTTACACTGTATAAGTATGTATGTCCTGACTCGAGTGTTTATGTTTTATTTTACGTTAGGGTCAGCCTAAGTTTCAGTTCAGACTTCACCTTTAGAGCTAGGACTTCAGCAGATCATCTCTTTTCAAGCTGCCGTCAAGCTTCTGTTCAGTCCTTATTTTAGTCTTTGTAATCAAGACAATTTATGATTGAGAGTTTCTATGGAGATTTCAAAGTATATTTAGTTTTAAGACTTTGTACTTTATACTTATTTGGAGACTATTGATAGTGGCTTCATGAACCACTAAGTTATTTTTAAATTCCGCTGCGAGTATTCTGATTTCTGTGTCTGTGATTCTGTGATTATTTATTTACTGTATATTCTGAGATTTGCCAAATTTTATTTGCAATGCGGTATTTTGAACAATTCAAGTTCGACATGTGCGAATGCGAATGGTTGAATATAACGGGTTGTTACATCTCCATTTCCCAAAAATTGGTTGCACTCGATCCGCCAGAGAAGCCGTGGTGGATCGTTTACTGACCATCATCAAACTAGGGTTAAGAACAAAAACTGGTCACCGCTGCCACCACAAAGCCCTGATCACCACTCTGTCATTTTCCCCACATTCTCCGTTCATCACTCTGCCTCCAGTGAAGACCCCACCTTCCCGATCAACCAGATCGCCAGGGATAACCCAAAACATCAAACACTGATCCATTCGAACTGCTCCCTCATCTCTCTACTAAAAAGTGTGATTTTACTTCTAAAAATCATAATTTTGTTTAAGGATTCGGATTATTTTCCTGGATTAATAAATTAAGATGTTTGAAATTTCAATTGTGTTAAAACATGCACTGTTCTAATGGTTTTCCAGAGAGATTTCTAATTTATTTTAACTAAAATAAAATTTTAAACTATAATTTAGGATGAAACAAACAAGTTTTGTTTATAGACTAAGTCCTAATAGTAATTGAATCAATAGAATATGAATTTTGTTCAAAATCTTAGTTTGAAAACTAAGAAAGAGAGGTTACAAAAGTAACAGGCATACACACATCCATATATCCATTTATATACAGAAAAATGCACTTGAATATAAACACACAATACACACATATTCCAGAAATTAACATGCAAACAAATTCCTACTTAAACCTTTTTTCTCACCTGTCATGAATATGAACAGAGCCTCCATTTTGAAAGCTTTTGAATCTTTTTAAAACTTTGAGTTGTTGAAGTAAGATACTTCTTTGATTCCTTTGAAAAATGGTTATTATTGAATCCTGCTTTTGATTTGCTTTGTTTTTAAAACTGCATGCACAGATCTGGCAAATATTTGAACGTTATTTCTTTTGATTCCAAGTTGAAGAATTAATTCAGACTTGATTCTGAACTCAGATTTGCTTGAAACAGAATTTGATTTGAATATGTTCTCTGGTTTGGAAAGATTGATCACAGATTGTTTTTAAGTGAATTTTGTAGGCCTTTGGATTGATTTTCAAAATGATATTACAGGCTGTTGATTTTGTTTCAGATTTGAGGAATAATATTCAAGTTTTGATGTTTGATAAATTTTCTGGTTTGTGGGGATTTGATTTCAGATTTGCTTTGAAAGATTTGTACAGGGTGAAATTTCTCTTAGCTTTGAATAGAAAAAGAGTGAAGAGGAGGAACATATGTTTTTATAAGTAAATTTTGAGATATAAATAAAAATAAAAGAAAATCAAAAATAATATGACACTTGTACTAAATTTCACCATTTGTCACACATTTTTTTATTAGATTACACATGTTATTTAGGCGTCTTAAGGAGTTTACACTTGTAATAACATGAATTTTGTTTATTTAAAATTTTAAAGATAAGCTTTTATACTTAATTAGTTAGTTTATAAATACTTATTTATATTTATATATATATATATATAAATAAATTTAATGAAAAGAAAACTAATTATATTTATAAATAAAAGCTTATACATACGTTTAAAAATAAAAAATATTTAAAAATGTCTATCAGTTTAAATTTTAAATCCTAAATCCAAATTCAACTTAGATTTGAAAAATCTAAACTAAATTCGACTTATAACACATTCAGTTTGAAATAACAATACTATTTTTATAAAAAAATCTATTTATCTCTAACACATTTATTAATATTGTTTGAAAATAACAAATTAAAATTTTAAACAATCTATAAAAGAGATTATCTCATTGTTTATAAATTACTTACATTGTTAAATGAATTTATATATCTTTATTATTTAGGCAATGTTTTAAAAAGAAATAAAACAAACCTTTTTACTAATTTTTATTTGAATTTAAAAACTTAAGCTAAAAATATAATTTAAACAATTTAACATTTACCTTGAATATTTTAAAACTATATAATTATTTATTTGAATTGCTTTAAAATGTTTTATATTAAGTAAATCATAATTTCCAAATTACCAAAAATATTAGAATTAGAAAATATGCTTTATTTGTTAAATTTAAAACTAAGCTTATCTATTTACAATATATACAAATATATATATACATTATAAATAGAAAACAATTATTAGCTTTTAAAAGATAAAATTATCAATTAAATATTTATTAAAATAAGATTATTAAATCAATTCAAATCTTATTACCAAAAAATATCAAATCAATTTAATTTTTAATACAGATTATGAAATAAATATTGCCCTAAATTCCGGGTCATCACATTCCTCCCCCCTTAAAAGAATTTCGTCCCCGAAATTTAAAAGCAAAGGTAGTTTAATAATCTATCTAAGATTTTAATTTTATACCACAAGCATATATTAAAAACCATATGCTAACAACCATAGCAACCAATTCACTTAAACAAACAAATCTAACTATCCATACAAAATTCTAGACAGGACTTCCTAGAGTTTCCCAGGTGTAAATACTGGGATACTCGCTCTACTGAATCCAAACAATCTACACTACTAAGCCATTATCTCCCACTCATCTAGATCTACAAAACTGAACAGGATATCAGACTACAGACAAGTCTGACTTAACAACCAAAACCTCCGAACTGCTGGTTCCAAAACCAAAGATAGATTATACATGTACTCCCTCAGAGATACGTGAAACACATTGAATCCCGGTCTTCCAAACTTATAGCTCCTTTGATCGGAGAAAACTTATCCAAATCAAATCTCCAACCTCGGAAACCAAATTCCTCCGTCTCTTATCCACAAAATCTTCTGACGATCCTGGGTTGCCAACATCCTTCCATGATCAGCTCAACCTACGCTGATGCTTCTAGAAACAAACTAGACCAAAAACAACCCATCAAAATGATCCTCTCAAGATCAACCAAAATCAAGAACACAAACTCTACTCCTCAAATATCAGAAGACTTCAAACTTCTCCTATCCGAAAAAGACAAAACACGATCACTCGCCAAACTTGCATCAGATGCTGAAAAATTCCAGTAGAAACCCTCTAGTCCAAAACACTGCAACTTCCCGGTTGCTTCCACTCTAGAACAAATGCTACCTCGCTTCCGCTGCGCAACTCTGATCTGGAGTAGATGAAAATGCTGATGATGAACACGATCATAGACTTGTCCGACACATCTTGAAAAATATGGTTCATCAGATTCAAAAGAGAAAACCCAGAAGTTCCATCAAAACCCGGGCTGCTTCGCCAAACCTCTCTCTAGGGGCCATCCTTCTACTAGATGAACCACCGTGTCACTCCTGAAATCCTAGTCGATAAGAAAACTCAATCTCTAGATGCCTCAAGAAAAAGATAACCTAAGAGAACACTCAGCTATCGCAAGTCACTTGTGCGATCAACCCAACCTAATTCCAAAAAAAAACTGTTCTCTCTTTACAATCAGAACAGCTTATGCTTATCTAGCCAATCCATCGAAGAAATGGATCTACTCTGCTGCTTCTGAGCTTAATCTCTAGAAAAATTCTATAGATGACCTTGTTGCCAGCACACAAAACACCCGAACTACAATGCTACCGCTGATGCAAAAGACTTCCTATCCAAAGCTCTTCGAGAAACTCGAGCCACAAAGCCAAACAAAACACCCTGCTGAACACAGCCTCAACACTGATGCGGACACACTTCCTTAAACTTGTTCCAAAGAAACATCTTCAGAGACATCCATAGTCATTGTATCTCATTACGCAGCTATTCCATTCTGAAGCTGCCAAGATACCATCACTCGCTTCTGCTCAACCGAGAGATCCAAACTCTACTCATCCAAACTTGCACTTCAAAGATGAACTTCAAACCTTTAAAAGGTTTCTTTCAGAGATCGATGAAATCTTTACACCACTGCAAAGCTCACTCAAGACAGTATTCGGTCTACAGTCTCGACAGATTCACATCCAACCTCAACACTCGGACTTCATCCATTGGTAGTCGTGCTACACACACCACTACCCTTCCTACCTTTAAAACTCATATTGGATAACCCGAACAGGTAATCCAACAAATAGGTAGAAATATATATATATATATATATATATATGTGTGTGTGTGTGTGTGTGTGTGTGTGTGTGTGTGTGTGTGTGTGTGTGTGTGTGTGTGTGTGTCTGTGTATATATTAAAAATACAAATATGCTCTCTCAAGAAGAAATCACTCCAAAGCCTAGGTATTCACTCAACCTAGCGCTCTGATACCAACTGCGACGACCCAACTTTCTCTCCATAGAAAGTCACACCATCTTGAAGAAAGAAAGGGATAGAAAAGAGAAAATATAGAGAAGAAAGAAGAAACAACATCAGAATCTAAACAGCGGAACGAATAAATTATGTTAATCACATAATATTACATAGTTTACAACGTCAATTAGAGATACATAGATTTTACATCACATACTAGACAGTTATAAACACCTGTCTAGTTATTACAACTCAAATACAATTCAGAGAGACCAACACAGTAGAACACTATATATATCTACAACGCTGAAGCCTCCTGCTCCATTGCTCCTTCATAATTCGTCAAAGCTAACCTGAATCCCTTGGCTACTCGTAAAAATTTGAGTACCCAAGAGTTTAGAAAACAGAAGATAAACTCCGGGTCAGAGATGGGTCTGGTGTGAGTAACAGGTTAAAGTTGCTTAATTTTGAAAAACCTTTGAAAAGAAAGGGTATCATGTAAGACTCCCCACACATAAACATGGGTAAGTTTTTACCTTACTCTAACTAAAACATTTGATAGGAAATCCAGTGATATTATAATAGGGTCTAAGGTTTTCAAGTAAATAGAAAATAGCCGAAATTTTTACATTCATTAAATTCCAGCTACTGGCCAAAAAGTGGGTAATACAATCAAAACCGTAAGGGCACGTAGGAAGAATGTGTTTCCATGAATGGTAGGGCTACTGGGGTACCGCTCATCAAAGTACGGGGACTAGATCAGCGTACCGAGGATCCACCTTAAATCCCCTACAACACAAGGCCGGAACCATCCCTTACTGGATAGTCCCGAACAAGACAACCCCGTAGTTGGCGTGCGTTCCAACTTCCCACACAGCCAAATAAAAAGGGACTTCTAGACAGGGGAAAATCTTGCCCTACTTGGATGCTACCCACTTAACCTTGCTGCACCTCCCCTGTTTTAGCCATTCCCGATTGATGAAGCTTGAGGCTACGATTACCTTTAGAGAACACATCTCTTAGAATGCTCATCGTCCACCTGACGATGTTCTGAAAGCATTCAATCCATATAAGTTCGTTTCGGGTTCGAATGAAACCGAAGGCATTATCTCGTTACACTCATTTTGGAATCACTCTCAGAGTTAACGATGATAACCCTTGCACTCTGAATCTTCATCTTCACTTGAAATTCACGACCTATCATTAATTTGGATCGATGTGGTTTTCGGATATCCAAATCTGGAAACCCACGGTCTCATCGAAATCCAAAGCGCCATCTTTTAGGTCCAAGTTGTTTTAACGTTAAAACAATTCAATGCTATTATCTATATACACACAGATAGATATTCACATCATCATCACAAACAGATAATTCACATTATCATCACAAACAGATAATCCACATTATCATTACACTTTAACCAAAGAATCCATATCACATAGCATCACTTATCTCATATCTGAGATCTCAAACCAATCGAGGCAACAATATCATCCATCCATACATAAGCAATGATCTATACCATCTCTAATTAATTTAAAGTGAATTACATTAATCACTTCATCTCTAATTAATTTAAAATTAATTAAATTAATTACTTTCATCACATAAATCTTGCTAAGTCATTAATTACCAATCAATCAATTAATTATCTTCTAAGTATTTATCTTGATTAATCACCCTTGATTAATCATTCCCTATCACATTAAGTAATTAGCCTTTAATTAATTATGCAAGTTAATTACCCTTAACCAATTTCAGTAATTAATGAAGTAATTAACCTTTAATTACTTCATTACTTGATTATAATCGATTACTTTAATCCTTAATTAATTACAATTAATTAATTACTCTTTAACTTATTAATTAACCTTTAATTAATTAATATTTAATTACATCATTAATTACATTAATTAATGATCCCTTAATTACTTCTTGATTAATTATTCTATTTAAATTAATTACATTTAATAATTAATCTTAAATTAATAATTCACTAATCAATCTTGATTAATCACATTCAGTAATTAACTACCCTTAATTACTTCATTAAATAAATTAATTACTCCTTAATTAATTACATTTAAAAATTTAATCTTTAACTAATTATATTTATTATCACCCTTGATTAATCTCATTCAGTAATTAATTACCCTCAATTAATTACTTCACTTAATTATCTTCAAATAACTTTATTAATCAATTCTTAAATTAATTACACTAAGTAATTAATTATTAGTTACTTTCTTTAAGTAATTATCCTTCATATTACTTACACAAAGTAATTAAACCAAAACTATTCTTAATCTTTAATTAATTATATCCTGTAATTACCATCACTAGTTACTTCACTTAAGTAATTACACTTTATAAATCTCATTAAGTAATTATACTTAATCCCATCATCAAATGATTATTTAAATTAATTAAACCAATTAATTAACTTAAACTACTCATATCAATCTAATTAATTACCTTGATTAATTAATTCCTCTAGTTACTTCCATTAATAATTATACTTAAACAATTTCCATAAATGATTATCTTTAATTAATTAATATAATTAATTATTAAAATTAATCACATTAATTAATTATCTAATAATCCCTAGTTAATGATCTTCATTAACTATTAACAATTCTTTAATTACTTTTCTTAAGTAAATAAACATTAATTAACTATTATTAATTACAAATTAATTTATTCTTAATTACCAATTAATCAGTCTCTAATTACTTAATTAATTAAGTGCTTAACTGTGACTTAACTAATCTTAATTACTTGATAAATTAATTTCAAACCTTTAATTAATAATCTAATTAATGATCCTTAATTTCAAATTAATCAATCTTTAATTAATTAACTTAACCTTTAATTACTTACTTAATTAAGCCTTATTTATTTAACTTAAAATCCATAATTGATGATTAATTAAGACAAAATCATTAATTAATTAACTACATTAATCATTAAAAAAAATTAAATTATCTTTAGGGTAAATCATTCTTTTATTAATGACTTAAATATCGTTAACATATGCATTTAAAACATTTCACTTTTAAATCTACTTTAAAATTCAAATTCAAAATTTAAAATGGTTAACAAATTTAAACTTTAACCAAATTTAAATCAATTTACAAAACCTTTTTTTAATCAAACGTTAAAGGACTTTTATAAAGAATTTTATATAAATAAGTTTTAAACATTTTATTTAAAAATCATTTCATTTTAAAACATACTTTAAACATTTAAACTTGTTTAAACAATTTAATAATTTTTTTATAACTTTATTTATTTAAAAACTAGGATTCAAAAGTTAATTTGAATCCATACCTTAAAATTTGATTTTAAACTTTGATTCAAATCTTGCTTTCAATTTTAAAATTCATTTTAAAATTTTGAAATAGACAGGTTTGAAACCTGAAACCATCTAACTATCTCGAGTTCAAAACTCAAAAACCCGAGCCAGATCTTGCAAAACTTCGAGCAAACACTTTGAACTACTCGAAAAAAAACTCGAGTACCTTCTCTTCTCAAACCAATCTCATCAGAAAACCAAGTGCACCGTGCATATGCACGGTGGTTCCATCCAACTTCGATCATTGCCGAAGCTTCACTCATGTCGCTGATCATCATCGCACTGGATCCTGACCATCCAAACATCGGAAACACCCCAAAATCAAAATCGAACATCACTGCTCAAACCTGGAACCAAATACCTAACTTGAAATCTTCTCGTTCTCACCTCATCGACCACTGGAGTATCTGAAGCTCCGGCTACTCCTTCGTCAACACACGCCTCTCCATTTCCCAAAATTGGTAGCACTCGATCCACTAGAGAAGCCGTGGTGGATCGTTTACTGACCATCATCAAACTAGGGTTAAGAACAAAAATTGGTCACGCTGCCACCACAAAGCCTGATCACCACTCTGTCATTTTTCTCACATTCTCCGTTCATCACTCTGCCTCCAATGAAGATCGCCAATCAACCAGATTGCCAGGGATAACCCAAAACATCAAACACCGATCAATTCGAACTGCTCCCTCATCTCTCCACTAAAAAGTGTGATTTTACTTCTAAAAATCATAATTTTTTTGAAGGATTCAGATTATATTCCTGGATTAATAAATTAAGATGTTTGAAATTTCATTTTTCTTAAAACATGCACTATTCTTCTGGTTTTCCAAAGAGATTTCTAATTTATTTTAACTTAAATAAAATTTAAACTATAATTTAGGATGAAACAAACAAGTTTTGTTTATAGACTAAGTCCTAACAGTAATTGAATCAAGAGAATATGAATTTTGTTCAAAATCATAGTTTGAAAACTAAGACAAAGAGGTTACAGAAGTAACAGGCATACACACATCCATATATCCATCTATATACAGAAAAATGCACTTGAATATAAACACACAACATACATATTCCAGAAATTAACATGCAAACAAATTCCTACTTAAACCTTTTTTCTTTTTAAAGAAAATGTTACTAACCTGTCATAAATATGAACAGAGCCTCCATTTTGAAAACCGCTTTTGAATCTTTTTTGAACTTTGAGTTGCTGAAGTAAGAAACTTCTTTGATTCCTTTGAAAACTGGTTATTATCGAATCATGCTTTTGATTTTGCTTTGTTTTTAAAATTGCATGCACAGATCTGGCAAATATTTGAATGCTATTTCTTTTGATTCCAGGTTGAAGAATTAATTCAGACTTGATTCTGAACTCAGGTTTGCTTGAAACAGAATTTGATTTGAATATGTTATCTGGTTTGGAAAGATTGATCACAGATTGTTTTTAAGAGAATTTTGCAGGCCTTTGGATTGATTTTCAAAATGATATTACAGGCTGTTGATTTTGTTTCAGATTCGAGGAATGATATTCAAGTTTTGATGTTTGATAAATTTTCTGGTTTGTGGGAATTTGATTTCAGATTTGTACAGGAAGAAATTTCTCTTAAGTTTGAATAGAAAAAGAGTGAAAAGAAGGAACATATGTTTTTATATGTAAATTTTGAGATATAAATAAAAATAAAAGAAAATCAAAAATAATATGACACTTGTATTAAATTTCACCATTTGTCATACACATTTGTTTATTAGATTACACATGTTATTTAGGTGTCTTAAGGAATTTACACTTGTAATAACATGAATTTTGTTTATTTAAATTTTTAAAGATAAGCTTTTATACTTAATTAGTTAGTTTATAAATGCTTATTTATATATATAAATAACTTTAAAGAAAATAAAACCAATTATATTTATAAATAAAAGCTTATACATATGTTTAAAAATCAAAAATATTTAAAAATGTCTATCCTTTTAAATTTTAAATCCAAAGTTCAAATTCAACTTAGATTTGAAAAATCTAATTTAAAGTCGACTTATAACACATTCAATTCGAAATAACAATTCTAGTTTTATAAAAAAAATCTACTTATCTCTAACACATTTATTAATATTGTTTGAAAATAACAAATTGAAATTTTAAATAATCTATAAAAGAGATTATCTCATTGTTTATAAATTACTTATATTATTAAATGAATTTATATATCTTATTTATTTAAGCAATATTTTAAAAAGAAATAAAACAAACCTTTTTATTAATTTTTATTTAAATTTAAAAACTTAAGCTAAAAATACAATTTAAACAATTTAACATTTACCTTGAATATTTTAAAACTATATAATTATTTATTTAAATAGCTTTAAAAAAATTTATATTAAATAAATCATAATTTCCAAATTACCAAAAATATTAGAATTAGAAAATATGCTATATTTGTTAAATTTAAAACAAAGCTTGTTTATTTACAATATATACAAATATATATATATATATATACACATTATAAATAGAAAATAATTTATTAGCTTTTAAAAGATAAAATTATCAATTAAATATTTATTAAAAGAAGACTGTTAAATCAATTCAAATCTTATTAACAAAAATTATCAAATCAATTTAATTTTTAATACAAATTATTAAATAGATATTGCCATAAATTCTGGGTCATCACAGTGTGTGTATAGCTATATATGTGTGCGTGTGTGTGTCTATGTGTGTGCAAAAGGAAGGGTTTAAACTAAATGTTATAGTTTTACATTAAACTCTATTTTGAAGTGAAGTTAAAAGGAATACACATACATATGTTTGTTTGTAAACAATGTTTTTGATATATAAAACAACATATGTATTTGAAGTTTGCAATTGATGTATAAATATACGAATCTAAAGTTGATAACTTTAAATCAAACTTTCAACTTAGAAAATGAATCACTTAAATTAAGGTTTTACATAAAGAACTACTCGTGTTTTTTAAATTGAAATAACTCTTACGCTTGTGTAAACAACAACCAAACAAAAATTTTCAAACAACAACCATGTAATACATATTTTCATTTTAAAAGTACATTCAAGTAATTGAAGTTGATTTAGTCAAAAATTAAGTTAAAGGCAATCAAAATAATTTTCAAACAAAAAATTAAAAAAACCATGTAACATACATATGTTTAATTAAAGAGAATTCAATCAAAATAATTTTAAAACAACAACTAAATTAGATAGGACAACTTATGCATATACAAATTTGTTGTATATGAGAGACAAGCATCATTATCCCGATGGTTAAGTGATTCAATTTTGGTGCGAGAGGTCATAAGTTCAAAACTTGCGTAGCGTGATTTGAACATATATTGTCATGTGATTTATGTTATGTTGTCCCAGTAACATGTTGTATCTAAGTACCATTTCAAAAAAAATAGTCATATGAGGTGAAGGATATAAACTAAATTAGCATATTGATCATATAACTAATTAAGAAATATAAAAAGGTGGGTTCAAATCATATTAACAATAATTAATCGAGATGTAAAAAGTGGATCCGAAATTATGCTACAATATAAACATACAAACATTTGATGTACAACATGCAAGGGGAGCATATGAACATGGTTAATACATGAATAAATTAAATTGAAAATCATCTTAGGAAGTGGCTAAAATATAGCATCTTGAATGATGAATACTAGCTCCTAGATTCTTAAATCAACCACTAGATTTTACCGGAATCAAGAGATAAAACCCACCTTTTGTTTTTTAGCCATGGAGCTCATTAATTGTTTTGACCATAACTTGATTGGGAGGAAGAAATTATAGAATGAGAATTGTATGTATAGAGCAATGAAATGAATAAAAGAGAATATGTGTTAAAGGAAACACTGAAAAAACTTTCAATTCTATTGTAACAACGTAAATTTTGGTAATAAAAAATAGTTGATTTAATAAGATTTTTGTAATTAAAATATTAAAAGAAATAGAAATTGGTTATTTAATGTGGATGTAATAACTAATTTGAATGGTAAAGAATGTAATTTAAGCTAAATTATTGATAGATTGAAGGAGATTACAATAAATTGAAATAATGTAAATGTTGAATTTATGAATGAGGTATAATATAATGAATGAAAATTGAGTAAGACCATGGTCCTATAAGTAATTGTAACTTTGATCTGTAGACAATAAACTTATAAATGTAGTTAAAAGTAAACAATGACAATTATTATGTTACATGTTTATTTAGTCTATTAAATTGAAATGAGAAGTCAATTTTTAATAAATATAAACAAAAGTTACATTAATGTGAAATGTAATACAATGTTTAGAAGTTGTTAAATTGGAGTATATTAAGGAATGGATGGTTAACTAGGTTTGTAGAGTGGTAATGGACTTAATAAAAAGATTTGGAATTGAATCAAATTTATGTATTGAAATTCAATCTCTAATAATTGGATCTATTGTAGTGAATGGAATTAAATATTACATTATTTGAAATTAAGACAAAATAGGAATATTAATGCACTATGGTATAAACCATGATAATTATACCATATAATCAAATGAATTGAATAACTAGATGGAGTTAGGAATATGGATTTATTGGGAATTTAAAACTTATACTTTTTAAACTGGATAAATTACAGTGTTTTACACGCAATAGATTTATGTACTTTTATTATATACATATTTTTCCTATATCCATCTCTATTTATCTTTCTATTTTTATTTGTCTAGGCTTTTATTATACTTATTGGAGTTTATTTGTGTATATTCCTTTGTTTAATGGCTTGGAAACAAATTAATTAGACATACGTTACTTTGTTTAATTAGGCATAGGTTACATTTGCTTTATTTCTTGCTTTTATTTATCTATCTATTTAATTACTTACTATAACCGTATATTTTTTTCTAGTTGTGAGAAATCATTCCACAAATCACGTACAAGAAGATTTATTTCTCATTTCAAACTCCTCATTTTCATTTGCAATTAAGAATAAATATATACGCTCCTTTCTCCTTAATTATGCCTTTTTCATTTCCTAGCATTTACTTCTTTTCTTGCCTTCCAAACTACTCCATCTATTAGCCGTGAGAAACTTTATCAATTCACATACAAAAATTTATTTCCCACTTCTCATATTCATTTGCGTTTAAGAATAAAATATATGCAAGTTTATTTCTCCTTAGCTTATGCCTTTCTGTTTCCTATCATTTACTCCTCCTTAGCCGTTTCTTTTTTTTCCATCTTTAGCCGTGTATTTCTTTTGATAACTCACACACAAACAATTCTCAAAACTCCTCATTATCACTTGCGTGAAGAAAAAAAATACAGCAAGCTCTAATTATTCCACGGCTTCCTCTTCTTCTTTTTCTATTTTCTTATCTCTTTTCTTTTGTTCTTCTTCAAGCATGGCTTGGTCTCCACCTATTGCTGGCCACACCACCTCCCCCTTACCACCAAAGCCTAGCCGTGACCACCATGGAAGCTTACATCACCAAAGTTGATAACAAACCTTAACCAAGCCATGTACTGATCACCTTGCTTTGATTTATCAAGGTTAGGTCATTTTATTTTCTATCTTTTCATTGTTTTTATCTATATTCTTTCGTATTGAATCATTGCTTATATATGTTACGTATTGTTGTTTACAAGTTTGGATCCGACTCTTCATCCACTCAAAAAATATAGTTGTGCTTTGTCGTGCCTTTTCGTGCTTTGCGGAGTTTGGATGTGTGTTTGATTTTGATTCCAGCTTTCAAAAAGATGAGATTTTTCACTCTAGACAACGTACTTTTATAATTGTAAAATGATGACAAGTGAATTGTAGAAATTATTATGCTATGTTCATACATGCCCGTGATTGATTATATGATGTTAAATGTTGTTTATATATTTGTTACATCATCTGTTATGATATTATATGCTATATTGTTATATTTATTTCCTGTTTATCACATTGCAAGTTTCCTATCTCTATGGTTTGAAATGATACATACCCGAACAGACTTTAGGATAAGGAATATCACTATGGGCTGAAATGATAGGCTCGAGTGATTTTTTATTGATTTTTGTTGTATTTATTTTTCTTGGGATTGCGGGTTTGAAATGATAGAACCCGAATTTTTCTTTTTAAATTACGGATTGAAATGATACATATCTATATCACTTGACCTAGGTTAGAAAATATTATATAGGCCCATGGTTAATATTTTTAAAGTAATATTTTCCTAAAAATTTATTAAGTATTTTGAAATTTTGGAATATATGGAATTTTAACTTAAAATTTGATTTAAAGATTTGAAATATAAAGAGATATCGGTTTTTATAAGTTAAAATGTTGTAAGCTGATAATTGGTTTAAAGTGTAATTTAAAAATATTTATTTGGTTTTAAAAAACAATTTAAAGATTTTTATTTGTGATAAATAATTTAAGAATTAAAGTTGATTAATATGGAATTTTAAAATCTAACCTGATAATTGAAATCAATCTTTAGTTTTGAAATGAGTATGGCTGTATAATAAATGATGTATTTTGAATTGAGAAAATGAAATACAGTTTTTAATTAATGCAAGAAACATGTAAATTCCTAATTAAGGAAAGAAGATGTAAAGTTTTTAATTAATGCAAGAAACATGTAAAGTTTTAATTAATGAAATAAACATGTAAAGTCCTAATTAACGAGAGAACATGTAAAGTTTTTAATTAATACAAGAAACATGTAAAGTTTTAATTAATGAAAGAAACGTGTAAGTTTTTAATTAATGCAAGAAACATGTAAAGTCCTAATTAATGAAAGAACATGTAAAGTTTTTAATTAATGCAGGAAACATGTAAAGTTTTAATTAATGAAAAAAACCTGTAAAGTCCTAATTAATGAAGGAAACATATAAAGTTTTAATTAGTGTGGTATTGATTAAATTAATAAATGCTCTTTACTGTAATAGAAATGTAAATTAAAACATACATTTGATAATGTAAGTTTTAATTAGTGTAATATCGATTAAAGTGATAAATGCTCTTTATAGTAATAAATGTACGTTAAAACGTACATTTGATATGTAAGTTGTAATTAATGTAAATGGCATATTTTAGATGATTAAATAATAAAGTTTCTTCACTGTAATAACAATGTAAGTTAATAAGGTACTTTTAACTTAACATAAGAATTTCAGCTTTAAATTGTATATTACAGTAACAAAGTTTATTTAACTATAAGGCCATGATAAAATGACCATGATAAAATTTGTAAGTATATAAATACTTTGGTTATATAAAACGTTAAAGTGGAAAGTATCACATTCCAAAAATGCTATGATTCCTTAATGTTACATTTCCAATGTATTGTGATTTTAAGCAGTATGAATTCCAAATGATAACATTTCTAAATTGTTAGGATTTCAAAGTATTATGGTTTCAAGATATTTGGTTTCAAAATTGTTATAACTTGAAAGTAATATGATTTTGGAAATGAATTTATTGGAAATTGTATTTAATTAAGAATTGTCTTCAAATATATTAATTTGAACTTATTGAAATTGAAGATTTAAGAATATAACTTTATAAAGTGGTTTGGTTAAGATATTTAAAGGAATATCTCAAGTTTGATAAATTGAAGGAATATTCAATGATTTGTAAATTTGGGTTTTATTTAAAGGATACATTGATTTGGTTTTGGAATTTAATTGATATATTATTACTTTGGTTTTGAAATGGATAAGATATTTTGGTTTTGAAGTATAAATAATTTTGAAATAAATATCCATGGGTTATAATAACGGTTGGTTGTTGAAGAGACCGGGATCAGAAGTTGTCATACTCTCTGCCAACTCCGCAAACCACTTTAACAACCATGTACATGGTGGAGATTTCAGAATGAAGTAGGATGGTAGCGGCGTTCCTTTGAGGTATATACGTTGACCCAACTCCCGTGAGTTGGCATAAGGTGGCTAAAACAGGAGCGACTCCGAGCCAATGAGGTCGTTCCTCTGATCGGACACCTCCTTCGATATTATAATTTTGACTTTAAGATTGATTTGGTGGCCGCTTTTGATTCTTTGATTTTGGGGGTGTGGCTCGAGGTGGGCGGTAGTAGTTGCTACGTGTTACCACCAGTCCGGATAGTAATTAGTTTATCTACCCTGACATTGCCTAGTTGTGCTGTGTCACCTACCCTAGCTTGCCTTGTATGAGTTTGATTTGTGTCATACCTATGGAGTATCCTCTAGCAGCCTCCCGATCAAGAGGTATTACAGTACTGTATAGACTACTGGCACTATTACGTATTAAAGGCTATATGGGTAACCCCTTAACGCTATTTAAATGTAAGTTTATTTTGCTGTAGACATTATTATAATAGCGAAATATTACTACATAGTAAATAGTTTAACGGATCCTTAGAGGATGGACGGTCCCAAGCATCCTTTAAGTTACTTGTACCTTATATTATAGTTCACTTGAGTTGGTTTACATTGTATAAGCATGTATGTCCTGACTCGAGTGTTTTGTGTTTTGCTTTACGCTCGGGTCAGACTGAGTGATACCGCATTAGAGACTCACCTCTAGAGTTGGAGCTTCACTTGGAAACCCAGTTATCTATTTCGCTTTCAGTTATCCAGTTGATTCCGGTTATTCGGTTGAGTCCGGTGATGGATTTTGTTTGTACTTGATATCATGTTGAGACTTCTGTTGTATCTTGCTTAAATCTGATGTATATTTATATAGTAGCTTCATGAACTACTATTTCTTTACTTCCGGTGCATTTTATTACTCTGTGTTTGTGATCCGTGGCTATTTATTTACTGTTTATGCTGTGTTTTGCCAAATTTATTTACAGTTCGGTATTTTGAGCAATTCAAGTCAGACATGTAGCGAATGCGAATGGTTGAAAATAGCGGGTTATTACATCTATCCTTTAGAACTTTCTCTCGATTCCTAACTAAATGTCATTAAATCCACTTCCTCTCTTTATTGTATATGGTTGGCTATAATAAGCGCCACATGGCCTTAAAAAATTTCCAAATTGCTTAGTATTTAATATATTTAAATCCAATTTAAACATTCAATTAATATCGTATATCGATACGCGCGTTTATAACTTTTATATACACACTTTAATTAATACTAATGGAATTCAGACAAATCAAATAAGATTTTAATAATTGGTATTTTACAAATAGCGATTAATTAAATTATTTAAAGATCCACTTAGTATTTATTCCATTTAAATTCAACTTAAATATTCTATCGACATAGTATATCGGTACAAACATTTATAACTTTTATATACACCTTTGCCGATGGTATTGTAACAGCCCAATTTTTTTTAACAAGTATTTTTCACTTGTATTTTAAAAACTTTGGGGTTTATTTAAAGTGATTAAAAAAAAAACAATTGACCAAATTTTTAGTTAAATAATAAGATCTTTGAAATTTTGACATGGTTAAGAATTAACTTTAATTTGGAAAATTTGGGGTTTTGTCGAAGATGGTAAATAACTTAATGTCTAGCAAAATCAAGTTTTAATTAAGAAAACATTAATAGCTTAGGTGGTTAAGACATTTGGGTTATTCACGACAGGTCACGAGTTCGAGTCTCAGCATGGTTAGAATTTTGAATTTTTTTAGTGTATACATGAACTGGGAAATTACGCGTTAAAAAGGGCACCTAAATTTAGGGAATATATATATATATATATAAGATTATATATAAGAAAACGTATAGAATTTTAATCCGTTATTTTTCTCTTTCCAGTAAAATTTACTTCCCAATTTATATACATATTAATTTGATTAAATCATTTCCTAAAAGTCTAAACATAAACTGAAAGTTTTGAAGTTTTTAAATTTTGTTAAAAGACAACTCAAATTCGCAATGTTAATAAAAAATGAATTTTGTATATTTAAAATACAAAAATTGTAAGCGAATTTAATTTAAGTAATAACTTTGTAAAATTCAGTGTTTTACAGACTGTTAAATTTCGCATTTAAAAAGGGCATGCATTGTAATGATATAAGTAACATAAAAACGTATAAATTAAAAACGTTACTTTTGTATAAATTTTGGGTGTTTTGTATTGCGTCAGTTTGGCATATTGTAAAAATCATATTTATATCTATATGGATTAAAATATCAGTCAGTAGTTTCTATAGCAAACGTTAACTCTTTTTCATAGCTTTCAATTGGGTTTTAATTTTTGTATATGACTTTAAATTCCAAAATCTTTGCCAATTCTTGCCTTTGATTTAATAAAGATCAAAATTTCATATAGCTGATCATGCAACTATTAAATGGTATAAAATGTTGAAATCAAATTTTCATAAATTGGCAGCATAAATCACGCATATAAAATAACGTGCAAACTAAAGAAACTGGAAAGTAATCAACGCATGCATTTAATCAAGATTTTCGTATAACGTGCAATAATAAATCACGCAACTTTCTGGTCTGCCTAAATGTTTATTATCACTTGCCATTCTTGCCTGCTTGTTTGGTCCCCTATATTTCGCAAGCCTTATCCATGAATACATAAGAAAGAATTTTATAAATTAAGAATCAATCTCTTGCCTAAATTCACGCATCATTCTAGGAATTCATTAAATCAAAATTTTGTATAGTCTATTCAGTTCAAAGCAAATTATATTTGATTACTGTTTTCCTATAATCACGCAAGCCTCCCATATACATTATTGTGCAACTCGCATCTCAGAAGATCTCACGTTCCTTCATAACTCTCAACTTGTTTTCTTATATATATATAAAGCCTCACACAAAAACTTTATATTGCATATAAAATTTGCCTTCTTCTTCTTTTGTGCTGAAGCCTCTATCAGGTAATGGTTTTACTTTTTCTTTTCTTCTTTTAGTTTTTCCCTTTCTTCTTCTTGTTGTTCTCTGTTTCCCTTTTGCCTTGCTCGGCTACTTCTCCACCACGTCACGTCCCTCTAAGTTTTCATAACCAAGCTTATATCCCGAACAAGCCATGGTTAATATATTATAATATTTTTCTAAATTTTTTTTAAGTATTTTTGAAATAAAATTTATGTAATTCAACTAAAAATTTGACTTAAGGCTTTAAAATTTTAAAGGTGTTTTGTTTTTTTAGTTAAATTTTTGTAAGTTAATAATTGGTTTTAAAGTGAATTTAAAGATTTTATTTACGATAAATGACATAATAATTAAATTTGATTTAATATGGAGTTGAAATCTAACCTAGAAATTTTAATAAAAGTTATTTCCGAAAATGGATATGTTTGGTATAATAAATAATGTACTTTAAATTGATAAAATGAAAGACGATTGAAATGGAACATTTTGGAATAACTTTTATTTAACTTGAATCATAGTTGAATTGATGTCTAAATGAATAAAGTTGTGAAGAAAATTTAGTGTATATTAACTATAAAAGGAAAAAAAAATATGGAACGGATGTGTTTTGTAAGTAAATAATTGAAAATGTTCTTTTCAAATGGAAAGGTGAAATTTCAATTTATGACTTAACTTGAAAATTTGAAATTGGGTTTTAAATAAAATTGTTAAGTTAAGTAAATAAATGAAAATTTAGTTTTATTTAGGAAGTGGGTATTTTTAAATTAAGTGTAAAGTTATTTGGAAAAATATATATACAAGTTAAGTAAAATTGGGAAATTCTGACTTACAAATGATTCATAGTAAATTTGGATATTTTATTTATAAAATTTATTTTATTTAATCGTAAGATAAATGGTATCCAAATGAACATTTTTCCGAAGTAGGAATATGATTTTTAAAGTTAAGAATGGTTAAAAATTTAAATCTTAATGTTTCTGAATTCGACAATGTTTTGAAATTGAAGTGGCAGAGAAGTGTTGTAATTAAGAAACAGAGAGAATTTGCATTGAAGAATAGTTTAGGCAGAGACGCAAGTTTGTATTTTTCAAAACTAAATAAGTTAGGGTATGCCGGTGGAAATAATAATAATAATAATAATAATAATAAAATGTATAATAATAATAAATAGTATTGCCAAGCCTATGAAGTTGGGGTCGGGATGTGGGGTGAGGCGAGCAAAAGCCGAACCAAAATTTCTTTTATTCTATTCGTTCCAGTTGTTTCGAAAATTTTGCTTTGACCGTAATTTTAAATGTCGCGTATTTGGTATTTGGATCTTATTTTAGATTTGAATCAAGGCGTGGCATCCGCGGAAACCTAATCGTGCCATTTGTACGATCCTTTATCAAGTGGTAAAATCGTTTGAATCTGATTATCTGCAGTTTAAGGTGAGTATTTCTCACCAGACAAACATACCTATATTTATGTGAGTTATCGCAAGTGTATTTGTAAATTATTTATTAAATGTCATCTGTCTGTAATATAACGTATGATGTTAAACCCCATTTTAAATTGACACCTCATCAGTTGTTTATCTGTTGTCATATAGTTGCAATTATATTATTTAATGCTTATTTACTGTTAAATCATCACTGCAAGTTCCCTGTAAATTGAGATCGTTATAGGCTGAAATGATAGGCCTGTACGATAATTCTTTATTCATTTATTTATTTAATTGTTTAATTTTAAATATTTAACTTGGGATTGCGGGTTTGAAATGATAGAACCCGTGGTTTTTGTAAATTGCGGATTGAAATGATATAAATCCGTATCACTTGACCTAGGCTAGAAAACTATATACAGACCCGTGGTTTCTATAGTATTTTTCAGAAATATTTTAAATTTATTTTGGAAGTTTATAATATTCCGATTTAAATGTATGTAAAGGATTTTATTTATAATGATTTTGAATGAGTTAAAAATGTTAAATAAATAAATAAATGTTTGAATAAAATTTTGGAATATAACTTATTTTGGAAATTCTGGGTTTTGGTAAAAGTAAGAATTCAGTTAAGAAAATAATTGATAATAAGTTATATTTGGAATTTAAAACTAAATTGTTAAGTTATTAATCTATTACAGCATTTAAATGCTGTCTTTTAAAATTGGACTGTTTTAACCTGTAAACTTTAGGTAGCATTTCATAAGTGCTATAGAAACTGAAATTTGATATTTTTAATCAATTTGTGGAAATAATCTTTGGGAAAAGGGGATTAAAATTTGGAATTTAATATGTAATTAATAAAATAAGGAATTGATTTTTTTTTGAATGGGTTTTATGGAAGAATTTAATTTTAAAAGGTGAGAAAAGAAAATTTAATTCCTAAATAAACTGAATAGATTTAAATGGTATATTAAAATGACCAATGTTTAAAAACAATATTTTGATATTGTAGTATTGGAAATATATTTTGATTTATAAAGTAAATACCATTTTTAAAGTTGTAACCACGGGTTATAATAACGTTTGGTTGTTAAAGAGACCGGGATCGGATATCTGGCATACTCTCTGTCGATACCGAAAACCACTTTACCAACCGTGTACGCGGTGGAGATTCCAGAATGAAGTAGGATGGTGGTGACGGTTACTTTAAGGTAATTACGTGGACCCGACTCCCGTGAGTTGGCATAAGGTGGCTAAAACAGGAGCGATTCTCGGATTAATGAGGTAGCACCTCTGATCGAACGCACTTCTTCGTATGCCATTTTATTACTCTTGTGATTGTTTTGGTGCGCACCTTTGGTTTGGGAGTGTTGTTCGAGGTGGGCGGTAACTGCGGCTACGCGTTTCCATCGGTCCGAGTAGCAATTGGTATATCTACCCTGGCATTGCCTAGTTGTGCCGTGTCACCTACCATACCGAGCCTTATACGATTTTGGTTTGTACCATACCTATGGAGTGCCCTCTGACGACGCCCAGTACGGGGGAGATTACGGTACTGTATAGACTATGAGAATATATAAATGTGTTAAGGTGGAAAATGTAAAGCCTTAACGCTATTTAAAAGTAAGTTTATTTTATAAATAGACACTATTTAATAGCGCAATATACTACATAGTAAATAGTTTAACGGATCCTTAGAGGATGGGCGGTCCCAAGCATCCTTTAAGTTACTTCCTCTATATTACAGTACACTTGAATTAGCTTACAGTATATAAGTATGTATGTCCTGACTCGAGTGTTTATGTTTTATTTTACGCTCGGGTCAGCCTGAGTTGCAGTTTCAGCTTTCTCCCCGGAGCTAGGACATTCTGTAGATCTTTCGAGTTGCCGACAAATCTTCCAGTCTATATCTTATTTTGAAATCAAGACTTTGGAATATTTGGATTTCTATTGAAGTTTTAAACTGTATTGGAGATTTAAAACTATGTAATTTTTATTTGGTTGAGTTTTTTTTTATAGTGGCTTCATGAACCACTAAGTATTTTAAATTCCGCTGCGAGTTTCTCTGATATCGGTGTCTGTGATTCTGTGATTTATTTACTGCATATTCTGAGTTTTGCCAAATTTATTTTTACAACGCGGTATTTTGAACAATTCAAGTTCGACATGTGCGGATGCGAATGGTTGAAAATATCGGGTCGTTACAGGTATTCAAACAAATCAAATAAAATCTAGTAATTAATATTTCAACAACAATAAATCGTGTAGTTTTTTTGGAGTATTCATCATTACGATTTTGAAACTTAAATGTATTTATTCAGTTGGAAATTAATATCGAATAATCCGAATATTAACATTCACATGTCATCTTAACTAGCAGTGTGACATTTTGGCTGAATTTATCGCTTACATTTTTTTTGGAAAAAATCTATTTTTCCTTATTAAGCGGGACTGATAGTAACAATTATTTACACTAATTCTCTTCATCGCAACTATATCACATTAGGACTTATGGAATTTGATTTTGGTGAAAATTCCAACATCTTCCACATTCAACTTTGTAAGTCCAAACATAAAATCCTTAATTAAATAATAACAATTATTATCAATCGTATTGCTCTGACCAGAGACTGACTTTGAGTTAATTACAGTTGACCGTGACACCAACCTCATATAAGATCATGCCAAGATTTAACTATATTCAAAGTGAAGTTCCACGGTATTATCAAGTCGAGTGAAATATGTCACATCGTTATTTTGAGATTCTCTATTTGACCTTAATTGTATTAAAGAACAAAGAATTGTTGAGAAAGTTATTTCGTGGTTATCCAATAACTATTAGTACGTAACTCTTTGGTGTTCCCAACAGCCATGAATAATACTATGTCCAACATTGGGGAGCGTTATACACTTTAGTCTCAGCAAATCTGTTAATATCTTATCTAGAAACATCTTGACTACGAATATTTAAAATAATATGTCATTTTAAATGTGCCAAATTTCTTATGATTATAACTATTGTATTTACTATCACATAACATATTATTTAAGAATTTAAAATTTAATATACATTAAACTGATTACTTAATTAATTATATCATAATATAATAAGTGTATAATAGAAAGAAAACACCTTTTATTTTGAACAAGATTGGTTATGAGTTAGATATACGTAATAACTTACATAATTGCCTCTGGGGCGTACCCTTAGCTCTATTAGATAATTTAATTAATCACTTGAAGAATAAATTAGTAATTTTAGTTAAAGGGGAAAACTATAGTACAAATGAGTGAATTAGACAACAAAGTTTGTAACTTACAAAAATTAATTTTTTTTCTAGTCAAGTTTTACTGTAAAATCAATTTAATTTGATAAAGGAATTAGAAATTATGATCGTATATTTGGGTTTTATTTAGACTATGTTGGGGTCCTACGACAGTTAGTACCAAAACATAAAAAAGATAAACCGTCTAATTCTAAATAGTACGTACAGTTTCTTAACTCCTCATTCTATCTTCATCTTCTCAATCGATAGATGAACCCATCTCTTTAAAACCTAGATTTGAATTTTCAAAGATAATCTCTGCCAAATTTAATAATATTTTAGACTAAAGATGTCAGCGTGAAGAGAGCTATGATAATGTGCCAATTTTAGTTCGATTCATGGAGCTTAGGGCAAGTTTCAAACAACGAACGAAAACGATATCCTAATCAACTTAGAATTTTTCTTAGGTAGTCGGTGATTGGGAATTACTAATTAAGATATATAATGTTACATATGCTCCTATTACGTTGATTAATGCCTAAGTAGACTAATGGCCTAATTAAATTTATATAGGTTGAAGAACACGCCTTATTTTGTACGTTTATAATTATGTCGGTATTGAGAACATGGACTTGGCTATTAAAGGATAACCTGTAACTTTGGTTATTTGGATTGGGGAATTTAACAACCCATAGTTGAATTAATGAATAATGAATTGTTAATGCTATGAAATATGAAAGTGATAAAGTGTGAAAACAAGTGAGTTATGATCAAGTTAAGTTAATGTGAAAACATGTGTAGACAGACGTTGTAGTAAGATAATAAAGAAAAATAGGGAGAAATGTATAAGTTAAAGAAGATACGATTTGGTTAGGATGATTAAGCATATAATATGACAAAAGTGACAATATAACCATGAGTCAAAAACACCCCTAAAAGTTGTACAATGATATATATTTATATAGTTTAAATAAAACAGGTACAAATATCTAGTGACAAAGTCAAATAAATTAACTTGCATAACTAAACCGTCGCGTCAAATAAATTGACTTGCACTACTGAACCGTCGGCTGATAAAATCCCAGAACTGACCGAATGAAACCCCATTAACACACAAGTTATAGTTCAGTTTTGGTATTTTCGTCGAATGAATTTGTGTTCAATCAATTGAACAATCGAGGAATTATTTCCTTTAGACAGATAATCAACTGACCTATAAGGACTCATCGACTGAAAGTTGAACTGGTTGACGAATTTATATTACCGGTTAATTGAATGCCTGTTGAGAAACTAATATGGACCTGGCCCTCAAGAATCTATATAAATTTTTGAAGGCACTTCAAATCAACTGCGTGATAATTTTAAAAAATTGTTCATTACAT
Organism: Allium cepa; assembly: GCA_030765085.1. Lineage (NCBI taxonomy): Eukaryota > Viridiplantae > Streptophyta > Magnoliopsida > Asparagales > Amaryllidaceae > Allium > Allium cepa. The sequence goes on along the minus strand of CM060928.1, from coordinate 346,233,891 downwards.
ATAGTATCCTACGATGTTGTACTAATGTTGACGATTTTTGTAAGTTTGTATGTTAATATGAATAAGATTGATGTTATACTTTGGCATGGCTCGGATTGGTTACTATTAGAGACAAGATTTTCTCACATATGGTGTTGCGATTGAGGGATATGGAGGCGTTCGTCTAATCTAATGTTCGCTACAGTGGCTATAATCTTAATTTGATTTCAGTCAGTCGCCAATAGCAAGCGAAAGATATGGCAAATTAGCTAGTCTTCATAATAGTATACCAAAGTAAATGAAGTAGAATGCGATATTTGGTTGTGAAGGCATTTCATCATCGAGGTGTTATTTCCTTATTGTTGCCTCAATGCTTTGTATGTTTACTCGACTTAGGGAATCTTGGTTTAGGTAGATTTCATGTGAATTTACAGTGATGTATCAGTATGAAATCTACGTTGACTGCCACAGATATAGTAAGTTTAGTGTTAGTCCATAACATGTTTTATCAATATGGTAATGGTATATACTTAGTGATACTACTCACTAACACAAGTATATGTATGATCCTCTTTGTATTTCCTTTCGTGCCAATTCTTGATAGGTTGACATGATGCTAGAAGAAATGCATGGTGAGCGATGATAGTAAGTGCTAGAGAAAATAAATTTGCAAATAAATACCTTCACATTCTCAATGTTTTTTAGTATACAGTGCATGTTTGTTTTTGTACATGGTGAATGACAATATCCAGATCATGTCAGGAATGCCAATGCATTAATTTCTCAATTTTAACTATATGTTTCAATCATCTTCGGTAATCTTTCAACAAAAAAGCTCTACTTATTCCATTATTTATATATTTTATTTTAGTGGAAATTTGCCACAAGGGCCTCTTTAGCAAGTGGAATTAGTTTCAAGAACATATAATTGTAATAATTACTTTTAAGGACAAAATACAAAATAATTAGTTTCTAAGGCCTAAAAACCTACGAAATTATGTCCTTGAAAGTAATTGGACTGCTGATTTTGTCCTTAACAGTAATTATTCCGCTAACTTTGGTCTTGAAATTAATTTCTGTAGATGTGTGTCCTAGAAACTAATTGGACTACCAAGTTTGTCACATTTTATTTTATGTGTACACTTTTCCACTAAAAAAAGATCGTGTAAGAGTGACTTCTCTTTTTAGTTTTTTCTTTGTTCACTATTTTTAATTGGTAACTTAGCTTATGAGATATCATTTTATAGTTATTATCATGCACTAAGAATTAAGAGTTAAAGAGCCGTAAAGTTATATATTTGACATATCGATAAAGAACGTGCTAGAAGTAGTAGTATCAAATCAACACTACTTGTTTGATGATTTATGTGAAAATGAAAACCAAGAAAGTATAAATATGGAAAATAAGTGAAAAATAATAGAGACGATTAGATGACTGAACGAATAATATAGTATGAAGAAAATAATAAAGATGCACATTATATAGGTATCTCAGTTTTTATGAGCTTATTTATGACTTGGTTAAACAAAATACCCCGATAAATAGATTGTAATATGTGAACTATATGCAATTAAACTTTAATAGTAATTTGGTAATGTAGATCCAACTGTTTAAAAACTTTGCATCATTATAATATTATAACATAGCACAATATTATTTATAGCATGTTATAGACATATCCAATATTTCATCGATATTATTCAATATTATCACGATATTTTAGAATATCTCATATCGGTACTTGACTGCTATGTACCCAATCCGATTTTAAAAAACGTAACATCTAGTATTGTTTAGATATCTTTATTTTACATGTTACATCGTATATTTTTCCCTTCATTGCGATTTATTATAGTTGTGTCTAAAATAAATAGATCTACGTACTATTTAACTCATTTCGCCATAATGATCCATTGTTTATGGGCTTTAGAATCCATGGATTGATTAGGATGTGAAATCAAAAGGTCATCAATGAAGGATTACTACATTTGGTATTAGAGCATAAGTTACCTAATTTTTATAGGGTAAGACCATATTAAGAGAGTGTATTTGTGTGCACATACGCACGCACACATATATGATTTCTTCAAATATGTGTGTGTTTGTGTGTTATATATGTATATATGTATATCTATATGCAGGTATAGTAAATATGCACATGCACCACTTTATTTCCAGTTATATTTACTATCTTAGGAGTTGCTAATTAATTCCATTTATAGATAGTTGAAATGGGCGATAACATTGGAATTAGCATAGGAGATGTGACCTCAATGGTTCTTGGCATGAATGTACCCATTTGATTCTGCATGCATCTACAGGCATGAACTAAGGCTAATGTTAACCTAAATGCGCCTATTTAGTCTGCGCAAGAAGTAGTTCCTTGCACCCACCTATTATAAACTTTCCAAAGCTTTGTAAAGACTTCCAGAGTATATGTGAAAATCCTCATGTTAAAACAGAATCCTTTTTGGATACAGTGGCATGGCTATGCATTTATGAGTGAATATTTGCGATGATGGGAATAGATGATGCTAATCAAAGGTAGTTTCCGTCTTAGCACTTATAAGAAAAGTTTAAATTGCTAGGATATTATAATCATTGAGGTAATTGAGGAAGATATGACATAAGATAGTTTCGAATGGCACTTTGAGACAAAGTGTGTGCTAGTGATTAAAGGAGTTCAACTTGAGAAGTTCATTTATTCACAGCAGGGCAACATGATAATGAAGGAGTACGTGAATCATTTTAATGAGCTTTCCAAGTTTAGATTGGATTTAAACGACACTCCAGTAAAGAAGGATATGAAGTTCGCTAAGGGAAAATTACATCTAGATTCGACATATAAACTGTCCCACTTTTCCGTATAGTTCGAACGGACGCTTTACCACGCTTGTCCGGTCCAAATTGAATAGAAAGGCAGATAGTAATGAAAATAAAGTGGAAAGAAGATAGAAGAAAAATAGAACAACACGGAATCTCACAATGGAAACGAATAGTCTATAATATAGAACAAATCTTTACATAAACAGAATCTGTAATTTATATATATATATAGACTTCAATCAGAGTATACTAACCTATTCAGCATGGACAGTTATAACAACTTGCCCTTACAATTGCTGATAAATACAACTAAATGCAACGAAATATATTCATCTACGTGAATACGACTCTGGGCCTCCAGCTCCTCTCCTGAAGCTCTACTCCTTCCAGCTAAACCTGGAACATGCTTGGTCTGACCCGAGCATATAGGAAAAACGACGTCCGGGTCAGTCTGGTAAAACCAGCGTGAGAATTTAAATCACAAGGAATTTTATTCGTTATAACTTTCAAAATCCTTTTTAAAATCAAAAGTATCCCGTAAGACCACGCCATATATAAACACGACGAGTTTTTCCCTTATGGTAACCAAAACACCTTTTATAGAAAATCCAGTGATATTATAATAGTGTCTAAGTACAAATACTTATTCAAACAGCTAAAAAAATTATATTAACTAAATTCCAGCATACTAGGCTCTACAACCAAAACTGTAAAGGCACGTATTGGAGAATGGATTCCATACGAATGACAAGGCACTAGGGTACTACCTATCACAGTACACGTCTAGAATCAGTGTACCGAGGACCACGCCCGGATCCCCTACAATACAAGGCCGGACTATCCCTAACCTGGATAAACAGATTATGCTATCACCCTGGGTGTTCCCACCCTCTTTCGAGCTCCTTCCACGTATTGTGGTGATAAAAAGATATACAAGATTATGTAGAAAGGTGATAAACATACCCTACTTGGGTGTGACCCACTTAGCCTTGCTGCATCTTCCCTGATTTTCAGTCATTTCCAGTTGATGAGGCTTGAGGCAACGATTACCTTTAAAGGAAGTTTTCACTTGAAATGCTCATTGTCCTCCAATGACAATGTATTGATAGCATTCATCCATAAAAGTCCATTCTGGGTCCGAACGGAACCAAATACACTATTCCTACTGCATCCATTTTGGAATCATCCTCGGGATCAGTAGCGATTAACCCTTGCACTTCAATGCTCCATCTTAGACTCCATGCTCTTGTCTTCATTCGAAAACGTATTTGTTGGATCGAAGTGGTTTGTGGATAACTTATCCGATCCCAGTTTCTTCGAAACAACGTTCGATATTTTTCGGTAAACTCAACCCCGGTTCTTTAGGAAATAAACAGACAAAGATAAGATCGGAGGTCACCTCCTAAGTGGATGGATTTCCTTATCATCATCCTAGAAGAACGAAACGAGTTTATATGTGTAGCATAGCACCTCGAACGGTAACTGTACCACGTAATTCCCGTGTTTCTTCTAGATATGCCCAAAGTTATATTTTTGGGTCAAGATTTGATAGTCGGTTATTCAACTATTAAACATACAATCATCCAAACAAAGGTTTCATTTTCCATTGAAAACATTAAGCCTTCGATAAATGCAAAATAACTTAATCAAACAGTCTCATCGCGTAAGTACATTCACAAACCATTTATTTCAAAATATTTGAAACCCTTTTAAAAATAAATATGGAAAGCACCACTGTGGTATCTACCATGGATTCACACCTCAATTGTTATGTCTCTATTCCAGAGAAATCCAAATCTTAACTGCAGGCACTCTCTCCTCCGATTACGCCATGAAAGCATACCATCACTTTTCAAAAACTTTATTTAATAATTATCTTAAAATAATACCTATAAAGTTTCTGTATAACTTTATAGATAAACTAGAAAAATATCCTTTTACGGATCTCAACTATTCACAAAACTCCACTTTCAGATCATCAAATCGTTTATAGCCCTCTTTTCCCTAAAATCATTCCAAACCAAACTTCTTTTATACTATCCAAATCATTTATTACCTTTTCAATTTCCAGGTTCTCTTTCCAATTTATACAACTTCTTTTATAAATTCTTTTTGTATAACATCACTTTTAAATAAACTTTACTTAATTAAGTGACTTTGATAACAGTAGGACACTCTCAACAAACCAAGTTATAACATTTACCCTTCTTCGTTTTAGTTAACTTTAAACCTTATTCAAACAATAACTTTAAAATAATTTTAATAACATAATTAACTATCCCCATTAAATACTTAAATAAAATATAATTTATAACATTTTAAATATTAATTACCTAACTTTAAAATAATAAATAAATATTCTTAAATAACTTTTAAGAATAATATTAGTAAAATAATTATCTTAAAATCATTACTAAAACAATTATTAATTACCTTTTTAAAACAAATAATAATTATCTTTAATATCCTTGTTAATAAATAAGAAATTTTCCTTCAATTTACTTGTAAAAATCAGCTTTAGAAAAAGGCTTAGCCACTCAATGGGAATTAATCGAGTCAACATTAGTTCCATTAACTATCCAAATCATAGTCCAGGTATTTACATAACATCATATATGTAAATTAAATTTACAATTAACAAGCAATTGTCAACACAATACTTATCCAATATTAGCCAATATGAAATGTAATTAAGTGTCCACGCTAATGTAATAGCAGAATGGGGTTTATTTCTGCTAAATAAATGTCAGGTTACTTATCCAATTAATAATAGCAGAATGATGATTTATTCTATTAAATAGGGTCCAATTAATATAATTAGCGGAACGGTATTTTATTCCGCTGACAAATGTCCAATTCACTTAATTCAATCCAATTTATCTTAACAGTATATTATTTGGCCAAACAATCATCAATAATTAACGTATATAAATTTAAACGACGCTATTACTTAAAATAACGTGATTTAAATTCTGTCCATATTAATATGTCATAAATCTATATTTGTCCCAAAGTTGTCAATAAATTATACAACAACATGCTACTCGTCAATATGATTCCATTGCAAAAATCCATGTGCAAAATGGATATCATATGAACAAGTTATGCAATTCATAATCAAACAACATTTATATATATTTAAATAAGAAACCCAATTTAAATCCTTACCCAAACACATTTGGGCCAAGCCCAAAACAACAAGACCGCATCCACGTGCATCCCCTCTTCTTCCAGACTTCGTTCCTTCTCCCCTCTTTTTTTCCCACCTGAGCTTCTGGAACCCATCGGTGCACCACTGTTGTGCACGTGTACAACCACCAACGCCGATCGATCAACCAACGAAGACCACTAGCATGACCCAAATGACGAGCCAGATCCAATGGCACCACTGCCTCCTCCTCTCGCTCCCTGGTTCTAATTCCAATCCAAAAAGTCAACGCCCAGGAATGCGACCAACCAAAAAATCATGATACAAAATCTCACCGAATCCTACCAAAATCAGCCCGAAGATACTCCTCTCCATGCCAAACACAAATCCAACCTCCAAATCTTCCATCTGTCCTTGAATCCAAGGAAAATCTAAACCCTAATTTAGGACGAACGTCGCCGACCATCACAGAATACTACCAAACCTTCATCAAAAATCCCACAACCCCTTATGAACCTAATGATGCCTATGCCATCGAGTAAATCCTTTCGGATCAGGAGAAAACAATTTTTGAAATAAATGAACATTAATCTCGCCTTACTGTAATTTAATGATCCCTCTGTCGTTGCTCAATGAAATTCCAGGCGATGAGTTTCTAAAAATAGCTAACGAGATATCGAGCAACTTCATAGTTAAGGGTTTCAGCTAATATAGGCCAGATTGGAGAAATTTGATTTTTAAGTAGAGAAAGGAAGTTTATTTCCTATGGTTAGGATAGGAATGTATTACAGTAAAAAATTAACAAGTGTACGAATGAAATGAAGAAAACCGAAGCTGCTCTATGTCCATCCTTGATATATATAGCCAACCAAACATCATCTTGCCCGACTAGATGAGGTAAACAAAGAACAAAAGGCACTGCTATGAGGCAAGATGGTGATTGAGAATTTTTTTACAGGCTTTATACATTTTCAGAAAATCTTTTTTTTCAATGAGGCTAATTTGATTTTTTTGTGTATTGATTTGATTTTATAAGTTGATTTAATCTTTTGTACGCTTGAATTGATGTTTTGCATCATGATGCTTATATATATATATATATATATATATATATATATATATATATATATATATATATATATATGACACACATATATACATATAAATACACATCTTCTTATATTCACGTTCCCATATACATTATTTTTCACATACATTAAGTACATACTTACATTAGACATATGCATGTTCACCTATGCATATATACATTTATAGATTTACATATATACTACTTTGTCCATATATGTATTTACCCATCTACATATTTACATGTATGTATACATACACACACACACATGTGTGTGTGTGTGTGTGTGTGTGTGTGTGTGTATTTACATATACGTATATATACATTATAGATTTCCAGATGCGCTATATTTACAAACATATGTACCAATTTATATATATACTTATATATATTTGCCATATTCATTTCTATTTTTCATGGATCAATTTTATTCATGTAATACCCATTTGAATTTGTTTTCAATTTATATGTATATTTATTCTGTTGTTATACATACATATATAAGAAATTCAAACTAAATCAATTTCTAATTTATAAATTAAAATCTGAAAATTTAAAATACTATATTGGTTTTTAAAACAATATATTATTATTGATTGTTATTTAACAGGGATTTATTCTGATTAAAATACCGTATTATTTAATATTCAAAATTAATATTCAAAACTCAAGACGACAAAAATTCCGGGTCGTAACATAGACACATTTCGATGGTGCCACGTTTAAGAGCTTAGTAAGCATGAAAATGTGAATATAGATTCTAAAAAGGTCACGGAGAAGCTAAAGAATGGAAGTGTGACGACCACACTACACCTCCGATATCTAAAGCAACATGTATAGTGTGTTGCGACGATACTCAATCGACGTAGGACGATTGTCACGGATTAGTAAAATAATAAAATCTCCAAATTAGAATTTTTGTATATCTCATAATGAATCGAATAATATAATAATCATCACAAATATAAAACAGACGAGAAAGTAATAACTAAATGAACCATATAATTGTTGGAACCATGCCAGCCCGCAGTGGAAGATATAAGTGAATTTATTTTTTTTTACCATATTGGATCTTTATTGGGCCCATGAAGCCTAATTTATGTAGAACATTTCTAAGTTTAATTTAAATAAAATCATGTATTTTATTTAAATTTACAATTTTAATATGAAATTTATTTGATTTTGATTTCACTTAATATATAAACATACATGTGCATCAAATGCATATATGTCTGTGTGTGCATGTGCGACATGATATTCCATGTAACGTATAACATTCTCGCATATAGATGACGGGATTTACATCACAATGGACACATTAGCTCATTCTATGTGTATTGTTGTCCAAATGTGTGCATATTCTTATAGTTATTTATTTAGATCTTCCTTCAATCAATCAACCGACCAATCAACCAACTAGTCAATCAACCATTAATTTATATCTTTATTTATGTCTCTTAAATTGGTTCATATATATTATGAAAACTATTATAGATATGTATGTATGTATGTAATAACCAAATAATTATACATATGTTTATATACTATGAAATTATTAATATATATATATATATATATATATATATATTAAAGTAACACGATTATATGTACACATGTACACATGTATAAATTAAAATAAATATATATAGTAATATTTTAAACATACTATATCAAAATACATTACAGATCTAAAAATTATTATAATTTTATTTTATTAATATATAAATATATGTTATTAATTAATCAAACTATTATAAGTAATTAATATAATATAATTATTTATAAAATATTTTAAAATTTAAATTTTTCAAAAACTAAGAATGATAATTTATAGCTTGTGAAAATTTTCTAGAATCTTTTGAGTTAAATTAATATTTTTGATAATTAATTATTTTTTAGTCAAAAAATAAAATAATATTAAAACTATAAGTAAATGATTAAAAATTCTGAATCTTTTTGAAAGCATCTATGACGTATATGTAGTTAAATTAAAATTGAATTTTAAAAACATAATTTATATCATACCAATTTATTAGTTCATACAATGATTAAATAATAATAAAAATTATCTAATAATTTTCTAAAATTTATTTTCAAATACTAATATTCATAATTATTGCAGATACACATTAAAAATTATTAGATCAAATAATTATGTGGTAGAGACATACATACATTAATACAATTCAATTTGTTTACTTATTCCAACACACACATATACGGACAGAATAATATTAATAATTAAAATCATAATAATTTGACAAAGCATTTTAGATTCCTAAAAAAGATTATTTTTAATTTGATAAGCTTATGAACATAACCAATCAATATCGTGGCAATGTCATTACTTATAGAAATCTCACTTAACTAACAATATTGCAAAATATATAAACATGTATAGAAGTAACATATAATTATTCAAAATTATACATCTTAAATGAACTAAAAAGTTGTCTGAAATTAATGCCCTTGAATCCACATTGAATGGTGAATCTGTTCCTCTCGATTTGACGGATTGCTAGCCCTAAAACCGCAGACCTTTACTATAAAATAGCTATGGATTTTATTTGATTTGAGAATTAATGGGGCTAAGAGGGGTTTGGTTTGGTCATTAGAATGAAGGAGGAGGCGGCTCCAAAAATCACATTATATGTTAGGATTAGAGAAGTATTTATAATGGTTGAGAAAGAGAAAAGACGATCATGTCTTTCGTTTTCTTACCCAGTCTCCACTATCTGTTTAAAACCCAATCTGCCCTCATCTTTAGCTGCATATAATTGCAGCCAAAAATCTCTCCCAAATCTATGTATTAATACCTCATTTAAGCCCAAACAAATACAATAATTAAATCTAATTTATTTTCTTATCAATATCTCAAATTGATTGACATATTTGTAATATTATATATATAGAAAAAATATTTATTTCTCAAATCATATTAATTAATATTTCATGAATATTAATTAATTTATAGTAACCATAGACTAGTTAAATCATTCGGCCCAAAGAGAATTCATCATTTCAATTATGTGACTCTTATGTGTATATTCGATAGCAGGTGGTGTGACATTATGGCTAAATTTATCGCTTGCTTAGTTTCGGTGAAATATAATTTTAGTTTAATAAGCGTTACCCAGTTGCGACATTTACTTACACCAATTATGTTCGTTAAAAATATATCACTTTGGACTTATGGAATTTGGTAATGGTCAAAATTCCAATACTGTCCACATTCAATTCTATAATCAAAACCAAAGTCCTTGGTTCAATAATAACAGTATTAACTGAAATGCTCTGACCAAAGACTCTGACTTTGAGTTGACTTAAGTTGACTTTGTAGGATCTAGATTAACCCTAGAGGGGGGGGTGAATAGGGTTATAGCAAATTTTCTCGATTCAAACGCAGAAATAAACTACAGAAATAAATATGCAGTAAAGTAAATCACACACAAAATTTACCCAGCTTCAGCAACCCCTTCCTACTGCTGCATTCACAGATTTCTATTAGAATTAAACAGTATCACGCTTACAAACACTCTACTAGACTCGCAGACATTTGCTCCACGCTCACAAACACTCTACTAGACTCGCACACCCTGCTCGCAAACATTTGCTCCACGCTCACAAACACTCTACTAGACTCGCACACCCTGCTCGCAAACATTTGCTCTACGCTCACAAACACTCTACTAGACTCGCACACCCTGCTCCGCCTATAGAGTTTCGCTTACTCGCAAACTTTGCCTCCCGCCTATAGAGCTTCGCTTACTCGCAAACTCTGCTCCCGCCTACAATAGAATTTTGCAAACTCGCACACCCTGCTCACTGAACTAATTCTAACTAGACAATCTGACACTTCCTAAACCCTAGGTGGTGATTTACAAAGTTTTGATTCGAAAAATAAAAACGATAATTAAAAGACACATAAATTAACCCTAAACCCTAAAAATAACCCTAATTAAAAAATAAAGCCTTTAGAAAATAAGGCCGGCCCACTTAAACCCGTTCCTTTTTTTTTTTTGTTATCTCCAGCCCGATCCCCTTCTGTCTCGTTCGTGAGAATAATGGCGGGCTTCGTTCTGATTAGGGCTTCGTTCCCTTTGTTCCAGCTAGGGCTTCGGCTCTTTGTTCCAATTAGGGCTTCGGTTTCTTCAATTGATCTGAGATATGTTGCCCTAGCTCGCTACTTCTCTGATGGTTGACTATTGCTCGTTTTGCAGTTGCTCGATCGAGTTCGTTGCTTGTGAATTCGGTATGTACTGTCTCCTTTTGCTTTTCTAAGTTGATACTTGAACTCGATAATTTAATTTGCCAGTGATGATTGGGTTATATATGCGTTCGAACTCCTTGAATTACGTTCGTCTGAATATAGTTGAATTTGTCAATAGTCGTTCGATCTTGCATTGATGCTTGGGATTGATCTGACTTTGTCAATTTCGTATTTTTGGTAGCTTGATTCACACGGTATTGATTTGATTTCGTGATCAATTTTTCTTGGCTACCACGGTGAACACTTGTTTGACTTTGACAATACTGATTTCGTGAATTTTCACTTTGTTGACTTGTTCATCATTGAATTTGCGATTCACTGTCACTTCGGCCTTGATACCGAGTGTTTACTTCGGCCATTTGATTTTCTAAACTTCTGGATATTGTGGGATGCCGTCTCCATTTGGTTGTTGCAGTATTCATTGTTGTTGTGTTCCTCACTGATGCATTGTTGTAACTCCATCTTGACTTAGGCTTTTTCACTGTAGCAGATGCTACACTTGTTCATGTATATATTGCTCTGTTTCACTGGTGGCCTATGTGCATGCTTCACTGTTCTTTGCATTTGTTCATATGAGTCTGCTCACTGTTGTTTGTACCTGTACATATATGTATACCGAGTTTGCATTTGATTTTGTAGTTTGGTGTCATGTTTGCTTTGAGTCTGCAACTTGGAGTCTGCAACTAGTAGCTGGACTTGATTATGTTTTGATTCAAAGACTTCTGTTCACCTGCATGTATTGTTGATTCATAGTGATATTCGTTCATTTGTGTTTCACTGGTAGCACTTGAGTTGTTGCAGTTGATTTAGTTGTTCCCTGTTGAGTCTTTGGTGATGCTTCACCTGTTATGTTCATGTTGGCACTAGTTGTTGGGTCTGTTGCATGAGTCCTAGTCATTTGCACTTGCAGTTGGTTACTTGATTCAATTGTGTTGTTCATGTCATGTTGTGTACTTCAGGTTGGTCACTGATGCATTCATGTACACTGCATTCATGTTCAAAGACTGCTACTTGTTTTTTGTACCCTTTGTTGTTCATCTGCATTGTTGCCTTGTTGACTGTTGCATACATGAACTGTTTTGTTCTTTGTGCTTCGACTCTGTCATTTTCTTTTATGTTCACTGGCCTGTACATTTGAGTTGCAGTGAGCTCGACATTGTTGTTTACTTCACCACTGACTTGATGCTGCATACATGTTTGTTGCATTCCCTTTTTGCTGTTGCTATCCACATTGAACTGCTTTTGATGCACTTTTGAACTTTGTTGCATTCATGTCCTTGCAGTCTTCATGACTGTACTGTTGCAGTCGAGTTGTATTCAAGTACACTTGTGGCTTGAACTGGAACTGTTTGTAGTCAATTGCTTTGTCTATTTGCCTTGAGTTGAACCTATCTTGGTTTTGACCTTGTTTTTGATTTCTGTGCTTTTGTTTGATTTTTTTGCACACGAGTTGGCGAGGCAGTGCACACGTATACGAATGTACACGTGTGTACTGCAGCCACTCATAGTTACCTGTCCCTGATAAAAATACTGATATGCACAGATATTGCACAGTCAAAAATGATGACGAACAACCCAAATAACTGAGGCAAACAATGTTTTCAAAATCATCGTTTCTTCCAAATTTCAAAAATATTTCTCTTTCAATTTTACTGCGTTTGAAAATATTTTTGCAGATTACTCAGATGCTGGATTCAAACTGGATTATAGTTGAAGACAAAAATATGAGTGTGAGTGATATGTAGTAAGGTTGTGATGTAAATGTGAAATGTCATGTATTGTAGTCAAAATTGTATATGTATAGTGAGAGCTTGAAATTGTACTATCAAAGTTGTAATAAATATTTGTTTGAATAAAAATTTCTGTTTGAATTCAAAATCTGTTTAACTTGTTCTGTTTGAATTCAAATTCGAATTCTGTGTAATTTAATTTTATTCAACAAATATTTATTTAATCTATGAAAAAACAAAATAGTACATTACCAAATACATACTATTCAAAATTGTAATAAATATTTGTTTGAATAAAATTTCTGTTTGAATTCAAATTCAAATTCTGTGTAATTTATTTTATTCAACAAATATTTATTTATTCTATGAAAAATAGTACATTAACAAATACATTTAAATGAATGTATATATGTTTATTATCATCAAACAAAAATCATATAGCGCAAAGCGCATATTCAACAATCTCCCCCTTTTGATGATAACAAACATATATTTAAGATTTTGAATATATTAAATGTATTTGATAATTTCATTTGCTCCCCCTATTTGAATGCTTCCTTTTTATGTGATACTCCCCCTACATATATGGCTCCCCCTACATATATGCATACAAATAAAAATATGTAAATGAGCCTATATGCAAAGTGAAAATTATTTGACCTTTGCTTGATTCTATTTGACAAAATCTTAACTTTTCTCTCCCCCTTTTGTTATCAGCAAAAGAATAACAGTGTTATAAAAATAGGGATGAAGTTATAGACATGAATCAAATATTTAACTCAATTAAATATAAATATCAAATTTCAATAAAACTCAAACAAAAATCATAATTACCCTTGTCAAGCGCATATTCCACTTTCAGAAGTGATGGAGATAGAATCATCAAAAATTCATATAGATATGTCTATTTGTGGTATATTTATTTCTGGAAATTTGAATATCTACTAACCATGCATAACCGTTAGGACTTTTAAATGAGATTAGTAGTATTCCAATTTAATTTAAAGAATGAAATCAAGTATCTTCTAACCACGCATGACCGTGAGGACTTTTAAATGGGATTAGAATCAACTTGTCTATTAAATCAATTATTTTTGATATGCGTTCCATACATGCATAACCGCGAGGACTTTTAAATGAGCATGGAAGCACATAATCAAAAATCCAAGTAATTCACCCATGCATAACCGTGAGGACTTTTAAATGAGAGTGAATACTTTGGATATTTATTTTTAATTGCTGAATATAATAAGTTGAAGCACGAATAATTTCCTTCACAGATTTAAAGATATTGAAGAACAAATGATTTCCTTTGTAAACTACCACAAATTTACATACTAAATATGATCTTGAAGAGTGACGGTCGATAGAAAGATGATAGAAATAGAAATGGTCATGGAATTATTACCCAACAAAAAGTTTTTATAACTCTTGTTATGAAATTCTAAAGAAATTTTCTAATTATACTTTCTCGAGTTATAATATATGATAAATATCAACACTCATCTCTTTTTCAATCACTATTCATCTTTTCGATAATCAAAGAGAGTTAGATTAGTCAAAAATTTGTCATTTAAAAACAAATTAAACATTATAAAATCAATTTTTCAAAAATGATTAATCTGTAAATATGGTCAAACATGATTTTCTCGAGGGGGGTTTATCAGAAAATTTTCTGCTATTTGAAAAATTATTTCAAGTGAAAAATATGCAGATATTTTCTTTTAAAAAAAACGATGCAGCAAATGAATGTTTTAAAAAAAAAAAATCACGTTACACTTAGTAATTTTTTCTATCAACCATATTACCAGTGTAATCTGCATCTGAATTTAAATTTCACTCAATATTCACTCGTTGAACCATGAAGTGTGCACCAAAAATTTCAAACATAACATCCTTCTTTTGAATTTGAATTTAAGCCGTGTTAACATTCAAACAAATATCATGATGTTAATTTCAGAAACCATAGAATAAACAATTATATTCATGAGTAATCAACAGTCAATCAACATCATAATTATTTCAAAAACAATTTCTTAAAATCCTTTTTCTCATGAATTTGAAATCGTGCAAATTTACAAGCAGTGACCAAAATGTCAGAACCAATATATCTACGTGTAGCATGAGTAACCATCATTTGACCGAACAAATTTATAAATTAGTTCAAAATTGAAAATCTGATTGGTCATCATTTAAGCACAAATCAATGTCATAAATAAGAACAAGTCAAAAAATCGTATCAATTAAGTCCGAAACAGTCAACCATCATAATTACTCCAAGTAATTCTATTTAAAGATGATTAGTCAATATTTTAAAAAATCATAGCATCAAAATCATCATCTTTTGTTCATCTCAAAATTGGCTGATTTTAATTTAGAGTATGGTGCAGATAATCACATTTAAAAACAATTACCTGTTTTACCTTTACGATAATTTTTCGTGATTGCCCATTGTGATTCTGTCACCTTTATACTAGGCTAAGGAACTTTGCTTTGTCGCCCGTTGTGTTTCTGGAACAGCCGAAATCCAGTGAACACTGTTGTTGTTCGTTAGCCTGCCACCACACCTACACGATAAAAGATTTATGTGACCTATTTGTTTTTATAGGCCCATTGTTGTTAGTGGCAGAATATGAAAAATATGTTTTTGGAGACTCAAAACTATTTATATATGTTCCTTTTGGCACCCAAATTTGTTTGACTTTCAAAGATTTTATATTTGTGCCTTTTGGAACCCAAATTGGTATAGTTTTCACGTGTTTGGGTCTATACCAACAATTATTTCGATTATGTCCAAATTCTCTACAAAACGAGCTCATTAAATTGACTTGATTAAATTTTGTGTTCCTATGACTATGATTTTCAACATAATTTCCAATTATTTCAGATCGAGCAAAAACACTTTTACCTTTTGCATTATCATCATTTTGTGATTTCCCAAAGCCTAGTCCTTTTCTATTGTTAGCAAAAATTTGATTTCCCAATAGCATGTTGAAAGATTTTTCGCCTCTTGAAAAGTTATTCAAAGATTTCTCAAGATTTTGGACTTTGGTTTTTAATGTTGAGTTTTCAGTAACAAGTGAGGTGCATCGATTAATAAAATCCTTTCTCCTAGTGTCGATGGTTTCCTTAAGATTCAAGTTTTCATTTTCAAGACTTTCAAAGTTATTCCTCAGTTTTGATAATTCTGAATCTAAAATCTTACATTTTTTACATTCTAGGTTTTGAATATTTTCAAGTTCAGTTTTTAACCTAAAATTTTCACGAGCAAATTCTCTCCTATCAGATTTCAGTTTTTCAATTTTAGATTCAAGAGTATCCACTACCTTAGTAAGATCAGAACACATAAAAACAAGTTCTTTATAAGAAAACTCACCTGCCTCACTAGATTCGTCGGAGGTTGCTTCTGATTCTGATTTTGCCATGCAACACAAGTTAGCCTCCTCTGAGCTGCTATCCGAAGCTTCCTCTCCTTCTTCATCATCCCAAGTCGCTGCAAATACCTTCTTCGCCTTTTTCTTTTCTTTGTTGTTTTTGAGAAGTGGGCATTTTGGTTTGATGTGGCCAGGCTTGTTGCGGTTATAACACGTCAGTTCATTATCGGAATTTTCGGAATCTTTTGACCTATTGCCCTTTGTTTTCTTCTTGCGTGGCTTGAATCTAGACCATCTTCTAAGATTATTGACAGCCATTGCAAGCTCTTCAATTGGATCTTCTTCATCGCTTTCTTCTTTGCTCTTTAAGGCAATCGTCTTCTTCTTTGGTTCGGAGTTGTTGCGTTCTTCCTTTGCTTTTAACTCAAGCTCATATGTCATCAAGTTGCCAATCAACTCCTCCATGCTTAGCTTACTCAGATCTTTCGATTCTTGGATTGCCGTGACTTTTGCCTCAAAGTTAATTGGTAAGACTCGTAGCACCTTCCTTACAAGCTCTACCTCAGTGAAGACCTTCCCAAGCGCTCTAGCATTGTATACCAAGGTTGAAAAACGTCCAAACATGTCTTTTATGCTCTCGCCTTTGTCCATCACAAAATTTTCGTATTCGTTGCTGAATAGGGCTAGACGAGACTCCTTGACTTGAGAAGTTCCTTCGTGTGTCACCTCCAAAGTATGCCATATTTCCTGTGCTGTTGTACAATGAGAAATTCTATTAAATTCATTTTTATCAAGAGCACATATCAAAGCATTCATGGCTTTAGCATTTGTCGTTTTCAATCTCTTATCGTTGGCATCCCACTTATCCTTAGGTTTAGGAATCTCAGTATCACCAACGATTATAGTGGGAGGTTTATAGCCAGTTTCAATAATATCCCAAACATCATAATCAACTGAACTAAGATAGATACCCATCCTAACTTTCCAATAAGCATAATCGTTCCCATTAAACATGGGTGGCCTAGCAATAGATTGCCCCTCAGAAAAAGCATTATTTTGTAGACTCATGACTCTAGAGTTAAATAAAAAATACACCGGGCTCTGATACCACTTGTAGGATCTAGATTAACCCTAGAGGGGGGGGGGTGAATAGGGTCATAGCAAATTTTCTCGATTCAAACGCAGAAATAAACTACAGAAATAAATATGCAGTAAAGTAAATCACACACAAAATTTACCCAGCTTCGGCAACCCCTGCCTACTGCTGCATTCACAGATTTCTATTAGAATTAAACAGTATCACGCTTACAAACACTCTACTAGACTCGCAGACATTTGCTCCACGCTCACAAACACTCTACTAGACTCGCACACCCTGCTCGCAAACATTTGCTCCACGCTCACAAACACTCTACTAGACTAGCACACCCTGCTCCGCCTATAGAGTTTCGCTTACTCGCAAACTTTGCCTCCCGCCTATAGAGCTTCGCTTACTCGCAAACTCTGCTCCCGCCTACAATAGAATTTTGCAAACTCGCACACCCTGCTCACTGAACTAATTCTAACTAGACAATCTGACACTACCTAAACCCTAGGTGGTGATTTACAAAGTTTTGATTCGAAAAATAAAAACGATAATTAAAAGACACATAAATTAACCCTAAACCCTAAAAATAACCCTAATTAAAAAATAAAGCCTTTAGAAAATAAGGCCGGCCCACTTAAACCCGTTCCTTATTTTTTTTTTTTTTGTTATCTCCAGCCCGATCCCCTTTTGTCTCGTTCGTGAGAATAATGGCGGCTTCGTTCTGATTAGGGCTTCGTTCCCTTTGTTCCAGTTAGGGCTTCGGCTCTTTGTTCCAATTAGGGCTTCGGTTTCTTCAATTGATCTGAAATATGTTGCCCTAGCTCGCTACTTCTCTGATGGTTGACTATTGCTCGTTTTGCAGTTGCTCGATCGAGTTCGTTGCTTGTGAATTCGGTATGTACTGTCTCCTTTTGCTTTTCTAAGTTGATACTTGAACTCGATAATTTAATTTGCCAGTGATGATTGGGTTATATATGCGTTCGAACTCCTTGAATTACGTTCGTCTGAATATAGTTGAATTTGTCAATAGTCGTTCGATCTTGCATTGATGCTTGGGATTGATCTGACTTTGTCAATTTCGTATTTTTGGTAGCTTGATTCACACGGTATTGATTTGATTTCGTGATCAATTTTGCTTGGCTACCACGGTGAACACTTGTTTGACTTTGACAATACTGATTTCGTGAATTTTCACTTTGTTGACTTGTTCATCATTGAATTTGCGATTCACTGTCACTTCGGCCTTGATACCGAGTGTTTACTTCGGCCATTTGATTTTCTAAACTTTTGGATATTGTGGGATGCCATCTCCATTTGGTTGTTGCAGTATTCATTGTTGTTGTGTTCCTCACTGATGCATTGTTGTAACTCCATCTTGACTTAGGCTTTTTCACTGTAGCAGATGCTACACTTGTTCATGTATATATTGCTTTGTTTCACTGGTGGCCTATGTGCATGCTTCACTGTTCTTTGCATTTGTTCATATGAGTCTGCTCACTGTTGTTTGTACCTGTACATATATGTATACTGAGTTTGCATTTGATTTTGTAGTTTGGTGTCATGTTTGCTTTGAGTCTGCAACTTGGAGTCTGCAACTAGTAGCTGGACTTGATTATGTTTTGATTCAAAGACTTCTGTTCACCTGCATGTATTGTTGATTCATAGTGATATTCGTTCATTTGTGTTTCACTGGTAGCACTTGAGTTGTTGCAGTTGATTTAGTTGTTCCCTGTTGAGTCTTTGGTGATGCTTCACCTGTTATGTTCATGTTGGCACTAGTTGTTGGGTCTGTTGCATGAGTCCTGGTCATTTGCACTTGCAGTTGGTTACTTGATTCAATTGTGTTGTTCATGTCATGTTGTGTACTTCAGGTTGGTCACTGATGCATTCATGTACACTGCATTCATGTTCAAAGACTGCTACTTGTTTTTTGTACCCTTTGTTGTTCATCTGCATTGTTGCCTTGTTGACTGTTGCATACATGAACTGTTTTGTTCTTTGTGCTTCGACTCTGTCATTTTCTTTTATGTTCACTGGCCTGTACATTTGAGTTGCAGTGAGCTCGACATTGTTGTTTACTTCACCACTGACTTGATGCTGCATACATGTTTGTTGCAGTCCCTTTTTGCTGTTGCTATCCACATTGAACTGCTTTTGATGCACTTTTGAACTTTGTTGCATTCATGTCCTTGCAGTATTCATGACTGTACTGTTGCAGTCGAGTTGTATTCATGTACACTTATGGCTTGAACTGGAACTGTTTGTAGTCAATTGCTTTGTCTATTTGCCTTGAGTTGAACCTATCTTGGTTTTGACCTTGTTTTTGATTTCTGTGCTTTTGTTTGATTTTTTTGCACACGAGTTGGCGAGGCAGTGCACACGTATACGAATGTACACGTGTGTACTGCAGCCACTCATAGTTACCTGTCCCTGATAAAAATACTGATATGCACAGATATTGCACAGTCAAAAATGATGACGAACAACCCAAATAACTGAGGCAAACAATGTTTTCAAAATCATCGTTTCTTTCAAATTTCAAAAATATTTCTCTTTCAATTTTACTGCGTTTGAAAATATTTTTGCAGATTACTCAGATGCTGGATTCAAACTGGATTATAGTTGAAGACAAAAATATGAGTGTGAGTGATATGTAGTAAGGTTATGATGTAAATGTGAAATGTCATGTATTGTAGTCAAAATTGTATATGTATAGTGAGAGCTTGAAATTGTACTATCAAAGTTGTAATAAATATTTGTTTGAATAAAAATTTCTGTTTGAATTCAAAATCTGTTTAACTTGTTCTGTTTGAATTCAAATTCGAATTCTGTGTAATTTAATTTTATTCAACAAATATTTATTTAATCTATGAAAAAACAAAATAGTACATTACCAAATACATACTATTCAAAATTGTAATAAATATTTGTTTGAATAAAATTTCTGTTTGAATTCAAATTCAAATTCTGTGTAATTTATTTTATTCAACAAATATTTATTTGTTCTATGAAAAATAGTACATTAACAAATACATTTAAATGAATGTATATATGTTTATTATCATCAAACAAAAATCATATAGTGCAAAGCGCATATTCAACAGACTTTGATACTAACCCCATGTAACAGAGGAGACGAATCCTCTCTTGAATAGTGTTTCACTTTCAATACTTCCACTCGACCCAACTATAGTCACCCGATGGAACGCCATGCCATGATTTGACTGTAAATAAAAACAGAGCTTTCATATTAAAGATCCACAGTATTATCAGTCAAGTAAACTGTGTAAACCAGTCACATCGATATTTTCTGTTTGACCTTCGATATATTAACCAACAGAAAACTATCGAGTGAGTCATTCAATGGTTATTCAATAACTATCAGTACGCAATCTTTACGTGCACCTTACAGCCATAAGTAATATACTGCTCGACATTTGGAGAGCATTAAGTACTCCAACCATAATAAATACATCGATATCTAGTCTCAATGCATCTTGACTAGGAACTTTTAAAATGGTATATTTAATTTAACCATGATCTCACGGTTACAATACTTTTAACTACTATCACAACACATATCATTTATAGATTCTATTAATATACTTTTAATTAAATTAATTAATTAATATAACCACATAATTTCAAGTATATAATAGAAAAAAAACACATTTGTTTCAAACAATATTGGTCAACGAGTTAGATATATGTAACAAATTACATAGTTGCCCCTAAGGAATACCCCTGACTCTATTAATCTCCCCCTTACATGTAGGATTAATTATGGAATCTTATTGCAACTTCTTTAATTGTTTTCTTTAAAACCATTTGGGTCGTCGATCCCTTTGTGAATGGGTATGCTATTATATTTCAATTATCTACTCTGTCAATTAACTCTCTCTGATGGTGATAAACTATTTTATCGTGTAGAACAATTCAGAGTATGTCTCTCGACTTTTAGTGAGCATTTTATCCTATTATGAACTATATAGTGACATTGTCATCATATAACAATCTTATGGGATTCTCAACATTTGGAATCACCCTTGCTCAGTTACAAATTTGTGCATTTATTATATATATATATATATATATATATATATGCATTGTTTTTATTGTGCCGCTATTCAAGTCAATGAATCGACCATAATATCTTCCAGTTGGAACATTTCCAACTTAAAGATCCTTAACTAGAATTTATTATTGATACATTATACTCAATACATTAATGAAGTTCGAATCCGAACACTCCTTTATAAGGAGTTCATTGCTTCTGCAAATGATTCTCTTGTATTTCACAAATATATGAGAATACTCCAAACTACCATTTAGTGAAATCAATTTGGATTTGGTATTTTCTTCATGTATCAAATACATAAACAAATCACAATATCGTAGAAAACATAAGTTGTATGATAATTCCTATTACCGATGCATAAGGAACTCATCTCACATGTTCCATTTTAAACAATTTAATAAGGTGTCTTTGCATATCGATTTGGGACATTTCCAGTTGCTTTTATACTCACTATAAAAGACATTATTTACAATCCAAAGTTGAGTATTAAAACAACTGAGGTTGACTTTAACAAAGTACATCGTTAAAATCAACAACGTGTTGTTTACTTATAGTTTAGAAATATCAATGTACCTTTTAACGTTCTTTCTTATGAACACACGCTTCCTCTGTATTTTGATAGATAATCAAACGATTTGATATTTCTATCAAAATATATTTTCAATTTTAATGCTTATAAAATGATACTTTCCATCATTTCTTGGATCATATCAAAAGACTCACAAACTGAATATTATTCCCACTGACTTTGAGACATTTTTGTTTATTATGTGTAAATAGTTTACTCTAAATCATTTTATTTTAATACATATGTACTAAACATAAAGTGATACTGTGTGGTAATTTTGTGAGTAAATCCGAATTAACTTGAACAAGTTGAAATTTTGAAACCTATTACGCTAATTTTAACAATTGAAATTTACGATATTATTCTTATATAAACATTGCTTATTTAATTTCAACTGCATTAGTCTTGCTGATAAAGATACAATCACTGCCGATGCATCACCTCCCTTTGGTTACTAATACCAAAGTCATATTTTGATAGTATACATGGAATTCTTTTAGGTTTGCACATCATGCCATATCGTAGAGTCAACATTCTTAATGGCTTAGTTTGACAACCGAGGATTATATATATTCGATATTGATAAGAAACTCATAGTTTATCTTCAATGTGCGAAAATACTTACTTGACACCCTAATGCGACGTGTTCGTTTAGGTTAGTCAATTTCATTTCATCTCATTTAATCAGTTCTATCTATTAATCATATCCAATTCCATTTTACTACCAATAATTCCTTAAAGAAATTCCTTCACAATGAAGTTGGTATTTCTTGAAACAACAGTTGTTTCTCAGTGCAACGGAATAAGTATTCATAAATGTTTTATTAATTTCTTTATTTATAGAAATAATTTGGTTTTAGTTTACAAAATTTATGTTCAAAACATAAATATGTCATCCGATAATAGTCTATCCCAGTCCTTTTAGAGAGATTCAAACAAGATCCTTCACGAATAATTATTACGCGCAATCTTTAGACTTGCATAGCATGCCAACTCCTTAACCTAGGATGTGTTGGAGTTAAACCCTTATCTTGTGTGATTTTGTAAACTGTTATTTAGATGAAATAATATTAACATTGTTTACTAATCTTAAGTACATGACCCTGTAGAAAGAAACTAACTCAACTTCACTAACAATTAACCGTACATTGTCCAACAAAGTTAAATTACTCCTTATCGATGCATCATTATGTATCACAAGGAGAAATGACTTTTGAGATTGAATCTTTATTCATTTTTAGGTACTTTCGGAACATATTCCAATATACTTACTCATTCGATCAAACGGAAACATTTCTATCGCATGTTATTTTGTTTACTTCTATTTCATACTCTATGAGTTTACCATAGATATACTACACATATCGATGTCGGTGATAACTCATAGGTGAATGTAACAAAGTATACGGAATCGTTTTGGTATTAATAGACTTGCAATTGCATACATCAATATATATACACACACAAACATACATATATCAATCCGAAGAGTTCATCAACTTTATGATGCTCTCATTAAATGGGTGCATATCTGTTAATTGTTTGAGATATAATTAGCTAATATCACATGATTCATAATCATACAATAAAATTATTTCTCAAAACTACGGCTTAATCTATAATTCTAAATGATTTTAATAATTTTAAATGCTACTGTATTTTCTAATGCCTCACTTTTTTATGAAAACAAATAACACATTAAGTTCTATTCCATAACGAATATTTATAGTATTCACATTGAAATGTAATTACTTTTATTTTTCAATCGATAATAAAAAATAGCCATTATTTCATAAATAATGTTTGGTATATTTTATGAAAGCAATTTTCATAATTTGATGCAATTAATTAGTGCTATATGACATGCTCCTACTACTTCCGTCATTACTATAATAGCATACTAAATTTGAAGGTCCATCATTCACTTAGTATAGTTTATTTATTTTATATACTGTAACTAGTTTTCGGTGGAGAGTTCTATGATCAATTATCCCGAACTCAAAAAAATAAATCTCATAGAAAATAATTTTCTATAGGAAATTACATTTTGGAATCGAATTCTCATTTTATTCAAACGTTGAGTATCATATCATATTATTTCAATTCTCATTTCTAATGTTTCTTTATAAAGCAGAAGCGTCTATTCAATCTCTTCATCCCAACTGTTAAGTCACAAGTACTCTTGTACATCCGTTATTCTTTTTAAATGTTTTTAAGGACATCAGATATGTTATGCTTTGCGTAAACTGATTAAATTGACATTTCAGTGATCGAGTTCCTAGATTTATATTGTAATTTTGGTTAAGTATTATATTTAACATGATACGATCCTTTGTAATCAATCAAATTGAATACTTGATCTCGCACTAAAGTTTATTTGGATTTTCGGATGAACTAATTTCATCGGAATACTATACATTACCAACTTTGACCATTCATCATATAACATTTACATGCGATTGTATATGGGTCAAATATCCATAGTCTTATATTGCTTTTAGAGTTTGAAACTCATAGAATGCAATACATAGTCTCAACCCAATAAATATGTAAGTGGCCAAACTAAGAATATATTTAGTAGGTGTAAAATCAGGCACTTGCATGGGTGTTGAAACATTAACATGAAATAATATTTTATTGGTGAGTATATGTTATATTTCTATCTGTCGATCTTCAATTCATTTATTTATCTTAATTGATAAACATTTTTATCAATCTTATTAAATGCACAAAGTTATCAACGTATATTATTATAATATTATATAGCATATGTTCTTATATACTATTAGAAAGGCTAAATGTTATTGCTTCATTTTTTTTAATAAGACTCCCACTAGTTTTTTATGTTTCTCCAAAACCTAAGATGAAACATAGAATTTTTTCGACTTCACTATTGGGGTATAAGAACTAGTCTGTCTTGGTATTTCGACCTTAAGTTTGCTCAATAAATCATAGCCCCAAAAATGATGGATAACTCCTTATTGGTTGTATCACATACAACTCCTAACCCATGTTTCCTTGTCTTAATCTCATTTTGACCTTGAGTTTGCTCAACAAACCAAAAGAGATTATTCACTCGTCCCTACCATATTGCAACGGTCTAGGTATAATACATGTACCTTGAGTTTGCTCAATAAATACATATAGTCATCTTACCTCGTCTATTCAATATATCAATAATACTACGCATAACATCCAAACTTGAGTTTGCTCAACAACTAAGGAGTATTCAAGTTATATATATATATATATATATATATATATATATATATATATAGTAGAGGACAACATAGTTTTTGAGATTCATAATCTTCAATATACTATATTGAGTGATATCGACTTATGGAATAATATATTACTTATAAAATACCCTCATGATTCAAGTGTCAGACACATCTAAAATCACGGTATACATACAATACATATGCATTTACTCGTTAAGCCTATTTAGGGTTTCTTACTTTAATTATACATTCATATTATATAAGTTTTATTATTATACAACTTTTGTATTTCATATTAATTATATAATAGTCTAATGTATAATATTACATTAACTAAATCTTATTTAATTAATTTTAGTTAATAAACAATTTAATTAATTTTACTTTTATATTAAACATTTATTACATAGAATAACCTTTATAATAGTACAATATACATACACACATATATATTATTTAATTAATTAACCTTTTAATTTATTTATTTAATTAACCAATTTTAATTAAATTATATTAATTTCAAAATTTATCTTGCATACATGTGTACTTACGTTATCTTAAACAATTTTAAATTAACATATATCAACATATATAATTCATGCATATAACTATTAATTGATTAACTCATTTAATTAATTTATTTTATCAATCTTATTCACAAATTTTAAATTTTGAAATTAATATTTAAATAGTTTCAAACATTTTGAAATTTTCATTACCTTTTCAAATGTTTTGAAAATTTATGTTATATTATAACCTTTTATAATAAACATGTTTTTTGTTTTAATTTTGACTTTTATATAATTAGTTACCTGTCATGCATGTTTAAATAGTTTTTTCATTAATACTTGTACTTAGGTTAGCAACCTGCCATGCATTTTGGCGGCACCTTATCTTTTATGACATATACATATTTACATGTGTGGTCTCCTCTCTTCTAGAGGATCACACATTTTTCTCAAACTATTTTAAATTTAAAAATCTTGTTTTCATTATCAATAGTATTTTGAAAATTAGCCCATGGCCTAATTCGAATTGGACCTTTCTATTAGGGGCAACTTTTGGGTTAACTTTACCATTCAGGCTAGGCTAGTAACCAGGTAGGACATGATACCTGATTATCCGATTCCAATCCTAAACATTACCTTTCTAGACATTGTACAAACTGGCCAAGCTTAATTAATTAGCCCTAATATGACTAATTTAGACCGCATTGGCTATTGGGCTCCGATACCATTGTTGGAACCGAGTTAGCCCACAATGGAAGATGTGGGTGAATTTCAAAAAAATTGCCCTAGTGGATCTTTATTGGGCCAATGAAGCCTAATTTATTTAGAAAATTTCTAAATTTAATTTAAATAAAATCATGTATTTTATTTAAATTTATTATTGTAGTATGAAATTTATTTGATTTTGATTATACTTCGTAAAAATCATACATATACATCATTCACAATGCATATGTGCTTGCATGTGTAACATGATATTTCGTGCAAGGTATAACATGCACGTATATAGATGTTGGAATTTACGCCAAAAGGGACACATTAGCTCATCTTATATGTATTGTATATTGTCCAAATGTATGCATATTCTTATAGTTGTTTTTTTGATCTTCCTTTAATCAACCAACCAATCAATGAGCCAATCAACCAACAAGTTAATCAATCAAATATTAATTTATACCGTAATTTATGTCCCTTAAATTGATTCATATATATTATGAAAACTATTATACACACACACATTTTTTTTTGAAAATGAATACACACACATATAATCAAATAATTACAAAAATATTTATATATTATGAAATTATATTTATATATATTAAAGTAACATGATTATATATACACATGTATACATGTATAAATCAAAATAAATAAATGTAGTAATATTTTAAGCATACTATATCAAAATAAATTACAGATCCAAAAATTATGATAATTTATTTTATTGATATTTATATACTATTAATTAACTAATCAAACTATCACAAGGAATTAATATAAAATAATTATTTATAAAATATTTCAAAATCTATATTTTTTGAAAAACAATAATAGTATTTTATAACTTGTGAAATTTTTGTATAATTTTCTGAGTTAAAATAATATTTTTAATTATTAATTAATTTTCAGTTGAAAAATTAAATAATTTTTAAAAGTATAAGATAATGATTAAAAAATTTGATTTTTTTTGAAAGTTTCTATGATTATTTAATTTAGAAAATTTAAATTAGATTTTCGAAACATAATTTATTATATATGAATTTATTAGTCATACAATGATTAAATAATAATAATAAATATTTTAATTTTAGATATTAATATTCATAATTAGTGCCAATATACATTTGAAAATTATTATATCAAATGATTATGCAATAGAAACAAACATGCATTAATACAATTCATATAAGTCAATTAGTTTACATATTCCAACACACACACATATATGGATAAAATAATATTAATAATTAAAATCACAATAATTTGACAAAGTATTCGGGTTCTTTAAAAAAACTATTTTTAATTTGATAAGCTTATGCGCATCAATATTGTGACAACATCATTACTTATAGAAATATCACCCAACTAACAATATAGAAAAATATATAAGCATGTATATGAGCAAATACAATTATACAAAATTATACATCTTATATAAACTAAAAGGTTACCTAAAATTAATATCTTAAAGTCCACGTTGAATGGTGAATTCTCTTCCTTTCTATTTGATGGATTGCTAGTCCTAAAACCGCAAATCATTACGATCAAATAGCCATTGATTTGTATTTGATTTGATTTGAGAATTAATAAGGTTAAGAAGGGTTTGGTTTGGCCATTGGAAGGAAGGAGGAGGTGGCTCCCAAAATCACATTACATTTTAGGGTTAGAGATGCTTTTATAATGGTTGAGAAAGAGAAAAGAGGATCATATCTTTCCTTTTCTTACCCAATGTCTACTATCCATTTTAACCCAATTTGCCCTCATCATTTACTGCCCTTATTATATAATTGTAGCTAAAAATCTCTTCCAAATCTATAGATTAATACCCCATTTAAGCCCAACAAATGTGGTAAATAAAACTAATGTAAATTCTTATTAATATCTCATGTTAATTGACATATTTATAACTACTATATACACACACACAATATTTGTTTCTCAAATCATACTCAAATTTCATATTTAATATTTCATAAATATTAATTAATTAAATTAATTAATAATATAAACTAATTAAATCATTTGGTCTAACAAGAATTCGACATTTTGGTTGTGTGACTCTTGGGTGTAATTTCGATCAGCTATTAACATCGAACTGTTCGAATGTTAACGTTCACACGTCACTTAGCATGTGGAATGACATAATGGCCAAATTTATCACTTACTCAATTTCGGTAAAATCTAATTTTATTTAATAAGCGTTACCCGGTTGTGGTATTTATTTACACCAATTCTCTTCGCCAAAACAATATCACTTTCGACTTATGGAATTTGAGAATGGTCAAAATTCCAATATCATCCACATTCAACTCTATAGTACAAACATAAAGTCCTTGATTTAATAATGACAATTATTATTAACTGAAATTTGTTGGCTAAAGACTTTGACTTTGAGTTTATCATGATACTAACTCTATATAACCGACGAGACGAATCCTCTCTTGAATAGTGCTTCACTTCCAATACTTCCACTTGACCCAATTATAGTCACTCGATGGAACGCCATGCCATGATTTGACAATAATCAAAGCGGAGCTTTCATATTGAATGTCCACCATATTCTCAAGTTGAGATAACCATGTAAATCAATCAAATTGGTATTTTTTGTTTGACCTTAGTTATATTAAGTAACAGAAAACTATCGAGTGAGTCGTTCCATAGTTATTCAAATCTATCAGTATGTAACCTCTGCATGCCCCTAGTAACCGTAAGTAATACACTGCCTAATATTTAAAGAGCGTTAAGTACTCTAGTCTCAACGGATACATCGATATCCAATCTCGATGCATCTTGATTAGGAACATTTAAAATGGAATATTTAATTTTATTGTGATAAATTATTCACGGTCACAACACTTTGTAACTACCATCACAAAACTGGCCATTTATGGATTTTCTATTAAATATATTTTTAATTAAATTAATTAACTAATATAACTATATTATATCAAGTATATAATGGAAAGAAAACACCTTTTTTCGGAATAAGATTAGTCAACGAGTTAAATATATGTAACTAATTACATAATTGCCCCTAGGGCATACCCCTAAGTTTGGCAATAATCAGAGTGCATAGTTTCATCATAGCCATGTACACAAATCACAAAGTTTATACATCAAATAATAAACCTAGATGTACCATCTCTAAATAATATAAAGCACGGATAACACTCCATAGTGTTGCACAACAAAATATAAGCAATAGTAAGCCCAAAAATAAGTATACGAAAATGTGGCTCATGCTAGCCTATCTGCACAACTACATGAGATATCCATACCTACCATCTAGTCTACTTGTTTAAGAGTCCACATGAGATAATAAGAAATAAAACATAAAACCTCAAGTCAAACAATAATCTGGTATGAGCCATCTACGATATCAATATAATATAAAAGTGATACAGTAAAACATAGGGCATAGGGTATGGAGAACTAAATCTGATATGTCTCCTAGTTAGCGCATGATCTACTACTGTCATAATCATGTGGGTGTACTGCATGTCAAAGTACAGTGTTGGGTGTTTGAGTATTAAAGTCAACAATGTTGAATATGCTAGTATACGATTTTTGTTTGATGATAATAAACATATATATATATATATATATTCGTTTAAATGTATTTGTTATTATACTATTTTACTTTCACATAATTAAATAAATAATTGTTGAATAAAATAAATAGCACAGAATTTAAATTCAAACAAATATTTTATTAAAACAAATATTTTATTACAATTCTGAATAGTACAAAGTTTGAGCTCTCACTATATACACAAAATTTCAATTACAATACAACTTCAAATTACAACATGATTTTTCACTATACAATTGTTACATACATTTACACCTCCCAACATATCACTCATCCACTCGTATTTATCTTGAACTCTATTCTAGATTGAATCCAGCATCTGAGTTATTTGCAAAATAAACACCGACGCAGTAAAATAGAAAAAGAAATATTTTTGCAGTGTAAAATAAAACGTGCTTTTGAAAATATTATTTGCCTCGGTTATTTGGGTTGTTCGTCATCATATTTATTTTGAATTCATCATACATGATCAACTTGTGATATGCATAGTGTATCACTATACATGCCACAAGGCCGTGCACATCGATATACATGTTCGTCGACGGAAATTCTATCGGTTTAGAAAACCGTCGAACGAATTTAAATTGAAAATAACCGCAAGCGCACGACGTACACTTGAAGTACATGGCGAATACGGGTCGATCCGCAGGGAGTCATTAGAGTTTTAAAAATCTATTCAATCAAATTAGACCAAATGGAGGAGAAATTGTTGACTAGAACTAAAATGTAGCTAAACTAAAATTAAAATGTGATTAGTAAACAATTGGACTAGAGAACAATTTAGAGGCAAATCCACTCTCATATTTTTGTAAATCAACAACAAACAATTTATGATCTCTAACTTTGATTTAAGTGAAATATTGTTGTATTTATCATAAGCATGGTTTGTTTATGTTATTAATTAACATAACTCAAACCATCAAACTATAATGCAACAAATGTCCACTTATAATTCTCATGAAAATGAAGAAAAAGCAAAAGCTATTTTAAGCATGATCTATTTACTATTGTATCTAGTAATATAGATCATCAAATTTCATTTTTACTTTAATTTCACAATCAAAAATGGATTAGCAAATAATTATGCAACTTGTGCTTATGTTGAATAAGAATAGCTCATTTTCATAAGCAATATAAGCTATCAAACTCACTTGTATAAACTTGCATCAAAATCCACTTCATGAAGCATAAACCAAATAAGATCATAAATCATAAAATGTTGAAATTACATAAAGTTAGAGAGCTTCATCACCCCTAAATTGAAGAGATTTAGCTACTCATTTGTGGCATTGAAGCAACACAAGTAAGTTTCAACATTAAAAAGAAAAGAAAATAGAAAATAAGAAAAGAAAACAAAAGAGATTAGCTACTAACTATTTGCATAAATGTAAATCTAACCTATGAACATAAGGAGAAAGAGAGCATAGAAATAAACATTAACAATAAAACAAAGAAGAGCATGTAGAAAAGAGAGAAGAAAGAGGCTTGGAAGCCATTATTATTTCATAGAACATTGAGCTTACACTTTGATTTCTTAATTTTCGAAGTAAAATGAAAGAGTAGATGATAGTTTCATATACATAAGAGGGTTATACATACATGCATAAAACCCTAATTCTATTTTTAGGGGGCTACCTAAAATGCCCTTTAGGAAGTGTGGCCACCAAGTAACCATTAACCACTAATTAATCCATTATTTGTTGTGCATGAAGCTTTATCCTCCACTTAGTTGTCTTTTAGCTCATAATTGTACATTTAGGTAAGTGGGTGGGGTCCTCCATGATCTTGAACTTGAATTATTTCCTATTCATTCATTTGTATTTTATTTGTGCATACATGTATCTTCGTATAAGCCTCTTCCATACGCATCCAAATTCCTACAAAAATTATCAAAAAATGTCCAAGTAAAAATTCTTAAATTTACTCATGCACAAAAATGACCATTTTGCCCCTGAATGAAGATGAAAATATGATGGTTTGAAAATAATCGAATTTTGATTTTAAACATGTTAAAATGCCCAAATATGATGTTTATTTAAATAGAAGGAGATAGAATATGGATGTAAATATATGCGCATTTACGTGCACATCAAATACCCCCGCACTTATCTTTTTATTCGTCCTCGAATAAAGGAAAACTAAGATAAATCCGTTTTCGTAGGGAGCACGATTGCATTGAGCGTATGTAACAAGCCATTAAACCTTTGGGTGTCCCCAGTAGGACGAGTGTTGTCTCGTGAGGGTTTTCAGCGGATACTACCCAAAAAATCCAATGCAAAGTGAAAATATTTACAAAATGCAAGATTTATTTATAAAGACATGAATGCGAGTTTTTGGAAATATTTACAAATGAATGGTTTGCTTTTAAATAGACACAAATAAGTTAAATACAAGTTTTAGTCATTGTCTTGAAAATTTAAGTCATTTACTCGTCAAAATTTCGAATAAAATCAAGTTCTCATAACAGATAGACCATAGTTTGGCTAGTTGTTTCGGTTGATAACATAATATAATTATGAAATGAATTCTAAGTTGATTATCAAAGTTTATTAAAGTGGTATTTTCATTTCTTTTCAATAACAAGTTAAATCAAACAAGTTAAAATAATGCTAGGATTACAATTGCTTGCTCTCTCATTATTTGCAGGAAAAATTACACACCTAGCTCAGGTAAACTGAGGCCAGATATACCACCCATGCATTGCCTTTCGGGCTTATGTGAGGGGAGCACAGAGCATGGCGAGTGTACACACTTTCGTGCATACACCTATCAACCGTAGGCGGTTTTTATTAAGTTTGTTCTTTTTTTTTTGGCTTGTGTTCCATACATGCATAACCGTGAGGACTTTTAAATGAGTATGAAAGCACATAATCAAAGATTCCAAGTAATTCATTCATGCATAACCGTGAGGACTTTTAAATGAGGCTAAATACTTGGATTATTATATTATTTTTTTAAGAGAGAGAGAGTTTTGCAAAATCATCTTAGCGCCATTTTACTTAGAAGACAAAAATATTATATGCTTTACTTTAAATTCACCACTCTTTAAACAAAGATTTTCAATTAGAATATACTTCATAATTAACATATATGAATCTTCCTAAGTTAAACCATTGTTATTTGTAATCAAACTTTATTTTTATTTCTGTTAAGACAAATAAATTTTCAAAATTTTCAATTTATTAACCTAAACTTATACTTATCCCGTAGTGTTTCTTCAAAAATAAATCAAAATGGTAAAAAGAAAATGTTTTTGAGACTTTTTTACGTAAGAAAATAAAATTTCAAAAATGCCATGAAAAACTAAAATTGAGAATGAGACTCTCCCCCCACACTTAATTTTGACTATGTCCCCACAGTCAATGCATAATATAATGAGTGTAACGGGGAAAAATATGTACATATTTACAAAAGAGGGTTAACATTCTTACTGGACGTAGCTTGGCTCATGAAGGATCATGAGCTCCTCCTCTTGATTATTTGGCAATTCAAAGAAAGGTTTCAAACGATGATCGTTGACTTTGGAAATTGATCCATCCCTGAGGTTTTCTATTTCTGTGGCACCATGTGGAAATACAGTTCGTACCACAAATGGTCCGGTCCATCTTGATTTAAGTTTCCTCGGAAATAAATGAAGTCTTGAGTCATATAAAAGAACTTTCTGGTTAGGCGAAAACGTTTTCCTTAGGATTGACTTATCATGAAAAACTTTGATTCTTTCTTTGTAAATTTTCTCATTTTCATACGCACCGTTCCTAAGTTCTTCTAATTCGTTGAGTTGTAGTTTTCAGTTTTCGCCAGCTTTTTCAAGATCAAAATTTAAGTTCTTTATTGCCCACAACGCTTTGTGTTCAATTTCAACAGGTAAATGGCAAGCTTTACCGTAAACTAAACGAAATGGGGACATCCCAAGGTTAGTTCTAAAAGCAGTACGGTAAGCCCAAAGCGCGTCATTCAATTTTTGAGACCAATCTTTTCGATTTTTGTTAACGGTTTTCTCTAAGATTTGTTTTCTTTGTCGATTTGAAACTTCAACTTGACCACAAGTCTGAGGATGATATGGAGTGGATAACTTGTGGGTTATCGAGTATTTTTTTATTAAAGTTTCAAAAGAACGGTTGCAAAAATGGATTCCGTTATCACTGATTATTGTGCGAGGTGTGCCGAACCTCGAAAAGATGTTTTCTTTGAGATATTTCACAACAATTCTATGGTCGTTGGTTTTGCAAGGAACGGCTTCGACCCATTTTGAAACGTAATCGACAGCGAGAAGGATATACAAGTTTCCAAAAGACTTTGGAAAAGGTCCCATATAGTCGATGTCCCAAACATCAAAGATTTCGATCGTAAGAATGGGGTTTAGAGGCATCATATCTCGTCGAGAAATTCGTCCAAGCATTTGACATCGATCACAAGTTTTACAAAATTCGAATGAGTCTTTGAAAAGAGAAGGCCAATAGAAACCATACTAAAGCACCTTTTCCGTAGTTTTTCGAGGACCGAAATGTCCACCGCACGCTTGATTGTGGCAAAATGAAAGAACACTCCGGATCTCATTATCTGGAATGCAACGTCGGATGATTTGGTCGGGACAATATTTGAACAAGTATGGATCGTCCTAATAGAAATATTTCACTTGGGACATGAATTTGCATTTATCCTGTTTGGACCAAGATGAGGGAGTTTCTTTAGTGACTAAGTAGTTCACTATATCAGCATACCATGGATCGATAGAAATCGAAAGAAGTTGTTCATCGAGGAAGTTTTCATTGATCGACAAGGAAGATGGTGCGTTCGGAAGACAAGATAAGTGATCGGCTATGACAATATCAGATCCTTTTTTGTCTTTGATTGTAAGGTCAAATTCTTGAAGTAAAAGGATCCAACGAATCAAACGGGATTTAGCATCCTTTTTAGCGAAGAGATACCGAAGCGCATAATGGTCAGTGTAGACCGTAATGTGTGAACCTATCAAGTAAGGTCGAAACTTTTCAAGCGCAAAAATGACAGTTAGAAGCTCTTTTTCGGTTGTTGTGTAGTTGAGTTGAGCGTCGTTCAAGGTCATACTCGCGCAGTAAATGACATGAGGGATCTTGTTGATGCATTGTCCTAAGACAGCACCAACGGCAAAGTTCGAAGCATCACACATTATTTTGAAAGGAAGATCCTAATTGGATGTGCAAATGGTTGGGGCAGAAATGAGTTCGCTCTTAAGACGTTCAAAAGAAGAGATACAATTAGCGTTAAAATTGAAAGGAACGTCTTTTCCAAGAAGGGTTGTCAAAGGACGGGCGATTTTGCTAAAGTCTTTCACAAAACGACTGTAAAAGCCAGCGTGTCCTAGAAATGATCGAATGTCCTTAACAGATTTGGGAATGGGTAGATTTGCAATGACATCGAGTTTTGCTTTGTCTACCTCAATGCCTTTATTTGAGATGATATGTCCAAGGACTATGCCTCGTTTGACCATAAAGTGGCATTTTTTCCAATTCAAAGTCAAAATTTTTTCTTTACATCGATTCAGAACCAACTCGAGGTGATGTAAACATTGGGAAAAAGAATCACCGAAGATAGAGAAATCATTCATAAAAACTTCTAGAAAGCGTTCAATCATGTCGGAAAAGATGCCAACCACGCATCGTTGGAAAGTCGCAGGGGCGTTACATAGTCCGAATGGCATACGTCGATAAGCAAAGGTACCGAATGGACATGTGAAAGTCGTTTTCTCTTGATCTTCGGGAGCGATTGGAATTTGGTTATAACCAGAATAACCATCAAGAAAGCAGTAAAATTCATGGCCGGCCAAATGTTCAAGCATTTGGTCGATGAAAGGAAGGGGGAAGTGATCCTTACGTGTTATGGCATTTAGTTTTCGATAGTCAATGCAAACACGCCAACCTGTTTGAGTACGAGTTGGAATAAGCTCGTTTGAATCGTTCTTGACAACGGTTAGGCCAGACTTTTTCGGTAAAACGTGAATTGGGCTAACCCATGAACTATCAGAGATTGGGTAAATGATTCTGTTATCGAGAAGTTTAAGAATTTCATCACGCACCGCATCTTTCATTTTTGGATTAAGCCTTCGCTGCGCGTCACGAGTAGGCTTGGCATCGTCAATTAAATGGATGCGATGTTGAACCAGAGCGGGACTAATTCCTTTTATATCGGAAATCGACCATCCCATTGCTTCCTTATGTTTCGAAAGGATAGAGAGAAGAGAAGCTTCTTGGTC
Organism: Allium cepa; assembly: GCA_030765085.1. NCBI lineage: Eukaryota > Viridiplantae > Streptophyta > Magnoliopsida > Asparagales > Amaryllidaceae > Allium > Allium cepa. Next base: position 346,197,463 of record CM060928.1, on the reverse strand, counting down.
AATAGAAAGATTATTAGAAATGATGACAGGACAAGTTTCTTTTTCACCTAAGTATGCGTACTTAAGGTGGTCGGGAAGCGGTTTGAGGTCCAAATTTGGAATTTTTTCGATCGACGAATTTTGTTGAGATTCGGACTCAACTGGAAGCGATTCAAAAGGAAGAGTGTATTCAATATCGTTGGGAATTTTTTGAAACAATTTTTCATACTCGGCCTCACGTTCATCGTTAGGATCAAGTGTTTCGTTTTCAACATTTTCGTGAATGGCACTAACTTCCAACGTTTGGTCACAAGGTTCATTCAATTGGCTTTCAAGATTGAAAATATTAAGATCCAAAGTCATGTTTCCAAAAGATATTTTCATTGATCCGTTACGACAATTGATTAAGGCATTTGAGGTAGCTAAGAATGGTCGGCCTAAAATCAACGGAATTTGAATCGAGGGATTCGTCATGGGTTGTGTTTCGAGAACGATAAAGTCAACGGGGAATATAAATTGCCCTACTCGAATGAGCACGTCTTCGATTTCTCCCACGGTCTTCTTAATGGAACAATCAGCAAATTGAAGCGTAACTTTCATGGGTTTGAGCTCATCTAAGCCTAATTGTTCGTACACGAAGTATGTAATCAACTTGACACTCGCGCCTAAGTCTATCAAACATTTGTTAATCGTCTTGTCTCCAATTGTACACGAAATCGTAGGGCAGCCAGGATCTTTGTATTTAACAGGCATGGATTGGGACAAGACTTCACTCAAACTAGCGGCTAAGAAGACTTTTTTGGGCACTTGAGTGTGTCGCTTTTGGGTAGACAAGTCCTTAAGAAATTTTGCGTAAGCAGGGACTTGCTGAACGATATCAAGAAGTGGGATGTTCACTTTTACTTGTTTAAAAATTTCCAACATCTTTTCCATTTGGTCCGAGTGTTTCATTGGTCGAAGACGATGTGGAAATGGAACAGGATACTCGGTAGGCGGGTCTACTTGAGTAGTAGAAGAAGAATTTTGATTATCGTTCGATTTGACGTTTGGCTTCATGTTCTGTTCTGAGTCGTTTGTTGTTTTAGAAGTGCCGAGAAAAGTTTCTGGTGAATCATTTGGATTAACGACTTGATTATCGATCTGTTTACCAGAACGGAGAGTTGTGATAACATTCAACTGGGTGACGTTGCTATCTTGAACAACATGGGCTTGATTTGAATTTGCGTTTTGATTTCTGGGATTTGGAAGGGGCTGGCTTGGGAATGTTCCTCGTTCACATTCACTTACAGACGCAGCTAATTGACTCATTTGCATTTCGAGTTTTGCAAATGATTGGAGAATTTTTGCACCCACTTGGGATGAAACCGATGAAGATGATAAAAGCACTGGCAGTGAGAGTGAAAAAGTAGATCTGTGTCTTCGAGATGATATAACTGACAGTGACGATGACGAGCCAAGCGAGGTATCAAAACTTACTCTTCAGAATTACTTATATATTTTCACGAAGTAAATGGCTGTTTTGAAGGACTTAGGGTAAATATGCTAAAATTGAATCACAAAGAGATTGTTTGGTAGAATTAAATAAACAGCTTGATCAATTGGTTAAAAACTTTCAAAGCAAGTGCCCTAAGTGTGATAAGTGTCCATCATTTGAACAAGAGGTTAAAAAATCATAAATTAAAATTAAATCACTAGAAAATGAAATTCTGATTTTGAAAGAAAGTGAAAACACGCGGAGAGAAAATTCTATTAAAAGGTGCACCAATTATTGAATGAAAATGAATCTCTTAAAACACAAGTCCAACAATTGTCTATAACTTGAGGAAAATTTTCCAAAGGAGAAAGATCGTTAAATATGCTATTAGGAAAACAAACTGTTTATGCAGTTAGACCAGGACTTGGATATAATCAATCTAAACTTGTTAGAAGCAAAATCAGTCAAGTCAAATGCGAGTGCACAATTTGTAGAAAAATTGGACACAATCAAAACAATTTTCGGTATAGACCCAAAAACGAGAAAACCATACCAATTTGGGTTCCAAAAGGCACGAAAATAAAATCCCTTAAAATTAAACAGATCTGAGTGCCAAAAGGAACAAATATAAATAGTCTTGGGTCTACACAAACATATTTTTCAAAACCTTTTGTCACTAACCACCATGACCTATAAAAACAAATAGGTCACAAAAATCTTTTCTAGTTTGGTGTGGCGGCGGCTAAGGAACAATAATAGTGTTACCTAGATTCTGGCTGTTTCAGGCACATAACAGCCAATAAATCAAAGTTCCTTAGCCAAGTATAAAGGTGGCAGAAGTCACAATGGGCAACAACAAAATTTATCGTAAAGGTAAAATAGGTAACTGTATATCTATCTTGAAGGATATATTAAATGTGATAATCTGCACCATAATCTAAATTAAATCAGCCAGTTATGTGATAATGAATGTTGATTATGATTCTGATTTCTGCAAAATTGTTGGCCAAGTATCCTTTTATACCGAGATCACTACATGTATCTCTAGAGCCTTTGAACTAGTTCATATAGATTTGTTTGGACTAATGATTGTGTTTTATTGATTGATGATTACTCAAGATATTCATGGATATATTTGGTTATTGTACTGACTCTAGACCTGTTATTATGTTCACTATTTGTTTGCACGGTTTCAATTCAAATCCAAAATAATTACATTTAAAAGCTGTAAAAGATTTTAAGGTATTTGTTGCAACTTCTGGTCTATAACATCTAACTAATGATAATCTTGAGTCAAAGGGAAATTCAGATGCAGATTACACGGGTATTCTAGTTAATAGAAAAATTACTAATGGAACATGTTTTATGTAGATACATTCATTAGTAGAAAATATCTGCATATTTTTCATTTCAAATGATTTTCAATTAGCATACATTTTTCTTATAAAACCCCTTCCAGAAAATAGTTTTTGTTGACCATATTTCAGATTAGTGATTTTAGAAAATTTGATTTTGTAATTATTTTTGGATTGAACTTAAATGACTACATTAACTAATCTGACTCCCTACCGATTATCAAAAAGATAAATAGTGATTGAAAAAGTGATGAGTGTTGATACTAATCATATATTATGACTTGAGATAGTATATTTAGTAAATTTCTTTAAAAATATTTAAACAAGATTTATAATAACTTTTCATGGGTAAAAAAATTCCATGATCATCTCATTTCTATCATATTTCTATATGTGGTATTTTAAATGGAAAATTATTTGTTTTTCATTTTATTTTATTTTTAGCAATAAAAACATCCAAAGTATTCACTCTCATTTAAAAGTCCTCATGGTTATGCATGGGTGAATTACTTAGAATTTTTGATTATGTGTGTTCATGCTCATTTAAAAGTCCTCACGGTTATGCATGCATTGGAACACATATCATGATGATTAAATAGACAAGTTGATGCTAATCCCATTTAGAAGTCCTCACGGTTATGCGTAGTTAGAAGATGCTTGAAATTCATTTTTTTATAAAAATTGGGAATACTACTAATCTCATTTAAAAGTCCAAACGGTTATGCATGGTAAGTAGATATTCAAATTCTTGATATTACTATACCACAAATAGACACAACAATATGGTTTTATATGCTGACATCATCCCTATCATTCTAAAGCGGAATATGCACCTAATAGAGTATTTATGATTTTCGTTTGATTTTTAATTGAAATTTAATATTTATACTCGATTGGGTATTAATGTTGTATTAATGTCTATAACTTTATCTCTATTTTTATAACACTATTAATCTTTTGCTGATAACAAAAGGAGGAGAGAAAAGTTAAGATTTTGGCAAATAAAGGTCAAATTTTTTATTTTTTATTTTGCATATTCCTATCTAGGTCCATTCGCCTTTTTTTATGTCATGCACATATGAAGGGTGAGTTTCGTTGTAGAGAGGGAGCATTCAAATAGGGGGAGCAAACAGAGTTCATCGATGACCAAATACATTAAATAAATTCAAAATCTTAAATATATGTTTGTTATCATCAAAAGGGGGAGATTGTTGAATATGCTAGTATATAATTTTTGTTTGATGATATTAGACACACACACACACACGCATATATATATATATATATTCATTTAAATGTATTTGTTATTGTACTATTTTATTTTCATATAATTAAATAAATATTTGCTGAATAAAATAAATAACACAGAATTTAAATTCAAATAGATATTCTATTAAAACAAATATTTTATTACAATTCTGAATAGTACAGATTTTGAGCTCTCACTATATATACAAAATGTCAACTACAATACAATTTCAAATTACAACACAATTTTTCACTATACAATTGTTACATACATTTGCACCTCCCTACTTATTACTCATTCACTCATATTTATCTTCAACTCTGTTCCAGATTGAATCCAACATCTGAGTTATCTGCAAAATAAACACTGACGCAGTAAAATTGAAAATGAAATATTTTTGCAGTGTAAAATAAAATGTGTTTTTGAAAATATTATTTGCCTCAGTTATTTGGTTTGTTCGTCATCATATTTATTTTGAATTCATCATACACGAACAACTTACGACATGCACAGTGTATCACTGTACATGCCACAAGGCCATGCACACCAATATATACTTGATAAAACTGCAGGGACAAGTGAGCACAAGGTCAAACCCAACCAAAAGCTAGGTTCAACTCAAGTGCAATACAAATAAAGTCACAACATGAGCACAAGGTCAAACCTGAGCCAAAGCTAGGTTCAACTCAGGTATATAACAGCCAGAGGCAACAACAAATCAATGGTCGAACTATATAACATATATATACATATGCAACCAGACCGGGCACAAGCTTAAACTCAAATGTGCAACAACAAAATACGGTCAGACATAAACACCAAGGGGCAACACTGTATATACATATGCATATGGTCAGGCAATGTCTAACATACATATATACATGCAAGCAATCAAGCTACAACAGAGACTACAACCCAGTACAGCTTCAAATGAAAACATGTTAACTTCAAGTGAAAACAAAATGAAAAGTGACATGCACAAATGAAGCTTTCAAATAGAGATAAGAATGGCACCAAATCCAAAGCAAACCAGTGATGTATGCAGACAGCAATATGTTTATAGAGTACAGGATGCAATGCTCAATTTATAGTTACAAAAATCAAGGTAGAGTTCGAACAAGTCAGAGTCAAAGCCAAATGATAACACGAGTTCAACAGGTCGAGCTCAATTTTTATCACAAAGTTAGATAATTCAAATAACAAAGTCACATGAGAAAAGAAATTCATGGAGCAAGTTTAAATTCATGAAGCTGTGGTGACCAAGCAAGCATAACAGAAAATATATGAATTGAACTAGTCAGGATTAATCACCAGCATTAAATCGAAAATCAGTGGCCAAGCATATCATGTGAAAAATTCAAACCAAAAATATACGAATCGAACATTTAAGGATTTATCCCTATTTAAAACCCAAATCATCATCGACATGAAAAGCATTCAAGTTAAAACAAATACCAAAGCTAGCTAAGTCATGAACAAACATATAACTCGAATCAAAGTCGAGAAAATTCAAATCGAACAAGAAAATCATGTACCAAATCACAACATCCAACTCGATTTATCGAAGCATCCGAAAGCAAATCGAAGATAGGAGATGATTGATAGAGCAAAGCGAAGCAAATCATTCAATCTCCCAAGAAACAAACGGCCGCTTCAAATTTTAGAAGCCCTAATTTCTCAAAGAGGGACGAAGAGAAGCAAACATTCCAAAGCAAAGGAGAGTGGCCGAAGTTTACAACAGAGAAAACAAGCTTTCACAAATTATATTGGGCCGATCTCTTTTTACTTAGAGCCGATCTATATTTTTATCTGGGTTAAATTTATGTATATGGCTTAAATTTTAAATTAGGATTTCTTGTTTAGTGTTTGTTTTTTATGTTGTAATCTACTTTTAAAGTGTTATAAAATTCTAGTCGTGTGACTAGGGTACGAACTACGGTGGTGTACTTCGAGAATTCGTAACTCAGTGGCTGAGTTGTGGCAGAGTTTTGAGTGTAGGGTTAGGTTTTTCGATAGCGGATGTCGCAAGTTTACGTATGTGAGCATCTGACTACTTAATTTCTAGTAGAAACCTTGGGGGCATCATGTAGGTAGAGTTTTACCAAGCTAATAAATCTGTGTTGTTCTATTTCTACTTTTATTATTCTGCTATTATCTGTGCTACTATCATTTTATATATTTCTGCTTTAATTTTTATAATTATTAGTATTACCTATTCACCCCTTTCTAGAGTGGAATCTATCCTACTAACAATTCTTACATCATGTGACATCTTTAGAGTGAAAGAACAAACATAGCAAATATAAATCCATCAAACAAATCCTCACATCACTCTAGTGCATTAGATATATGACAACTCGTATGACTCATCAAACAATCAGGGACCACTCAATGAATTAGTTTCTCGATGCTTAAATCCACACCATTTCATAAGGCTAGGAACTAGACTCACATTATAAAATCCCAGGGTAAGGCAGACCATATAATTTGATCTAGGATCAAAATCTTAAAATCTAGGTGAGCATCCTCCAATATCCCCTCTTTACGAGCACACTCAAAACTTTCGAGTATCAACGGTTCCTTTGCACACGTTTTTATAGTAAGCACATCATCGTTCCATCCACAAATTCACATCATTGAACTTTTCCTTATAGATCATTAGTACAACTCCATCATCGAGCATCAATACATCTCAAGACACTCATTATAAGTCATAGAGTCCCCTCATCAAAGTCTCCAGGTTGAAGTGTCATTATATCATTTTACTAGTCAAAAATGTTTGTCATAGAGCCGTATGGTCTAAACCAAATGTTGAAAGTACGCATAAATCACTATGTCATGCTTCCCGAAGTTTGTGCCATAATCCTACAAAAATATGAAATGGACGGTACCGATTATAAATGGTCATCACCAGCCATGTTGGTCAGGCCAAAGCTTAGCCAAAAATGGCTAAGAGTTGAGGCCAAAACCTCTCGGTACCCTTTCTTTGTCCTAAAGTCAAGCATCCCTCGTCCCAAAGTTTTTGCATTGTTGCTCGAAGTCGTAAACGACTGCCGTCGAGCACTTTTCCTGTGTTAAAATTTTTATATCAAAAAAGCACTCATCACCTTCACCGAGAAGCACTTTACTCATTTCTATGAAGCTTGTGTGCATCCAGCTTGAAATTCAACACCCCCGAACATTTTTGCAACTACTATCAACCACAAATCTACAAGGTCGTAACTTGATCATTTCGAGTCTAGTCTTCTTGCAATCAAAAATGTAACTCCTCTAGGTCTCCAAGAGCAACATATTTTGATCGCACGAAATTTTGAGCATATTTGCTCATCGATTTACTTAAATGAGTACATTCTTTTAACTATTAAAATAAAGAAAGATTCAACCAAATGATCACGTACAAGCAATGCACAATATTCATGCATCATTACAGAACAATAAAATCAATATCTAAGCATTTCTATTATCATAGTTCTATCAAAATAGAAAATGAAAACCGGCATAGTCAAACACCTAAAAATAAATCAAAGTCAACATTTATCCTTATAAACCCGTTTTAAAGTTGTTATTAAAGTTAGATCCATGTTAGAAATGGTTTTGATCATTCAAAAATCATTTAAAAATGTCGTTTTAACTACATAAATTAGCAAAGTAAAGTAAGAAAGATAATACACTCACCAAAATCAATAAATGCACAAACATCAGTTTAAATCTAAGATGAATAGTACTTCGTGTATCCCAATGCACCTCAAATAAGTAATTAAGCAAATCCCGTGACGACCCATATTTCGAAAGGTTTAAGTCGACAATAATCCACACATGTATAACTCAAAACAATCTAGAACATAGATAATCAATGAGGTTAATTATGAAAAATAAGAAAAGAAGAAAACAAACACAGAATCTCGCAACGGAATGGCAAAATATAATACTAAAACAAACAGTTCATGAAGCTGTTTATACTATACATTTGATAAAAAAATTACAACATCTATCAAAGTTATATATACAACCGAATAATAGGATAATGCAACAGAACACATGATGCAGGGGAATAATACTAGTAATACAATACACTAAATTTTCGTGTTCATCCTCTAGAAAACAATCTTTAATGCGTTGAAAACCTAGGGCTGACCCGGGCATAATGAAAAGACAAAGCACTCGAGTCAGGATTAAAATATCCTTATATGAGTGGAATCAATATCACATATAATAGGAGTGCAATAGCGTCAGAGATGTTTACGGTGTTTTACATCTCCTATCCAATGTATAACGTGCATGCAATAACTCAAGAGATGTTACGAGATTTTCCATCTTCAAAGGATCCATCAAAATATCTATATATAGTAGAATACCTAATCGGTAAAATAAATATTTTTCCTAGCGTTAAGGCTTTACATTAACCCCCCTTAACGCGTTTTTAAGCATTATCGTATATTTTGCATATAACGCCCCAGTAGCACGTCCGGGGATAGAGATGCGTCATGATACGATAACACTAAACCAAACTCGTAGTTGTCTCGTATAAGGAAAAAAGTTGGACAAGGCATGTGAGGCAATGCCCAAGGTAGAATACTACCAGTTTGGGTCGCAGGGTTGGTGGTAACACATTGTAGCCACGACCACCCACCATGTCCATCCATCCCATATCGAGTCAAAGGGAGGTCATCCCAAATCAAGGTGCACCAATCGAAACCAACATCAAGGAAATAGTATGAACCAAGTCCAAAAAGAAAATCGAAGAAGGACGTTAGCCATAGGTATCTGCCCTCATTGGCCTTGTTAAGCCATCATGTTATAGTCATTTCAATTTGACGCAAGTATCAGGGCTATCCATCATCTTTATCTTTCTTCATATCCAGAAAACATACACCAAATCCAACCACTTTATTCTGGATTCACCTCTGCGTACACAGTTGTTAAAGTGGTTTCAATATTGACAGAGAGTATGCCAATAAGAGGCCACAGTCTCTTTAACAACCAAACGTTGTTTCACACATCGATTGGTTCTTTTACATTTTGAAAATGATTCATACTTGATATCAAAATATCATGCTCAATTCAAAATATCATATTTACTTAAAATATGTCAATTTCACCTGAAATCATTTTCACTCCGATATCTCAATTTCACTTCCAATATCGTTTCGAATTTCAACTTAGGTTGTAACTTCATTTTAACAAAAATCGTACTTAAATTCGCGATTTAAATATAAACAGATCCTAATCTTGCACAGTTCGAAATTTAGAAAATAGTTTAAATAGTGAAAATAGTTCAAATAGTTTAGAGATTTAAAACAATTTGATATAAAATGGTTTGAGTATTGAAAATGGTTTGAGTATTGAAAATGGTTTATATAGTAAAATAGTTTGGAAAATAAAATAATTTGAATATTTAAAAAGGTAGATTTTTAAACAGTTAATATTAAAATAATTCATTTTGAAAATTGTTTCAAATCAAACCGTCTCTTTCCATTCAACAAATCTGGACTCAGGTCCAAATTTCAATCAACTAATTAAATTTCAAATATTCCAATTCAAATTATATTCAATCTCAGTTCAGTTCAAATCGACTCAATTTCAATTTTAATTCAAATCATTTTCAATTCGAATTAACTTCCATTTCGATTTCAATACAAATTAACTTCCATTTCATTTCAATTCGAATTAATTTCAATTTCAAAACGTTCATTTTGACTTTAAATTTGATTCAATGGTTTAAATTTCAATTCAATTCTTATTTTAAATCATTTAAATTTATATAAATTTCAAGTCCAATTTCAATTTACCGATTTAAATCACTTAAATCCAATTAAACTTCAATGTTCAATTTTGGATTCAAATCTTTAAATTAATTCCATTTCGAATATTTCAATTCCGAGCCCAAATTAGAAATATCCATTTATATCACTTTCACTTAAATAAATTCGAAGTTCAAGTAAAAGTTCAAACATTTAAAACAATTTCAATTTCCATAATTCAAGTCATATGTCTGTTGAATATGCGAGTATATGATTTTTGTTTGATGATAATAAACACAAACATACATACATATATTCATTTAAATGTATTTGTTAATGTACTATTATATTTTTCACATAATTAAATAAATATTTGCTTAATAAAATAAATAACATAGAATTTGAATTCAGATGGATATTTTATTCAAACAGATATTTATTACAATTTTGAATAGTACAAATTCAAGCTCTCACTATATATATATACAAATTTCAATTACATTACAATTTCAATCACATCACATTTCAATTTTCATAATTGTCCCCACTACATATCGCTCATTCACTCGTATTTAATCTTCAACTTGAATCCAGCATCTAAGTGATTTGCAAAAATATACACCAGCATAGTAAAATTGAAAAGAAAATATTTTTGCAGTATAAAATAAAATGTAATTTTGAAAATTTTATTTGCCTCAGTTATTTGGGTTGTTCATTGTCACTTAATTTTGAATTCATCACACATGGACAACTTGTGACATGCACAGTGTATCACTGTACATGCCATAACGCCGTGCACACCGATATGTACACTTTGATAATGTTACAGGGACAAGTAAGCACAAGGTCAAACCCAAATCAAAAGCCGGGTTCAACTCAAGTGAAAGTCACGACACGAACACAAGGTCAATCCCGAGCTGCAAGCTGAATTCAACACAGGTGCAAATTCAAATGAAATGATCAAAACGACTAAAATGGCAACAACATCAAAATTCAGTGTGTGTGTGTGTGTGTTTGTGTGCGTGGATAGTGCAGCAAAACCAAGCTGCAAACTGACTCAAAGGATCACAATGCAATAGTCAATGGTGAAGCAACTCGACCATAACAAACCAAACTCCATGCTTGCAAATACAAGTCGATGAAGCATACCATCAACCAGACTATATACATGAACTGGCTCGAAGACCAACGGACAACAAGTGAAACAAGACCACATGAAAAATATGATCTGGGTTGAATCCGAAAACAACATACAAGCCTCGATAAAAATTCAGTGAGAAAACAATGAACTGGTTACTGCAACCCAAATCAATGAAGGTTCAGACATGAACCATAAATCAATATCAAACCAAACTGCACCAGATCCCAATGCAATGAATGCCACCAGACCAGATACAAAAAAGATAGGCCAGAATATCAAGCAACAACAATATGATGAAGTTCCAAATCAAAAAAAGTTCAGAGAAGCATGTACAAGCAACTCACTACATAATGAACACAATGAAGCAGAGCTGAATTCACTGAAATAAAGAAGCAACCAGACCAATGGCATACATGAAGCTTATAGTCAACTGGTCAGAGCAACTCACCAGAATGCATCAAGAGTCCAAGAACAGTCAACTTAAAAATATGATCTGTCTCAAGCAATAACAAGTACAACATATATGCATGTAGTGACAATATACATGAAATCAAGCTACAACATGTACACAATGACGACTAGGTAGCAAACAGTGAATCAAGATACAAGACCGAGCCGGCATACATGCAACATGAACAAATGATCAGTGGAAAATGCATGAAGACTTGAACAAGATTCGAGTGCTACCAGAACTCAGAACCAAGCAGTGAACATGAAAGTCAAAACCAGTGTACAGTTCAAACAAAATAAGGTACAAGTCAAATACGCTACAGGCACGAACAAATATGACTGAAGTCAGCAGCAGTTTAACAATTCAAGTCAAATGTTGAAGTCATTTATTTTTATTTTCACAGTATATGATATGAGAAACACGAATCAATATCAAGTTTAAAAGTCAAGGCCGATGTCAAAAGTTAAATGCACAAAGTCAAGTTCAAATCAAAATAAACACCTTGATGACCTAGGCAACGAGTTCGAACCAAGTTAGAAACCATCAAGCTAAAAAAATCGAACAGTCAGAAATCGAAGCCATGGTGGTCACAAAAGCAATTTAAAGCTGTGCGAATCAAGGAAACAGGAATTATACGAATTTGAACAAGTCAATTCAATGTTAAGCATTCAACTAAAATCAAGTGGCCAAGATGAATTCAGAACAAATTATTTAATGAATTCGTATAAAATATACGAACGAAGATATAGGGTTTCGAACCCTATATAAACCCATTCATCATCGGCCGAGAAATTCATTCGAGTTCAAGCAATAATAGAGAAGATTATATCAATAACTTGAATCATTGATCGAGTTCGAGCAAGCATTCAACCAGTAAAGCAAAAGGAACAAATCACATGCCATTATAGCCAAACTCGATCAGATTGAGCAACCGTGTGCAAAAATAGAAGAGATGATCATTCAACTGAGCAACCAAAGCAAGATTGTATAATCGAACGATCAATTGAAGAGGCGCATCAATTTCCTGGAACCCTAATTTCTGAACGAACGAGCAAACCAACATTTTTCACAAAGAAGGACGGGCCTAAGAATAAAGAGAGAAAGGGATATTATTTTATTACTTATATTGGGCCGACCTTTTTCATCTACTTGGGCTTATATTTAAATTAGGGTTTTGATTTCTTTAAATTGTGTTTAAATTGTATTTTCCTTTTTAAACTTGTGTAAATTCTAGTCGTGTGACTAGGGGACAAGCTACGGTTGTGTAGTTCGAGAATTCGCAACTCAGTGGCTGAGTTATGACAGGGTTTTGAGCGTAGAGTTAAGGCTAGTCGATAGTGGGTGTCGCGAGTTTACGTGTGTAAGCGTTTGACTGCTTAATTTTTTGTAGAAACCTTGGGGGTAGCACGTAGGCAGGGTTTTGCCGAAGCTGGGTAAATTCTGTGTTGTTCTATTTCTGCATTTATTATTCTGCTATTATCTGTGCTGCTATTATTCTGATATATCTGTGTTGAAATTAATTTATATACTTCCGCAATAAATTTTTATAATTTATTGCATTACCCTATTCACACCCCTTATAGGGTGAAATCGATTCTACAAGTGGTATCGGAGCTAGGTACAAAAGCCATTTTTGTTTTAAAAAGTTTGATTTTTCAAAGACAATTTTTTTACAAATTTGAATTTTTAAAAATGGATACTTTTGCTGAGAATCGTTCAAATATTATTCCTTCTATTTTTGATGGAATAGATTTTTTGAATTGGAAATTAAAAATGGAATTTTATTTAAAATATGTTAATGTTAAATGTTGGGATGTTATTGAAAATGAGTGTGATATATCATACGAGAAAATTATCTCGATTAATGCTCTCTCTATGCATATATTATATTCTCGTATTAATCAAGATAATTTTAACTTTGTCTCTCATTGTGAAAATGCACAGGAAATCTGAAAAACTTTTGATGCAATATATGGTGCAAAAGTCAACAACAATGAGAAATCCTCCTCAATTAACTCGGTTAAAGAAATGAGCTTAATAGGATTGGTAAAGAACAGTAGTAATGAGGATGATAATGATGGAGCAGCTGAGATGGTGCTACTAATATAGAGATTCAAAAAGTGGAACTGCAAATAGAAAAATCCATCTCTAAATAAAAAATTAAAAAGAAGAATATTCAAAGCACTAGACAACCCAGAAGAATGGGAGATCATCTGTCACAAGTGCAATAAACTTGGACACGTCAAACCCAATTGTCCTCGAAATCGACACGACGAAGAAAAGTATTCAAAAAGGAGAAGTTTTGCAGCCACGTGGAATAAACACAACAATAATGAGAATGAGAAAGCAGATCTGTGCTTTCGAGGTGATATAACCGATAATAATGATGACGAGCCAAGCGAGGCATCAAAACTTACCCACTCTGAATTACTTATATATTTCCACGAAGTAAATGGCTGTTTTGAGCGACTTTGGGAGAAATACGCCAAACTTGAATCACAAAAAGATACTTCGATATATTTAAATAAACAACTTGATAAATTGGTTGAAAACTATCAAAGTAGGAGCCCTAAGTGGGATATGTGTCCATCACTTGAAGAAGAAATTAAAAAATTAGAAATTAAAATTAAATCGCTTGAAAATTATTAGCGCCAAAATTGGTCACAAACACCCAAATGTAAATAAAAGCACCAAATAACAGTCGCTGATAATAGATAAAGTGTGTGTAGAGAGTAATAATATGAAGAACAGTCAGAATAGAAATTAAGCAGTAAAGAACAATATGTTTTTATAGTGGTTCGGCTAACTCCGGCCTACGTCAACTCCAGAAGTTTTCTTTTATTGACGTAACGATTGATTATAGTTACAAAGTGGTAAACTAGCCGTAGTCTTAGAAAGTAGAAAGTCAAAGAGAAGAAGAGAATATCCCCTTTCTGAACTCCTACACGCTGTATTTGTAGACATGTCCAGGTAGTTGTTGGGCTCTCTGAATAACCCGAGCCCATCAAGGCCGAACGGCCCATTTCGAATCACAACGCCGAGTCACAATGGCCTCTCCCCAATGTCGAGCCGCACCTGATGCCGAACAGCCCATCAAGCCGAATGACCCATCAAGCCAAACGACCCACCATGCCGAACGTCCAAGCATACCGAACGTCCCACCATGCCGAACGACCCACCAGGCCGAACGTCCCATCATGCCGAACCATCCATCATGCCGAACCATCCATCATGCTGAACCACCCATCTTGCCGAACGACCCACCATCCCAAACGACCCACCATGCCGAACGTGCCATCATGCCGAACGATCCACCTTGCCGAACGATCCACCATGCCGAACAATGTCCAGGGCCGAGCGAGGTCCAATGCCAAACAATCCACCGATGTCGATCCATGCCTTATGCCGAGCGGCAATCAATGCCGACCTATGCCTTATGCCGAGCGGCAGTCAATGCCGATCCAACCTACTCTCCTCAGTGCCGAACTATGTACATCGAACCCATTCCTGACCAACCGTTTATCCATCCAACTTGTTCCAATCAATTGTATTCCAGTTTCGACAAATGAATAGTCGGTTAAATCCGCCTGTCCGTGGCCTTGTAAAAAGGCGGATTAACACTTGCCCCCCAAAACATGCCTTACTGTTGGAAGGTGTGTTTTGAATAGTCCCTAATTCAATATCCAAAGTCCATGTTTCATTCATATTCAATAACCGAATCTAGGACCTCTCTGGGTCAATATCCAAATCCTTCACCGTTCATAGCCGGTGTACATATCCACAACCTCTTCGGGTTCTTGCCAAATGCAATCCAATCCGCCGACCGTGGTCCAGTGTCCCTGGAAATTAAGTAATGCCATGGCTTAAGTCCTAGGCCGAATCCTGGTCTCTCCGGACCCTTGCCGAGCATAGTCCATAGTCGACGACCTAAATAATTCGATTTGTCGTGCTTGGACAAAGCGACTTACCCCTTGCCAGGTATAATCCATACCCGACGACCGTTTACCAAAAACCAGATAAAAAATCTAATCGAAAGCCAATCAAAAATCCAGATCAAATCAGAAAACAAAAAATCAATATCGAAAATCCAAACCAATATCCAAACCAGAAAACAATCATCCAAATAAAAGTCCAAACCAGGGAACAAACAAAAAACAGAAATTCAAACCAAATTAGAAAAAAGCAAGTGTCCAAGCCAAAAAAGAGAAAGCGGATTTCACAAACTAGAGCGTCGCGGTTTATCATCATCTAAGAGCATGCCTAGGGGCTATCTCCGTCCCCGTACATGAGTAAGTGACTTGACCGTTTATGATGACCCGGAATTTTAAAGCAATATCAATTTAATAATCTGGAATATAAATTAAATTGATTTGATAATATTTGTAATAAGATTTGAATTAATTTAATAATCCAACAAAATAAATAGTTAATTGATAGATTTTATCTTTCTAAATCTAATAAATTGTTTACTATTTATAATATATATAGAATATTATATATATTGTATATAGATCTTGTTTTAATCTGATTAATAAATAAATCCTGTTTCTATAAAAATTTATGTCTTTAGTAAAATTGTGAATTATGATTTTATTTAAAAGTTAAACTTTAAAAGGGTTATTTAATAAATAAATATGGTTTTAAATACATAAGATAAATATTGAATCGATTTAAAATATGTTAAACTCAAGTTTAAAAAAAAATAACAACAAGGTTTATTTTGATTTTCTTTTTAAATATAGTGTGGTAAAATAAACAATTTATTAATAAAGAAACAATTTCTTTTATAAATTATTTAGAGTTATCAAAATTGTTGTTTTCAAAATATAATAATACATATTTTTAACAAATAGATTTTAATAAAAATAATTGTTTTTCAAATTTTAATTGTGTAATTATATTAATATATATACTTGATTTGAATTTGAATTCAAAGCTTTAAAAATTTAAAGTATAAATATTTTTAAATTGTTTTGATTTTGAAATAATTGTATAAGCTTTATTTTATAAATAAAATTGGATTTATTCATTTTAAAATTATCTACATGTGAATAAATACATATTGACTAATTAATTAAACAAAGATTTACATTTATCTTGTATTAACATCTAACTAAATACTAATTTATTTTTAATTATAAATACTAATTACACTTAAGAGACAATTGTAAGAATATTAAGACACATCATAACACATGTTAGTAAATAAACTAAGGAAATTGACAAATGTAAAATTTTAAACAAGTGTCATCTTGAATTATGATTTTTTGTTCTCTGATTTTTATTAAATCATATTCTTAGCTTATATAAACAATGCCTCTTCCTTTCAATTCCTTTTTCTTTTCAATCAAAGTTAAAAAAATTTGAAAGCTTGTACTCAAATAAAATCTGTAGAAGACACTTTCAAAAACCTGAAAACAAATCTATGTTCAAGTCTGTAAAACCATTCTTTTTTCAAAATCATCAACCTGTATCACTTTCAAAAACTAGAAATTCGTCCAAATCAGTGATCACCCTCTCTTCAAACCAGAAAAATCAAATTTCTTCAACCTGGGATGAACAAATATCTGAATCTTTTCAAACAAGAGCATGCATGCAGTTTATAAATTAAATGACCAACCAGTAGTTCATTTTTCTGCAATCTGGAACCAAGCTGCATGCAAAGCAAACCTGGGATCTAAACAAAACATTCCAGTTTCTAATCAAAGCAAGCAACTTCATTTTACAAGTACAAAGTTTTAATTCAAGCAAAAGGATTTCATTTTTTAGAGATTCAAAGTTTTCTAAAGCTTTTCATCAACCTGTTTTTCAAATCTGGAAAGCTCTGCCTTCATTTTAAATCTGGTAAGTAACATCACGTTTTCAATATCTTAAATTAAGTATGGTTGCATGCTGAGATCTGGATGAATGTGTGTTGGATAATTATTTTTATGTGTTGATTTTCTGTATATATATATATATATATATATATATATATATATATATGAATGTGTAGATATGTGTATATGTTCCATTATCATCTCTGTTACCAGTTGTCAAGCTTAAAATCTGGATCAAAATTCAGATTCTCTTGAACTCTTTGATGTTAGTACTTAGAATTTAAGTAAAACTTGTTGTTATGTCATAGAGAAGGCTTTAAAATTTGGTGTAAGTTAAATTGAATTTGAAAATCTCACTGGAAGTATACAAACAACAGTGAATGTTATACAAAGTGAAAAACTCAAACTTTGTAAATTATGAATTCAGCATTATAAAGTGAAAACTCAAACCAAATCATGATTTACAACACTGAAATCAAAAATTTTTAAGGTAAGAATGTGGGTGCAGTTTTGCACTGCACTGTTTTTGGTTTTTGGGTTTTTGGGAATCACGGGTGATTCTATTGATTGGGAAGGTTGAGTTTCTTCCAGTGGGAAGAGGAGTGTTATGTGGAGCTTGGAAAAATACTAGATGATGATGAAATTCATCGAGGAGGCAGTGGCAGTTGAATTTCTTCTGTAAACCTAGTTTCTACTGGGTTGAGTGTTTTGATTAGTTCGTCTTCTCCAATCGATCGAGTGCAGTGAGGATTTGAGGGTCGATAGCTTGAACGTAGTTGAAGTCATAATCGGAGTTGCAAGATTTACGGTGGTCGGAGGATGGTGGTTGAAGTGTTGTCAGGTTTGGGTATTTGTCGCATTTTGGTTTTCTAGGTTTGAGTTGCCGCTCGATCTTGATTTAAGTGGACGTGATGGATTATGTTGATCGGAATCGTAGCTGGGAATGATCGGCGTTGTGTTGGAGTTTGGGTGGATGGCCGGAGATGGCCAAAGTCACGGTGCAGGTGCACCGTGCATCTTGGAAGTTCTGTTGAATTGGGTCTGTGTAGGTAACAGTGACTCAGGTTTTTACTCGTGACATTGGTAGTTTGCTCGAAGATGATGGCCAGATGGCTCGAAGCAAAAATTTGTTGCCTCGGGTTGGTGAATTTTTACGGTTTTTCTGTAACCTGCTCTGTAAGTTTTAAATTTTAAATCAAAATTTAAATGGATAAGTTGTTATATAAGATTTAAACAAAATTTAAACATGTAGAATGAATTATAGTTTCAAAGAGTTTGAAATCTTTTAAGTTTTTTTAAAAAATAATTGAAGATGGTTTCGTTTTTTTTAAAAATAATATGAAACCTGGCATTTTTCTGGAAATTAAATTTTATTTTGAAAATCTGAAACAAATTTTAAGACAGCAGTTTGAATTTAAATTTTAAATTCAGTTTCATAAGATTCTTTGAATCTTCAGGTTTTTAAATGAATTTGTATTTTAAATAAAAGTCTCAAAAATCAAAATCTAAATCAAAAGTTTAAGTTTTAAATTCAAATGATTTAATAAGGAATGGTTTCAAGTGTATTTAATTTAAAATCTGGATATTTGAATAAGTTTAAACTTTGAATATTTTCAAACAAGTTAAATTTAAATTGTTGCTAGAGGTAAATTTATTTTCCAAACAAATATCTAAACTCGATTCTTTTTGAATAAATTCTTTATAAAGGTTTATAAAAAAGAAGTTAAATGGTTTGTTAACTTGAACTTGAAATTTAAATGGTAATGTACTTTAAAACTCAATTTTAAACGAAAATTAAGCAAATTGGTTAAGACTTATCTTATACAAGTTTTAAATGAAGTAATAAATGTTATTTTTATTTATTTTAAAAGGATTTTAAAATGGAATCTAAATTTGATCTATACTTAAATAAATTTCATTTTGAATTTTAGATTCAAAATGAGATTTGAATTAAATTTTTTAAAATGAAATGTTCTAAGTACATTTTAATATTAATAAAATTATTAATAAGGAATGGTTTATCTTAAAAATTATTAAGATATTAAAATAATTAAATAAATAAGATAATTAAGGAGTGACTTATTTATTTAATTTATAATTAATAATTTGGATTAAATTAAATTAGAGATTTGTTAAGAAGTAATTAAAGAAAAGTAATTAAAGAATTAATAATGGTTAATGATGGTCATTAACTAAAGTTTATTTAGTAATTAATTAATATGATTAATTTTTAGATTAATTATTAAATGATAATAAATTGTGAAATTTATTTAAGTTTAATTACTTAAATAAAAGTAATTAAGACATTAATTACTTAATGTGATTAATGGATTGAGTTTGGTTTAAATTAATTAATTAAGTTTAATTAATTTTAAACATTGGATTTGATAATAATTACCTGATGTAATTAATGAAGTGAAATTACTCAATAAAGTAATTAGAGATAATTACTGGATGTAATTAGTGGATGATGTTGGAATTGTGAATGTAATTTGAATTAAATTATTTTGCATAATTAATCAAGAGATTAATTAAAGGAATTAATTCAGGGGTAATCAATTTGATAAGTAATTAAGGGTAGTTAATTACAGATTGAGATTAATCACCTTATGGTTTAAGTGAGATTAATTACTGAAGATAATTAATCTAATTGAGTAATTAATTATATATAATTAAGAATCATTAATTAATATAATTAATGAAGTAATTAAGATTGATTAATTAATATTAATTTATCAATAATAAGTAATTAAGGGTAATTAATTATAGTTAGTTAATTAATGAAATAATTAAAGGTTAATTACTGTATTTGGTTTAGAGTAATTAATTTTGTGAAATTAATTAAAGTATAATTAATCAGGATTGATTAATTAAGATGATAAATTAGAGGTTAATTAATTAATTAATTTGTAATTAATTAATGATAATATAAGCAAGATTTATATTGTGTAAGTAATTAATTTAATTCATTTTAAATTAATTAGAGATGACATAATTTTTGCTGCACCTCCCCTGTTTTAGCCATTCCCGGTTGATGAGGCTTGAGGCTACGATTACCTTTATAGGACACATCTCTTAGAATGCTCATCATCCTCCTGACGATGTTCTGCAAGCATTCAATCCATACAAGTTCGCTCCAGGTTCGAACGAAACCGAAGGCATTATCTCGTTACACTTGTTTTGGAATCACCCTCAGAGTTAACGATAATAAACCTTGCACTCTGAATCTCTATCTCGAGCCTATAAGTACTATTTCTGTCAAACTCATCACGGAATCACCCCCAGAGTTATACTGACTAATAGTCCTAACACATCGAGTCTTCACTCTTCACATAAGATTCACGACCTATCGTAAATTTGGATCGATGTGGTTTTCGGATATCCAAATATGGAAACCCGATCCCGGTCTCATCGAAATCCAAAGCGTGTCTTTTAGGTCCAAGTTGTTTTAGAGTTTAAAACAATTCAACTACATTATCTATATACACACAGATAGATAATTCATAGATTCACAACAAATAATTATCATTATCATAACCACGGATAATCCACATTATCACTATCAAAAGATATCCATATCATCATCACAATGCAACCAATGCACCCATATCACACAACATTACTAATCTCATAGCTGAGATTCAATCCATTCAAGACAACCAATATTATCCACTTATAAGCAATGACTTATAATCATACTATCTAAAATTAATTTAAATTGCTTCGTGGGTAGCTCCCACTGGAGAGCAAGATTTTCCCCTGTCTAGAAGTCCCTTTTTATTCGGCTTAGTGGGCAGTTGGAATTGCGCGCCAACTGCGGGGTTGTCTTGTTCGGAACTGTTCAATAAGGAATGGGTCCGGCCTTGTGTTGCAGGGGAGTGGGCGTACTCCTCGGTACGTTGATCTAGGCCACGTACTGTGACGGGCGGTACCCCAGTAGCCCTGCCATTGATGGAATCTAAAATTCAATAAGTGCCGTACGTATTAGCTATGCCCAACTATGTTGCAACGTGAGATGTAAGCATTCCAGCTATTTCTGTATTTTACTTGAAAACCCTAGACACTATTATAATATCACCGGATTTCCTATCAAATGTTTTGGTTAGCGTAAGGTAAAAACTTTTCCATGTTTATGTGTGGGAAGTCTTACTTGATACCTTTCTTTTCAAAAGGTTTTTGAAAGTTAAGCAACTTTAACCTGTTACTCACACCAGACCCATGTCTGACCCGGAGTTTATCTTTTGTTTTCATAAACTCTTGGGTACTCAAATTTTTACGAGTAGCCAAGGGATTCAGGTTAGCTTTGACGAATTGTGGAGGAGCAATGGAGAAGGAGGCTTCTGCGTTAGATATATAGTATTCTGCTGTGTGTTTTGTGTTGTCTCTGTATTGTATTATGTTGTAAATACTAGACAGATGTTTATAACTGTCTAGTATGTGTTGTATATATGTGTACTCTGATAGTGATCGTAAACTATGTAATATTTTATGTTATTAATATAATTTATTCATTCCGCTGTTTAGATTCTGATGTGTTGTTTCTTCTTTCTTCTCTTTCTTTCTCTTTTCTATCCCTTTCTTTCTTATTAGCGATGCGACTTTCTGGTGTTTGGAAGTTGGGTCGTTAAAGTGGTATCAGAGCATTAGGTTGAGTGAATACCTAGGCTCTGGAGTGGTGTCTTTCTTGAGAGAGCGTATTTGTAATTTTAAATATAATTATATATATTTCTATCTATCTGTTGGGTTACCTGTTGAGGTTTCCCAATATTGGTTATAAAGGTAGATGAGGTAGTAGTGTTTGTAACACGATTACTACCATTGGTTGGAGTCTGATGTTTGAGGTTGGAAGTGTATCTGTTGAAACTGTAGACCTAATACCGTTTCGAGTAGGTTTTATTGTGTTGAAGTATTTCATCGATCTTTGAAAGAAACCTGTTAAGGTTCAGAGACATCTTTAAAGTGCAGAGTTTGGTGAGTAGAGTTTGATCTGTTCGATTGGGCTGGAATAAGTGAAGGTATCTTGATACCTTAGGAAGTTGTAACTGCGTGATGAGATGCAGTGACTATGGATGTGTCCGAAGATATTTCTTAGGAACAAGTTTGGGAAGTGTGTCTGCTTCGATGTCGTGACTGATTCAGCAGAATGTTGTGGTCAGCTTTGGAGTCTGAGTTTCTCGAAGAGCTTTGGATTAGGAAGTTGGCATTGGTTCCAACAATACAGCTCAGAGTGTTCTGTGAGCTGACAGGGAGGTCTTAGCTGAGTAGTTTTTCTGAAGATGGAGTTCAGAAACTGCTGAGTGAATCCGTTTCTTCAATGGATTGACTAGACCAGTGTAAGATGTTCTGTTTGGCCAAGAGAAAACAGTTTTCTTTGGAATGCGATCTGGATTGATCGCAAAAGTGACTTGCAATTGTTTGAGTGTTCTCTTGTATAGTTGGGGATTTCCTTGATGTCTTCTGGGAAGACAGAGATTTGTCAGCATCTGGAAATTGAGTTTTCTTATCGACTAGAATTCCAGGAGTGGAACCGGTGGTTCTGTTTAGTTGAAGAATGATTCCTAGAGATAGAGTTTGATGTAGCAACTAAGTTTTGAAAGAATTTCTGAGTTTTCTTTTATGGATCTGTTGAACCATATTTCTGGAAGGTGATGTCCAATGGGTGTTTGTGTTCTTCGACGGCATTTTCTTATCTACTTCGGATCAGAGAGGTGCAGCGAAAGCTGTTTGGAGGTGTTTCTGATTTGCTTTTTCGGATTTGGAGGAGTTTGTTGTCTTCTGCTGTTTATGGAGTAGAGTTGTGTTTTGGTTTTGGATTGATCTTGAGGAGATCATTATGTTGGGTTGTTTTTGGTTTTGATTGTTCTAGAGGAATCAGCAAGGGTTACTGATCAATTTGGATGTTGGCAGCCCAGGATTTGTCTGAAACTTTTGTGGATAAGGGACGGAGAAATTTGGAATTCGAAGATGGAGACTTCGTTATTGTTGGAGTTTTCTCTGATTCAGGAGCTATAAGTTTTGGTAAATCTGGAAAGCTAGCTCAGCGATGTTTGGATCTTTTCTGTGTTTTGGTTGGATCAGTGTTTGGTTTTTCAGGATTGAATTGTCAGTTTGGATAACTGGAATTCGATGAGTTTCACGTATCTCTGAGGGAGTACGTGTATGGTCTATCTCTGGTTTTAGAACCAGCAATTATGGAGTTTGGTTGTTGAATCAGACTCGTCTGTAGTCTGATATGTTGTCTAGTTCTGTATATATAGATAAATTGGAGCTCTATAGCTTAATAGCATTGATTGTTTGGAATCTATAGAGCGAGTATCCCGATATTTATACCGGGAAAACTCGTGGAAGTTTTATCCAGAATTTTTCTGGATAATTAGATTTGTTTGATTGGGTGAATTGATTGCTCTGGTTGTTAGCATATCATTGGTATATGCTTGTGTTTTAAATTTAAAATCTTTAAATAGATTATTAAATTACCTTTGTTTTAAATTTCGGGGACGAAATTCTTTTAAGGGGAAAGGAATGTGATGACCCGGAATTTTAAAGCAATATCCATTTAATAATCTGGAATAAAAATTAAACTGATTTGATAATATTTGTAATAAGATTTGAATTAATTTAATAATCCAATAAAATAAATAGTTAATTGATAGATTTTATCTTTTTAAATCTAATAAATTGTTTACTATTTATAATATATATAGAATATTGTATATATTGTATATAGATCTTGTTTTAATCTGATTAATAAATAAATCCTGTTTCTATAAAATTTTATATCTTTAGTAAAATTGTGAATTATGATTTTATTTAAAAGTTAAACTTTAAAAGGGTTATTTAATAAATAAATACGGTTTTAAATACATAAGATAAATATTGAACTGATTTAAAATATGTTTAACTCAAGTTTAAAAAAATAAAATAAATAACAATAAGCTTTATTTTGATTTTCTTTTTAAATATAGTGTGGTAAAATAAATAATTTATTAACAAAGAAATAATTTCTTTTATAAATTATTTAGAGTTATCAAAATTGTTATTTTCAAAATATAATAATACATTATTTTTAACAAATAGATTTTAATAAAAATAATTGTTTTTCAAATTTTAATTGTGTAATTATATGAATATATATAACTTGATTTGAATTTGAATTCAAAGCTTTAAAAATTTAAAGTATAAATATTTTTAATTTGTTTTGATTTTGAAATAATTGTATAAGCTTTATTTTATAAATAAAATTGGATTTATTCATTTTAAAATTATCTACATGTGAATAAATACATATTAACTAATTAATTAAACAAAGATTTACATTTATCTTGTATTAACATCTAACTAAATACTAATTTACTTTTAATTATAAATACTAATTACACTTAAGGGACAATTGTAAGAATATTAAGACACATCATAACACATGTTAGTAAATAAACTAAGGAAACTGACAAATGTAAAATTTTAAACAAGTGTCATCTTGAATTATGATTTTTTTTTCTCTTATTTTTATTAAATCATATTCTTAGCTTATATAAACAATGCCTCTTCCTTTCAATTTCTTTTTCTTTTCAAATCAAAGTTAAGAAAATTTGAAAGCTTGTACTCAAATAAAATCTATAGAAAACACTTTCGAAAGCCTGAAAATAAATCTATGTTCAAGTCTGTAAAACCATTCTTTTTTCAAAATCATCAACCTGTATCACTTTCAAAAACTAGAAATTCGTCCAAATCAGCGATAACCCTCTCTTCAAACCAGAAAAATCAAATTCTTCAACCTGGGATAAACAAATATCTGAATCTTTTCAAACAAGAGCCTGCATGCAGTTTATAAATTAAATGACCAACCAGTAGTTCATTTTTCTGCAATCTGGAACCAAGCTGCATGCAAAGCAAACCTGGTATCTAAACAAAACATTCCAGTTTCTAATCAAAGCAAGCAACTTCATTTTTCAAGTACAAAGTTTTAATTCAAGCAAAAGGATTTCAGTTTTTAGAGATTCAAAGTTTTCTAAAGCTTTTCATCAACCTATTTTTCAAATTTGGAAAGCTCTGCCTTCATTTTAAATCTGGTGAGTAACATCACATTTTTAATATCTTAAATTAATTATGGTTGCATGCTGAGATCTGGATGAATGTGTGTTGGATAAATATTTTTATGTGTTGATTTTCTGTGTATATATATATATATATATATGAATGTGTAGATATGTGTATATGTTCCATTGTCATCTCTGTTACCAGTTGTCAAGCTTAAAACTTGGATCAAAATTCATATTCTCTCGAACTCTTTGATGTTAGTACTTAGAATTTAAGTAAAACTTGTTGTTATGTCATAGAGCAGGCTTTAAAATTTGGTGTAAGTTAAATTGAATTTGAAAATCTCACTGGAAGTATACAAACAACAGTGAATGTTATACAAAGTGGAATACTCAAACTTTGTAAATTATGAATTCAGCATTATAAAGTGAAAACTCAAACCAAATCATGATTTACAACACTGAAATCAAAATTTTTAAGGTAAGAATGTGGGTGCAGTTTTGCACTGCATTGTTTTTGGGTTTTTGGGAATCACGGGTGATTCCAGTGATTGGGAAGGTTGAGTTTCTTCCAGTGGGAAGAGGAGTGTTAAGTGGAGCTTGGAAAAATACTAGATGACGATGAAATTCATCGAGGAGGCAGTGGCAGTTGAATTTCTTCTGCAAACCTAGTTTCTATTGGGTTGAGTGTTTTGATTAGTTTGTCTTCTCCAATCGATCGAGTGCAGTGAGGATTTGAGGGTCGATAGCTTGAACGTAGTTAAAGTCATAATCGGAGTTGCAAGATTTACGGTGGTCGGAGGATGGTGGTTGAAGTGCTGTCAGGTTTGGGTATTTGTCGCATTTTGGTTTTCCAGGTTTGGGTTGCTGCTCGATCTTGATTTAAGTGGACGTGATGGATTATGTTGATCGGAATCGTAGCTGGGAATGATCGACGTTGTGTTGGAGATTGGATGGATGGCCGGAGATGGCCAAAGTCACGGTGCAGGTGCACCGTGCATCTTGAAAGTTCTGTTGAATTGGGTTTGTGTAGGTAACAGTGACTCGGGTTTTTACTCGTGACATTGGTAGTTTGCTCGAAGATGATGGCCAGATGACTCGAAGCAAAAATTTGTTGCCTCGGGTTGGTGAAGTGTTACAGTTTTTCTTTAACCTGCCCTGTAAGTTTTAAATTTTAAATCAAAATTTAAATGGATAATTGTTATATAAGATTTAAACAAAATTTAAACATGTAGAATGAATTATAGTTTCAAAGAGTTTGAAATCTTTTAATTTTTTTTTTTAAAAAATTGAAGGTGGTTTCAGTTTTTTTTTAAAAAAAAAAATGAAACATGGAAGTTTTCTGGAAATTAAATTTTATCTTGAAAATCTGAAACAAATTTTAAAACAGCAGTTTGAATTTAAATTTTAAATTCAGTTTCATAAGATTCTTTGAATCTTCAGGTTTTTAAATGAATTTGTATTTTAAATAAAAGTCTTAAAAAACAAAATCTAAATCAAATGTTGTAGTTTTAAATTCAAATGATTTAATAAGGAATGGTTTCAAGTGTATTTAATTTAAAATCTGGATATTTGAATAAGTTTAAACTTTGAATATTTTCAAACAAGTTAAATTTAAATTGTTGCTAGAGGTAAATTTATTTTCCAAACAAATATTTGAACTTGATTCTTTTTGAATAAATTCTTTATAAAGGTTTATAAAAAAGAAGTTAAATGGTTTGTTAACTTGAATTTTAAATTTAAATGGTAATGTACTTTAAAACTCAATTTTAAATGAAACTTAAGCAAATTGGTTAAGACTTATCTTATATAAGTTTTAAATGAAGTAACAAATGTTGTTTATATTTATTTTAAAAGGATTTTAAAATGGAATCTAAATTTGATCTATACTTAAATAAATTTCATTTTGAATTTTAGATTCAAAATGAGATTTGAATTTAAATTTTTAAAATGAAATGTTCTAAGTACATTTTAATATTAATAAAATTATTAATAAGGAATGGTTTATCTTGAAAATTATTAAGATATTAAAATAATTAAATAAATAAGATAATTAAGGAGTGACTTATTTATTTAATTTATAATTAATAATTTGGATTAAATTAAATTGGAGATTTATTAAGAAGTAATTAAAGAAAAGTAATTAAAGAATTAATAATGGTTAATGATGGTCATTAACTAAAGTTTATTTAGTAATTAATTAATACGATTAATTTTTAGATTAATTATTAAATGATAATAAATTGTGAAATTTATTTAAGTTTAATTACTTAAATAAAAGTAATTAAGACATTAATTACTTAATGTGATTAATGGAGTCTGTTGAGTTTGGTTTAAATTAATTAATTAATTTTAATTAATTTTAAACATTGGATTTGATAATAATTACCTGATGTAATTAATGAAGTGAAATTACTCAGTAAAGTAATTAGAGATAATTACTGGATGTAATTAGTGGATGATGTTGGAATTGTGAATGTAATTTGGATTAAATTATTTTGCATAATTAATCAAGAGATTAATTAAAGAAATTAATTCAGGGGTAATTAATTTGATAAGTAATTAAGGGTAGTTAATTACAGATTGAGATTAATCACCTTATGGTTTAAGTGAGATTAATTACTGAAGATAATTAACGTAATTGAGTAATTAATTAAATATAATTAAGAATCATTAATTAATATAATTAATGAAGTAATTAAGATTGATTAATTAATATTAATTAATCAATAATAAGTAATTATGGGTAATTAATTAATTGTAGTTAATTAAGGTTAAATGTAATTAATTATAGTTAGTTAATTAATGAAATAATTAAAGGTTAATTACTGTATTTGGTTTAGAGTAATTAATTTTATGAAATTAATTAAAGAATAATTAATCAGGATTGATTAATTAAGATGATAAATTAAGGTTAATCAATTAATTAATTTGTAATTAATTAATGATAATATAAGCAAGATTTATATTGTGTAAGTAATTAATTTAATTCATTTTAAATTAATTAGAGATGACATTAAATTAATTTTAGATAGTATGATTATAAGTCATTGCTTATAAGTGGATAATATTGGTTGTCTTGAATGGATTGAATCTCAGCTATGAGATCAGTAATGTTGTGTGATATGGGTGCATTGGTTGCATTGTGATGATGATATGGATATCTTTTGATAGTGATAATGTGAATTATCTGTGGTTATGATAATGATAATTATCCGTTGTGAATCTATGAATTATCTATCTGTGTGTATATGACAATGTAATTAAATTGTTTTAAACTCTAAAACAACTTGGACCTAAAAGAAACGATTTGGATTTCGATGAGACCGGGATCGGATTTCCATATTTGGATATCCAAAAACCACATCGATCCAAATTTACGATAGGTCGTGAATCTTATGCGAAGAGTGAAGACCCGAGGTGTAAGGACTATTAGTCAGTATAACTCTGGGGGTGATCCGTGATGAGTTTGACAAAAATAGTACTTATAGGCTCGAGATAGAGACTCAGAGTGCAAGGGTTATCGTCGTTAACTCTGAGGGTGATTCCAAAACGAGTGTAACGAGATAATGCCTTCGGTTTCGTTCGAACCCGGAACGAACTTGTATGGATTGAATGGTTGCAGAACATCGTCAGGAGGACGATGAGCATTTTAAGAGATGTGTCCTACAAAGGTAGTCGTAGCCTCAAGCCTTATCAACCGAGAATGGCTAAAACAGGGGAGGTGCAGCAAGGCTTCGTGGGTAGCTCCCACTAGAGAGCAAGAATTTCCCCTGTCTAGAAGTCCCTTTTTATTCGGCTTAGTGGGCAGTTGGAATCGCGCGCAACCTGCGGGGTTGTCTTGTTCGGAACTGTTCAGTAAGGAATGAGTCCGGCCTTGTGTTGCAGGGGAGTGGGCGTACTACTCGGTACGTTGATCTAGGCCACGTACTGTGACGGGCGGTACCCCAGTAGCCCTGCTATTGATGGAATCCAAAATTCAATATGTGCCGTACGTATTAGTTGTGCCCAACTATGTTGGAACGTGAGATGTAAGCATTCCAGCTATTTCTGTATTTTACTTGAAAACCCTAGACACTATTATAATATCACCGGATTTCCTATCAAATGTTTTGGTTAGCGTAAGGTAAAAACTTTTCCATGTTTATGTGTGTGAAGTCTTACGTGATACCTTTCTTTTCAAAAGGTTTTTGAAAGTTAAGCAACTTTAACCTGTTACTCACACCAGACCCATGTCTGACCCGGAGTTTATCTTTTGTTTTCATAAACTCTTGGGTACTCAAATTTTTACGAGTAGCCAAGAGATTCAGGTTAGCTTTGACGAATTGTGGAGGAGCAATGGAGCAGGAGGCTTCCGCGTTAGATATATAGTATTCCATTGTGTGTTCTGTGTTGTCGCTATATTGTACTATGTTGTAAATACTAGACAGGTGTTTATAACTGTCTAGTATGTGTTGTATATATGTGTACTCTGATAGTGATTGTAAACTATGTAATATTTTATGTTATTAATATAATTTATTTGTTCCGCTGTTTAGATTCTGATGTGTTGTTTCTTCTTTCTTCTCTTTCTTTCTCTTTTCTATCCCTTTCTTTCTTATTAGCGATGCGACTTTCTGGTGTTTGGAAGTTGGGCCGTTAAACCATTTGTCCATAGTTTACTACTTATTTCATAATATCCCAGTCAATTGATGACCAATCGACCATCATTCCTGTGCCTCGCACCATCACCGTGTGAGGTAGACGGTGGTTGCTCCTGCCCCACTGCTGCATTCCGAACTTCGACGTACTGTCACAACTGTCCATTCCTTACATGCTCCTCAATTATGTCCTTTAAGTTCCTGCAGCTGTTGGTATCATGCCCATCCAAATCGTGGTAGAGGAAGTGTTTTCCTGATAACCTCTCACATTCGGAGGTTTCTCTCCTAGCCGGCCTTCGGTAGGGAAAGCGATTCCGAGTCTCCAGCGTCTCATCCAATCCTGTGTAGGTGGAGAATTTTTGCACTCTTCACCGCTTCCTAGCCTTTCTTAATTCGTCATCCAGCTTCCTTTTTCCTTTATCTTTATTTTTTCCAAGCCTTCGCTGGATGGCCCTCCATCCTCAACCGCGTTCACCTCCTTTAACTTCATATCTGAGCATGCATTTTCCTGCCGAAGGAATCTCTCAGGTTCGTGAAAGAATTCCCCAAGATCCATCGGAGGGTCCCGTATCAGTGACACTTTGAAATCTGAATTTTCTCTAACTCTTGACACTGCCGCCATTAAAACCATCGATGGATCCGGCTGATCCACCAAGCAACCTCTGCATTGAACCGAGTTAAGAAAGCTCTGAGTGATACATCTGTCCTCTGTTTTATCGATGTCAGCATCATTACATTCTTTGACCTTTTGATATGTACCCGAAAATGCTTCAGAAACCTGTCCGCCAACTCTATCCATGTCCCGAGAGATCCTTCTTCCATCTGCCTGAACCACATAGCAGCTATGTCCGTCAAGAATAAAGGGAAACATCGAGTCATAACTTCTTTCGATGCCCCCAGCACCTCCATGTGTCTTGTATATCTCATCAAGTGATCTGTTGGATCGGTTTTTCCATTGTACATTTCCACGTTAGGTAGCTTGAAATATGGCGGATTCCGAGCTAACCTGATTTCACGAGTGAACGGTCTATTGTTTACTCCTTCCAGATCTCTATTGGTCAAACCACCACGCATTCTTCGCTTGATGATCTCGGCTAATCCAGCATTGTCCGTCAAGGGTTGCCTCCCGAGTCCCCGAGGGAATTCTGGTACATACTCTTCATCCCACGCTCTTACATTCCTGCCAGCATCTTGTTGTGTAGTGCTAACTGGAATCCCTCCGTGAATTGGTCCAGCATTTCGTGGTGGTGTGCTCCCGAGCCCAGGTCCTTCTAGATTGATAGTTGTCTACCGACTGGGGGCTGTCCCCTATTGAATCACTCCATCAACCTGTTGATTGAGTTCCTCTGGTCCGACCCCAAGACCTTGAGTACCTGCAGTTCCTGATTGTCCAAATTGCCAAAGAAGAGCCTGCATCAGTTCCTATTGCCGTTTCATCATCGCTTCCATCTCCTCTCTGGTGATGTAGACGGATGTTTGGCTCGCTCCATTTCCAGAGGAAGCCTCCTGACTTCCCTCTTGATTGCTTCTTCCTGTCAATTGCTTCCTTTTTGATGGCCTAGCCATTGCTCCTTAGAATCCAAGTTCCTAACTCCAAAATTCCCGAGTGCTTGCATTCTCAGTGAAAGCACCAAAATATTAGCGCCAAAATTGGTCACTAACACCCAAATGTAAATGAAAGCACCAATTAACAGTCACTGATAATAGATAAAGTGTGTGTGGAGAGTAATAATACGAAGAACAGTCAGACTAGGATTTAAGCAGTAAAGAACAATATGTTTTTATAGTGGTTCGGCTAACTCCGGCCTACGTCCACTCCATAAGTTTTCTTTTATTGACGTAACAATTGATTACAGTTACAAAGTGGTAGACTAGCCTTAGTCTTAGAAAGTAGAAAGTCAGAGAGTGAAGAGAAGATCCCCTTTCTGAACTCCTACATGCTGTATTTATAGATATGTCCAGGTAGTTTTGGGCTCTCTAAATAACCCGAGCCCATCAAGGCCGAACGGCCCATGCCGAATCAGGACGCCGAGTCACAACGGCCTCTCCCCAATGCCGAGACGCACCTGATGCCAAACAACCCATCAAGCCGAACAACCCATCAAGCCAAACAACCCACCATGCCGAACGACCCACCATGCCGAACGACCCACCATGCCGAACGACCCACCATGCCGAACCATCCATCATGCCGAACCACCCATCATGCCGAACCACCCATCTTGCCGAACGACCCACCATGCCGAACGACCCATCATGCCGAACGATCCACCAAGTCGAACGATCCATCATGCCGAACGATCCACTATGCGGAACGATTTCTAGGGCCGAGCGAGGTCCAATGCCGAACAATCCACCAATGTCGATCCATGCCTTATGCCTAGCGGCAATCAATGCCGACCCATGCCTTATGCCGAGCGGCAATCAATGCCGATCCAACCTACACTCCTTAGTGCCGAACTATGCACATCGAACCCATTCCTGACCGACCGTCTATCCATCCAACAGGTTTCAGTCAATTGTATTCCAGTTTCGACAAATGAATAGTCGATTTGGTTAAATCCGCCCATCTATGGCCTTGTAAAAAGGCGGGTTAACAAAAATGAAATTCTGATTTTGAAAAAGAGTAAAAATACTGGAAGAGAAAATTCAATTAAAAAGTGCACTCGGTTATTGAATGAAAACGAATCTCTCAAAACACAAGTCCAATAATTTCTACGACTTTTGGACCAAAAGTGAAAGATCATTGAACATGCTATTAGGGAAACAAACTGTTAATACTGTTAGACAAGGACTTGGGTATAATCAACCTGAAAATATTAAAAACGAAATTAATCAAGTCAATTCCATGTGCACAATTTGTAGAAAATTTGGACATAATCAAAATATAATCTGGTATAGACCCAAAAATGTAAAAATTATTCCAATTTGGGTTTCTAAAGGTACAAACATAAAATCTCTCAAAGTCAAACAAATATGGGTGCCGAAAGGAACATATATCAATAGTTTTGGGTCTCCATAAACTTATTTTCAAAATTATTTGCCACTAACAACCATGGACCTATAAAAACAAATAGGTCACATAAATCTTCTCTCGTATAGGTGTGGTGGCAGGCTAAGGAACAACAGCAGTGTTATCTTGATTCTAGTTGTTCCAGACACACAAAGGACGACAAATCAAAGTTCCTTAGCCTAGTACAAAGGTTGCAGAATCACAATGGGCTACAGTGAAAAATTATCGTAATGGTGAAAGAGGTATATTTATTTTGAACGATATATTTAATGTGAAAATCTGCACCATAATTTTATTCAGTCGGTTATGAATGTTGATAACGATTCCGACTTATTCAAAATGTTGAACAATCATCTTTGAACAATTTTATATAGATTTGGTTGAATTAATGATGGCTGTTTATTGATGATTACTCTCGGATATATTTGGTTACTTTACTGCTGATACTATGATCACTGTTTGCATAGTTTTAATTCAAATTCAAGCGAATTTCATTTAAAAGCTGTTAAAAATGATTTTGAGAAATTTTGTTGCATAATTCACTGTCTGGTCTATGACATTCAATGAGTGATAATCTTGAGTGAAAGAAATTCAGATGCATATTACACTGGTAATCTAGTTAATAGAAAAAATACTAGTGAAACGTGATTTATCTTAAGACATTTCAGTAGCTGCATCGTTATTCAAAGAAAATATCTACATATTTTTCATTTCAAATATTTTCAAATAGCAGAAATTTGCTTATAAACCCCATCTAGAAAATTATTTTTGACCTTGTTTCAGACTAGTTATTTTAGAAAATTCAATTTGATAATTATTTTAGGATTTGATTTTATATGATTACATTGACTAATCTGACTCCCTACTAATTATCGAAAAGATAAATAGTGATTGAAAAAGTGACGAGTGTTGATATTAATCATATATTATAACTGAGATTGTGTATTTAGTAAATTTCTTTAGAAATTTAAACAAGAGCTATAAACACTTTTTGTTGGTAAAAATTCCATGACCATCTCTAGTTCTATCATATTTCTATCAACCATCACTCATCAAAATCCAATATAGTATGTCGATATGTGGTATTTTAAACACGAATCATTCGTTTTTCATTTCACTATTATTTTAACAAATAAAAACATCCAAAGTATTCACTCTCATTTAAAAGTCCTCACGGTTATGCATGAGTGAATTACTTGAAATTTTTTATGTGCTTCCATGCTCATTTAAAAGTCATCACGGTTATGCATGTATGGAACACATATTAAAACTGATTAATTAAATAGACAAGTTGATTCTAATCCCATTTAAAAGTCCTCACGGTTATGCGTGGTTAGAAGATACTTGAATTCATTTTTTTAAAAAGAAAAAATTAGAATACTACTAATCTCATTTAAAAGTCCAAACGGTTATGCATGGTTAGTAGATATTCAAATTCCTGAAATAAATATATCACAAATAGACACAACTGTATGGTTTTATATGATGACATCATGCCTATCATTCTAAAGTGGAATATGCATCAAACAGATTATTTATGATTTTTGTTTGATTTTTTTATTGAAATTTAATATTTATATTCGATTGAGTTTTAATATTGTATTAATGTCTATCACTTTATCTCTATTTTTCTAACACCATTACTTTTTTGCTGATAACAAAAGGGGGAGAGAAAAGTTAAGATTTTGACAAATAATGGTCAAATATTTTCTATATGCATCTAGGCTTATTTGCATATTTTTATTTACATGCATATATGAAGGGGGAGCTTTGTGTAAAGAGGAAGCATTCAAATAGGGGGAGCAGATTGAATGATTAAATACATTTAACAAATTTAAAATCTAAAATATATGTTTGTTATCATCAAAAGGGGAAGATTGTTGAATATGTGAGTATATGATTTTTGTTTGATGATAATAAACATATATATATATATATATATTTATATATATATATTCATTTAAATGTATTTGTTAATGTACTATTATATTTTTCACATAATTAAATAAATATTTGCTTAATAAAGTAAATAACATAGAATTTGAATTCAAACGGATATTTTATTCAAATAAATATTTATTACAATGTTGAATAGTACAAATTCAAGCTCTCACTATATATATACAAATTTCAATTACATCACAATTTCAATCACATCACTTTTCAATTTACATAATTGTCCTCACTACATATTGCTCATTCACTCGTATTTAATCTTCAACTTAAATCCAACAACTGAGCAATCTGCAAAAATATACACTGGCGTAGTAAAATTGAAAAGAAAGTATTTTTGCAGTATAAAATAAATGTTATTTTGAAAATTTTATTTGCCTCATTTATATGGTTGTTCTTCATCATTTAATATTGAATTCATCACACACAAACAACTTGTGACATGCACAGTGTATCACTATCCATGCCATAAGGCTGTGCATACCGATATATACACTTGATAATGTTACAGGGACAGGTGAGCACAAGGTCAAACCCAAATCAAAAGCCAGGTTCAACTCAAGTGAAAATCACGACACAAACACAAGGTCAAATCTGAGCTGCAAGCTGAATTCAACACAGGTGCAAATTCAAATGAAATGATCAAAACGACTAAAATGGCAACAACATCAAAATTCAGTGTGTGTATATATGTAGACAATGCAGCAAAACCAAACTGCAAATTGACTCAAAGGATCACAATGCAATAGTCAATGGTGAAGCAACTCGACTACAACAAATCAAATTCCAAGCATGCAAATACAAGTCGACGAAGCATACCATCAACCAGACTATATACATGAACTGGCTCGAAGACCAACGGACAGCAAGTGAAGCAAGACCACATGAAAAATATGATCTGGGTTGAATCCAAAAACAACATACAAGCCTCAACAAAAATTCAGTGAGAAAACAATGAACTGATTACTGCAACCCAAATCAATGAAGGTTCAAACATGAACCATAAATCAATATCAAACCAAACTGCACCAGAGCTCAATGCAATGAATGCCACCAGACCAGATACAAAAAAAAGGCCATAATATCAAGCAACAACAATATGATGAAGTTCCAAATCAACAAAAGTTCAGAGAAGCATGTACAAGCAACTCACTACATAATGAACACAATGAGGCAGAGCTGAAGTCACTGAAACAATGAAGCAACCAAACCAATGGCATACATGAGGCTTATAGTCAATTTTCCAGAGCAACTTACCAGAATGCATCAAGAGACCAAGAATAGTCCACTTGAAAATATGATCTGTTTCAAGCAATAACAGCTACAGCATGTATGCATGCAGTGACAATATACATGAAATCAAGCTATAACATGTACACAATGACGACCAGGCAGCAAACAGTGAATCAAAATACAAGACCGAGCCGACATATATGCAACATGAACAAATGATCAGTGGACAATGCATGAAGACTTGAACAAGACTCGAGTGCTACCAGAACTCAAACCAAGCAGTGAACATGAAAATCAAAACCAGTGTACAATTCGAAAAAAATAAGGTATAAGTCAAATACGCTACAGGCATGAACAAATATGACCGAAGTCAGCAGCAGTTTTACAATTCAAGTCAAATGCCAAAGTCATTTATTTTTATTTTCACAGTATATGATATGAGAAACACGAATCAATATCAAGCTTAAAAGTCAAGGCCGATGTCAATAGTTAAATGCACAAAGTCAAGTTCAAATCAAAGTCAACGCGGTGATGACCAAGGCAACAAGTTCGAACCAAGTTAAAAATCATGAAGCAAAAAAAAAAAAAATCAAACAGTCAGAAATCGAAGCCGTGGTGGCCATGAAAGCAATTCAAAGATGTGCAAATCAAGGAAATAGGAATTATACGAATTTGAACAAATCAATTCAATCTCAAGCATTCAACTAAAATCAAGTGGCCGAGATGAATTCAAAACAAATTATTTAATGAATTCGAATAAAATATACGAACGAAAATATAGGGGTTCGAACCCTATATAAACCCATTCATCATCGGCCGACAAAATTAATTCGAGTTCAAGCAATAACAGAGAAGATTATATCAATAACTCGAATCATTGATCGAGTTCGAGCAACCATTCAACCAGTAAAGCAAAAGGAACAAATCACATACCATTATAGTCGACCACGATCAGATTGAGCAGACGTGTGCAAAAATAGAAGAGACGATCATTTGATTGAGCAACCAAAGCAAGATTGTATAATCGAACGATCAATTGAAGCGGTGCCTCAGTTTCCTGGAACCCTAATTTCTGAACGAATGAGCAAAGCAACATTTTTCACAAAGAAGGACGGGCCGAAGAATAAAGAGAGAAAGGGATATTATTTTATTACTTATATTGGGCCGACCTTTTTCATCTACTTGGGCTTATATTTAAATTAGGGTTTTGATTTCTTTAAATTGTATTTTCCTTTTTAAACTTGTGTAAATTCTAGTCGTGTGACTAGGGGACGAGCTACGATGGTGTAGTTCGAGAATTCACAACTCAGTGGCTGAGTTGTGGCAGGGTTTTGAGCGTAGAGTTAAGGCTAGTCGATAGCGGGTGTCGCGATTTTACGTGTGTAAGCGTCCGACTGCTTAATTTCTAGTAGAAACCTTGGGGCAACACGTAGGTAGGGTTTTGCCGAAGCTGGGTAAATTATGTGTTGTTCTATTTCTGCATTTATTATTCTGCTATTATCTGTGCTGCTATTATTCTGATATATCTGTGTTGAAATTAATTTATATACTTCCGTAATAAATTTTTATAATTAATGGCATCACCTTATTCCCCCCTTTCCATTGTGAAATCGATCTTACAATGTCGATTTTACTTCACATTTCAAATTTAATTCTTTAAACAATTTCTTTTATAAATTTTAAATTCAACATTTCAAAACTTGAGTTCGAAAATAATTCAATCTTTATAAATTCAAGTTTTATTTCTTTAAATCAAAATCATTTAAATAGATTCAAATTCAAGAATTTAAAACCATTTAATTTAACCAATTCGGTATCCGTATATAATTTTCTATCATATGGCTAGGTGAATAGTTATTTCAGTTTTAATTTCCAGGATGGTCATATATCATTTCAATCCAGCCTATTTCATAATTTATTCAAAATAATTCAAATAAAAGTTTATATATTGTCAATAATATATACAGGGTGATAACAAGAATATATAAAAATAAATAAACAACCAATCATCTAATATATCATCCAATAACCATTCAATCTCAATCAACATCCAAAACAGTCAATATATCACAACAGTTAACTAGTTGTTAATATCAGGTGTTTAACTAACTGTTTAATTTCATTTTCATTTTAACTATCAAATTTAATTTCTAATAATCAATTTATATGTCAATTAAACTATCAAACAACAGTCAATAAAATTAAATTACTTCGTGGTATCAATTTAACAAAAATCAAAAATATTTTAGTATTTCGTAAGCGTTCTAAAACACTCACCTTTATTTGAAACTAAAATTTTTTCTGCTTCAAATAAATTCCACTTCAACTCCATGTCGTAGACGATGTCGATAAGAATTTAACGCAACTCGTTTCGCTCGAATCGGATCTCGTATGAAAAATTACGAATTTATTAATATTCAATATAAATGAAATTTAATTAACGTAATAATAATAAAATTAAAACTTAACATAATCGTTTCTTCCCTCGTTCACAACCCAAGCTCACGTGCATTGCTCGCTGTCGCTTATTCCTTTTTTAAAACCATGATGATCGATGATCGCACCTCAGCTCAAACACAGCGCCATACACCCCGCACCGTCGTAGCCCCTCTCTGCTCGCGCGCATGCGAGCGAAGCACAGAAAACCCAAAATGCAACGCCTTTACGAGCGAATCCTGGCGATTTCGAGTCCTTCTAGCTCGATCCAAATGTACAACGTGTAGAGCTTGTCGAGATCTACATCTTTGCTTTTGAGTCGCTTGATTTCGTTGAAGGGATTGAGAGAAAACAAGGAGAGAAGATTGGGTGATTTCGAACATGAAAATGATAAAAGAGAGCGGCCGATGAAGCTAGGGTTAGGTTTATGCAAGAATGAAATTAACGTGGCCTTAAATATAAATTTCCATCCCGATTCATCCGCGAAAATTCCAAACTTTAAACGAAGCGTGCCACCTGGCGTTTTACATGTTATATCCTTATTCTGAACACAATGGAATATATATCGGAAGCCAATTCCATCATATTCAGAAGATAGCTTTTCAAAATAAAATTATTTTAATTAAAGTTCTGAAAATAAATTCTATGCGCTTTAAGCTCGTACGACCAAACGATAAGTTCGATCGCTACGAAACATAAAATCCTACAATAACTCACTATTACGAATCCAGTGAAACTGGTTTCGTCAAAATCCAAGACGGTGCCCAAAAAGACTATTTTTACAAGTTAATTAAAACGAAAAAGTTTCCGAAATCAATTTGTTCGTTTTAAATTCAATTTTAGAAGTTAAGAATTTTTATTCTTGTTAAATAAAATTTAAATCAACTATTGAAATCATTTTCATTCATATTAAAATTTAGTTATTTAAATAATTTCCAATATTAATCTAAATAATTTAACTATCCATTGAATTACTATATTTGAAATATAATTTATTTAACTTATGAAATTTAACTTTTAAAACGAATTCAAATAATAATTTTTTTTCCGTTTTACAGTAATTCAACATCTTTGCAATTATTGTATATAATAAAAATTATTTATTTCTTACCAAATAAATGTTTTATAATTTCTAAAATTATACTTATCAAAAATACCATTTCATATAAATAAACTTATGCTTTTACTTTTAATAAACATTCAATCGATTCTTTATTAATTCAACATTGATTATTTCAATTTTTTGTTGTCCTTTACTTACAATTCAGTATCATTTAATTTACTTTCCAATATAAGTTATCATCTTTTATAATATTGAATTTTGTTATTTAATTTTTTTTATCTAAGTTCATATTCAATAAATTACATAAATAAATCATTAATTTTTATTTCTAACCATTTTTGTTCAATAATTATATTAAATTCAATAATTTAAAAATAGTTAAAAATATGGGTTGTTACAAATCCCCTTGCTAATCTCCCTCTAATGACAAGGTTTGGCTAATTAAAGTAAGGAAAATTATGGCTTTTTGGCTAAAAATGAGTTAATGAAGGTTACTACTATTTTGGGACTTATGGACTAATTGGAGGTTTTCCTATTAGCCTCACTTAGCACAAATCCTAAAATAGGTTTTTGGGCTTAACCAAGGTCTTACTAATTTCTGTTAAGCTATAAAAAAATTTCTAACTTCAGATGGCCGTATCTCCCAAACGTAAGTCCAAAAACTATAATGACTACTCTATGAAAAGTGAAACCATAAAATCTTTCATTTGAAAGTAGTTTCAGATCCTAAAGCGGCTCCTATCAAAAGTTATAAACCTTACAAATTTTCAAGGTCAAAATCATCTTATAAAATTACTATGCACCAACAGTATCAGTAACCAACCTTCTCCAAAGTTATAGCATTATATGACCCAACTTGGATTTATAATTAATATATTATGATCATCCAACATGTAAAATATGGGTCGTTACACTCTCCCCTTTTGGAAATGGCCCCGAACTCTAAGTCAAACAACATAGTTACCCTACATGCCTAACAACCATTAGCATGTATATCAAATATCAAACATGCACACATGTAAGAAATTGAATCTAAGCCTTTCCTAGAATGAAAGATAATAAGCTATCTAATATAAAATATCAAACATGATATCAAATGTGAAAGCTAATGATAAAATGGAATCTAATAAAGTGAGGAGCTCTGGATAACTGGTCATTGTGCTCTCCTCAGTCTCCTATGTGAAATCGTCTTCGTTTTCAGTCCATTGAACCTTCATCAACTCCACCGTCTTCCTCTTAGATTGCTTGTATCACATCCAATGATACGAATAAACTTACGAGGCCTCGAATCCTCTAGTATCTCGATGTCACCCACGCGATCCGATGTAATAGTTGTGCCCGAGCTATGCATAAACTTCCACAAATGTGAAATATTGAACATATTGTGCGTACCCACCATCTTCTGAGGTAAGTCAACTATGTAGGAAAGATTCCCAATCGTCTCAAGTATCCAAAAATGACCTAAGGATCTTGATGCCAACTTCCCCTTAGTATCGAATCAACGACAATCTTCAATCAAGAGATCATGACAATACCATATTGCCGATAGAGAACTCCGAATCTCTACGTCTTTTATCATCGAAGCTCTTTTTTTAATCTTGAGTAGCTTCCATTTGTTGCCAAATAATTTGGATCTTCTTCAAATTCTCTCAAATCATATCGAGCCCTAGTGTTAGTTTCTCACCCGCTTCCCATCAATATGAAGGGTCATTTCATGGTCGGCCATATAATGCTTCAAATAGTGTCATACTTGTAGCGATCTTGAATTTCGAACACTTCGTATTTAAATATCTGAATTATTTAAATATTTGAATCCTGGGTTTGATGAAGATAAATGTGATTTAATAACCATGTTAATCACCATTTAAATAATAACCAATGATAAGAAACTTGTTTTTGAAATTTGTTGATAATAATAAATAGTTCGAAGAAATATCAATAGTTTGATCGAAAATCATTTTATCGATAAATGACTTTTTGCTAAACAAAAGTTGTTCGAACTCTTTGTAACTTGTATAGTAACATATGAACACATAAATAACAAGTGAATAACAATTAAGTTAATGAAAAATTGATGAAAGTAAGTGAGACTGATTAAGGGGATATTGACCCTTGATTCAAGGCATGTAAGGTGGAGGGAATAAAGGATTGTCTCATGGCATGTCTTAAGGAGAGGAAGGTGGGTGGAAGGTTCTTTTCTTTAGCTAGCCAAAGTTAGAGGTAAAGGAGGTCGTTTTGTATTGCTAAAATATTATCTCATGTTTCTTTTGGTTCACAATATCATTTCCAAAGTTTTGGAAAAAAAGAAATTTAATTAACACTTCTTTCTCCTCTTTAAATCTTTAGAACTTCTCCAAACATTCCCCAATCTTCTCCAAACTTTCACATAGGTTTTAAACATAATTAGAACATGGATTAGCATTCAAGAAGTTGAAAAATGATGTAGCAAAGGGGGGAATCAAAATGGGCTATGAGCATCAAGATGGCTAGGAGATCTTAGCTTGTGATTTTGAAGGCAAAGATGGTAGCTTTGGCTTTAGGGTTATGGTAGGAAGTGTTGCCTTGATTCTTGCAGCTTGTGATGATTTCTAGCAGTTTAAAGTGAGTTATCTCACCATCTTGCAAGTACACAATATGTATATAATTGTTTGATTGTTGAATATAAATGTTTAAATGAAAAGCAATGCAAGTTATGATTTTTGGACCCCTCTTGCTTTTGAAAGTAAATGACAACGTATATGTATTATAACCTCTCTTATAAACCCTCTAAAAACTTGTAACAGACCAGGACCTTGTGTATACATGTTTGATTGTGTTGTATGTGCTGTAAAAGTGTGTATGTGAATGTTGAAGTGAGAAAGTCGTTATGAAAGCACTATGAATCCCTTGTATTTTAACTTGCGTTAGTGCGGTGTTATATGTATATGGATAATATAATTTGGTTTTTCTCTACACTTTTAGTAGTGTTTAGAACAGTGAAGAATGGGTGTGGAAAGTTGTGGAAAATGCTGAACAAAGCTAGGAAAATTGGAAGCGAAAAGTCATTATGGATGCATTTTGAAATTGCTTTGTGTTTGGTGATTTCTAAGTCAATTTTTGAAGACACCCTTAGGGTTTTCTTTGTGATTTTAACAAGTATAATATAAGAACTTACTTCTATAAAATTATCAATTTTTAAAATTTTTATTCACATATATTGCTAGAAGAAATAACAAATACTACGAGGATGTTGAATACGACAGAGATATCGTGAACCATCAATATATGATTTAATGTTGCCATATATTAACGACATAACGAACAATGTAGGAAATCAAGATGCTAAATCTCTATGATTAGGGAAGTCGGCAATCTAGAGAAGAGAAGAAATGTCGAGCTAGAAGAGACGCCAAGCTTTAATAATGCAATGAGATATCGTAACTCTATAATATAATAAAGATGTCATATATCATCAAATCATAAATGGTTTTGAATTTCAAGAAGCATAAATGTTACCGCATATTAACAATAGGCTGCCGCATGCCAACTGTGCACAAAATGTCATCGCATATCACCAACATTTAGAAGGATGTCGAAAACCATCAATTTCCATGGAGATGTCGAAATCCATGCAAGGAGAAAGGATTAAAATCATTACTACAAGAAGAGTACAATCAAATGAATAAAGAGGATTTAGTATATTTTCTCTAATTAAGCTTCAAAGGCAATCATATTCCACCACACCCTCCTTAAATGCCGCAAGATAGTAATCCATGTGAAGCAACCAGCCTTAAGGGGATCATGATAAGTGGCACCATCCAAGCCATCCATCTTGCTAGTCATCAATCTATGCCAACTCACACAAACCAATGGAAGAAAGCTTTAACTCCTCCCAACCACTATAAATAGAGATCTAACCATTCATGGAACGTGGCCCTAAGTTCTTTCTCTCTCTCAGTACAAACCATTTTTTGGATTAGAACTTTTCTAAGCTCTCTAAAAGCTTGAGAGCCACTTTAATATAAAATGGCCAATGACGAAGAAGATGATATGGACATATGCATAAAAGGAAAGGACATGGATAATTAGAAATTTTATATTTGGCTTGTTTTGTAACATGCTTTACTATTG
Organism: Allium cepa; assembly: GCA_030765085.1. NCBI lineage: Eukaryota > Viridiplantae > Streptophyta > Magnoliopsida > Asparagales > Amaryllidaceae > Allium > Allium cepa. Next base: position 346,153,770 of record CM060928.1, on the reverse strand, counting down.
AACAAGTGATATGACTTGTACACATTGCCTATTGAATCCATTGCAAATAAATCAAGATATATGGCAATTAAACTGGTCTGGAACTTCATCCAAGGTGAAACTTTGTGGTCAAAATGGATGCGAACAAATGCTGTAAAGATAATAATTTCTGGATTGGAAACACAAATAATAATGTCTCTCATAATTGGAAAATGCTGCTCAAAGCAAGGCAATGGTGCAAAGGTGCTATTGACAGGAAAATTGCCAATGATGAAAGGACAAATATATGGCAAGATCCATGGATTAATGGGTACTCTTTGGTTGAAAATTTTGGGTAAAACTCAATGCATATCAATGGTTGTACTAACAAATTGGTTTCTGCTCTTATATCAGATAATAACTGGAAGAACCATCATGCATGTGTTCCTACTCATATTATCAATACTGTGCATTCTATCAAAATTCACAATCAGATGCATAAGGATTTTTGGTTTTGGATCCCAAAAAACTCTGGTCAATTTAGTTTTAGCTCTTCTTGGAACCTTATTCGGAATAAACATATAGAATATAATTGGACCAGTGCTATTTAGGACTCTAGTTATGCTCCTAAAATGTCTATATGCTCATTATTAACCAAACTAAACAAACTAAGAACAAAAGACAGAGTTAGTAGATGGAATAATAATAATAATATAGATCAATCGTGTGTGCTGTACTCTAATCAAATCGAAGACATAGACCACTTATTATTTAATTTCTCTTATTCTTAGCAAGTGCTTGAAGTTACCACGCAGAAGCTTAAAATTAGAAGTAATAATGATTCGGATTTTGTTAGCGCCAAAATTGGTCACTAACACCCAAATGTAAATGAAAGCACCAACTAATAGTAATAGATCATAGATAGAGTGTATATGGAGAGTATGATTGTGAAGAACAATGAAAGTTAAAAAGAAAGCAATAATAACACATGATTTATAGTGGTCTGAAAAAATTCAGCCTACGTCCACTCTAGAATTTACTTTGTATTGATATGTAATCAATAACAGTTACAATCCAGAATTTTTTAAAGCAATAATGGCAGAGTTTCTTTAATGGGGAAGAAGGAGGAGAACAGAATGAAAATCCCTTTTCTGAAGCCCTGCCTGTTGTATTTAGAGGCAAAACCCGAGTTACTGGGCTTCCTGAGTAGTCTGGGCCCATCAAGGCCATAGCCGAACCGAAGCTAGTACGAAGGTCGACCCAGAGTCAAGCTCCAACATGCCGACCCACTCTAGTGCCGAACCACTCCATTATGCCGATCCCATCTACTTCAGGTATGTCAATCCCCTCATGTTTCCTACAACCGACTCCATGCCTTCATTCTTGAGTTCAAGCCAAATCAACCGATCCCATGCGACCGAACCACCAAGGTCGATCCCAAGTTCTTCCGACCTTACATAAATGCCAACAACTAGTACTTCCAACCGACCCACTTCAGCTGACTGAGTTTAGCCGATCCACACATGCCGACCGACTTATGTCGACCCACCTTGACCGAACAATATCCATACTCCAACACCGAGCCACTTCCTACTCTGATACCTCTCAAGCATACCGAACTACACCATCTTGACCGATCCACACCATCAAGACCGATCTAGACCAGCACACCGATCCACACCATCCAAATGGACCCACACCATCAAGATCGATCCATACCACTACACCGATCCACACCATACAGATGGACCCACACCATCAAGACTGATCCAGACCACCACACCGATCCAAACCATCCAGACCGACCCACCTTCCTACCGAGCCGAAGCTTTCACAACACCGACCTAGTGTTTATGCCCGACCGACCCAAGTTATAGCCGATCCATCTTTATCCAATCCAATATCCATCTTCCAAGCATGCTGCATCATCTATCCGTCCAGTCGACTCAAACTATCGTATTCCAGTCTCGACAAACGAGTAGTCGATTTAGTTGAATCCTCCTATCCATGGCCTTGCCAAAAGACGGGTTAACATTTGCCCCTCCAAAACATGCCTTGCGGTAGGAAGGCGTGTTTTAAATAGTTTATGATCCGTCATCCAACGTCCATATGTCGTCCATAGCCATACCATCTGATCCATAATTCAATCCATTTATCCTTGTGCCATTACCGATCCTTATCCAAATCTACGACCGCTCCGATATCCAATTCCTATCCAGTACCAAATCCTTATCCAATTCCACATCCATCGGAACCCGACAACCGAGTTCTAATCCATCCATATCCAATAACCAGTAATCACATCCACGACCTCTTCGGGTCGATATCCAAATCCGGGACCGCTCCGGGTCCGTGCCTAAATCCTTAGCTGCTCATAGCCAATATCAAATCCATAACCTCTCTAGGTATTGGCAAAGCGTAATCCCTACTCTGCGAACAATATGAAGCAATGTCTCGGCCTAAGTCCTAGACCCATGGTGATGCTGGTTCCGTGTCCCTAAACCCTAAGTAATATTGTGGCTTAAGTCCTAAGCCTAATCCTGGTCTCTTCGGACCCTTGCCGAGTATAGTTTATACTCGACGACCTATTTTAGTGACCGATGGATGATACGGAGCCTCAGTCCTAAGCTGATCCTGGTCTCTCCGGACCCCTGCCAAGCATAGTCCATACTCGACGACCTTTTAGCCAAAAACCAGTTAAAAGTCGTTCAAAATCGAATCTGAAGCCCAGATTCAAGTAGAAATCCATATCAAAAGTCCAAATCAAAAGTCAAGCATCCAAACCAGGTAACCAACAAAACCGGGAGTTCAAACCAAACTCCAAAACCAAAGCAAAAAAGCAAATGTCCAAGCCAAAAAAGCAAATGTCCAAGCCAAAAAGAAAAAACCGATTTGACAAACTGGAGCGTCTCAGTAAATCATCATCTCAGAGCATGCCTAAGGGTTATCTCCGTTCCTATACATGAGTAAGCGATTTAGCCATTTTCCGGAGCTTGTTACTTATTCCAAACCATTGCGATTAGTTAATGACCAATCGACCACCATTCCTAGGCCTCATGTCATCGTCATTCAAGGTAGGCGGTGGCTGCTCCTGTTCCATCACCGCATTTCGAGTTTCGACATATTATCGCAACTGACCATTTCTTACATACTCCTCAATTATATCCTTTAGATGCCTGCAGCTATTAGTATCATGCCCGTCGAGGTCATGAAAGAGACAGTGCCTTCTCGATGCCCTTTTGCATTTTGAGGGTTCCCTCCTTGCCGGCCTTCAAGGAAAGCGATCCCATGTATACAAGAATATCCATTCCAATGTTGCATTTTATCCTGCATAAGTGGAGAATTTTGGTTCTCCCCAACGCTTCCTCTTTCCTTTATCCTCGCCTTTACCCGAGCTTTCACCGGGCGGTCCCCCATCCTTAACCATGTTTACTTCCTTTGATTTATATCCAGACATGCATCCTCTTGTCGAAAAAATCTCTCTGCTCGGTGAAAGAATTCTTCAAGATCCATTGGTGGGTCCCATATCAATGATACTTTGAAATCCGAATTATCCCTGACTCCTGATGCCGCAGCCATTAGAACCATTGATGGATCCGGCCGATCCACCAAAGCAACCGATGCATTAAACCGAGTGAAGAAAGTCTTGAGCGATTCATCCGTCCTCTGTTTAACTGACGTCAGTGTCATCACATTCTTCGGCCTTTTTATGTGAACTCGAAACTGCTTCAAGAACTTATCCAACAGTTCTGTCCATGTTCCAATAGATCCATCTTCCAACTGTCTGAACCACATAGCAGCTATATCTGTCAAATATAGGGGAAAACACCGGGCCATAACCTCCTCTGATTACCCCAGCACTTCTATATGTCTTGTGTACCTCATCAAGTGGTCAGTGGGATTCGTCTTACCGTCGTATACTTTCAGAATGGGTAGCTTGAAATCGAGTGGATTCCTAGCTATCCTGATGTTACGGGTAAACAGACTTTTGTTGACTCCCTCCAAATCTCTGTTTGTCAGACCTCCACGAATAGTTCACCTGATAATGTCAGCCAATCCAGTGCTACTCTCCAAGGGTTGCCCCTATCCATATTTCCTAACTGCCGTCCAAGCCCTCGAGGGAATTTGGCACATACTTCTTGTCACGCATTCCTGTATTTCTATTGGTTCCGAGCTACGCAACGTCACCTGGTAGCAATAACACATGATTTATAGTGGTTCGGCAAACTCCGGTCTACGTCCACTCTAGAAATTTCCTGTGTATTGATATGTTAATCAATTATAGTTACAATTTAGAGTTTCTAAAGCAATAATGGCAGAGTTTCTTTAATGGGGAAGAAGGAGGAGAACATAATGAAGATCCCTTTAAAGCCCCGCCTGCTGTATTTATAGGAAAAACCCAAGTTACTGGGTTTCCTGAGTAGTCTGGGCCCATCAAGGCCATAGCCGAACCAAAGCTAGTACTAAGGCTGACCCAGAGTCAAGCTACAACATGCCGACCCACTCCAATGCCGAACCACTCCATTATGCCGATCCTAAGTACTACATGTATGCCGATCTCTCGTTTCCTAAGACCGACCCTATGCCTTCATTCTTGGGTTCAAGCCAAATCAACCGATCCCATACGACCGAACCACCAAGGCCGATCCTAAGTTCTTACGAACTAACATAAATGCCAAAAACTAGTACTTCCAACCGACCTACTTCAGCTGACCGAGTTTAGCCGATCCACGCATGCCGACCGACTTACGTCGACCCACCTTGACTGAACCATATCCATACTCCAACATCGAGCCACTTCCCACTCCGATACCTCTCAAGCATGCCGAACCACATCATCTAGACCGATCCACACCATCACGAACGATCCAGACAACCATACGGATCCACACCATCCAGATCGATCCACACCATCAAGATTGATCCAGACCACCACATCGATCCACACTATCCAGACCGATCCACACCATCAAGACCGATCAAGACCACCATACGGATCCACACCATCCAGATCGATCCACACCATCTAGACCAATCCAGACCACCACACCGATCCACACCATCCAGACCGACCCACACCATCAAGACCGATCTAGACCACCACACCGATCCACACCATCCCGACCCACCTTCCTACCGAGCCAAAGCTTTCACAACACTGACCCAGTGTTTATGCCCGACCGACCCAAGTTATAGCCAATCTAGCTTTATCCAATTCAATATCCATCATCCAAGCACGCTGCATCATCTATCCGTCCAGTCGACTTAAACTCATCGTATGCCAGTCTCGACAAACAAGTAGTCAATTTAGTTGAATCCTCCTGTCCATATCCGTGCCAAAAGGCGGATTACCATATTTCAACCAAATCCCGTATAAATTTTGTCAAAATCAGTTAGACAACCCAATATTCAAACACCTTAAAACCATTGCTTTTAACGCACTAATATGGAATACACGGTGAGAGAGAAATTCAAGGGTATTCAAAGGCATCGAAATGCTAACTCACGTCAGAATTGCACTCATTACTCAAGAATGCAGGAGCTTAATTTACAGAAAATTGGACACAAAGAAGTTAATTTTAGATCTTAAACTTATCTTAGAAAACTTCGATAATGTGATGGATTCAAGTCTCGAATTTCATCAACCTTGAGCCTGCATATGCTTTATGTGGTTGAGCTGAGCAATTTTCGTCTTTTGCCATGTAGTCGAGATTTTTTGTCTGCCATTTTCTTATTTCGTGAGAAGCTTTTTCTTTAGATCTGGTTTTAGTAATGTTTCAAAGGAAGTTTACCTCTTCTAGAAGACTGCAGAGAGTTTGGCTTTTTACTTTGGTGATTTTTATTGTTGTTTGTTCGTTCTCCGATGGCCACGTGTCACAGCTTGTTCTATCTTTCTTTTGATTTTATTTTGGACCTTGTTTTTTTGTTTTCCCTATAGTTTATAGCCCCAAGTCGACTGTATGGATGGCTTTGAGTGCGTTGTTAATTTTTTTTACTCCTCCATCTATTTGAAAACTTGGGATTTCACTATATTCTATTGTAATGTTAATATATGGACATAATATGTACTCTTTTTACTTGCAAGGTGTCCATTTAGCATAGGGGGTTGCACGGTTTTAACGTGGCATATTATGAAAGTATATGAGTTTATTAATTGTTAATAAAGTATCTTCTTCCAAAAAAATAATTGAATATATATGTCAAGGTTTTGAAAATATAAAGTTTCGAATATATTTATACTATTATATTATTATTACTGCCTTATATTTCGAGGGCGTAGAAGCCCCGTTGTGTTTTCTGAAATGGATCATCGCACTTTATTCATTTTCCTTTCTCGGCCTTTCTCTCTCCTTCATCCTCCTTTCCCGTAAAGGAAAAAGGTACCCTCTCCTCTCAATTCTGATTTTCTTCTTCTTCCATTGCGTCTCTCCCTCGGTTTGATGTTTTTCCGCTTTGCCGCGGTATTCCGCCCTTCCTACCACCTCAGCTCGCCAAATAGACTCGCCTCTATCACCATAATTTCCATCGGCTTTACTTACGGAATCATCCTCCTCAAACCCTAGAGGAAATTGACCCTTTTTTTCATTTTTATTTTTAAACAATAAAAAAAGGTACCATTAATGATTACTCTTCTTCTATATTTGGTATTCCCACAACATGCAAATACAGGTCTTCCTTTCGTTGTTTGCTGTTTGCTTAATTCGCTCTTCAACGTGTTAAAGGTATCTTCTTCTACCTGTTTTTTGTTCGCTATATATTATATAAGTAGTCTACACCCTGCTCCCAATTTCAGTTCTTACTTGATAGTATTTGGCTAAATTCAGGGTTTCATTTGGGTTAACCATCCTAGATATGTCATTGCTTTTGATGCAGCAAAATGTGTGTGTTCAAAACTTTCTCTAACCGAAGTATACTTAAGTGTATGGAAAAAAATTAATTGGATAAAATTCTTAAGATGTTACGAGCCGCTTTTTAACTATTTGGCACATCTGGATTTTGTTTTATTGCTATTTTTCTTTATTCCAACTGGAGTCTACTGATTACTGGTATAGATTTTATTTGGTACCTTCCTCATGTTGGTTTTGTGTACCCTAACACCATGAGTTTGTTTAATACTAATTCAGTCTGGTACTTTTACTTTGTTTTAATATCATATTCGAATAGACTGTTATGCTGCATTCCAAATTTATTATAAAATTATTTTGTGTACTTTTAGTAATGACTAATACTAATGAGTTTATCTGTCTGCGTGTAACTTTCCATTGAGCATTCTTATTGAATAATTCTTGAGCGTTACATACAATTATCTGCTATAAAACATTAATCGCTCTATTCTGTTCTAAGGTTTCTGCAATCTTTGTACATAATAAGTAAGTAAATTTTAGTAGAAGTCCGAGGATTTTATATTCACTATGGTGTGGCTTTATGGTTTGGTTTAAATGAATGTTTAATGATTTATTTCTCTTTCATTAAAGTGCTTACTGATTCAAAAGTTTATATATGATGATTTGCTCCCTTTTTTCAAATATTTTTACTTTAGTTATGTTACTGTGGGTTAATAAACCATGATGATGAATAAATATGACTGTTTCTAGACTTTTATTGGTCATTATATTACAAAAAATATTTGTGATCATACATCAGTTCAGTAATAGACCGTTATGTTGCATTTCAATTTTATTATAAATTTATTTAACATAATTCCGTGCTTTGGTATTATTGGTCATGACTTCATATCTACACACAAATTAGTCCACATTTGTATTTGCAGATCCGTGGTGTTTCATGATTATAATGAGCATAGTTTATATCTGGCTGTTTTTGTATATAAATTTGCTAACATAGATGTTAGTCAGATAAAAATCTTTTCGTGTCTATAGATAAAACTATTTATCTTTTGGTGGTTTACAACTGTTTTCCTATCTTTCTTATGCATAATGCAAATTTATATTAATCTAATACAAAGATTTCTTTCTCCTTCAATAAACTATGTTCAACCAGGCGCTTTGGTACGACTAGCGGGTTGGAGGACAGTGAAAAGGAGAAATCAATGGTCTTTTCATTTACTATTCATGATTTCGGTCCAATCAAAGTTTAAGTTATATCAAGATTACAATAAATTCAACATACGGATAATTCTGTCATAAACTATGTTACTTATCTAAACATACATAATAAATATCATAAAATTTTACATTTATTATTCTATAAAGAACATCAATTTAACTATTTGTTTGATATTAACGCAACATGCAGATATAGTCAGTAAAAAAGGCTTTAGATTAAGTAAGAAAGACTCTTCTCTCTAGACATGTTCCTCTAACCAATCTGCGGATATAAATCGTGTGATATGTAGATATAGATAGCCCAGTAACAAGAACATTTGGATTTTTTGCAATTTGCATTCGTTTCCACCTGTTTTCCCTCTTCACATTGACTTGCTTTCTACCATGCATATTAGTTCTTTCTACTCCAGCATTTGTTCTCCCATTTGAAGCTGTATTGTGCTGATCTTGAATAGTCCTTCATTTTGCATCCCTTCTTTCAACCAACTTTGTATTTCATTTCCAACTGATTGCTAATTAATTTCATACAGAATGTTAACACATGTTAGCTGTTTGTTAAGGCTGAATACGACGTTGACCTTTTTATCCATTTTATCCAGGCGTTGTTGTTATCGTGTGATAATTTAAAACAACTATTGAACATTTGGTTTTCTAAACATTTTCAACTAGGATTCTGTACTTCCTATATGTCACGCACATTCTTAACTATTTGATTTTTTAAACAGTTTTTTATAATTTGTGCTGCTTGATATTTTAATTGACGTAGGATAAACATTTATGATTGTGCAAAAACCAAATGATATGTTGCATGAGCAATCACAGTCGTATTTACAACGATATTACCTATGATTTTATTGTTTAAATAAAGGAATTTGATCTTTTTTTCTAGACAGATTACTGATGCTCATTTTCCATTTTATTCATGATGATTTGATATTTTAAAACTAATGTTGTCATTGATTGTATGCTGATAGTAGTGTTTTTACCATTTAACATTCTCATTCTGATGACATAAGTTAAATTTTTCATTGCTTTACAAGTTGGTCGTTGTGGACAGACTAAGTTGCCTTGTGTACATTGACACCATGGAGAACATTCTAATTTGCTATATTATATTTTACCATATCCACCATTAGACTACAAGAACATAAAAATATTTGCATGTTTGTCAGAAATTAAAAAAACAAAACATATTTATATTCGTACTTACTAATCAGATTTCTATGTACGAGATGCTCTTATTAAGTCGAAAAGTTTCAACTGTAGATGTTTTTGCTCTTAGAGCATGTAAATTTTGACTAATGCAATCATTTATACTTCGCATGTATGTGTATACAACAGATATAAGTTATGTGCTTCACTGTTGAAGTATTATGACTCATATATGTGTGGTTACGGAATTGCTCACTTTTCAACATTTTGAACTTTGCCTCCCTTTTGGATTACGGAGTTATGGAAACATTTCCTGCCTTTAGGATTGTTGAGTTGGGAACTCTTCAATGTATGTTTTGTATTAATACCTCAAAGGTGCAATTGAAATTAAAACTTAAAATGCACCGTTTTCTACCCATGAGCACTAACTTTTAATACGTGACAAAATTATTTTGCCACTAACATGTATGCTTGGACATATATGATTTTATGATGTGTTTCATGTTGAAGTAGATGAATATGAAAATGGTGTATAATATTGTTTAATTTAAATTCATGTGTTTGTCAATGTATTTGATCACATACATGCCTTAACCTTGAAGTACAAAATATTTCTGTACAGATTCGTTTTCGCATCTGCATACTAAAAGGGATTGCAATAGTCAAATAAACTTTATTTTTGTTTTCCTAAATGAATAAACTTGAAAATTAGCATTTCACCCCAAAATTCAAATCAAATTCCATTTAGAATTAGTCTAAAATGTTTTGATATTTATTGTGCTAGATTGTATAATATTATTTGGAGATTTACAAATTGGTTTGGTTACATATATGTTACTGCTTGAAAACATAAAATATCCGTACCCAGCATATTTTCATCTTAATGGAGCTAAAATATCCACGATTCACAACTACACTTTAATACGCACAGGTGAACTTCAGAATTGCATATTGCAACAAAAAAATTTACCACGTCGGCTGAAGTGGATCTGAAACATGTTTTCCTTCTAAATTTGTCAAGCATACACGCTCCCCAGCCATGTGAACATTGCATTTTTTAACACTACCATGTTATTTTGCTTTGTGATATGAGCACTGTCGGGGTCATGTTTTCCGACCACACACGTGCCCTAGGCATGTGAACACCACATTTTTGTTAAAGCTACTATCTTGTTTTGGTTTGTTATATGAGCACTGTTAGGGGTTAAGTTTCATCACTAAATCAATGAGTCTTCTTGGAGGTAAACATAGGAATTGGGTTGTTCATTCAAAAATTAGTACAAAAAATATTCATGGGAGCACATCTGATGATGAAAATCAATACCCAAAGCCATCGATGTAGATCCAACAGGAATTAGTTAAAGCATCAATCATTTCTTCGCAGTTCAAATGTGTTAGGTGAGTATCTATTTATTTACTACTTTTCATTTCTTTTCTTTCCTTAAATAATTATTTTTAACTTTTGACCCACCTATGTCTGTCAAAAATTCCCATTCATATCGACGTATGAGTTAATATTATGTCAGTGATTCAACTTGATTTGTCAATTAATAATATTCTCCTATTTATATACCCAAATAAAGAAAATGAGGCCTATATAAGGTAGTTGGATTGAAAGAGATGTAATGAAGGTGCATCTATTTCTACTGATGTTTTTCACTCAGGGTTTGGAATTGTGAATAAAAAGTTTATGTGCCTTTCTCAATACTAATTTTGTCCTCCTGTATCCTTTAAGAAAGATTTAACTCCCCACTTTTACATCATAACTACCATACTTTAACTGTTAGATATACATCACTACTATTACTTTGTACATTGAATTTTGAATCTACTCATGCTGATTTTTTTTTCTACCCATGAGCATTACCTTTTAATAGCTGACAAAAATTATTCATGTTGCTGCCATTTGTATGCTGCCGAACAACGTAAAGCATATTTTGGCATTTCATTTTCCGTTTCAAAATTTCAACTTCTTCTCCATCCCTAAATCAGAGTTGCGCGTCTGCCTTTTGTTCATGATGAACTTTTTTAGACTGTTTGGTAAAATATGTAATTTAGATCCACATCAATATGTATATTGATAATGATAAAGTAGATAAATATTTACTACCACCATCGCTAATTCTAACTATGTTTTTCTGTATGATATACCTTTGTTTCAAAGGAGTAGCATACGACGCATAACAGTGTTTTCTTGTATCATTTTTCGCACATGCAAAGTAATTGGAATGACGGTTAAACTTTGCAACTTCAAAAATCCGCAATTTACCGTAAATATTAACATGGCCTGCAATTGCTCCTAAACCCGTTTCTACTCTTTTCGTATCTTCGGTAAAGTTGGAATAGTTTTCCTATCTTTTGTAACATATGAATTTATGGGCTAGGTGTAAAATGTTAAGTTCAAACGACGGTAATTTTTTTGGATTTTATGCGTTTCTTAATAATTTATATTACATTAAATTTTTACATATCAAAATTTTATTCTTTGGAAATTAAGTAAACAACAACTTTAATAGAATATCATTTAAATTTAAAGTCTATAAATTACATTAACTTACAATTTAATCTCTACTTAACTTCTTCCATTTTTATTTATAAAAGCTACATACAAAATCTATATTTTTTATATTACATTAAATTTTACATAAATCTCTTCAAACTACATTACATAATTTATTAAATTGAATTTTAAACCATTTAAATTGTATAGTTATTCTTATTTCGAAAAGTAAATGATTTCCACTAAAATTCATACATCCACGGTTTGATCGGTTGGAGAAAAACGATTAAATTCCCCCCCCCCCAAAGTTAGCACGATATGCACATTTTCGCGTCTATAGCGCTATATTTACGGGATATTATGCCTCTTGGGGATGAGTGAATACTGCAAATCTTATATTTAGGGATTCATTTATTTTGCCGTTATGTTGGACGCTTAATCGGATATGGATCGGTGGGGCAACAATAGAAAGAGAAAATCAGTCACACAACCAACCTCCCCTTCTAACAATTCAACTTCGATAATCAAACATGCTGTATCAGTCTCTACTGAAGGTGGAGACAAGAACGGTACTGTTCCACTCATAGTGTCGTCCAACAGAGAAAGTGGCTAAATAGCTTCATCTACATCTGATGTAAGTATTCTCCCCTATACTGTTGTATGATGTGCTATGGGCATAGGTTATGTAACAAGCTCAATTCTTACTTCTACTAACTGGTTGGGAACTCGAATGCGGTCCTTATTCCTCCAGCGGTGAAAAGAAGATACAAGAAGTTCGGCGCAAACTCATTAGCAGCTAGCCTAAAGGAATTTACTTCCACTAACCCTAAATTTTGCGCCCCTGGATCTCAACGGATTAAGCATCTTCATACATTGAATAATGGAGTAAATATTTCTTCATCATCGTGTTTATGTTCACCATTCGCTTCTCCTCCTTTTGCCATGACTTCTCCTCCATTTAGCTCTATTCGCGCAGCACTAAACATTGACAAAACAAACTAGCCATCCATTAAGGAGGTTAATGACATGATTGATATATTTTTGACATTCTTAGCACACTTTAGGTTCACACAACCATAAACCATTACACATGCCGCCTTCGTGAAAGTGTGATGCAGTATGTCAAAGTATTAGCTACTTATTACCTCCGCACTGTATTTCCACTCCCGTTACTCCACTTTCACCACCAACATAGGTTTCAATGCATAAAATTTAAAAACAATTACACCAGAGATGCATTTGAGTGTTAGGTTATTCCTTAATTTCATACTACAATCAAACATATTAACAATCATTTTGTCGCACCCTAATTATTTTACAACTTTCAGGGCTCTCTGTTTTTGTAGTAAACCCAATATCCTCTACTACATAGCTGCAGTTGATCTGTGCGAATACCACCCTCTGTCCACTGTCTTTTCTTTCTTTATTTCACTAAAAAGAAACCATTTCAGTACCTCACTTTGCAGGTCCATATCCCATGGTACAAACATACACACTTCCTCCCATTTGTAGTTTGAATGAGCAATCGACAAATACACCTGCATGTTCTTTGTGCCCTATGTGCCTACTTCAGGATATAGGTGTTGTCCCAGTTGTTGATTACTGCTGTCTCCTTTAGGTCCTTTTTTGTTACATAATTTCATCCCCTACACTGTAAATGTATTTAAATGGAAGAAACGACGCAGTCGAGTTCATATGTTGCGATCAAAGAGTATCCACACATCTTCAAATTTACGCAATGGCAACTTAATTTTTCAAAACTCCCAATCCTATTTGTTTTTGCCTTTCCTTCCACAAATGAGTTTCATGCTTTTAACTGCTGTGTGCAGTCTTCCTTCATGCCTTCCTGTATCATCCAAAAGAGGGGATGGAAGCATACAAAATATAATAGTTAACGAAATATCCAACTACGATCTTTGGTTTCGTAGTCCATTAACTAATGTTTTCTGTGCTAATCCGGACCTAGCAACAGATAATATACATCAATGTTGGTTTTCCTATGCCTTTGTTTTGATTATCATATTACTATTTCATGTTAACACAATTTTTGTACCCATGCTTAAACTGTTTTAGGCCGTATCTTAAATCATGGAATTTCGGACCTCTCATGAACCCTTGTAGTTATTGTTACTCCATTGTTTGGTATGTGGAGAGAAACTGGAAGGATGATATCCCCAGCTCTGCAAAGTACTCCATTTGTTGTCAGGCTGGAAAAGTTTGCTTGCCTTCATTGAAGGAAACCTCTCCTCCTTTGAAAAATCTGCAAGATTATGAACAAGGTGGAACATCTTCGCGTTTCAAAGAACAAATTCAGATTTATAACTCTATGTTTGCATTCACTTCAATATGTGGACACGTAGATAATAGTGTTAATGATGGTAAAGGAGTTTATGTATTTAGATTAAATGGTCAAAATCATCATAAAATTGGATCTCTTCTTCCCGTTGATGCTGTGCCCAAATTTGCACAATTATACATTTATGACACCGAAAATGAAAGAGATAATAGGTTGCGTGCGTGTAGGAACAATGGAACTAAATAAGTGGATCCAACATTGGTAGATAAACTAATACGTATGTTTGATGAAACAGATGAACTGGCAAAGGTTTTTAGAATGGCAAGAGATCGATTCAAAGTAGCTGATTTACATGATGTTAGCATTCGAATTCTTGAAGGAAGGAACAATGATGGGAGGCAATATAACTTACCCACTTCTTCCAAGATCGCTTCTTTAATACTTGGTAGTGATAATCAACTGAATGAGTATAGAGATTTTATCTTAGAAGAGAAAACATGCATCCTCCATCGTATAAATGAGAAATATCCGAGCTTCATGGCAATGCAGTATCCAATCCTTTTCCCTTATGCTGAAGATGGATATAGGTTATCTATTGAATACCGTAATGCTCAGTTTTCCTCTGATGGTGAAAGGATTAACATAACGATTCGTGAGTAACATGCTTTTCGCTTGCAGAACAGGAAAAATGAAGGGCAGACTTTACTAAGAAGGGGTCGCCTACTACAACAATATACCATGGATGCATATGCGGGCATTGAGGAAGATAGGTTGAGGTGGATTAGAAATAATCAGTCGACCATACGGTCAAAACTTTATAAATGATTGCAAGATGTTATGCTTGCAGGGGACGCGTCAGCTAAAATGATCGGTAAACGTACAATTTCACCTTCTAATTTCACTAGAGGTCCTAGATATATGGTTCAAAATTCAAGATGCAATGGCTATTTATTAATGGGGTGGATGTCCAGATTTGTTTATAACCTTTACCTATAATGCAAGGTGGCCTGAAATCAAACATATGCTTGAATTCATTCTAGGGTAAAAACATGACCACGACCGGATATCATTGCCCGTATCTTCCATATAAAGCTCAAATAGTTTATCAAAGATGTGTATGAAAATGGACACTTTGGGCGAGCTAAAGCAGGTACAATCTTCATGCTTTCCTGCATATACACTTATATGCCATGTAAAACACCATTTCAGTGATTTTATTACTTATCAAATTATAACTTTACAATTTGTATTTCTTTTTAGTTATATACACCATAGAATTTCAAAAAAGAAGATTGCCACATGCTCATATCTTATTATTTCTCCATTCGGAGGATAAACCAACAACTCCTTGCAAGTTGACAGGATTATAAGCGCTAAGGTTTCAAATCCTTCCATGGATCCAATCGGTTATGATGCAGTTCGACAATTTATGGTTCATGGCCCCTAGCTTTGGCTTAAACATGCATAGTGTATGGAAGGTAATGTTCATGGAAAACACTATTTGGGGCTTTTACCAATGATACAAGCTTGGACAAAGATGATTTTTCGATTTATAAACGTCGAAAAAATGGCCATTTTATTATTACATCAGCGGAAATTTTAGTTGACAGTGATGGATCGTGCGTCATAATGTTGATTTATTAGTTAAGTACAATGCGCATATAAATGTAGAGGTCTGCAATAAAACTAAGTTTGTAAAATATTTGTTCAAATACATCAATAAGGGCCATGATACAGCAACGGTGCTCATTGAAGAAAATGTCAACGATAAAGAAAGAGCACCATATCAAGCCAATGAGATAAAAAAAATCTCGACTACCGGTATGTTTCTGCTTCTAAAGCATGCTGGCGTATTTTTGAGTTCGAGATGCAGTATCGTAAACCGTTCGTAGAAAGATTACCCTTTCACCTAGGAGAACATACAGTAACTTTCAATGATAGCGATACCATATCCCAAATTGTTGGTAGACAAAATATTGGACGAACCATGTTAACGGAATGGATGAGAACTAATATGCTATATGCAGATGTAAGGACTTTGGCGTATGTAGATTTTCCAACAATGTGGGTATGGTACAGAGACAAAAAGCAATGGAAAAGAAGGCAACAAGGTGATAATATAGGTAGGATATACTATGCGCATCCTACTTCTGGAGAACGGTTTAATTTGCGAATGCCGTTGAACATTGTTAAGGGGCCAACGTACTTTGAAGACACCAGAACAGTAAATGGTACCCTGTACTCTGATTTTCAATCTACATGGGTTGCTTAGGATTGTTAGAAGACAACAATGAATGGAATGTTGTTCTCTTTGAAGCAAGAAATTGGTCCTCTGGAAAAATCTTGCGTCAAATGTTTGCGACGATGCTACTATTTTGTGAAATTTCTAATCCATTTAAGCTCAGGAATAAGAATTAGGCACTATTGTCAGATGACATACAATAGCATCAACAACGCATTCGAAACAACACAACTTTGTTGCTGACAGAAGAGGAAATAAAGAACTACTGCCCGATAGAGCTTGAAAATATACTTAATTTAAACAATCTTTTTTAGCCGACTTTCCCCGTATGCCAAATCCAAACTTCTCATTGCAACGACCTTACCACAACAGACTAATAGAGGAGGAGCTAAGCTATGATTGTGTCGCTTTAGATCAGGAATCCTACATAATGTTGTGCCAACTAGACATCGAGCAGAAGAGTATATTCGATGTTGTCTCTGCGTCAGTGAATGATAATGCAGGAGGTTTTTTCTTCGTCTACGATAGTGGGGGCATGAGAAAAACTTTTCTTTGGAATACATTAATAATAGCTATATGGTCAAAAGGTAAAATTGTTCTGGTGGTTGCATCATCCGGTATGGCATCTTTACTACTTCCAGGTGGTAGAACAACCCATTCTAGGTTAAAAATATCAATTGATGTAGGAGAAGATACAATATGCGGCATTCCAAGGCAATCAAACCTTGCGCAACTTATAGGATAGATGGATTTGATTATTTGGGATGATGCTCCTAAGATTCATCGAAATTCGTTGGAAGCTTTCGATCGAACACTTCGGGACTTAATGGACAATGGCATTTGCTGTTTGGCTGAACGTATATTCGATGGGAAAACTATTTTGTTGGGTGGGGATCTTAGACAAGTGCTTCCTGTCATAACCAAAGGGTCATGAAATGCAATCGTCCAATCTTCCATTAACAAATCTCAAGTATGGTCCGAATGTTGTGTTTTCAAACTAAACGTTAACATGCATCTAATGTCGATCGACGATACACCTTCTAAAATAAGGAAGCTAGAAAATTTCACCAAGTAGGTGCTGGACATCGGTGATGGAAAAGTGCCTGCTACTGCACTGTAAGAAAATGCTGAGCCAACATGGATAAAAATACCACCGAATTTGCTAATTGAGCAAACTTCTCATCCAATTGCAGGGATCGTAGATAGTACCTACCCCGACTAGCAAAAATGTTTGAATGAACCAAATTATTTACGTACTCGATGCATTTTGGGTCCAATGAACGACTGTGTTGAAGAAGTTAATAGTTATGCAACATCATCTTTAACTACGTATCTTAGCGCAAACACAATAAGCCCTGCTTCTAAAGGTATCGAGGATCAACATATATTGTTTTCAATCGAATTTGTAAACACTTTGCACCCTTCAGGAATTCCTACTCATAAACTCAACCTTAAAGTAGGTATTCCGATAATGCTTCTTCGAAATTTAACCAAAATATAGGTCTTTGTAATGACACGCATTTAATCGTTACCCAGCTTGCATCAAAAGTAATTCAAGCTGAAATTATCACAGTACCAATGTTGGAAATGCAGTTTTAATTCCTAGAATTGTCCATACATCGTCAAATACGAAATGGCCATTTATCCTTCGACGTTTGCAGTTCCCGATAAAAGTTTTCTTTACAATGACAATTAATAAAAGCCAAGGACAGACCTTGGATCATGTTTGTCACGATCCAATTTTTCGACGCCCAGAAATTGAGATCAGTATGTCCATTGTATTAAATGCCGAACAATCGATTGCTGGAAAACTAGACCATAAGGGAAAGAAGAAGGAGGTAGAAGAAGAAATAGAAAACAATATCAGAATCTCACAATTGTAGCGGAATAATATATAATAGATAAATGACCGATCTTTAAACAAAAAGAACTATATTTATTTTATACATTACATCATCAGCCTACAACAAAATTCATAGGACACAACCAGACAGTTATCATAACCTGTCCTCGCAACAACTGACTGTGCAGTTAATCGTACACAGCGGAATATACATCAAATACGTGTGATAAATCTCGCCATCCAGCTCGTATCCTGAGCTCCACAGCATCCTTTCCTATGTTCTATAATACTCGGTCTGATCCGAGTATTATAGTAAAATAACACCCGAGTCAGTCTGGAAAACCAGCGTGAGAAAACATACTCAATTGGATTATTAAATTTTCCAAAATCTTTTAAAAATCAAAGATATCTCGCAAGACCATGCCACGAATAAACATGCTACGTTTTTACCTTACCATAACCAAAACTGCGATAGCCCGGATTTCGGGACATCTGTAATTAATTAACAAACTGGGTTAATTAATAGAATATTGATTTATGGATTAAACAAATAAGTCTGATGATAAATATTTATACTTGGATAGATATTTATTTGATAATCTTCTAGTATAATTATTTTAAAATTTGCAAAATCATTATTTTCAATCACATGTAATGTGTGTTTGTTTAAAATATGTATACGAGTCAATTTAAATTGAATTTGAATATGAATTTGAGGTTTGAAATTCAAAGAATAATTATATTAGTGTATAATTAAGATTTTTAAAATCTTCTCTTTTGAAAATTTTATATGTACAAATACTAGAAAGGTTTGAATATAAATATAGAATATAAATTGATCAAAATTTTTAAGAAATGATGAATTACAATTTCAAAATATAAAGTATTAAAATCCAACCTATTTCTAAAAGATTCATTTTTGAAATTTCAAATCTAAAATTTCTATCTACAATTTATCTACGTAAGCTAAGATACCCTCTTTTAAAATTTTATATGCTTAAGTATAAACCAAACTAAAAGTATAATATAAAATCATATTATAAACATTTAATTACATGTATAACCATTAAATCCAAAAGTTTTCAAAATTCAATTGAAAATGTCATAAGAGTAAATTGGGGTTAAAAACTCTATAGTTGAAATGAATAAAATTTACTTTTCTAATTTTAATATAAATACATAAGGAAATGTATAAAATATGAATTTCAAGTATCTAAGAAGTGTAATAGTTAAAATAAGAATCAAATTAAAAAAATTTACCTATTCCCTTTTTAAGCTTTATATCTATAAATAAAATAGTTTGAGAATTTTATAGGTATTTCAAATATAAAACATTTAAACATGTGTAGATGTAAAAATTTAGTAATTTAAGAAATGAAAAGAATTCAAACATAAGATTGATATTTTTTAGAGTATATACATTAAAACATATTTATACATGAAATTATAAATGAAAGACATATTCATATGCAAAATAATAAATGTAAAAAAATAAAATTGATAATACATATTAATATAAATATATAAATAAAACACAAGAGAAATTTAAGATAAATATTAACATTTGTAACTAAGATTTTATGCATGGTTAACAAGTGGCATTAGTGCCTTCTAATGAATATATATGGATTTAATGTTTAAAAATTAGGCTGTAAATTCATTTCCACTTTCTCAAGATCCATTTCCTTTCTTCATCTCTCACTTTTCTTTTCTTTAATACCAAAAACCAGAATTTATTAAACAATAAACTGCATATCAACTTTAAAATCATAACAACTCAAAGCCTGTACATTTTTTTTTTCAAAGATCAAACAATTGATTGTTTTCAGAGTTCAAAGAAGAATAAACAATTCCAGATTTTTTTAAACAAAGGCTTCTCGGTTTTCTTCATAAACAGGTGAGTAACCTTACCTTTAAGCCTGATCTGCCTATCCGTGTGAATTCATGAAGAAAATCCTTGAAAATAATGTTGAGAAGTTTGCTTGTTGTTTGTTTAAGGTGGAAACACATATATATGTATGATAATATTGCTTACATGTCTGTTCACAACCTGTTTCAACTATGTTTATCAACATGTTGTTAGTAAACATAATTTTTTTTATATTACATTTTGATTTCACCCTGATATATGAATGTAATCATGGTTGCTAGCCTGAAATGATTGGATTTAAATGAATGCATGAATGAGTATAAGTGATGAATGCCTGTGAAGTTATGATTAAGTCTCTGTTATGATATTTACAGGTTTTGTTTCTTTAAAAAATTTAATACATCATTATTGAGTCATTGTTAGCTATGGATTTGTATATAAAATGTGTTTGAAATTGTACAATATGTCTAGTAAAAATGAAGCCAGGAAGTTATATTGATTATTTGTTTGGGAATTTTAAAATAACCGTGAAATTGTAATTTGGGTCAAAATTTTATCAATTCAATTCAATAATTTGATTGCATGAGTAGGTTCAGTAAGAAATCATGAATTTAGGTATAGGAATTGAGAATTTTAGTTTGGATATGGGGAAGATGATTGAGTTTGATCGGATTTGGGTCTATTGCCATTTTCCGACGATTGGCGCAACGATTAACATCTGGGTTATGGTCGTAGCTAGTTGAAGGCCAGAAGCCTTCGAGAAAAATGGGATTGGATTTTTCCGTTGGCCATGGCGATCGGTAGGGGAGGAAGAAGGGGTTTGGAGAGGAGTGTGGTCATCGACGTTTGTGAGGCTGGAATGATGGGGATAGTGAATCGGGATGGTGCGCATTGAGGGGAAAGAGGAGCTGGAGCTCGTGGCATGGTCAAGGGTGATCGGCGGGGTTGCTCGTGGCATGGTTCGGGTTTGGTCGATCGGTGTTCTCCTTAGTTTTCCTTGAATAGTTCGTTTTCGTGTTTACCTCGTTCCCACTGGATCTGGAGGCTGGAGGGGTTGTCGTGGTGGTCGACGATAGGTGGGTAGGCTCGCCAAAAGGTAGGAGCTTAACAGAGCGGCGTGCACGTGCACGGTGGACGACATGTGCGACTGGAGTTCTGGGTTGGGAAGAAGAAGTTTGATCGGGGTATTCTTGAGTTTTATCGGGTTCGACTCGAAGTCAGGAAGACTCGAGTATCTTGCTGTTGTAGCTCGGATCTTTCAGCATTTTGCTCGGGGTTTTCTTTGCTTTGCTGGAATGTAACGTTGTTGAGTTTAATTAATATAATGATTTTTACTATGTAAGGATGAATTTCCTTGCAAAAGTCAGCGAAAGTTTTGATCAAGATTTAATTAATTAAATAAGGGTAAATAATTTTAATTACGTTTGAAAAATGATGTAATTACGAATTTATTCTTAATTAGCTTATGAATGATTAAAAATAAATAATTTGGAAATTTAATCTATCATTAAATAAATTGATAAAGACGTTTGATTTAAGTTATAATCAAGGTATAATTACTAAATAATGGATAGTTAATGAATAATTTGGATTTAGAAATAATCAACTAATTAATTAAGAATAATCATTTGTGAAATTATTTAAGTGTAATTACTTAATGGAAGTAATTAAGGAATTAACTACTCATTGTAACTAATTAAGTTTAATTTGATTAGTTTAAGCTAGTTAATTCAGTTTAATTAATTTAAAATAATCACTTGATGATTTGATAAGTAAATCACTTAGGTAAGTAATTAATGGATGATTATTGGATGTAATTAATTGAATAAGTGATTTATTTGGATTAGATTACCTTGTATAATTAATCAAGGGATTAAATAGAGATAATTAATTAAGGAATAATTAATTTATTTTATGAAGTAATTAAGGGTAGTTAATTACTGATGTTATTAATCAAGGGTAATAAATATTATGGTTAGTAATTAATTAATGAAGTAATTTAAGGTTAATTACTATATTTGGTTAAGTAAATTAATTTGTGAAATTCATTAAGGGTTAATTACTTAAATATAATTAAAGATAAATAGAATGATATTGGAAGCCTTTAATTAATTGTTATTCCTAATATATGGGTTGTGATGCTATGATGATATGGTCATCTTTTGATGACGAATTATGTGACATCCTGTATTTGAAATTGGATTGTATTTCACTTGAATAATTCAAGTTAAAATGATATCGGTTTCGAAGAGACCAGAGTCGGGTATTAGTAAATACTCGAAACCACTTCAATTCTTTATAAATTGCTAGGTGAAATTAATAAGCTGGAATGGAATGATTTAAGTGAATTAGACCATTTAATCTAAATTTAGTACTTAGAAATTGGTGAGTGAAATAAATGATGTCGATAACAATTTGTGAAGTTGTTATTGATACAATTTACCCGGGTTATATATAAGTTGTTTGCTTTTGAAGTTTATGTTAGATGGGTTTACTCACGCTGGTTTCCAGCCTGACCCGGGTGTTACTTTGATGTAAGTCTCGGGTCAGACCGAGTATTACAGATTTTCAGGTAAGGACGTTCTGGAGTTCGGAAGGCAAGATGGATGGCAGGAACGTATGGAGCGTTTTCCGCTGTGAGGATTATTGCTGATTATTTGAGACATGTTACTTTAAACTGTCCAATGTTGTGTAAATGTTGTAACTCTGATGTATAAAATATAAGAGTATTGATACAGTTCTTCTTTGTAAAACTGTTATTTATGTGATATTATATTTTGATCCGCTGCGAATGTGAGGTTTCTGGTTTTTTTCTGTTTTCTTCTTCTTTTCCTAACTATCTAGAATTTTCTGGATGGAAATTTCCGGGTCGTTACATTTGGTATCAGAGCTGAAGGTTAAGCGAGAACCTTGGCTCTGTTGCGATTACTCATTAAGGAAAGGGTCAATGGTACCCTAGGATGAGTTGAGTATATATATGAGAGAGCGTACTTGTTATTTTCTTATATAAAGATTTTAAATGATTTTATATAAAATTATATTTAATATATAAAGCAATATTTCTTTCTAATAAAAATTAAGGGAATTGGTTGTTAAATTTTTGGAATTAAATTAAGAAATAATATAATACAACCAAATTGAAATTGGAATCAAATTAAGTGGTATTAGAAATACAACCAAACTAAAATTAAATAAAGTTAAGGTTGAAATGGATTCAAACTGAAATTGAAATCTTAAATTGGAGAAGTGTTTCAGAATAAGATGATAATGAATGGCTTTAGAATGATAACCAAAGTGATAAGTTTTGAACTTAATAAGTGGGAAGATTATTTA
This sequence comes from Allium cepa, assembly GCA_030765085.1. Taxonomy (NCBI): domain Eukaryota; kingdom Viridiplantae; phylum Streptophyta; class Magnoliopsida; order Asparagales; family Amaryllidaceae; genus Allium; species Allium cepa. The sequence continues at coordinate 346,130,510 of CM060928.1, read as the reverse complement.
TGAAAAGTTCAAAATTTAAGATGGAAGTTCAAACTGGGTAAGGTTGACTGGATTAAGTGAATTGAGTTTAACTTTGGAAAGGTTAAATAAGTTGGAATGATCAACCTGATTTGAAAATTTCAAAGATGAAATTAAGATTTAACTTGGAAAGTTAAATGGTTGATTTGAATTAGGAAGTTTGAGTGATCTCAAAATGGGTTTGAGATCCGAAAATTGGAGATGGATGAATGTTTTAAAATAATTTGAATGATACCATTCCGTTGTTATTAATAATTTTTAAGCTGAAATCGGATTTGTTTAAATAAATGAGAAATGAAGTGTAGTAATACCTATTATTGAAATAAAAGGTAATCTAACTTTAATTTGAAATTAAGGTTAAGGGATTACTTTGAACTGAAAATTTGAATAATGACATTTGTAAATTAATTTTTTTTAAAAGAACTGCTTTCAAACTGGAAGATCAAATTTGGGTAATAAATTAATTTTTAAGATAAGATTGTTTGAACCCTTATTTGAACTTTGGAAAAAGTTAAGTAAAGATAATTTAAAATGGAATTTTGAGAATTTGACTCAAAATTAATCTGTTCAAAGGTTTGGGTTATTGATGTAAAAATAAAGGTTAATTTGATTTGTGGTATAATATGTTAGGTCTAAACTGTGAATTGAATTGTTTAAAAACTTTAAAGGTAAATTGATTTAAAGGAATTAAATCAACATTTGGAGTATTAACTCGAATTTATGTAATTCGAAATGGTTCATAGTAAAATGGAATTTGAAGTTGGTTCAAATTTAAATTTGATTCGAATATTAAGAAATTGTGATTAAAAGTTGAATAGTTTTAAAATCAAATGGAATTTGAATTAAATTTGGAAAGAAATTAAGGTTAATTCAACTTGAATTGGGATTGAATCAATTTCAATTGAAGATATTTAAAATTGAAATTGGGTCGATTTAAATGGAAGTGGAAATTTAAATCGAATTGATGAGAATGGAAATTGGGAAGTGAGCAGTTTTGACTCTGGACTATTTTTAGCATAAATTGTTTTAATATAAACATATTTTTCCAAGCTATTCATTATGTATACAACTTTTCTTTTAAAAGCCAAACTATTTATCAATTTTTTTACAATTATTTTTGAAATCGTTTAACGATTTTCTGACTGTTTTATAACTAATTACTATATTCCAACTATTTTACAAAACTAATTATTATCTTACTATTATTTTGCAATTATCTAAAATTTCTATAATTATTCTAACTATATTACACCTATTTCATAAACTAATAATTATTTTCCAACTACTTATCTATTTTTAAAATTTTCAAGCTCTTTTCTAAATAAACTGGTTGGAGTTCAAACTGTTATTGGTTAAATACCCAATCGAGATAAAAATAGAGGTGATAATCCAAATGGATTGAAGCAATTGTGAGTAAGTTAATGAAAATCAATGTGAATGTGAATAGAAATGAAATTGATTTGGCTAATAACCAATAAAGATAAATATGTAGGGTGTACGTATGTTATTCTATTCGCATAATGATTTGATCCTGATTCGAGCATAGAACTTCGAGATAGTATGTCGATCCGAGTTGGGATTTTTCACTCGATTTTCGACGGCGTACCTGGGTATAGATTGTTGATTGGTTCTGGATATTCTCTATCATAGTTATGACTATGCAAGGAGAATGACGGTTTCTGATCAAGAAACCAGATCTGTGTTCGCACTAGGAAGTCGGGTGGACGATACTAGTTCGAAAGTGAAATTGTGTGGTCGAGTGAGCGATCAGATTGGTATAGCGTACGGATGATATCTGTACATCGTAAGGATTTGAATGAAAATGATTTTGAAAGGGGTAATCAAATTTGGATATTTGATTTTGAGTAAACAAAGTTGAATATCTTTGTTTTATAAAATGAAACTCCCCTTGTTGAATCTTTTGCCAGAAGAAAAGGGTTTTTGAAAATATTTGAAGTATAAAAAGAGTTTTATACAGGTTTGAAATGATCCAAAGTTTTAAAAATTATATATATCTGTATATATATATATGTGTGTGTGTGTAAAGGATCTTATGAGGATTTTAAAAAAGGTTTTAGGAACCTTTGGATTTGGAAAGGCTCTTGATTTTTGGGTAAAATCAATATGAGAATTTGGAAAGCCTAGTTTGAGAATTATCGATTTTGGGATAATCGATTTTGTGTAAAGGAGCTTTGTATGAGATCATACTAGGTGTATGATTTGAAGATACTATATGTGTATAGTATAAAGTGTTTTGATGATGGCTCTGTGGAAAAAGGCGCTCCCTTGAAATGAACTTCTCAGGAGTGCCACCGGGTGGTGCTGCATTGAGCCCCAAGGGGGTTTTAAAGTTGATCATGTGAGGAGTCCGGACAAAACTAGTTCCTGGGGATTATGAGTAGAGTATACCATAGCAAAAGTCGTGTGTGCCGCTGAGAGCCAACAGTCTGCATTTGATTTTATATCGGTCGACTACGACCTATGGTAACATAGCGAAAGTCGTGTGTGCCGCTGAGAGCCAACAGTTTGCGTTTGATTTTATATCAGTAGACTGCGACCTATGTAAGAGTGCAGAAGTTTCATTTCGACAGCGAAAATCAGAGGCCGCGGAGAGCCTGTAGTTACATGGACTTTTGTTGTGATCGCAACGTAACCCTGGATGTAACTGCGATCTGTTGTGGGTTCCATGGCGTAATCGAGAGGCTGCGGAGAGCCTGCGGTTACATGGACTTTTTGCTGTGATGGCAACGTAACCCTGGAATGTAACTACGACCATGGATGGGGGTGATGATTTCCAGAGCATTCTCACTAAAGATATTTCCTCTATTTTCAAAAATGTTTTCTATATTTTCAATAAAATTTATTTCTAAATATTTTCACCGGGTGTTGAAAATGGGTTTGCTAAGTACTTATAGATTTTCAGTCCTACGCTTGATCAACGTATGACCGAATTTCTGTAAGAACAAAGACGGACTTGTTGAAACATCGAGTTATAAAATGATATTTTCTATAAAAACTATTTTGGAAATATTATATAGATTTAAAGTGTTTTAAAATGATCAGAAAGTGATTTAATTGGTTTTAAGCATTAAATAAGTTCTGGCTTCGTTCCTTTTCGAGGACGAAAAGATTCTAAGGGGGAAGGAATGTGATAACCTGGATTTCGGGACGTCTGTAATTAATTAACAAACCGGGTTAATTAATAGAATATTGATTTATGGATTAAACAAATAAATCTGATGATAAATATTTATACTTTGATAGATATTTATTTGATAATCTTATAGTATAATTATTTTAAAATTTGCAAAATCATTATTTTCAAACACATGTAATGTATGTTTGTTTAAAATATGTATATGAGTGAATTTAAATTGAATTTGAATTTGAGTTTGAGGTTTGAAATTCAAAGAATAATTATATTAGTGTATAATTAAGATTTTTACAATCTTCTCTTTTGAAAATTTTATATGTATAAATACTAGAAAGGTGTGATATAAATATAGAATATAAATTGATCAAAATTTTAAGAAATGATGAATTACAATTTCAAAATATAAAGTATTAAAATCCAACCTATTTCTAAAAGATTCATTTTTGAAATTTCAAATCTAAAATTTCTATCTACAATTTATCTATGTAAGCTAAGATACCCTCTTTTAAAATTTTATATGCTTAAGTATAAACCAAACTAAAAGTATAATATAAAATCATATTATAAACATTTAATTACATGTATAGCCATTAAATACAAAAGTTTTCAAAATCCAATTGAAAATGTCATAAGAGTAAATTGGGATTAAAAACTCTATAGTTGAAATGAATAAAATTTATTTTTCTAATTTTAAAATAAATACATGAGGAAATGTATAAAATATGAATTTCTAGCATCTAAGAAGTGTAATAGTTAAAATAAGAATCAAATTGAAAAAAATTTACCTATTCCCTTTTTAAGCTTTATATCTATAAATAAAATAGTTTGAGAATTTTATAGGTATTTCAAATATAAAACATTTAAACATGTGTAGATGTAAAAATTTAGTAATTTAAGAAATGAAAAGAATTTAAACATAAGATTGATATTTTTTAGAGTATATACATTAAAACATATTTATACATGAATTACAAATGAAAGACATATTCATATGCAAAATAATAAATGTAAAAAAAAACCAAATTGATAATACATATTAATATAAATATATAAATAAAACACAAGAGAAATTTAAGATAAATATTAGTAACTAAAATTTTATGCATGGTTAACAAGTGGCATTAGTGCCTTCTAATGAATATATATGGATTTAATGTTTGAAAATTAGACTGCAAATTCATTTCCACTTTCTCAAGATCCATTTCCTTTCTTCATCTCTCACTTTTCTTTTCTTTAATACAAAAAACAGAATTTATCAAACAATAAACTGCATATCAACTTCAAAATCATAACAACTCAAAGCCTGTACAATTTTTTTTTCAAAGATCAAACAATTGCTTGTTTTCAGAGTTCAAAGAAGAATAAAAAATTCTAGATTTTTTTTAAACAAAGGCTTCTCGGTTTTTTTCATAAATAGGTGAGTAACCTTACCTTTAAGCCTGATCTGCCTATTTGTGTGAATTCATGAAGAAAATCCTTGAAAATAATGTTGAGAAGTTTGTTTGCTATTTGTTTAAGATGGAAAAACATATATATGTATGATTATATTGCTTGCATGTCTGTTCACAACCTGTTTCAACTATGTTTATCAATATGTTGTGAGTAAACATAATTTTTTTATTACATTTTGATTTCACCCTGATATATGAATGTAATCATGGTTGCTAGCCTGAAATGATTGGATTTAAATGAATGCATGAATGAGTATAAGTGATGAATGCCTGTGAAGTTATGATTAAGTCTCTGTTATGATATTTACAGGTTTTGTTTCTTTAAAAAAATTTAATACATCATTATTGAGTCATTGTTAGCTATAGATTTGTAAATAAAATGTGTTTGAAATTATACAATATGTCTAGTAAAAATGAAGCCATGAAGTTATATTTATTATTTGTTTGGGAATTTTAAAATAACCGTGAAATTGAAATTTGGGTCAAAATTTTATCAATTCAATTCAACGATTTGATTGCATGAGTAGGTTCGGTAAGAAATCATGAATTTAGGTATAGGAATTGGGATTTTTAGTTTGGATATGGGGAAGATAATTGAGTTTGATCGGATTTGGGTCTATTGCCATTTTCCGGCGATTGGCGCAACGATTAACATCTGGGTTATGGTCGTAGCTAGTTGAAGGGCAGAAACCTTCGAGAAAATGGGATTGGAATTTTCCGTTGGCCATGGCGATCGGTAGGGGAGGAAGAAGGGTTTTGGAGAGGAGTGTGGTCATCGACGTTTGTGAGGCTGGAATGATGGGGATAGTGAATCGGGATGGTGTGCATTGAGGGGAAAGAGGAGCTGGAGCTCGTGGCATGGTGAAGGGTGATCAGCGGGGTTGCTCGTGGCATGGTTCGTCGACGGCAAGGGGTTTGGTCGATCGGTGTTCTCCACGGTTTTCCTTGAATAGTTCGTTTTCGTGTTTACCTCGTTCCCACCGGATCTGGAGGCTGGAGGGGTTGTCGTGGTGGTCGACGATAGGTGGGTAGGCTCGCCAAAAGGTAGGAGCTGACCAGAGCGGCGTGCACGTGCACGGTGGACGACATGTGCAACTGGAGTTCTGGGTTGGGAAAAAGAAGTTTGATCGAGGTATTCTTGAGTTTTATCGGGTTCGACTCGAAGTCAGGAAGACTCGAGTATCTTGCTGTTGTAGCTCGGGTCTTTTAGCATTTTGCTCGGGGTTTTCTTTGCTTTGTTGGAATGTAACGTTGTTGAGTTTAATTAATATAATGATTTTTACTATGTAAGGATGAATTTCCTTGAAACAGTTCAGCGAAAGTTTTGATCAAGATTTAATTAATTAAATAAGGGTAAATAACTTTAATTACGTTTGAAGAATGATGTAATTACGAATTTATTCTTAATTAGCTTATGAATGATTAAAAATAAATAATTTGGAAATTTAATTTATCATTAAATGAATTGATAAAAACGTTTGATTTAAGTTATAATCAAGGTATAATTACTAAATAATGGATAGTTAATGAATAATTTGGATTTTGAAATAATCAACTAGTTAATTGAGAATAATCATTTGTGAAATTGTTTAAGTGTAATTACTTAATGGAAGTAAATAAGGAATTAATTACTCACTGTAATTAATTAAGTTTAATCTGATTAGTTTAAGCTAGTTAATTCAGTTTAATTAATTTAAAATAATCACTTGATGATTTGATAAGTAAATCACTTAGGTAAGTAATTAATGGATGATTACTGGATGTAATTAACTGAATAAGTGATTTATTTGGATCAGATTACCTTGTATAATTAATCAAGGGATTAAATAGAGATAATTAATTAAGGAATAATTTATTTATTTGATGAAGTAATTAAAGGTAGTTAATTACTGATGTTATTAATCAAGCGTGGTAAATAATTATGGCTAGTAGTTAATTAATGAATTAATTTAAGGTTAATTACTATATTTGGTTAAGGATAATTAATTTGTGAAATCCATTAAGGGTTAATTACTTAAATATAATTAAAGAATAAATAGAATGATATTGGAAGCCTTTGATTAATTGTTATTCCTAATATATGGGTTGTGATGCTTTGATGATATGGTCATCTTTTGATGACGATTTATGTGACATCCTGTATTTAAAATTGAATTGTATTTCACTTGAATAATTTAAGTTAAAATGATATTGGTTTCGAAGAGATCGGAGTCAGGTATTAGTAAATACCCGAAACTACTTCGATTCTTTATAAATTGGTAGGTGAAATCAATATGCTAGAATGGAATGATTTAAGTGAATTAGACCATTTAATCTAAGTTTAGTACTTAGAAATTGGTGAGTGAAATAAATGATGTCGATAACAATTTGTGAAGTTGTTATTGATACAAGTTACCCGGGTTATATATAAGTTGTTTGCTTTTGAAGTTCATGTTAGATGGGTTTACTCACGCTGGTTTCCAGCCCGACTCGGGTGTTACTTTGATGCAATTCTTGGGTCAGACCGAGTATTACAGATTTTTAGGTAAGGACGTTCTGGAGTTCGGTAGGCGAGCTGGATGGCAGGAACGTATGAAGCGTTTTCCGCTGTGAGGATTGTTGCTGATTATTGGAGACATGTTACTTTAAACTGTTCAATGTTGTGTAAATGTTGTAACTCTGATGAATAAAATATAAGAGTACTGATACAGTTCTTTTTTGTAAAACTATTATGTATGTGATATTATATTTTGATCCGCTGTGAATGTGAGGTTTCTGGTTTTGTTCTGTTTTCTTCTTCTTTCTCTTTTCTTCTTTTCCTAACTATCTAGAATTTTCTGGATGGAAATTTCCTGGTTATTACAAAAACATTTCTTATCAAATCCTTTGATATTATAGTAGTGTCTATATACAAATACTTATTCAAATAGCCGAAATTGTTACATTCATTAAATTCCAGTATAAAAGGTATACAACCAAGTCCGATGGCGATTATTGGAGATTGGGTTTCCATCAATGGCAGGGCTACTGGGGTACCATCCGTCATAGTACTTGGTCTAGATCAGAATACCGAGGATCCACCATGATCCCTTACATCACAACACCAGAACTACCCTTTACTGGATGGTCCGAGTAAGATTACCCCATGGTTGGGATCAGTAACCGCCCACACAATCGAATAAAAAGGGACATCTAGACAGGGATGACCTTCTACCCTAATTGGTTGCTAACCACTTAGCATTGTTGCACCTCCCCTGTTTTAGCCATTCTCGGTTGATGAGGCTCGGGCTATGCGTTACCTTTTTAAAACACATCTCACTTAGAATGCTCATCGTCCTCTTGACGATGTTCTAATAGCATTCATCCATACAAGTCTGTTCCAGGTCCAAACAAAATCGAAGGCACTACTCCTACTAATCCATTTTGGAATCACCCTCAGGATTAGTAGCGATTTGCCCTTGCACTTTACTGCTCCATCTTCGACTCTAAGCTCTTATCTTCCTCACGAAAACGTTCAAACCGAATCGTAGTGGTTTTTGGAAAATTAATCCCGATCCCGGTCTCTTCGAAACGACCAGCGCATTGGCCAATATTGATAGTCGGTTATTTAAGTATCATATAACATCCACAAATAACCATTAGGCCTTAATAATTTTTCAAATTATTTATTTCAAAATATCTTCGCAAGATATTTTTCTACACTTTAACCCTTTGAAAACAGTTTTCAAATCACTTTCTCTCGCGGAATAAATTTCCAAATATTGTTTATTTCCGTTGAAAATCACCAAGTCTAAATACTTTAGATTTTAAAATAATTTAAATCACTTTATCCAAAAATATATACTTTAAAACACTTAAAATAAAAAATACTTAAAATACTTTATTTAAAATACTAGTTATGAAATTTATAATAATTTATCATGTAAAACTTAAGCCAAAACTAATTTAAAAAAATAAAAGTTACTCTTTAAGGTATAAATTAAGTAATTATCTTTTAAATCTAATACTTATTACACCTTTAAAATAATTTTACTTATATAGTTTACTTAATAAATATTTACTTTTAAAAACTTTAAAGCCACTAAATAATAATTTCTTTAAAAACATTCTTTGAAAAACAACTTTGAACCTTTAACTTATACTTAGAAATCTTCTTTGAAAATATACTTGGCTTTTCAGGGAAATACACTTTCCTTCCCACACCTTTAAAAATAAACCACAATTTATTTTTACACAAATCACCCTTTCCTTTATAAATTTATACTTTCAAACTATCCTCTGATAAATATTTCACTTTATTTATAAACCCTGTTTATAAATTTCTCAATCTCATTTGTTATCCCGCCTTTTGGCAAGGCCCTGACACCAAGAACTTGACTAGAAACCAAGGATAGTTCGTCCTGAAGATCGTTAATACATAGGTCTACTGTGGATATCGGTACCGAGTCCAGATCGAGCTATAATTGATATGACAGGACCAGTAAAGCTATCAAAGCCAATGTTTCAAATTTCAAGTCAATCGGAGTTCGTATGCTCAAGATATTGATCGATCACGGTTGAGAAATCCAAACTTGCATCGATCATAACTCGAGATCTACAAGTCCAAATGCTATGAAATTTTCACAGAAGCTTACGTACAACATAAAAAATGTTCCTGCCAAATTTTGACTCGATTGGAGCAAATCCTAATCGATACGAAATTCGTTCGTATCGATTACGGACCGAAAAACTCCAGTTTGCATCGATCATAACTCGCAATCCACAAGTCCAAATGCCATGAAATTTTCACAAGAGCTTATGTACAATCTAAGGAATGTTCATGCCAAATTTCGGCCCGATTGGAGAAAATCTTGATCGATACGAAATTCGTTCGTATCGATCACGGATCGAGTCAAAATTGCCTGGGATCGATCGCGTGGGCCCAACCACATGCTAGAAGAAGTATCTCAAGATCCGAGTGAGATATTTTCCTTCTACGCCTATAAATAGAGCCCTAGAGCCTACAGAAAAAGGATCTTTTGGCTCTTTGACATCCAGACTCTGCTGAAACCATTTTTGCACTTCAAGGCTGCTGTTGTGCTCGAAATTCATCAATGTAATCCATTGTAATTAGTTGTAATCAGCAAGTGAATGTCAATAAAATCATTAACTTCATAGTGGACGTAGGCCATACGCCGAACCACTCTAAATCTGTGTGTTTCTTTGCATTTTCTTATATGTTTATTGGTGTGTTTGTTAGATCTTCTTCATTTTACATTTATTCTCTTCATTTTATCTCTTCAAACACATTCGATGAGTGTTGTGTCCAATTTTGGTACAAATGCTTTGGTGCTTTCATTGAGAAAACCCTGCTTTTCTCATGCTCTATGGATCTACTACCTTCGTCGGATTGCAAAAATCTAAGGAGAAGATCCAGATCTATCGTTTAGTGGTTCCTTCTACTCTATTCAGCACTACAAGAAAAACTATTTTTAGTTGCATTAATTGGTGGCGTTTTAAATTTTGTGCAACTGTTGGTAATTTTACAATATAAAAATAAACAAAGAAACGCGGCTAATTCTCCCACCAGTAATTCGTGGAATTTTTTGCTACAGTTTTTTGTAGCCGCTCAAATTTCCTTTACCACTTTTTCTTCTTTCAAACTACTCCACTTAAAAAAAATTATTCGTCTCTTCCAATTTACTCCACAAGCCCTAATTTTCCTAATTCAAAAACTGTAACAGAACTAAAATAAAGCAAACGCGATTTTAAAGGCAGAATTCCAAGTTTCCCAAATCAAAATCCCAATTACCAAAATCAAAACCCCCAACCCAGACTTCGAACTGGATTTAGGTGATTGTGGAATGAATGCGGAGGTGGTGAAGGTGATTTCAAGTGGAGCGGTGGTGGATCAATTCGAGGAGGCGCTGCTGTAAGAGACGAAGGCGAGTTTGAGTTTGAGATTTCGAATAGCTGAAGTTGCGAATTTCAGGTGTGTGTCTGCGTTTTTCTTGCTTTTAGTTTATTGTGTCAAATATTTTTTATCAGTACATTGCAAATTAGGTGGATTCAAAATTTCATCGAAGAAAAATTGCTTATGTGGATTAGTCCGACATCTACATCTCTCTCATAATCTCCATCTCTCCGTGCTACACAGCAGGTAATTCGAATTTTGAAAAAATTAGTAGTTTTATTGATGAACTTTTTTTGTATTTTCATTTTGATTTAGTTTATCAGTTGATGAAACTGGTTTGTTGTTTGGGTTTGACGAAATCTTAATTTGTTGCAACCTGGCTGATTGCAGTTTGATAAAGTTTAATGTTTGATTTTAGATTTTAGTCTGTAAAAACACGATTGGAATTAATTATGACTTTTATTGGCATACTTCAGTTTGATTGTCCTATTGAAGGATTTACCAAACACGGATGGGTATGTTGTTATTGTCTAACTCCAGGAAACAATTACAAGTTGTGGTATACATTTCATTGATGAGAAGCATACTCTTTTTTTAATCATAACACACAAATAATCCATTAAGGATTTTTCATTGTATCAAATGCAAGTTTTTCAGCTTGATTTTTCGAATACTCAACAATTTTCTAAGAGAGATCTTCTTTGTTTTCTGTATATGATTTTTCTAGAACGCATTCAGTTACTTATCAATTCAAATATTCAAAAAATAAAATAAAATGCAACACTCCTTACATAAAATATTTTATCATATTATTGCTGGCTAATTGTAAGCTCTAATCTTAGCATAACAAAAGCCTAGTGATTTTATTAATCACCTAATTTTGATAGTGTTTTTTTTTAATACAGTGCATGAACTAATAATTTGATGCTCAATGTTTCACTATGTCCATAACGCTGTAACACGGAGTAAGTTGTAGACCAGTTTGCTACTTGATTTGTCTTACATATACCGATGTTCTTTATTGTCTTATAGTAGATCGTGTGCATTCTTTGATGAGTATCTTATCTTACATCTCCTTCCCTTATTGTCGCTTATACTCTTACTAGAACTATAAGTATTTTTATCAAATGTTTTTTGCCACATCTCCAACATCAATACAAAATTGACTTAGATGATGGTGTAAACAATTTTTAATGCTGTTAAAATTTTTTCAGCAAATCCTGTACGCGTGATGGCTTCTGGAGCAATTGATGTTAATCACAAGGATGAAATTTACAACGGAAAGGTTAAAATTACATTTTTCGACTTGTCAAATAGATTATTGAAATCAAACATTTTGCAACATCTCTTCTGGTGGAAACATTGTGCAAAATTAAAAGATTTCATGATATGAAACCTAAAATTCATTACTCTTGCATTCAAGCAATTTGCAGTACTTGATTCTCACTGATGGAAAGTATGAATCAGGTGCCTGACATAATCGACAACGTATACGTGATTGTTGAGTTTGATAATGGTTCACGAGGAATGCTTGATCTGTGCATGTTTGCAGAAGGCAGTAAAAATGAACAAGAAATTTGTGTAGTTGGTGACACTGGCAAGGTAATATTTGGAAAATATTTGCACATAGCTTGTTTATAACATGTTTTTTAAGAGGACAACATAGCGCATATATCCAAATTTACACCCTAATTGCAAGGTAATATTTGGGAAATATCTGTGCAGACTAGACATATGCACACCCACGCTTCAATGCACTCACTAACACAGCCTATATCTAAATCTACACCCTTACACACACAGTCCCAAACACATGAGAGTTTATATTTTTTTAGGTATATATAGTGGAGAGAGTTGCATTCAAGTACTCCTCCCTTGTTTTCATTTTAATGCACTGTTTTGATTTTGGATATCATAGTTCAGCTAGTTTGTTATAACATACTCTGTTAATCCATTGTCTTACTGGGACTTGTATGTGGGTAACATATGCATACATCAATTTATATGTATTTAAGAGTGTGGTCCTGTTGCTCTAGTGTGTATACACTTGTTTCTATTGAATAATTGCTGTCACTTTTGTGGTGTTCATGTCTGCAATTGTTTCCCTTCATGTCTATTGAATAAAACAGAGGTAACCCTATAAATCAAATTCGCAGTTGTGTATGTGTGTTGTGTGTGTGTACACACGTCTGTATGTAAGTATGTATATGTATATATATGTTCATGTGTGTGTGAACTTAATTTTGGAAAAGGTGCCTTTGTCTCATGTTCATGGTGGAGGAAGGAGGAATATGCACAGCTGTTCTGTGAGGTCGATTTTGGGGTTTGATGGGAGACTTATGGATTTTGTGTGGTCGCGGTCGCAGTTGGAAGGAGCAGTGGAAGTTGGTCAGTTTGAAGGAGGAGTGTTGGGGTTGTGAAGTGAATGAAGCTGTAGTGATATGGTGTAGTTTTGGGTATGGCAGTCTTGTTTTGAGGAAAGTTGATCAGTTGTTGTAGGGGGATGCCTGATTGTCTGGAATTTGAGATAGCATATAGTTGAAGGGTTATTTGATTGCAGTTTTGTGAAGCGGTGGTGAATGTAGTTGTAATGAATATGGAACAATTTCTGGTGGAGGAGGTCAGGGAGGAACTGTTTTATGCTGTGGTTTGGAATGGGCTGGCTGTAGTTGAGCAGTGGTGAACAATTGTGGAGAGTTTTAGGTTGCAACTGTTTGCTAGAGGGGACTGAAGTGGAAGAAGCAATGGCAGTGTTTAGGGACTGTTATGAAGTTTATGGTTACGGGTTGTAGTGTAGTGATGTGATGTGGGTGTGAACAGAGAAGTTGTGGTGCACAGTCAGGCCTATGTGGGTATTGTTGTGAGTAAAACAGAGGGATGCAATGTTGAAGCGAGTAACTAAGGCGACGGGGGATTTGTAGGAGTGAAGCAATATTGTTCAGGTATGAGGCAAGAACAGCGTGCTGCAGTTTGATTCCTGCAGTGATGCTTGAGTGGTGAAGAATGTTATTTGTGAGAAGGCGACTATGTATATGATGGCTATAATTTATGTTGAAAATGGCAGTGTTTATGAATGGAGAGGTTGTATATGTCTGATGGTCAATGTGGTTGGTTATGGAGGTGATTTGAATGGGAGGGAAGTAGTTGTTGTGGAGTGAAAGTATACAACTCCACTATTCTTTGACTGGGATCCAGCCCCACCTCTGGATCCGCCGACATGGGCTCGGGTTCATGCCTCTCCTTCGCCTCTCACATCAATGGCCCTTGGGTGGTTTGCGGAGATTTTAACACCACCCGCTCCTCTATAGAAAGAAACTCAGGCAACCTTTCCCAAGACTCAGAATCCTTCAACTCCTTCATCAACCAATGCTCCCTAATTGACCCACCTATCAGTAATCGCCTATTCACTTGGTCTAACCGTAGATCGGACCCCTCGCTGGCTAAACTTGACCGCTTTCTCTTCAACCCGGCCTGGGACGACCTTTACCCTCTCTCGGTGATATCTGGCCTAGCCACAACCATTTTTGACCATTGCCCTCTCCTCCTTGACACTGGTTCTCCTATCTGCCACAATAGACCCTTCCGCTTTGAGCGACTCTGGCTCCTCGAACCGTCATTTGACAATTTTATCAAAAACATATGGTCTCAGCCTTCCGACATCTCCTCTGCCACCGCCAGAGTTGTTGCCAAACTTCGTTCTCTCCGCAAGATCATCAAACCCTGGGCTTAGTCTGTCTGGGGTTCCATTCGTATGCGTATATCTGCAATCCAAGAAGAAATCCTTGACTTAAATATTCTTGAAGAATCGTCCCCTCTTACCGATTCGGATCGATCTCGGCTAAAAAACCTGGAATCGGAACTGGAAAGGCTGATGCTGCAGGAAGAAATTGGTTGGAAACAGCGGTCCAAAGCGATTTGGATTGAAGAAGGAGACAAAAACACTGCTTTTTTCCACCGCCTGGCTAATGGCAAACGCAGGTCAACTTTCATTCCAGAAATCATCCACAACGACTCCCATATCACAGACCAATCAGTCATCCTCAATCTTTTCTCATCTTATTACCGTAGCATTTTGGGCAACCGTCATCCCCCTATCCCACTCATTGACTGGAATCTGCTATACCCCAACAGCCCCCCAATCCCCATAGACCAGCCGTTCTCCGAAGCAGAAATCTGGGCTGCTTTGAATGATATGTCCGACAACAAAGCCCCGGGTCCAGATGGCTTCGGCCCATTTTTCTTCAAACATTATTGGGATACTGTCAAGGCAGACATTATAGAGATGTGCACCGAATTCCACAATGACCCAGCTTCAGTGGCCCGCCTCAATTACGCCAATATCATCCTTCTCCCCAAAACTCCTGGAGCCTCCACCCTTCCATCCTTCCGCCCCATCAGCCTCTTGAACACCACCCTCAAAATCATAACCAAGGTCCTTGCCAACCGCCTTCAATCAGTCATCGCCCCCCTAATTGGTATTGAGCAATCGGCGTTCATCCTGGGACGTAATATAATGGATTGTGTAGCGTCTACACAAGAAGTCATCTCCTTCTGTCAGCAATCTTCTACGCCAGGCATTCTACTTAAATTAGATTTCTCCAAGGCTTTCGACTCAGTCAACTGGCAATTCTTGTTAGATCTCCTGAAACATAGAGGTTTCCCCCCGAAATGGTGTACATGGATCCATTGCATTCTCAACACCAGTTTCTCCACAATTTCGATTAATGGTGCTTCCGGTAGCCTAATTAAGTCCGCTCGAGGTTTGCGTCAGGGAGACCCTCTCTCTCCCCTCCTCTTCACCCTTGCCGCAGATGTCCTCAATCGTATGATCAAACTTGCAATCTCAAACAACCTTTTTGATTGTATCAAACTCCCCAACTCGAATCTGACCATATCCAACCTTCATTTTGCCGACGATACTATCCTCTTTGCCTCCCCCAACGACAATCATATCCGTTGCCTTAAAGTTACCCTGTACACTTTTGAACTAATATCTGGCCTCTCCATTAATTTCACCAAAAGCTCCATCATCATGCTTGGCAACTCCGATCACCTTGGGCCTTCGTTCTCCAAATTACTCAACTGTAAATTATCGCAGTTCCCGATCTCTTATCTGGGTATCCCCCTCCGCCCAACGAAGCTCCTCAAAACTGACTGGATCCCCCTCATCAACAAAATTGAAAATAGACTCTACTCCTGGAAGGCGCACTCTCTCTCCTCCGATGGCAGACTAGTCCTCGTTAAGTCTGTCCTATCAGCCATTCCCACTTATTGGATGTCGTTCTACTTGCTGCCTACATGGGTAAGAAATAAAATTGATATGATTAGAAGCTCCTTTTTATGGAATGGGGGTTGAATTAAGAAACCGGTGAATTGGCGGACTGTTTGCTTGCATTCCAATAATGGTGGCCATGGTATTGTTGACCTGCATCACTTCAACCTCGCACTTCTGGCTAAATGGCTATGGCGTTTTCTTTCCTCAGGTTCTTTCCTTTGGAAATCTTAGATTTCCTCGCGCCACTACGCTTCCAACCCCCACCTGGCCCTCCACCTCACCCCCACCATCAAACCATCGCCCTTCTGGTCTGGCGTCCTCTCCACCCTCCCCCGAGTCAAAACTCTTTTCCATGTCAAAGCAGGTAATGGTGAGAACTGCCTCTTCTGGCTTGATACCTGGCACGGCCAACTTCCACTTTCCTCTTCCCTCCCCAACCTCTTCTCCCTCTCCCCCTTTAGCCACGTTTCCATTTCCAACTCCCTCCGCCTTGGCGCTGATCACCTCCTTCCTCCATCCTATTTTGACCTCTCCACTTTTGCGGAGCTCCTCCAAGCCGCTTCTATCCTTCGCTCCATCCAACTTGCCCCCCAACCCGATAAGTTCCTCTGGGCCCCTAACCCTTCAACCGGCTTCTCAGTCTCCTCCTGTTATTCCTACCTTAACAACCCTGGACGCCTCTTCAATTTCTCCAGGCTGTGGAAGTGCAGTCTTCAGCCCCGTATGGCATTCTTCCAATGGTGTCTCATCCAAAACCGCATCAATACCAGAGATAGGCTCTTTCGTTTTGGCATCGTGCCGGAGTCCTCTTGGTGGCGTGTTTTAAACGCTACAAAAAGATTTATGGTGGCGTTTGAAAAACGCTGCCGAAAATGCATTTATAGTTGCGTTAAAATAAATGCAACAAAAAATCATGAATTTTTAGTTGCATGTTTTCTCGCGGCGTTTATCAAAACGCCACCAAAAGTTTTTGTAGCGTTTTTTGAGCGCCACAAAAAATAAAATTTCTTGTAGTGCAGATTGCTCCAGATCTAAGAGGAACTCCATTCATCATGAATTTCGTATCCATGTTTTTGTATCCAGAAAATATGGTGAATTTCATATCCATATTTTCATTTCTAGAAAATATGATGAATTTCGTTTCCATATTTTCGTATCCAGAAAATATGATGAATTTCGTATCTATATTTTCGTATCCAGAAAATATGATGAATTTCGTATCCATATTTTCGTACCCAGAAAATATGATGAATTTCGTATCTATATTTTCGTATCCAAAAAACATGATGAATTTCATATCCATATTTTCGTATCTAGAAAATATGATGAATTTCATATCCAGAAAATATGATGAATTTCGTATCCATATTTTCGAATCCAGAAAATATGATGAATTTCGTAACCATCTTTTCGTATCCGTTGAAATAATTAAGATTTTCGTATCCATGAAAATATGGTGATTTTCGTATCCATGTTTTCTTATTTAGAAAAAATGAAGATTTTCGTATCCATGCGTTCGTATCAAGAAAATATGACAACTTTCATATCAATCGAACGTATCGACCAGTTTTCGTATCGATCGAACTTCGTGTCGATTAGTTTTCGTATCGATCCAACTTCATATCGATCAGTTTTTGTATCGATCGAACTTTGTATCAATCCGCTTTCGTATCGATCACTTTTCATTTCGATCTATTTTCGCATCGATTAGTTTTCGTATCAATGGAGCTTCGTATCGATCAGTTTTCGTATCGATCGAATTTCATATCAATCAGCTTTCGTTTTGATACTCAAATACCTCTTCGTATCGATCCAGCCGCGGGCATTTCGTATCGATCCTCAGAACCCACTCCGTATCGATACAGCCGCATGCATTTCATATCAATCATTTATCGATCCAGCCGCGTGCATGTCGTATCGATCCTCAGAACCCACTTCGTATCAGTCCAGCCACGTGCATTTCGTATCGATCCTCAAAACCCACTTCATGTCGATCCAGCCGCGTGCATTTCGTATCGATCCTCTGATCCCACTTTGTATCAATCCAGCCGCGTGCATTTCATATCGATCATCAAAACCCACTTCGTATCGATCCAGCCACGTGCATTTCGTATCGATCCTCAGATACCACTTCATATCGATCTATCCATGTGTGTTTCGTAATGATGCTTAGATAACACTTCTATCGTTTAAACATTGCTAAGAACGATACGAAATTTCAAAAAAAAAAAAAATCGGGTACGACCCAAATTTAATGATGGAATTTAAGAACACATGTTTAAAGTGGATAGCCGCAGCGCAAGGCACCTGCATAATGAATTCAAAGCTCAATTTAGTGAAGGAAAATTCCATCCATGCTTCTGATCGTTCCATGACAGAACGAGACATAAGGGATGACAACAACAAATACTGAATTGTAATCAAGGAATGGGTAAAGAAATACTACTCAACCGGTGCTCCCAGAGGCTGGAGAACCTAACTAATACGCCAAGAGCTAAAGTTGGTTAATATTTCATGCTTTTAAGGTGGACCGCAACTTCCCCCAATTGATTAGCTTTTAAACTCCTAAATTGACAACTATGGTACGATGGCTAATATGACGACTGCCATGCACTATCTACTTTGCCAACTCAAAACATAGCTAGTCACTGCTGAACCATCTTCAAATTCCCGCATCCTAATCATTCCACGTCCATATGACTAAAAGCATGGCATACAACGTCAAGATGACTTCCTTAATACCCTTTATAGGTCTCTTATCTAGATGAAAATTTGGGACAATCACCAATCTATTAGCCTATTTTAACCAACTCGCCGTCCAATCGACGTTACCAACCATTCAAACGTTGGACAATCATCCATGCATCATTCACCAGTATTACCAGACCATGTATCCTCAAAATGGACCAGATCATAATGATGATTGGAGAATCTTCCCTAGTGGAGGCCTATTCATTGAAACCATCCTACCTGCAAAATTTCCAGTGAAAATTCAATATGTTGACTATGTCAGTATACTATGAAAATACAACCTCTGGCACTATCTCATGAAGTGAGAATGGCGCACGGATTCCACGAAGAGTGATGAATGCCATAAAATGCAGATGTCTTCCCTTATTCCTCAAAGAAGATTGTCAATCGTGGTTAGACATACCATTTCTACTTCTCATATTGCTAAAGGGAATAAAGAAGCTGGCAGCCAATGAATTGATCAAAATCCACGGCCCGTTGTTGCCAACACTTACAAATGAAGTCATCACAAAAGCTTATTTCTAGATTTTGATAAGAGGACTAGTGGATAGCCGCCGACGACTACACCAACATGTCCAGGCCAATATTGAGTTGATGAATCAGATGAAGATCAACTTGGTGAGATAAGGAGGGAACCTACTCCATACTCTAGATCGAAAAACTCCTCTTCTTTAGATGGCTACCGTGAACGCCAACGCCATAAGGCTGCTCCGGAAAGGATAGCTCTGACAATATGTTCAATCCCCATAAAACAAAGGGCCGGGAACCCCCGACCCCTATAAATCAAGAACTTTGGTCAAATTGAACCATTTGCATTAGACTTCCAACTATGAAGGGTTGGATCGAAGTGCAATAGCGAGCATACGACGATGCTCCACTTATCAATGAGATTTAATCCGATCTTGTTTGATTTTTTTCTATTTCAATTTCGTTTATGTTATGAAATATGACCGACTTGAATTAAACTACTTGCAAATGATGCAGGTAACTAAGTACTTAAAGATGGGTCCAAATAACCTCCACGGACTATGATCAAATCATTGAGGTATCATCATGGTGAGCATGATTCAACCACTCATCAGCTGCTATATGCATCTGACTTGGGGGCAAGGCATCAAAGCAAAAGGGACTGACAAAGTCAGGACTTTAGTACAAAGTGGATGCAACCAACCATCCACTCATCCACTCATCCACTAATGCAATTTAATTAGAGATCTGGGAAAGACTTGGAGTAATATGTCCCAACAATGCACTCTCTATCTCGTATTTTAAGCTCACCTAAAGGTTATGCTTCTTCTGATGCCCAGTAAAATCGAAGTCACACCAAGGGTGGACGTGACATGACCGTCCATGCATCCAATCCTATGTTAGACGGTTGGTGCTATTTAAGAACACATGTTTAAAGTGGATATGATTTGACCATTCACTCTCCAGTTTGCGTCTGTGATTCCACAAAACAATTGTGCCTTAAATCGACTTCATCAGGGGCCATCCCTCAATTTATAGTCATCAACAACTGACTGCTTACTCGCTAACCATCATGAGACATCATTCCAACTCTCTTCCTCAACTAGACCAAAAGAGCGTAAAGCATAAAGTGGACGTGACTCGACCGTCGGCTCTCCAACTCTTGCCCCTGTCTTAAGGGAAAATACACAACTCAAAGTGGATGTAGTTCGGCCATCCTCTCCTCTGCTCGAGCTGAAAGCTTTCCAGAACACTAATCTTACTCCTTAGGCTTGGCAGAAGTGGGATCCAAATGATCATGGATGCAATTCAACCGTCCATAAACTAAATCTCATCCTTTGTTGATGGTAGATAAGTGGAAAGTAATCGAGATCCCACCAATCACTCGCTAAGTGAAACCCTGAGCTCGGAGACAAGTCTCACTGAAGCCAACAAAGGATTGATACACGACAATTCTTTAACTTACTCCAGCCCCCCCAGAGTGTGAGCTGGAGTATAAACTTATAAATGTTGTCTCAAAGAGGGTGGATCCTTCCACCTAACGACTTCGCCCGTATATTGACCAAGTTTGAGAAGGATGAACCCGTCCATCTAACGACCTCGCTTGTTAACTCAGGGTGGATGTGAATCGACCATCCATGATCCTAAAAAGTCCATCATTCCCGGAGTGCAAATGAAATTCAAACGCCTAAACATACGTGACTGACCGTCTGTCGGCAAAATCCAAGTTCCCAGAGCACGAACTGGAGTATAAATATCAACTCCAAGTTCCCAGAGTGCGAGCTAGAGTATAAACATCAACTCCAAGTTCCCAGAGCGTGAACTGGAGTATACCCATCAATTAACTTTAGATTTCCAAAGTGCAAACTGGATTATAAACATCAACTCCAAGTTCCCAGAGCATGAACTGAGTATACCCATCAATTAACTCTAGATTCTAGAGTGCGAACTGGTGTATAAACAACAAATAACTCTAGATTCTCAGAGTGTGAACTGGAGTATAAACATCAACTAACTCCAGATTCCCAAAGTGCAAACTGGAGTATAAACATCAACTAACTCTAAGTCTCTAGAGCACGGACTAAAGTATAAACATGAAAATTGTTGGATCGATTTCACCCTAGAGGGGGGGGGGGAGGGTGAATAGGGTGATAGTATAAATTATAAAATTAATTGCGGAAGCTTATAAAATAATTTTAACACAGATCACAGAACAATAGTAGCACAGATAATAGCAGAATAATAAATGCAGAAATAGAACGACACAGAATTTACCCATCTTCGGCAAAACCCTACCTACGTGCTGCACCCAAGGTTTCTACTAGAAATTAGATAGTCCCTCGCTTACACACGTAAACTCGCTATACCCGCTATTGACTATACTAACTCTACGCTCAAAACCTTGCCACAACTCAGCCCCCGAGTTGCGAATTCCCAAACTACGACACGTAGTTTGTCCCCTAGTCACACGACTAGAAAATTAAACGATTTAAAACAAAAATACAAGTTAAAAACAAATTAAATATTAAATAACCCTAATTTTAAAATACAAAGCCCTTTTATAAAATAGAAGTCTCTTTAGAGAAATAAGGCCGGCCCCCTTTTGTAATTCGACCCGTCTCTTTTATTTGCTCCGTTCGTTTTCGTTTATGTAATGGTGGTCGTTCCTCTTTGCAACTCAATTAGGGCTTCTGCGAATTTGGGGCTTTTGCTCCTTGCGCTCTTTGTTCCAAATTAGGGTTTTCTGAATCGCCGATTGTTTGATCAACCACGTTGCTCCCTTCGGCTGCTTCGTTGATCGATCGAGTTCGACTCCTTGCTTCGGTATGTAATTTTATGCTTTTTTGTGCTTTTGTATTTTCGTACTTGAACTCGATGGTTTTGAGATTGCTGATGATGATTGTTTATATAGGGTTTGTAACCCTAGATTTGCGTTCGTACAATTCTCTATTTGAATTTATCAATTATTCATCTCGGCCACTTGATGATGCTTGAATGTTTGAGATTGATTCTGACTTCTTCTATTTACTTGAATCATACGATATTGATTTTGGCTTGGTTCGATACCTTTATTCTCAAGGTTCTGACTTTTTCATACTTTGACTTCGGCTTGGTCTTTTGATTACGTGAATTTTTGGTTTCGTGAATTTTCTTGTACCTCTGCAGCCTGACTTGAAATTCTTCACTGCCTGTATTTGTGTCATTCTGGACTTACACGGCTTCAACTTGAATATGTCTGCATTCATGGTCAGTGATGCACTGTTATGAGTAGTTTGTAGTTGCTGTGTTGTCATTTGGGCTTGTAACTTGCACTACCTGGTCTGGTTCTCGGCCTGTACTATTCATAATGCATTTTGTTGGTTTAGTCGTGCACTTGGTCTCTTCACTTGTATATTTGTACTGTTGGCATTCTTCATTTTTGTTGTGTGCATTGTTAAGTTTGTGGTCATCTTGCTTTGCCTGTATTGTGTGCATTTGTGCACTTGTTGTCTTGTGTCTGATCATGTATAAATGTGCACAATGTTTTCTGTGACATTGTAGTTTGCTGATCTGATGGCATTTTTGATTTGTCGAAGCTTTGTATTTGAGTTGAGTCATGACAACAATGGCTTGACCTTTGCATTCAGTTTATTGTGCCTTGTGTTGAACCCAGTTTTAAAACTCGGGTTTGACCTTGTGCTCGTGTTGTGATATATTGCATGTGAGTTGAACCCGGCTTTTCATTTGGGTTTGACCTGTGCTCACCTGTCCCTGTAGCATTATCAAGTGTATATATCGGTGTGCACGGCCTTGTGGCATATACAGTGATACACTGTGTATGTCACAAGTTGTTCGTGTATGATGAATTCAAATTTAAATGAAGATGAACAACCCAAATAACTGAGGCAAACAATATTTTCGAAAAACATATTTTATTTTATATTGCAAAAATATTTCTTTTTCAATTTTACTGCGTTAGTGTATATTTTTGCAGATTGCTCAGATGTTGGATTCTAACTGGAATGAAGTTTAAGACAAAATACGAGTGTGAGTGATATGTAGTGAGGTTAAATGTAAATGTAAAATAGTGATGTAATTGAATTTGTATCAAAGTTGTATAGTGAATAGTGAGAGCTTGAATTTGTACTATTCAAAATTGTAATAAATATTTGTTTGAATAAAATATTCCGTTTGAATTCAAATTCTGTGTCATTTAATTTTATTCAGCAAATATTTATTTAATCTATGAAAAAATAAAATAGCACATTAACAAATACATTTAAATGAATGTATATATGTTTATTATCATCAAACAAAAATCATGTAAGCTTATATTCAACAAAAATGGGTGTGACTGATCACCCATCAACCAACTCCATATTCCCGGAGTGGAAGATGGAGTATAAACAACAAAAAGGGTATGATCGATCACCTGTAAAACAACTTAAGTCCCCGGAGTGCAGATGTAATCCTAAAATACCAAATGGGTGTGATTGACCACCAATCAACTAACTCCCGATTTCCAGAGTGTGAACTGGATTATAGACTTTAGCTAACTCTGGTCCCGAGAGCGCATACTGGAGTATAGAGATCTAATGGATGTGGCAAATAACCCATCAACCAACTTCGATCCTCAAAGCATGGATTGGAATATAAATACTAGAGGTATGCGATTCGGCTGTCCATCCATCAACTCTAATTCCTCAGCAAGTTCTGTAGTACAAAAAGCGGATGTGGTTTGACCGCCTGCTTTCCAACTCTCCCCCGACATTGAGGCACAGTTATCATAAAAAATCAGATGCAATCTGACCATCTAGCACAGAGCGGGAATGACACAACCGTCCATGCATCAACTCTTATTCCTGGCACGAGACCCATAACATTATTTCATAGGGATGCACTCCAACCTACAAGACAAAATTTCTTCTTTGATTCGACAGGGAGATGCAGATTCGCAAAATGGACCTAGCTGAATGTCTTATTCTAAATGGATGTGATTACCCATCCTACTGCAAATGAACGTGACACGACCATTCATCCGCTAACTCTTGCTAATGAATTG
Source organism: Allium cepa (assembly GCA_030765085.1). NCBI lineage: Eukaryota > Viridiplantae > Streptophyta > Magnoliopsida > Asparagales > Amaryllidaceae > Allium > Allium cepa. The sequence goes on along the minus strand of CM060928.1, from coordinate 346,106,480 downwards.
GGGGTTTGTGCATGCAACATGGATGGATGTTATCCAATCATCCACAAATCAACTTCTTCCTACAATTCAATAGGAGAAACATCAAATTAAGCTATCGCAATGTGACTGACTATACTTCGAATTTCGCCATTGAGTGGTGTCGGAGGAATTAATCAAGGAAAATGCGGTCCGACCATTTTCTGCTAAAATTCTTAATCCTCAGAGTATGGACAGGGGTATAAACATTAAATAGGTGTGACTAATGGCCCTTCAACTGACTCTGATCCCCAGAGTGCGACTACAAGCATAGACAGATGAATGAATGTGATCCGACCATTCATTCACCAACTCCAACCTAAAGTTGACGGGAGGAGTATAAACTCACAACAGATGCAATTGGACCGTCCACAAACTAACTCTGCTAACCCAAGACCGGGGGCAAAGGAACAAATCACTGAAAGAAGAGAAAGGTGACTTGCTACATCGTTAGCTTAGCGTCCTTTACAACTTAAGACAACAAGTGCAAAGAGGCCTTAATTCTAACCAATCAAAATGATGCCCAAAGTTACAAAAAACCAATTATATCATACCGTCGGATCGACGGGCAATGTCAATATGCACCTTTCATATCATACCAATGGATCGATAGGAAATGAGGTCTATGCATTCTACATTGTGTCGCTAAATCGACAGCTAATATCGATCCTTTTCGACTATAAATCGATGTGACACGAGCGCCCATCGAATACCTTTGACCATTAGAGCATGGATAGAAGAATAAATCACGAATGAGTGTGACTTGACCATTCATCCTCGGTCGCCTTCCTTCGATCCGTCAGGAAGGGCATAAGACCAGATAAGCATGACATGATCGCATTTTGGCTGACTTTATCCCTAGATCTAACGGGAGAACGTAAATCAAAATGAATGTGATTGATCGCCCAACTCCAAAAGAATGCAATGCAACCATTCATTCTTTGACTTTTACCACAATTCGGCTAAACGAGCAATTCACAACAAGTGCAACCTAAATGTCCGCACACCGATTCTTACCCTCAATTCAAGGAAGCATTAATCCTGCATTGGATCTAACTGGATGATTCACTCCTCAATTTCTACCCAGATTATGGCGACATAAGCAGCAAAGTGAATGTCATTTACCGTCCATAATTTTGCTTCCGTTTGAATGTCAGTGAGGCAACAAAGTATTCTGCCTAGAGGAAAGAACTAGGACACAATGCAGGATAAGGCATGACTTAGCCTTCCATCGGTTAAATCGATCCCATGGTTCAATGGGATAGAATGCAAAATTGAAGCGAACATTATCTACCATGCCACTTATCGAGATATTCCGCATACTTGGGGGGACGCACGAGAAATAAGATGAATATAATTTGATCTTTCATCAAATACCTCTGGCTCTTATAGCTTGGACTACAGTATAAACACAGCAGAAGCTAGGCTCGATCATTCACACAATACATCCATCAACCCAAGACTGGGGGCATGAGAGTGATCATCCAAGAGCTGGATACAACTACTCAATCCTATAGCTTGTGCCTAGTATTTATAATAACTTGAAGTTACGATGGAAAAGATGCTTAGAGGTAGAATCATCGGATCGACGCCCGGACTTATGAGCAATTGATCACCATTCTGACCCTTCAGATGAGCAATGGATCGCGAGTACATTGAATGGAAAGCGCATGGCTTAGAAACACAAGTAGATTCAAACTCATAGCTGGAGCCAACTATGCAGCAGCATGCTATATAGGCAAACTCTACTAAGCCTTTGATTCAACATGCCTATAAGGCCAATCATTAACCATTGCAAATAAGCACATGTAGTGCCTGCAACCCATCACGAGTATTGTAGATCAGATCACAACTCAACGCAATGGTGATGAAGGAGTTAACTGTTATACTTCAGGTGAATCTTGATGTTTTCGCTTGGAATCGATCTCATATATATATATATATATATATATATATATATATATATATATATATATATATATATATATATATGCTCATCAACCATTGAGAACCCTGCATTAAATGTCTCGGTGAATAAAAACAAAGCGATGTGGATCTAGAAAGATCCGCTGCACTTAAGGAGGAGGCGAATCTACTCAAAATCAATAGGTTTATCCACGATGTCCTCTATCCAAAATGGGTATCCAATCCTTTACTTATGAGAGAAATGAATAGAGAGTGGTAGATATACGTCAATTACTCAAATTTGCCCGAGGCATGGAAAAGCATAGCTTTCCACTTCCAATGATCAACCAACTAATAGACTCGACCATCAAACATGAATTACTTTCATCCATGGACGCAAACTCCAGATACAATCAGATACTAAAACATGTCCCAGTTCAGGAATAAAACTGTTTCATTACTGACCTGGGCCTATAGTGCTATGCTGCATTCCTTGGATTCAAACTTGAGAACGCTTATGCTACTTACCAAAGGACGATTAACAGATCATTCAAAAATCAGATCGGCCGATCGATGAATGTATATGTGGTTAATATGCTCGTGAGATCACGACCATCAAATGACCACGTTGATGACTTGGCAAAGATATTCAATGCTCTCCAACAATTGCAGATCCTTTGAAATGCTCTTTCAGCGTTGTATAAGAAGAATTCTAGGGTTTCTTCATCGATTCTCGTGGGATTGAGGCTAATGTCAAAAAATGCTGAAGATTAGGGTCATCCATATACCCAAGAAACCAAGCAGGTATAGAGCTAAGTCAAAAGATTATCTCAAGCTGATTCAATTCTAAGGCCGTCTACAAGTGTATTTCTTCTTCAACCTGACCAAGAGAGGGAAGAAAACTTTTGAACGGACTAAAAAACTGCGTTGATGCAGTTCTAGCTCTGATGGATCGCTTAAAGAATTTTATCCGAGCTGTTGGACAACGAAGATTCACACATCAATTGGCCGTGTCAACACACGCCATAAGCATCGCATTGCTATGTAAAGAGAAACGAATCCAAAGACCAGTATATGATGAAAGCTAGCTATTGACAAGCTTACCCCCTTGACGTTTGTATCGACTAGCCATTACGGTAGGTCCTATGGCAACCTTAGATGTCCGGAAGGTTACTCAAATGAAATATCGAGCTAAGCCAATTTGATATCACTTATCTCCCTCGAAGAGCTATCCATGGTCAACTATTAGCATACTTCACATCCGAATTCACTGCATTAGATGACTATCTGAAGTGCAGTAGAGAACCGTCCAACCGATGGAGAACCTATACGGATGAAACCTTCAATAATCAGTTTTCTAGCGTCGAAGTTGCATTAATGACTCCCGAGGGACGATCGATCCGCTACACCCTGAAACTCAACTTCATAGCTACAAATAACGAAGTTAAGTATGAAGCCTTGGCCACTACGCTAAAGCTTACAAGAAAACTAGGAGTGGAAACTTTAGATATCTTATGTGATTTCTCATTAGTGGTATGCTAAGGCAGGGAGGATTATCGGACTAGGGGGTAATGTCTTATTCCTTACCTTAGCTGGATCCTAAAGATACTAGTTGACTTCGAGAACTACACCATTATAGCCATCCTCAGAGAACAAAATGAAAAAGCCAAGTCACCGGCCAAGATAGTTAGTTCTAGGAATGCACGGCAAAAGGACTCTGTCCCAGTTCAAATACTTATTATTCCAAGCATTGATATACGAAAATCAACTTGATCTTAGAGATGGATCAAGAAAAGGGGTCATGGATGACTCATATCGAAGACTGTCTACTGTGGGGAATTCTTCTTGAATAGAGGAATGAAAGATGGCATATCCTCCACGAAACATCACTGCATGATTATATCTGGATCATTCGACTCTATCGACCCAAAGCATTACTCCTGTATCCATCAATATGAGACCCAATATTACGTATCCATCGGTATGAAGCATACATTCTAACATCTCAAATCGATCTGGGAGAGGACCGATATAAAGGAAGGACTTAAAACAACCATCGAACGTTGTTACAACTCGAATTTCACTTCGATCCAGGAGAGGATCGATACGAAACTCAATCCAAACAAAAACTAAAGAACTTGATAACGACCCGAGAATGTGCAAACATGAACATGAGTCAGGTTAACATATGTACATGTATGCCAAACTAACATTCGATTTTCGAAGTTAACAGGAATTGACTGCTTACCTAGTGACGATCAGAACGATGAACAACAAATCGCTAGTGCTTAACACTCAGTTACAACAAAAAACTGCATGATCATTGACAATCAACAGTTTGACATCTACATCACTGAAGATCAAGCAAAGGCTACATCTTTTGACGAAAAGATAGCAACTACTCAGCGAATCGGAAAGAATTTTAAACAATGAAGATGATAGCTTTTCAAAGCACGTCATGTTCAAACAAGACGTACTTTGGGGGGCAAATGTTACATCGCCTTTTGGTAAGGCCGTGACACCAAGAACTGGACTAGAAACCAAGGATAGTTCGTCTTGGAGATCGTAAATACATAGGTCTACTATGGATATTGGTAAATTTTGTCCAAGTCTGGATCGACCTACAATTGATATGATAGGACCGACAAAGCTGTGAAAGCCAACGTTCCAAACTTCAAGTCAATCGGAGTTCATATGATCAAGATATTGATCGATCACGGTTGAGAAATCCAAACTTGCATCGATCATAACTCGAGATCTACAAGTCCAAATGCTATGAAATTTTCGTAGGAGCTTAGGTACAACCTAAAGAATGTTCCTTCCTAATTTCGACTCGATTGGAGCAAATCCTAATCGATACGAAATTTGTTCGTATCGATCACGGACCGGAAAACTCCAATTTGCATCATCATAACTCGCAATCCACAAGTCCAAATTCTATGAAATTTTTACAGAAGCTTACGTACGACCTAAGGAATGTTCAAGCCAAATTTTGACTTGATTGGAGAAAATCTTAACCAATATGAAATTCGTTGGTATCAATCACGGATCGAGTCGAAATTGCCTGGGATCGATCTAAGCGAGATATTTGCCTCCTACGCCTATAAATAGAGCCCCAAGGCCTACGGAAAAAGGATCTTTTGGCTCTTTGACGTCCAGACTTCGCCGAAACCTTTTTTGCACTTCGAGGCTGCTGTTGTACTCGAAATTCATCACTGTAGTCCGTTGTAATCAGTTGTAATCAGCAAGTGAATATCAATAAATTCATTAGCTTCATAGTAGACGTAGGCCATACGTCGAACCACTCTAAATCCGTGTGTTCATGTGCATTTTCTTATATGTTTATTGGTGTGTTTGTCAGATCTGCTTCATTTACATTTATTCTCTTCATTTTATCTCTTCAAACACATCCGATGTGTGTTGTGCCAATTTTGGTACAAACATCATTCTCCTTTAATCACAGTTTCAATACTTAGTCTGGTTTCAAATCGATTTCTTTAACGACCAGTAAACTTAACCGATTTTAATAACGTTATTAATTGAAATTTTGTGAAATTTTAAAAGATAAATTTTGAAATATAAATTTGATATTTGGAATGCGTCCAGTTAAACATAGCAACTGGTAAATTTTCGTCCGAAAATATGAAAGTTTATTTCATGTGTAAATTTACTTCAATTTAATCAGTTAAAAAGCGATGAAAATAAAATGTTTTCGGAACCTAAATATTTTTATATGGAAAAATTCTAAACCATCTTCTGAGCAAACGATATTTTTCGTTTTTCCAAATGCGGACATCTTTAGCTCCGTCGATCTTATTTTTCTATGTTTTTTATGCATTTTCCGCTAGTATAAAAATTCGAAATTTTATAATTCAATCGTACCACTAATATCTGTATACCATTTTGATCGTCTCGCCACGCTGATCTCTACGGTATATTCAATTATGTGTTTCATTGCCAGCTACGCCATGGAAACCACGTAATACTCAAACGTATCGGCATCCCCTTGGTGCGTTTTGGGTTCTGGTTTCCATTAAATTTCCTGTGTAATACCAATAGCCATTTTTCCTTTAATAATTACAGAAACCAATATTTACGTTTGTCATTCCAATTGTATTTGCTGGTTCCGTATTCAAGATTTTGTGTTCATAGGTCTAGGTGTATTCATTTTTTTACTGTATAAACCCAATGTCTGGCTTTCATGCCCCTTGGTTTTTCATAGATATATATATCCATTTGTGCCCATTCATTTCAGTTGCTTCTCCTTCCTAAAAAAAAGAATATGATGAACACATTTTTTCTGACCCCCTCATCCCTTTGAACTCCACTGCACAAGCACGTCCCCTTCCACTCTCTCTCTTTTTGCCTTCTCACCTGACTTGTACTACACCCTAGACAACCCGGCCACCTCTATTCCATGCTTCTCTAGCCCCACTTTTCCTCCCTGCGGGCCTGTGAACTGCCGCCACTTCCACTAACACGAGCAAGCACCTCAACTCGCGAGCCTCTAACGCAAGTGCCGAGCACCACCTATTCGTTCGCCTGAACCTCCCACTTTCGTAACCACCCTCGGCTGCAAGCTACTCTACAGTCACCTAGTTCCCTGCTCTTTCCATAGCCAGCAACTGTGCTGCGCTCCACTTCAACGGCTAGCCCATCACCGTGCAACCGACCTTTTTTCCCAAGCCTGAGTCGCCTCTTGCCATGCAAAAATTTTCCTTCAGCTAGCTCGAGTTTTGGTATATAAATTATGAGGTATATTTATGCATATATATCTTTGTTTAAAAAAAATATTTTGCTCACAATATATGTGCCGATTGCCGGTATACATAAAGGATATATATATATATATATATATATATATTGTATAAAAATCTAGTTACTATATACATATGCTTGAATTTATACGGTACATATATATTATTTATGAATATAAGATTTATAGTTTATGGTTTTAAGATTTCCAGTTATATAATCATATTTTGAGTTATATGTATATTTATAAGTTACGTATATGTGTATAATATGTTGGTTTTATTTGTAATGATATAAGATCTGGTTATATATCTATATTTAGATAGGTTTGTATATTCTATGGGCTTTCGTGTATATATATATATATATATGAAGTATATAGTGTGCTTAATCATCTGGTCTGTGGTATTTATATTGTTATAAAGTTTATATGGTTTTTATAAGTATAAAGTATGTGGTAGGTTTATATGTGTGTGTGTGTGTGTGTGTGTGTGTGTGTGTATATATATATATTCTTGCTAGCACAAAAAGGTGTTGCATACGCACACGTCTTATTATGTTACGTGGATCCATTTGTATATACTATAATATATGTTACTTTAAGCAAGCTATATTTATATACATTAGATTTTAAGTATGTATGTTGCTTATATTGGTGTTTGCCTATGCAAATATATATCAGCCAGTTTCATATTTTAGTAGCGTTTTACCGTACACATACAATATTATTATAAAATGGTTAATGTTGGGTTATACGTACATTTTTCCATTTTTTTAAGATTTATAATATTATAATTATATAGTATCTTGAAACTGTTTTATAACAATATGGTACCACGGTTTTATCTGAATAAATCGTTTTAAATTACATATAGGTATATATATATATATATAGGTTTTAATATGTATCTAAATTGAATATGTGTTTTAGGGAGAATTAATAACATAATGATGTATTTATCTTTTCTGTTAATATCAAAATTAATTTGATTCATTCTCATCGATTTCTTATCTATCAGCATGATCGTCAAATTAGCGCCCATCTCACTTTGTTCTGGATTTGTAACTCCATTCCTGTATTCGTATCTATGTCATCTCTTATTCTCTCTATTCTCGGAAGGTGAGCAATCACTCACGATTAATGTTCTTTTATTTATCAACTTTGATTTCAATTGAAACGACAATTGAAATATGCTGCTGATAGTTATTTACACTGTTATATATATGTGTGTTATTACTTGTATCCATTCACCTGTGACATCTGACACCATTATCTGTTAATTATACGATGATAATCCTGTTTGGTTGAAAATAGATTGATTGTTTGTTGTTAAATTGGACGTTAAATTGTAATGTCTAAAATAAAAAAAAATATGCAATTGAATTTAACGTAGGATAGTTAAAAAAAATTGAATCGACATATGTGATGAATTTGATTAGTTAAATTTGTATAATATGACCCCTTAAATGTTTAATTATTTGACACGTAGAAAAATGTTTAGTTACCCTTGAACTATTTGAAATTATGTTGTATTAATTGATGAAGTATGAAATTGAATAATTGATGTCAAGAGTAGAATTGCATAGAATAATTAGTGCAATAATCTTTAATCTATATGAAATGATAGTGTAGATTCTAGAAAAATTATATCAATTTGCACAAACAACAATGTGAATTGATACGATTATTTCGAGATTATTTGAATTAATTATTGGATGGTTATTGATTGTTGAAATTGCTTGTTTATTTACTTTGATACCTTCCCAGTTTTCACTCTGCAAGTTCCCTTTGCTATGCTTTGATTTTTGAATTGAAATGGAATCGGGTTGAAATAATATATACCCAAATTAAACTTTGACTTAGGATAGAGAATTGAATAAACCCGATTGGTCAATAATTTGATTTAAATAAAATATAGATTTTATTTGAATAATAACAGGGTTTTGGAATAAATTGGAATTTGAATTTAAATGAAAAGAAAATGTGAACATTTGAAATCTGAAAAAAAAAATTAACGTTGAAATCGACGGAAGAACATTGTCTAAAATGTAAATTGATAAGTAATTGGTTTGAAATTATTAATGATTGAGTTGAAATTAGTAATAATTAGTTGAAATTATCAACCATTAAATTTTGAAATTATTAATAATTAAGTTTGAAATTATTAATAAATAAGTTTTGAAATATTAATAATGAAGTTTTAACTAAGCAATAATTAAGATTTCAAATTATTTAATAATTTAATGAGATTGAATTGTTTAATAATTTAATTTAAATCGAATTCTTTATTAAATGAAATTGAACGTCTTGAATAAATGAAACTAGGTTGCATATTAATTGAGTGTTGAAATTATAACTAAGTTAATAAATAAATGAAATTGAATTTCTTTTACAAGAGATAAAAATGCATTTTATCGAAACAAATGAAAGACTTGTAATTTAAAGAATCGGATTTGACAAATTTAAGTTAAATTAAATTTGTAAGCTCGATATGATAAGTTGAATTTAGGAAGATAATTTAATGAATTAGAAATTTAATTGAAATTGTTTAAAATGGTAAATTAATTTAATGAATATCGAATGAAATCGACAAATGAATTTAAACCGATTTGAACGTAAAATTAAGTTTATCTTATATGACTATGGAATGAAACTTATATATAAACTTAATGTATATTTGAATTGTTTAAATAAAAATTGAAATTGAATTATAAGATTTTAAAACGTTAATTTGGAAGTTGTGAAACGTAGATTATGAAAATTGACATGGAAAGACAAATGAAATGTTGATTTACAAATTCTAATTGAAATTGAATTTGATTTGGTTTGAAATATATTAACGACCAATCAGTGTAATAATTACGAATGTTATTAAAGAAATCGGGATCGGTTATGGACATACTCTTTGTCTAAACCGAAAACCACTTTAATAACTATACGCGGAGTGTGATCCAGAATGAAGCGGTTGGAATGATATACGTGATGACTGAAGAAAGAGAACGATAATGGATAGCCTTGACACTTGTGTCAAATTGGAAATGAATAAAACAGGAGCCGTGCCGTGCCAAATGGGGTTAGCCGCCTCGAGCAAACACACTTCTTCGACACTACTCATTACTTGTTATTGATTGGTGCACCCTCGTACTTTTGGGAGTGTTGTTTCGTGGTGTTGCGATCATAGCGGCAATGCGTTTTCACCAGTTCGGATCAAGTAAATGGTAGTTTCACTACCTTGGGTATTGCCTCATGTGCCTTGTCATACTTGTATCCCTATATAAGCGACCACTACGAATTTGTTTTGTGTTATACCTATGGAGTGCTCCCTGATATCCCACTAGTTTACGGTGGAGTTTACAGTGCTGTATAGACTATAACTCTTATGTAAAATGTGTTAAGGGGGATAATGGTAACGCCTTAACACTATTTTGATATTTATATTACTAATAGACATTACCTATTTAGCGTACACTATTACATTGTAGATAGTTTAACGGATTCCTAGAGGATGGTTATTCCAACATCCTTTGAGTTACTTGTATTTCAGTTGTTATTTCACTTGAGTTGGCTTTATTGATATAAGAATGTTAAATCCTGACTCGAGTGTTTTGTGTTTTGTTTTACGCTCGGGTCAGACTGAGTATACCAGTATTCAAGACTCACTTTTAGAGTTGGAGCTTTGCTTAAAGATCCAGCCATCTATTCTGCTTTCAGTATTCGACGATTCTAGTGATGTATTCTGATTTGTACCTGATGTATAATGTAACTCTTTTGTTGTAAACTCTGATGTATCTTATATATTTATATAGTAGCTTCATGAACTACTATCTCTTTTACTTCCGCTGCATATTATTACTCTGTGTCTGTGATTCTGTGATTATTTATTTACTGTATATCTGAGTTTTGCCAAATTTAAATTAACAATTCAGTATTTTGAATTATTAAAGTCCGACATATGCGGATGCGAATAGTCCAAAATAGCGGGTCGTTACAGTTGGTATCAGAGCTTTTGGTAGCTCTAGGCAAACTTAGCATATAGGGTAAATGTATTTACAGAATCACTCTCATTCGAGTTTCAATCTCTTCATTTTGACTTAATTCCTTTGAATTTTCGAACATTCCCTGCGGTTCCAAAATTTATTCGTGTCCCTCACTATTCGTCTTCTTTCAATTCTGGAGTATTTCATAACTCCACATCGAATAATCTTTATAATAAACTGGCGGCTCGCCAAACTTCGAATGATTTGTAAAGGGGTGAAACTCCTTTATAATAGGAATTGATTTACCGAAGATTTCTGTATTCTCGGTTTGCGATGCTATCTATTTCCTGCCATGTCTGAATTCAAATTCTCGAGATCGAATGTTGATTTACCTCAGAATTCAGCATCGATCTTATTCTTGAAATTACGGTCTACCCGGTTAGGGTTGCCCGCGAATTAAATAAAGTTATCCATCTCCCGATTTGTTATTTAAATCATCTTACTTTTGTTTTGAATCCACCTTCGATTCAAAATTCTCTTTAATTTGAGTCCATCAAATTTGAATCTCTGTCATTACTTTGAAAATCCATTCTTGTATCGTCGAGCGAGAAAGTGTATTTGTGAATTAATATTAAAAATGGAAAAAATATATTGTGTTGTTTGAGTTGTTGATGCTGATTTGGGTATTCGATCGATTTGTCTGATCAACGTTATCGATAGGATTTCCAAAACACTTGAGCAGAGCAAACTAACACAATATTGTTTTCAAATTTGGTAAATAAAATAAATTTTGTATGATTATATTATATATAAGTGTAAATTTTTCTGAAATTAAATTGTTAATGAATTTGTTGCCTGAAATAATAATATTTGATTTTCATTTATTGTTTATAAACCATTGACTATTGAATAATATAAATAAATGCATTTATAACTTGGTTATAATTTGATTTGGAATTTAAAATGAATGTAAATCAGGAATTTGAGAATTTGATTTCCGGTGTTTTCAAACTTTGATTTTTAAAATTTGAAGGCATATAGTATTTGAAATATTTTCAAAAAGAAATGGTTTTAAAGAATTTTAGATGATTAAATTAGAGCTCTTCTCTTTTGTCGCTGGGAAATAATTTCGGTGATGACGGCCGCATCATCGATATTCATTTTCGAGTTTCGAAGTGGCGAGACCATACTGTAGCTTTGCTGCACTTATGTATTGATAATTCAATTGATTTGAATTTCTAAACATCACTTGATTTATAATATATATATTGAAGATTTTAAATTCGATTTGACATATTATGTATATATATTTATTTCATCTATAAAATGGTTTGAAGTTAATCGGAAATTAAATCTTAAAATTTTGATTTAAGGACGATTTTCAATGAAGCCAAAAGTTTTGACTAAATACTTAATTTGGAATAACTGAATTGTAAAATTTTATTTGTATAACACTCAATTGCATTATATCTAACTTACCTAAAATTTCAAAAGTTAACTATGTAACTAAATATTATACAGAATAAAATGATGTTAAAGGAATTTATAAATAAATTTGAGTAGTTTTAAATAGAGTAAATATACTTAATATATATGTGATAGGATATATTAAGTAGAATAAATTTAATAACAATTTGGAATAAAGAAGAATTAAATTTGTCGAATAAAGTATGATTGTAATAGATGACTATTCAAATTTATGATCTTTGAAATTGTTAATTTAAGAAAATGGGATAATATATAATGTAAGTTGTCTTTATAAATAAAATGTGAGTGCGTATAATAAATGTTATTCACTTAAATTTTTATTATATAATGTTTATGGAGATAAATAGAATAATAAGTTAACTGAATAATGGATATGATTAATAAAATAAAATTTTGTTTTGAAAGTTAATAAATTGATTAAAACAACTTAAGGGAGTATCTTAAATTAATTGAATTTAGATTGTATTTCATTTGAAAAAAAAAACCTTTTGTACCTAACATTCGTAAATGAGAAATCAAATCAATTTAATGGAAACCTTGATTTTAAAAACAAATGGTTGAATATAAGTTTATTTAAATTGAATTTATATGGTTTGAACCAATCAATTATTTTGTTTTTCATTCTATTTTCTTTCACTTGTTTCTATTCTCCTACCTCCTTCCTTTTCGAGGACGAAAAGTTTTGAGTGGGGGAGAGTGTAACGACCAGTAAACTTAACCGGTTTTAATAACGTTATTAATTGAAATTTTATGAAATTTTAAAAGATAAAATTTTGAAATATAAATTTGATATTTGGAATACGTCCAGTTAAAAACAGCAACCGGTAAATTTTCGTCCGAAAATATGAAAGTTTATTTCCCGCGTAAATTTACTTCAATTTAATCAGTTAAAAAGGGATGAAAATAAAAAAAATTCGGAACCTAAATATTTTCACATAGAAAAATTCTAAACCATCTTCTGAGCAAACGCTATTTTTCGTTTTTCCAAATTCGGACATCTTTAGCTCCGTCGATCTTATTTTTCTGTGTTTTTCATGCATTTTCCGCTAGTATAAAAATTCAAATTTTTATAATTCAGCCGTACCACTGATATCTGTATACCGTTTTGATCGTCTCGCCGCGCTAATCTCTATGGTATATTCACTTGTGTGTTTCGTTGCCATCTACGTCGTGGAAACCACGTAATATTCAACCGTATCGGCATCCCCTTGGTGCGTTTTGGGTTCTGGTTCCCATTAAATTTCCTGTGTAATACCAATAGCCATTTTTCCTTTAATAATTACAGAAATCAATATTTACGTTTGTCATTCAATTGTATTTGCCGGTTCCGTATTCAAGATTTTGTGTTCATAGGCTAGTTGTCTTCATTTTTTTACTGTATAAACCCAATGTCTGGCTTTCATGCCCCTTGGTTTTTCATATATATCCATTTGTGCCCTTTCATTTCAGTTGCTTCTCCTTCCTTAAAAAAAAAAGAATATGGTGAACACATTTTTTCTGACCCCCTCATCCCTTTGAACTCCACTGCACAAGCACGTCCCCTTCCACTCTCTCTCTCTTTTTGCCTTCTCACCTGACTTGTACTCCACCCTAGACAACCCGGCCACCTCTATTCCATGCTTCTCTAGTCCTACTTTTCCTCCACGCGCGCCTGTGAACTGTCGCCACTTCCACTAACACGAGCAAGCACCTCAACTCGCGAGCCTCTAACGCAAGTGCCGAGCACCACCTATTCGTTCGCCTGAACCTCCCACTTTCGTAACCACCCTCGGCTGCAAGCTACTCTACAGTCACCTCGTTCCCTCCTCTTTCCATAGCCAGCAACAGTGCTGCGCTCCACTTCAACGGCTAGCCCGTCACCGTGCAACCGACCTTTTTTCCCAAGCCTAAGTCGCCTCTTGCCATGCAAAAATTTTCCTTCAGCTAGCTCGAGTTTTGGTATATAAATTATGAGGTATATTTATGCATATATATCTTTGTTTAAAAAAAAATTATTTTGCTCACAATATATGTGCTGATTGCCGTTATACATAAAGGATCTATATATATGTTGTGTAAAAATCTAGTTACTATATACATATGCTTGAATTTATACGGTACATATATATTATTTATGAATATAAGATTTACAGTTTATGTTTTAAGATTTCCAGTTATATAATCATATTTTGAGTTACATGTATATTTATAAGGTACTTATATGTGTATAATATGTTGGTTTTATTTGTAATGATATAAGATCTGGTTATATATCTATATTTAGATAGGTTTGTATATTCTATGGGCTTTCGTGTATATATGTATGAAATATATAGTGTGCTTAAGTCATCTGGTCTATGGTATTTATATTGTTATAAAGTTTATATGGTTTTTATAAGTATAAAGTATGTGGTAGGTTTATATATATATTCTTGCTAGTACAATAAGGTGTTGCATACGCACACGTCTTATTATATTACATGGATCCATTTGTATATACTATAATATATGTTACTTTTAGAAAGCTATATTTATATACATTAGATTTTAACGTATGCATGTTACTTATATTGGTGTTTTCCCGTGCAAATATGTATCAGCCAGTTTCATATTTTAGTAGCGTTTTACCGTACACATACATATAATTATTACAAAATGGTTAATGTTGGGTTATACGTACATTTTTCCATTTTTTGTAAGATTTATAATATTATACTTATATAGTATCTTGAAACTGTTTTATAATAATATGGTACAACGGTTTTATCTGAAGAAATCGTTTTAAATTACATATAGGTATATCTATATATAGATGGGTTTTAATATGTATCTAAATTGAATATGTGTTTTAGGGAGAATTACTAACATAATGATGTATTTATATTTTCTGTTAATATCAAAATTAATTTGATTCATTCTCATCGATTTCTTATCTATCAACTTGACCGTCAAATTAGCGCCCATCTCACTTTGTTCTGGATTCGTAACTCAATTCCTGTATTCGTATCTATGTCATCTCCTATTCTCTCTAGTCTCGAAAGGTGAACAATCACTCATGATTAATGTTCTTTTATTTATTAAATTTGATTTCAATTGAAACGACAATTGAAATATGCTGTTGATAGTTATTTACACTGTTATATATATGTGTGTTATTACTTATATCCATTCACCTGTGACATCTGACACCATTATCTGTTAATTATACGATGATAATCCCGTTTGGTTGAAAATAGATTGATCGTTTGTTGTTATATTGGATGTTAAATTGTAATGTCTAAAATAAAAAAATATACAATTGAATTTGACGTAGGATAGTTAAAAAAAATTGAATCGACATATGTGATGAATTTGTTTAGTTAAATTTGTATAATATGACCCCTTAAATGTTTAATTATTTGACACGTAGAAAAATGTTTAATTACCCTTGAACTATTTGAAATTATGTTGTATTAATTGATGAAGTATGAAATTGAATAATTGATGTCAAGAGTAGAATTGCATAGAATAATTAGTGCAATAATCTTTAATCTGCATGAAATGATAATGTAGATTCTAGAAAAATTATATCATTTTGCACAAACAACAATGTGAATTGATACGATTATTTCAGGATTATTTGAATTAATTATTGGATAGTTATTGATTGTTGAAATTGCTTGTTTATTTACTTTGACACCATCCCAGTTATCACTCTGCAAGTTCCGTTTGCTATGCTTTGATTTTTTGAATTGAAATGGAATCGGGTTGAAATGATATACACCCAAATTAAACTTTGACTTAGGATAGAGAATTAAATAAACCCGATTGGTCAATAATTTGATTTAAATAAAATATATATTTTATTTGAATAATAACAGGGTTTTGGAATAAATTGGAATTTGAATTTAAATGAAAAGAAAATGTGAACATTTGAAATCTGAACAAAATATTAACGTTGAAATCGACGGAAGAACATTGTCTAAAATTTAAATTGATAAGTAATTGAGTTTGAAATTATTAATGATTGAGTTGAAATTAGTAATAATTAAGTTGAAATTATTAACCATT
Source organism: Allium cepa (assembly GCA_030765085.1). Taxonomy (NCBI): domain Eukaryota; kingdom Viridiplantae; phylum Streptophyta; class Magnoliopsida; order Asparagales; family Amaryllidaceae; genus Allium; species Allium cepa. Next base: position 346,090,310 of record CM060928.1, on the reverse strand, counting down.
AAATTTTGAAATTATTAATAATTAAGTTTGAAATTATTAATAATTAAGTTTTGAAATTATTAATAATGAAGTTTTGAAATAAACAATAATTAAGATTTGAGATTATTTAATAATTTAATGAGATTGAATTGTTTAATAATTTAATTTAAATCGAATTCTTTATTAAACGAAATTGAACGTCTTGAATAAATGAAACTAGGTTGCATATTAATTGAGTGTTGAAATTGTAACTAAGTTAATAAATAAATGAAATTGAATTTCTTTTACAAGAGATAAAAATGCGTTTTATCGAAACAAATGAAAGACTTGTAATTTAAGGAATCGGATTTGAAAAATTTAAGTTAAATTAAATTTGTAAGCTCGATATGATAAGTTGAATTTAGGAAGATAATTTAATGAATTAGAAATTTAATTAAAATTGTTTAAAATGGTACATTAATTTAATGAATATCGAATGAAATCGACAAATGAATTTAAACCGATTTGAACGTAAAATTAAGTTTATCTTATATGACTATGGAATGAAACTTATATATGAAACTTAATGTATATTTGAATTGTTTAAATAAAAATTGAAATTGAATTATAAGATTTTAAAACGGTAATTTGGAAGTTGTGAAACGTAGATTATGAAAATTGATATGGAAAGAAAAATGAAATGTTGATTTACAAATTCTAATTGAAATTGAATTTGATTTTGTTTGAAATATATTAACGACCGATCGGTGTAATAATTACGAAAGTTATTAAAGAAATCAGGATCGGTTATGGACATACTCTCTGTCTAAACCGAAAATCACTTTAATAACAATACGCAGAGTGTGATCCAGAATGAAGTGGTTGGAATGATGTACGTGATGACTGAAGATAGAGAACGATAATGGATAGCCTTGACACTTGTGTCAAATTTAAAATGACTAAAACAGGAGCCATGCCGGGCCAAATGGGGTTAGCCACCTCGAGCGAACATACTTCTTCGATACTACTCATTACTTGTTATTGATTGGTGCACCCTCGTACTTTTGGGAGTGTTGTTTCGCGGTGTTGCGATCGTTGCGGCGATGCGTTTTCACCAGTCCGGATGAGGCAAACGGTAGTTTCACTACCTTGGGTATTGCCTCATGTTCCTTGTCATACTTGTATCCCTATATATGCGACCACTACGAATTTGTTTTGTGTTATACCTATGGAGTACTACCTGATATCCCACTAGTTTACGGTGGAGTTTACAGTGTTGTATATTCTATAACTCTTATATAAAATGTGTTAAGGGGGATAATGGTAACGCCTTAACACTATTTTGATATTTATATTACTGATAGACATTATTTATTTAGCGTACACTATTACATTGTAGATAGTTTAACGGATCCTTAGAGGATGGTTATTCCAACATCCTTTGAGTTACTTGTATTTCAATTGTTATTTCACTTGAGTTGGATTTATTGATATAAGAATGTTAAATCCTGACTCGAGTGTTTTGTGCTTTGTTTTACGCTCGGGTCAGACTGAGTATACCAGTATTCAAGACTCACCTTTGGAGTTGGAGCTTTGCTTGAAGATCCAACCATCTATTCTGCTTTCAGTATTCGATGATTCTAGTGATGTATTCTGATTTGTACCTGATGTATAATGTTACTCTTCTGTTGTAAACTCTGATGTATATTATATATTTATATAGTAACTTCATGAACTACTATCTCTTTTACTTCCGCTTCATGTTATTACTCTGTGTCTGTGATTTTGTGATTATTTATTTACTTTATATCTGAGTTTTGCCAAATTTAAATTAACAATTCGGTATTTTGAATTATTCAAGTCTGGCATGTGCGGATGCGAATAGTCCAAAATATTGGGTCGTTACAATTTCCAAAACCAACTTCATTTTAAAATAAATTCCTATACTTATCCAAATTCACTTCAAAACCCATTAATTCCATATTCACTTCTATATTTATGATTTAAAATCTTATTTTAAACTGAAATATCCACTTCATACTTCATTCAAAATTCTCCCCTTTTTTTATTTCTTCCCAAACATTTTAAACCTTAAATTTTGAAAATAAAATCCTTTAATTAATCTTTTAAAATATATTTTTAGGTAATATCACCTAAGTCTCCAAAACTCTTTTATTTTCATTTATTTAAAATCTCTATTTTCATTTCCATACTCCGAATTTATTTAATAGAATATAAAAATCAAACTTTTTTACCTTTCTAATTTCGATCTTTAATTTACCCAAATTCACTATAATTATTTTACTTAAAAATTTCCCTTTTTATTTCCTTTAAAAAATATCCAAATTTAATATATTTTTCATTTTCTCAAAATACCAATATATATTCAACCAAGCCATAACATTCAATAATTTTGATTCCCAATATAATCAGTATAATCCATCACAGATTATCACATATATCACATTACTGAATATAAAATAACTTCAACATTTTGAGGAATCAAGATGGATCCCTTCAACCTGTTTCCCTGCATCCACAAATGTTAGCACAATATAAAATACCAATCCCACTTCGAGAGGGATATCCCGGTATAAGGGGCCATCCGCTATTATGCGGGATGCATAGGGTCTCATCCGCTATATAATGCGGGAAATCAATCACTCCAATATATATATATATACACACACTATATATAACATATCACATCCAAGCTGATAATAAATTATCAATTCAAGTAACAAGCAATAATTTAAATTTAAAAGGTAATACAAATGAGTGAGATTAACTCACCACTACAAGAAAAATGAGTTTTAACTGCAGTCATAGTCAGCGTTTAAAAGTTTAATGCTGTAGAATGCGTTTGTGAGAATATTGTTTCAAGGGTTCAACGCTGACAAAACTATTAGTGCTTATTTTGTTTGCCACCGCATACATCAGTGATTATTTCGTTTGCCGCCACTTCCCTCCCCAATTTCCATTCCCACTTTCCATTCCCTCCCCAATTTCTAGTTTCCATTCCCTCCCCAATTTCTAGTTTCCATTCCCTCCCTTCATATTTTTCATACTTTCGGCCATGCATCGATTTTGATTTCAACAGTAGAAATCATCTTCCTTCATCCACCGCTTCGATTTTGGTTTAGCATCTCTGTCGTAGACTTCGATTTTAGTAACCCTAAACTCAACGGAACGGGAAATTGGTGAGCGTTTTTTCTCAACCCTAGTTTTCAGTTTGAGTTAGAATAGTTTCAAATTATCAAATCTTGCGTTCAAAGTTTTCCCTAGTTTTTGTTCAATACTTATTGATTACAATTGTATGAGCCATTTATTAACCTCTTTGATGAATTTTTTTTCTATTGAGTTATATTCTTTCTGATTTTAGTAAGTACACCTTGTTTCATTTCTAGCTAGTTAGGTTTGTTTTTTTTTGTTGAGGATCCACCGTTTCTTGATTTGTATAGGCATTATGATGAAATGATGAATTACTCAGTACTCATTTGCATGCTCTTGATATTCTACTATTAAATTTTTATATCATTATACCTAGATTATATTCATTAAATTATCTCATTTTGGGATGTTATTATTAATGCAGTTGAAAATAAGATTAAACTCCTTCAATTTGCAGTTAAAACTTTGATACGAAGTTATGATATTTTAAAATGTTAATTATGTAGCCCATTGATAGTTTGGAAAGTTTTGGGCAGTCCTTTCAACAACAAAATAGGGCCTGACCACTTCACAAAATCTCCACCAGATCTAAAATTAGCATGCTTGAGCAAGTTAACGTGATATTATACATGCTTGATCAAGGTTTCATTAGATTGTATAAAATTAGCATTAAAATTGTTTGTCATATTTGACATAGTTACTGAGCTGGATTTGGACATTTTATTATTATTTAATTTGATGTTATGTTAGTCAGTTCCATTTATTTTAATTTTTAAAGCCATATACTGGTTTTGTTGCTTAAGATGAATGTTTATTTTATACTTGAGAATGCTATATGGTTTCAAGGTATTATCACAAACTTTGTATTTTAAGATAATCCAGTGAGCTTCAAGGTGTATTGGCTTGATTATTATGTCTTAAATAATTATTCATTGATTTCATCTTTATTTGACCTAAATCTCTAATCCAGTGAGCTTCAAATGTTCGGTAAAACCAAGGTGGCGTGAGTTGTGATTGTCAATATCTGTGCAATAAAAAAGTTAAATCAGTTATAACAAAACAAGATCAATTGTGTTATTAGAAAAAAATTACTCAAAAAGGAAAAAATATATTATTTTCATTAAAGAAAAGTTGAAAAAAAATACAGTTTGGTTTTCTATTCATTCATACAATATTATTATCTTTTATTTTTTTAATACTGATACATTTTTCCTGTTAACATGGTAGCAAGTATCAAGTTATGGTTTATCAAGAAAAGTTGAAACTGAACCTACAAAATTCTCATTAGACTTTTCACATGTATACTTTGAAAATATTAATAATATATTTATAAAGTAGATTATATGTGTAGATGTATCTTTTCGTTGGAGCATTTGAGTTATATTGAGGTGATTAGTCCAATGGATTTCTTCAAATTCTTTTCCAGTTTGTTGGAGCTCTTAATCTTGGTATTAACATGAAGTTGATTACTGTTAAATACAAATGTTATACCTTCACGTAGCATAAATACAAATCGTACAAATAGTCTACTTTACTAGCTAAGGGTACTTGATGTTTATCTATATTATATCATATCTGATATATTTTTATATTTTTTTTTTAAATGTAGAGAAGACAATGAGTTAAAGAAGTTGCTGGATAAAACATGTTAGCAAATTTAACTGCTTCACTTTGGAATACTTTTTCTAACTTCAAGATTCTTAATGGTTTGAACACGTTTTTATTTTATCTTAATTAAAGATTTTTTGGATGTGGTCTATCTATTTCATAAAGAAGGTAATTTGCGTTCTTATTTTCATCCTGTTTTTTGGATGTGGTCTATCTATTTCTTCCTTATGATATTATTAGGATTTAGGCATATTGTAGTATTCGGTTTTTGTGGATTTGTTCGTGTTTTTCCCCTCTTTACGCTTTGCTAGAAACCTTCGATGACTTAATCAACTTCGTTGATTTCCTCACATAGGAGCCTTCACATGTTGAAGTTGTAATTCAATCAGGAAATAGGCTTACTTCATTTGTTAATTACTGAATACTGTGTTTTAATTTCCTTCCACGCTCTTACTGCCTAATCCCAATTACAATTCAGGGACTTGGTCGAATTAAGCTTCATACAGACAAATGGCGGAAATTTTTTCATCGGGTACATCGGATGCTATCGGTATAACGTGTAGCGGCAGTTAGCGGCACCAGGTATGGCTCTGCTTTCGAACTAATTTTGACATTGATTTTAGTTTGATTTTTGGTTATTTTCTTTCAAGTTTCAATTTAAATTTTGATGAAGTCTTATTGGGTTCTTTTATAACTGTGTTAAAGATGAGTCGATCCTAGGCAGTTTGATTTACTTCTACAATTTTGATGGCAAATTCCTATCATTTTCTAGATGTTATTCCATTGTCAGTTAGTTAATTTAAAATTTCTTACTGAAAAATATTTAATGTCTTTTTTATTAACAGCTTCAAAGAATTTGAGAAATCTATAGGGATACAAGTACACTTTTAGAGCATATATGGTTTCAATATTATTTAGGCTTTCTATAATATTTTTCAACCATATTCCTTCTTTAACCAATAACTTGATTTTGCAAATTCATGCTATTAATTTGAGGTAATAAACCGATGATGGAAAAACCCATATTGGATGGTCAACGGTAGACTCAAGTAGTCTCTTTAGTTGAAATTTTACATTGGTATAGATACAATATTAGTTGTTTGGTTATTTACCGACTATATAGGGTAATGGGATTCCCTATTAACCATTCAACAATTACATACTACATTATTTTTTGCAAACATGAAAGCTTTTATATAATAAGTTGGCAAATGTTACAAATTCCCTAACTCTCAAAACAAAGGTAGCAGAATAACATTTTAACTCATGCTGCAACAAAGAAAACAAAAATAAGTACACTGTGCTTTCCATGCTTAAGAATATTATCATTGTAACTTTCTATATTAAAACACAGTTGATGGATTTTACTCTATAGTGAAATAATGACTCATCTAACTTAGTCTAAAAGCCTATTTGGTCAAAATGACTGTGGGTGTTTTCAGTTGGGTTCATCATGAGGGCGATTCAGGTGAATTTCATATATCTTATTTACATTTTAAACTTTCTTGCAATATTGGTCTGAGATGTAGATGTTAGTTTTATCTCAACGGGATAATGCTCCTTTATTTTGTACAGATTTAAATGGCTTTTTTAAAGCCTGACATTTTGTTTCAGTTGTAATGTAAATTAAAACATGATATAGTTGGTTTAATTTTCAGCATATGAAAGTGTTTATGATTACATAACACTTGGAATGGAACAATATTACTTTGCTTGAACTCATTTTAGTTCGTGTATACTTGCAAACTAGGGGTATGATCGACATGGATTTTAGATCTTCAACAAACATTGTTTTATTAGAGCTCTTTTCAATCTAAATTTGATCTGCTGTATGGGTTAGGAAACAATATTTATGGACCACCCTTGCTGTGCGAATTGAATTTTTATGCAAAAAGCCATTGTTGTCATTCTAAGCAAAAAAAAAAAATCTTACTTTTGCACTGTCAGTTTTGACCACATGCTAATGTACTACCGCTGTATCACTGAAGATGACTTGTTATTTTTCACCATATAATATCTCCTATTATTCCAATACCATGTGAAAGCAACTTAAATGTATGTTAAATAAAATATTTATGCATGGAATACACTTTGTATTTATATTGTTTTGTTGTCTTTGTATATATCCTTGGAATTCTCAACCTTCAGACATTATGTTGTACATGTGCAAGTTTTAAAATATACAACAATGTCCATCACGTTTAATCATAATATTTCGCTTATCATAATTGTTATCCGTATTCTTCTGTTAACCAAGGATGCTGCAAGATACAGAGATGAACTGAAGAATGTGGCACCTCACGCTCTTCTTAAATGCTCCAGTGAAGCCACGACATTGGTACATAATCAACTTCTTATGCATTTTTATTTTTTATTCATTTCAAATTAGATGCTTTAGTAATGGCTGGTTGCAAATTTTACGCACTGTTTGTTACAATTATATTTAATTTTACAAACAACCATAGAATTTAAAAAACAAAAGATCAGGTAAAAAGCATAGAACTCTATACTTTTTGCTATAACTGACTTAATTGCTTGAGATTATAGCTAAAATGATGATTCATGGATGTTATAACTGACTCAAATACTACTTCTTTTCAACCATCTCTTCATCCTTTGTCATCGATATAAGAAATATGCATATACGAGTCATTGAATTTCAATGGCATAACTATGAAAAAATTGCTAATTAAATTGTACAATTCCGTGTACGAAACACGAGTTCACACTAACACCAACAAAGCAAAAGGTGAACAGATCAAGGTTTAATGATTTCAAATAATTTAATATATCTTATAATATTAAATTGAAGTAGAATTAACCTATCATTGTCATCCTATGATAATATTTTAGTTGGCCTTTAGCTTCGTCAACTGTGCATCACACATTGTTGCAGTTGTCATGGTTGCGTGATGAAATTATATTTAAGAATTGGATAAATAAGTAATCATATTATGCAAGAACTTGTCTGGAATAATAACAAAAACTAAAGCAACACCAATAAAATTGCTTTGTTTAACTAACAGTCCATTGTCTTTGATATACCTAATCTTTTTAGTCTTTTGCATCAGTGATAATTTACACCTATTGCTCTTTCAATGTTATCATAAATAAATTACACTTATAGCTCCATTGGTAGTCAATGCAATGACTTTATTTTTATTGTAGGAGTTATGAGAGCGCATAAAGCCATATTTCTTGCGACATTTAATGAGTGAGGTGTTTGGTGAAGATGATTCACATAACGTTAAACTGTCAAAAAAGAATGAGTTGATTGTCTGGCTGAGGTTGACCAAGTCTCAGGTATTTCTTGTCTTGATTGTCATTTATTGTGATATTGCATTTGTGCAGTATATTATTCTAAATTGAATTTAAAAAAGAAAACTTTTTTTTTTGGCTATTTGAAGAAGGTGATGATTGAGAGGTTGGATTTCAATCGCTGAGACTGTTTGATTTTAGGATATTTGGGATTGCGTGAAGTCGCGGTTGCGATGTCGAGTTATGAATAGTTTGTAGGTGAAATGGTCGAGTGATGGTGAGGACAACTGCAGTGGGAATGCACTGGGATGGTTGTTGATATGCACTGTGTTATGGGTAGGGGATAAGATGGTGAAATGACAGAGGTGAAATGGTGAAAGCAGTTGGAGGCTTGTGTGATGTTGGTTGTGATGAAGCACTGGAAGGAGGTTGGGTGAAGTGATGGTTTATGGCAGTAGTATGGCTTCAGGCAGGTGGTATGGTTTGATGGTGTTGCTAGTAGTTGAATAAGGGAGTGTGGTCTGCAGTGTAGTGGTTGAAGTTTGGAGATGGTTGTGAACTGTAAGTATGTGTGAAGAAGGCGATGCAGCAGTTTTATGGAGGAAGTTGTACAGTGATGAATGTGCACTGTTTCTGGGTTGTGAATGTCGTATGAGCAGTTTATGGAATGGGGTTGATGTGCAATGGAGGATGGTCTGTTTGTTGATGGACCAGTTTTGTATCGGCAGTGGTTGTGTAGTGGTGACCAGATGTGATTGGTTGGAAGGCAATTGTAATCAAACAGAGAAGCAGTTGTGAATTGACTGTGATGATATGCAATGATAGCTGGGGTGGTTCGGTGGATAGCGATAAGGAAAAAATAATTGTTGTGCTGTGACCATTTTGTATGCAGTGGCTATGATGTTGAAGTTAGGTTTTGATGGTGGTTTGTGTTGCTTGTGCAGGTAGAACTGATGGAGGCTGAAGCAGTGTTTGAGATGGTTGTAGGCATTGAGTGGTGTTGGAATATGATTTGAAGAGGTGAAGGATTTGAGGTAGTGGGAAAGATAGAGGGAGGTTTGGTCGAGTGTAGTGTAAATTTTGGATGATGGAGTGAAACGTTGGATTTGGTAGGCGGAGGTAGCGTGATGTAGTGAAGGGATTGGAAGGATGTAGTAGTGGTGGCTAATGTATTGGTCGATGATTGTAATGCACGGGGAGGAGATGAGCAAGGTAGCAGGTAATCGAAGTTTGGATGAAGTTAGGTGATGGGTGTTCGTTTGCTTAATGTAGAAGATTTGAGTGGTGCAGTTTTTGGAATTGGTGATGTAGCATTTTGGAAGTGCTGAAGCAGTTTGGAAGTGTGCATTGGGTATTGGGCAGTGGCTGGTTGTTTTGCAGTTTGGAGTTGGTCGTTGAGTGAAGTAGTAGGATGGTGGTTCTGCGGACAGTTTTGAGGGATTGTGATGGATTTCAAGATAAGGCAAAACTGCAGAACGTTTGAGTGTAGATGGAGGCAATTGTGATGGATTTAGGCAATGATGGATTAGTGACAGGTGTTTCTGGCAGTTGAATCATGAAAGAGGAGGGAAGTACTTGTTTGTCGACGGAGGGTGGTGGACAGTGGCAGTTATAAGATGGATGGTTGCGATTTGGGGAGTTGTGTCAGGTTATTTGGTTGCAGTTTTAATGAGGTTGGAAGGGAGAAGGATGTTGGTGAAGTATTATGTTGAAGTAATGAATTTATGTAAACTTTGTTTATGGATATTGTATTCAACTTAATTTATTGAAATAGTTGATTGTTATGTTTTTATTTGATATTTTTTAGTTTGATTTGTATATGTTATGTATATTATCCGGTTGAAATATAATAAAATGCTATTTAGATTAATGATATCTGTGTGTAAATATTGCAATGGTGGAACGCTGTAAAAATAGTACAAACAAACAACAGCGTTCAAACCGTGTTGTTAATTCTATGAAAAGATAATGTACATTGCTCCAACAGCATAATAAAAATGCTGTGAAAAATTAACAACAACGTTTATTAACTGCTGAAAAAAACTACTATTAACGTTTTTGAAAGCAAATAATAAACGAAATACAGCGGTAAAAGAACGCTGTCTAATACAGTTTTCAACAGCGTTTATTTTTTGCTATTATTAATTTCGTATATACGACAGCATGTCGCTATACAGCATTTTTAACAACGCTGTTATACCCTATTACAGCGTTTTTAGAACGCTGTTAAAAGCTTATTTTGGTGTAGTGCACCTTTGACCATTAATTTGCAATCTGATCCAAACTGGCTTGTTCTCCATGATTTTGACCTTTATAAACATTTATAGTTTATTACTCATATGAAACAGTCGAACAGTAAAATTTCCATTCTAATAATTTAAACCTAACTTATTTTTCCTTTAATAATTTCTTAGTAGCTAAAATAACTAAATAAGTTAATTTAACAAATTAATCTCCATTATTTTAAAATTAGACTAGTAAATGAAAATAGGCATATATATATATATATATATATATATATATATTTAAACTACATATACTAAGGAATAAGCTACATACATTTTTAAAAATCTACTTTTTTATAAACTCTTATCTATAATATGAATATTTAAAAACTGTTTTCTTTTTCCCCAGTAAACACAATAGTAATAATTTTTTCTGTATATAAATATTTACTCATATATAAATTTAGCTGAATTCTCTTTTAAACCTTACTATAATTTTTCTATATATACATACTTATATTTGTATATATATGTATAAATTTTGGAAAATTAAAATAAAAACAAGCATTTACCTCACCGACTCGACTAGTTCAAGCATGCACCAGCCTCAACTTCGACACGCCACTGCTAACACGAACGCAACCGAAACCTAGATTGCAACCTCTGTCATCAAACAATATAGCAACCTCCTCGGCCTCCTCCAGATTCCACTTCGGCCTCGCACCATCTGCCAGTCCACCATCACTCGCGAACCCTTCTCCCCTTGCGTCGCCTTCGAAGACCGCGACCTGCTTCAGCTCAAAATCCACGCGAGCACGACCCACACCATCGCGACACTCCCCAACACGACCATGCTGCCCACGGCCCGAAGCCCTAATCCTCCTCGCAACTAGATACAAGCTCGCGATCGAAGTGAAAAAGAATGGCAGTGGTAGACGCGATTCGATTTTGAAGGGTTAAGGAGAAAGGGTTTTGTTCTGTGTAATTTTATTTATTCGTTTGGTAGCCGCAAGTTGAATTTTTGAAAATGAGGATGGGTAAAGTACTGGAGATAGAAAATTTAAAGCTCGGCCATGATTTCATGATTTTATTTGAGTGGAGATAAGGGAGGAGACGCGTGTTAACCAAGAAGACACGTGTTTTGCCTTGCGTGCAGAATTTATCAAACTACAGTGCTAGAGAAAACGTTTTTGGTGTGAATGTGGTAAATCAAGTAAACATATTATATTATTCAAATTTTAAATTGTCTCGAAAACGTAGCTTAAAATCTTGACCTCCTATCGAGGCGTGCCGCTAGAAGTTTATAAAGTTTTACCCCTATTCCGAACGACATTGAAAAGGTTTCGAGTCGAGAAGATAGCTTTTTGAAACCAATTATTATATTGAATTTTTGATATAAATTTCAGCGCGTTTATCTACTGTACGATCACACGACAACTCCGAATGCTATAAAATAGAAATCCGATAATAATACACTATTACAGATCTAATGAAACTAGTTTCGTCGAATTTCGAGATTGTGCCTCGAAAGGCTCTTTATAAATATCAATTCGAACGATATACTTTAAAACTGAACAAAACACTTTCAAACTCAAATTTAAAACTTCTATTATCTCCAGTATTATAAATATAAATTTTCCAAGGCTTTGACAGTTTAAAAAACAAGATTCACTATTTTAACCAATTTCTAATTATTAAATCAATAATTTAATTGCCAAATAAACAGTGATATTTGAAATTCAAGTTAAACTAACTCTCAAATATTTAAAATGAATTAAATATTTCAATTTCAAATATCCAGAAATTCCAGGTCGTCACAATGTTGGTGTATATTTTCCACGACCAGTGTTTTCTCATAGCCAACTCTTCGTCTCCATATCCAGAACAACATCATACCGAGGTCTTAAAATGCTTATCAACCAGCAATGTGCAGAGGAAGTTGGATGTACTGAAAATATTGTTTTCCATGAAATATTCGAAAATTTGCAACACTCTTTGCTTTGTTTCAGTTTGTCTCATAGGTTCTAAGACCTCTTTCAGTAACTGCATTTCTATGAACGTCTGGAAATCACACATTTTTTTCACTTACTCGTGTAATTTTAAGATAGAAAAGAATAGCTTGGCATATTAGTACTGAATGCGACAAAATAATGCAACGCACCTTTTGATATGCGAATGGAAGACTAAGTTTTCCGTATTTCTTTAGATATGTTGCATTTTTTTACATAAAGACATTAAATTGGAAATGATAATTTTCAATTTCAACTTACCATTAAGCATATCTTCACTAGAAGAACATACATTGTAACATATATTTCATACCTTCTTGCAGTTGATATGCATAATTTATGAAGCATTGCTATGTATACATCACATAGTTTGGTAACTTTTTCCACTGCCTAGACCCTTAATTGTCATAAGGCGTTCGGCTGGCAACAATCCTTGTGTCTGATGTAGAACAAACCTTATTTAAGTAAAATATTATTATTGGGCTAAATAACAATTACACCAATGTGGATAAGTTATAAGTTAATTAAAGTTATAAATAAAATTTAATATATATTAAATTTTATAACCAACAGCTGCATTTGAAAACATATCCGGTCGCAAAATAATTTTATACGAAACATTATCTTTTATAAAATTTATTACTTTTTAATCAAATATAGTCTACATTAAAAAATGGAAGACTGGGTTGTGCGTATTTCTTTAGATATGCTACATTTTTTTAACATAAAGACATAAAATTGGAAATGGTATTTCCCAATATCAACTTACCGTTAAGCATACCTTCACTAAAAGGACGTGCATTGTTAGATATATTTCATCCATTCTTATGGTTGATATACAAAATTTATGAAGCAATGTTCTCCATACATCACATAATTTTTTAAATATTTTTTCATTACCTTGACCCTCAATTGTCATAGGGCGTTCGGCTGGTGATAGTCCATTTGTCTGATGCAGAATAAACCTTATTTAATTAAAAATAAATTATTGGGTTGAATAACAATTACATCAATACGGACAAGTTATAACTTAATTACTATTATAAACCTTATTCAATATATATTAAATTGTATAACCGATAGCTACATTTGAAAAACCTTATCCGGCTGCAAAATTATTTTATACGAAAAGTAATTATCTTTGATAAAGTTTATTACTTTTTAATCAAATATAGTGTACATAAAAAATAGCAACTGGATAAATTTTTATATGAAACTTAACTACCTTTTACAAACTTTTTACAATATATGATTTTTCAATTCAGTCTGTTTTATTACGCTATGTTGTGCTGATTAAGGCAAGATTCTATCTACTTTCTAAACATGACAGCTATATGTTAAAAGGAAATATAAAATAAGGAATGAAATATTAGGTACAATATTGAAAAGTAATAACAAAAACATGAATTCTTAGTTACCAAAGATTAAAGGCGTATTATAACAATATCCGGTCCAACATTAAAGTTCACATCTTTTCGGCATTTGAATCAGATCCTCCAACATTTCAATGGAGCTAGCCATGTACTACATTGTTTGTAACTGATGAAGAAAAAAATCTACACAAATAAATTAGCTTACATGCATTGTTAATCTGGAACATTATAACTTTACAATGTGCATCAAACAGTCCAAAAATGCCTCTACTTATAGGACGACGTAATAATACTTCCAACTTTATATAAGCATTCAAATTTCTTTTCTTTTCCTCTTTTTTTTGCAAGTTTGTAAACGTTATTGCCAATTAATGTTTTCATTACATTACCCGACTAGAAAATAACATGTAATAAATGATAGAACAGACCAAAATACATATACATGTATGAGCTTTTGATTATAAGCATTTATTATGATTGGAAAAATTAATTGTCTACTTTAATTTGTTAACGGTCTATGTTTAACCATGTTAAGTGGAATATTCCAATAACACATGCCGTCAAAAATATTGACTTATATTATGCTCATTGACGAATAAATCCACCCAAAGGACTAAACATGGAAAACTGAACCTTTAACCCTAAAGAATAATAAGCTTATTGAACTCAAAAACTACAAGCTAAATAATAAGTGTCAATTAGGTTTTAGTTGTGCATGCATAGAAAAGGATTTTGACTTGATAAGTAAAATTAATTTGTTTTCAAGTTCTTTCAAGTTGATCATAGTAATTCCATATAAAAAAAATTGTCCGATTTATTACTCAATGTGCAAAACACCGACTTCTATATTACAAGTAAACAAATAAATTTTAATGAAGAATAAACAAGTGTACACACTACTAATTTGATGGACTTTTGAAATTGAATTTTCGTTGGCTGTATCTTATAAGAAGAGCAAATCTTATAACCATGTACTGTACAAATACATGCAAATCTTACATATGTCAAAATCAGCAATTTAGTATAATATAGGTAAAATAACCATATTCAAAAGATCATCTGTACAAATACACTCAAGTTATGTGACCATTCATCATTTAAATCCAACTTCCTTGATCTTATACCAAAAGATCATCTAATCAATATCAACTATAAGCAGAGGGGATTGAAACGCAATAACCATGGTACATTTCGATGTGATATATTCTAATAAGAAGATTTTCATTTGGTTGTTCATTTTTATTCAAATTGGATTTTCTGTTTAGTTATACAAGTGTTTTACATGAGACTTATTTCTGCCTGATCTTTGTTTTAGGATTAACATGATTTTTGTATCAACTATTGAGCCTTTGTGTCAGAGATCTTTGTTTCCAATTTTCACCTTTGTTTTAACTGATCGTTAGCAATGCACTAGCAAATTCAAACTCCTTTTAACAAATTTAAGTAGATGTACTCTTAATTTTATGATGTCAAACATTTTAGAGGTTTCACTGCGATTATACTCTCATAAGAGGCTGTCATTTTTCTGTTCAAAATTTATGATAAGCCTGCTTTATTATTGATAGTTCATCTACTAAAAGAGAGAACTTAGGCCTAAATATTTTCTGGTACATTGGTTTTTCAAAGTTGGATCATTTATAATACGTATTTCCATGAACAAAAGCTCAACATATTTAAGTATATGGTTGCATTAATACACGTCATAATATTGTAAAATTCGGAAATGTGACATTTTACGTTGACATTTTACGTTCGTGACATATACAAACCAAATCTTACTTTATGAATTTGTGGCCTCACTTGATTTTGGACTTACTGCACCGTATTTATAAGAACAGTTGCTAAATTTTCATCCTGTCTTGATCTTGCTTGCCTAAAGAGTTCATCATTCACGCCATCAGTTGCTGTAATTCACTCTTATTTGCTGCAGATATATTTTCATTATCCTTACAGATGTGATTATGTTTATTTATCCACTTGTATAGGAATTTCTATAGGTTTCTCACAAAATCAGCTACTATGATTCTAGAGGGATAATAGTTGTCATAGAAGGTAAGGACATTTTATCTTCTTTCCTGTCATAAACACGGTTAGTGCAAAAAAAAAATACTGATGCCCAATGATTTCAATATGGGATTCAAATCGTAAATCGCAAAGTATAAATTTGGATCGAAACAGGATTTGAATCATGGATCGTAGATTCAAGTAAAGTGTAGAATAATAGAGTATAGAATAATAGAAACGTATTGTAGAACCTTATCACCACATTGCCTCATTTCAAATAAAGCATAGAAATAGAACCTCCTTACCATACTCACAGCCCCACATACATCGCATATATATATTAAAAAGTATGGTAGGGTTGCTTTAATCTTGAAACTACATATATAGTACTGGTACTTTTGCAGTTTTTGTTCAAACATGACTTTTATGTTTAGGATAGCCATAATAAAATAAAGCTGAAATAGAAGTCAAAAGCTAAACATAGCTAGATAACAATACTTTGTTACTGTAGCAGTAGTTCATACATTATCATCTTGTGCCCAAAGAATGCAGAAAAATGAGAGAGAAAATTCAAAATAGAAGCAGAAGTTAGAAAGAAAAGAGAACATAAAATAGGATACGAAAAATAAAGCCTCCCACTCTCTTTCTAATGCTTCAACCGAGTTGCGGTATGCTTTATATTTCCTTTTTTTGCCTTAGAAATTTTTATTGGATGCTTGTTTGTGATAGATCATTTTATACTGCTGTAAATGATTTTTCTAGAGATTCTTCTCAAGTTTGGAAAAGTTGCGATGCCTCATCTTCAAAGGAATAACGATTCTTTTCCAATTTCGAAGAAAATGAGGTTTCGATTTTTCAAAAAATATTCAATTCGAAGTTTAAACTGAAATCGCGATCTCATTTAGGGCGTCGATATTTTCGATCTGATAATGGATCGTATGATTTTTGCTAACTGCGATTCAAACTGAATATTAGATCGATAAAGTTGCGATTCGATTTGAATTGCGATCTAGATCGTATGATTTTGCGATTTTTGAAATCAATGATGCTGCATGTTTATATTCTTCAACTGTACATAAGATAACCAACAGACATACAATGGTAGAAAACGAACTGATCAGTGTACATTTACCGGTTGTTGTAATTCACTCTTATTTGTTGCAGATATAGTTTTCATTATTCTTACAACGTGATTATATTTATTTGTTCGTTTGTATAGGAATTTCTACAGGTTTCTCACAAAATCGGCTACTATGGTTCAAGAGGGATAATAATTGTTATAAAAGGTAAGGACATTCTATCTTTTTCCCTGTTATAAATACGGTTAGTGAATTTTTTTTAATACTACTGCCTGTTTACATTCTTCAACTGCACATAAGATAACCAACAGACATACAATGGTAGGAAACGAACTGATCAGTTTACATTTACTGTAGATTGCATTTCATTTATTTCAGAGAATTAGCAACAGCCACCGGTTATTACTTCTGTATTCTTATATAACCTATAAGCCAATTATTAGTTATCCAATTCATTTGCTAAATTTCTCTTCTACTCACCAACTTCCAATGATGGATAATTTACATTCACCAATTTGAATCCCTTACTATTGATAGTGTTGGAGCAACAATCCGAGTATGCGTTAGCAGGCTGTGGGACTCCATTAACCTAAAAAGTAACGATGTTTTTGGATTCAATACGCAGCTGCTAGATAACAAGGTATGTAATTATTCTATTCATTTAACCTGTCTTTGTTCAACCACTTTTTGTTCGCGTTTCCATTTGACATAAAAATGTACATTAAATCTTTGCTATTCATCACCCGATCTGACTTCAGATAAAGTCGTAGCGTGTTATTGAATTCATCAAATTCATTATCCGAAAATGGTTTCCTGCTTCGTGATATTTAGAACCGCTGTTCTACTTCAATTCAACAAAATTTTAAAATGTACATGCAGATTGCCATTTAATTTCAGCAACTTTTTTATGTCGTCTCACCCTATTTGCTGCCATCAACTTCTCTAAGGACATTTGCTTTACACCATGTAAACAACATATATAAATATTTGGTCGCTTTTTCAGACATGGTCTATGGTCTGTGCAGCGAAACATGCATGACAGTTTTTTTATTATGGAAATCAGCAACAAGGACCTCTTTAGCAAGTGTAATTAGTTTCTAGGGCACACAACTGAAATAACTATTTTTAAGGACAAAATGAAAAATAATCAGTTTCTAAGGCCTAAAAACCTATGAAATTATGTCCTTGAAAGTAATTGGCTGCTGACTTTGTCCTTAAAAGTAATTATTCTGCTAATTTTGGCCTTGAAATTAATTTTTGTAGATGTTGTTGGATCTCGCTTTATAGCGTTTTGATTACGACAACTATACATATACATATACATACATACATACATATATATATATATATATATTAGTATCGATTAACTTTGTTTTGTAGGAAGAAACTCTACAACAGTCAAATTTCAAGGGCTTGGTTAAAGATTATATTGAGTCTGTATGTATTAGTTTAGTATTATTAAAATCTTCCTTGGTGATACACACACAACATGCACGTTTTTAAGACATGCACAAGGCACAACAAACAGACGTCTGAAATTTCTAATTCAGATGTCTGTCTGCTGAAACCAAAATATTTATTCAGCATAATATTCAGACGTCTGTTCTGAATTTTTCAGACATCTGAATATAGCCCGAATTTGCCCGTTTCCTTGCTGTATATATATTTGACTATAAACAGACTTCTGAAATTTTATTTCAGACTTCTGAAAACGAATAGATACAACTATTCAGCCAAGAGACACAACTCTTAATTCACATCTAATCATCGAATCTCTTCGTGAATAATTGCAACTATTTGTATACTATAAATAGAGGCTTAATCAAATATGTTTTTCAACTAATCTTACTCTGATTCTTTCTATCTTATCTATAGTATTCAGATTCACAAAAGCACTCTATTTTCATATTTCAAAGATTACAAATCTTCTCAAATTTTCCATATTCTTTCACGAACTACACTATTATCATCAAGGAAAGATTATAGGAAGGGTGTACATTGATTTGACATATCCGTGTTATTAAGAACACAAGTAGTCAACAAACTCTTTGTATTGAGAAAGTCCTCTTCAGTAGTCGAGGCAAGAAATCCCGTTCGGCTGTTCGGGTAGTTGTAAACCTATTCCTTAGGGTAAAGTGAGAGTTGTTTTTGTTAGTGAAATTCCTAAGAGGAGCTTAGGGACTGGACGTAGGACAGTGGTCCGAACTAGTATAAATCTCTGGTGTCACGTTTATTTATTTGTAATATTCTGCTATCTACATGTTTCTATTCCATACGATTCTGTTGCAACGTCTCTTTCAATTGGTATCTATACTATTGCACATCAGATATGAGAAACACTCAAAACAATTCATGAGGGTACAAACAAGGTCAAACAAACAAAAATATCAATGCTCAAAAACCAGTTCCAAAATTTTAGAATGAGACAAAATGAAACCATCAACGACATGTACTCAAGATTTCAAGACATACTTCATGCCTTAATAGGGTTAGGAGAAAAATATAGTGACGTTGATATTATATCAAAGGTACTAAACTCCTTAACCGACGAATGGGAGAGGAAGGTTTTAGCCATTGAGGAAGCCAACGATTTATCAACAATGAAACTTGAAGAACTAATAGGTAATCTCATGTCTTATGAAGTAAATCTTCAAGCCAAAAAGGACCATGCACAAGAAAAAAAGAATGTAGCTTTTCATGTGGAAAAAGAAGAATCAGAATCAGAAGATGAGGATCTAGCATTTATTGTAAATTTTTTTTAAGAAATTTCTAAAATTCAGAAAGAGTAGCTTCAAAAAGAATTCCTCAAATAAACCTTCATCCTCAAACTTAGAATGTTTTAATTGTCACAAAAATGATCATATGATAAAAGACTGTCCGGAGCTAAAGAAGGAGAATCAGAAAAGCTTCAACAACAAGAATAAGAAAGATAAATTTAAAAAGAAGGCTTTTTCTGTCACAGGGGACGATTAAGATTCGGATTCATCAGATAGTGATAATGATAGCAACAATGAACAAGCAAATGTGTACTTCATGGCTCAAGAATATGAGGTTAGTGATTTATCTTATGATGATTTAATAGAAGTAAACACTGAATTTTTAAATACTATAAAAATTCTTAAAAAGAGACTTAAAGAGACATGTGAAAATCAGAACAAAGCTGAATTTGAAAGAGATATGTTAAAAGACGAGAAAAAAATATTGAAAGAAGAACTTGAAAAGGTTCAGGAATCTCTCTCAAACTCAGATAGTCAACTTTTACTTTTGAGCCAAGAAAATGAAACTCAAAAGGCAAAGAATGATGAAATTATTTCTGAAAATCACAATTTAAAAATTAAAATAAAACAAGTTGAATTAGAAAATACCAGTCTTCAAACTAATTAGATAACATTACTAAAAATATTTCTAATGTTAATAAGGGAAGAGAAAATTTATCTAAAATTATCGAAAATTCTCAATCCTCTTCAAATAAAAATGGATTAGGTTTTAAAAAGGAATCAAAAATTCGTCCAAAGAAAAATGCTAATTTTAAGAAGGAAAATAATTCAAAACATAATATAGTATTGAAAAATAACATACTAAGATACACTAAAGAGAAAAGGAAATCAAAATATGGGTTCCGAAAACAAACAATAATTTGATTAGGAACAAATATATAAAATCCTTTATAGAAATAGTTCACAAAAGTAGTAATTATCTTTATAAAAGGGATACTGAACCCACTTGGGTTTGGTTTCCTAAGATCTAACTCTTAGGACCCTATTAAAAGGTGGGTACCAATATATTTATTAATTTTTTTTGCAGGTCCCACTCAAGAAAAGAAAATGGATTTTAGATAGTGGTTGCTCAAAACACATGACCAAAGACAAAGAAATGCTTACAAATATTTCATACTTTGATGGTGGTTCTGTTACCTTCGGAGATAACTCAAAAGGTTTCATCATTAGCAAAGGAGATGTGTGCAACTACGGTATATCAAATTTACCCCTTATTACTAATGTTTCTTTAGTTAAAAACTTAAAATATAATTTATTAAGCATAAGTCAACTATGCGACAAAGGTTTTAAAATAACTTTTTCTGAAAATAAATGTTATATTTTTTATCAAATCAAAATCTTATTTTTGAAGGAAAGAGAGATAGAAATATTTATGTTTTAAACATGAAAATTAATAATAATAAAGATATGTGTTTAACGGTCAAAAATACTGATCCTTGGCTATGGAACAAAAGATTTTGTCATATTAATTTTAAATCTATCCAAAAACTTTCAAAAAATGGATTAGTCAAAGGCTTACCAAAAATAAATTTTAAAATAAATAATCTTTGCGATGATTGTTAATTAGGAAAATTAACTAAATCATCTTTTAAATCTAAGAAAGTCATTTCAACTTTACAACCATTAGAATTATTACATATGCATTTATTCGGACTAACACGGGTTCAATCCATTAATCATAATCGATGTGTGTTTTTGTAATCGTTGATGACTTCTCAAGGTATCATGGATGATATTTATGAAAAACAAAAGTGATACGTTCGATTATTTCAAAAAATTTGTTAAAAGAATTCAAAATATTAAGAATTTAAAAGTCAAAAACATAAGAGTGATTATGGAGGCGAATTTGAAAATGAATCATTTGAATTATTTTGTAAAAAGAAAGGAATAAATCATAAATTTTCATTTCCTAGAACTCCACAACAAAATGGAGTTGTAGAAAGGAAAAATAGAACTCTACAAGAGTGTGCAAGAACGTTATTAAATGGAAGTACATTACCAAAGCATTTTTGTGCAGAAGCTGTAGCAACTGCGTGTTATGTATTAAATCGTATTTCCATACGACCTTTAACTAAAAACACTTCATATGAACTTTTTAATGGAAGAAAACCTACTATTTCTTACTTTAAATTTTTTGGGTTAAAATGTTTTATTCTTAACACAAAAGACTAACTTGGAAAATTTGATCCAAAAGCCGACCATGGAATTTTTGTAGGTTACTCAGAACGAAGTAAGGCATATCGTGTTTTTAATCAATGAACAAATGTAATAGAAGAAACTTTACATGTATCTTTTGATGAAAACTTTAATAAAAATACAATCATCAAAGATGATGAAGAAATTATATCCAACACAGAAAATATAAGTTTTGAAAATAATGAAAATATTAATCAAAACAATAACAATCAAATTAGATTTCCTCATAGAATCCTACAAGATCATCCTACACAAAATATAATTGAGAGATTGATTCGCAAGTTCAAACAAGAAGTCAACTAAACCAAATGGGTCATGTTGCTTTTCTTTCAACTATTGAGCCTAAAAATCCAAAAGAAGCTTCAACAGATGAATACTGGATTATTGCCATGCAAGAAGAGTTAAATCAGTTCGAATGAAATAATGTTTGGGAGTTAGCTCCTCGTCCTGATGATCAATCAATTATTGGAACTAAATGGATCTATAAAAATAAAGCAGACGAATTAGGAAATATTATTAGAAATAAAGCAAGATTAATAGCACAAGGCTATAATCAAGAA
Source organism: Allium cepa (assembly GCA_030765085.1). Classification (NCBI taxonomy): domain Eukaryota; kingdom Viridiplantae; phylum Streptophyta; class Magnoliopsida; order Asparagales; family Amaryllidaceae; genus Allium; species Allium cepa. Next base: position 346,068,092 of record CM060928.1, on the reverse strand, counting down.
GAAGGAATCGATTATAAAGAAACGTTTGCTCCTGTTGCAAGACTAGAAGCAATACATATTCTATCAGCTTACGCTTGTTTTCATAATTTTAAACTTTATCAAATGGATGTTAAAAGTGCTTTCTTAAATGGATTTATTAAGGAAAATGTATGTGTTGAAGAATTCGAAATGTCACATATGGGAGAACTATCATATTTTCTTGGACTTCAAATTGAACAATTACCAATGGTATCTTTTTAAATCAAGAAAAATATTGTAATAATGTAATTAAATGATTTGGAATGGAAAACACTTCTGGAAAACCTACTCCTATGAGTACTACAACTCATCTCGATCGAGACGACAATGGTAAAAATGTTGACCAAAAGTTATACAGAAGTATGATAGGGTCGCTACTTTATTTAAATGCAAGTCGACCAGACATTATGATGAGTGTATGTTTACGCGCTAGATTCCAAGCAGATCCTAAAGAATCACATTTAAGAACAGTGAAACGAAATCTGCGATAACTTAATAATACTAAGGACTTCGGTCCTTTCATCCAAAAGAATGTCCATTTGAATTAGTATCTTTCAGTGATGCTGATTTCGATGGATCTCGGAAGGATAGAAAAGTACAATTGGTACGTACCATTTCATTGGAAAATCACTTGTTTCTTGGTTTAGTAAGAAACAGAACTGTGTATCACTCTCAACGTGTGAAGCAGAATATATATCTGCAGCTTTAGCTTGTGCTCAGGTTATCTATATGCAACAGACACTCAGAGATTTTGGAATAAATTTATCAAAATCAATAATTTACTGCGATAATACAAGCGCAATAAATCTGTCTAAAAATCCAGTAAATCACTTATGTACAAAACATATTAATATTCGTCATCATTTCTTACGAGACAATATCGAAAAGAAATTATCAACTTAGAACATATTTCTACCGAAAATCAAATAGCCGATATATTTACCAAACCACTTTTAGAAAATTCATTTGTTAAACTACGCCGAGAATTAGGTATAATGTCAGTAAAAGATATTTAAATTATTTTTTCGAATATAAAAATACATTACAAAATTTTAAAATCAAAATCATCGTCGCGACAAAGGTCAGACTTGATTTTAGGTCACTTGTCTATAGGTTTAATAACTTAACCATTTGATCTATACATTTGAATTAGCTACATAATATTACATAAACTAAAACATCCTTCTAAGACCATTCATTTAAAAGTCAATTATTAACCGGTAATTCAATTTCTGGCTCTAAACTCCTATTGATCTACACCACACTTTCCTTAAAACTCTCAGCTTATATACACACACACACACATGTTAAAAACTAAAACAAAATACAACAAATTATTTTTCAAAATAAAAAGTTCAAACTCTGTAGAAAAAATGTCCTCCAACAAGTCAAACTTATCCGTCAACATAACTTTCTCAACCGATAGCTCAACTGCATCACCGCATCTTCCTACGCCAACACCAAAACACGAGCCGGTTTATAAATGGGAAAATTATCGAACCGAGTATACATCGGATTCCAAGAAGGCCAAACTTGAGCTATTTATCTCTCCAGAAACGAAGAAAAAGATCGATGAAATTCATCACTATCAAATGCAGCAAATAGACCTTCAACGTGAATTGTATTTTAAACAGAAAGTAACGGCTAAATGCTTAAGCTTTCTTGAACAAATTGGGTTAAAATTTTGCAGCTCAAAGAAAAAGGATGTGAGTGAACCCTTACCTCGACCGGTTAATCCGTTTAATCCGTTTAATCCATATTTCTCATATCGTACATCAAACGATCCAATAAATCCTTGGGTCTCGCCACAAAGACCTCAATATAGCCCAAGTTCATGGGACAATAACTGTATGGCTAATGAGGGATGTAGAGCATTAACACCAAAGGAGACATCGACACCAAAGAATTAATGTTGTACTATTTGTAATACTGCTTATTTTTTTTACTAAATGTATTAACGAATATATATATTAATAAAAATAAAATTTGCAAAGTATAAAACAAATCACCAAAAAAAATCCAGGAAACAGACGTCTGTTTCCAATAAAATAGACGTCTGAATACTAGGCAAACAAAAGGTCATCTGTTTCCAATAAAAGGTCGTCGCATATCACCAACATTTAGAAGGATGTCGAAAACCATCAATTTCCATGGAGATGTCGAAAGTCATGCAAGGAGAAAGGATTAAAATCATTACTATAAGAAGAGTACAATCAAATGAATAAAGAGGATTTAGTATATTTTCTCTAATTAAACTTCAAAGGCAATCATATTCCACCACACCCTCCTTAAATGCCGCAAGATAGTAATCCATGTGAAGCATCCAGCCTTAAGGAGATCATGATAAGTGGCGCCATCCAAGCCATCCATCTCGCTAGTCATCACTCCATGCCAACTCACACAAGCCAATGGAAGAAAGCTTTAACTCCTCCCAACCACTATAAATAGAGATCTAACCATTCATGGAAAGTTGCCCTAAGTTCTTTCCCTCTCTCAGTACAAACCATTTTTTGGATTAGAACTTTTCTAAGCTCTCTAAAAAGCTTGAGAGCCACTTTAATGTAAAATGGCCAATGACGAAGAAGATGATATGGACATATGCATAAAAGGAAAGGACATGGATAATTAGAAATTTTATATTCGGCTTGTTTTGTAACATGCTTTACTATTGAACAAGTGATATGACTTGTACACATTGCCTATTGAATCATTGCAAATAAATCAAAATATATGGCAATTAAATTGGTATGGAACTTCATCCAAGGTGAAACTTTGTGGTCAAAATGGATGCGCAACAAATACTGTAAAGATAATAATTTCTGGACTGGAAACACAAATAATAATGTTTCTCATAATTGGAAAATGCTGCTCAAAGCAAGGCAATGGTGCAAAGGTGCTATTGATAGGAAAATTGCCAATGATGAAAGGACAAATATATGGCAAGATCCATGGATTAATGGGTACTCTTTGGTTGAAAATTTTGGGTAAAACTCAATGCATACCAATGGCTGTACTAACAAATTGGTTTATGCTCTTATATCAGACAATAACTGGAAGAACCATCATGCATGTGTTCCTACTCATATTATCAATACTGTGCATTCTATCAAAATTCACAATCAGATGCATAAGGATTTTTGGTTTTGGATCCCAAAAAACTCTGGTCAATTTAGTTTTAGCTCTTCTTGGAACCTTATTCGAAATAAACATACAGAATATAATTGGACCAGTGCTATCTGGGAGTCTAGTTGTGCTCCTAAAATGTCTATATGCTCATTATTGACCAAACTAAACGAATTAAGCACAAAAGACAGAGTTAGCAGATGGAATAATAATAATATAGACCAATCGTGTGTGCTGTTCTCTAATCAAATCGAAGACATAGACCACTTATTATTTAATTGCTCTTATTCTTAGCAAGTGCTCGAATTTATCACGTAGAAGCTTAAAATTAGAAGTATTGATGATTCGGATTTTGTTAGCGCCAAAATTGGTCACTAACACCCAAATGTAAATGAAAACACCAACTAATAGTCACAGATCATAGATAGAGTGTATATGGAGAGTATGATTGTGAAAAACAATTAAAATTAAAAAGAAAGCAATAATGACACAGGATTTATAGTGGTTTGGAAAAATTCAGCCTACGTCCACTCCATAATTTCCTCTGTATTGATATGTAATCAATAAGAGTTACAATCCAGAGTTTTTTAAAGCAATAATGGCAGAGTTTCTTTAATGGGGAAGAAGGAGGAGAACAGAATGAAAATCCCTTTTCTGAAGCCCTGCCTGTTGTATTTAGAGGCAAAACCCGAGTTACTGGGCTTCCTGAGTAGTCTAGGCCCATCAAGGCCATAGCCGAACTGAAGCTAGTACGAAGGCCGATCCAGAGTCAAGCTCCAACATGCCGACCAACTCTAATGCTGAACCACTCCATTATGCTGATCCCATCTACTTCAGGTATGTCAATCCCCTCATGTTTCCTACAACCGACTCCATGCCTTTATTCTTGAGTTCAAGCCAAATCAACCGATCCCATATGACCGAACCACCAAGGCCGATCCCATGTTCTTCTGACCTAACATAAATGCCAACAACTAGTACTTCCAACTGACCCACTTCAGCAGATCGAGTTTAGCCGATCCACACATGCCAATCGACTTTTGTCGACCCACCTTGACCGAACAATATCCATACTCCAACACCGAGCCACTTCCTACTCTGATACCTCTCAAGCATACCGAACCACACCTTCTAGACCGATCCACACCATCAAGACCGATCTAGACCAGCACGTCGATCCACACCATGCAGACTGATCCACACCATTAAGGCCGAACCATACCACTACACCGATCCACACCATCCAGACCGATCCACACCATCAAGATCGATCCAGACCACCACACCGATCCACACCATCCAAATGGACCCACACCATCAAGACCGATCCATACCACTACACCGATCCACACCATCCAGATGGACCCACACCATCAAGACCGATCCAGACCACCACACCGATCCAAACCATCCAGACCAACCCACCTTCCTACCGAGCCGAAGCTTTCACAACACCAACCCAGTGTTTATGCCCGACCGACCCAAGTTATAGCCGATCCATCTTTATCCAATCCAATATCCATCTTCCAAGCACGCTGCATCAACTATCCGTCCAGTCGACTCAAACTATTGTATTCCAGTCTCGACAAACGAGTAGTCGATTTAGTTGAATCCGCCTATCCATGGCCTTGCCAAAAGACGGGTTAACATTTGCCCCTCCAAAACGTGCCTTGCGGTAGGATGGCGTGTTTTGAATAGTTTATGATCCGTCATCCAAAGTCCATATGTCGTCCATAGCCATACCATCTGATCCGTAATTCAATCCATTTTATCCTAGTGCCATTACCGATCCTTATCCAAATCTATGACCGCTCTGAGTCGATATCCAATTCCTATCCAGTACCAAATCCTTATCCAATTCCACATCCATCCAAACCCGACAACCGAGTTCTAATCCATCCATATCCAATAACCAATAATTACATCCACGACCTTTTTAGGTCGATATCCAAATCCGGGACCGCTCCGGGTCCGTGCCTAAATCCTTAGCTGCTCATAGCCAATATCAAATCCATAACCTCTCTAGGTACTGGCAAAGCGTAATCCCCACTCTATGACCTGTATGAAGCAAGGTCTCGGCCTAAGTCCTAGACCGATGGTGATGCTGGTTCCGTGTCCCTAAACCCTAAGTAATGTTGTGGCTTAAGTCCTAAGACAAGTCCTGGTCTCTCCGGACCCTTGCCGAGTATAGTCTATACTCGACGACCTGTTTTAGTGACCGATGGATGATACGGAGCCTCAGTCCCAAGCTGAATCCTGGTCTCTTCGGACCCTTGCCAAGCATAGTCCATACTCGACGACCTTTTAGCCAAAAACCAGTTAAAAGTCGTTCAAAATTGAATCTGAAACCCAGATTCAAACCAGAAATCCATATCAAAAGTCCAAATCAAAAGTCAAGCATCCAAATCAGAAAACCAACAAAACCGGGAGTTCAAACCAAACTCCAAAACCAAAGCAAAAAAGAAAATGTCCAAGCCAAAAAGAAAAAACCGATTTGACAAACTGAAGCATCTCGGTAAATCATCATCTCAGAGCATGCGTAAGGGTTATCTCCGTCCCCATACATGAGTAAGCGATTTAGCCATTTTCCGAAGCTTGTTACTTATTCCAAACCATTGCGATTAGTTGATGACCAATCGACCACCATTCCTAGGCCTCATGCTATCGTAATTCAAGGTAGGCGGTGGCTGCTCCTATTCCACCACCGCATTCCGAGTTTTGACATATTATCACAACTGACCATTCCTTACATGCTCCTCAGTTATATCGTTTAGATGCCTACAGCTATTAGTATCATGCCCGTCCAGGTCATGAAAGAGACAGTGCCTTCCTGATGCCCTTTCGCGTTTTGAGGGTTCCCTCCTTGCCGGCCTTCGAGGAAAGCGATCCCGAGTATATAAGAATATCCATTCCAATGTTGCATTCAATCCTGCGGAAGTGGAGAATTTTGGTTCTCCCCAGCGCTTCCTCTTTCCTTTATCCTTGCCTTTACCTGAGCTTTCACCGGGCAGTCCCTCATCCTTAACCATGTTTACTTCCTTTGATTTATATCCGGACATGCATCCTCTTGTCGAAGAAATCTCTCTGCTTGGTTAAAGAATTCTTCGAGATCCATTGGTGGGTCCCATATCAACGATACTTTGAAATCCGAATTATCCCTGACTCCTGATGCTGCAGCCATTAGAACCATTGATGGATCTGGCCGATCCACCAAAGCAACCGCTGCATTAAACCGAGTGAAGAAAGTCTTGAGCGATTCATCCGTCCTCTGCTTAACTGACGTCAGTGTCATCACATTCTTTGGCCTTTTTATGTGAACTCGAAACTGCTTCAAGAACTTATCCAACAGTTCTGTCCATGTTCTAATAGATCCATCTTCCAACTGTCTGAACCACATAGCAACTATATCTGTCAAATATAGGGGGAAACGCCGGGCCATAACCTCCTCTGATTCCCCCAACAGTTCCATATGTCTTGTGTACCTCATCAAGTGGTCAGTGGGATTTGTCTTACCGTTGTATACTTTCAGAATGGGTAGCTTGAAATTAAGTGGATTCCTAACTATCCTAATGTTACGGGTAAACAGACTTTTGTTGACTCCCTCCAAATCTTTGTTTGTCAGACCTCCACGAATAGTTCACCTGATAATGTCAGCCAATCCAGTGCTACCCTCCAAGGGTTGCCCCTATCCATTTTTCCTAACTGCCGTCCAAGCCCTCGAGGGAATTTGGTACATACTTCTCGCCACACACTCCTGTATTCCTATTGGTGCCGGGCTACGCAACGTCATCTGGTATCCCTTCATGGGTTGGTCCAGCATTACTTAGTGGCATGCCCTTGAGTCTAAGTCCAACCAGATTGATAGTTGTTTTCTGATTAGGGGCAGCCCCCTGCTGAACCACTCCATCTACTTGCCGGTTGAGCCTTTCTGATCCAGCTCCATGGATCTGAGCTACTACTGTTCCTTCTTGTCCAAATTGTATGAAAAGTTCCTGCATCATTTCCTCTTGCCTTTTCATCAATTGCTCCGGCATGGAATTCATCATGACCTGCATCTCGTCCCTGGTGATGTAGACGAAGGCTTGATTAGCTCCAGAGGAAGACTCTTGACTTCCCTCTTGCTGACTTCTTTCTGTTCTTTGTCTCCTTGTTGATTGCTTTGCCATAGTGTCCTGAATCCAAGTCCTTAAGCCTTTAAATCCAATATCCAAGCTTTCCAATCCCTGAGTGCCAGCTTTCTCAGTGAAAGCACCAAAATGTTAGTGCCAAAATTGGTCACCAACACCCAAATATAAATTAAAGCACCAACTAATAATCACAGTTCACCTATAGAGTGTATGTAGAGAGTATGAATGTGAAGAACAGTGAAAATTAAAAAGAAAGCAGCAATAACACATGATTTATAGTGGTTCGGCAAACTCAGGTCTACGCCCACTCTAGAAATTTCCTTTGTATTGATATGTTAATCAATTACAATTATAATTCAGAGTTTCTAAAGCAATTATGGCAGAGTTTCTTTAATGGGGAAGAAGGGGGAGAACAGAATGAAGATCCCTTTTCTAAAGCCCCGCCTGCTGTATTTATAGGAAAAACCCGAGTTACTGGGCTTCTTGAGTAATCTGGGCCCATCAAGGCCATAGCCGAACCAAAGCTAGTACGAAGGCTGACCTAGAGTCAAGCTCCAACATGCCGACCCACTCTAATGCCGAACCACTCCATTATGCCGATCCCAAGTACTTCAGGTATGCCGATCCCTCGTTTCCTAAGACCGACCCCATGCCTTCATTCTTGAGTTCAAGCCAAATCAACCGATCCCATACGACCGAACCACCAAGGCCGATCCTAAATTCTTACGACCTACTATAAATGAAAAAAAGTAGTACTTCCAACCGACCCACTTCAGCTGACCGAGTTTAGCCGATCCACGCATGCCGACTGACTTACGTCGACCCACCTTGACTGAACCAATCCATACTCTAACATCGAGCCACTTCCCACTCCGATCCCTCTCAAGCATGCCAAACCACATCATCCAGACTGATCCAGACCATCAAGAAAGATCCAGACCACCATACGGATCCACACCATCCAGACCGATCCACACCATCAAGATTGATCCAGACCACCATATCGATCCACGCGATCCAGACCGATCCACACCATCAAGACCAATCCAGACCACCATACCGATCCACGCCATCCAGATCGATCCACACCATCAAGACCAATCCAGACCACCACACCGATCCACACCATCCAGACCAACCCATACCATCAAGACTGATCCGGACCACCACACCGATCCACACCATCCCGACCCACCTTCCTACCGAGCCAAAGCTTTCCCAACACTGACCCAGCGTTTCTTAATAACTTACATTAAATTAAATTTTTACATATCAAAATTTTATTCTTTGGAAATTAAGTAAACAACAACTTTAATAGAATATCATTTAAATTTAAAGTCTATAAATTACATTAACTTACAATTTAATCTCTACTTAACTTCTTCCATTTTTATTTATAAAAGCTATTATACAAAATCTATATTTTATATATTACATTAAATTTTACATAAATCTCTTCAAACTATATTACATAATTTATTAAATTGAATTTTAAACCATTTAAATTGTATAGTTATTCTTATTTCGAAAAGTGAATGACTTCCACTAAAATTCATACATCCACGGTTTGAACGGTTAGAGAAAAACGATTAAATTCTCCCCCCCAAAGTTAGCATGATATGCACACTTTTGCGTCTGTATCGCTATATTTACGGGATATTATGCCTCTTGGGGATGAGTGAATACTGCAAATCTTATATTTAGGGATTCATTTATTTTGCCATTATGCTGGACGCTTAATCAGATATGGAGCAATGTGGCAAAAATAGAAAGAGAAAATCAGTCGCACAACCAACCTCCCTTTCTAACAATTCAACTTTGATAATCAAACATGCTGTATCAGTCTCTACTGAAGGTGGAGACAAGAACGGTACTGTTCCACTCATAGTGTCGTCCAACAGAGAAAGTGGCCAAATAGCTTCATCTACGTCTCATGTAAGTATTCTCCCCCATACTGTTGTATGATGTGATACGGGCATAGGTTATGTAACAAGCTCAATTCTTACTTCCACTAGCCGGTTGGTAACTCGAACGCGGTCCTTATTTCTCCAGCGGTGAAAAGAAGATACAAGAAGTTCAGCACAAACTCATTAGCAGCTAGCCTAAAGGAAATTACTTCCACTAACCCTAAATTTTATGCCCCTGCATCTCAGCGGACTAAGCATCTTCATACATTGAATAATGGAGCAAATATTTCTTCATCATCGTGTTTATGTTCACCATTCGCTTCTCCTCCTTCTGCCATGACTTCTTCTCTGTTTAGCTTTATTCGTGCAGCATTAAACATTGACAAAACAAACTAGCCATCCATTAAGGAGGTTAATGATATGATTGATATACTTTTGACATTCCTAACACACTTTAGGTTCATGCAACCATAAACCATTACACATGCTGCCTGCATAAAAGTGTGATGCAGTATGTCAAAGTATTAGCTACGTATTACCTCCGCATTGTATTTCCACTCCCGTTACTCCACTTTCACCACCAACATGCATAAAATTTAAACACAATTACACTAGAGATGCATTTAAGTGTTAGGTTATTCCTTAAGTTCATACTACAATCAACCATATTAACAATCATTTTATCGCACCCTAATCATTTTACAACTTTTAGGGCTCTCTGTTTCTATAGTAAACCCAATATCCTCTACTACATAGCTGAAGTTGATTTGTGCGAACACCACCCTCTGTCCATTGTCTTTTGTTTCTTCATTTCACTAAAAGGAAATCATTTCAGTACTTCACTTTGCAGGTCCATATCCCATGGTACAAACAGACGCACTTCCTCCCATTCGTAGTTTGAATGAACAATCGACAAATACACCTGCACGTTCTTTGTGCCCTGTGTGCTTACTTCAAGATATAGGTGGTGTCCCAGTTGTTGATTACTGCTGTCTCCTTTAGGTCCTTTTTTGTTACATAATTTCATCTACTACACTGTAAATGTATTTAAATGGAAGAAACGACGCAATCGAGTTCATATGTTGCGATCAAAGAGTATCCACACATCTTCAAATCTACGCAATGGCAACTTAAATTTTCAAAAACTCCCAATCCTATTTGTTTTTGCCTTTCCTTCCACAAATGAGTTTCATGCTTTTAACTGCTGTGTGCAGTCTTCCTTCATGCCTTCCTATACCATCTCAGAGAGGGGATGGAGGCATACAAAATATAATAGTTAACGAAATATCCAACTACGATCTTTGGTTTCGCAGTCCATTAACTAATGTTTTCCGTGCTAATCTAGGCCTAGCAACAGATAATATACATCAATGTTGGTTTTCCTATGCCTTTTTTTTTATTATCATATTACCATTTCATGTTAACACAATTTTTGTACCCGTGCTTAAAACTGTTTTAGGCCGTATCTTCAAATCATGGGATTTCGGACATCCCATGAACCCTTGTAGTTATTGTTACTCCATTGTTTGGTATGTGGAGAGAAACTGGAAGGATGATATCCCCAGCTCTGCAAAGTACTCCATTTTTTGTCAGGCTGGAAAAGTTTGCTTGCCTTCATTGAAGGAAACCTCTCCTCCTTTGAAAAATCTGCAAGATTATGAACAAGGTGGAACATCTTCGCGTTTCAAAGAACAAATTCAGATTTATAACTCTATGTTTGCATTCATATCAATGGGTGGACACGTAGATAATAGTGTTAATGATGGTAAAGGAGTTTATGTATTTAGATTAAATGGTCAAAATCATCATAAAATTGGATCTCTTCTTCCCGTTGATGCTGTGCCCAAATTTGCACAATTATACATTTATGACACCGAAAATGAAAGAGACAATAGGTTGCGTGCGTGTAGGAACAGTGGAACTAAATAAGTGGATCCAGCATTGGTAGATAAAATAATACGTATGTTTGATGAAACAAATGAACTGGCAAAGGTTTTTAGAATGGCAAGAGATCGATTCAAAGTAGCCGATTTACATGATGTTAGCATTCGAATTCTTGGAGGAAGGAACAATGATGGGAGGAAATATAACTTACCCACTTCTTCCAAGATCGCTTCTTTAATACTTGGTAGTGACAATCAACTGAATGAGCATAGAGATATTATCTTAGAAGAGAAAACATGCATCCTACATCGTATAAATGAGAAATATCCGAGCTTCATGGCAATGCAGTATCCAATCCTTTTCCCTTATGCTGAAGATGGACATAGGTCATCTATTGAATACCGTAATGCTCAGTTTGCCTCTGATGGTGAAAGGATTAACATAACGATTCGTGAGTAACATGCTTTTCGCTTGCAGAATAGGAAAAATGAAGGGCAGACTTTACTAAGAAGGGGTCGTCTACTATGACAATATATCATGGATGCATATGCAGGCATTGGGGAAGATAGGTTAAGGTGGATTAGAAATAATCAGTCGACCATATGGTCAAAACTTTATAAATGATTGCAAGATGTTATGCTTGCAGGGGATGCATCTGCTAAAATGATCGATAAACGTACAATTTCACCTTCTAATTTCACTGGAGGTCCTAGATATATGGTTTAAAATTCAAGATGCAATGGCTATTTGTTAATGGGGTGGATGCCCTTATTTGTTTATAACCTTTACCTATAATGCAAGGTGGCCTGAAATCAAACATATGCTTGAATTCATTCTAGAGAAAAAACCTGACCATCGGCCGGATATCATTGCCCGTATCTTCCATATAAAGCTCAAATAGTTTATCAAAGATGTGTATGAAAATGGACACTTTGGGAGAGATAAAGCAGTTACGACCTTCATGCTTTCTCGCATATACACCTATATGCCCTGTAAAACACCATTTTAGTGATTTTATTACTTATCAAATTATAACTTTATAATTCGTATTTCCTTTTAGTTATATACACCATAGAATTTCAAAAAAGAAGATTGCCACATGCTCATATCTTATTATTTCTCCATTCGGAGGATAAACCAGAAACTCCTTGCAAGTTGACAGGATTATAAGCGCTAAGGTGCCAAATCCTTCCATGGATCCAATCAGTTATGATGCAGTTCGACAATTTATGGTTCATGGCCCCTAGGGTTTGGTTTAAACGTGCATAGTGTATGGAAGGTAATGTTCGTGGAAAACACTATTCGGAGCTTTTATCAATGATACAAGCTTTGACAAAGATGATTTTTCGATTTATAAACGTCGAATAAATGACCATTTTATTCTTACATCAGCGGAAATTTTAGTTGACAGTGGATGGATCGTGCGTCATAATGTTGATTTATTAGTTAAGTACAATGCGCATATAAATGTAGAAGTCTGCAATAAAACTAAGTTTGTAAAATATTTGTTCAAATACATCAATAAGGGCCATGATACAACAACGATGCTAATTGAAGAAAATGTCAACGATAAAGAAAGAGAACCATATCAAGCCAATGAGATTAAAAAAAATCTCGACTATCGGTATGTTTTCGCTTCTAAATCATGCTGGCGTATTTTTGAGTTCGAGATGCAGTATCGTAAACTGTCCGTAGAAAGATTACCCTTTCACCCAGGAGAACATACAGTAACTTTCAATGATAGTGATACCATATCCTAAATTGTTGGTAGACAAAATATTGGACGGATCATGTTCACAGAATGGATGAGAACTAATATGCTATATGCAGATGCAAGGACTTTGGCATATGTAGATTTTCCAACAATGTGGGTATGGTACAGAGACAAAAAGCAATGGAAAAGAAGGAAACAAGGTGATAATATAGGTAGGATATACTATGCGCATCCTGCTTCTGGAGAACGGTTCAATTTGCGAATGCTATTGAACATTGTTAAGGGGCCAACGTACTTTGAAGACACCGGAATAGTAAATGGTACACTGTACTCTGATTTTCAATCTACATGTGTTGCTTAGGATTGTTAGAAGACAACAATGAATGGAATGATGTTCTCTTTGAAGCGGGAAATTGGTCCTCTGGAAAAATCTTGCGTCAAATGTTTGCGACGATGCTACTATTTTGTGAAATTTCTAATCCATTTGAGCTCAGGAATAAGAATTAGGCACTGTTGTCAGATGACATACAATAGCATCAACAACGCATTCGAAACAACACAACTTTATTGCTGACAGAAGAGGAAATAAAGAACTACTGCCCGATAGAGCTTGAAAATATACTTAATTTAAACAATCTTCTTTAGCCGACTTTCCCCGTATGCCAAATCCAAACTTCTCATTGCAATGACCTTACCACAATAGACTAACAGAGGACGAGCTAAGCTATGATTGTGTCGCTTTAGATCAGGAATCCTACATAATGTTGTGCCAACTAGACATCGAGCAGAAGAGTATATTCGATGTTGTCTCTGCGTCAGTGAATGATAATGCATGAGGTTTTTTCTTCGTCTACGACAGTGGGGGCATGGGAAAAACTTTTCTTTAGAAGACTTTAATAATAGCTATATGGTCAAAAGGTAAAATTGTTCTGGTGGTTGCATCATCCGGTATAGCATCTTTACTACTTCCAGGTGGTACAACAACCCATTCTAGGTTTAAAATATCAATTGATGTTGGAGAAGATACAACATGCGAAATTCCAAGGCAATCAACCCTTGCGCAACTTATAGTATAGACGGATTTGATTATTTGGGATGAGGCTCCTATGATTCATCGAAATTCGTTGGAAGCTTTCGATCGAACACTTCAGGACTTAATGGATAATGGCATTTGCTGTTTGGCTGAACGTATATTCGATGGGAAAACTATTTTGTTGGGTGGGGATCTTAGACAAGTGCTTCCTGTCATAACCAAAGGGTCATGAAATGCAATCGTCCAATCTTCCACAAACAAATCCCAAGTATGGTCCAAATGTTGTGTTTTCAAACTAAACGTTAACATGCATCTAATGTCGACCGACGATACATAAGGAAACTAGAAAATTTCACCAAGTAGGTGCTGGACATCGGTGATGGAAAAGTGCCTGCTACTGCACTGTAAAAAAATGCTGAGCCAACATGGATAAAAATACCACCGAATTTGCTGATTGAGCAAACTTCTCATCCAATTGCAGGGATCGTAGATAGTACCTACCCTGACACACAAAAATGTTTGAATGAACCAAATTATTTACGTACTCGATGCATTTTGGGTCCAACGAACGACTGTGTTGAAGAAGTTAATAGTTATGCAACATCATCTCTATCTGCATCTTTAACTACGTATCTTGCGCAAACACAATAAGCCCTGCTTCTAAAGGTATCGAGGATCAACATATATTGTTTTCAACCGAATTTTTAAACACTTTGCACCCTTCAGGAATTCCTACTCATAAACTCAACCTTAAAGTAGGTATTCCGATAATGCTTCTTCGAAATTTAACCAAAGTATAGGTCTTTGTGATGATATGCATTTAATCGTCACCCGGCTTGCATAAAAGTAGTTCAAGCTGAAATTATCACCGGTACCAATGTTGGAAATGCAGTTTTGATTCCTAGAATTGTCCATACATCGTCAAATATGAAATGGCCGTTTATCCTTCGACGTTTGCAGTTCCTAATAAAAGTTTTCTTTGCAATGATAATTAATAAAAGCCAAGGACAGACTTTGGATCATGTTTGTCACGATCCCATTTTTCGACGCCCGAAAATCGACATCAATACATCCATTGTATTAAATGCCGAATAATCGAATGCCAGAAAACTAGACCATAAGGGAAAGAAGAAGGAGGTAGAAGAAGAAATAGAAAACAATATCAGAATCTCACAATCGTAGCGGAATAATATATAATAAATAAATGACTGATCTTTAAACAAAAAGAACTATATCTATTTTATACATTACATCATCAGAGTACAACAAAATTCATAGCACACAACTGGACAGTTATCATAACCTGTCCTCACAACAACTGACTGTGCAGTTAATCGTACACAGCGGAATATACATCAAATACGTGTGATAAGTCTCGCCATCCAGCTCGTATCCTGAGCTCCACAGCATCCTTTCCTGTGTTCTATAATACTCGTTCTGATCCGAGCATTATAGTAAAATAACACCCGAGTCGGTCAGGAAAACCAGCGTGAGAAAACATACTCAATTGGATTATTAAAGTTTCCAAAATCCTTTAAAAATCAAAGATATCTCGTAAGACCATGTCACAAATAAACCTGCCAAGTTTTCACCTTACGATAACCAAAACATTCTTATCAAATCTTTTGATATTATAGTAGTGTCTATATACAAATAATTATTCAAATAGCGAAAATTGTTACATTCATTAAATTCCAGCATAAAAGGTATACAAACAAGTTCGAAGGCGCTTATTGGAGATTGAGTTTCCATCAATGGCAGGGCTACTGGGGTACCGTCCGTCACAGTACCTGGTCTAGATCAGAATACCGAGGATCCACCCTGATCCCTAACATCACAAGACCAGAGCTACCCTTTACTGGATAGTCCGAGTAAGATCACCCCATGGTTGGGATCAGTAGTCGCCCACACAGCCGAATAAAAAGGGACATCTAGACAGGGATGACCTTACCCTAATTGGTTGCTAGCCACTTAGCCGTGCTGCACCTCCCCTGTTTTAGCCATTCTCGTTGATGAGGCTCGAGGCTATGCGTTACCTTTTTAGAACACATCTCATTTAGAATGCTCATCGTCCTCTTGATGATGTTCTGATAGCATTCATCCATACAAGTCCGTTCCCGGTCCAAACAAAATCGAAGGCACTACTCCTACTACATCCATTTTGGAATCACCCTCAGGATTAGTAGCGATTAGCCCTTGCACTTCACCACTCCGTCTTTGACTCCAAGCTCTTGTCTACCTCACGAAAGCGTTCAAACCGGATCGAAGTAGTTTTTGGAAAATTAATCTCGATCTCGGTCTCTTCGAAACGATCAGCGCATTGGCCAATATTGATAGTCGGTTATTTAAGTATCATATAACATCCACAAACAACCATTAGGCCTTAGTAATTTTTCAAATTATTTATTTCAAAATATCTTCGCAAGATATTTTTCTACACTTTAACCCTTTGAAAACAGTTTTCAAATCACTTTCTCTCGCGGAATAAATTTCCAAATATTGTTTATTTTCGCTAAAAATCACCAAGTCTAAATACTTTAGATTTTAAAATAATTTAAATCACTTTATCCAAAAATATATACTTTAAAACACTTAAAATAAAAAATACTTAAAATACTTAATTTAAAACACTAGTATGAAATTTATAATAATTTCTCATGTAAAACTTAAGCCAAAACTAATTTAAGAAAAGAAAAGTTACTCTATAAGGTATAAATTAAGTAATTATCTTTTATAATACTAATTAAATCTTTAAAATAATTTTACTTATATAATTTACTTAATAAATATTTACTTTTAAAAACTTTAAAGCCACTAAATAATAATTTCTCTGAAAACATTCTTTGAAAAACAACTTTGAACTTTGACCTTATACTTAGAAATCTTCTTTGAAAATATACTTGGCTTTTCAGGGAAATACACTTTCCTTCCCACACCTTTAAAAATAAACCACTATTTATTTTTAACAAATCACCGTTTCCTTTATAAATTCTCATTCTAAATTTATATTTACAAACCATCCCCTGATAAGTATTTCACTTTATTTATAAACCCTGTTTATAAATTTCACAATTTCATTTGTTATCCCGCCTTTTGACAAGGCCGTGACACCAAGAACTTGACTAGAAACCAAGGATAGTTCGTCCTGGAGATCGTTAATACATAGGTCTACTATGGATATTGGTACCGAGTCCGGATCGAGCTATAACTGATATGACAGGACCAATAAAGCTATAAAAGCCAACGTTCCAAATTTCAAGTCAATCGGAGTTCGTATGCTCAAGATATTGATCGATCACGGTTGAGAAATCCAAACTTGCATCGATCATAACTCGAGATCTACAAGTCCAAATGCTATGAAGTTTTCACAGGAGCTTACGTACAACATAAAAAATGTTCTTGCCAAATTTCGACTCGATTAGAGCAAATCCTAATCGATACGAAATTCGTTCGTACCGATCACGGACCGAAAACTCCAATTTGCATTGATCATAACTCACAATCCACAAGTCCAAATGCTATGAAATTTTCACAAGAGCTTACGTACAACCTAAGGAATGTTCATGCCAGATTTTGGCTCGATTGGAGCAAATATTGACCGATATGAAATTCGTTCATATCAATCACGGATCGAGTCGAAATTGCCTGGGATCGATCGCGTGGGCCCTCCCACATGCTAGAAGAAGTCTCTTAAGATCTGAGTGAGATATTTGCCTCCTACGCCTATAAATAGAGCCCTAGAGCCTACAGAAAAAGGATCTTTTGGCTCTTTGACATCCAGACTCTGTCAAAACCATTTTTGCACTTTGAGACTGCTGTTGTGCTCGAAATTCATCAATGTAATCCGTTGTAATTAGTTGTAATCAGCAAGTGAATATCAATAAAATCATTAACTTCATAGTGGACGTAGGCCAAATGCCGAACCACTCTAAATCTATGTGTTTCTTTGCATTTTCTTACATGTTTATTGGTGTGTTTGTTAGATCTTCTTCATTTTACATTTATTCTCTTCATTTTATCTCTTCAAACACATTCGATGAGTGTTGTGTCCAATTTTGGTACAAACACTTTGGTGCTTCCACTGAGAAAACCCATGCTCTATGGATCTACTACCGTCGTTGGATTGCAAAAATCTAAGGAGAAGATCCAGATCTATCGTTCAGTGGTTCCTTCTACTCTATTCAGATTGCTCCAGATCTAAGAGGAACTCCATTCATCATGGATTTCGTATCCATGTTTTCTTATCCAGAAAATATGGCAAATTTCGTATCCATATTTTCGTATCTAGAAAATATGATGAATTTCGTTTCCATATTTTCGTATCCAGAAAATATGATGAATTTCGTATCTATATTTTCGTATCCAGAAAATATGATGAATTTCGTATCCATATTTTCGTATCCAGAAAATATGATGAATTTCGTATCCATGAAAATATGATGAATTTCATATCCATATTTTCGTATCCAAAAAACATGATGAATTTCATATCCATATTTTCGTATCTAGAAAATATGATGAATTTCGTACCCATGTTTTCGAATCCAGATAATATGATGAATTTCGTAACCATCTTTTTGTATCCATTGAAATAATTAAGATTTTCGTATCCATGAAAATAGGATGATTTTCGTATCCATGTTTTCTTATTTAGAAAAAATGAAGATTTTCGTATCCTTGCCTTCGTATCCAGAAAATATGACAACTTTCATATCAATCGAACGTAACGATCAGTTTTCGTATCGATTGAACTTCGTATCGATCAGTTTTCGTATCGATCCAACTTCGTATCGATCAGTTTTCGTACCGATCGAACTTTGTATCAATCCGCTTTCGTATCGATCACTTTTCTTTTCGATCTATTTTCGCATCGATCAGTTTTCATATCAATCGAACTTCGTATCGACCGAATTTCAAATCAATCAGTTTTCGTATCGATACTCAAATACATCTTCGTATCGATCCAGCCGCGGGCATTTCGTATCGATCCTCAGAACGCACTTCGTATCGATACAGCCGCATGCATTTCGTTTCAATCATTTATCGAACCAGCCGCGTGCATTTCGTATCGATCCTCAGAATCCACTTCGTATTAATCCAGCCACGTGCATTTCGTATCGATCCTCAGATTCGTGCCGATCCAGCCGCGTGCATTTCGTATCGATCCTCTGAACCCACTTCGTATCAATCCAGCCGCGCGCATTTCATATCGATCATCAAAACCCACTTCGTATCAATCCAGCAGCGTGCATTTCGTATCGATCCTCAGATACCACTTCATATCGATCTATCCATGTGCGTTTCGTAACGATGCTCAGATAACACTTCTATCGTTTAAACATTGCTAAGAACGAAACGAAATTTCAAAAAATAATATTTTCGGGTACGACCCAAATTTAATGAAGGAATTTAAGAATACATGTTTAAAGTGGATAGCCGCAGCGCAAGGCACCTGCATAATGAATTCAAAGCTCAATTTAGTGTAGGAAAATTCCATCCACGCTTCTGATCGTTCCATGACTGAACGAGACATAAGGGATTACAACAGCAAATACTGAATTGTAATCAAGGAATGGGTAAAGAAATACTACTCAACCGGTGCTCCCAGAGGCTGGAGAACCTAACTAATACACCAAGAACTAGAGTTGGTTAATATTTCATGCTTTTAAGGTGGACCACAACTTCCCCCAATTGATTAGCTTTTAAACTCCTAAATTGACAACTATGGTACGATGGCTAATATGACGACTGCCATACACTGTCTACTTTGCCAACTCAAAACATAGCCGGTCACTGCTGAACCATCTTCAAATGCCCGCATCCTAACCATTCCATTCCGTATGACTAAAAGCATGCATACAACGTCAAGAGGACTTCCTTAATACCCTTTATAGGTCTCCTATCTGGATGAAAGTTTGGGACAATCACCAATCTATTAGCCTATTTTAACCAACTCGTCGTCCAATCGACATTACCAACCATTCAAACGTTGGACAATCATGCATGCATCATTCACCAGTATTACCAGACCATGTATCCTCAAAATGGACCAGATCATAATGATGATTGGCGAATCTTCCCCAGTGGAGGCCTATTCATTGAAACCATCCTACTTGCAAAATTTCCAATGAAAATTCAATATGTTGACTATGTCGGTATACTATGAAAATAAAACCTCTGGCACTATCTCATTAAGTGAGAATGGTGCACGGATTCCACGAAGATTGATGAATGCCATCAAATGCAGATGTCTCCCCATATTCCTCAAAGAAGACTGTCAATCATGGTTAGACATACCATTTCTACTTCTCATATTTCTAAAGGGAATAAAGAAGCTGGCAGCCAACGAATTGATCAAAATTCACAGCCCGTTGTTGCCAACATTTACAATGAAGTCATCACAAAAGCTTATTTCTAGAATTTGATAAGAGAACCGGTGGATGGCCACCGATGAATACACCAACATGTCCAGGCCAATATTGAGTTGATGAATCAGATGAAGATCAACTTGGTGAGATAAGGAGGGAACCTACTCCATACTCTAGATCGAAAAACTCCTCTTCTTTAGACGGCTGCCGTGAACGCCAACGCCATAAGGCTGCTCCGGAAAGGATAGCTCTGGCAATATGTTCAAGCCCCATAAAACAAAGGGCCGGGAACCCTCGACCCCTATAAATCAAGAACTTTGATCAAATTGAAACATTTGCATTAGACTTCCAACTATGAAGGGCTGGATCGAAGTGCAATAGCGAGCATACGACGATGCTTCACTTATCAATGAGATTTAATCGAATCATTTTTGATTTTTTTTCTATTTCAATTTTGTTTATGTTATGAAATATGACCGACTTGAATTAAACTACTTGCAAGTGATGCAAGTAACTAAGTACTTAAGGATGGGTGCAAAATAACCTCCATGGACTATGATCAATTGAGGTATCATCATGACGAGCATGATTCAACCACTCATCAGCTGTTATATGCATCTGACTTGGGGGCAAGGCATCAATGCAAAAGGGACCGACAAAGTTAGGACTTTAGTACAAAGCGGATGCAACCGACCATCCACTCATCCACTAATGCAATTTAATTAGAGATCTGGAAAAGACTTGGAGTTATATGTCCCAACAATGCACTCTCTATCTCGTACTTTAAGCTCGGCAAAAAGTTATGCTTCTTCTGATGCCCAGTAAAATGGGAGTCACACCAAGGGTGGACGTGACGTGACCGTCCATGCATCCAATCCTATGTTAGACGATTGGGGTTATTTAAGAACACATGTTTAAAGTGGATATGATTTGATCATTCACTCTCCAGTTTGCATCTGTGATTTCGCAAAACAATTGTGCCTTAAATCGACTTCATCAGGGGCCAACCCTCAATTTATAGTCATAAACAACTGACTGCTTACTCGCTAACCATCATGAGCCATCATTCCAACTCTCTTCCTCAACTATATCGAAAGAGCGTAAAGCATAAAGTGGACGTGACTCGACCGTCTGCTCTCCAACTCTTCCCCCTGTCTTAAGGGAAAATACATAACTCAAAGTGGATGTAGTTCGACCATCCTCTCCTCTGCTCGAGCTCAAAGCTTGCCAGAACACTAATCTTACTCCTTAGGCTTGGAAGAAGTGGGATCCAAATGATCATGGATGCAATTTAACCGTCCATAAACTAAATCTCATCCTTTGTTGATGGTGGATAACTGGAAAGTAATCGAGATCCCACCAATCATTCGCTAAGTGAAACCCTGAGCTCGGGGACAAGTCTCACTGAAGCCAACAAAGGATTGATACACGACAATCCTTTAACTAACTCCAGTCCCCCAAAGTGCGAGTTGGAGTATAAACTTATAAATGTTGTTTCAAAGAGGGTGGATCCTTCCACCTAACGACTTTGCCCGTATATTGACCAAGTTTGAGAAGGATGGACCCGTCCATCTAACGACCTCGCTTGTTAACTCAGGATGGATGTGAATCGACCATCCATGATCCTGATAAGTCCATCGTTACCGGAGTGCGAATGAAATTCAAACGCCTAAACAGACATGACTGACTATCTATCGACAAACTCCAAGTTCCCAGACCGCGAAATAGAGTATAAACATCAACTCCAAGTTCCCAGAGCGCGAACTGGAGTATAAACATCAACTCCAAGTTCCTAGAGCGTGAACTGGAGTATACCCATCAATTAACTCTAGATTTCCAAAGTGCAAACTGGATTATAAACATCAACTCCAAGTTTCCAGAGCATGAACTGAGTATACCCATCAATTAACTCTAGATTCTAGAGCGTGAACTGGAATATAAACATCAAATAACTCTAGATTCTCAGAGTGTGAACTGGAGTATAAACATCAATTAACTCCAGATTCCCAAAGTGCAAGCTGGAGTATAAACATCAACTAACTCTAAGTCTCTAGAGCACGGACTAAAGTATAAATACAAAAATGGGTGTGACTGACCACTCGTCAACCAACTCCAGATTCTCGGAGTGGAAGCTAGAGTATAAACAACAAAATGGGTATGATTGATCACCCGTAAAACAACTTAAGTCCCCGGAGTGCGGGTGTAATCATAAATACCAAATGGGTGTGATTGACCACCCATCAACTAACTCCAGATTTCCAGAGTGCAAACTGGATTATAGACTTTAGCTAACTCTGGTCCCGAGAGCGCATACTGGAGTATAGAGATCTAATGGATGTGGCAAATCACCCATCAACTAACTTCACACTACACCACAAAGCTGTTTTAGCCACACCCCTATCCGACTTATTTGATATGGCTCAAAGCCGTATCAAATTTGATACGGCTAAAAACCGTATCTAAACTTTTAGATACGACTTTTAGCCGTATTAAATTTGATACGGCTTTGAGCCGTATCAAATTCGTGCCTATTTTGGCTGGAAAATCATACACACTGGAAAGCACGGTCTCCCACAAATTCATTCCTTCCCCTCGTATTTTTTCGTTCTCCCTCCAAAACATAAATGCCGTTCTCTTTCCCCCAAATTCACGTCCGTTGCATCCCAAATCTCTAAATCACTTTGCTTTTCCCACTGTCGATTGTACCTCAATTGTACCTCGGTTGTACCTCAATTGCTCTTCCCAAAACTCTAATCAATTGTACCTCGGTTCGGATCGATTTGCTGGCGATTGAAGGTTGCGCTTGCTCCCACTGTCGAACTCTTTTGCTGTGGATTATTGGGTAAAAATATTATTTTCTGATTATGGTATGGGGGTGTTTGTTTCATGGAATCGTTAGGATTGCCGAGTGATTAAGATGACTTAATGAGTTAAAAGAAGGCGCATAGTTCAATTTCTGGAACATCCATTTGCAACAAGTTTACAACCAATTTTAAAAAGAAAAAAAAGAAAAAAAAAAGTCATCTTCACCCATTGTTGAAGTTATTGCAAAAATTTGTAAATTTGTAGGTAAGTTATCCTTTTTTTAGATGATTTGGTAAGACTTATCTTAATTTGGTAGGTGGTTGGATACATATCTCATCATTCTTACACGCAACATATGTAGCTATCATGGATTTATTTATTTTTCCTATACAATTATTTTAGTATTCGAATAACCAAGTTTACAAGGTATACATGTTTACAGTTTCCACCTTATCAACTTGTCCAATAGACTGAAAGTTATGTTGATGGATACCCTATGCTTTGGAATAGTTCGTACGCTGTTTCTTCAGCTTGAAATATTGCAAATAAGTAATTTTTGTTAACTTTTTTTTCTTTTCTAATTTTAGTAGCAGAGAGACTAATTAGCAACAAGGGAGAAAGACTCATGTTTTACAACTAAGTCTAACATATTTATCCAATCATTTATTCTTTCCAATTTTCATATAAAAATTCATCATTCAAGTATACGCTTGTGCGGATTAGACCCCGAATATAAAAGGACAATTTGATCCCATTATTTACGGAGGCACCCAACTCGTTAATTTTTTTCTAAGGTTCTGAACAATATGTATCAACGTCTCTCAGTTATATTGCTTTGCGACGGCCTTGATTAATTGCTGTTCAGCTAAAACTTAAAAATAATAATTAAGAGTAATCAAATTTGATAAATTAATTGGACTAACATTTGCAACCGAACCTTTTGATAAAAACTATAAGACAAACATTATATGCTTAAATATGAATAAAAGTGTAAAACGTAAATGCCAGTTGCCAGAAAAGTTGCAAGGAACAAATTCCTTTGAACAAGAAATACCACGTTAGTGAAACTTAGTTGTGTTAGCAAATATTTTTTGCCCCCTTACCTTTCCATTCGTCTGGCATCACACGTCCGACATGTTTGATACAGTAACGAGATAAATGATTAAAATATCCCTCGGTCAGCCTTTGTATCTGCACCAATATCTTTCGAAGTTTTGGAATCGTGCACTTTTGATACTTCATTGCTGGACTGGTCTGTTTCTGGGAAGTATATATCATGTTCTATACCAGATTTAGGCGCTTCCTTGCCATAAGTATTCTGCATCAGCTCAAATTGATTAGTGTTCATATATTTATGGTGTTTTGATTGTAACTTGATACTTAAGTCGCGATTGTTAACTTCAAGTATATTGTTTGTATTGATTACTGCATTGCTATCAACTTTGTTATCGTTTGGTTGTAGTTCGCTGTCCATGTTGGACAAGCACTCAGAACATTCTGATTCTATTTCATTTCCATTTTGAATAGTTTCCACACTCATACTGGAGCTTGTTTTGTTAGTTGCATATTCTGCCTTGTACATCTATTATGTTAATATTCTATGTTGAATCACCTGATGCGTCTTCTTGCATGTTCATACTTTGACCTTTTGAAGATGGTTCATTAATGAGCTGTGTTGATGCACCTAATACACAACCTTGCGTAGTTATTTCCTGACCTGTTGAATTTGGTGGAACATGTTGGGCGATGGGGTTGTCGCCCTGAGGATTCGAAACCTCCCAATTCTCTCATAGTATCTCAGAGTCTTAGGACCCCCACGTTGTACTGTTTGAGCATAAATCAGCTTCTATACAAGAGAAGTTTTCTTAACCACCTAGAAATGCATTTATTTTAACAAACACAACAACAAGTTAAAGCCTTTAGTCCCAAAGGGCTTTAATTTATTTTATGAAATACAGCAACATACCCCTTATATGCAAAGTTATGCGTAGAAGAGAAAGAAGTGAAGTGCTGTCGAAATTAAAGCATTTAGTCCCAAAATGGCTTTAATTTGTTTTAGACAGAAGTGAGGTGTTGTATACAAATTTTTGATTGTATGATTAATTAAGATAATGTTAGACAGAAACAACTTAACAAAACAAAATTCGTTGGTTTTCGTTTATATTTAAGTTGATTACATCGCAAATATATTATATTTACGTCTAATGTTCTAATATATATGATACAGGAGGGAAATATGTCTTTCAGTATAGACAAAAAGTGGATAAATGAATCTGATCAAAGATCTACATACTATATAAACGGGGTGAAGAAGTTTATTAGTTTTGTTGATGAAAACGGTGGTAAGAAGTACTATTTTAATTAAGTCCCATTGGTTTTTTTATAAAACTTAGCTCCATAGCAGTTAGGGCCTGGGTTACCATTATCATCAATTTGAAAAACCACATGTTTTTAGTTCTTCAATTTCAAATGTCCTATCAATGTCCAATCTTGCATGAACTGTTACAATCTTTTTACACGTGATAGAAGGAAAACTATTGTTGATAGAATCACAATTATACAACTCTGCTTGCCTCTCTAGTGATGTTGTCAATAGAATTTGAGACATTTAGATAAGTTGAAAATTTTCGATACCTGAAGAGTGATCAGCAAACGCGGAGTGAAAGAAATTGGATGGTTTATCACCTTGGGTTAGCCACCTGAATTTGTTCCGTTGCAAACTTTGCATTGATTTTATGCGTACCACATTGTTTAGTTGAAGAGTGCCTTCCATGTATCCGGTTTGTAAATCTACGTCTGTGGGATTTTGGCTAAGCAAGTTATATAAGCGATCGTTTTTCTTGTCTTTGGTTGTCGCATTTCGTATTGAAGTTCGGTAAATCTGTTAAATTGGATAATTTACCGAAACTTGGAGGATTATTTCCAGAAATGCTGTTTCCATCTAAATGCAGCAATTGAAGACTTTTACATTGTACCCAATTCGATGAAAGGGTTCCAGTCAACTCATTCCCAGTGAGATCCAAATAAACTAGCTTTGGATGAACTCCAAACGCTTCAGATATGTCACCACTAAAGTGGCTCATCTCAAATCCAACTCGACATAGTTTATTGCATTTGCTCAAGCATTTAGGCAAAGGTCCAGAGAAGTTGTTTCCATTTGTTGTTAAATTTACAAGGGCAAAACCACTGCAAAGTTTTGATGGTAATTTACCTGAAAAGCTATTGATTGAGAAACCTACAGCTGTTAAATCCCCATGCTTGCCAAAATCTTCAGGAACTTTACCAGTCAAATTATTGGTAAACACTTGAAAATTCTTAAGGTTTTCAAGTTGAGAAATCGTACTTGGTAGTTCACCTTCTAGTTGGTTCATGTTAACATCGAAACCTGTCAATGATTTCATGTTACCAACTTCTAGTGGAATTGTACCAGTAAGTATATTATTGGATAAATTGAGTACCAATAGCTTAGTAAGGTTTCCTATTGTCAGCGGAATTGAACCAAAAAGTGAATTGTCTGCGAAATCTAAGTTAATGACATTTGGTTTACCTCAATGTTGAAAAAATGACAAAACTTGTCAAAATTCGAAGTTTTTAACTCAGAACCCTCATATAACTACATAATTTAGTTATATTATCCTAATCTATGAATTGGATTATAACTAACCCCGTCACAAAAGTTTAACTATAGCCATTTTGAACTTTCAATGCACTTCGGGCAATTGG
The DNA here is from genome assembly GCA_030765085.1 of Allium cepa. NCBI lineage: Eukaryota > Viridiplantae > Streptophyta > Magnoliopsida > Asparagales > Amaryllidaceae > Allium > Allium cepa. The sequence continues at coordinate 346,041,390 of CM060928.1, read as the reverse complement.
TATATGGATGTCTAACTTATTTTGTTTTGCAGGGCTAATGCACAACAGCCTAAGCTCTTTGTTGGGATGATATTGATTCTTATCTTTGCTGAAGCGCTCGCTTTATATGGCCTCATCGTTGGGATCATCTTGTCTTCTCGTCCTGGACAATCACGTGCCGATTAGTTTTGTGCATGTTCTACATCTATGTTTCTCTTTTTTAGATCCTTACATGAATGAACTTGTCGTCTACATCATCCTCTTATTCGGACAGTTATCGAAATTTACAGCAAGACTTGTTATGAATGGAATTGGTTGATAAGCTTCAAAGTACCTGCTTTTTTATGTTGTACTAATTATTGTATTAATATATGTAATAATGTGAAATACTGACAGCCTTTACAGTCTTTAGTGTAGTGGTGGCCTTTTCTATATGTTGTGAATCTAATGCCTGTATTAAATTCTGTTGTATGTTATGAATGTAAGCTTCTATATTACCTAGCCTATGATTTAGAGAAGGTTTATATTTTTTTAATTTAGCTCTATTTCCAAAAAAAGAAAACACAAAAAGGTATTGTATAATACTGCTTCTATTGTATAATACTGCATCTATGCTGTTGTAGTTCACGGCTATGAGCTGTGTGAATTAGATGCTGCTTTTATTGTATTATACTGCATCTATAGCTTTGTGAATTAGATACGTCTTATTGTTGTATCTATTACATCTATTAGATACAATCAAAAGCCGTATCTAATTCATTTGCTTGTATACGAATTAGATACGGCCATGGGCCGTATCTAGTTGGAAAATTAGATACGGCTCCTGACCTTATCTAATTTGCTAGTTAGATACGGCCAAGAGCCATATCTAATTTGCAAGTTAGATACGGCTAAGAACCGTATCTAATTGGTGAATTAGATACGGCCCTGAGCCGTATCTAACAAGCAAATTAGATACGGTCAGGAGCCGTATCTAATTTTTCAATTAGCCGTATCTAATTATTAAACACGCTTTATATTGATACGGTTTACGACCGTGCCTAATGTCATTAGATACGGCCCTAATCACTGCCTAATTCGCCTTTCTGGTGTAGTGTCAATCCTCAAAGCATGGATTGGAATATAAATACTAGAAGGGATGCGATTCGACTGTCCATCTATCAACTCTAATTCCTCAACAAGTTCTGTAGTATAAAAAGAGGATGTGGTTTGACCGCCTGCTTTCCAACTCTTCCCCTGACATTGAGGCACACTTATCATAAAAAATCAGATGCAATCTGACCATCTAGCACAAAGCGGGAATGACACAACCATCCATGCATCAACTCTTATCCCTGGCATGGGACCCATAACATTATTTTGTAGGGATGCACTCCAACCCTACAAGACAAAATTTCTTCTTTGATTCGACAGGGCGATGCAGATTCGCAAAATGGACCAAGCTAAATGTCTTATTCTAAATGGATGTGATTACCCATCCTACTGCAAATGAACGTGACACGACCGTTCATCCGCTAACTCTCGCCAATGAACTGGCAGGTTGTGCATGCAACATGGACGGATGTGATCCAATCATCCACCAATCAACTTCTTCCTACAATTCAGTAGGAGAAACATCAAATTAAGTTGTCGCAATGCGACTGACTACACTTCGACTTTCGCCATTGACTGGTGTCAGAGGAATTAATCAAGGAAAATGCGGTCCGATCATTTTCTGCTAAAATTCTTAATCCTCGAAGTGTGGACAGGGGTATAAATATTAAATAGGTGTGACTAATGGCCCTTCAACTGACTTTGATCCTCGGAGTACGACTACAAGCATAGACAAATGAATGAATGTGATCCGACCATTCATTCACCAACTCCGACCTAAAGTTGATGGGAGGAGTATAAACTCACAATAGATGCAATTAGACCCTCCACAAACTAACTCTGCTAACCCAAGACCGGGGGCAGAAGAACAAATCACTGAAAGAAGAGAAAGATGACTCGCTACATCGCTAGCTTAGCGTCCTTTACAACTTAAGACAACAAGTGCAAGGAGGCCTTAATTCTAACCAATCAAAATGATGCCCGAAGTTACGGAAAACCAATTATATCATACCGTCGGATCGACAGGCAATATCAATCTGCACCTTTCATATCATACCAATGGATCGTTAGGCAATGAGGTCCGTGCATTCTACATTGTGTCGCTAAATCGACAGCTAATATCAAGCCTCTTCGACTACAAATCGATGTGACGTGAGCGCCCATCGAATACCTTTGACCAACAGAGCATGGATAGAAGAATAAACCACGAATGAGTGTGACTTGACCATTCATCCTCGGTCGCCTTCCTTCGATCCGTTTGGAAGGGCATGAGACCATATGAGCAAGACATGACCGCATTTTGGCTGACTTTATCCTTAGATCTAAGGGGGAACGTAAATCAAAATGGACGTGATTGATCGCCCAACTCCAAAAGAATGCAATGCGACGATTCACTCTTTGACTTTTACCACAATTCGGCTAAACGAGCAATTCACAACAAGTGCAACCTAAATGTCCGCACACCGATTCTTACCCTCAATTCGAGGAAGCATTAATCCTGCATTGGATCTAACTGGACGATTCACTCTTCAATTTCTGCCCAGATTATGGCGACATAAGCAGTAAAGTGAATGTCATTGACCGTCAATAATTTTGCTCCCGTTTGAATGTCAGTGAGGCAACAAAGTATTCCGCCTAGAGGAAAGAACTAGGACACAATGCAGGATAAGGCATGACTCAGCCTTCCATCGGTTAAATCGATCCCATGGTTCAACGGGATAGAATGCAAAATTGAAGCGAACATTATCTACCATGCCACTTATCGAGATATTCCACTGACTTAGGGGGACGCACGAGAAATAAGATGAATATAATTTGATCTTTCATCAAATACCTCTGGCTCTTACAGCTTGGACTACAGTATAAACACAGCAGAAGCTAGGCTCGATCATTCGCATAATACATCCATCAACCCAAGACTGGGGGCATGAGAATGATATCCAAGAGCTGGATACGACTACTCAATCCTATAGCTCGTCCCTAGTATTTATAATAACTTGAAGCTACGATGGAAAAGATGCTTAGAGGTAGAATCATCAGATCGACGCCCGGACTTATGGGCAACTGATCACCATTCTGACCCTTCAGATGAGCAATGGATCGCGAGTACATTAAATGGAAAGCGCATGGCTTGGAAACACAAGTAGATTCAAACATAGCTGGAGCCAACTATGCAGCAGCACGCTATACAGGGCTAAACTCTACTAAGCCTTTGATTCAACATGCCTATAAGGTTAATCATTAACCATTGCAAATAAGCACATGAAGTGCCTGCAATCCATCACGAGTATTATAGATCGGATCACAACTCAACGCAATGGTGATAAAGAGTTAACTGTTATATTTCAGGTGAATCTTGATGTTTTCGCTTGGACTCGATCTTATATATATATAAACATACATATATACATATATACATACATACACACGCGCACACACACACACGCGCGCACACACATATATATGGACACTCATCAACCATTGAGAACCCAGCATTAAATGTCCCGATGAATAAAAACAAAGCGACGTGGATCTAGAAAGATCCGCTGCACTTAAGGAGGAGGTGAATCTACTCAAAACCAATAGGTTTATCCACGATGTCCTATATCCAAAATGGGTATCCGATCCTTTACTTATGAGAGAAACGAATAGAGAGTGGCGGATATGCGTCAATTGCTCAGATTTTCCCGAGGCACGGAAAAGCATAGCTTTCCACTTCCAATGATCAACCAACTAATAGACTCGACCAGCAAACATGAATTACTCTCATCCATGGACGCAAACTCTAGATATAATCAGATACTAAAACATGTCCCATACCAGGAATAAAACTGTTTCATTACCGACCCAGGCCTATAGTGTTATGCTGCATTCCTTGGATTCAAACTTGAGAACGCTTATGCTACTTACCAAAGGACGATTAACATATCAATCAAAAATCAGATCGGCCGATCGATGAATGTATATGTGGTTAATATGCTCGTGAGATCACGACCATCAAATGACCACATCGATGACTTGGCAAAGATATTCAGTGCTCTCCAACAACTGCAGAAAAACTTGATCCTTTGAAGTGCTCTTTCAGTGTTGTATAAGAAGAATTCTAGGGTTTCTTCATCGATTCTCGTGGGATTGAGGCTAATGTCAAAAAATGATGAAGATTAGGGTCATCCATATACCCAAGAAACCAAGCAGGTATAGAGCTACGTCAGAAGATTATCTCAAGCTGATTCAATTCTAAGGCCGTCTACAAGTGTATTCTCTTCTTCAACCTGACCAAGAGAGGGAAGAAAACTTTTGAACGGACTAAAAACTGCGTTAATGCAGTTCTAGCTCTGATGGATTGCTTAAAGAATTTTATCCGAGCTGTTGGATAGCGAAGATTCACACATCAATTGGCCGTGTTAACACACACCATAAGCATCGCATTGCTATGTAAAGAGAAATGAATCCAAAGACTAGTATATGATGAAAGCTAGCTATTGACAAGCTTACCCCATTGACGTTTGTATTGACCAGCCATTACGGTAGGTCCTATGGCAACCTTAGATGTCCCAAAGGTTACTCAAATGAAATATCGAGCTAAGCTAATTTGATATCACTTATCTCTCTCGAAGAGCTATCCATGGTCAACCATTAGCATACTTCAAATCCGAATTCACTGCATTAGATGACTATCCAAAGTGCAGTGGAGAACCGTCCAACCGATGGAGAACCTATATAGATGAAACCTTCAATAATCAGTTTTCTAGCGTCGAAGTTGCATCAATGACTCCCGAGGGACGATCAATCCGCTACACTCTGAAACTCAACTTCATAGCTACAAATAACGAAGTTAAGTATGAAGCCTTGGCCACCACGCTAAAGCTTACAAGAAAACTAGGAGTGGAAACTTTACATATCTTATTTGATTTCTCATTAGTGGTATGCTAAGGCAGGGAGGATTATCGGACTAGGGCGTAATGTCTTATTCCTTACCTTAGCTGGATCCTAAAGCTACTAGTCGACTTCGAGAATTACACCATTACAGCCATCCTCAGAGAACAAAATGAAAAAGCTAAGTCACTGGCCAAGCTAGTCAGTTCTAGGAATGCACAACAAAAAGACTCTATCCCAGTTGAAATACTTATTATTCCAAGCGTTGACATATGCAAATCAACTTGATCTTAGAGATGGATCTAGAAAAGGGGTCATGGATGACTCCTATCGAAGACTGTCTACTGTGTGGAATTCTTTTAGAATAGAGGAATGAAAGATGGCATATCCTCCGTGAAACATCACTGCATGATTATATCTGGATCATTCAACTCCATCGACCCAAAGCATTACTTCTGTATCCATCAATTTGAGATCCAATATTATGTATCGATCGGTATGAAGCATACATTCTAACATCTCAAATCGATCTGGGAGAGGATCGATACAAAGGAAGGACTTAAAACAACCGTCGAACGTTGTTACTACTCGAATTTCACTTCGATCCAGGAGAGGATCGATACGAAACTCAATCCAAACAAAAACTAAAGAACTTGATAATGACCCGCAAATGTGCAAACATGAACAGGAGTCAGGTTAACATATGTACATGTATGCCAAACTAACATTCAACTTTCGAAGTTAACAGGAATTGACTGCTTACCTAGTGACGATCAGAATGATGAACAAAAAATCGCTAACATTCAGTTACAACAACACACTGCATGATCATTGACAATCAACAGTTTGACATCTACATCACTGAAGATCAACCAAAGGCTACATCTTTTGACGAAAAGATAGCAACTACTTAGCGAATCAGAAAGAACTTTAAACAATGAAGATGATAGCTTTTCAAAGCACGTCATGTTCAAACAAGACGTACTTTGGGGGAGCAAATGTTACCTCGCCTTTTGGCAAGGTTGTGACACCAAGAACTGGACTAGAAATCAAGGGTAGTTCGTCCTGGAGATCGTTAATACATTGGTCTACTATGGATATGGGTATATTTTGTCCGAGTCCGGATCAACCTACAATTGATATGATAGGACCGATAAAGCTACGAAAGCCAACGTTCCAAACTTCAAGTCAATCGGAGTTCGTATGATCAAGATATTGATCGATCACGGTTGAGAAATCCAAACTTGCATCGATCATAACTCGAGATCTACAAGTTCAAATGCTATAAAATTTTCGCAGGAGCTTAGGTACAAACTAAACAATGTTCCTACTTAATTTCGACTTGATTGGAGCAAATCCTAATCGATACGAAATTCGTTCGTATCGATCATGGACCGAAAAACTCCAATTTGCATCGATCATAACCTGCAATCCACAAGTCCAAATGCTATGAAATTTTCACAGGATCTTACATACGACCTAAAGAATGTTCACGCCAAATTTTGACTTGATTGGAGCAAATCTTAACCGATATGAAATTCGTTGGTATCGATCACAGATCGAGTCGAAATTGCCTGAGATCGATCGTGTGGGACCACCCAAATGCCAGAAGAAGTCTCTCGAGATCCGAGCAAGATATTTGCCTCCTACGCCTATAAATAGAGCCACAAGGCCTACAGAAAAAGGATCTTTTGGCTCTTTGACGTCCAGACTCTACCGTAACCTTTTTTGCATTTCGAGGCTGCTGTTGTACTCAAAATTCATCATTGTAATCCGTTGTAATAAGTTGTAATCAACAAGTGAATATCAATAAAATCATTAACTTCATTGTGGACATAGGCCATACGTCGAAGCACTCTAAATCCGTGTGTTTATATGCATTTTCTTATATGTTTATTGGTGTGTTTGTCAGATCTGCTTCATTTACATTTATTCTCTTCATTTTATCTCTTCAAATACATCCAATGAGTGTTGTGTCCAATTTTGGTACAAACATCATTCTTCTTTAATCACAGATTCTTCACTTAGTCTTGTTTCAAATCGATTTCCAAAACCAACTTCATTATAAAATAAATTCCTTTACTTATCCAAATTTATTTCAAAACCCATTAATTCCATATTCACTTCTATATTTATGATTTAAAATCTTATTTTAAACTGAAATATCCATTTCATACTTCATTCAAAATTCTCCCCTTTTTTATTTCTTCCCAAACATTTTAAATCTTAAATTTTGAAAATAAAATCCTTTAATTAATTTTTTTAATATTTTTTTAGATAATATCACCCGAGTCTCCAAAACTCTTTTATCTTCATTTATTTAAAATCTCTATTTTCATTTCCATACTCCGAATTTATTTAATAGAATTTAAAAATCAAACTTTTTAACTTTTCTAATTTCAATCTTTAATTTACCCAAATTCTCTATAATTATTTTACTTAAAAGTTTCCCTTCTTATTTCCTTTAAAAAAATATCCAAATATAATATATTTTTCATTTTCTCAAAATACCAATATATATTCAACCAAGCCATAACATTCAATAATTTCGATTCCCAATATAATCAGTATAATCCATCACAGATTATTACATAAATCACATTACTAAATATAAAATAAATTCAACATTTTGAGGAATCCAGATGGATCCTTCCAACCTGTTTCCCTGCATCCACAAATGTTAGCACAATATAAAATACCAATCCCACTTTGAGAGGGATATCGCGGTATAAGGGGTCATCCGCTATGATGCGGGGGTGCATAGGGTCTCATCCGCTATATAATGCGGGAAATCAATCACTCCAATATATATATACTATATATAACATATCACATCCAAGCTGATAATAAATTATCAATTCAAGCACAAGCAATAATTTAAATTTAACTATTTAAATTTAAAAGGTGATCCAAATGAGTGAGATTAACTCACCTTTGACCATTAATTTGCAATCCGATCCGAACTGGCTTGTTCTCCATGATTTTGACGTTTATAAACATTTATAGTTTATTACTCATTTGAAACAGTCGAACTGTAAAATTTTCCATTCTAATAATTTAAACCTAACTTATTTTTCCTTTAATAATATATTAGTAGCTAAAATAACTAAATAAGTTAATTTAACAAATTAATCTCCATTATTTTAAAATTAGACTAGTAAATGAAAATAGGTATATATATATATATATATATATATATATATATATATATATATAAACTACATACAATAAGGAACAAGCTACATACATTTTTAAAAATCTACTTTTTTATAAACTCTTATATATAATATACATATTTAAAAACTGTTTTCTTTTTCCCTAGCAAACACAATAGTAATAATTTTTTCTGTATATATATATATATATATATATATAAATATTTACCCGTATATAAGTTTAGCTGAATTCTCTTTTAAACCTTACTGTAATTTTTCTATGTATACATATTTATATTTGTATATATATGTATAAATTTTGGAAAATTAAAATAAAAACAAACATTTACCTCACCGACTCGACTAATTCGAGCATGAACCAGCCTCAACTTCGACACGCCACTGCTAACATGAACGCAACCGAAACCCTATATTGCAACCTCTGTCATCAAACAACATCGCAACCTCCTCGGCCTCCTCCAGATTCCACTTCGGCCTCGCACCATCGGCCAGTCCACCATCACTCGCGAACTCTTCTCCCCTTGCGTCGCCTTCGAAGACCGTGACCTGCTTCAGCTTAAAATCCACGCGAGAACGACCCCACACCATCGCGACACTCCCCAATACGACCATGATGCCCATGGCTCGAAGCCCTAATCGTCCTCGCAACTAGATACAGGCTCGCGATCTATCACGACTTCTTCAATTTGAAGTGAAAAAGAATGGCGTGGTAGACGCGATTCGATTTTGAAGGGTTAAGGAGAAAGGGTTTTGTTCTGTGTAATTTTATTTATTCGTTTGGGAGCAAGTTGAATTTTTGAAAATGAGGGTGGGTAAAGTACTGGAGATAGAAAATTTAAAGCTCGTCCATGATTTCGTGATTTTATTTGAGTGGAGATAAGGGAGGAGACGTGTGTTAACCAGGAAGACATGTATTTTGCCTTGCGTGCAGAATTTATCAAACTATAGTGCTAGAAATTTTTTTTTGGTGTGAATGCTGTAAATCAATGTAAACATATTATATTATTCAAATTTTAAATTGTCTTGAAAACATAGCTTAATATCTTGATCTCCTATCGAGGCGTGCCGCTAGACGTTTATAAAGTTATACCCCGAACGAAATGGAAAAGGTTACGAGTCCTTACTCGATCGTATGGAGAAAATAGCTTTTTGAAACCAATTATTATATTGAATTTTTGATATAAATTTCAATGCGTTTATCTACCGTACGATCATACGACAACTCCGAATGCTATGAAAATAGAAATCCGATAATAATACACTACTACGGATCCAATGGAATTAGTTTCGTCGAATTTCGCGATTGTGCCTCGAAAGGCTATTTATAAATATCAATTATAGTTTCGTCGAATTTCGCAATTGTGCCTCGAAAGGCTATTTATAAATATCAATTTAAACGATATATTTTTAAAACCGAACAAAATACTTTCAAACTCAAATTTAAAACTTCTATTATCTCCAGTGTTATAAATATAAATTTTCCAAGGCTTTGAAATATTTTTAACCAGTTTAAAAACCAAGATTCACTATTTTAACCAATTTCTAATTATTAAATCCAATAATTTAATTGCCAAATAAACAGTGATATTTGAAATTCAAGTTAAACTAACTTTCAAATATTTAAAATGAATTAAATATTTCAATTTCAAATATCCAGAAATTCCGGGTCGTCACAGTCTTGGTGTATATTTTCCATGACCAGGGTTTTCTCGTAGCCAACTCTACGTCGCAATATCTAGAACAACATCGTACCAAGGTCTTAAAATGCTTATCAACCAACAATGTGCAGAGGAAGTTGGATGTACTGAAAATATTGTTTTCCATGAAATATTCGAAAATTTGCAACACTCTTTGCTTTGTTTCAGTTTGTCTCACAGGTTTTAAGACCTCTTTCAGTAACTGCATTTCTATGAACGTTTGGAAATCACACATTTTTTTCACTTACTCGTGTAATTTTAAGATAGAAAAGAATAGCTTGGCATATTAGTACTGAATGCGACAAAATAATGCAACGCACCTTTTAATATGCGAATGGAAGACTAAGTTTTCCGTATTTCTTTAGATATGTTGCATTTTTTACATAAAGACATTAAATTGGAAATGATAATTTTCAATTTCAACTTACCATTAAGCGTATCTTCACGAGAAGAACATACATCGTAACATATATTTCATACCTTCTTGCGGTTGATATGCATAATTTATGAAGCATTTCTCTGTATACATCACATAATTTGGTAACTTTTTTCCACTGCCTAGACCCTTAATTGTCATAAGGCGTTCAGCTGGCGACAATCCATGTGTCTGATGCAGAACAAACCTTATTTAATTAAAAAATTATTATTGGGCTAAATAACAATTACACCAATATGGATAAGTTATAAGTTAATTAATGTTATAAATAAAATTTAATATATATTAAATTTTATAACCAACAGCTACATTTGAAAAACATATCCGATCGCAAAATAATTTTACACGAAACGTTACCTTTTATAAAATTTATTATTTTTTAGTCAAATATAGTCTACATTAAAAAATGGAAGACTGGGTTGTGCGTATTTCTTTAGATATGCTGCATTTGTTAACATAAAGACATAAAATTGGAAATGGCATTTCCCAATTTCAACTTACCGTTAAGCATACCTTCACTAAAAGGACATACATTGTTACATATATTTCATCCATTCTTGTGGTTGATATGCATAATTTATGAAGCAATGTTCTCTATACATCACATAAACTTTATAACTATTTTTTCATTACCTTGACCCTCAATTGTCATAGGGCGTTCGGCCGGTGACAGTCCATTTGTCTAATGCAGAGTAAACCTTATTTAATTTAAAATAAATTATTAGGTTGAATAACAATTACAGCAATATGGATAAGTTATAACTTAATTACTGTTATAAACCTTATTCAATATATATATTAAATTTTATAACCGATAGCTACATTTGAAAAACCTTAGCCGGTTGCAAAATTATTATATATGAAACATAATTATCTTTGATAAAGTTTATTACTTTTTAATCAAATATAGTGTACATAAAAAATAGCAACTGGATAAATTTTTATATGAAACTTAACTACCTTTTACAAACTTTTTACAATATATGATTTTTCAATTCAGTCAGTTTTATTACGCTATGTCGTGCTGATTAAGGCAAGATTCTATCTACTTTCTAAACATGACAGTTATATGTTAAAAGGAAATATAAAATAAGAAATGAAATATTAGGTACAATATTGAAAAGTAATAACAGAAACATGAATTCTTAGTTACTAAAAATTAAAGGCGTTTTATAACAATATCCGGTCGAACATTAAAGTTCACATCTTTTCGGCATTTGAATAAGATCCTCCCATATTTCAAGGGAGCTAGCCATTTACTACATAGTTTATAACCGATGAAGAAAAAATCTACACAAATAAATTAGCTTACATGCATTGTTAATCTGGAACATTATTACTTTACAATGTGCATCAAACGGTCCGAAGATGCCTCTACTTATAAGACGACGTAATAATACTTCCAACTTTATATAAGCATTCAAATTTCTTTTCTTTTCCTCTTTTTTTTTGCAAGTTTGTAAACGTTATTTCCAATTAATGTTTTCATTACATTACCCGACTAGGAAATAACATGTAATAAATTATAGAAAAGACCAAAATACATATACATGTATGAGCTTTTGATTAAGCATTTATTATGATTGGAAAATTTAACTGTCTACTTTAATTTGTTAACGGTCTATGTTTAACCCTGTTAAGTGGAATATTCCAATAACACATGCCGTCAAAAATATTGACTTATATTATGCTCATTGACGAATAAATCCACCCCAAAGACTAAACATGGAAAACTGAACCTTTAACACTAAAGAATGATAAGCTTATTGATCTCAAAAACTACAAGCTAAATAATAAGTGTCAATTAGGTTTTAATTGCGCATGCATGGAAAAGGATTTTGACTTGATAAGTAAAATTAATTTGTTTTCAAGTTCTTTCAAGTTGATCATAGTAATTCCATATAAAAAAATTGTCCGATTTATTACTCAATGTACAAAACAAGGACTTCTATATTACGAGTAAACAAATAAATTTTAATGAAGAATAAACAAGTGTACACACTACTAATGTAACGACCCGTCTTTTTGGACAGTTTAAACCGACGATCAAATACACATGCCGGTTCCAAACCATTCAAAAGGGCAGATGGTTATTGGTGTAAATAAGAAAAGAAAAGAAAGAGAAATAAAGGAAATGAAACAACACAGAATCTCGCAGCGAAACGATAAAATATAATAGTCAAATAAACAGTTCATGAAGCTGTTTACAATACTTTGATCATTATTTATACAACCTTTATCAGAGTTATACATATACAACAGAAAAAAATAAAATAATGCAGCAGACAACATGATGCAAAGATAATAATAATAATAGTATACCAAATCTTCGTCTTCGTCCTCCAGAATAGATCTTCAATAAGCTGAAAAACTTAGGTCTGACCCGAGCGTAATGAAAAGACAAAACACTCGAGTCAGGACTAAAATATCCTCATGTAAGTTAAATCAATCGTAAATAAATATGCATGTAACGGCGTCAGAGATGTTTACGGGGTTTGACATCTCATATCCAGTGTCAACGTGCGTGCAGTAACTTAAGAGATGTTACGGGATTTTCCATCTCTCAAGGATCTGTTAAACTATCTACTATGTAGTACAATACGCTATTATAATATGTCTACAGTAAATAAAAGTATTAAAATAGCGTTAAGACTTTACCATAATTCCCCTTAACACATTTTATAATGCCATAGTCTACACAGCACCGTAAACCCCACCGTAAACTAGTGGTTATCAGAGGGTACCCCATAGGTATAACACAAAACAAAACGTAGTGGTCGCGAATAGGATAATCAGTATGACAAGGTACATGAGGCGATACTAACTAGGATACTAGTAGTTGCGTGATCCGGACTGATGTTGAGCATAGCCAGCATCTACCTCAACACCGCGAAACAACACTCCTAAATCGAGGGGTGCACCCAAATCGAATCACAAAAGTAATAGATATGGTATCGAAGAAGTGTGTCCGCTAGAGACGGCGAACCTCAATGGCCCGACGTGGCTCCTGTTTTAGTCATGTCAGGGGTCATCCAATATCGTTCTCTTTCTTCAGTCAACGCGTTCACCAAACCATCCACTTCATTCTGGATCAACACTCCACGTATAATAGTTATTAAAGTGGTTTTCGGTATCGACAGAGAGTATGTCCATATCCGATCCCGGTCTCTTTAATAACTACGTATTATTGCACCGATGGCTCTTTTGCATTTCAAGTCGATTCATAATTGATATCAAAATATCATATTCGCTTCAAAAATCAAATCTATTTAAAATATCATCATATCTATTCAAAATGTAAGATTCTGTTTCAAAAATCATTTTTTTTGGCCTCAATATCTCATTTCGATTTCAAATCATTTCGAATTTCAATTTAGGTTGCAACTTCATTTAACCCAGTTCATATTTAAATTCAAGATTTAAACATAAACATTTCATCTTATTGACCAGCTTGAAATTTTAGAAAATAGTTCTAAATAGTTTAAAAGTAGTTTTAAATAATTAAAATAGTAAAAGATACTTAAAATCTTTAAATGGATTTCAAATAAATTAATTAATTTAATATAGTTAAATGGATTTAAGATAGATTAAATATAATTAAAATAAGTTAACATGGTTTAAGATGGGTTGAAAATAATTTAATATAGTTTATATAGGTTAAAATAGTATAAGTATTTAAAGATGGTTTATATAACAGAGTAATTTGGAAAACAAAATGAAACAACTTCAAAACCAAACCATTTCAATTATAACCTCCCAATTCAAATCAATTTCAATTTCCATTCTACCGATTCAATTTCGATTTCAGTTCAAATCAATGTCAACTTTGACTTCAAATTAATTCAATTCTACATTCCCCTTCAATTAAATCAATTTCAATTTATATCGATTTGGAGCTTGATTTTTCAAAATATCAATTTATAACACTTAACAAAATTATCCTTCAATATTCAAATTTAAATCCAAATTTCAAATATGATTCAATTCCAAGCTCAATTTCAAAATATCATTTTTATATCACCTTTACTTAGTAATACTCAAAGCTCGAAATAATGTTCAATCTTTAAAACAAATAAATTTTTGAAATTCAATCATATCCCAATTTTAAATTTTAAATTCTCAACTTAAATTATTTAACAATTTCTTTTAACCAAAATTTATTTCAACATTCCAAATTCAATTTGCGATAAATTCGATTTCTATAAATTGATTTTCTTTAACTTTTAAATCAAAATATTTAAATAAATTTCAAATCAACGATTTTAAAATTTATTAATTTAACCAATCCGGTGTCCGTATATAATTTTCTATCCTATAGCCAAGTGATTATTTATTTCAATTAAATGTCAGGGATGTGTAACAGCCCGCAAATCTGTACCCCTTAAGTTAACACTATTCTACCTAAATCAACTCAAGTTGTACAGAAATACGAACCATTTGGGTTAAAGAAGAAGAGGTAGAAGAAGAAAATAGAAAACAACAACAGAATCTAACCATCGCAGCGGATAAAATATAATAGATAATAAATGATCTTTACTCAAATCAAATATATCTGTTTATATATTACATCATTAGAGTACATCAAGCACAGTTCAACATCAATAACATACAACTGGATACACGCTACTCAACACAGCGAAATATATATATAAAACAAGTACGGGAGTACGTATCGTCATCTAGCTCGTCTCTTGAGCTCCACAGCATCATATCCTGTATCCTATAATACTCGGTCTGACCCGAGCATTACAGTTATATAAAACCCGAGTCAGTCAGGAATACCAGCGTGGGAAAATCACACTCAAATGATTTTTTTTTAAGTTCCAAAAATCCTTTGGAAATAAAAGCATCTCGTAAGACCACGTCACAAATAAACATGTCGGGTTTTTACCTTACGATAGCTAAAACAATTTTGATAGAAATCCTCTGATATTATAATAGGGTTTATATACAAATACTTATAAAATAGCCGAAATTGTTACATTCATTAAATTCCAGCTACTAGTCACAGAGTGGGTAATACAAACAAAACTCGTACAAGGCTCGTAGGGAGAATGGATTTCCAACTAACGACTAGGCACTGGGGTACCACCTGCCACAGTACGGGACCTAGATCACCGTACCAAGGAGTATGCCCGCTCCCCTGCAGCACAAGACCGGGACTACCCCTTACTGGATAATCCCGAGTGAGATCACCCCGCGGTTGGGATCAGCAACCGCACCACTAAGCCAAAATAAAAAAGGACATCTAGACAGGGATGACCTCACCCTGCTTGGGTGCTACCCACATAGCCTTGCTGCATAACCCCTGATTTTCAGTCATTCCCATTTGATGAGGCTTGAGGCTAAGCGTTACCTTTTTAGAACATATCCCTTAGAACGTCCATCGTCTACCTGACGATGTTACGCAAGCTTTCATCCATACAAGTCCATCCCGGGTTCGAACAGAACCGAAGGCACTACTCCTACTACATCCATTTTGGAAATATCCTCAGGATTAGTAGCGACTAGCCCTTGCACTTCACTGCTCCATCTTCGAATCCAAACTCGTTTCCCACAAAACGTACAAACCGGATCGAAGTGGTTTTCGAGAAACAAATCTCAATCCCGGTCTCTTCGAAACGATAAACGCATTTTTGTCCAACATTGATAGTCGGTTATTTAACTATCATTTAATATGCACAAACATCCATCAACCAATAAATAATTTTCCAAATTATTTATTAATCTCAAAAGTATCTTCACAAGATATATTTCTATTTTCAACCTTTTGAAAACAATTTCAAACCATTCTTTCATTTCAGAATAAACTTTCCCAAATATTTTCTATCTCCTCTGGAATCACCAAGTACGAAACTGGATTTTTAAAATAATTAAAAAAACACTTTATTGTAAAATATAGTTAACATTTAATTTAGAAAAATTACTTTAATAATTAATTTAAAATAATACTCTAGAAATAATTAAAATAAGGTTACCTTATAACCATACATTAGATTTCCTTCTTTAAACAAAATACTAAATCATTTTTTAAATAATTATTAAGATAATAGATTAAAAAATATACTAACTTTGGAATTTACTTTTAAACATTTAAGTTAAAACTACTTCAATAATTTACTGAAAATACATACTATATAAACATTTGAAAATAAAGTTACTTAATAAAATATAAAACTACATTTCTACCTTTAAAAAACAAAATACTAAGTTACTTCTTAATAATTACTGCTAAAACAGATTAAAAGAAAATACTTAATTTAGACTTTAAATATTTGAAATAATAAATTTTACAAAACTTGCTTTTTAAAACAACTTTAAAATATTTAATTTATATTTTAAAATTTTACTTTTAAAAACATGTACTTGACCATCCAAAGAGAATTCCAACTTCAATCACTTAAAATCAATTTCCCCAAATTGATTTCCAATTTATTTTATTTGAAATAAATTTCTTTACTTACTCAGTTCATTTCAAAATTCGTTAGTTAAGGACTTATTATTATTATTTTCCCGTTTGATTTTAAATCTTTTAACTGAAATAGCAAATTTTCAGTTTTTTTTCGATCTCTTTTATTCTTTTCAATATTTTAAATCTTAAATTTAAAATAAATGTTTTGTTCTTTTAATAATGATACTGAAGTTTAAAATTCATTAATCTCCTGATTATTCCAAATTTCCATTCTATACTGGAGATTTATTTATTAGAATTTTAAAGTCACTTTATTTCTTTTCCAATTCATTCTTACATTCATTCTATAATTATTTCACTTACAAATTCACTTCTTTTATTTACAAGTTCACTTCTTTTATTTTCTTTTCAACATCCAATTAAATATTTTCAGTAATTCGTTATACCCAATTATATCCAATCGAACCATAGCATTCAATACTCTAATAAAGTTCATCATAGAATATCAAATAACCACAATAGAGGGGATTAAATAATTTAATAAATGTTGAGGGATCCGGTTGGATCCCTCCAACCTGTTTTCTCTGCATCCACAGATGTTAGCACAATATAATACACCAATTCCAAAATATCATACTATATCACATCAATCAATTCAACCATCCAAACAATTATTTAAAATTTAATAATTTAAATTTAAATTTAAATTTAACTGAGTGAGATTAACTCACCTTTGCTTTAAACTTGCAGTCTATTTCCATTCACTTCCATTTCAGCTTATTTCTCGATTTTTAGACCTTGAAGAAATATTTATGTAATTTTATTAATATTTGAGTAATTGAACAATTAATTTCCATTTAATTAACAAATCATTTAATTTATACAATTTTCCCTTAAACCATTTGGTAACTGAAATATTTAAATATGTTAAATAAACAGGTTAATCACTAAATCTATTGCTAAAAAAATAAACTAGCAAGTTTAAAATAGGTATATGTATATTAATTTATTGTTCTAAAACTACATATACTTCTAAAAATTGAATTATATATAGATCAAAAACCGATTTCCTATAATTTCTTCAATCATTTAAAATTCATATATTTTATTATTAATTTTCCAAACCCTATCTAAAAATAATTAAATTTTCTGTTTACCGTCATTATACCTACTCATCTGTCTTTCAATTAAAAACCTATTCAAATCAACAACAGGTTGATCTATATATATTATATACTTTCTATCTATATGCATATATCTCAATTGAAAAACAAATTTATATCTTTACTTACCTCACTGCTAAATCTAATATTGTTAGATATATAAATTTAAACTTGAAAAATTCATACCCAAAACTAGCTCTGTAATTTAAAATCTAGAGAGTAAACATTCTTTACTGTAAAATACATAGTTTTCTATGTATATACATAAACATATAAATTAAATAAATAAAAAAAATAAAAAAATAATACCTCACTGCACTATCAGCTTGGCATCAATACGCACGTTCTCCCCTACATCCCTCGGCCACACGCGATAACCTCATCATCGCACTGCCGCGTGCGAGCGTCACGATAATGCCCACTTCCAAGATAGACGTCGATTGACTCGGGATGGCCCCGGCCTACACTACCGCCTCCCAAGTTGCAATCAGCCTCGAGACTCCACGCCTCAATTCCCTTAGCACTTTGACTGTCGTCGAACCCCCAAACCCTAAATCGAACAGCCACAAACCCTCCACACCATCGCCGCCCACACTTCACTCGACACTAGGCTCGATTCGAACATCTTCACATGGATTCGGCGACGCTCACGATGACGTCGCCATATTTTTTTATACAGATTGATATGAACGAAAGGGCTCAGCCCTGATTTCTCTTCTTAGTTAAACGAGAAGGTTAGCTGAAGGACAAAAGATATCCTTTCGTTCATTAACTTACGAACGAAGCCATATTATTATATTTTTTTTTGAATCTTCTAGTGAAAGGCTTGCTGGCTGCAAATATTAAAAAGGGAAACGGTCTAGAGATGCTTTGCTACAGTGTTTGAGTAGAAGTAAATAAATTCTGACGTTTAATTTATTTGACCAGTTAAGGTATATAATATTTTTAAATTTAAATCGTCTCGAATTTTCGATATAGATTTAAGCGCGTTTATATATCATACACGCACACACTAGCTCCGATCAATACGAAATTTGAAATCCGATAATAATTTAATATTACGGACCCAATGGAACTAGTTTCATTGAATTTCGAGACTGTGCCACGGAAAGCTATTTTTAAATTCAATTTAAACGATATAAATTTTAAAACTAACCAAATCACTATTAAATTAAATTTAACACCTTTATTATTTTCAGTATTATCAATATTAATTTTATAAGCCTTCAAATTATTTTTAATAGGCTTAAAATCTCAGATTTCATATTCTTACCCAATTTCAAATTATTTAATTTAATAATTTAATTGTCAAATAAACTGTGATATTCATAATTCAAGTTAAAATTACTATATTGAATATTTAAAATCAATTAAATATTCTGATTTTAAATGCGCAAAAATTCTGGGTCGTCATATTCCTCCCCCCTTAAAAGAATTTCGTCCCCGAAATTACTAGTTAGGAAGAATGGTCCAATACCCGTTTACTTTTTCCCTGAAACCAAACGGTTTCTAACAATTCAACATTTTACCAACCATCTTTTTATAAAAGACCCATTATATTCTTATTAACTTTCCGATTCTCCCATAATTTGCAAACAATCCTATTTTCCCAATCATACAAGTTTTAATTTAAAACCAATTTTGAACTATCAAAATTTTCTCAAAAATTTTCTAACCCTCTAAATTTCCGAAAAATTTCGCCAGCGTCTCCTTTGCGCGGCTAGCTCGGTACAACTACAAAAGGCCTCTACGGGCTCCCAAATTCCAAAAGAAAACAAAAAGCCAAGTGGCTCGATCCAAAAACCCAATCAAATTTCACAAAAATTTAAACACATACCTTGTTGTCGAGCATTTCAAATTTATCTTTCTGAAATCAAAATCAATTCTCTTTCCTCTTTATAATACCTGCATATCCTGCTTAACACTAATATCCATTCACAATATTCCAAAAACATTTTACCGACTTCCTTACAAATGCCAATATTTATTCATTCCAATATTAACTTGGATTATATTTGTAGTATCAGTTTTTCATTTAAGAATTCATCATTCCTTCTTAAGTTAGTATAAGCATTATATATGCTCCTTTATATATTTATTTTCACTTCACCATTTTAGTTTATATCTATTTCTATTCAAATCGATCCTTTCATTTCCATATGAATTTAATTTATATTTTACTCTGAATATTTGAAATTTTATTTTCCATTTATAACTACTTCATGTCATTACTTTAAATTAGTTTCATTTACAAATTTATTTTAATTCCCAATTTAAAAACGTTTGTCGTTAACAAAATTTTCCAAAAAATATTCTAGTTCCCAAAATTTCCGGAAATTTTTGGCAGAGTCTCCCTTGTACGGAGGAGCTTTTGCAATTGGACAATAGATATAAATATATATACATCGACCCACACGGTCGGAAAAACCAAAAAAAGTTCATATTTCCTATTTTAATTACGTAGGCGTACCTTATTTAGCATTTTTAAGCAAACGGCTTATTTATTTAGCAGTTAGCACAACCATATCCAGCCACACGGCTTCCAGGTACCTGTACTTACTTAATTTAAACATGTAAGTGCCAACTATATGAAGTTTAACAATATTTCACTTATATGCAATAGCTAAACACATGAATTCTAAAAGAAATTCACACTAAACATTTTTCCGTAAGCAACTTATACAATTTCCATACTAATTCCACTGTTCCAATTAATTTATAACCATTTTCATTCAATCTGAATGGTTTTCAATCAATTCGTATACAACTTCACCAATTTGAATGGTTTAAAACTCAATCGCTTACATTTAATTTATTTTTAAGCAAACTGAACTCATATTTAGTTCAATTGCTCTCAAAATCAATTTATTTTACTCCTATCAATTCATAGAATTTTAATTACTTCCATTTACATCCAATGACAATTTATTCTATGCAATTTGCGGAGATCTATGTGAATAAACAAGTATTTATGTTTTATAATCAATTTAAATGGATTTCAACTCAATTTATACTTAATTCTATTCCATTTTTAAATTTATTCACAATCCATATATTCTCATTTTTATTGCATTTTAAATTTGAATCCATTCACTTGCATTTAATTCCATATTTGTTTATTCCAAACTATTTTATTTAGCTTGAAAACAATCCAGGCTATTTCATTTTACTAACCAAACTAGTTCATTCAAAATCCTTTAACAACTTAGGTTCATCTTTATTACCAATTAAATTTCCTTTTTATTTTAATTCATTCACGATCATTTATTTAGCTCGACACATTCCAAGCTTGCATATTACTAACCATTCCTGAATTAATTCAACCCAAATTTAATTTAATGGTCATCCGTTTTTTACTCGTAGTCGAGCTTCTAATTATTCTCAACTTAGGTTAATTTACTTAATTTATTCCACTTCAAACCCAATTCACTTCCATTTGATTCTTATTTATTCCATCCATTTATTTATTCAATGTAATTAGTTTATCCACTCAATCCATTATGAATTTTCATTTCCTTAAATATTATTTATAACTCACCGAATTTTATTTCGATCAAAATTTATTTTCACTTGATTTAAAACCAATCCAAAATTATTAAACTCAGTTTAAGTGGATTTCAATTCAACTCTTTCAATTGATTACAAGACCATATCCATTTATTTCCACATATTTGGACTTTATTTGCAATTCAAACTATTACTATTTTAATACAATTTCATTTTTATTCGATACATTTCCAATTATGTTTTATTTGTTAACGCTTCAAGTTAAATTTTAATTTATAACTCAAGTTCTGAATCCACTATCCATTTTCAATTTACCACCCAATTCCATGAACTCATAATTCAACTTCTATTTAACTACATTGGGTTCTCATTACATATTTCATTATCTAAATAGCTCTTTCCCTATTTATAATTCAATACTTGATTTTAAATCTCAAAATCTCTTCATTTAAATTTCTTAAGTTCAAATTTATTTTATAATTCAAGTTCGGATTTTTATTTTATTTTCCAATTCATCAAAAATATTTATTTTGGGTTTTCTATTTCACTTTCAAATTTTATAAGTCACAACTTATTATTTTACACATTTCCATTCATTATAGGCTTGCATATGTTCATCTTTTTTTTTAACTCAAGCCTTATGTTTATTTATAGCCTAAGCATATTTTATTTCTATGGATTTTTAATTCTTTTATAAATTGTCCTCATTTATTTATTTCAATTCAATCCTTATCCAACTTATTTTCCATTTATTCAGGTAAGAATCTAATTCTATTCCAATAATTCAACTGAATTTTTATTCCAATTCAATTTTATTTTAACTCATATTTATTTAACTCAATTCGACTTCAACTAAATTCGAATACAACTGGATATTATTTCCAGCCTATCCAGTTAATTTCAATCCAGTTTAACTTTTATTTCCTCAATCCAAGCTTATTTCATTTTTAACCTTTCACCTTAAATTTAAATCTCCAACATTCAAAGCTTATATTTCCTTCCTGATTTAAAAATCATCTTAATTTATAAGCTAACAACCTACCTCATCGGGATTTTTAAAACACCCTCTTTTAGTTCCAAAGCATTTTGAAATCTTCAACATTTCAAATCACATTTCTCAAAAGTCAAACCAATCCTGGTTTTATTCCCAACAAATTTCCTTTGAAATTTTCAAAAACAACTAGCATTTCTGAACAAATTAAATTTTTTTGGCAGCCATCCGTCACTTAACAATTCGAAAATGAATACTGATGATGCGGCCGTCATCATCAGGATTATTTCCCAATAATCCAAGTGATTTCAATGCTATATCACTTTCAAAATTCATTCAAAACACATTTTCTTTCAGAAATACCTCCAAAACAGTAATACTATTATTTGTCTTCAAATACTTCCAAATCTCCGGGATTTTAAAGTTTCAAATTCTGTTTAAATCAATTTTAACTATAATTCATTTGCATAGCTTATGCTTATACAAATTTCCATTTGATTATATTTCAGTTTATAATTTCCATTCATAATTCATATTTATAAATTTCATTTTATAATGAATTTATTCCCTTAAACTTTAGTTATATTTTCATTTTCTAGTTAAATTTTCACTTAACAATGATAACACTTAAATATTATTCTTCCTAACATCCACGCAACCATATATTAGCTAAAATAGTTTTCAAAAACTTTCTTTATATCAAAAATATATTTTGGGTAAAATTATTTCATTTACCCACATTTAAAACAATACCGTGTCAATTGTTCTATTCAAGGGTTTAGAAACCTCTTCGATACAGTTGCGCAGACTGTGTCGACGAAGGTTCATATGCCACTCAATAAATCAATCAACACAATATTAAAACAATTCATATTCACTAACAAATACGCACTCATATCTATTAATACGCTCAAACTCATTATAGAGTACTACAGACTCTAATTTATATGAGTAATTCCCACCAGAGCCAAGTTATCACCAACCTAAGCTCTGATACCACTGTAACAACCCGCAAATCCGTACCACTTAAGTTAACACTATTCTACCTAAATCAACTCAAGTTGTACAGAAATACGAACCATTTGGGTTAAAGAAAAAGAGGTAGAAGAAGAAAATAGAAAACAACAGAATCTAACCACCGCAGCGGAATAAAATATAATAGATAATAAATGATCTTTACTCAAATCAAATATACCTGTTTATATATTACATCATCAGAGTACGTCAACCACAGTTCAATATCAATAACATACAACTGGATACACAACTACTCAACACAGCGGAATATATATATAAAACAAGTACGGAAGTACGTATCGTCATGCAGCTCGTCTCCTGAGCTCCACAGCATCATATCCTGTATCCTATAATACTCGGTCTGACCCGAGCATTACAGTTATATAACACCCGAGTCAGTTTGGAATACCAGCGTGAGAAAATCACACTCAATTGATTCTCTTAAAGTTCCAAAAATCCTTTGGAAATAAAAGCATCTCGTAAGACCACGCCATAAATAAACATGTTGGGTTTTTACCTTACGATAGCTAAAACAATTTTTATAGAAATCCTCTGATATTATAATAGGGTCTATATACAAATACTTATAAAATAGCCGAAACTGTTACATTCATTAAATTCCAGCTACTAGCCATAGAGTGGGTAATACAAACAAAACTCGTACAAGGCTCGTAGGGAGAATGGATTTCCAACTAATGACTAGGCACTGGGATACCACCTGCCACAGTACGGGGCCTAGATCACCGTACCGAGGAGTACGCCCGCTCCCCTGCAACACAAGACCGGGACTACCCCTTACTGGATAATCCCGAGTGAGATCACCCCACGGTTGGGATCAGCAACCGTACCACTAAGCCGAAATAAAAAGGGACATCTAGACAGGGATGACCTCACCCTGCTTGGGTGCTACCCACCTAGCCTTGCTGCATAACCCCTGATTTTCAGTCATTCCCATTTGATGAGGCTTGAGGCTAAGCGTTACCTTTTTAGAACATATCCCTTAGAATGCCCATCGTCCACCTGACGATGTTTCGCAAGCATTCATCCATACAAGTCCGTCCCGGGTTCGAACGGAACCGAAGGCGCTACTCCTACTACATCCATTTTGGAAATATCCTCAGGATTAGTAGCGACTAGCCCTTGCACTTCACTGCTCCATCTTCAAATCCAAACTCGTTTCCCACGAAACGTACAAACCGGATCGAAGTGGTTTTCGAGAAACAAATCTCGATCCCGGTCTCTTCGAAACGATCAACGCATTTTTGTCCAACATTGATAGTCGGTTATTTAACTATCAATTAATATGCAAAAACATCCATCAACCAATAAATAATTTTCCAAATTATTTATTAATCTCAAAAGTATCTTCACAAGATATATTTCTATTTTCAACCTATTGAAAACAATTTCAAATTATTCTTTCATTTCAGAATAAACTTTCCCAAATATTTTCTACCTCGTCTGGAATCACCAAGTACAAAACTGGATCTCTAAAATAATTAAAAAAACACTTTATTGTAAAATATAGTTAACATTTAATTTAGAAAAATTACTTTAATAATTAATTTAAAATAATACTCTAGAAATAATTAAAATAAGGTTACCTTATAACCATACATTAGATTTTCTTCTTTAAACAAAATACTAAATCATTCTTTAAATAATTATTACGATAATAGATTAAACAAAATACATACTTTGGAATTTACTTTTAAACATTTAAGTTAAAACTACTTCAATAATTTACTGAAAATACATACTATATAAACATTTGAAAATAAGGTTACTTAATAAAATATAAAACTAGATTTCTACCTTTAAAAACAAAATACTAAGTTACTTCTTAATAATTACTGCTAAAACAGATTAAAAGAAAATAGTTACTTTAGACTATAAACATTAGAAATAATAAATTTTACAAAACTTGCTTTTTAAAACAACTTTAAAATATTTAATTTATATTTTAAAATTTTACTTTTAAAAACATGTATTTGACTATCCAAAGAGAATTCCAACTTCAATCACTTAAAATCAATTTCCCCAAATTGATTTCCAATTTATTTTATTTGAAATAAATTTCTTTACTTACTCAGTTCATTTCAAAGTTCGTTAGTTAAGGACTTATTATTATTATTTTCCCGTTTGATTTTAAATCTTTTAACTGAATAACAAATTTTCAGTGTTTTTTCGATCTCTTTCATTCTTTTCAATATTTTAAATCTTAAATTTAAAATAAATGTTTTGTTCTTTTAATAATAATACTGAAGTTTAAAATTCATTAATCTCCTGATTATTCCAAATTTCCATTCTATACTCGAGATTTATTTATTAGAATTTTAAAGTCACTTTATTTCTTTTCCAATTCATTCTTACATTCATTCTATAATTATTTCACTTACAAATTCACTTCTTTTATTTACAAGTTCACTTCTTTTATTTTCTTTTCAACATCCAGTTAAATATTTTCAGTAATTCATTATACCCAATTATATCCAATCGAACCATTGCTTTCAATACTCCAATAAAGTTCATCATAGAATATCAAATAACCACAACAGAGGGGATTAAATAATTTAAATAAATGTTGAGGGATCCAGTTGGATCCCTCTAACTTGTTTTCCCTGCATCCACAGATGTTAGCACAATATAATACACCAATTCCAAAATATCATACTATATCACATCAATCAATTCAACCATCCAAGCAATTATTTTAAATTTAATCATTTAAATTTAAATTTAAATTTAACTGAGTGAGATTAACTCACCTTTGCTTTAAACTTGCAGTCTATTTCCATTCACTTCCATTTCAGCTTGTTTCTCGATTTTTAGACCTTAAAGAAATATTTATGTAATTTTATTAATATTTGAGTAATTGAACAATTAATTTCCATTTAATTAACATATCATTTAATTTATAAAATTTTACCTTAAACCATTTCGTAACCGAAATATTTAAATATGTTAAATAAACAGGTTAATCACTAAATCGGTTGCTAAAAAAAATAAACTAGCAACTTTAAAATAGGTATATGTATATTAATTTGTTGTTCTGAAACTACATATAATTTTAAAAATTGAATTATATATAGATCAAAAACTGATTTCCTATAATTTCTTCAATCATTTAAAATTCATATATTTTATTATTAATTTTCCAAACCCTATCTAAAAATAATTAAATTTTCTGTTTACCGTCATTATACCTACTCATCTGTCTTTCAATTAAAAACCTATTCAAATCAACAACAGGTTGATCTATATATATTATATACTTTCTAACTATATACATATATCTCAATTGAAAAACAAATTTATATCTTTACTTACCTCACTGCTAAATCTAATACTGTTAGATATATAAATTTAAACTTGTAAAATTCATACCCAAAACTAGCTCTGCAATTTAAAATCTAGAGAGTGAACATTCTCTACTGTAAAAAACATAGTTTTCTATGTATATACATAAACATATAGATTAAATAAATAAAATAAATAAAAAATATCTCACTGCACTATCAGCTTGGCATCAATACGCACGTTCTCCCCTACATCCCTCGGCCACACGCG
The DNA here is from genome assembly GCA_030765085.1 of Allium cepa. Taxonomy (NCBI): domain Eukaryota; kingdom Viridiplantae; phylum Streptophyta; class Magnoliopsida; order Asparagales; family Amaryllidaceae; genus Allium; species Allium cepa. Next base: position 346,014,474 of record CM060928.1, on the reverse strand, counting down.
ATAACCTCATCATCGCACTGCCGCGTGCGAGCGTCACGATAAAGCCCACTGCCAAGATCGACGTCGATTGACTCGCGATGGCCCTGGCCTACACTGCCGCCTCCCAAGTTGCAATCGGCCTCGAGACTCCAAGCCTCAATTCCCTTAGCACTTTGACTGTCGTCGAACCCCCAAACCCTAAATCAAGCAGCCACAAACCCTCCATGCCATCGCCGCCCACACTTCACTCGACACTAGGCTCGATTCGAACATCTTCAGATGGATTCGGCGACGCTCACGATGACTTCGCCATTTTTTTTATACAGATTGATATGAACGAAAGGGCTCAGCCCTAATTTCTCTTCTTAGTTAAACGAGAGGGTTAGCTGAAGGACAAAAGATATGCTTTCGTTCATTAACTTACGAACGAAGCCATATTATTATATTTTTTTTTGAATCTTCCAGTGAAAGGCTTGCCGGCTGCAAATTTTAAAAAGGGAAACGGTCTGGAGATGCTTTGCTACAGTGTTTGAGTAAAAAGTAAATGAATTCTACGTTTAATTTATTTGACCAGTCAAGGTATATAATATTTTTAAATTTAAACCGTCTCGAATTTTCGATATAGATTTAAGCGCGTTTATATATCATACACTCACACACTAGCTCCGATCAATACGAAATTTGAAATCCGATAATAATTTAATATTACGGACCCAATGGAACTGGTTTCATCGAATTTCGAGACTGTGCCATGGAAAGCTATTTTTAAACTCAATTTAAACGATATAAATTTTAAAACTAACCAAATCACTATTAAATTAAATTTTAACACCTTTATTATTTTCAGTATTATCAATATTAATTTTATAAGCCTTCAAATTATTTTTAGTAGCCTTAAAATCTCAGATTTCTATTCTTACCCAATTTCAAATTATTTAATTTAATAATTTAATTGTCAAATAAACTGTGATATTCGTTATTCAAGTTAAAATTACTCTATTGAATATTTAAAATCAATTAAATATTCTGATTTTAAATGCTCGAAATTCCGGGCCGTCACAGGATGAATATATATCACTTAAACCAAATCACAGTGTCATATGTATGCATAACAGGATATATATATAAGCAAATAAACATCCAAACATTTAAATATCAACCAGTAGCATCCATCGAAATACATCATCCAATAGACAATACAATTCACGGCAATTTCATAGTTATCAATATCAGGTAATTTAATCGCAACTCAATTTTAATTTCAATTTGAATGTCAATTTAATTTTCAACGGTGAATTCAAATGACAATCTATATGACAATTAAATTTTATCAAACAACGACAAATAAAATTCATATCACTTCATAATATCAAATTTAACTACCATAAAGATATTCAGTACGTTGTGAGCGTTATAAAACACTCACCTTGAATTTCAGTTTCAAATCAAATCGAACGACGTTCAATTTGACCTAAAATTTTAACAGGCTCTAAACGTCTCCAAATCAATCCTAGAGCATAGTGCTTGTCGCCACGATCCCATCGCCGCTTGTTTCATCCGATTCCGATCTCGTACGAAGGAGATATACCGGTTATAAGTTGATCGAAAATTTAATTATAAAACAATTTAAATTACATTTTAAACAACGCATACCCAAATTATTTGGCCCAGCCCAACTACAAAGCTTCTTCTCCCATCCTTTGCCAATGCCTGCACCCGAAACAGAGAAGAACCCAAACATGCATGCACGATTCCATAGTGACACGGAGCTACGCACGACGAAATCAAATTCCGCCTTCGCCATCGGCTTCCCCTCAACGAACTCAACCTCTCCATACCAAAATCCACAAGCTCGAACCCTATAATCAAAACGCGACCTGTAGCATTCCTCTCGACCACGATGAAGTCGCACGTACCAAACAACCTCCGAGCTTCACAAAAAAATCGCCGATGATGCTCTCTTCCATGCCAAGTTCAAGTATAAACTCAAATCGACGAATCGATGATCGAATGGATAAAATTTCCAAACCCTAGCTATCCTTGCACACGTTCGTCCTCACTGTCATTTCCAAATCGTAGTCGCACCCTTCAAATCACATACCACTTCGAAGCTCAGGATGAAACATGAATTTAGGAATTGGTTTGAGGATTTTCAGATTAATAGTTTGTGAGATATAATTTTTTTTCAAAGCTCCATTATCATTTTCCCTCTGTGCTCGGCTGTTATGAATAGAAGGAAGCGTATTTAAAAGGAAGTGGTACAGTGATAGGTTAGGATGGCTGAGAAAAGAAAGTAAAGAGAGAGATGTGATGGGTACAGTCAAGTCAATATATTTATTATTATTATTTTGAATTCAAATATCTAGATATTTATTTCAAACTCCTATCAAGACGTGCCACTAGGCGTTTATAATGTTATACCCCTATTCCGGACGTAATGAAAAGGTTTCAAGTCCTAATTCGATCGTATGTGCGAGTTACGAAAATAAACGATCAATTTTAAATTAAATCGATTAAATTAATCTCTAATCGTTTTGAGCTGCCACGGTCAAACGACAACTCCGATTGCTACGGAAATCGAAACCCGATAATAATAAACTATTACGGATCTAATGGAACTAGTTTCGTCGAATTCCGAGACTGCGCCCCGGAAGGCTATTTCAACTCGTCGATTAAATTGACGACTTCCATAAATTTACAGAATTGCTAAAATTCCAATTTTAAAATCTTATTAACTCTATTATAATCCAAAGATAACTTAAATTCACTTTGGAAACCAATTTGAATCATATTAAATCAAATTTCAGTTATTCACTCTATTTTTATATATTAAATTTCAATATCAAATTAATCATATCAAATTCGAAATAATATTAAATTTAAACAAATTTGTTTATTCTTGAATCACTATCTTTTGAGATATTCAAAAACGAACTTATAAAATTAACCTTTGAAACAAATTCCAATTATAGAACAACCATTTCCATTAAACAGTTATTCAATTCCCCTTATTCAATTATTGAATAAATTCCAAATATTAAATTTAAACAATTTAATTGTTCAATATTTGACGGATTTCAATATTGGATTTTAATTGAATTTTAGTTATCATTCAATTGCTTTATTCACATCCAGAGCATCCAACATTTAGTATTCGCCTTCAGTTGTTGATTATAAACCAAGTTACTATATAAAATTTCATTTCAATTGCAATTTGTTTCCTAATTCAATTCGACTGACTAAATAAACAGGCAACTTATAATAATTATCACCATTAACTTTTAAATCATAATTATAAGTTCATTATTTACAAACAAGTGTCACAATTTCCTATATAATACAACTTCATTCCATTACCCTTGACTATATATTATTTCAATTAATTTGGGATTTCATTCAATTCATAAATAATTAACTTAGATAAAATTTGTTGCAATTCATTCTAGTTATTATTACCATACATAAATTACAAAATTTTAATTCTTCCAACATTAAACCATGAAATCTTATTAAATTAACATTTTTAATTATCGAAATTTTATGGGTCGTTACAACTAATATGATGGACTTTTGAAATTGAATTTTCGTTGGTTGTATCTTATAAGAAGAGCAAATCTTATAACCATGTATTGCACAAATACATGCAAATCTTACATATGTCAAAATCAGCAATTTAGTATAATATAGGTAGAATAACCATATTCAAAAGATCATCTGTACAGATACACTCAAGTTAGGTGACCATTAATCATTTAAATCCAACTTCCTTGATCTTATACCAAAAGATCATCTAATCAATATCAACTATAAGCAGAGGGGATTCAAACACAATAACCATGGTACATTTCGATGTGATATATTCTAATAAGAAGATTATCATTTATTTGTTCATTTTTATTCAAATTGTATTTTCTGTTTAATTATACATGTGTCTTACATGAGACTTATTTCTGCCTGATCTGTGTTTTAGGATTAACATGATTTCTTGTATCAACTATTGAGCCTTATGTGTCAGAGATCTTTGTTTCCAATTTTCACCTTTGTTTTAACCGATCGTTAGCAATGCACTAGCAAATTCAAACTCCTTTTAACAAATTTAAGTAGATGTACTCTTAATTTTATAATGGCAAACATTTTAGAGGTTTCACTGCGAATATACTCTCATAAGAGGCTGTCATTTTTCTGCTCAAAATTTATGATAAGCCTACTTTATTATTGATAGTTCATCTACTAAAAGAGAGAACTTAGGCCAAAATATTTTTTGGTACATTGGTTTTTCAATGTTGGATCATTTATAATACGTATTTACATGAACAAAAGCTCAACATATTTAAGTATATGGTTGCATTAATACACGTCATAATATTGTAAAATTTGAAAATGTGACATTTTACGTTGACATTTTACGTTCATGACATATACGGACCAAATCTTACTTTATGAATTTGTGGCCTCACTTGATTTTGGACTTACTGCACTGTATTTATGAGAATAGTTGCTAAATTTTCATCCTGTCTTGATCTTGCTTGCCTAATGAGTTCATCATTCACACCATCAGTTGCTGTAATTCACTCTTATTTGCCGCAGATATAGTTTTCGTTATCCTTACAGATGTGATTATGTTTATTTGTCCGTTTGTACAGGAATTTCTATAGGTTTCTCACAACATCAGCCACTATGATTCTAGAGGGATAATAGTTGTCATAGAAGGTAAGGACATTTTATCTTCTTTCCTATCATAAACACGGTTAGTGCAAAAAAAAAATACCGATGCCCAATGATTTCAATATGGGATTCAAATCGTAAATCGCAAAGTTTAAATTTTGGATCGAAATGGGATTTGAATCATGGATCGTAGATCCAAATGAGATTCAAATAAAGTGTAGAATAATAGAGTATAGAATAATAGAAACATATTGTAGAACCTTATCACCACATTACCTCATTTCAAATAAAGCATAGAAATAGAACCTCATTACTATACGTTACCTCACAGCCCCACATACATCGCATATATATTAAAGAGTATGGTAGGGTTGCTGTAATCTTGAAACTACATATATAGTACTGGTACTTTTGCAGTTTTTATTCAAATATGACTTTTATGTTTAGGGTAGCCATAATAAAATAAAGCTGAAATAGAAGTCAAAAGCTAAACATAGCTAGATAACAGTACTTTGTTACTGTAGCAGTAGTTCATACATTATCATCTTGTGCTCAAAGAATGCATAAAAATGAGACAGAAAATTCAAAATAAAAGCAAAAGTTAGAAAGAAAAGAGAACATAAAATAGGATACGAAAAATAAAGCCTCTCACTCTCTTTCTAATGCTTCAACCGAGTTGTTCGACTACGGTATGCTTTATATTTCCTTTTTTTGCCGTAGAAAATTTTGTTAGATGCTTGTTTGTGATAGATCATTTTTATACTGCTGTAAATGATTTTTCTAGAGATTCTTCTCAAATTTGGAAAAGCTACGATGCTTCATCTTCAAAAGAATAATGATTCTTTTCCAATTTCGATGAAAATGAGGTTTCGATTTTTCAAAAAATATGCAATTCGAAGTTTAAACTGAAATCGCGATCTCATTTAGGGCATCGATATTTTCGATCTGATAATGGATCGTATGATTATTTCTAACTGCGATTCAAACTGAATATTGGATCGATAAGGTTGCGATTCGATTTGAATTGCGATCTAGATCGTACGATTTTGCGATTTTTGAAATAAATGATGCTGCCTGTTTATATTCTTCAACTGTACATAAGATAACCAACAGACATACAATGGTAGAAAACGAACTGATCAGTTTACATTTACTGGTTGTTGTAATTCACTCTTATTTGCTGCAGACATAGTTTTCATTATTCTTACAGACGTGATTATATTTGTTTGTTCGTTTGTATGGTAATTTCTACAGGTTTCTCACAAAATCGGCTACTATGGTTCAAGAGGGATAATAATTGTTATAAAAGGTAAGGACGTTTTATCTTCTTCCCTGTTATAAATACGGTTAGTGAATTTTTTTTAATACTGCTGCCTGTTTATATTCTTCAGCTGCACATAGGATAACCAACAGACATACAATGGTAGGAAACGAACTGATCAGTTTACATTTACTGTAGATTGCATTTCATTTATTTCAGAGAATTAGCAACAGCCACCGGTTATTACTTCTGTATTCTTATATAACCTATAAGCCAATTATTAGTTATCCAATTCATTTGCTAAATTTCTCTTCTACTCACCAACCCAATCATGGATAATTTACATTCACCAATTTGAATCCCTTACTGTTGATAGTGTTGGAGCAACAATCCGAGTATGCTTTAGCAAGCTGTGGGACTCCATTAACCTAAAAAGCAACGATGTTTTTGGATTCAGTACGCAGCTGCTAGATAACAAGGTATGTAATTGTTCTATTCATTTAACCTGTCTTTGTTCAACCACTTTTTGTTCGCGTTTCCATTTGACATAAAAATGTACATTAAATCTTTGCTATTCATCACCCGATCTGACTTCAGATAAAGTCGCAGCGTGTTATTGAATTCATCAAATTCATTATCTGAAAATGGTTTCCTGCTTCATGATATTTAGAACCGCTGTTCTACTTCAATTCAACAAAATTTTAAAATGTGCATGCAGATTGCCATTTAATTTCAGCAACTTTTTTATGTCGTCTCACCCTATTTGCTACCATCAACTTCTCTAAGGACATTTACTTTACACCATGTAAAAAACATATATAAATATTTGGTCGCTTTTTCAGACATGGTCTATGGTCTGTGCAGCGAAACATGCGTGATAGTTTTTTTATTGTGGAAATCAGCAACAAGGACCTCTTTAGCAAGTGCAATTAGTTTCTAGGACACACAATTGAAATAACTACTTTTAAGGACATAATGAAAAATAATTAGTTTCTAAGGCCTAAAAACCTATGAAATTATATCCTTGAAAGTAATTGGCTGCTGACTTTGTCCTTAAAAGTAATTATTCTACTAATTTTGGTCTTGAAATTAATTTCTGTACATGTTGTTGGATCTCGCTTTATAGCGTTTTGATTATGACAACTATACATACATACATACATACATACATATATATATATTAGTATCGATTATCTTTGTTTTGTAGGAAGAAACTCTACAATAGTCAAATTTCAAGGGCTAGTTAAAGATTATATTGAGTCTGTATGTATTAGTTTAGATATTGTTAAAATCTTCATTGGTGATACACACACAACATGCACGTTTTTAAGACTACACAAGGCACAACAAACAGACATCTGAAATTTCTAATTTAGATGTCTGTCTGCTGAAACCAAAATATTTATTCAGCATAATATTCAGACGTCTGAATATAGCCCGAATTTGCCCGTTTCCTTGCTGTATATATATTTGACTATAAACAGACTTCTGAAATTTTATTTCAGACTTCTGAAAACGAATAGATACAACTATTCGGCCAAGAGACACAACTCTTAATTCACATTTAATCATCGAATCTCTTCGTGAATAATTGCAACTATTTGTATACTATAAATAGAGGCTTAATCAAATATGTTTTTCAACTAGTCTTACTCTAATTCTTTGTATCTTATCTATAGCATTCAGATTCACAAAAGCACTCTATTTCCATATTTCAAAGATTACAAATCTTCTCAAATCTTCCATATTCTTTCACGAACTACACTATTATCATCAAGGAAAGATTATAGGAAGGGTGTACATTGATTTGACATATTCGTGTTATTAAGAACACAAGTAGTCAACAAACTCTTTGTATTGAGAAAGTCCTCTTCAGCAGTCGAGGCAAGAAATCCCGTTCGGCTGTTCGGGTAGTTGTAAACCTATTCCTCCGGGTAAAGTGAGAGTTGTTTTTGTTAGTGAAATTCCTAAGAGGAGCTTAGGGACTGGACGTAGGACAGTGGTCCGAACCAATATAAATCTCTGGCGTCACTTTTATTTATTTGTGATATTCTGCTATCTACACGTTTTTATTCCATACGATTCTGTTGCAACGTCTGTTTCAATTGGTATCTGTACTATTGCACATCAGATATGGGAAACACTCAAAACAATTCATGAGGGTACAAACAAGGTCAAACAAACAAAAATTTCAATGCTTAAAAACCAGTTCCAAAATTTTAGAATGAGACAAAATGAAACCATCAACGACATGTACTCAAGATTTCAAGACATACTTCATGCCTTAATAGGGTTAGGAGAAAAATATAGTGACGTTGATATTATATCAAAGGTACTAAACTCCTTAACCGACGAATGGGACAGGAAGGTTTTAGCCATTGAGGAAGCCAACGATTTATCAACAATGAAACCTGAAGAACTAATAGGTAACCTCATGTCTTATGAAGTAAATCTTCAAGCCAAAAAGGACCAAGCATAAGAAAAAAAGAATGTAGCTTTTCATGTGGAAAAAGAAGAATCAGAATCATAAGATGAGGATCTAGCATTTATTGCAAATTTTTTTTAAGAAATTTCTAAAATTCAGAAAGAGTAGCTTCAAAAAGAATTCCTCAAATAAACCTTCATCCTCAAACTTAGAATGTTTTAATTGTCACAAAAATGATCATATGATAAAAGACTATCCGGAGCTAAAGAAGGAGAATCAGAAAAGCTTCAACAACAAGAATAAGAAAGACAAATTTAAAAAGAAGGCTTTTTCTGTCATAGGGGACGATTCAGATTCAGATTCATCGGATAGTGATAATGATAGCAACAATGGACAAGCAAATGCGTACTTCATGACTCAAGAATATGAGGTTAGTGATTTATCTTATGATGATTTAATAGAAGTAAACACTGAATTTTTAAATACTATAAAAATTCTTAAAAAGAGACTTAAAGAGACATGTGAAAATCAGAATAAAGCTGAATTTGAAAGAGATATGTTAAAAGACGAGAAAAAAATATTGAAAGAAGCACTTGAAAAGGTTCAAGAATCTCTCTCAAACTCAGATAGTCAACTTTTACTTTTGAGCCAAGAAAATGAAACTCAAAAGGCAAAGAATGATGAAATTATTTCTGAAAATCACAATTTAAAAATTAAAATAAAACAAGTTGAATTAGAAAATACTAGTCTTCAAACTAAATAGATAACATTACTAAAAATATTTCTAATGTTAATAAGGGAAGAGAAAATTTATCTAGAATTATCGAAAATTCTCAATCCTCTTCAAATAAAAATAGATTAGGTTTTAAAAAGGAATCAAAAATTCGTCCAAAGAAAAATGCTAATTTTAAGAAGGAAAATAATTCAAAACATAATATAGTATTGAAAAATAACATACCAAGATACACTAAAAAGAAAAAGGAAATCAAAATATGGGTTCCGAAAACAAACAATAATTTGATTCGAAACAAATATATAAAATCCTTTATAGAAATAGTTCACAAAAATAGTAATTATATTTATAAAAGGGATACTGAACCCACTTGGGTTTGATTTCCTAAGATCTAGCTCTTAGGACCCTATTAAAAGGTGGGTACCAATATATTTATTAATATTTTTTGCAGGTCCGACTCAAGAAAAGAAAATGGATTTTAGATAGTGGTTGCTCAAAACACATGACCAGAGACAAAGAAATGCTTACAAATATTTCATACTTTGATGGTGGTTCTGTTACCTTCGGAGATAACTCAAAAGGTTTCATCATTAGCAAAGGAGATGTGTGCAACTACGGTATATCAAATTTACCCCGTATTACTAATGTTTCTTTAGTTAAAAACTTAAAATATAATTTATTAAGCATAAGTCAACTATGCGACAAAGGTTTTAAAATAACTTTTTCTGAAAATAAATGTTGTATTTTTGATCAAAATCAAAATCTTATTTTTGAAGGAAAGAGAGATAGAAATATTTATGTTTTAAACATGAAAATTAATAATAATAAAGATATGTGTTTAACGGTTAAAAATACTGATCCTTGGCTATGGCACAAAAGATTTTGTCACATTAATTTTAAATCTATCCAAAAACTTTCAAAAAATGGATTAGTCAAAGGCTTACCAAAAATAAATTTTAAAATAAATAATCTTTGCGATGATTGTCAATTAGGAAAATTAACTAAATCATCTTTTAAATCTAAGAAAGTCATTTCAACTTTACAACCATTAGAATCATTACATATGGATTTATTCGGACCAACACGGGTTCAATCCATTAATCGTAATCGATATGTGTTTTTGTAATAGTTGATGACTTCTCAAGATATACATGGACGATATTTATGAAAAACAAAAGTGATACGTTCGATTATTTCAAAAAATTTGTTAAAAGAATTCAAAATATTAAGAATTTAAAAGTCAAAAACATAAGGAGTGATTATGGAGGCGAATTTGAAAATGAATCATTTGAATTATTTTGTAAAAAGAAAGGAATAAATCATAATTTTCATTTCCTAGAACTCCACATCAAAATGGAGTTGTATAAAGGAAAAAATAGAACTCTACAAGAGTGCGCAAGAACGTTATTAAATGGAAGTACATTACCAAAGCATTTTTGTGCAGAAGCTGTAGCAACTGCGTGTTATGTATTAAATCGTATTTCCATACGGCCTTTAACTAAAAACACTTCATATGAACTTTTTAATGGAAGAAAACCTACTATTTCTTACTTTAAATTTTTTAGGTTAAAATGTTTTATTCTTAACACAAAAGACCAACTTGGAAAATTTGATCCAAAAGCCGACCATGGAATTTTTGTAGGTTACTCAGAACGAAGTAAGGCATATCTTGTTTTTAATCAACGAACAAATGTAATAGAAGAAACTTTACATGTATCTTTTGATGAAAACTTTAATAAAAATACAATCATCAAAGATGATGAAGAAATTATATCCAACACAGAAAATATAAGTTTTGAAAATAATGAAAATATTAATCAAAACAATAACATTCAAATTAGATCTCCTCATAGAATCCTACAAGATTCCTACACAAAATATAATTAAGAGATTGATTCGCAAGTTCAAACAAGAAGTCAACTAAACCAAATGGGTCATGTTGCTTTTCTTTCAACTATTGAGCCTAAAAATCCAAAAGAAGCTTCAACAGATGAATACTGGATTATTGCCATGCAAGAAGAGTTAAATCAGTTCGAATGAAATAATGTTTGGGAGTTAGTTCCTCGTCCTGATGACCAATCAATTATTGGAACTAAATGGGTCTATAAAAATAAAGCAGACGAATTAGGAAATATTATTAGAAATAAAGCAAGATTAGTAGCACAAGGCTATAATCAAGAAGAAGGAATCGATTATGAAGAAACGTTTGCTCCTGTTGCAAGACTAGAAGAAATACATATTCTATTAGCTTACACTTGTTTTCATAATTTTAAACTTTATCAAATGGATGTTAAAAGTGCTTTCTTAAATGGACTTATTAAGGAAAATGTATATGTTGAATAACCACCATTATTTATTCATAAAAAATATCCAGATTATGTATATAAACTAAAGAAAGCTTTATATGGTCTTAAACAAGCACCTCGTGCTTGGTATGACAGACTTAAAAATTATTTAATTAACTCAGGATTTCGAGTCGGAAAAGTTGATCAAACTTTGTTTATTAAAAATACTAATACAGATATTTTATTTATACAAATATATGTAGATGACATTATATTTGGTTCAACTAATGAAAAATTATGTGAAGAATTTTCAAATATAATGACTGAAGAATTCGAAATGTCACATATGGGAGAACTATCATATTTTCTTGGACTTCAGATTCAACAATTATCCAATGGTATCATTATAAATCAAGAAAAATATTGTAATAATTTAATTAAATGATTTGGAATGGAAAACACTTCTGGAAAACCTACTCCTATGAGTACTACAACTCATCTCGATCGAGACGACAATGGTAAAAATGTTGACCAAAAGTTATACAGAAGTATGATAGGGTCGCTACTTTATTTAATTGCAAGTCGACCAGACATTATGCTGAGTGTAGGTTTATGCGCTAGATTCCAAGCAGATCCTAAAGAATCATATTTAAGAACAGTGAAACGAAATCTGCGATATCTTAATAATACTAAGGACTTCGGTCTTTTCTATCCAAAAGAATGTCCATTTGAATTAGTATCTTTCAGTGATGCTGATTTCGGTGGATCTCGGACGGATAGAAAAGTACAAGTGGTACGTGTCATTTCATTGGAAAATCACTTGTTTCTTGGTTTAGTAAGAAACAGAACTGTGTATCACTCTCAACGTGTGAAGCAGAATATATATCTGTAGCTTTAGCTTGTGCTCAGGTTATTTATATGCAACAGACACTCAGAGATTTTGGAATAAATTTATCAAAATCAATAATTTACTGCGACAATACAAGCGTAATAAATCTGTCTAAAAATCCAGTAAATCACTTATGTACAAAACATATTAATATTCGTCATCATTTCTTACGAGATAATATCGAAAAGAAATTATCAACTTAGAACATATTTCTACCGAAAATCAAATAGCCGATATATTTACCAAACCACTTTTAGAAAATTCATTTGTTAAACTACGTCGAGAATTAGGTATAATGTCAGTAAAAGATATTTAAATTATTTTTTCGAATATAAAGTACATTACAAAATTTTAAAATCAAAAATCATCGTCGCGACAAAGGTCAGACTTGATTTTAGGTCACTTCACTATGGGTTTAATAACTTAACCATTTGAGCTATACACTTGAATTAGCTACATAATATTACATAAACTAAAACATCCTTCTAACACCATCCATTTAAAAGTCAATTATTAACCGGTAATTCAATTTCTGGCTCTAAACTCCTATTGATTCTACACCACACTTTCCTTAAAACTCTCAGCTTATATATATATATATATATACACACATGTTAAAAACTAAAACAAAATACAACAAATTATTTTTCAAAACAAAAAGTTCAAACTCTGTAGAAAAAATGTCCTCCAACAAATCAAACTCATCCATCAACATAACTTTCTCAACCGATAGCTCAGCTGCATCACCGCATCTTCCTACGCCAACACCAAAACACGAGCCTGTTTATAAATGAGAAAATTATCGAACCGGGTATACACCGGATTCCAAGAAGGCCAAACGTGTGCTATTTATCTCTCCAGATACGAAGAAAAAGAGCGATGAAATTCATCACTATCAATAGCAGCAAATAGACCTTCAACGTGAATTGTATTTTAAACAGAAAGTAACGGCTAAACGCTTAAGCTTTCTTGAACAAATTGGGTTAAAATTTTGCAGCTCGAAGAAAAAGGATGTGAGTGAACCCTTACCCCGACCGGTTAATCCGTTTAATCCATATTTCTCATATCGTACATCAAACGATCCGATAAATCTTTGGGTCTCGCCACAAAGACCTCAATATAGCCCAAATTCATGGGACAATAACTGTATGGCTAATGAGGGATGTAGAGCATTAACACCAAAGGAGACATCGTCACCAAAGATTAATGTTGTACTATTTGTAATACTGCTTATTTTTTTAATAAATGTATTAACGACTATATATATTAATAAAAATAAATTTGCAAAGTATAAAACAAATCACTAAAAAAATTCCAGGAAACAGACGTCTGTTTCCAATAAAACAAACGTCTGAATACTAGGCAAACAAAATTTTAAAGAAAATTCAGACATTTGGTTCCTATAAAACAGACGTCCGAAAAAGGCGAAAATGAACTATTTTCCCTCGGGTTTAAAATTTTTCAAAAAACAGACGTCTGTTTTCAATTTTCATACGTCTGACTTTTGCCGAGTCACTTTTTTAAAAAGGCACGTCCTCTTTGTTTTTACCCGCCACTTCATCTCCTCCACTCATTTTTTCACTTTCCCCTTTTTACCACACAAAAACCTAACCTCCATTTTTTTTAAAATTCAAAAATCAACACTTCCACCCTACAAAAATCAATGGCAAGTAGACCAAAACGTACAAGACAACAAGAATTCGAGCTTCCATCCGAAGATCAAATCCAAAGATGAATATGGAATGACATTGCAAAGGAAATGTATAAAGCTATGAAAAATTCGAAATTCTTTGAAGGGGCTTTTGTAAAAGTTGATGCTTTTCACAAATATTGTCTTCAACAATATGCTAGGCACTTTAATTTCGAGTCTTTAGTAGATTTTAATATGAACAATGTCAAAATTTACCCTTCGCTTTTCAACCTTTTCTTGGCTAATTTGAATTTGGATCATCATACACCAAGGAATACAACTGATTGCGTATGGTCTATAATTTGCGGTAAGCGTATTTTTCTTTCGATTCAACGTCTAGGGCAAATTTTGCATTGCGCGTGGAAAGGTCGAGATATTGACACTATAGAAGTTAATATGGAAGAACGTAATGAAGTTTCTCATAAGTTTTTGTCTGACAATTTAGTTAACTTGAAAAATCTTACCTTTACTCATCTACGTCCACAAGCACATCTTCTAAATCGCATCTTTGTCCGAACAATTCAACCAAGGAAAGGAAGTTATGAAAAAGTATATAAACCAGATTTTCAAGCTTTATATGCTATTTATTCTAATAAGCAAGTAAATTGGGATAAGATCATAGTTGACAAATGGACGGATATTACATATAAGCGAAAGTATAAGACAATTCATTATGGTGCTTATATTACACGTATTCCTCTTGAGTGTCAAATTGATATACCCGACACTGCTACTTTGAGTATCAAAGAGATTGGACCAGAAACATTGAAGCTTATGGATATTGACCCGAACCCATTAACATTAGAACATATGTGTTTGCGCAAAAAATGGGCAAACACCTCCAAGTCGTGTGATTTAGTTGATTTTATGTGATTCTTAATGATTTAGATGAGTTATGTAAACATGAAAAAAGCAGGGGCTGAAATGTAAAAGACACACAGATTTATAGTGGTTCGGCCAGAACGTGCCTACGTCCACTTTATATGTTATTATCTTCTTTCTTTCAGATTACAAGTACAATGCTTTGTGTACAAGTATATGAAAGTAGTTTGAAAGTTCCTTCCGTGCTTGAGCTCTCAAACTTGTCTGCCATTGTTGTACCCCTGCCCCTCTATTTATAGAGTGAGGTAGGGGGCAGGGGCCTTGGATGTATATAGCTGCTGGTGGGCCCGGGCTGAAGCAATCTGGCCTGGTAGCGTTCTGGTTCGGCGAAGCTTGGTGCGGCAGTGGTGAGTGGACCGGTGGCAGGCGTAGCTTGGTTCGGTTGTGGTGGTTCGGTGGTAGGAGTGTGGATATGGATCGGTAGTGAGCTTGGAGGTTGGTTCGGTTATATGTGGTCCGGTGATGGTGGGAAATGGGTTGGACCGGTGGTGTATGGAAACTGTGTTGGACCGGTGGAGTTGGGGGTTGATTCGGTAGAGCTTGGACTGGATGTGTGTAATGCCGAATGGACCTTTGCTTGGAATGCCGAATGGAGTTAGGAACCGGATGGAATGGAGGTTGCGAACCCGGGTGAAACTGACGCTTCTCGGTCTCGAGATCTTCTGGGTGAAAATTCGCCCAACATTTGCCCCCCAAAGTGGGGCACGTGCTTGCATGTGTCGCGCTTTGTTTCCCTATGGTAGGTAGGCTTGTTCTGTAACGCCATGGGCTGGATGTTCATGTCCTGTTGGTTTCCTGCGAAGGAATATACAGTTTTAATGTGATTTCAAATGACGACCGTTCGAGGTCGGGTGCCGTTCGAGGCGAGTAGGTGTGCCCCGAGGGGACTTAGCATTATTGATGCCAGGTTTACGTTCGAGGGGGTCCCTGGATCGTTTGTGAAGATGGTTTATCGCCAGCTCAGAGCATGCCTAAGGATCGTTCGCGACCCCGTGCATGTGTGAGTAGCTTAGCCATTTCAGAATTAGCACAACTAAATATCCATTCAACCGATGAGTTTTAAAAGGATGTCAAAATGTAAATCCTCACGACGATAGGGTTAATAGCCATTCAGAGCATGCCTGTGGACCGTCGTGGTCGAGTACATGTGTAAATGATTAACCCAGGTTAGTGGGAGATTTATTACTTATTCATCGTTATCATAATCTCTATTTTATCAGTGGATCTTAGGGTCCGGTACTTATCTGGGTGAGACGCTTTGCATGCCCCCTGCTACTGGTCTTCACTGATTCGGATAGCTACGTTCGGTTTTCGTTTGGTTCGGTATGCCAAACCGGTTGGTCCGGTGCTTTCTCGCTCGTCTATATATAGGGGCCATCCCCCCTTAGTTATTCCTTATCGAACCAACGAGCGCCGAACCAATCTCCAGCCGAATCAACCTTTTGCCGAATCAAGCTTTTACCGAATCAGGTATATGTCCTTTTGCCGAATGATCTTTTTTACCGAATGAAAATGTGTGTTTGCATAGCCGAATGAACTCGTATACCGGATGAACCTCCAATGCCGAATGGAACTTCAATACCGGATGAACTTCCAATGCCGAATGGAACTACCGAATGGAGTATATGCCGAATGAGAATTCATACTTGAATCTCGAGTGGAATACCAGACCTATATACACTTGCTTGCTTTATATACTTGCTTGTTTATGTTTCTATACTTCTTGTTCTAACACCGTGTTTTTCTTGTGCTGCAGATAAATGTCTCGCAAAGCGGAAACCCGATCGGATAAAAAGAAATCTAAAAGTAGAGGAGAGTCATCCTCCTCCGTGCCCCCAGCCCAACCAAGACCGGTGCCACATGGGCCTGCCCCGAGGTCGTTAGTGGATGGGTACGGTCCCCAGGAACTTCTGGTCTCCCCTCCCGATTGCTTTCCTAGATCCCTAAAGGAGGAGCAACTTAATGTTATATCCCGTTCCTTCGGGATAGACATGGCTCGCATGCTGTTGCCGGGAGATGGAGTGATGCCGTATAATCCCCCCGAAGGCTACTTTGCTTACAGCAGATATCATTGCATGTGTGGTGCTATCCCTCCTATCAATGCCTGGATAGTTAGCTTTACCACATATTTGAAGGTGGCTCCATTCCAGCTCCAGCCGAACTCTTATGCCATTCTGGTGAGCCTTTTAGTTATCTTTCAGAGGAGGTACGGGCGCCCTCCTTCTAACCGGGAAATTCGATATTTGTATAACCTGAGAGGCTACAAGAAGGGGTCTCCGTATATTAGCCTAGAAGCGGCCGTGCCCTTCAAACCGGTCTTGGACTTATACTCAAAGTTTACCATGTTCAAGAAAGAATGGTTTTTTTATCAAGGACGATTCTGTTTCTTTCCGCCTTTTCACTTCCGGCTGTAAGATGAATTTCATTTATATTTTCCATGTTCTGACTGTAGTGCTTCTTCTGACACGCTTCTATTTTTTGCTAGCGACAGGTGGCATTGCAGTCGTGGAAGATGATTCTTTGGCGCGGATGGCTGCTGAAATAAAGGCCATTCCCGCACAGGACAGGTCGGCTTCGTTCCTGATCAGGAACGCTACCCTCTTGGAGTACAACTTGATCCAGCCGCACCAGTCCGTGGTTAAGCAAAGGGACACGGTTGAGGAGAAGGCCGCTAAAGCTAAGGAGGGGGCCACGGTGAAGAGTGGCAAGAGGAAGCCTTTTGCACAACATCCCGTCGCGGGAGGCAAGAAGCTTAAGGAGTCTGAGGGCCCCTCTCCTAGTACTTGCCCGATCATCCCGGAGGAGGAAGGTGTGGAAGAGGCCGAAGGAGGCGATATGGAAGGAGAGTCGGAGGGCGGAGGAGATGGAGATGGTCAGGGTGGTAGTGGTGCTGGTGCCTTAACTTCTGGGCAAGACTCTGAACTGGATGAGGCCCTCCGCTAGGCCTTCGGGGAATCGGAGGGAGAATCGGAAGCGGAGAAGGCGAAGGAGACTGGCAAGGTCGGGGCTGGTGCCGATCTATCCCCTAAGGGCTCCTCAGCCAGGGTGACTCAGGCGGTGCAAGGTGAACTTTTGTCCTCTGTCGATTCCATTTACGATAGGGACTTAGAAATATTTTATGGTTCACTTCCGTCCTGGAATGAGATTCAGGACTTATTGCAGTATCCCACTCCTCCGTAGGGTTTGTATAATAGATGTGCATTCTCACTTTTTCTTTCTTTTTAACTTAACATGTTTCTTGAATTATGGATCGTCGTATGTTCATAACACTTGTTTTTTACTCCAGGGGCAGGCCAGGTGGCTAAAACGTCAGACGTTCGACACCGCCTTGAACAATTCAAGTTGATGAGAGCTTCTGATAAGCCGAAGCCTCTTACTGGTCGTCCTGGGGACGTGGTCAGATACCGTCCTCTTCTTGGGGTCATTGAAGAGAGCATTCAGAAAAAGAAGAGGAGTCGTTTCTTATTTGAGCCTTCCCCTGGTCCGCAGCTTCCTGTTCAGCCTCCTCGTGATACCACGGAGGAGAGCACGGAGTTTATCCCCCTTCCACCTCCTTCTAAGAATCCCACTGTTATCCGTATAAGGCGTCCTGACGTGCCTCGCGACCCCTTTGCCGGTCATCCTGATTTAGATCCAAGCTCTCGGGATATTTCATTTGATGAGGCCATGGGTGAGCACCTTCTTCCCCGCAACCCCATGGTACGAGTGCTAGATGAGGCCAAGTCTCTAGATCTTGATCTGCTTACTACTCGGGTAGTTACCATGGGAGACGAAGCCAAAGCTAATATCGATCGGGTGGCTGAAGAGACCAAGAAGTTAATGAAGCATCATGCTTAATTGGTCAAGGCCGGGGAGGAGATTGGGAGTGCTAATATTCGATTGCGGCTAAAGGTTGCCGATCAGGCCGAACAGCTTGCCGGTCAAGCCATTCAGATTTCTCAGCACGAGAAAGCCTCCAGGCGGCTGAAAGAGACCATGGAAAAGGCTAGTAGGGCAGAACTACGGAAGATGGAGGCCGCCTGTAAGGAGAGGATCGACATGGCCATTGCGACAGTGGATGAGGTTCGGAATGCGGATCTCGAGCAGGTAGAGGAGTTGTCTGGGAGGCTTGAGGCCGCGGAGATGGCTCAAGTCAAGTTAAAGGAGGAGATGGAGGAGATGAGGAGGTCTCTCCAGGCTGACTGCTTGAGATACCGATCAGAGAGGGATGTCGCTGTCGCCAAGTTGCAGGTTTCTGAGGCCCGGGTGAGAGAGTTTGAGGAGAATGAGGGGATGATGGACGAGATGCTGCAGGATATGTACTTCCGCACTTGGAAGGAGGGCAGCTTGTCTTGGATGGATGACTATTCCCGGGTCGTGGCCAAGATATATCTTCGGGCTTTAGAGGAGGCCAGGGTCAATGCGGGTAAGGAAGGTGGAGTGGCTTTTAGTCTAGATGTGGTCACTGCTCAGTTCTCGAAAGAGGAGCAAGCGGCGGTGAAGGAGGGGATGCGATTGCTTGCTGCGGAGGAAGCGGGTGTGCAACTGGAGGATGAGGATCAAGCGGCGGACGCTGGTGAGTTATTCTTCTCTTTTCCTTTTCTTTCTTGGTTTCCATAACTTGATCGTTTATCGTTTGTTTAATGAATTCCTCTTCTGGATTGGACAGGTGGAACTTCCGATCAACACGCTGGGAGCTCCGACCCTGCGGCCAAGTAGGCTTGGGGGAGTTGGTAGGATGAGAGCGAAGTGTGGACGCAGCTGGTTACTTGTCCGGATTTGGCCACCTTTTTATTTTCCTTTATCGCTGTTTATGTTAGTCCAAAACATTGATGTGACTGTAATAATATTATTTGCAAAGAATAACTTTATGTGATTTTATGACATAAGCTGATTTTGTTATGTTTAAATGTTGTTGTCATTTTGATGTGGTGCGTGAGAAGTATGCATATGCCTGTGATTTTAGTTGTGTTTGATGTTAAGCTGTTGCTTGAAATATAATTTCATGTTTTGCAATGTTAGTGTGACGTATGAATAAACTATAGTTACATATTTATGTACAAGAGAAAAGAGTACCGCCCTTCATGTTTTAGTTGCAGGTGGTAGCTTTGAGCGTCTTGTGTAACTGATCATGGACATAGCTGAGTACCTTGCCACTCAGTACGCAGGCTTAGATTCTCATGAGTGAATGCTCCCTATTTGGTTTCCTGTACTTTAGAGTTTGTTATACAGGATAGGAGAAAAGTATTTAAATGAAATGGAAATATGGCAAAAGTAAAACTTCCAGTCACGGAAGGCCGTCGATGTGCTTAAGTTCGTGGCAAACGGGTTTTGTAGTCACTTTCCCTAGCTGTGGGTCTTGGAGACATTTGTCACCCATCTTACGCCTCCGCGGGGAGTTTTCTTTTTTATCACAGCCGCACTTAAGACACATCGGAGCCGAGATCGCGCACGGTAACTACCCGAACCATTATGGTCCGTAATCGTGGGTATTATTCGATTTATCGTGGCCGGCTAGCGTGGGTGCCGTTGGCCGTGAACTACCCCTGGCTGGCCACACCTTATGTTGGGGCTTAAAGTAGGTTCACAGTTGCCGGCAAGCCGAACGCCGTAATGAGCTGCCATCGGCTATAGTCGGCCTTTATGATGACTTATAATCGGCTCATTACAGTTGGCTTTGAGGGCAGTCGCGAGCAATGAGTTAACCCGCAGCAGAGGGATGCTGGAGCAAAAGAGTCTCATTGGCGAGTGCATAGAATCGTAGCATACCTGTTAGGCCTTGTCCAGATGAGGCCGTGGTGCGTCTTGAGTGGAGATGCCGTAGGATTTTGTTCAACAGAAAAGGATAAAGCTTAACAAGCAGCCAAGATATAAAGGAACAAGTTAAAAAGAGACAAGATTTTTTAAAGTGGTTCGGCATGAAAATGCCTACGTCCACTGATTCTCTTTGTTAATTCATTTCATATAGGCAGTACAAGTTAAGAAAAGTATCGACGGAGGTGTCGGATTTTCCATGCCCTCTGGAACACCTCTCCGTCCACTGTTGACAAAATATAAGCTCCGTTGTGGAGATCTTTATGAATTACATATGGTCCGTCCCAGATGGGGTCCAGTGCCCCGGGGCGCGGAAAGATTCGCCTGAGGACAAGATCTCCTTCTTGTAAGATGCGATGCTTGACTTTGGAGTTGTATAGTGCTGCCACTTTTTGTTTGTGAGCTGCTGCTTTGTGTGCTGCATCGTTTCTCCTTTCCTCAATCAGATCTAAAGACATGAGGAGGAGTTCTTCGTTTTCTTCTGGATTGTAGTGGATCCTACGGTGGGAAGGAACAATAGTCTCAACAGGGATCATTGCCTCCGATCCGTATGCCAAAGAGAAAGGAGTATGTCCCGTTGATGTTCTGAAAGATGTGCGGTAGGCCCAAAGTGCCGTAGGAAGTTCGTCCACCCAAGCGCCTTTTGACTTTTCAAGTTTCTTCTTGATTAGGGTTTTGAGAATTTTGTTGACAGCTTCGACTTGTCCGTTTGCCTGAGGATAAGCTACTGATGAGAAGCTTTTATGAATTCCATGCTCTTGGCACCAGTCGGCGAATTCTTCGCTGTCAAATTGGAGTCCGTTGTCCGATATGATCTTGAGTGGTACTCCGTACCTGCATAGAATATTTTTGATTAAGAAGTTGATAACTTTTGCTGAAGATATTTTATTTAGGAGTTCCGCTTCCACCCATTTGGTGAAATAATCGACTGCCACTATAGCATACTTGGCTCCGCCTCTGCCCATTGGCAGTTCGCCAATTAAATCAATTCCCCATACAGCAAAGGGCCAAGGGCTGGTCATTTGAGTAATCTCATTTGTGGATAGTCTAGGAATCTTGGCAAATTTCTGACATCTGTCGCATCTCTTGACGAAGTCTAAGGCGTCTTTGTTTAGTGTGGGCCAGTAATATCCATATCGGAGTATCTTTTTCGCCAGAGTCTGCCCTCCAGTGTGATCTCCGCAACTTCCTTGATGGACGTTGAATAAGATTTCCTTGGCTTCCCTTCCAGTGACGCATCTGAATAAGGGGCTAGAGAAGCCACGCCGATAGAGGATGCCTTCTTGTATTGTGTAGTGGGAAGCTTTCCTCAAAATTCTCCTGACTTCATCACGTTTGTCTGGTAGTGTGTCGTCCTGCAAATATTTCCAGATAGGAGTCATCCAAGTTCCTTCTTCGATTGCAGTTATCAGATTCACTTGTTCGAAACTTGGGGCTAGCTGCCTTGAGATGGCTAGTGCTCCGGAAATGGTGCTATTCTTCATACTAGCTTGCTTTGCTAGTTCATCGGCCTCTTGGTTATCTTCTCGAGGAATGTGTTTGATTAGATAATGGTCCAATTGATTGAGCAGCAGTTTGGTTTTCTTTAGATATGCTGTGAGTCGTTCTCCTCGTGTCTGGAACTCTCCTAGTACTTGGTTTACGATAAGTTGAGAATCACTATGAAGACATAAAGAATTAACTCCAATTTCTAAGGCAAGCTCCAATCCCGCTATTACTGCCTCATACTCCGCATCGTTGTTAGTGGCCGCGAATTCCAACCTTAATGCATAGTACAGCTTTCTTCCCCTGGGGGTGATTATCACAATACCTGCCCCCGAGCCTTGTTCGTTCGATGCTCCATCTACAAAGAGGTTCCACTTGATGTTTTTTGCTATTTCAAATTGATCCTTGCCTTCGTTGGTAGTGAATTCGGCAATGAAATCGGCCATGGCTTGCCCCCTGATAGCGGTGCGAGGGTGGTAGGTGACGTCATACTGACTTAGTTCAATGCACCATTTGAGGAGTCGTCCAGAAGTGTCGGGACGATGGAGCACCTGTCTTAGTGGTTGATCGGTTAGAACTCTGATGGAGTGAGATTGGAAGTAGTGTCGCAGTTTTCGTGACGCGATCAATAAACAATATGTCAATTTGTCAAGTTTAGGATATTTGGCTTCTGCCTCCGTAAATCTCTTACTTATAAAGTATACCGGGCGTTGTGTGCGGTCCTCTTCTCTTACCAAGGCAGCGCTTAGAGCATGAGATGATACAGCGAGGTATAGGTATAGCTCTTCGCCTTCGTTTGGAGTTGAGAGTACTGGTGGTCTCTGAAGGTGTTTGATCAGGTTAAGGAAGGCTTTTAAGCATTCATCGGTCCACTCGAACTTTCCTTTGTCTTTCTTGAGAGCTTCGAAGAAAGGGACGCACTTGTCAGTTGCTTTGGAAATGAATCTGCTTAGGGCGGCCACTCTTCCGTTTAGGCTCTGCATTTCTTTTCAAGTGGAAGGTATCCTTATTTCTTTTAGAGCCCGGATTTGTTCAGGGTTTGCTTCAATTCCTCTGGCATGGACGATGAATCCTAAGAATTTTCCCGATGACACTCCGAAGGAGCACTTTAGAGGATTCAGCTTCATTCCATATCGACGAAGTACCTGAAACATCTCGCCCAGGTGGCTTACATGATCGTCGGCTCTCCTGGACTTTACCAACATGTCATCCACATATACTTCCATAGTTCGTCCTATTAATTCCGCGAACATCTTGTTGACGAGGCGCTGATAGGTAGCTCCGGCATTTTTGAGTCCAAAAGGCATGACTTTGTAACAATATAATCCCCGGTCAGTGATGAAGCTAGTGTGGTCTTGATCGGGAGCGTGCATGGGAATCTGGTTGTATCCGGAGTATGCATCCATAAAAGATAAAAGTTCGTGCCCGTCAGTGCTGTCCACAAGTTGATCGATTCGGGGGAGCGGGAAGCAGTCTTTCGGGCAAGCATCATTTAAGTTGGAGAAATCAATGCATGTTCGCCACTTCCCATTAGCTTTCTTTACTAGTACCCGGGTTAGCATTCCATTCTTGGTAGATGGCTTCTCGTATGAAGTCATTAGCAAGTAGGTTCTTTACTTCCTCATCGAGTGCTGCTGATCGTTCTGCTCTCATGCTTCTCTTTTTCTGCTTTATCGGTACCTTGGTGGGATCGATGTTCAGCATGTGGCATGCTATGTCTGGGGAGATTCCTGTCATATCGGCATGTGTCCACGCAAATACATCTAAGTTGTGGCGGAGAAAGTCAATGAGTTGATCCTTCAATTCTGTTTTTAGCTGAGATCCTATTTTTAATAGTCTACTTGAATCATGTTTGTCTACAGATACGAATTCCATGGCCTCTACAGGCTCAGCGGTAGCCTCCTCCTCCTTATCCCTGGGGTCTAGTTCATTGAAAGGATCGCTGGTGTATCGAAGAGGAGGGGCTTTCTTTAGTTGCTATGCTTCCAAGCTTTTCATGCAGAGAGTAGTCTCTGCATCTTTCCCTTTATTCTTTCTACGGTTATTGCGAAGTTCAGTTACATAGCAATCTCGAGCGGCGTCTTGATCTCCTTCAACTTCTCCTATTCCGTTATCTGTTGGGAATTTCATCTTTAGGCACCATGGGGCTAGGACAATTTGGAAGTCAGATAAGGCTGGTCTTCCCAAGAAGGCGTTGTAGGCCGAGTGGTTTTCTATTAGTACGAACGTTTGTTTTCGCACAGCGGAGCGGAGATGACTTCCTATTTCGACGAAGAGGTCAAGTTGCCCGAGGGGCATTTTCGCATCTCTCGTGAAACCGTGCAGGGGTTTGTTGCAGCGAGACACATCCTTCATTGACAGCTTCATTTTGTCGAAAGCATGCTTGAATAGGATATTTACGGAGCTTCCTGTGTCTATTAGAATTCGGAAAACTTTAGCTGGACCGAACCAGACAGAGATGACCATGGGATCCATATGTGGATACTGTCTTCCTTCTAAATCACGCCTACTGAATACGATGTCGTCACTCTCTTTCCGTTTCGGGTGGCGTTCTTCCATAATGGAGTTAACATAGCCTTCAGCATTTCTAAGTGACTTGCCGTATCTTTCCATCTCTGCCCAGCTTCTGTCGGCGATGTGTGGTCCTCCCGAGATGGTATGGACCACTATCTTCTCTTGACTAGAGCCACTGGTGTTGCGATTCCCTCCGCCTACTTCTGGGAGGGGTCGCTTTGAGTTCTCATTGGCAGGAGTTGGAGTCCTGTTCTGACCTTTCACATAGCGTTCCAGCCTTCTTCTTCTGATGTGTTCTTCGATCAAGTCCCGGAGATGGTGGCATTCATTGGTGTCATGTCCGTGGGATTCGTGGAAGCGGCAGAACTTTCCAGACTTGGGTGCGTTATCAGATTCTTTCTTGTGCGGGGGGCGCTTGTATCCGAGTTCGCCCTGAGTGGCTAGAAAGATGTTTTCGATTGTTTCATTCAAAGGAGTGTAGGAGTCAAATCTTGGTCCTGGTCGATATTGGCGTTTTTCAACCTTCCTGCCCCCAGCATTGTCTCTAGATTCATTTCTTCGAGTGTCCTTAGCTACAGCGGCAACCTTGTCCGAAGTTGTCTTACCTTGTTGCCCTGACTGCCTCTCAGTGGCGGCATCTTCAAGTCTCATATACTTTCCAGCTTCATGGAAGAAATCAGGTAAAGTAGCTGGTTTTTCCTTAGTTAGTCTTCTAGCGAACTTGGTATCTGGGTGTACACGACTACAGAGGGCCATTAGGGTGAGCTTCTCATCGGCATCTTGGACTGCGGCCGCTGCGGCGTTGAACCGGGTTAGATATTGTTGAAGTGTCTCTCCGGATTTCTGTTTGACATTGGATAGAGAATAAGCATCCTTGGGTTGTTCTACATGGATGCGGAACTGGCTAATGAACCTTTCTTTCAACATCTCCCATGAGCTGATAGATCCTTGGGGTAGATGGCAGAACCAGGAGGTAGCTAGATCTGCTAGGAATAGCGGAAAGCATTTACACAACACCCCTTCTGTTGCTCCGCTCATGAGCATATGCTGGGTGTATCTCTGTAAGTGTGCGATGCGGTCGGAAGTTCCCTTGTAAGGTTCCATGGTTGGCATTTTCCATTCCCGGGGGGTGATGGCAGTTTCGATATTGCGGGTGAAGGGGCTGGTGACCTTAGCGCCTATTCCTCGGTCCCTTTGCTCCCGTTGGACGCATTCTCTGAATAATCGTGCCATTCTTTCATCAGAATTTGGAGCGGATAGGAATGAACTTGGTTCTTCCCTGCGGGATCGATCTCGTCCAGATGACCTGTAGGGATGGTATAGTCTATCACTTCTGACGTTATCCAGTGGTTGCCTCTGGCTGCTCGGATGCATGCTAGGACCAGCTACAGTTGCCCCCTGCCTTGATCTTCCCCTGTGGGGTTCTGTTTCGAGCATTTCCATGGGGTCAACTTCGGGCTGGGTTCTAGCACGGCTCCGTTCAGCGGGGTTTCTATGATTAGGTGGCATGACTGGCTCAGCTACATCCGACCCTCGCCTGGCGCCTCCCCCACTGGGTTCGGTTCCAAGCGCTTCCTCGAGTCGGAGTTTGGGCTGAGTCCGTGCGCGGCCCCTATCATTGTTGTTCCTGTTGATGGCTTCCTCGAAGAGGGAAGACCTTTGCTATCTCCGAGATCCTACAGATTGAGATTCACCCCATGATTCAGTGTTGTGGTTGGATTCTTCGACATCCCTCAAGCGTGACATGAGTTGGTTCACCAAAGCTTCTTGTTGGGATGCGAAGCGGTTAGTCACTTCCACCACAACTCTGTCTAGGTCTGCTCTAGTGATTACTGCCGGTTGTTCCGCGGCAGGGGCTGTTGGAATTGCCTGATCTACATGCGGCACTGCTGCTGTAGTGGGATGGTTCTCTTGATCTGGATCCACTGGATTTGGTGCGCTGCTGGTTGCAACGTTCTTTCCCTTGTTGGCATCTTTTCTTGGCCTGGAAGTCATGTTTTCTAGGCAATGAAGGGTGCTATTGGGAAAGAAGGTTGAATGAGGGAAGCTTTAGCTTCGAGTTCGAAGCTCTCAATGAAAGCACCAAAAATGTTTGCGCAAAAAATGGGCAAACACCTCCAAGTCGTGTGATTTAGTTGATTTTATGTGATTCTTAATGATTTAGATGAGTTATGTAAACATGAAAAAAGCAGGGGCTGAAATGTAAAAGACACACAGATTTATAGTGGTTCGGCCAGAACGTGCCTATGTCCACTTTATATGTTATTATCTTCTTTCTTTCAGATTACAAGTACAATGCTTTGTGTACAAGTATATGAAAGTAGTTTGAAAGTTCCTTCCGTGCTTGAGCTCTCAAACTTGTCTGACATTGTTGTACCCCTGCCCCTCTATTTATAGAGTGAGGTAGGGGGCAGGGGCCTTGTATGTATATAGCTGCTGGTGGGCCCGGGCTGAAGCAATCTGGCCTGGTAGCGTTCTGGTTCGGCGAAGCTTGGTGCGGCAGTGGTGAGTGGACCGGTTGCAGGCGTAGCTTGGCTCGGTTGTGGTGGTTCGGTAGTAGGAGTGTGGATATGGATCGGTAGTGAGCTTGGAGGTTGGTTCGGTTGTTTGTGGTCCGGTCATGGTGGTCCGGTGATGGTGAGAAATGGGTTGGACCGGTGGTGTATGGAAACTGTGTTGGACCGGTGGAGTTGGGGGTTGATTCGGCAGAGCTTGGATCGGATGTGTGTTATGCCGAATGGACCTTTGCTTGGAATGCCGAATGGAGTTAGGAACCGGATGGAATGGAGGTTGCGAACCCGGGTGAAACTGACGCTTCTCGGTCTCGAGATCTTCTGGGTGAAAATTCGCCCAACAATATGTCCTTTCAAGCTTGGCAAGAACATATCGCATCACAGCCAGAAACTCCAATAGCGGAATCATCTTCACGTCGTCGTCATTTTGTCCAAGAAGAAGAAGAGAAAGAAGATATTCAAATTGTTTCTCCTAATCTTCCGCCAAAGCAAGCATTGGCTGTACTCTCTCGCAATCAATCAAAAATTCACAAAGATTTGCAGCGTTTTGAGCATAAGACCAATAAGAAGTTTTATTCTTTAAGAAACTTTCTTAACAAAATTTGGGATAAAATCTCATGCATTGGACCTCAATCTTCGCAAGCTCATGATCCGGCTCCATTTCAATGGCCTTCGAGTTCTAACGATGAAGAAGCCCCAGACTCAAGCTCTGAACATGGTGGATCTAAAGGAGGTGATGTAAGTATTGGACCTAGCTCGTCGGCCACGGAAAATTGGTAATCTTGGTATAACTTTTATGATACTTTTGCAAACTAAATCTTTAAATCTGCGGTTTGTAATATTTTTTGGTACTCTGCTTTATTTGGCACAAAACTCTACTATGTGTCTGCTTTGGTGGTGAACTCGTATGTATGTAAATATATTGTATGTTATTGTATGTTACGTATATTGTGCATATTTATCTTAACTTATTTATCTCATTTTTGTCAATGACAAAGGTGGAGAAAATATGTGCATATCGACAGGGGAAGTTACATATATAGTTGTCGTTATCAAAAAGGGGGAGAATGTTCAGTTTCGGTTCGGTCCGGTTTGAACCCGTATTAAATACGAAATAAGAGAATTACCCATTTTGTTTTGTACATCCTATCGTATATTGTGCAATTATTACAACGCCCACTTGATGTATAAATTTGGTAGAGAATTGTACATGTTGAATGGATTAATGAATAAAAACTAAATAGTAAATACACGAAATGTGAGTGTTATCTATCTCTATAAGTAAACACAAATGAATACATCAGTTATAAAACAGACAAGAAATTCTATATATCAATCACTGCACAGGTTTTGTATATGAGTATATTTGATATAAAATGATAAGGATGATATGCATAATTTAGCAAATGTTATGATGAAAATTTTGTTACATTCCCACAAACGATCGTTCTAATTAATCACATCCACGGTTATACATTACATAGATGCTACGTATAATTTTATCATGAATCGGTTCGGTTTAAAACGGTCAGTTTCGCCCTTTAAACCACAACCAAACCGAATATAATAGATCGGTTCGGTTTTGAATATTCGGTTTAGAGAGATAATACGTAACGGTTTTCCGCACCGTTTTATCGGTTCGGAGCGGACGGTTTCCATTTGGCGATGCGGTTTGTGCCCATCCCTACTTTTCCCCCCTCTTCTCGAAGCTTATTGTAGTGCAGTATGTGAATGTTTACTTTTCATTTTCCCTTCTACAGTTTTCAACTTACACTCTTCACTTTGTACTTTGAAGACCGAGTTTATAATTACGCAGATAAATCATATGTTTATAATGACAAAACTGGATTTAACCTTTTACGAAATAAAATCCCTGATCTGAGTACAGGTCCTTTTTTTAACACATACAGTAATTAGAAAGGGCAAGAGATTTCATTTTTTTCCTACAAATTTTCCGTGATATTGGCAATAAAAAAAATTCTCACCTGCGTTTACTAGTAAATATGATAGTAGGTTCCCTTCCTTGATTATTATAGTCACTGGTCATTGACTGGTCCTAACTTTACATCTTCAAGCCGTTTTCATTTCCGCAAGTGAATATGTGGTTGGAAGAATAAATTCACATATTTCTGTTCTTTTTTTCCTTTTATCTTTCTACGTTTTCCACATCTATCGATTATATTAGCATTTCCATAGATCGAACCGCCTTTTCTATGTCAAATTCTCTTCAATTTTCCCCCTCTTCCTACTTACACATATGTTTATTTCTTCATATAATTATTTTATGTGTATGAAACACTATTGAGCATTAACACCTATTTCCTACTGCTGTCTTTTTTCTTCCCAGCAGCTTCCGCTAGCGAAAACTGCCTGCACTCTCCATGAAGACAGCGCATACAAAATCTGTACCGACCTGATCGGTGACAAATACAATTTTTATTCCATACTATATTTATCAGGAAATTATTGTCAAGGACAAAATTTCACAGCATTTTAGCCTCAAGAACAGACGTTCAATATTTTTTCATGAAGGACAACTTTTTGTAGGTATCAGTTTTTAGTTATTGATAGCAGTTTTTAGGTATCAGTTTGTAATTATCGGTAGCAGTTTTTAGGTATCAGTTTTAGCTTGGTAGCAGTTTTGTTGTCCTTATGAATAATTTTGAAAAATGTTTGTCTTTATGAATAATTTTTAGAAGAATGTTCGTCCTTATGGTAAAAATATTGACGTCGTGTCCTTGAGGCAAAAAATATACAAATTTTTGTCCTTTAAAATAATTTCCCCCTATATTTATTCCACCTCTCCTTCATGCTACACCTCTCCCTTATACTCCACCTGCATATATCTGTATGTCTCCGTATGTGCATATACATAAATCAGCCTACCTGTATGTGTTCATATTTGTAAACTAAATCAAATCCTACATTTAGCTTTATCCCTACGTCAAATACTACATACTTATTGTGTTGCCTTTTATCTTGCAGTTCACAGTCCAACTGTTCTTACAATTGATATTCATACTCAAGCTATCTTTTTGTCTATAACGCTCCATATACATTGAAATTTATCTCCTTACTCGTGCCAGCTGCTGCTATAACCTCTTACGTTGTTTCTCTTTACTGATCTACATTTATCTACCTGCTAATATGATTTCAACTCAATCTACACTCACTTATTCTTACATGTATATTTACTTTCACTATCTGTATAGATGCATTTACATAGTCCTTGCATTCAACTCATTTTCTCATCATTTTGACACCACTACTCCGGGTTCACTTTGAATAATTATACCGCAAATTAATTGGCCATATACTTTAATTTTTACCTCTCTTGATAAACTAATTACCTATTGAAAATCAATAGTTACGAACTCAAAATTAGCCGTTGCAAAGCATTAGCTCAATGCCGTCTAAATCCTTACTAGGCATATGCATCAAAATTACCTTTTTAGCCCAACCCTACATAGTGATGTGTGCAATTTTTGAAAATTTCTTCCTCCACCACACTGCTCATCGCATGTACTGCGTTAACATTTTTAATTTTACGACCACCTATCATAATGCAATGTTCAAATATTTATCAGAATTATTATTTTACCCACCTGACATAATACTTTGCTCACTTTATTAATCAAGTAGGAAATTCCAATTTGTTAATGTAATATTTCCATAATGTACCGATCTGTACCTCTATTTTTTTGGAAAAAATCTTCGCCTTTGTAGCAGAAATAACAGGCATTAATCTAGAAAACTGATGGGAATTCTTTTCCTACAACGTTTGCAAATCCCGTATTGCCAACTATGGGTTTAACAACTACCGCAACAAATGCAAAAGAGAAATCGAATTCCCAATGCATAGGTAACTAGTGACACTTTTCCATCAATGTATATATCTCACTTTAGCACCTATCATTCTCTCTATGTTCTCACCTCCTAGGTTCCAGTTGGAATTAATTGTTGATGATGACACTGCTTCTATTCCTATGGTCCTCTTCGACAAGGTCGTAGAGTTTCTTCTCAAGCAGAAGGCCGAATATTTATACCAAATTCAGACAGTTGAGGTACTTCCCAAGTTTCATAAAGTTCTTCATACAGCTATTATACACCACATTACATAAAACCACTTATTTCCTTTCTTCCAACCGTTAACTCAATATCTTACATTAGCAAACCCTATATTTTACTTACAGCCTGGTGATAAGAGAGTTACAAGCATTCTCGATCAAGTTGTCGGTCGAATTGAAAATTTTCAGGCTAGGCTTGACACATTTATTAACATGGGTGGAAGAAAAAAAATTTGGCTACAACTAAAATAACTCCAGCTCCTGCTGACCGCAGGCTAGGCCACCCGAACCAAGTAGTACTAAGGTACATTTATCGCCCCCTTCATGTATATACCCACCTGCCTGCCAGATGTTAAACCCACTATTCTTTCCAGTTATATGTGCATGTTTTTTTATCTCTTCCTACCCGAATATTTTCTGACTTATTTCAACACTCGCTAACAAGCAACCAAACTACAGGTTTCCAGTTCCCCCGACATCAAAGTCACTCCTATCACAGGAAATGCAAGGAAGAAAAATCATACAAATGCCATGTAGCTTTTCTTTTCTGTCCTTAAGTATCTAGACTGTTGCAAACTACTGTAATGCATGTCACTCTTATGTTATCTGTTGTTTGTCGTATGTTGCATGTCTTCTTTTCAATGTCAAATAAAGCATTACAACCTATTGTTCTCTATATTTCTGTCCATAAACTGACAAATAGTACCGACTATCACAAACTTTCTTCCTTGTCATGGAAAAGGACTAACTATTTCACAACTATCACTGTTTACCTTACCTGAATATCGATTACACAAACTCGTTACCGATGCAAAGACAATGTACAACGTGTTTACCATTTGTAAGAAATCACAACACAATTAACTTAAAGCTAATTTATCCATTCATCCAACGTTTCTCACCATTGTTGCATAAATATGTTAAATGCCGTGACCTTTTTTTGTGAATCGTTTTCAATATATAAATTATTTTCTATCCATTATACATATCCATCATTAGTATAAATAATTTACCGTCGGCCGTTATCGTAAATCATGAGATCTTTTGTTGTCACATCACCACAGTTATGATTTTAACATCACCAAGTCGAAAAACTTTTATACAATCAATATTTCTTTTTGTTACCTAAAACTTATCTACTGCAAGTTCAGTTTTTCAATAATACTTAAACATTCACTTTTCCACCCTTGCTGCAAAAATATTTCAAGACTAAATTTGTGTCGCAGTAACATTGTTCTTCCTTTAACACATTTGTGTTCTCCTACACTAAGAACAAAATTTATGCCTTATTTCAATTCTGGTTTTACAAAGATACTTCTATATTTCTACCATTGGGTGACAAACTATAACCCTTACAACATAGAACAATCTGGTCCATTAAATTACTGCCCAGTGCCCAATCACTGCACCCCCATGATCATACATTGATACATCGGCCGTTTGCGCTATCATGTCGGCTACACCCATTGCCACTTATATATGCAATTTCACACAA
Source organism: Allium cepa (assembly GCA_030765085.1). NCBI lineage: Eukaryota > Viridiplantae > Streptophyta > Magnoliopsida > Asparagales > Amaryllidaceae > Allium > Allium cepa. The sequence continues at coordinate 345,981,798 of CM060928.1, read as the reverse complement.
TGATTAATCTAACTCCTCACACATTTTGTATTAAATTTCCTAACCCCTTATTCATTCATCAATATACCAACTTTTGTACAATCCATGCTGACCTAGGCACACAATTACACCATAAATGCAAAAAAATGGGGTTACAACGTTTTTGTAACCAATAGTACACTCCATCAACCAACCTCTACCAATCGTCATAACGACGACGACAAGCACTTCGAGCGAAGAATTAAGGTACTCCTCGCATTATTATGGTTACCAGACCATAACACTTTTTTTCCCTCTCTTACAAATATCTTTATTTACCTTTTTATGCAAAAATTAATTCCCAATCGGGTCATGGTGCATCCATGGACAGATATCTCCAACCCCCTACTTTATAATTGAAATTCCTCTAACCATCAATATTTCAACAGTTCTCACAAGCTCATTGCAATAATGCCACATACAGGTTGACAAACACGTAATACTACTACAATCCATTTTAGGCTCTAAAGGAATCCAAGTGGACATATCACCACTGATTGTTCTGCACTCCAACCTACATATATCGTCAACATAGCAATAAAAATTATGCCATTTCATTCTTCTACTTTATCTAACATCTGTTAAACTCCAGGCACCGTGAGAACTAGTTGCTGCAATTGACCGACACATGATTGAAAAAAGATTTCTTCAACAATTAAAGCAAATAACTTGCTCTCCAAAGGTACGATGCAAATAACACCCTACATGTATGTTCACTGACAATCCATTCCCTACAGCACACACTACCCTTACAACATTTTCTGAGTAGGTTCGAAAATACATGTGCTCGCAACGAGATTTGGAACAAAAAATCAACAAGCTTGAAAATTATATTCCATTTCACACCGCTTCAACACCTAACTGCCCCAACAAGGTAATTCAAGTAAGAAAGTAACAATTATCTGCAATCATATTTAATTAAATATCGTTTCTTTATCTCTAAACAGGTAATTGTACGGATAACCAACTCAATTGGTGGTGTGTACATTACTAGCGAAGACTTGCTAAATGTCTTGCGCGCCTATGCCTTCAACAACGAACCTTGCGCCATCGACCAAATTACACATGCATCCAATTTCAAACATAGGTACAGTCAAAATTACCAATATGATTAACATAGATAATATTATTGTCCTATTAAATTTAACGTCTATTTTTTTGCCCACGTTAATTGAGATAAGATTATTTTTGCAGAGAAATATACAAAATATTCACTGTATTGTCCCAACCTTTTCGTTGATTTTACTTCATATCCTACAAAATCAATACATTGTCGACTACCTTAGCATTAGATACATGGAAAATTAAGAAACCATATACATACATATACATATACATACACATACACATACATACACGTATACACATACATACACATACACACACACATACACATATACATATACACACACATACATACACACACATACGTATACATACATACATACATACATACATATATACATACATACATACATACACACACACACACACAGATATATATATATATATATATATATATATATATATATATATATATATATATGAAAAAACATACACACTAGGGTGTAATGCACATAATTCAAAGAACATACACTGCAAAAACCTATCAGCCAACATACCACTCCTATAAATGACTACTGTACAACAAATTAGAAGATGAATTCAACAGGTATTCTATGCTGTAATTATCAATTTTTTCTTATTAAGGTTAACACCCAACATACACCCGCTGTAATAGACTGATGTACAACAACATAGGCCGTAAATAATAGTATAGCTTACTTTACTACATTCGATTACTACCTTGCTACTATATTCTGCTTCTTGCTGCATACAATAATGGACCAGTATTCTGTCTTGACTGTAATACTGACAATAATACAGCTGTGCACAGGACTAGCTCAAGCAGCATCTTCTGAACTGATTAGGATAAGAAAAGTTCTTGGGACAGATTCAACACAAAGGAGAAAATGCTACGGCGTTTAGTGAAGGCAGACTACTAGGGAAAAAATGTGGTATACCAATTTTTAAGGATCTTCAGCAAACACTTTTTTTCTCTTGGCTTTTTTCAAGCTATATTTGAACTGCTATATGTGTTATGAATAAATATTTATGTACTTCTGTTACTGTGAAATCGAACTTTATTGTAAAATGACATTGTAGCTATTCTAACCATACAAATTTGTAGCTCGCACTATCCCTTTTTACAACGACCAGCTGTACTATATCTATTTCTGTGAGTAAGTTTTTTCCCTCTTCGCATATTACTTTCGCTATTCTTTCAAGATCAGGCGACAACAAGTCCACTGTATGTTAAATACAATATCCGTGCATGGAATTCAGTTGGTATACGTATTGTCCTGCTGTCTTTGTATATGTCCTTCCAATTTAGCCTTCAAACAATATGCTGTGCAGTTGCAAGCTATCAAATATACGACTATATCCACATACAAAAATCATCGATTTAATGCAGGATAACAACCGGTGCCAACGTCTGATGCGTTTGTCCGACACCGCAACCATGAAATGTACTATGCAAATTTTATTTACTTATATTGTGCACTTCCATGTGCAAAGCACGGGTTCACACTAGTACATATGTATGTATGTATGGTTTCGAAAATGCATATGATTTTAAGTGTATATGATTTCAGGTATATATGGTTTTGAATCTACGTCGTTTTGAAATATATATATATATATGCAGCCTAGAGTCAGATTTTCAGATAATCAGATAGTAGGTATAGCTTTTGGCAATCTTTGAAGTCTTCGGTTTGGCGTATCGCATTGTGTTTCAAGTTCAGCATGATAGGATTTTAGCTTTTGGATTGGGCTTTTGCAATGGAGCTTTGAAGATGGGATGCAATCTATGGCGCTGTTTTGGTAGTCCAAGCAAGTTAAAGTTATGTTTTTGCCGTTGTGTTCCACTGTGGTATATGTATATTTGCTCTGATGTTGGATAAATTGTTGTAGAGATGTTGTATTCATGAGTTGTATCAATGATATATTTATTTTTCCTTCCAACTGTGTTGTTGTACTTAATGTGCTATAAGCTCCGACGAACCAGACTCAACGTTTCTGCGGCATTCGAATACGGGAGATGTATTTGGGTGTTGATTTTGAAAGTGGAGTCAGGATATGGTTTCGTATTATATCAAAAAGTTTCGAATGTCGAGTTTCATGCATGGCAAGAGATTTCTAGAAAATATTAAGTTTGAAGCTAGTAGCATGATGAAGATGTAGTGCATAGGGCAATATATTTTTTGTAAAATTTAATAACAATAAGAGTACAATATAGGGTCCTTGAGCATGCTTGTAGGTCACGAACAAAAGTTTCTTACATACACCAATTGTACAGTGTAGTACATATTCACATGCCCTTTATTGTCAACTTAGACAAGCACAAAGTTAAGTATAAAATAGGTTAGCAAGCACTGAATCATCAAGCATCAACGGTTTAAGAGCAGTGGTTTTCTAAGTTAAATGACTTTTCTAATAACGTGGGACATTTTAGTACACAAATATTTATTCCAATTCTCTTTACATTACTTTCAAACAAATTTTTGTAAAATTGAATTTTTAATTTTCCATGACACTCTGTTTTTAATATTTAGAGGCATGTAGTCACATAAATATTGAAATCATAATCGCTTTTTGTATAAGAGAAAAGTTTTCATTTGTGATAACTAATTATCTACATGATATTGATTTAAAAAGGAAATATATAGAAACATTCATTGTAAGCATTATAACATGCGTTTGACAATAATATTTGTGCCAAATATGGACCTCATTTTTCGTTATGTCCAAGTATGTGGATTTTAGTAGTCTGCTTGTTCTGTCGTTAGCCAAAAAATTTCTTGTTAGCCCTTGAATTTATTTTCCAACTATTAATGCATCTTTAATGTGTTAATAGTACATGGTGAGTTATTTCGTAAGATGACATGAAAGCTCTATAAGGGGAAAATTCAAGAAGAGAAGTAGTTTTTGCAACTTAAAATTCTGATTTCAGCCAAATCATGAAGTTTTATGGTGATTTCCCATAATGGACCAACTCTACTCATAGAAATTTCTAATTTGATTTGTTTGTACTTGAAATTCACCATGTATTAATATAAAAATTAAGTTTCTTTATACGTTGAAACAAAGACTAATCTACTATGAGAAGACACTCCAAAAACTCTGGATTTTCTTGTCAAATCGTAACGAGAATCTCCGTTATCAGAGAATTTCTAGGTTTCTTACATCAGAAGGATGATTTTTTTATGTATCAGATGAATTTTTGGTCTTTTTACTACTAGATGGTTTTTAATATTAAATGAAACTCTGGTTCTCTTATTACCAGTGTGATTTTTGGATTTCTTAAATCAGATAGATCTTTGGTCCTCTTATAATTACCAAACGATTTTTCGATCTTCTATGCTTGATGGATTCCTATCTTCTTATTAATAGTAGATGGATTTTTCAGTCTTCTATATCAGATGGTTTACCTATCTTCTATTAAGCAAATTTCTAGGGTAAATGATCCTTTGTCTCAAGGCCTGGATACATATACAATAATGGATTTATTTATGGACTTTTGGGTCATTATTGACTCACCGTTACAAGCCAATTTTCGAAGAAAGGTTAGTATTCAAATCCTCTTAAAAGAAAAGACTCTTAAAGAAAAGTGTGCTCTTATCTATAAAGTCTATCAGTTCATGGATCATGACGTTTTAGTTACAAACTAGACATTCCTTTCTGATAAGAAAAATCTTAAGTGGTACAATTATACATATCATACCAAGGTGAAGCAATATTTACCTATATATATATAAATGAGTTTTATTGCAAAAGCTTTATCAAAAGCATCTTTGAGAAAATATTTTAAGAAATAATTAATATTAACCCATGGATCGGGGAAAGCACTAACATATCTATTTTAAAGATGGTTCACAAAATCTTTGAAAGTATGTTATTTAGCATCGATAATCACCTATAAAAGGTTTTGATCTAAAAATGTGTTGACAAGAACATTTTCAAAGTTTTTAGAAATAATCGAAAAAAAGATACTTATTAGCACCGCTAAAATCCTTACCAGAAGACTCTATTCTTGATTAAAAGAATATTGGTTCGTGAATCATTATCACCAGTGTCTTATTTGAGATTTGCACTTCTATTATGAGATTTGCACCAAAGAATACTCTTCCTGGTAGCAACACTAAGAAGGGCCTTCTCCATAAAAGAATTTAAATAGCTAAAAAATTTTTTAGCTCAAAACCCAAACCAACAAAAAGTGTTTTATAAAAGAAAGTTCGATCTTTAGGAAATATTTCTTGATTTATTGAAGAAGTTCTTTTTCGAAAAACAATTCCTCCTTCCAAAAGGGAAATTTCTTATTAAAAAAGTTGAAGTTTTAGTTTTCAAATGATTTTAGCTATTCATTTGGATTCATCATGCCTTTTTTAGGGTACTTATAACATTTCATTATCGAGCGGTGGCCTTATCGAAGTTTAATACTAAAGTATAATGGGGGTGGCATTGCCAGAACCCATTTGAGAAGTTACCTTTAGTTGTAGAGTTGTCATTTCACACCGTGTAGTTTTTATGTTATGATACTGTTACCTGCCAAGCATGTTGGCAACTCCTTTATTTTTGTTGAAATATATATGTACATGCATGCTCTCCTCTATTTTAGAGGATCACACATTTCTCTCAAAAAAGTTTTGGTTTTTAAAAGAGTTTCTATAAATATATCAATTGGCTAAGAAGTTATGAAATTTTTTTAACAAACAATTTTTACAAAGACTTCCTTTGGACTAGCGGGTAAAAGTCATAATGGGAAAAGCCTTCAACCCTATTTAATCCAGTAGAAGGGGAGAATCTTATCCTTATATGGAAGTTTTCAAGCAAGCACTAAGCTTCATTTCAATAAGAGAAGAGAATGGAATTCGACTTCCGGTGTACTATATTAGCAAAATGCTCAAAAATGTGGAAATTAGATGTTCGATAATGAAATTCAGTTTGAAAGTGAAGAATTCATCAGATTCTGTGATAAGAAAAGAATAGTTAAAAGTTTTGCATCCATAGCTCATCCTACAGCTAGTAGAGCTATTAAAGCAACCAATAAAACCATTAAAAATATTCTTAAGAAGCGATTAGACAGAGCGAAAGGAAATTAGGTAGAAGAACAACTGCTAGTGCTCTAGGCATATAAAACTTTTACTAAAACTGCAATAGGACATACTCCTTTTTCTTATAGATGTGAAGCCATGTTTCTAATTAAAGTTCCATCTCATCAAAAAATTGCATATGCATTTGATCCTAATTAAGAATTGAGAAAAGAATCCTTAGATTTAATCAATGAGTTAAGAGATAAAGCTGCCATACGAATGACCAAATATCAACAAAAATAAGAAGATATTATAGTGCCAAAGTAAAAGGAAGACCATTTCAAAAAAAATGAAGATTTAGTACTCCAAAAAGTCATGGAAAAAACCATAAATCCATCAGATAGATTTCTTGGACCGAATTGGGAAAGTCCTCTTGTTATTCATGAAGTAATTCCACCATAGACTTACCGATGATGCTAAACTAATGAAAACGTAATAATGGGAACTTGGAATGCTGAACATTTAAAGCGTTGCTTCCACACAGTGGATGAATAAAGAAAATTAAGACAAGCATATCTACGAGATGGATCAGTAAATGAAAGAAAGAAACTAAAAATAAAAGCCTAAATCACTACCAAGATGGTAATAAGCGGCGAAAGAAAGCCTTTGATCCCGCCACAAAGGCCTAGTCAAAGCACCTTCTAAAGGGATGTCAGAGTAAGCCTTTGGTCCCGCCTAAGATGGCCTGACTAAAGCATTGCAAGCCTTCAATCCAGTCTATGTGGCCTAGCTGAAATGCCTCCTAGAGGAAGGATGGAGTAAGCTTTTGGTCTCGCCATAGCTGATCATACCAAAGCATTGAGCCAGCCTTCATTTCCACCTATAAGACATGACTGAATCCCCTCCTTAAGAGAGGATGGGTAAGACTTTGGTTCTGCTTAAGACAACCTACCAAACACACCGACCAAAACCTGAATCATTACATAAGATGGCAAAAAGGGATTCAGTTAAAGCTTAAATCATCACCGAAATGAGTGATAAGGGGCAATACCTAAATCATTGCTTAAAATTGCAACAAAGGGCTCAATCAAAGCCTCAATCATCACCAAAGAGAGTGATAAAGGGCAAAACCTAAATCATTGCCTAAGATGCACAATAGGGGGTTCAATCAAAACCTAAATCATCACCAAAGAGAGTGATAAGGGGCAAAACCTAAATAAATACCTAGAGATGGTGATAAGGGGTTTGATCAAAGCCTGAATCATTACCTAAAAATGGTAATAATGGACTCAATCAAAGCTTAAATAACTACCAAAGATGGTAGTAAGGAGCGAAAGGTTAAGAAACTTAAATCACTACCTAGATGGTAGTTAGGAGCAAGAAAGTAAAGAGATTAAATCACTACCAAAGATGGTAGTAAGAAACGAAGAAGTCCAAATCCCCAAGAGTAGCATAAATAATCAATCAAAGTCTAAACCCTTACCGAGGGAGTAAGAAGGGACGAAGAAGTCCAAACGCCCAAAGAAGAAGCAAAAAGATTCAATCAAAGCTTAAATCACTACCGAAGATGGTAGTAGGAGATGAAAAAGTAAAGAGATTAAATCACTACCGAAGATGGTAGTAAGAAATGGAAAAAGAAGCTTAACCACTACTGAAGAAGGTAATAAGAAGCGAAAAAGCAAAGAGGTTGAATCACTACCAAAGATGATAGTAAGAAATGAAAGAGTACGAAGCCTAAATCACTACCCAAGATGGTGATAAGGAGTCATTCATAACCTAAATTCTTACTAGAAAGGTAAGAATAGATGAAAAGGAAATCAAGCAGAGCATAAATAATAGAAGGAGTAACCTAGTATAAAGAAGTCAGTATAATTACCCAATAGGGAAAGTACTAAATCCATGATTGAAAACATAGTCACCCAGTTTGGGATACCATGTGATAATCTAATAGCAAGAATGACCGAACGGTTGAATAACAAGAACGCTTGAATATTAATAAAAATATTAGGAGAAATCGATATCAACATAATTGGCACGAAAAGTTGGTATATAATAGAAACCTATGCTCGGATTCCAAATAACTAATTGAGGAGATCAATATAATGGGTGTATGCACTGAGGTGACCAGGTGCATCCAAAATGATTTTCAAACCATTTTGAATTCAAACCCAGAAGACATCCAAAAAAGGTGTGAATAACAAGCAAACAAAGAAAGTCCATGATGTATTCTATGGAAAACTAATTGGATATGTCCTTAAAGTAAGATAAAATAACCTAACGGCCGTGGTTAGAACATGAAATATGACAATGGGGTTAAGAACTCCACCAATTGATGAAAGAACAGGAAGAATTATCTCACGACAACCCCATCATATTTAGGTAAAATCTCTAACCTCGAAGGGTTCTTAGAAAGTGTTCATCTTTCGAAAAATCATTTTCAAGGTCACTTTTCTAAGAAAATCCAATAGCTGGTTTATCTTACCAATCTACGTATAGTTATTTTTTATAGATACCCTAATTGGGAGCCTTTTATTCAAAGGGACAACAAAAATGCTTGTGATATATGAGATATCTGGTATCTTAAAGATGGAGTATAATTTCTACAAACTTAAGAAGTATTTTTCCTCCATATATATTTTTGATAAATTTCAAAGGCTTTTTCCAAATATCGCTCTTCAACTTTTTAATAGAAGCTTTATAATACGAAACTTCTAATTTTCATAAGAAGAATGAAAAGGAGGATTGAAAAAGAAAAGTTATAAAAAATAAAAAAGTTGTAAAATTATATGTACAAAAAAGAAAGGAAGCATTACTTTGTTCAAGAAAAGAAGCTTAAATGCAAAAATGATTCAAGCCAAAAGGAGAAAGTCGGATCATGAAGATGGAGTCACGGCAAAAATGAGAATATTCCTAACATTTTGAAGTGATAAAGGTGTCAAGTGAGCTATTATCAATACAGGGGCTATTGGTAACACATCAAAGAAATTAATGGCAATGAAAAGGACACGATTGTTCGATTCATAGATGTACAAAATGAAAGGAATGAATCAAATTGATAGCGACTTCAAAATAAATGTCACCGAAGAAATAAAGGAAGAGAAAAAGTCTTTGGTTTACACTAAAGTGTAAAAAGCTTCTTTTATACAAGTAAAGTGGCAAATGTTATCAACATATTTTGTTAGAAGAAATAACAAATACTAAGAGGATGTTGAATACGACAACAATGTCATGAATCATCAATATGTGGTTAAGATTGTCACATATCAATAATAGGTTACCACATATTATCAACATAATCGATGCCAGAAATCAAGATGATGAATCTCTATGACAAGGGATGTCATCAGTCTAGAGAAGAAAACAAGTGCGGAGCTAGAAGAGATACCAAGATTTAACAATGCAATGGGGTATAGTAAATCTTCAATTTAATAAATATGTTGTATATCATCAAATTATGAAGGGTTTTGAACATCAATAAGCATACATATTGCCGCATATTAACAATAGGTTGCTGCATGCCAACGATGCACAAAAGGTTATCGCATATCACCAACATTTAGAAGGATGTCGAAAATCATCAATTTCCATGGAGATGTCGAAGCCATGCAAAGAGAAAGGATTAATATCATTACTATAAAAAGAGTACAATCAAATGAATAAAGAGGATTTAATGTATTTTCTCTAGTTAAGATTCAAAGGCAATACATTCCACCACACCCTCCTTAACACCACTTAGATAACGATCTATGTGAAGCATCCAACCTTAAGGAGATCATGAGAAGTGACACCATCAAAACCATCCATCTTGCCAAGTAATCAATCCATGCCAACTCACATCAATCAGTGGAAGAAAGCTTTACCTCCTTCCAACCACTATAAATAGAGACACATCCCCTCATGGATATGGTCCCTACTTCTTTCCTACTCTTAGCATAGATCACTTTTTGGACTAGAACTTTTCTAAGCTCTATAAAGAGCTTGAAAGCCACCTTAATGGCAAATGACCAATGCTGAAGAAGATAGTATGGATATATGAATAAAAGGACTTGGACGATTAGAAATTTGCTTATATTACTTGTTTCATAAAAGGCTTTGTTATTGAACATGTGATATAAATTCTACACATTGCTTATTGAATCCAGTGACAATAAATCAAGATTTATGGCATATTCTGACTTGCCTATTTACTATTGAACACATGATTTAAATTTCAAATAATTTTGTAATTATTTCAAAACCAAGGGGTATTATTGGAATTTCTTCGAATATGCCTCCTTTTACAATGTCTTGGGTGTTGAACTAATTTTTGGTTTAACAAAAATGGTTTTAACCTAGTTCAATGATGTGGAAAAATTATAGCAAAATAGTGCTATATGAGCACTTCGGGAAAAATACCTTATTTTTTGAATTGTTTAAAATAATTAAAATGTATTCTTGGGGTTCTCTCTTTATGATTTATAAGTACCCTAAGTATACTAACAATTATAAAAACATCATATCAAAAATCGATCGTTTAAATGCTCAAAACTAGCTGTAAAGTTGTTGCAAAATGACATTAAAATCAGGCCCATAACTTTAGATAACATTTATGAATTGTTGCCTTTGCTTCTGAAACATTTTTACCCGTTGCGAATTATTTAAATAGTATTTCCTGAAATGCGATTGTTTCAGTGCTTTGAATCGTTTTAAGGTATTTTATACATTTTTGCAACACATCATAAATGCCATATTTTCTATTTTATTAACTCTATTTGTTTTGAAACATTTCTAGACTATGATAGATACTTTTTACAACATTCTAAAAATGCAACCTTTATTGTTCAAACTTTAAATCATGTAAAAATCATATTTTAATTAAGTATTTTTTTCTAATATTTTTAGGGTAGTTTCTGAATTATACCAGAATGTTTGAAAATTAGTTTCAAGTTTAAATATATTTTTAATAATTATTTTTGAATTTTTGAAGAGACTTTTTGTAACGAACCAGATTTTTCGACCCTCGAAAATCGACACTAATACATCCATTGTATTACATGCCAAGTAATCTAATGCCTAGGGAAAAGAAAGAAGGAAAAACATATGAGAAAACTAAGTAACACAGAATCTCATAGCGAAATAAATAATCCATAATGTACCATAAATCTTTACACAAAAATGAAACTGTAATACATGTATATACAGACATCAATCAGAGTATACTGACATATTTTCGCCTAGACAATTATAAAATCTTGTCCTTACAATTGCTGATAACACAACAATGAATGCAGTGGAAAATAACCGTCTACGTGAATACATCTTTGGGCCTCCAACTCGTCTCTTGAGGCTCCAAGCATCTAAACCAATCTGTAATATACTTATCTGACTTGAGCATTAAAATAAAATAACACCCGAGTCAATCTGGAAAACCAGCGTGAGAAAACACACCCAACTTGAATTTTAAAGTTATATAAAAATCCTTGAAATCAAAAGGTACCTCGTAAGACCACGTCGCACATAAACACGGATGGGTTTTTACCTTATGATAACCAAAATCGTTTCTATAGAAAATCCATTTATATTATAATAATATCTAAAGGTGAAAATAATAATAATCAAGTTAATGTGATGCTCATGAGTGTACATTACAACAATAATAGGTGCATAATCGAAAATCGATAAGGCGTGTTCGTTAATTGTGTAGGATTTCCATGGAGGTCGCCTCAGTACTTCAAGGAACGGTCCTCTTATACAAGGATCAGAGATATTCTTCCGAAGTAGCATACATTCCTAGTGATGTACCATAGGAAAAACATAGCTGGTCTCACTAAGACCGAATGTGTCACCTTATGCATGCATAACAACTATAAGTGACATCTTGGAGGAGCCGAATACACCCTATAGTTATGCCAACCCAACTAACCATGCCTCCTATCTCTGGTTTTAGTCATTCCCGCTAATGAGGCTACGTCCGGCATTCTAGCTTACGCATTGCCCTTAAATAGATCATGGAATCAAACATGGATTCCAATACCCCAACGGGTCTCAAATCACACATAGATTCACACATCTCAATTAAATCTTGGAATCACACCCAAATTCCCATACCCCAACGAGTCTCGAAATCACACATGGATCCCAACATCTCAATATATCATGTATCTCCTCTACAGAACCGTATATGGTTTCCGGAGTGGTCACGGGTTTCGAATCATCTCTTACGAGTACACTCTTTCGTTTCCCGGGTGCTCCACAAAACCAAACGCTGATTTCTAAAATTCTCAATGTCGGTTCTTTAGAAAATAATCAAACAACACATAAGAGCCCTAACCATTTAAGTGAACGGATCTTCTTATCATTTGCCCTAGAAGAACGAAACGAGTTTATATGTACAGTATAGTGCCACCAATGGTAACTATACCATATAATTCATGTGTTTTCCCTAGATATTTCCAGAGTTAAAATCCTTCGGTGTTAAGTAAGGAATATTTCCGCACCATCAAAATTGAGAAGGATTACATATCAAGGCCAAGATTTGATAGTCGGTTATTTAGCAATCAAATAAACAAACATTCAAACAAAGATTTATTTAATAGATGGAAATAACAAGAGTTTAGCACATTGTGGCCACCAGCTCCTTTTAATAAATGCTTCATAAATAAAACCCACTTTATAAATTGCCAGTAAATTACAAAGATATACTCGCAAATCTCTATATTTCAACACTTAGAAATATCCATATACTTATCTCAACGGTATAAGTATATACACAAAATTTAGAAAGTTTTCTTTTGTTTGATTCTCTATGACCGTTTATAAATCATTTTATAAACCTCTGAAACCATTTATAATCCTATATCCAAAATTCCATCCCTTATAAGCTTCTTATACATTTAAAAAAACACTTATAAACCCATTATGAATCCATACCCCGTTTATAAACTTCTTTTATAAAACTACAAACCTATTTCTGAAATTTGTTTATAAATATCTAATCATTTATGAACTCTTCACTTTTAAATAACTTTTCCTTAATTCTTCAAAACCATTTTATAACACCTTTATAAAATCTAAGTCGTTCAAATATTATTTTGGGGTCTCATAAAAAATTATAAATAATTTAAAGTATTTTACATCGAACACCATTATATGACAATGATTATTAACACTAAAATTTATAAATTTTAAAACATCTTTAAAATGATAATTAATAACTTTAAAATATTGTTTGAAAACAAAAATAATTTACCTTTACCATTTTCATAAATAATAATTTATTTTAAAACCTTGTTAATAATCCTTAATATTATTTCCAAACCATAATTATTCCTAAATAATTAACCTTATCACATTTGATAATTCTTTAAATCCATATTACTATTGACAATTCACTTTAAAACAATACCAATATAATTAAATAACCTTAAATTCTTATTAGTATAATTAATTAACTTTAAAACTGCACTAATATAATTAAATACTTTTTAAACAATATTAATTTAATTAAACACTTTAAAACAATATTATTGTAATAAAATAACTATAGAACAATATTAATATAATTGAATAACTTAAAAATAATATTATTAAAAATAAATAAATAAATCCTTAGAACAAAACATTTCCTAAATCCGGTTTCAGATTTAAAAATCATTTCTTGTCTTTTAAAACCAATTCCGATTTAGTGGTAATTTATAGTATTTTTGAAATACTAATTTGAGGCCAATAGCCACCAAATACTTAACCAATATCTATATGGATTCTTTATCACTTCAAGGTTTTAATTTCAACATATAACGATGTTATAACCATAACATCCACAATCATATTTACCATTCAACAATCCATATAAAGGAAATATTTTTGAAACAATATAATTCAATAGTAGCGAGGAATCCTGTTGGATCCCTCCAACCTGTTTTTCCCTACACACAAATGTTAGATAATCGTAAAATATAAATCAACCACTTCAAGGCGGGATTTTTATACAAAGGGTCATCCGTTCTTACATGGGAATGCAGTAGGATCTGATCTACTCCAATAGGCGGAAATATATCTAATCCAACTAATAGATATAATAATTTATCCAAACAATCATTAAACAATTTTAAACAACTATATACTATACCGGTTAACCAAAAAGGTGAGATTAACTCACCAAAATTTTCTGTTATCGCTGAGGCGTTCCGGTTTGGAACTAAAATTGAACGACGTCCGATTTTAGCCCAATATTCAACAGTCTCTAAATCCATCCAAACAAGTTTCATCGTGAAGTTTTCGTCATTACGAGCGTAATACAAAAAGTTTCATCTCGATCGGACCTCGTATGAGAGAGATGTGAATCATGTAAGTTATCGATGCAATTTAATTAAAAATAACTATACCAATCACAACTTCAATTTAATTACAATAATACCCCTAATCCATCTTCCTCAATTCTGATACCCGCCTGTACATGTCCCTCTTCCAACCCTGCACACTTCACCTCGACATAGAGCACCACATCATGGATCATCAATCTGATACCTCCGTTAAACTCTTCATCGCTCTCTCCCTCAGATCATTCCTAAGAATCAACGATCGATGTCCTTAAAAAAATCATGACACCCCCACCTTTTCCTCACCTATGCTCAGGATAGGTTTCTCTAGGAGCAGCTATGACCTCCGACATTCCTTCCCTACATGCCAAACGACCCCACGAATCTAAATACGAGCCCTAATTCTTGAATCGGTGATCAGGATTTTCTAAAACTCTAAACCATGCTTGCAAAACCCAATGCCTTCACCATTGAGCTCTTCTAACCATCGTCGCACCTTCCAAAAATCACTATAGTGTGAAGCCCTCGTCGAAAGAAGGAATTTAAAATTTGTTTTGGATTTTTTTAATTAAGTAACTTTTAGAAATAAATTTTTGAATCATCTTTTTTTTCTTTCTTCTTCTGGAATGAAGCACGACATTTTATAGGGGAATATTCAATTAGGCATGTAGGGGAGGAATGATAAAAACGATATAGGGTTTAGGTTGATGTGAAAGGTCAACAGTGTATGGTTAAATCGAAGAAAATATATAATTAAAAATTCAAAATATCTAACTATATAATTTTGGACTCCAATCGAGGCGTGCTGCATGGTGTTCTATATGTTATACCCCCATTTCGAATGCAGTGGAACATTTCTGGATCTGTTTTGATCGTAGGCAGAAGATAGCATTTTGAACCCAATTTATTATATTAAATTTTAATAAAAATTTCAACGTGTTTCTATTCTGTACGACCAAATGATCGTCCAATCATTACAAAACTTGACGGCGTATTACAATTCATTATTATGGACCCAATGATACTACTTTCATCGAAATCCGTGACAGTGCCCGAGAGGCTATATTTATATGTTATTTAAAACAAGTTATTTTCAAAATCGAATAAATCCAATTTAAAATTTTAATTATCTTCATTCTTATTAAATAGGAATTTAATTAGCTTTTAATCGTTTTTATCCAAATAAAAATCCAAGATTCAATTATTTTAATAATATCAATTATTAAACTTAGCAATTAAATTATTAATAAATCGCTATATTTGAAATTCAGGTCATTTAATTTATAAAATCAAATTTTCAATATTTAATTTTAATTAAACATTATAATTTCAAATAACTAAAATTCTAACCCGTTACATTCTTCCCTCCTTAAAAGAATTTTGTCCTCGTTGTCAAGATAGGAAAAATGCCCAAACCCATTTCTTTCTAAAACCAATTAGTTGAAATTACTTACCAAATCCTTTTTAGTCTTTAACCCTCCAACGTCAATTTATTGAAACCTTGTTATTACTTTTACCAAGTTTTCGAATTTATTCATAGATCCCAACTAATATTATCCATTCAATCATTTCAAGTTGTAATCCAAAATCAAATTTTAGTTATTAAAAAATTTCTTCATAATTTCTAACTCTTTAAATCTTCGATTTTTTTTACCTGCGTGTCTTTTGCGTGGCTCGATCAGAATAACCACAAATTACTGTACAGGCCAAACCAGCAAAAGAAACTAAAAGCCAAGTGGCTCAACCATAAAATCATAATATTCAAACAATAATTTAAACATGTACCTCTTTGTTAGGCAATCCAATTTTACTTATGAAACCAAAGGCATCAAGTTAGCTCTTGCTTTTATATATCTACATCTTATTTACCAATGATATCCAATCATATAGTTCATAATTATTTTATGTTTTGTTTTCCAATTTTCAACATTTGTTTTACTTAAGCTCGTACGATGTATATATATATCATCCGTACGCAATATCAAATCTTATCGCTCGCTCGATCATATAATTTCATTTCCGAACTAGTATTGTTCACATGACCACTCTAATATGGACTCAAATCCGGTTCCTTTGTTAGAAACTGCCATTCTCCTTGCATAGCCATACACTATGACAAGGAATTCTAGAATCAATCAAAAATCCATATCCATTGTTCGCCGTCGAGAATCAAGTGAAAAATCCCAACTCGGATCGATATAAATTATCTCGAAATTCTGTGCTCGAATCTCGATCCAACTGTTATGCGAATAAAATAATATACGTACAACTTACGTATTTACTTCCATTTTCTAAGCTACACCAAATTTCTTTTATTCACCTTTATCCTGTCCTCATTTATTTTATCCACAATCAATTGATCTTCATTCAATTATCCACATTCACTTATTACTTAGTATATTCTTTTCAATACTAATTATCTCTTAAAAATTATTCCATCAAATTTTCTTAAGTCTATTACAAACATTTTATACAAAAGTTCTTATGTTTCTTACCACTCCCCAACTTAAGTCCTTATCCATTTCTAACCAAATTCAATTTCATTCTCCAATTTCAACATTTGATTTTATCAATCAACATTCCAAACCATATCTAATTCACTAATTAATTTAACTGGCTCAATTTATCAATTATTTCAAATCTCAATCATTTCATTTCCAAAAATTATTTTATTTAGCCTAACTTAGGCTAAATTTTCAAAATTCACTTTATTTAACTTAATTTAAGTTAAATTTCATTCCATAGATATGTTTCAAGTTTACTTTTCTTGCATTCACATTCAAAAATTTAGAACATTGCTTTTAACTTGCTAATTTTCAAATTTTATAAGTTATCAAACTTATTTTCTCATATTTTCAATAAAAAATTTAAATGAAAATCCCAGAGTTTAAACAACTTGTTCTTAAGTATTTCAAATTATATTTGAAATCATATATATACATAATCCCCATGGTAAATCAAATCGTTCTTTTGAATTTGAAAATCAAAACTAGCTTTACCAAAATAAAACTCCAAATGGTAGCGATTCCTCTCTTGGAAACTCGAAAATAAATATCAATGATGCTGCAGTCATCACTGAAATTACTTTCCAGTGACTGAAGTAAGTTCTGTGCTTTTATTCCCTTTGAAACCCTTTTAAAAAAAATATTTCCATTCAAAAATATTTTCCAAATAACACTATTACTATTTTCCAAAAGTTTGAAAAATTATTTCCAAAATCAACGGAATTTAAATTCTCAAATTTACAGTTTTTAAATCTTTTTTATAAACTACTTTTATAATATACTTCTGAATTTCCATTTCCTTTCAACTTATAAATCACATTTATGAATCATATATTTATATAATTCCATTTTGGTTATATAAAATCACTTTATAACTGTTAATCTTGTTCACATCATAGTATCAACCTTTATTCGATAATAAACAATTATCAACAAATGATTATAATCAAATATTATCATTCTCTAACAACCAAGCACACCATATATACCATAATAATTTTATAAAAAAATTATTTCTTTATATATATCAAAAATATAATTAGGGAATAATTATTTCATTTACCCAATTTAAGAACTATACCATGTTGAATTGCTCTACTCAATTGTTTAGGGATTCCTATCAATAATTGTAATTACTCTTATTGATAAGAATCCACAAGCCACTCAACAGATCAACAAAAAAAATACAAATAATTTTTCACATCAGTAACAATTATGCGCTCATATAAACAATTCCATGGTGCTATTGACCCTATCTCTAATGAGTTACCACACCAAAGCCAAGGTTCTCGCTTAACCTTAAGCTCTGGTACCAAATTGAATGAATCGGGTTTTTTGACCCTTGAAAATTGAACCTAATACATCCATTGTATCACATACCGGGCAATCGAATGCAGGGAGACCCGATTGTTAGGGAAAAGAAAGAAGGAAGAAGATAAAAAGAAAACCAAATAACACAAAATCTCACAACATAACAAATAATCTATAATATACGATAAATCTTTACACAAAAACAAAAATGTAATACACACATATATAGACATCAATCAGAGTATACTAACATGTTTCGGCCTTGATAGTTATAACAGCCTGTCCTTACAAATAGCGATAAGACAACAATGAATACAACGGAAAATAACCGTCTATGTGAATACATCTCTGTGCCTCCAACTCGTTTCTTGAAGCTCCAAGCATCCAAACCAATCAGTAATATACTCCGTCTGACTCGAGCATTATGATAAAATAACACCCGAGTCATTCCAGAAAACCAGCATGAGAAAACACACCCAACTTGAATTTTAAAGTTATATAAAAATCCTTGAAATCAACAGGTATCTCGTAAGATCACGGTGCACATAAACACAGACGGGTTTTTACCTTACGATAACCAAAACCATTTCTTTAGAAAATCCATTTATATTATAATAATGTCTAAAGGCGAAAATAATAATAATCAAGTAGTTGTGATGCTCGTGAGTGTACATCACAACAATACTAGGTATATAATCGAAAATCGATAAGGCACGTTCACTAATTGTGTAAGATTTCCATGGAGGCGGCCTCAGTATTTCGAGGAACGGTCCTCCTACGCAAGGATCAGAGACATCCTTCCGAAGCAGCATACATCCCTAGTGATGTACTATAGAAAAAACATAGCTGGTCTTGCTAAGACCGAGTGCATCGCCCCATGCATGCTTAACAACTATAAGTGACATCTAGGAGGAGTCGACTACACCTTATGGGTTTGCCAACCCTACTGGACATGCCTCCTATCTCTGGTTTTAGTCATTCCCGCCAATGAGACTACATCTAGCATTCCAGCTTACGCACTGCCCCCAAATAGGTCAGGGAATCCCATATGGATTCCAATTGTGATGTCCCGGAAATTTGAGGCAATAATTATTTAATAATTTCATTGATAATTATTTTAAAAATGTGAAATATTGTTTTAATAATTTAATTTAAACTGGAAATCTCTTTTGGAAATTAATAATTATTTAGTTTGTTAAATAATTATCTTTTCAAAGATTAAAAATATTTATAATGTATAAATGTTTATACATTGTAAATAGAAGATTTGGTTTTAATTTTTTTTTTATATGTAATAAAGAATATTTTCTAATTATTTTATATAAATGAATAGTTTGTATATTGATTAATTTGATTTAAATTAGTATTGTAAAATTTTCTCAAGTTTGTTTTAAAAATCTTTCTTTTATCTTTGTTAAAAAGTAAGTATGTATTTATTTTGTTTTTAAAATAAATATAGTTTAAATTTCATTTTATAATAAAGGTTTATTTTGTTTTGTTTTATTTTAAAATCTTATTTTCTTTTGAAATTTAGTTTCATATAGAATATTATTTTAAAAAGAATTAAACAAACATTAATATGTAAGTGTATAGTTTTATAAAAAGCTTATATGTATTTAATTAAAAGCTAATGTTAATAAATCACTTTGAACTTGCTAAAACAAAGTAGAAATGTTTCAAGATAAATTCAAATACATTTAGTAATTTAAAATTCTCTTTTATATATTAACATGCATATGTGTTAACTTTTTAAACATAAGTTGACACTTGTAAATTCATTTCATCTTAATACAACATGTGGCATTGATTTTTAAATCTCATTGTTTAAATTATATTGATAAGAAAATGTAACAAAAGCATTTGGATTAAAACATTTTCTCATTTGAAAGATCTGAAAATCAAATTTCAGAAATTCTAAAAACAATCTTCAAGCTTGCAAATAAATTTCTGCAAACCATCTTCAATCAAATTCACAAATCTGCAAATAACAAATCAAATTTAGAAAATGCCAATCTTCAAAACAAATCAATTGCTGCATACAAGCAACTTCAATCAAATCTGCAAACCTATCAACTTCAAATTTCTGCAAATCAATTCCTTCAAATCTAAATTCTGTGAGATTCAACCTCAACTATCTGCATGTTAAGTTACAACAAATCTGCAAATCTGAGCATTAGAATGGGTCTGCATGTAATCTTCATCAACAAGTAATGGCATCAAGAAACTCAGCAATCAAAATACAAGTAAAGCAACTTCAATTTCAAACCTGCACCCAGATTTCAAATGCAGTTTCAAGTCAGGGTCCTGGGATTGAAATCTCCAGCAAAAATTGTTCTCTGCATTCTTCAAATTTATGGTGAGTAAGCTTCTTATCTTTTAAAAACAGTTTTCTTTAAATATCAAAATCAAACATAAATCAAAGAACTTATGTTTTTAATTCACAGAAAGCAAACTGTTTTAACAAAACTGTTCTGTTTGTTTTAAAATGAAATAAGTAACTTCACATACACAAAATTTGTGACACCTGAGTATATGAGGTGAAAATAAATAAATGATGTGGTGATTACAAACTCATGAATGATATGTGTGTATAGGAATGAATTTGCTTATATGTTTTTTTTTTTTTCCTTATTTCTGGGATCTGCATACCTAGTTGGTTGTGAATTGAGATGTTTTCTTAAATAGTAAAGCATTATTATTTGAATTGTTGCTGTTACTAAACTTGTGTGTAACAAAGTATGTTAGTTAGTATAAATGTAGGTTCTGGGAAAAAAAAAAAATCATGAATTAGTTAAAAAAATGTTAAAATCTAAAACCTGTTACCTCTGTAATAACTATAGCAGTGAGTATATTTTCAAATAAGAATTGGGATACAAACATCATTAATTATTATAAAAAAGATTATAACATTGATGTATGTTAGAAATAAGGAAGTATAAAACAAGTTTTTTTTTAGTTAACTGTGTAAATGTGCATTTCTGTTTGAAACAGAAAGTGGAAACTTGAATTAATCTGTTAAGCTAGTGGATATTGAGTGTTTAGGTTCTTCATGCTAGTGGTATATTGAGGTTAGAATGGAGTAAATTGGGTGATATATGATCAGAGAAAGAGGGGAGTTAGGAATTGAGTTCTTTTCAGATTTCAGAACCTTGTTTAAATGTGCAGTTCTTAGTATATTCCCATGCTCTCTGTTGCTTCAAGTTATTTGTGGCTTTGGGAATTTGTAGAGGGGATGTAAGGGAAGAGATATTCAAGGGTGTGTCGATGATGGTGGCTGGAGGTGGTGTTTCTAGGTGATTGACAAGGGGTCTTTGTTGCAATGTGTACTCAGGGGATTATTAGTTGTGTGCAGGTTGTTGACTCGGGGAATACTCGGGTAGATTTGCTTTTTACTCGAAGCAATGGGTGAAGAAACTCGAAGCAAACAATAGGTTGCTCGGGTAGGTTAGCTTCAGGTTTCAAAATCTGAGAGTATTTGCTGTTTTTTTTTAGAATTTGAATGGAGTTCAAATTCTAGTGTAGGGTTTGATTCATATATATGTTGATATTGAATTCAATAGAGTTTGAATTCAAAGTTTTTAAAAATTGAAATATCTTAAAATAAGTTTAAATTTGGTTTTAAATAAATATAAAAAAATGGTTACAGGTTCAAATCCTGTAGTTTGCAGTTTTCATAAAATTGAATGAAATTATAATTTAAAGATCTTAATTTGATTTAAATATAAGTTAAGTCTGAATTCAAATGGAGTTTTGAGTTCAAGGTTTTAAAAATGAAATTTTTAAATTTAATCAAGATTTAAATTCAGTTTTAAATCAAAAATTAAAACAGTTCCAGGTTTTTAAACCAGTGAGTTTTGCAATTTTCAGATTTCTTGAATGAAACTCATATTTTAAGTTTGCAACTTGATTCAAGTGGAAGATGGATCTGCATTCAAATAAAATTTGAAATCCAAAGTTTTAAAAAATGAAAATCTTAAATTTAACAAGATTTAAACTCAGTTTTGAATCAAGTTTAAAACTGTTGCAGGATTACTTCAAAAACCTGACTTCTAATCCAAAACATGTTTGTAAGATTTTAAATTATGAACAAATTTAAAAGTATTAAGCAAGATTTAAATTTGTTTGGAAATCAAGTTAAAAACATTTTTTTCAGATTTACTTTGAAACCAGTTGATTTCTAAACAGTAAAATAAAAAAAATGAATGAAATGAACATATTTAAATGTTTGAAAAAAATTTGATTTCAAATAAGTTTTTAAAACTTGAAAGAATTGAGTTCCTTTAGTATTTGAAAGTATTTGAATTAAAATATGAAGTGTTGATTTAAATTTGAAAGTTGAAAAAAAATCAATTTATTTTCAATGCTTAATTTATCAAGTAATTTAGTTTTAAATCTTTCTTGAGTGATGAGTGTTGTTTAAACATTCATTTTTATTTTATGGTTTATAATTATTTTTGGAATTAATGAATCTTTAAATAAAATTTGAAATTGATTCTTAGAAATGTATTGTTTAATACATTTTGAAATTAAATGAGTCTTTTGATAAGTAATTTGAATATTTTGAAAATATTTAAGATAATTAAGAATTTACTTAATTATCTGATTGGGAATAATGATTTAGATTAATTTTAATTAGAAATGATTTATTAATCTAATCCAGATTTCTTAAGTATGTAATTAATGAAATGTGTTAAATAATAATGATGATAATTATCTAAGGATAATTAAGTAATTAATTAATGTCAATAAATTTTAATATTGTGATTTGTTAAGTTAATTAATTTAGTTTAATTAATTTTAATAAATCATTAGATAACTTTAAGAATGTAATTACTTAATGTAATTAGTGGAGCAGGTTTACTTAGAGAAGTAATAATGATAATTACTGAAATGTAATTAGTAATTTGGATTAATTACTTTTGTAATTAATTAAGGAATTAATTAATGATTAATTATTGGTTAATTAATTTATAATGAGTAATTAAGATAGTTAATTATTAATCAAGGTGATTAATAATTAGGTTAATTACTAAATATAATTAATTTTTAATTAAGTAATTTATTTAAATTTTTAAAGATCATTAATTAATATTAATGATGTAATTAAGGATTGTTTAATTAAGTAATAATTGATTAATTAAGTAATTAATTAATTGTAATTAATTAAGGACAAATAAAATTAATTATAATTAATTAATAAATGAGTAATTAAAGGTTAATTACTTATAATTTAGGTTAATTAATTTATAAAATTAATTAAAGACTAATTACTTATTGTAATTAGTGAATGATTAATCAAAGTTGTTTAATCAAGTTGAATACTTAGGAAGTGAATTAATTAACTGGGTTAATTAATGGATGTTAAGCAGGATTTAAATGAGTAATTAATTTAATTATTTTAAATTAATTAGAGATGGTTGTAATTAATTTAATTCATTTTAAATTAATTATAATTGTTGGTTAATGAATCATTGCTTATGGATGTTATTGATTAAATGGTTGTGATCTCAGAAATGAGATGATTGTATCTGTATGATATGAATGTTTGGATAACTATGATGGTTTGTGATGGATTATTTGGATGGATGATTATCTGTTTATGGATGATACAGATTGTCTGTTTATGATATGAATGTGATTATCTATTTTGAGATATAGTTTATCTATCTGTATGAATTAGATAACAATGAAATAAGTTAATTGTTTAAAACCCTTAAGTACAACTTGGACATTAAGATGGCGTTTGGTTTCGATGAGACCGGGATCGGGTTTCCATATTTGGAATTCCGAAAACCACATCGATTCCAATTAAACGTTAGGTCGTTAATCCAAGTGGAGCAAGTGAAGACTCGAGGTGTAAGGGCTATACGTCAGTATAACTCTGTGGGTGATTCCGTAATGAGTTTGACGGAATAGTACTTATAGGTTCGAGACGGTGATATAGAGTGCAAGGGTTATTGTCGTTAACTCTGAGGGTGATTCCAATACGAGTGTAACGAGATAATGCCTTCGGTTTCGTTCGAACCCGGAACGAACTTGTATGGATTGAATGCTTTCAGAACATCGTCAGGTGGACGATGAGCATTCTAAGAGATGTGTCCTCTAAAGGTAATCGTAGCCTCAAGCCTCATCAACCGGGAATGGCTAAAACAGGGGAGGTGCAGCAAAGCTTCGTGGGTAGCCCCCACTGGAGAGCAAGATTGATCCCTGTCTAGAGGTCCCTTTTTATTCGGCTTAGTGGGCAGTTGTCAGTGTACACCAACTGCGGGGTTGTCTTGTTCGGAACTGTTCAGTAAGGAACGGGTCCGGCTTTGTGTTGCAGGGGAGTTAGGGTGGCTCCTCGGTACGGTGATCTAGGCCACGTACTGTGACGGGCGGTACCCCAGTAGCCCTGCCATTGATGGAATCCATAATCCAATAAGTGCCTGTACGGTTTTGATTGTGCCCAACTATGTTGGAACGTGAGATGTAAGCATTCCAGCTATTTCTGTATTTTATTTTGAAAACCCTAGACACTATTATAATATCACTGGATTTCCTATCAAATGTTTTGGTTAGCGTAAGGTAAAAACTTTTCCATGTTTATGTGTGGGAAGTCTTACGTGATACCTTTTGTTTTCAAAGGATTTTCTAAAGTTAAGCAACTTTTATCCCCGTTTACTCACACCAGACCCCTGTCTGACCTGAGTGTTTATTTTCTGTTTTATTAAACTCTTGGGTACTCATATTACGTATGAGTAGTCAAGTGTTTCAGGATTGCTTTGACGAGTTTTGGAGGAGATAATGGAGCAGAAGGCTTCAGCGTGTAGATATATGTAGTGGTTCCGCTGTGTTGAGTTGTATCTGTTTTCTCTGATGTATTTGGATTGTAATTGCTAGACAGATGTTTATAACTGTCTAGTTTGTGTTGTATTAGCCGTTTAACTCTGATGTATATGATACTGTGTAAAGTTTTATGTGATATATTATAATTTATTCGATTCCGCTGTGAGATTCTGATATTGTCTGTTCTTTCTTTCCTTTCTTTTCTCTTTTCTATCCCTTTCTTTCTTCTTAATGATGCAACTTTCTGGAGTATGGAAGTTGGGTCGTTACTACGTGGTATCAGAGCGTTAGGTTGAGTGAATACCTAGGCTCTGTAGTGGTGTCTTTCTTGAGAGAGCGTATTTGTAATTTTTAATATATATATATATATTTCTGCCTATTTGTTGGGTTACCTGTTCGGGTTTCCAATATAAGTAATAAAGGTAGATAGGGTAGTGGTGTGTGTAACACAACTACCAATAGTTGGAGTTTGAGTGTTGGAAGTGATCTGCTAGGGCAGTTTGGGTATCTTGTTTAATTTGGCAGTTTGGTGAGAAAGATTTCTCTGATCTCTGAAGGAAATCTTTTCAAGATTCGGAGTTTATTTTTGGAATATAAGCTTGGTGCAGTCGTGTGAGGGGTTTTTCTTGAGTTTGGATCAGTTGGGAGTTCTGAAGCCAGCAATGGTATTTTGAAAACCTTAAGAAGGAGTTCTGTCTATATTTGAGTTTGAAACTCAGTTTGGCAGAGTATTTTGAGTTTGGTTTGGGAGCGAGTTTCCCGAGAGATATCTGTCTTTTGAAGGCTCTATTGTGAAAAGGCTGGTGTAGCTTTGAGGTTCGATGAGTTTTTGGTTAAGGAAGCTTTGGCAGCAGTAGCAGCAGTGAGTGGCCTGTTCTTCGGTGGTTCAGAAATCTCTGTGATTCTTCTGTCAGTAGTCCGGGCAGATGGTGGAGCTTGTCCATTTCTTCTGAAAGCTCAGTTGGGTGTGATGTTAGTGGTTAAGAGGTGGGCCACTAGTTTCTTCTTTTGAAGGCTTTAGCTGTTCTGATTTTGTAGTGAGAACAATTTCTTGAGATCTGAACCAGGTGGAATCGCAAAAGTGACTTGCGATAGTTCAGAAGTTCTCTGTGTGATCTTTGCTTGGATTGAAGCATCTTTAGTGGATGTTTGAGTTATCAAGGTGATTTGGTATTTTCTGGATATCTTTGAAGGAATCAAGATTTGCATTCGCATCAGAAGATTGAGTTCTGTATCGACTTGGTTCTTGGAGCTTTGCCGGTGGTTTAGCATTGTAGGAAATTCTTTGAGTATGATCTGTTTAAGTTGATAGGATTTATTGGATCCAGTTTTCTGGTTGAATTTTTGCTGTGGTGGTTGTGACTGAATCGGATATGTCACTGGGATTTTATGGAATTTGATGAACAATATTCCGGGATAAGTTGATCAAGTTTATACTTATGTTCATCAACAGCATTCACGAATCAGAGTTGCGCAGTGGAAGCATGGTGGCGGCTATTCCAGAATAGGAGCATCCGATTCTTTGGGAATTTGAGTTTTGTCTTGGATCAAAGGATTTCTACAGGATATTCATTTTGGATCCGGAGACCTGATTGTTTTATATCTGTAGTAGAGTTTGTGTGGTGGAGTTTGATTGATCTAGAAGTTGAAGGCAGCCCAGGATCAATATGAGTATTGGATCTTTCTGTTTTCTCTTAAGAGTTAAGTATATGGTTTATCTCTGGTTTTAGAATCAGTAGTTCTGTGAGATTTAGGAGTTGATCAGGACTTGTCTATAGTCCTGTATTCTGTTTAGATTTGTAGATCTAGATATATAGGAGCTCTAGATCTGTGTTGTGTTGCTAGTTTAGATTCTGTAGGGCGAGTGTCCTGGTGTTTGTACCTGGGAAACTCTAGGGAATTCTATCCAGAATTTTGTCTGGGTAGTTAGAATTGTTTGTTTGAATTGGTTGCTATGATTGCTAGTATTTGGTTGATAGTATATGATTGCTCTTTTAAAATTTAAAATTTGTATGGGATTATTAAATTACCTTTGCTTTTAAATTTCGGGGACGAAATTCTTTTAAGGGGGGAGGAATGTGATGTCCCGGAAATTTGAGGCAATAATTATTTAATAATTTCATTGATAATTATTTTAAAAATGTGAAATATTGTTTTAATAATTTAATTTAAACTGGAAATCTCTTTTGGAAATTAATAATTATTTAGTTTGTTAAATAATTATCTTTTCAAAGATTAAAAATATTTATAATGTATAAATGTTTATACATTGTAAATAGAAGATTTGGTTTTAATTTTTTTTTTATATGTAATAAAGAATATTTTCTAATTATTTTATATAAATGAATAGTTTGTATATTGATTAATTTGATTTAAATTAGTATTGTAAAATTTTCTCAAGTTTGTTTTAAAAATCTTTCTTTTATCTTTGTTAAAAAGTAAGTATGTATTTATTTTGTTTTTAAAATAAATATAGTTTAAATTTCATTTTATAATAAAGGTTTATTTTGTTTTGTTTTATTTTAAAATCTTATTTTCTTTTGAAATTTAGTTTCATATAGAATATTATTTTAAAAAGAATTAAACAAACATTAATATGTAAGTGTATAGTTTTATAAAAAGCTTATATGTATTTAATTAAAAGCTAATGTTAATAAATCACTTTGAACTTGCTAAAACAAAGTAGAAATGTTTCAAGATAAATTCAAATACATTTAGTAATTTAAAATTCTCTTTTATATATTAACATGCATATGTGTTAACTTTTTAAACATAAGTTGACACTTGTAAATTCATTTCATCTTAATACAACATGTGGCATTGATTTTTAAATCTCATTGTTTAAATTATATTGATAAGAAAATGTAACAAAAGCATTTGGATTAAAACATTTTCTCATTTGAAAGATCTGAAAATCAAATTTCAGAAATTCTAAAAACAATCTTCAAGCTTGCAAATAAATTTCTGCAAACCATCTTCAATCAAATTCACAAATCTGCAAATAACAAATCAAATTTAGAAAATGCCAATCTTCAAAACAAATCAATTGCTGCATACAAGCAACTTCAATCAAATCTGCAAACCTATCAACTTCAAATTTCTGCAAATCAATTCCTTCAAATCTAAATTCTGTGAGATTCAACCTCAACTATCTGCATGTTAAGTTACAACAAATCTGCAAATCTGAGCATTAGAATGGGTCTGCATGTAATCTTCATCAACAAGTAATGGCATCAAGAAACTCAGCAATCAAAATACAAGTAAAGCAACTTCAATTTCAAACCTGCACCCAGATTTCAAATGCAGTTTCAAGTCAGGGTCCTGGGATTGAAATCTCCAGCAAAAATTGTTCTCTGCATTCTTCAAATTTATGGTGAGTAAGCTTCTTATCTTTTAAAAACAGTTTTCTTTAAATATCAAAATCAAACATAAATCAAAGAACTTATGTTTTTAATTCACAGAAAGCAAACTGTTTTAACAAAACTGTTCTGTTTGTTTTAAAATGAAATAAGTAACTTCACATACACAAAATTTGTGACACCTGAGTATATGAGGTGAAAATAAATAAATGATGTGGTGATTACAAACTCATGAATGATATGTGTGTATAGGAATGAATTTGCTTATATGTTTTTTTTTTTTTCCTTATTTCTGGGATCTGCATACCTAGTTGGTTGTGAATTGAGATGTTTTCTTAAATAGTAAAGCATTATTATTTGAATTGTTGCTGTTACTAAACTTGTGTGTAACAAAGTATGTTAGTTAGTATAAATGTAGGTTCTGGGAAAAAAAAAAAAATCATGAATTAGTTAAAAAAATGTTAAAATCTAAAACCTGTTACCTCTGTAATAACTATAGCAGTGAGTATATTTTCAAATAAGAATTGGGATACAAACATCATTAATTATTATAAAAAAGATTATAACATTGATGTATGTTAGAAATAAGGAAGTATAAAACAAGTTTTTTTTTAGTTAACTGTGTAAATGTGCATTTCTGTTTGAAACAGAAAGTGGAAACTTGAATTAATCTGTTAAGCTAGTGGATATTGAGTGTTTAGGTTCTTCATGCTAGTGGTATATTGAGGTTAGAATGGAGTAAATTGGGTGATATATGATCAGAGAAAGAGGGGAGTTAGGAATTGAGTTCTTTTCAGATTTCAGAACCTTGTTTAAATGTGCAGTTCTTAGTATATTCCCATGCTCTCTGTTGCTTCAAGTTATTTGTGGCTTTGGGAATTTGTAGAGGGGATGTAAGGGAAGAGATATTCAAGGGTGTGTCGATGATGGTGGCTGGAGGTGGTGTTTCTAGGTGATTGACAAGGGGTCTTTGTTGCAATGTGTACTCAGGGGATTATTAGTTGTGTGCAGGTTGTTGACTCGGGGAATACTCGGGTAGATTTGCTTTTTACTCGAAGCAATGGGTGAAGAAACTCGAAGCAAACAATAGGTTGCTCGGGTAGGTTAGCTTCAGGTTTCAAAATCTGAGAGTATTTGCTGTTTTTTTTTAGAATTTGAATGGAGTTCAAATTCTAGTGTAGGGTTTGATTCATATATATGTTGATATTGAATTCAATAGAGTTTGAATTCAAAGTTTTTAAAAATTGAAATATCTTAAAATAAGTTTAAATTTGGTTTTAAATAAATATAAAAAAATGGTTACAGGTTCAAATCCTGTAGTTTGCAGTTTTCATAAAATTGAATGAAATTATAATTTAAAGATCTTAATTTGATTTAAATATAAGTTAAGTCTGAATTCAAATGGAGTTTTGAGTTCAAGGTTTTAAAAATGAAATTTTTAAATTTAATCAAGATTTAAATTCAGTTTTAAATCAAAAATTAAAACAGTTCCAGGTTTTTAAACCAGTGAGTTTTGCAATTTTCAGATTTCTTGAATGAAACTCATATTTTAAGTTTGCAACTTGATTCAAGTGGAAGATGGATCTGCATTCAAATAAAATTTGAAATCCAAAGTTTTAAAAAATGAAAATCTTAAATTTAACAAGATTTAAACTCAGTTTTGAATCAAGTTTAAAACTGTTGCAGGATTACTTCAAAAACCTGACTTCTAATCCAAAACATGTTTGTAAGATTTTAAATTATGAACAAATTTAAAAGTATTAAGCAAGATTTAAATTTGTTTGGAAATCAAGTTAAAAACATTTTTTTCAGATTTACTTTGAAACCAGTTGATTTCTAAACAGTAAAATAAAAAAAATGAATGAAATGAACATATTTAAATGTTTGAAAAAAATTTGATTTCAAATAAGTTTTTAAAACTTGAAAGAATTGAGTTCCTTTAGTATTTGAAAGTATTTGAATTAAAATATGAAGTGTTGATTTAAATTTGAAAGTTGAAAAAAAATCAATTTATTTTCAATGCTTAATTTATCAAGTAATTTAGTTTTAAATCTTTCTTGAGTGATGAGTGTTGTTTAAACATTCATTTTTATTTTATGGTTTATAATTATTTTTGGAATTAATGAATCTTTAAATAAAATTTGAAATTGATTCTTAGAAATGTATTGTTTAATACATTTTGAAATTAAATGAGTCTTTTGATAAGTAATTTGAATATTTTGAAAATATTTAAGATAATTAAGAATTTACTTAATTATCTGATTGGGAATAATGATTTAGATTAATTTTAATTAGAAATGATTTATTAATCTAATCCAGATTTCTTAAGTATGTAATTAATGAAATGTGTTAAATAATAATGATGATAATTATCTAAGGATAATTAAGTAATTAATTAATGTCAATAAATTTTAATATTGTGATTTGTTAAGTTAATTAATTTAGTTTAATTAATTTTAATAAATCATTAGATAACTTTAAGAATGTAATTACTTAATGTAATTAGTGGAGCAGGTTTACTTAGAGAAGTAATAATGATAATTACTGAAATGTAATTAGTAATTTGGATTAATTACTTTTGTAATTAATTAAGGAATTAATTAATGATTAATTATTGGTTAATTAATTTATAATGAGTAATTAAGATAGTTAATTATTAATCAAGGTGATTAATAATTAGGTTAATTACTAAATATAATTAATTTTTAATTAAGTAATTTATTTAAATTTTTAAAGATCATTAATTAATATTAATGATGTAATTAAGGATTGTTTAATTAAGTAATAATTGATTAATTAAGTAATTAATTAATTGTAATTAATTAAGGACAAATAAAATTAATTATAATTAATTAATAAATGAGTAATTAAAGGTTAATTACTTATAATTTAGGTTAATTAATTTATAAAATTAATTAAAGACTAATTACTTATTGTAATTAGTGAATGATTAATCAAAGTTGTTTAATCAAGTTGAATACTTAGGAAGTGAATTAATTAACTGGGTTAATTAATGGATGTTAAGCAGGATTTAAATGAGTAATTAATTTAATTATTTTAAATTAATTAGAGATGGTTGTAATTAATTTAATTCATTTTAAATTAATTATAATTGTTGGTTAATGAATCATTGCTTATGGATGTTATTGATTAAATGGTTGTGATCTCAGAAATGAGATGATTGTATCTGTATGATATGAATGTTTGGATAACTATGATGGTTTGTGATGGATTATTTGGATGGATGATTATCTGTTTATGGATGATACAGATTGTCTGTTTATGATATGAATGTGATTATCTATTTTGAGATATAGTTTATCTATCTGTATGAATTAGATAACAATGAAATAAGTTAATTGTTTAAAACCCTTAAGTACAACTTGGACATTAAGATGGCGTTTGGTTTCGATGAGACCGGGATCGGGTTTCCATATTTGGAATTCCGAAAACCACATCGATTCCAATTAAACGTTAGGTCGTTAATCCAAGTGGAGCAAGTGAAGACTCGAGGTGTAAGGGCTATACGTCAGTATAACTCTGTGGGTGATTCCGTAATGAGTTTGACGGAATAGTACTTATAGGTTCGAGACGGTGATATAGAGTGCAAGGGTTATTGTCGTTAACTCTGAGGGTGATTCCAATACGAGTGTAACGAGATAATGCCTTCGGTTTCGTTCGAACCCGGAACGAACTTGTATGGATTGAATGCTTTCAGAACATCGTCAGGTGGACGATGAGCATTCTAAGAGATGTGTCCTCTAAAGGTAATCGTAGCCTCAAGCCTCATCAACCGGGAATGGCTAAAACAGGGGAGGTGCAGCAAAGCTTCGTGGGTAGCCCCCACTGGAGAGCAAGATTGATCCCTGTCTAGAGGTCCCTTTTTATTCGGCTTAGTGGGCAGTTGTCAGTGTACACCAACTGCGGGGTTGTCTTGTTCGGAACTGTTCAGTAAGGAACGGGTCCGGCTTTGTGTTGCAGGGGAGTTAGGGTGGCTCCTCGGTACGGTGATCT
The DNA here is from genome assembly GCA_030765085.1 of Allium cepa. NCBI lineage: Eukaryota > Viridiplantae > Streptophyta > Magnoliopsida > Asparagales > Amaryllidaceae > Allium > Allium cepa. Next base: position 345,949,375 of record CM060928.1, on the reverse strand, counting down.
AGGCCACGTACTGTGACGGGCGGTACCCCAGTAGCCCTGCCATTGATGGAATCCATAATCCAATAAGTGCCTGTACGGTTTTGATTGTGCCCAACTATGTTGGAACGTGAGATGTAAGCATTCCAGCTATTTCTGTATTTTATTTTGAAAACCCTAGACACTATTATAATATCACTGGATTTCCTATCAAATGTTTTGGTTAGCGTAAGGTAAAAACTTTTCCATGTTTATGTGTGGGAAGTCTTACGTGATACCTTTTGTTTTCAAAGGATTTTCTAAAGTTAAGCAACTTTTATCCCCGTTTACTCACACCAGACCCCTGTCTGACCTGAGTGTTTATTTTCTGTTTTATTAAACTCTTGGGTACTCATATTACGTATGAGTAGTCAAGTGTTTCAGGATTGCTTTGACGAGTTTTGGAGGAGATAATGGAGCAGAAGGCTTCAGCGTGTAGATATATGTAGTGGTTCCGCTGTGTTGAGTTGTATCTGTTTTCTCTGATGTATTTGGATTGTAATTGCTAGACAGATGTTTATAACTGTCTAGTTTGTGTTGTATTAGCCGTTTAACTCTGATGTATATGATACTGTGTAAAGTTTTATGTGATATATTATAATTTATTCGATTCCGCTGTGAGATTCTGATATTGTCTGTTCTTTCTTTCCTTTCTTTTCTCTTTTCTATCCCTTTCTTTCTTCTTAATGATGCAACTTTCTGGAGTATGGAAGTTGGGTCGTTACACCAATACCTCAACTGATCTCGATATCACACATATATTAACACGTCTCAATCAGATCTTGGAATCACACTCGGATTTCCATACCCCGATGGGTCTCGGAATCACACATGGATCCCAACATCTCAATATATCACGAATCTCCTCCACGGAACCATATATGGTTTCTGGAGTGGTCATAGGTTTTGAGTCATCTCTTACGAGTACACTCTTCCATTTCTCGGGTGCTCCACAAAACAAAACGCCGATTTTCGGAATGCTCAATACATGTTCTTTAAGAAATAATCAGACAATACATAAGAGCGGGGATTACCCCCTAACCGTTTGTATGTACAGTATAGCACCACCGATGGTAAATGTACCCTATAATTCCCGTGTTTCCCCTAGATATTTCCAGAGTTAAAATCCTTCGGTGTCAGTAGGGAATATTTCCGTACCATCAAAACTAAGAAGGATTACATATTTAGGCCAAGATTTTGGTAGTCAGTTATTTAACTATCAATAAACAAACATTCAAACAAAGATTTATTCCATAGGTGAAAACAACATGGGTTAAGCACATAGCGACCACTGGCCTTCTTTTAATAAATCCTTCATAAATAAAACCCACTTCATAAATTACCTGTAAATTACAAAGATATACTTGCAAATCTCTATATTTCAATACTTAGAGATATCCATATACTTATCTTAACAGTGTAAGTATATCCACAAAATTTAGAAAGTTTTCTTTTATTCGATTCTCCATAACTATTTATAAATCATTTTATAAACCTTTGAAAACCATTTATAGTCCCTCTATAAAAAATTCCATCCTTATAAGCGTCTTATACATTTCAAATAAAAACACTTATAAACCCTTTATAAATCCATACTCCATTTATAAACTTCTTTTATTAAACTATAAACCTGTTTATGAAATTCATTTATAAATATCTAATCATTTATAAACTCTTCATTTTTCAAATAACTTTTCCTTAATTCTTCAAAACCATTTTATAACTCCTTTATAAAATCTAAGTCATTCAAATATATTTTCGAGATCTAAGAAATAATTAGAAATAATTTAAAATATTTTACTTCAAACCCTATTATATAATCTAACAATGATTACTAACATTAAAATTTATAAATTTTAAAACATCTTTAAAATGATAATCAATAACTTCAAAATATTGTTGAAGAACAAAAATAATTAACCTTTACCCTTTTCATAAATAACAATAATTTATTTCAAAACCTTATTAATAATCCTTAATATTAATTCCAAACCATAATAATTCTTAAATAATTGACCTTATCACTTTTAATAATTCTTTAAATCCATATTACTATAGACAATTAACTTTAGAAAAATACCAATATAATTAAATAACCTTAAATTCTTATTAATATAATTAATTAACTTTAAAACCACATCAATATAATTAAATACTTCTTAAACAAAATTAATTTAATTAAACACTTTAAACTAATATTACTACAATGAAATAACTATAAAACAACGTTAATATAATTGAATAACCTAAAAATAATACTATTGGAATTAAATAAATAAATCCTTAGAACAAAATATTTTCGAAACCCAATTTCGGATTTGAAAATCATTTCTTGCCTTTTAAAACCAATTCCGACTTAATGGCAATTTATAGTATTTTTAAAATACTAATTTGAGACCAATAGCCACCCAATAATTAACCAATATCGATATTGATTTTCTATCACTACTGGGTTTTAATTTCAACATGTAACGTTGTTATAACCATAGCAACCACAATCATATTTATTACTCAATAATCCATTTAAAGGAAATATTATTGAAATAATATAATTCAATAGTAGCGAGGAATCCTGTTAAATCCCTCCAACCTGTTTTTCCTTGCATCACAAATGTTAGATAATCATAAAATATAAATTGACCGCTTCAAAGCGGGATTTGTATACAAAGGGTCATCCGCTCTTACACGGAAATGTAATAGGGTCTAAAGCTCTCCAATAGGCAGTAATATATCTAAACCAACTAATAAATATAATACTTTATCCAAACAATCATTCAATAATTTTAATCAACCATATATTATACCGGTTAACTAAAAAGGTGAGATTAACTCATCGAAATTTCCTGTTGTTGCGGTGACGTTTTGGTTTAGAACTAAAATCAAACAACATTCGATTTTAGCCTAATATTTAACAATCTCCAAATCCATCCAGATTAGTTCCATCACGAAGTTTTTGTCATTATGAGCGTAATGCAAAAGTTTTCGTCTAGATCAGACCTAGTATAAGAGAGATATAAATTATATAAGTTATTGATACAATTTAATTAAAAATAACAATACTAATCGCAACTTTAATTAATTACATTAATACCCCTAATCCATCTTCCCCAATTCTCCAATACTCGCCTGTACATGTCCCTCTTCCAACCGTGCATGCTTCACCTCGACACGGAGTACCACACCACGGATCATCAATCCGACACCTCCATTGAACTTCCCATCACTTACTCCCTCCAATCATCCCCAAGAATAAACGATCGACGTCCCTAAAAAAATCACAACATCCCCTCTTTTTCCTCGACTGTACTCATGTCAGGTTTCTCTAGGAGCAGCTGCGACCTTCGTCGTTCCTCCCCTAGATGCTAAACGACCCCACGAATCCAAATACGAGCCCTAATTCGTGAATCGTTGATCAGGATTTTCTAAAACTCTAACCTAGCTTGCAAAACCCAATGCCTTCACTGTCGAGCTCTTCTAACCATCTTTGCACCTTTCAAAAATCACTTGAGTTTGAAGCCCACATCGAAAGAAGGATTTTAAAATTTGTTTTAGATTTTTTTAGTTACGTAATTTTTTAGAAATAAAATTTTGAATCATCTTTTCTTTCTTTCTTCTGGAATGAAGCACGACATTTTATAACGGAAGGTACAGTTAGGCATGTACGGGAGGAATGATAAAAACAGTATAGGGTGTGGGCTAATGTGAAAGGTCAGTAGTGTATGGTTAAATCGAAGAAAATATATTATTAAAAATTCAAAATATTTAGCTACATAATTTTAGACTCTAGTCAAGACGTGGCGCCTGGCGTTTTATATGTTATACCCCTATTCTGAACAAGTGAAACTAGTTTCGAGACCTAATTTGAACGTATGCAGAAGATAGCTTTTTGAATCCTATTTATTATATTGAATTTCAATATAAATTTCAACGCATTTCTATTCCGTACGGCCAAATGATACATCCAATCATTATGAAACTTAACAGCGTATTTCAATTCATTGTTACAGATCCAATGACACTAGTTTTGTCAAAATTCAAAACAGTGTCCCGGAATGCTATTTTTATATGTTATTTAAAACAAGTTATCTCAAAATTGAGTAATGTATTTTTAAATCCAATTTAAAAGTTTAATTATCTTCATTCTTATTAAATAGAAATTTAATAAGATTTTAAATCATTTTATCCATATAAAAATCCAAGATTCAATTATTTAAATAGTTTCAATTATCAAACTCAGCAATTAAACTATCAAAAATAGCTATACTTGAAATTCAAGTTATTTAATTTATAAAATCGACTTTTCAATATTAATTTTAATTAAACATTCTAATTTAAAATAACTAAAATTCTGGGTCGTTACACTATTAATTTAAAGCATGTTTATTGTTGGTTTTTTCCATTTATTTCAAAATTTGCTATTTTTACACAATATTCCATATATATAATTATTAAATATTTTTAAGTAGTTTAAAAGTGTTTGATAATTATAAGTATTTTAAAAGTAATTATATATATATATATTAAAAAGTAAGTTAAGTATTTTATAAATATATTAAAGGAAGTTTGGATTTCAACACTTAAGTTAAAATAAATTATTTTGAGAAGTAAAATAAAGTTGCATTATCTTAATTAATAAGTGTGGATATGCTTTGTCTTTAAAGTAATATGTTAAAGTTAATGATAAATACATATAGGGTTTTGGGTTGTAGTAAACATTGCTTAAGTAACATTTATTTTTAACCCTTATTAAGTATACATAGAAATATAATTAGATATTTAATAATGAATATGTTAAAGATAACTATAAGCAAATGGTTTTGGGTATTGTAACAATGTTTAAGTAAGAATTGTCTTTAACCCTTAAATGCAAGCAAATCTTTAAAAAGTAAGTTCTAAATAAGTGTGAAATGGATTCAGGTTTGTTGTGACAATGTTTAAGTAACAATCATCTTTAACTCTTAAATGTAACTAAATCTTTAAAAAGTAAGTTTTAAAGAAAATGGTTAAGTGTGAATAGGTTTTGGATCGTTGTGACAATATTTAAGTAACAATTGTCTTTAACCTTTAAATGTAATTAAATCTTCAAAAAGTAAGTTTTAAAGAAAAAGGGTTAAGTGTGGAATGGTTTTGGGTTTGTTGTGATAGTGTTTATGTAGTAATTGCCTTTAACCCTTCAATTTAATTAAATCTCTAAAAAAAAGTTTTAAAGAAAATGGTTAAGTGTGCAATGGGTTTGGGTTTGTTGTGAAATGTTTAAGTAATGCTTGTTATAAACCCTTAAGTGTAAAATTAAATCTTTAATTATGAAATTTTAAAAATAATAACTAGTTTGAAATCTTTTATAAAATGATAGAAAAAAGTAAAAGTTTAATTTATAAAAGAGAAGGGGTTTATAATCATAATGTTTAAGTCTGTTTTTAACCTCTTTGATTATATTTTAGAGTAAGTAAATCATGTTCATGATTTGTGAATATACTTATATCATTTGAGATAAGTATACGGATACTTTTGAAGTATAGAAAAGATTATAAGCGAGTAATAAAATACGTGAATAATAAAATACATGAACAGTAAAATATATAAATAGTAGAATATACGTACATATCTTTTATAAAGGGAAAATTAAATCCATATACAAGTATTAATAAGTGAAGTTTAATAAATAAGTTAAGTTTTAATTAATAAGAAGTTTTAATTAATAAAAAGGTTAATTAAATAAGTAAAGTTTTAATTAATAATAAGTTTAATTAAATAAGTGAAGTTTTAAGCCGTTTAATTAAATAAATTGAGTTTTAAGTAATAAGGAGTTTCATTAACAAATGAGCTTCATTAATAATGGAGTTTAATTAACAAAGGTGTTTATTTAGTAAAGGTATTTAATTAATAAAGGTGTTTAATTAATAAATTTGTTAAATTAAAGGAAGAAGTTTTAATTAAATGGAGAAGTTTTATTAGATAAAGAAGTTCTCAGGTTTTATTTAACAAAAAGGTTAACTAAATAAAATGGGAGTAAAGTCATTTGTGTGACTTGATCGTGCTTTGTGTGTGTCAATTGTACTTTTTTGTGCTTACTTGTTTATGGAAAGGATATAGTCCCGTGCTTAGCACTAAAAGTCGATAAAGTAGACTTGATTCTATGCATAAGTATTCAGAATGATGATCCGATTAGGGTGCAGAAGCAATAGTGCTCTAACCTACCGAGCTACATTCTTGACCGAGGGATAGTAGAAGTTGAAAAGGTCGAAAACATGATAATTATATATGACTTGGTTTCCATATGCTATCGTTTCATTATTGTTTAATATGACCAAATTAACTTAAAGAAGTATCAAAAAGCTTTACGACTTCATATGCTTTGAGAACCCCTACGGAGGAGCATTCATATGAAATGTCTCTAGCTATCACTTGCATTTTAAAGAGCTAAAATTGAGTTAATCAGAAATTCGTTGATTCAGTCTTGAGAAGTTTGGGATCGGTAAGTGTTCTACTTATCAAAAACCACTTCAAGACTGAGAAACTTGTTCACCTCTTGGAATTGGATCCATTCGAGATGCTGGAATCCAAATGTGGCTTCATGATCTGTTTAAGATGCTGAATCCAACTAAGGATTCTTGATCTGTTTGAGTGATGATGGCTTATGTGTTGAGATGCTGAACATGACTTCACCATTGATATATGATATATGACAGAGTAGGATGCACAATCCAGAGGTTTAGCTAACCTATAAGGGTACATCGAATCTGGTATTTAGAATATGCTTACCGAAATGATAGGTGTGGGGAGTTGTTGATATTTGGTTCATGTGTTAGGGCGTGGGCCATTTTTTTTTACCTTACGATATATTCTATCTAGAGATATACGATGCTCGAAAGGTATTTTTCGATCCTTGCCATGGAGATTGGTCTTAGTTTACATATGATTTTACTAGGGAGGTCTCTATGGAAATTCATATACAAATGCGCCTTATCGGTTATTAATGTACTCTAAAATGTTATGGTATGACCAATGTAACCATCACAGTTATTTTTTGATTTATATTCTTCACCCTAAATATTATTTATTACATCATTTTATGTACTTATTAGATGGTTGTCCTTTTGAGGGAATAAACATTATGGCATTCCATGCAGTCTCAAAAGTACTGTTATATGTGAGCTATATATTTCTTGAGTTTCTCACATCAGACTCATGTCTGATCCATGATTTTATTTTTTCTTTATTTCCATGGGTGCTCTTTGGAGTAGTCTAAAAAATGCAGGTTTTCGTTGATGTTCATTGAGCTCTTGGAGAGGATCTAAATGTTTGCCTACCGTAGTTTTCTTATTTCCATCGCATTATTTTATGTATATATATCAGCAATTATAAGGACATGCTGTCATAACTATCCAGACTAATGATAATACTTTGTTTAATAACTCTGAGATGCTATGTATATTAAAGTAGCACTGCGTACTGTCTTTCGATATTATGTTATCGTTCCGCATGTAAGATTTTGATATTTTTGTTCTTCTCTTTCTTCTACCTTTTTTTTACCCTAATGTTCCGTCTTTCCAGCACTTGGGTGCTTGACACGTGAATACCATGGATATACCAGTATCGACATTCGAGGATAAGAAAGGCCACTCATTGCAATATTGATGTTAAACAGATAACTATGTTGTGTGCAAACTTAACAAGACTCAAATGATTATCCCTACGAGCCTCCAAAGTCCAGAATGCAATCCCGCAAGAGGGCATCTAAGATATAATTCACTCTTTTGGTCTTCCAAATAGTTTGTGGGTGATCAGCTGTGCTCAAAGGCATCTCCATCCCCAATGCCTCGTGTAAGATCTTCCGATATCTGCTCGTGGGGATATCAGTCGCTTATAATGCTCTTTGGCACACCATGGAATTGCACTATCCATTTAACATACAACTCAGTCAATTTGATGCAGTCCCATTCAACATTATGGGTATGAATCGAGCATTCTTCGCTAATATATCAACTATGATCTAGATACATTGTACCCTTCTCGGTCCGTGGAAATCCATCGGTAAATTCCATTAATTTCTGTTCCTACTTCCATCAGGAACTTTAAGAGATTGTAACAAACCACTTGACTTCTTATGCTGAACTTTAACTTGCTAACTGTTCATACACTTAGAGATGAATATCCTGACATCCTTCTTCATCCATTCTCTATAAAAAAATTATCATGGTACATTAAATTGCCTTTGGAATGTATAGTCAATCTCAAATGATGGCACTCACATAGTACCCCATTCCTCAACCCATCGACATCTGGTACAAACAATCTTCCATCCTTACTTTGTAAACTATCATGTCTAGTCTGTACTGTTTCATCTCCTTAAAGTCTATCCTTATCTTCACTAGTTTAGCTTCACGCCTCTGACTAGTGCTGATCCACTCAATTAAAGTAGGTTTGATAGTTAAATTAGCTAACACTTCTAATCCTCGCTCACATCAAGACCTAAAGTCATAACTATCAATATATTCAAGCTGCATCCACTCTAGGAACATCGCTCCTAAAATGACATTAGAGCATCGATGACTGCATATCCCTTACCAGGAATGTAGGAAATGCCAAAGTCATAGGAGACCAACAACTCTAACCATCATTGTTAACGAAGGTTAAGGTCCTTTTGTGAGAAGAGGTACGTTGCTCGAATTTCTCGCAATTATGGAATGGATTGGCACTGCATTACCAAATTGGTCCATATGATTGTAGTGGAACTCCTCTTGGCCTGTCACATGATTCATGTGCATCATAACCCATCACTACAACCCACCCGTGTTGCTTGACACACACCCAACTTAAGTCGCAAGGACCCTCCAATAAGCAGCCTGGAAAGCAAGGTCACATGCCTGAATCATGCCTTCTTAGTTAAATGCCTAGGGTTGACAATGACAGACACCTGCTCGTCCACGAAGCATCCCTCTCAACAATTGAGTGGGTCGGCTTGAGACCCACTCCCAGCAGAGTCCCTCGCTCGCCTTCTTTAGAGACTCCCTACACCTTTAGAATCAACTTTGTCTTATCTCAACAAGCTTTGGACATAGATGCCTAATTACTCCTGCAAATGAAGCTTCTACTGGGCCATCTCCCTACAAAGATTGACACAAACATCATTGTTCATCTGTCAAAAACACCATCATGCAGCAACCATTCGTTGTTCTTTGCTGCCACCAAAGAACATCTACAACAACCACTTCTTAGACTCATACCGCCTACCTGCTCAAAGCATTCTCTGAGTATGACCCACTAGGTAGCATTATCTACACTATACAGATCAATGGCATCCCAATTGGCATGCACATCAACTAGTCATCGGTCCGCAGCAACTTTTAGGACTTTGCAGCACAGTCACAACCATGAAATATCTATTTCAGTATCTATGAATACACCAAGATTTTCATTTTTACAAAGGTTAAACAATCTAAGCATTCAAACATTGTAATTTCTTTTATTGTCTCTTGCAATCATACCAATTGTACAAGAAGCAAGTAATAAGAGATTCTCCAAAGTAGAGTGTAAAGTCCTGTTTTTTCGTACTCTTTGAATTGACAATAAACCGCACATGTCCAACTCAAATTGCGCAAAAAGACGGATATTTAAGGGTAATAAAGAAAAATAGACAGAACAGAATCTCATTCGAATGTGATAACATATAATATTAAACAAATATTTTTACAGCGGAAAACTTTTAAATATATATATCAGAGTCTAACCTAAATTCAGCTTGGACAGTTATAAAACCTGCCCTTACAAATGCCGACAAACATCAAACAAAATACACTAAGTACAGCGGATAATAGAATATGTCCATACGTCAATGAATGTCTCCATCTTCGACTAAACCTGAAACTAATCGGATCTGACCCGAGTATTGAAAATACCCAGATCAGGCTTGATAAACCAGCGTGAGAAAAACTCAATAATAGATGACAGTGTCATATATCGGCTTTTTTATAAATCCTTTGAAAATAAAGAGTATCTCATAAGACCACACTAAAACATAAACACAGACGGGTTTTTACCTTATGATAACTAAAACAATTTTATATCAAAATGTGTTATATTATTTCTAATGACATTCTTTGAAAACATTTGCAAACAAACTTATTAACCTTAACCGAAATTGTTACATTGATTAAATTCCAGCACAATAGGTTTACAATCAAGTCCGTAGGTTCTTATGGGAGAATGGATTTCCATACAAATGACCAGGCACAGGATCTACCTTCCGAAGGGGTACACCTCTAGATGGATGTCCCGATGACCATCACCAAGGATCCTCTACCAACACAAGACCGGCCTACCTCTGTAACTAGATAGTACCGAATATGTCATACCCCAGTCGTTACCGACCTTTAACAGAGCACTCGTTTTCCATAAACCACATTAATTTACATCCCGAACGTCATAGCGGGAAAAAATATATCTAGAAGGGGATGATATATCTTAATTGGGAATGACCCACTTAGCCTTGCTGCATCTAATCCTGTTTCGGTCATTTCCGGTTTGATAAGGCTTGAGACTATGATTACCTTTTCATAAAGCACATATCACATCTTTGAATGCCACATTGCCGTTTCCGTTGACTACTAATTGCCTTCCACAAAAATACAACCCTTGAGCTCGTACGTCTCAAGAAGGGTATGAAGCTAAGAGAAGTTTCCTTCTCCGCCGCCACTGATGTACGTTTGTAAAAACCAATGTACGTAATCTTTAGAAATGCAATGTCAAACAAACGTCCATACAAGTTGTCCAGGAACATGACAAACCGAAGGCACTCTCCTACTACCACTAGTAGCGAGTAGTCCTTGCAATCCGAAAAATCTCTACAACAAGGAGACCACTGCAGCATACAACTCGGGAGCTACCCAGAGCAAGTCAACAAGCAGCCCTCATGCTATAAAGATCCACGGTCTTCAATAATCATCATCTTCAACATGTTTTCACGTTCGAATGTATAGATTGGTTCGAAGTGGTTTTCGAATGAGATTTACCCAAATCCGACCCCGGTTATAGAAAGTGAATATGAGTATACATGATTTATTAAGTCTCTTTTCACTTTAATTCTTTTCAGATGATTTCGAAATATCTTTCTTTTGACTTAGAGTAATTTCTAAGAAATTCATTCTTTTCCTTTGGAAAATATCGCAGATTTCCTTACTTAATTCTTGATCTAAATTTCTTAACTTTTAGGCGGGTCAAAAACAATGTTATTTAAGACATCGTTTACGATAAACCCTAAATCAATCTTAACAAACATTTTGAAGTAAATAGGATCATAGAAATCATTCATTTTTTGGAGATTGCTTAACTTTTGGATAATACCAATCCTCTTTTATTTTGGAAAACTTAACAGAATCTTTTTATTAAAGAGCATCCGGGCTTTCCTTTCGATATATTCCACCCCTCGCCTAAGAAAAGAAAACATGGGCCATGTAAGTTCAGGGCACTGGTTGCTCCATCCCTAATTTTCGTTAAACACCTTGTTTTATCTTCTCAAATCTCACAGGCGGGACAAATGTACTAGTCGTTTCCGCATACTCAGATTTTCAAATTTATTTTGGAATTGCTTTGAAATATTCCAAATTATCTTTCAAAACGCTTAATTATCCTTCGTAAAACATTAACAATTTATTCTGGAAATTGTCGTTACGTTTAAACTCATATTCCAAAAGTTATAGAATTCACAGCAGAAAACTGCTGCGTAAAGTTCTAAATAAGATTATTTGAATTAAACCACTTTTAAATACTTGAAAACTTATATTATCAAATCCAAATCTATTTTAAATCATTTAAATAGATTTATCAAATTTATTTCATATTTTTCCATAATTAAAAACATTCATTTAAACAGATTTCCTGTTATGGTCACTAAACTACACTAGAGCGATTTTTCTAGAAAAATGATTTGGACTTATTTCAAAATCTACATGATGAAACTTTGATTTTCATTCTTCGTTTAGAAGATATGGATAAAATAGTCCAGAATTTTCTTATCTCGAAGAATTCCGAGCCATATTCCACTCTACACATTCATTTGAACTTTTCGACGCAAAATCGCGAACTACAAATGCACGACGCGTCTAGTTTTAACTTATTTTTCAATACTTGAAACAATTTATTCAAATTGGATTTCAACACTTATAAAATCATTACAAATCATTTTAAATCAATATTTTCTCCTTTTCAAGTTTTTAATATATATTTTCACTATTGCCATATTATAATATTATTATATTCCCATTATTTTAATATTAAATTTTAAATTCCAATTTTATATCAATTTCAATTCTAATCTCAAATTTAACTCATTTAAAACTTAGATTTCAAATCTTATTTCAATTTAAACTTCAATTCAATATCAAACTAAACTTCGTATTTTCAAAATCGATTTCAGTTTTAATTTCACTATTCATCTCAATTTCAATTTCCATTTAGCTATCCTTTTCAAATCCGTTTCACTTCAAATTTCAATTTCGCTTTCATTTTAACTTTAATTTCACTTATAGATGAAAAGAGACTTATTTTTCCATAATATCTCATATTACTAAAATATGGTCTTTTTAAATAAAGGGATTACTTAATTAATAGGAATTTGATATCCAAATTATCATCACAACCATACAACAATCATATAACACTAACATATTCAATACGGTAAATGTCATAACATTATTATGGATTATCGAACATATTTAAATAATCAACCAAACATTCATATCATCAAATAATGATTATCTAACATAACAATTAAGCATGACAATCAATATAATTCAAAAAGCGGTGAGAATTTCTCACCTTTACCCAAAACGCTTAACTTCCTACCAACATTCATTTAATTCAACGCTTCACTAAATCTTATCATAACCATGCTTCCAAGTGCTCGACCATCTCCATCTCTACTTGCTTTGCTCACACCCTCCCCTTATCAACTCCTAAATTCACGGCCTAAGGCCCTTTTTAAGAAGAGAAGAAGAAGAAGTGAATTAAAAAGAGGTTATAGCGTAACAAGTGGATTAGTGCTTAAGCATTACACTATTTTTAACCCTTCTACCTCTCTTAAAGAGGAGAAGCCATTAATGAGCAAAAGAAAGCTCAAAAATGAAGAAGAAGAAGAAGAATGAGAGGTGTGAAGAAAATGAGTGAAAGTGTAGTTGTATTTATAGCAAAAAATTTCTATGTAAAAACCTTAGCCAAAATGACTAAAGTACCCTTCTACTTTTTGAATTTTCAACTTACTTTCTTTCCTTTCCATGATGAGAAAGGATGTGCATTAATGAGAAAAGATGGTTTAGTAATGATGTTGTTTTTATGTCAAATCATGTCTTTTCACTCTTTATACCTTTATTTAAACTTTTCAAAAGTAAACTCCTTTTGTCTCTTAGTGCTAAATATAAAGTGTTTAAATAGTTTGTAAACTTGTATTTATAGTTTAGAAAATGTATCAAGTTGCAACAACTTGTCGACAACTTGTTTTGGTTAAAAACGGCATTTTTGACGACAAATTTTACAGTCAAAAATTTGACGTTTTTATTAAGCTATATATTGAAGTAAACCAAACTTTAAAATGAACTTTTTACCTTTTTAAATAAATTAAAACAAGTCTCTTTATATTTAAAAGTCATATTTAAATAATATCAAAATCTCTAATTTTGCGGTGTACGTAAAACTGACAAAATGGGACAAATTTTGGTTATTTTTGTAAAATGATTATTAACATACTTTTAAATCTTTTAATACTTTTATTATCTTTATTAGATGTTTTAAATAAGATTTATCTTTTTAAATAAATATTTAAATTCATTTATTTAAACCTTTATTTATTATTAACAAAACTTAACTTTTGTCGATTTGTTCTAAAATCCAAATTTATACTTTTTAATTTATTAACTATAAGAATAGATAATTATTTATTGTATATAACATATTTATTTTAAGATTTAAACTCCTTTTTAAATTTAAAACGAACGAAATCTCTTACTTTCGAAGTAGCAAAATTACGGGTCGTTACATTCTCCCCTACTTAAAAGCATTTCGTCCTCGAAATGAAAGTTAGACAAAAGAATCTATCTCATACTCATATCCTTAAATAATTTTACTTATTTCTATTGATGATAGAAAAGAAGAAGGTTGATATTATAACAACACCAAAACAAATGATGCCAAACATACATATAAAGATTCCCCACATTAACCTGAGTATCTATCACGTACTTACGGTTATATATACATACATCAACTCAAACTTCTATCCTACCCATCCTAGTGGATAATGTACACTTAAGATAATATATACAACAACCAAACAAGACTATGCATCTAAAACAACCATACTGATACTATATCAAGATAAACAAATACCACCACATAACTCATTATCTGACCTAAGCATATACTTTACCCGATGTCTATATATACATACCAAAACATCAGTCCAACCACTATATCTTAGTGCCTGCTATTTGAGATAATTATCCAACTACTAAGTAGACAGACCCAACACATCATACTATATGTGATATTTGATTCGATCTATTATTCGAATCCACAACTTTTCTTTTGAAATAGTATCGATCCCTCGATTTTCTAGTGCGTACTTTGATCAGATTTCTTGATCACAAACCATTGCTTTCCTTGCATAGCTCTCAACTATGATAGAAAACTCGTGTAGATAATCAAAAACTCCCATCAATGCTCGCTGTCAAGAATCGAGTGGTAAATCCTTTTTCGGATTGGTGTAAACACCTTAAAGTTCTGTACTCAAATCTTAGATCAAAATTTATATGCCAAAATGATCTACGTTTAACTTGTGTACTTATTCACATTCATCTTTACCTAATACATTTCTTCAAAACTTCTGTTAATCCAAGTTTATTTCACAACCATTGCTTTCTTCTAAATATATTATTACTTAAGCATACAAGTATGACTTAAACTTGTATAATATATCTTTACTTCCTAAGAGTATATATACATATCCCTAAACTTCAAATTGTTATTACTTCAACTAAGGTGTTTCACTAATATGGAACTCTACTATTATCTCAAATTAATAAGTTATAAAACTCAACCCTAAGTTTTCTTTACCCAAGGTTTTCATTTAGCTAATATTATTTATCCAATCCATATATTAATAAGGCAACTTTACTAAGTCTACACCTTTTTCTCACCGATTCTATGATTAACTATTTAACTTATTTACCTATCCATTTTCTAAATCAAATTTCTTAACCTTCAATCCATCAAATACCTTATAGTCAAATTTGTGAAACTTAATTCTCATGGTATTTGTTATTAACCTTTTTTGTCCAACAATCACCCTACTAACCATATTATTCAAAAATATCCACTTCTATTCTTACTTCATTTTGAATTACAAACGTTACCCTAAATGTATCACTAATTCAAATTTTTATATTAGAATGATATTTTTTATATCTCTTATTCCTAAATTTCACTTTAATTTTTAGCCTAATCAAAGTGTCTAAATTTCAAATTACCTTATTACAAGTTATAGAACTTATCCTTTTATAATATATTTACAAAAAGTCTCAAATTAGGTTTATCTTTCTTATCTTATTGATAAGAATTTTTCTAAGTATTCATTCTCTGTTTACTTTCTCTAGTTACAACTTGTAGCTTCAATATTATCATCAAATATCTTACAGTTAAATTCTGAATTTTACTTCACAAGATATTTGTACTTAACTTTTAAATCCATCCATTATGATAATCACTTAATCTTTATTATTTCTTAATAACCAAAGGTCTAGGGGTATATGATCAAAATTCTAAATTATAGCTTTCAATTAAATGATTCTATATGGAATATCTTATAGTCAAATTGTGCAATTCTAATCACAAGATATTCATATTTTAGTTTTGCTAAGCAAAATTACAATCAATCCTTAATTTCTAACCCAAAAGTAATGATATCTCCTTTAATACTTATAATATAAACCCAAGGTAAAATTATTTCATTTACCAATATCTTTTTAAAAACAAAACCATTTTTATAAAATTAATAAATACGCTCTTATATATATAATACTCTCATAACTCATCCTAGAGTGTTACTAACCCTATCTCTAATGAGTTACTCATCCTAGGATATTACTAATCCTATCTTTGATGAGACTTTACCCAAAACAGAGCCAAGGTTCTCGCTTAACCTTCAGCTCTGATACCAAATGTAAAGTCCCATTTTTCCATACTCTTTGAATTGACAATAAATCACGCATGTCCAACTCAAATTGCACGAAAAGACGGATCTTTAAGGGTAATAAAGAAAAATAGACAGAACAGAATCTCACTCGAATGGGATAATATAATATTGAACAAATATTTTTACAGCGGAAAACTTTTAAATACATATATCAGAGTCTAACCTAAATTCAGCTTGGACAGTTATAAAACCTGCCCTTACAAATGCTGACAAACATCAAACAAAATACACTAAGTACAGCGGATAATAGAATATGTCCATATGTCGATGAATATCTCCATCTCTCCTCTGGAAACTCCAACCATCTTCAACTAAACCTGAAACTACTCGGATCTGATCCGAGTATTGAAAATACCCGGATCAGGCTTGATAAACCAGCGTAAGAAAAACTTAATAATAGATGACAGTGTCATATATCAGCCTTTTTATAAATCCTTTGAAAATAAAGAGTATCTCATAAGACCATGCTAACACATAAACACGGACGAGTTTTTACCTTATTATAACTAAAACAATTTTATATCAAAACGTTTGATATTATTTCTAATGACATTCTTTGAAAACATTTGCAAATAAACTTATTAGTCTTAGCCGAAATTATTACATTGATTAAATTCCAGCATAATAAGTTTACAATCAAATCCGTAAGTTCTTATTAGAGAATTGTAACAGCCCGTAAATCCGTACCCCTTGAGTCAACACTATACTACAACAATCAACTCAAGTGGCACAGAAATACGAACCATCTTGATTAAAGAAGAAGAGGTAGAAGAAGAGAATAGAAAACAACATCAGAATCTAACCATCGCAGCGGAATAAAATATAATAGATAATAAATGATCTTTACTCAAAATAAAATATATCTGTTTATATATTACATCATCAGAGTACATCAATCACAACTCAACATCAATATCATACAAATGGATACGCAACAACTCAACGCAGCGGAATATAAATATAAACAAATATGGAAGTACGTATCGTCATCCAGCTCATCTCCTGAGCTCCACAGCATCATATCCTGTATCCTATAATACTCGGTCTGACCCGAGCATTACGGTTAAATAACACCCGAGTCAGTCTGGAATACCGGAGTGAGAAAATCACACTCAATTGAATAGGAGAAAATCATTATGGGCTGAAATGATAGGCCTGAGTGATTTTCAATTATTTTCATTTACTTGGGATTGCGGGTTTGAAAAGATCAAATCCTGGTTTTCTTTGTAAACTACGGGTTGAAATGATATATACCCGTATCACTTTACCTAGGCTAGAAAATGAAATACAGACCCGTTGTTAAAATATGTTTTTCTAAAATTTTAAAATATTTTAGAAATGTAAATATTGTAATATTTTGATGTAAATTTGATAAAAAAAATGATTTTTGTAAAGCATTATTGATTTTCTAAAATTTTATAAGTGAAATAAATAAATGGTAAAATTAGAAAATCTGAAATGTAAGTTATTTTGGAAATTATAATTCGGTGATAAATGGAATTTAAATTAAATATGAAAATATGATAAATTTATGATATTTTGAATTTAAAAGAATTTAAAATGATTTTATAATATATTAATGATTTCTTAATAAAGTTAAATGTGAAATGAATGAATATTTAAGTTGAAATTTTGAAATATAACTAAAATTGGAAATTTGTGAATTTGGCTTAAAAGTGAATTTTAAGTTAAGTAAATAAAAATGAAATTGAGTTATATTTGAAAATTTAAACTTAAGTGTTAAGTTAAATTTAATTTAATGAATTTAAAATTTAATGTTGGAATTTTAATAAGTAAATTATTATTAAATTTCATTTTGAATAGAAATTGAACTTATAAAATCATGAATATAAGGGTATTTAAATGATTGTTTTAAAAGTGAAAATGTATAATTATAAGTTAAAAATGAATTAAATAAAAATTTAATTGTTTGTGAAATTATATTGAATATTTGGAATTTAATTAACAGCAATTTTGAAATGCTATTATTTTGTAATGTAAATGATATTACGACATTTGTAAATGCTGTAGTTGATAGAAATGAACTAAATGGCTAAATTTAATTAAGGGCTATAATTGTTGAATTTAAGTAAGGTTTTATTTGAACTAAAGTAACCCTATTATAGCATTTAAATGCTGTCTTTTATTAAATTGAATTGTTTTAAAAATAACTTTCCGTAGCATTGTCTAAATGCTGCGAAAAGGTGAATTTTCACTGTTTGATAAATTTTAGGGAATGAATGAACTTTGAAAAGATTTAAAATTTTGGAAATTTAATAATTTAATTATTAAATATAATAACTTCATTTTATGATTTAAAAGGAAGTAATTTGTTTCGAAATATAAACTATTTTGAAATGTGTTTTGTAATGGTATTTAAATTAAATAAAAATGAATGTGGTTTGAAAGATATTATATTTTAATATTATGAAATGGATTTTGAATGATATTGAATTTTGAAATGATATTTTATTTTGAAGTATAAAATACCATTTTGAAATTTTAACCACGGGATGTATTTAATTTATAGTTTAACTGATTCTTAAAGGATGGGCGATCCCAAGCATCCCTTAAGTTATTGTGCATTTCTACTACAGTTCACTTGAGTTGGTTTACATTATATAAGTATATATTGTCCTGACTCGAGTGTTTTGTGTTTTACTTTACGCTCGGGTCAGCCTGAGTATTTACAGCTTAGCTTTGGATTTCTTTTCTGGAGCTAGGAATTGCTGGAGATTCTGCTTGTCTAGTTATCTATTTCCTTTCAGTTTTCGTTGTTCTATTTCAGCTCTGGTATTTATAAACTTCTATGTATTTGAGATTTCTATTGTATATGTTTCTGACTAGTATTATGTCTTATGTTTTGAGAGTTTCTTATAGTAGCTTCATGAACTACTATGGTATTTTTTTCCCGCTGCGAGTTATTCTGATATTTCTGTGTCTGTGATTCTGTGATTGTATTTCATTTGCTCCAAATTTATTTACAACGCGGTATTTTGAGCAATTCAAGTCCGACATGTGCGGATGCGAATGGGTGAAAATATCGGGTTGTTACAGTTGGCATCAGAGCTTTGGTTTTAGGCAAACCTTAGCCCGCGGAGCAAAAACTCATTAGAGATAGGGTAGAAATACCCTAGAATGAGTGAAATCAATCTCAGAATTCTTTCTTTGTGAGAGAACGTATTTTCGAAGTATAAAATGATTTCCAAATGATTTTTAAAGGATTTTCAAAGATTATTTTGGTACAAAAATGTTCTTATTTCGAAATCAAGATTTTATAAACTTCATCTCTTCGGTATCCACCTTGTTAGAAATCTCTTGGTTAAGATTTTTATCGACTAGGATTCCTTGAACTTTGGAACACTCCCACTTGTCCTGGAATCCAGTCTTGTTTTCCCCATTTTTCCTTTTAATTTTGGAGCATTCCGTAACTCTACTTTGGAATGACCTCTCTAAAGAGCGGTGATTCCGTAAATCTTTGAATGATTTGTAAAGGGGTGAAACTCCTTTACAATTGGCATTGATTCACTGAAGATTTTTGTATCCTCGGATGTCGATGCTATCTGTCTCCTTCTCTACCCGGATTCTATCTCTGGCGATCGAAGGTCGATTTGCCTTAGATTTTCGTATTGATTATATTCCTAAAGTCTCGGTTGACCGGTTAAGTTCGCCCGCGATTTATATAGGCATATCTATCCTCTATTTGGTAATTAAATGATCTCATCTTCGTTTGAGTTTATCTTCGAACTAGAATTCTATTTGATTAGAGTTCCTCTAATTTTGAATCTTTGTTTGTTTGAAATCCTTCCTTGAATCATCCTTTGGAAATTTGTGTTTGGTTGTATTTTGATATTGTGCATACATCGAAATTATTAAGGATGGCCATATTTTTATATATAAAAGTGAAATGTTTTCGATAAGGATTATATACCTTTCAAAAATGAAAATTTGAAATTTCGAAAGAATTTGAAAATTTGAAAATTTTATAAGAACTTGATTTATACAAAAATGATTTATAACTGAAGGGTTTTGAATTTAAATTTCGAGGAATCGAATTCCAGTGTTTTGAAATCGGTTTTAAGATTTTGGAAAATATATAATAATAATATGATTTAAAGATATATATATATATATATATATATATATATATATATATATTTCAAATAAGAAATGTTTCAAATGTATTCGAATGAATTTCAATGATTTTGAAGGAATTTCAAAGAAGTCTTTCAAAGTTAACTAAAGTCCAGAACTCACTTATGTCGCTGGAAAATAATTTCGATGATGAATGCATGCATCATCGACATTGATTTTCGAGTTTCTGAGTGAGAGAGAGGCCACTCTAGTAGCTTTGCTATGCGAGTGATTTTGTGAAACCAATTTTGATTTCAGATTTTCGAAGTATGGTTTGATATTCGAAAGATCGATCTGTATATATATATTTGAAAAGATTTAAAGTAAGCCGGTGTTCAGTCCTCGAGTTTCAGATTTTGAAACCTAACTTTTGAAACTAATTTACTGATTTAGTGTTGATTTCCAACTCTTGGATTGAAAATATGACTTCTTCGACTATTTTAAGATCCGAGCACTTCAAAATCAAGGTTAACTTTTCAAAGCTAAATTTTTTTTGGAAGGTATAAGGTATTTGATAAAGAATATAAGTTTAGTTTGTATGTTTCAAGTATGAAATAATATGATTTTTATAAGTTGAAACTGTTTTGATAAGTAAATAAATAAGACTCTTTTGAATTATACTAATATGAAATTTAGTTTGAAATATTTTGGATAAAAATTAGTCTTCAAATGTTTGAGAAAAATTTGGTTTTAAATGTTTTAACTTAGTAACATCTTTATGAAACTATTTATTTAACAAGTTGGAATAGAAACATAAGTTGTACGTATGCTGTTTTATTCGCATAATTAATTTGATCCAAGTTTGAGTACACAAGTTCGAGGTGAATTACACCATTTTGTATTAGGATTTTTCATTTGATTCTTGATGGCGAATATTTGATATGGATTTTGGGCTTGATTCTAGAATTCTCTATCTTAGTATATGGCTATGCAAGGAGACTGATGGCTTTTAGTCGTGAAATCATATCGAAGTCCGCATTAGGGAAGTCGAATGGACAATACTAGTTCGAAAGCGAACTTGTGTGATCAAGCGAACGATCGAATGTAATGTTGCGAAATAATGACATATGTAAGTAATAATGAAGTAAAATTTGAGATATACGAAATTATAAAATTTAGTCTTGAAATATGGTATATTTAAGCCTTGAAATATATTTAAGACTGAATAGTTTATTTTGTGGATCAAATCTATAAAAAAATATTAAGTGAATTGAACTGATGGTTTGAATTGAATTAAAATTTGAAAATTTTAGATTTAAGTTTAATTGAACAAATTTGTGGAATGTAAAGAATCAAGGGAATGTTTTATGATTTCAAATGTATGATTTTCAAAGTAGAATGATTTCAAGTATTTTGGTTTCGAAAGATTTGTAACTTTGAAAGTATTATGATTTTGAAGTGAATATAGGTTTAAAATGGAAATGAATGTGTTTGACCAAAAATATTGTTGATTTGGAAACTAGGAGTATTTTCTAAACCTATTGTTTTAAGAAATTTTGAAACTGAATATGTATAACTTGAAAGAAATGATTTGGTGACGTCATATATGATTTTAAAATTTAATTGATATCGAAATGGTTTGAAATTTAGAACCTTGTTTTATTAAATACTTGATTTGGGAGCTATCGAACTTATATAAAAATGATTTGTATAAGTAAATTGTTGAATTGGAACTGTTGATTTGAAAGGGTACCCAATTTTGAAAAGTGAAATCTTATATAATCGAAATCTATATAAGTGTGATTTGATATACTAGTATTTTGAAAAGTATTTGATTTGAAATGAAATCTTATATAAAATGGACTTTATATAAGTATGATATTTGAAAGTGATTTTGAAAGGTACTATATGATACATATTTTCGAAGTAAAGATATGGAAAGTGCCTTCTGCTTGATATCCGCTTTGTGGCCACACTGTGGATTCATTCTATCGATATTATTCTCTCTCTTTGATTTGGGTTTTCCGGATATGATACTCGAGTGTCCATCGAATTCCATGGTGATCTCCATTGTTTTATGATCGCGACTGCATAGCGCAACTGGCTGGCTGAGCTGGCCTAGGGGTACGGATTGTTTCATAAGGGATCCAGGCGTAACCATTGTGTATCCTGCACTCTATGTAGGTCGCATTAGTAGCGCAAATGCCTGGCTGGGCTGGCCTGGGGGTACGGATTGTTTCCTGGGGGATTCAGGCGTAACCATCGTGTATCCTGCATTCTACTCGTCATCATGGCGTAACTCACAGGGCTGAGAAAGCTTACGGATACAGATTGTTTCCTGGGGGATCCAGGCGTAACCATTGTGTATCTGTGATCCATGGTTAGACAACTGTTTCGGTTTGGTTGATTTGTTTGGAGTGTACTTTCCATATCTGTTTTTAAAAGCGTTTTCATTATTTTCACTAGGCGTTGAAACAAGTCTACCAAGTACCTGGAGAATTCTAGCTTTGCGCCTGATCAACGCATAGCCAGAGTCTGCAGGAACGAAAGTAAACTTGTTAAGACATCGAGTTATAAAAGTATTTTGATAAAAGTATCTTGATAAAGTACTATATAAAGAATATTTTGATCAGTTATTTTCCCTTCTAATGATTTTAAAATGTTTAAAAATTGTTTACTTTGAACCATCAGATTTGAATCAAATGACTATTCATCATATTATAAAATGTTTAAAATATTATGAAATTTTAATTGAAATGTATAATGGTTTAAATATTGGTTCATCCTTGTCTTTCAACCTGCTTTCCCTCCTAGCTACTTTCTCCCTACCTTCTTTCGAATGTCTTCCAACCTATTTCTCTTTCTAGTTGTTTCTCCACTTCTTTCCTTTTCGAGGACGAAAAGATTTGAGTGGGGGAGAGTGTAACAACCCTAGATTTTTATGTATATTTTAATTTTGAATTTATTTCATTTTTAAAATTTTTAACTGGTTCCATTTCAAACTTTTCATTTTTAAATATAAACTTTGATTATTATGTGATTTATAATTCCAAAATGGTATAAATTGAATATTTTCCTGAAATGTTGATTTCGGTAAATTTGGGTCAAACTTTGATTTTTAAATTTCAAATTTAAATATTTATATTCTTAAATTTTATCTTTTATTATGAAAATAGACTTGATAACTTGAATACTGCTTTTCGTTTCGTTGAAAACAGATTTAAATTATGAAAGTTATGTATATTCCAATATTGAGTGTAATCTACTTTATTTAGCAATTCTGTTTATTTTAAATAATATAAACTATATTTTTATTGTCATATTTTATTTTAAAATGTGTCAATATGTCATGTTATATATATTTTGTCTTTTAAATTTTATTAAAGTGGTGTTTAAATTTTCCCAAAGTCTATTGCATTTATTTTCTATTTTTAAAGGCTAGTTTCCATTTTTCTGCTATTTTCTTCATTAAATTATATTAAATTAATATTTATTTATGTATTTTGTGAATTCATTTTTATTTTGTTTCATTATCTTTATTTATAAATATTTTTCAAGTACATAAAATTTTTCCAAACTTCATTGTATTTATTTTCATATTTTCATGACTGGTTTGCAATGTTTGCTGTTTTTATTAATTAAATTATATATAATTAATATTTATTTATTTATTTTTGTTTATTTACTATATTTTCGTGTTTTTATCTGTAATTATAAGTAATTTTTCATTTATTAAAATTTTCAAAAGAAATTAGAGAAATATGAAGAGTTTTGACCTTTAACATACCATTGTCTTTTCACCTCCTTTTGTCTTTTCAAATTCAATAACACTTGCATTAATCATTTGCTGACCATATCTCTTTGTTTCATCCGACTCTTCCATTGTTTCTCACGTGAAAATTTTCTCTCAAACCCTAAAAAAAAATTTCGAGCATCTCCAAGAAGAAATTTTGATAAAAACTTTCATATCTTTTTACATTTTCTACTTGATTTACTTGATTTTTGCACTTGCAATCTCTTATGCAGTTCGGCCCCTCCATCTCCAGCGCCTTGGCCGCCTCCACCACACCTATTCAAGCCACCATACCCTCCTCTCCACTGCCATTCCAGAGCCGAGGCCATCCATGTTGATGATCCACTAAAATATGAAGCAAACTCCACCTATATCCAACATAGCCTGGCTACCTTGCTTCCATCACCTCCTCCATCACTTTAGCCGACCATACACCACCACCACCAGCAAATTCCTGACCTGAGCCCACTTCACATCATCCTCCAGCCCACTACAGACCTAGCCTTGCCCTCCTTGGCCTTGGCCGAGCCCTCTAGTGCATAGGAATCCATGATATTTGCCTTGTAGTGTTAGTTCATGCTCATATATCTTTGCTCCATCATTTTGCCATGCTAGGCCGACCTTTAAGAACCCAAACTAGATCCAAACCATGCCTTTAGCCGTGCCATTTTAGATCTGGAGTTGAAGCATAGGTGGTAGAAAGCAAGTGCAAACACTTCGGTGATGTTTTGTGTATTCATTTCTAGCTTTGTTTAATTGAATTTGGGTTGAAAACTTATGTTATATTTATTTGTTTTGTCTCATGTATCCAAGGAGAATTAATCTTTGGCTCTTCCACTCATCTTTGTGTCGTGTTATCGTGCTTGTTTTGATCTCATTTGTGCATTCGTCGTTGTGTCTCCAGCTCAAAACAGTGAGTTATTCTCACCAGACAATATGTACATATATAACTAGTAAATTGACCCCTTTTGAATCTGTAAAATGCATTATCATGTTACACCTGCTATATTATGATTATATGATATTCGCCCATGCTTATACCCCTGTTATAACATCTGTTACTGTTATATTATGTTGTTCTGTTATTTTTATCAGTTTATCACACTGCAAGTTCCCTTTAGATTAGAATCGCTATGGGTTGAAACGATACATACCCGAACGGACTTTAGAATAGGAGAAAATCATTATGGGCTGAAATGATAGGCCTGAGTGATTTTCAATTATTTTCATTTACTTGGGATTGCGGGTTTGAAAAGATCAAATCCGGGTTTTCTTTGTAAATTACGGGTTGAAATGATATATACCCGTATCACTTTACCTAGGCTAGAAAATGAAATACAGACCCGTTGTTAAAATATGTTTTTCTAAAATTTTAAAATATTTTAGAAATGTAAATATTGTAATATTTTGATGTAAATTTGATAAAAAAATGATTTTTGTAAAGCATTATTGATTTTCTAAAATTTTATAAGTGAAATAAATAAATGGTAAAATTAGAAAATCTGAAATGTAAGTTATTTTGGAAATTATAATTCGGTGATAAATGGAATTTAAATTAAATATGAAAATATGATAAATTTATGATATTTTGAATTTAGAAGAATTTAAAATGATTTTATAATATATTAATGATTTTTTAATAAAGTTAAATGTGAAATGAATGAATATTTAAGTTGAAATTTTGAAATATAACTAAAATTGAAAATTTGTGAATTTGGCTTAAAAGTGAATTTTAAGTTAAGTAAATAAAAATGAAATTGAGTTATATTTGAAAATTTAAACTTAAGTGTTAAGTTAAATTTAATTTAATGAATTTAAAATTTAATGTTGGAATTTTAATAAGTAATTATTATTAAATTTGATTTTGAATAGAAATTGAACTTATAAAATCATGAATATAAGGGTATTTAAATGATTGTTTTAAAAGTGAAAATGTATAATTATAAGTTAAAAATGAATTAAATAAAAATTTAATTGTTTGTGAAATTATATTGAATATTTGGAATTTAATTAATAGCAATTTTGAAATGCTATTATTTTCTAATGTAAATGATATTACGACATTTGTAAATGCTGTAGTTGATAGAAATGAACTAAATGGCTAAATTTAAGTAAGGGCTATAATTGTTGAATTTAAGTAAGATTTTATTTGAACTAAAGTAACCCTATTATAGCATTTAAATGCTGTCTTTTGTTAAATTGAATTGTTTCAAAAGTAACTTTCCGTAGCATTGTCTAAATGCTGCGAAAAGGTGAATTTTCACTGTTTGATAAATTTTAGGGAATGAATGAACTTTGAAAAGATTTAAAATTTTGGAAATTTAATAATTTAATTATTAAATATAATAACTTCATTTTATGATTTAAAAGGAAGTAATTTTTTTTGAAATATAAACTATTTTGAAATGTGTTTTATAATGGTATTTAAATTAAATAAAAATGAATATGGTTTGGAAGATATTATATTTTGATATTATGAAATGGATTTTGAATGATATTGAATTTTGAAATGATATTTTATTTTGAAGTATAAAATACCATTTTGAAATTTTAACCACGGGATGTATTTAATTTATAGTTTAACTGATTCTTAAAGGATGGGCGATCCCAAGCATCCTTTAAGTTATTGTGCATTTCTACTACAGTCCACTTGAGTTGGTTTACATTATATAAGTATATATTGTCCTGACTCGAGTGTTTTGTGTTTTACTTTACGCTTGGGTCAGCCTGAGTATTTACAACTTAGCTTTGGATTTCTTTTCTGGAGCTAGGAATCGCTGGAGATTCTGCTTGTCTAGTTATCTATTTCCTTTCAGTTTTCATTGTTCTATTTCAGCTCTGGTATTTATAAACTTCTATGTATTTGAGATTTCTATTGTATATGTTTCAGACTAGTATTATGTATTATGTTTTGAGAGTTTGTTATAGTAGCTTCATGAACTACTATGGTATTTTTATTTCCGCTGCGAGTTATTCTGATATTTCTATGTCTGTGATTCTGTGATTGTATTTCATTTGCTCCAAATTTATTTACAACGCGGTATTTTGAGAAATTCAAGTCCGACATGTGCGGATGCGAATGGCTGAAAATATCGGGTTGTTACACATAACATTCAATATTCCAATATCATTCATTATAGAATATCAAAAAATCACAACAGAGGGTATTAAACAATTTAAATAAATGTTGAGGGACCCAGTTGGATCCCTCCAACCTGTTTTCCCTGCATCCACAGATATTAGCACAATATAAAATGCCAATTCCAAATATATATCACAATATAGCATATCAATCAATCCAATCATTCAAACAATTATTTAAATTTAATCATTTAAATCTAAATTTAACCGAGTGAGATTAACTCACCTTTGACTACGCATGCACCCATTCCAATCCAACTTGATTTTTTTATGACTTCAGACCTTGGATAACAATTACATAGTTTATTAATATTTGAAATAAATCGACCAGCCAATTTTATTAAATTTAAATCAAATTAATATTTTAGTTTTAAACTAATTTCCCTTTCATAACTATTTTATTTTATTTTATTAAGCTAACATAACTCAATGAGCTAATAAAACCGATTAAATCATCATAATATATTGCAATTGATCAGTAAGTTCAAAATATGTATAAAATTTCTTTTTCTTTTAATCCATATATATCCAACCATTTAGAACCAATAGATGAATTAATATAACTTGCGGTTATACATATATAACTAATTAAACATTTAAAACAAACTAATTACCTTAATACTTTGCTTTAAAATAAGTTAATACATTTAAAGTGTATGCTTGTAAATTATTTTCCTTTTAAAATTACTAATTTGTCTAGATTCGAAATCTAACTTTGATTTAAACTTCACAACATTTACGCATTCTATATTTTCCAAAAATTTTCACGTAACTAGCCAAACAGCAATTCATTTCTGTTTATATATATTTTAAACCCTAAGAGGAAGTTAAAATATATATCATTAAATTTTTAAATAAATAAACAGTATATATATAGATTTAGCTGTAGTTTACTTAAATTTTCTTTTCAACTATAGAGATGTATATAAAAAATATATATATATATATATATAAATTTTAAACCTTACTGTAAATTAAATTTCCGGCCAAAATATACAAGTACATAAACAAGAATCGAAATAAAAATAAATAAATCTTTACTGTATTTTCATTCGCTGTTAAACCTATATATATCTTTTTTATTTTAATTCAGTTTAAACAAAACAGGTAAATTTTATACCTCTCTGCAAAATCGCAAGCTCAGGCTACCACCCCTTAATCGCCTCAACGAGCTCGAACGCTCCAGGTTCACCCTCCTCCCCCCAACCCTAGCCGCCGATAGCTCCTCCTCCAAAGCACCGCTCTGCCTCTGCCAATCGCCTCGCATAAAGGCCCCGCCTTCATCACGAAATCGAACAGCCCAGGGAACTGCTCCCCTCCCACATCGACGCTCGCAGCATTCGACCTCGCCTTCGAAGCCGACATCGTTTCCCCTAGGCGCCGCCGCGCTCACGTCCAACCCTAGCCTCGATTGTCATCGCCGAGTACCCCACGTCCTTCGCCTCAAACTTCTCTGAAACCCTAAATCGCCGCGGCTTCCCCAGACATGAGTCGACTGCGACAATTCACCAAGCCTTCGTGCTTACTTAATTCGATAACTCAGGCCGCCGTCACTAAATATTTTGAACGAATTTGAATTCAAGGAGTTGGGTTGGGTTTGTAATGAAATCTGGTAAAGGGGGAGAATACAATTTATCTTGACAGCCATATTTCGTTTTCCTTTTTTTTTAGACATGAGTATACGAAAGAGAGTGGAGGGGCAGAAAATGGTGAGTACGATTTGATCAGCTAGGGCGGCTCTTAGGTCTGCTGATGTGAAGAAGGATATTTGTGGGATGTCAAATCAATTTATATATATTTAAAAAATTTCAAGTGTCTAGGTATAAAATTCGGACCCCAATCGAGACGTGCCACTAAGCGTCCATAATGTTATATCCCTATTACAAATGCACTGGAAAAGGTTTCGAATCTTAATTCGATCGTATGGAGATTATAGCGTTCTGGACACAGTTATCAAATTGAATTTCGATATAAATTTTAGCGCGTTTATATAACATATGCTCACATAACAACTCCAAACCCTATGAAATTTGAAATTCGATAATAATTCAATATTACGGACTCAATGGAACTAGTTTCGTCGAATTCTGAAACTGTGCCTCGGAAGGCTATTTTTAAATTCAATTTAAACCATACAAAATTTTAAAACTGAACAAACCACTGTTAAATTAAATTTTACAACTTCTATTATCCTCTGTACTATCAATATAAATTTTACAAGCCTTCAAATTATTTATAACAGGCTTAAAATCTCAGGTTTCATATTTTATCCAATTCAAATTATTTAATTCCACAATTTAATTGTCAAATAAATCATGATATTCGTAATTTAAGTTGATAATTAACCTTTAAATAATTTAAAATCAATTAAATATTCCAATTTTAAATGCTTGAAAATTCCGGGTCGTCACAAGAATGGATTTACATACAAATGACCAGGCGCAGGATCTACTTTCCGAAGGGGTGCACCTCTAGATGGATGTCCTGAGGACCATTACAAAGGATCCTCTACCAACACAAGACCGGCCTACCTCTGTAACTGGATAGTACCGAATATGTCATCCCCTGGTCGTTACTGACCTTTAACCGAGCGCTCGTTTTCCATACACCACATTAATTTACATCCCAAATGTCATTAAGGGAAAAAATATATCTAGAATGGGATGATCATACCCTACTTGAGAATGATCCACTTAGCCTTGCTGCATCTAATCTTGTTTCGGTCATTTCTGGTCTGATGAGGCTTGAGACTACGATTACCTTTTCATAAAGCACATATCACATCTTTGAATGCCACATTGCCATTTCCGTTGACTACTAATTGCCTTCCACAAAAATACAACCCTTGAGCTCGTACGTCTAAAGAAGCGTGTCAAGCTAAGAGAAGTTGCCTTCTCCGCCACCACTGATGTACGTTTTTAAAAACCAATGTACGTAATCTTTAGAAATGCAATGTCAAACAAATGTCCATACAAGTTGTCCAGGAACATGACAAACCGAAGGCACTCTCCTACTACCACTAGTAACGAGGAGTCCTTGCAATCCGAAAAATCTCTACAACGAGGAGACCACTGCTATATATAACTCGAGAGCTACCCAAAGCAAGTCAAAAAGAAGTCCTCACGCTATAAGGATCCACGGTCTTCAATAATCATCATCTTCAACATGTCTTCACGTTCGAACGTATAGATTGGTTCGAGTGGTTTTCGAACGAGATTTACCCAAATCCGACACCAGTTCCTTCGAAATCAAATATCGATAGAAAGTGAATATGAGTATACAGGATTTATTAGTCTCTTTTCATTTTACAGGATTTATTAGTCTCTTTTCATTTTAATTCTTTTTAGATGATTACGAAATCTCTTTCTTTTGACTTAGAGTAATTTCTAAAAAATTCATTCTTTTGCTTTGGAAAATATCTCAGATTTTCTTACTTAATTCTTGATCCAAATTTCTTAACTTTTAGGCGGGTCAAAAACAATGTTATTTAAGACATCGTTTACGATAAACCCTAAATCAATCTTAACAAACATTTTGAAGTAAATAGGACCATAGAAATCATTCATTTTTGGAGATTGCTTAACTTTTGGATAACACCAATCCTTTTTTATTTTGAAAAACTTAACAGAATCTTTTTATTTAAGAACATTCGGGCTTTCCTTTCGATATGTTCCACCCCTCGCCCAAGAAAAGAAAACATAGGCTAGGTAAGTTCAGGGCACTGGTTGCTCCATCCATAACCTTAGTTAAACACCTTGTTTTATCTTCCCAGATCTCACAGGCGGGACAAATGTATTAGTCGTTGCCGCATACTCAGATTTTCAGCTTTATTTTGGAATTGCTTGTAAATATTCCAAATTATCTTTCAAAACGCTTAATTATCCTTTTTAAAACATTAACAATTTATTCTGGAAAATGTCGCCACATTTAAACTCATATTCCAAAAGTTATATAATTCACAACAGAAAACTGCTGCGGAAAGTGCTAAATAAGCTTATTTGAATTAAGCCACTTTTAAATACTTGAGAACTTATATTATCAAACCCAAATCTCTTTTAAATCATTTAAATAGATTTATCAAATTTATTTCATATTTTCCATAACTAAAAGCATTCATTTAAACAGATTTCCTGTTATGGTCACTAAATTGCACTAGCGCGATTTTCTAGAAAATTGATTTGGACTTATTTCAAAATTTACTCGATGAAACTTTGATTTTCTTTCTTCATTTAGAAGATATGGATAAAATAGTCCAGAATTTTCTTATCTCGAAGAATTCCGAGCCATGTTCCACTCTGCACATTCATTTGAACTTTTCGGCGCGAAATCGCGAACTACCATTGCGCGACACGTCAAGTTTTAACTTATTTTTCAATACTTGAAATAATTATTCAAATTGAATTTCAATACTTATAAAATCATTACAAATCATTTTAAATCAATATTTTCACTTATTAAAGGATTTGATATATATTTTCACTATTATCATATTATAATATCATTATATTCTCATTATTTTAATATTAAATTTTAAATTCCAATTTTAACTCAATTTCAATTCAAATCTCAAATTAAATTCATTTAAAACTTAGATTTCAAATCTTATTTCAATTTAAACTTCAATTCAATCTCAAACTAAACTTCACTTTTTCAAAATCGATTTTAATTTTAATTTCACTATTCATCTCAATTTCAATTTCCATTTAGCTATCCTTTCCAAATCCGTTTTACTTCAAATTTCAAATTCTCTTTCATTTTAACTTTAATTTCACTTCTAAATGAAAAGATACTTATTTTGTGACGCCCCACCTCTATACCCATGCTAGCCAAGGACACTACGGGGTAATACCGTCAACTAGCGCGGAGAATAACGCTGTTGAGGAGCGACCATATGTATAGTTACTTTGTGCGAGTACCGATATGCCAGATTCAAAATACAACTTTTCATCACAAGAGGAAATCCGACATACCGATGCAAACTTAAGGCTACTACATAGTGACTATAATATCTTCGGAAACAAATATAGAAATAAGTATAACACAAATCAGTCACAGAAGATCATATCTCAAAGGAGGAAACAGATATGAATATTACACATAAAAGTGTATATTAGAGTAGTGAGCAAACAAGATCCACTATATCACAAAAGAATAGGTACAAGAGCTACACAAAAGAATAAGTATACATCATGGAGTCTATATCTCAAATCTATACAACAAAATAAACTACTAATCTAAGTAGTTAGCCAAAAGTCAGAATAATAATCCCAGATGAGGAGTCAAGCAGAAACACCTGTAACATCCCGATCTGACCCGAGTATTGTGTAATAAGAAAATAATAAACGGATCAGTCTAACATAAATATCAGATGAAATGATATAGAATAAGAGATATGACAAAAACGTATAATAACCAAAATGCCATACTGTGATAAGCATGTAATTGAAAATCAACAAGAGATTAATCAATATCACAAGAATCTTCTCAAAGATAAAAAGGATTATCATACTTTTTATTTCATTTATCAAATCATAAATATTGATAATTATATCAATGCCAATCACAAAAGTTAATGACACACAAATTCACCAATGCACAAATATTGATAGAACTTATCAATGAAACCACAAAAATTGATGAAACACAAATTCTAGAAATCGTCAATAGAAATCCAGAAATCACAAAAAGGAGGGAGGCCTATCATAAAACAGGAGCATGAAAACTCACCAACACATGTATCACAAAATGGAACGCTATTCCATGGTTGCTAACCATTAATTTTGAGCCGAAGCTCCACAAAACGGTCCGAAGACCATGGGTCGCTACCCCACCAAATTGAGCCGAAGCTCCACAGAAACGGGGTTTAGTCTCCCTCGCAGACAAAGAGACATCACACGTTGCTAGTCTAAATCACAAAAATGATCATCATCAGTCACCAAGAAGTGTCAATTACACTAAGCTAGTAAATATATGAGCTTAGCTTCATGTCCCATAACCACTAGCTTAACTTAAATATTTACAAACAAATTGTAGATTTCCACTCGAAAATTGTCACAAGAGATTCAATCGAACAAGTCCAAGAATTAACCGACGAAGTAAATGCAAGCGTTTCATACCACTTGTTTTACTAAGTCGTTTAATTATATTTCTCATACAAGTGAGGTAAAGGTTTGCATATATTAGCAGGTTGGAAAACGGTTTTATAAACGAGTTTGATATTGAAAATAGAGTTTAAATAATCTTTGATGAAGAGTTTGAATATTTACTACTAGTATAGAAACCTTTGTATTTTAAAGTGACACCATAAAAATGATTGTAAAAACAATCAATCATAAAAATCCACATACGAAGACGTGAATCAAATCCAAAGAAACCGATAAAGAATCCATCGAAATGGATATTCAAAAATCCCTAAAAAAGAGTCATCAAAGTCGTAATAAATGATAACAACAAATAGGACCATCACGAATCGATTCAAATTGGAAATTCAATCCCAAAAGTCAAAGTGGGCTGAAACAACAAATTTAGTTGACTAAACAGAGAATTCAGTTGACTAAACAGCAAATTCAGTTGATTGAATTCTGCCTGGAAAGTTTCTGTTTCCAGGTTCAGTCGACTGAGCAGAGAATTCAGTCGACTGAATCATGTCTGGAAACATTCTGTTTCTAGGTTCAGTCGACTGAATAGAGAATTCAGTCGACTGAATCATACCTGGAAACTTTTCGGGTTCCAGATTCAGTCTACTGAACAGAAATTTCAGTCGACTAAACCTTAACTGGCCGTTTTTCAGCCTATCCAAATGAAGAACAAACTCTTCCAAATGCAACCGGACGAACATTGGCTCTAAGGGTTTATGCCAATAGACAACCCAGCCCTATATGCTCCTTGATGCATCACCAAAACATGATCAAAACATCAAAGTTAGGATTTTAAAGATTTGAACCCAAAACACTAAAAATTGGAATATTCACCAATTCAACCCAAACCAAAAGCAAATGCACATGAATAAGTGTTAGGAATTCATACCTAACATCCAAAGATAATTATAGTCATAGATGTGAGATAAAAATCTCACCTTTAAACCCAAAACACTTGAAGAAGAAGCTATAGAGCAATGGCAAGAATAATCACTCTTCAATTCCAACCCAAAGAGCTTGAATCTAAGCTTAAAAGAGAAACATTTCCTAAATTAGGTTTAGGAATTTCTGAAATTGGTAAGAGAATGAGTTGGAGAAGAAGAAGATGAGGCTCACCAAAGCTTCTTCTATAAATTTGGAGCTATAACTTGATTTGCAAAAAAAAACTAGGGCTTGGAGTTTTAATTTCCCATTCCTCTCTCCATTGTTGTTAAAGCTTGAGTATTAGGAATTAG
Source organism: Allium cepa (assembly GCA_030765085.1). NCBI lineage: Eukaryota > Viridiplantae > Streptophyta > Magnoliopsida > Asparagales > Amaryllidaceae > Allium > Allium cepa. The sequence goes on along the minus strand of CM060928.1, from coordinate 345,914,737 downwards.
AAATGAAGTAATGAAGAGGAGAGGGGTGAAGCTTGGGTCTAATGGGCTGAAAAAAAAACCAAAACCCTAAGTGAAAAAGTGGCAAAATTCCACTAACTCCAAACATATCAAAGTTTATACTTAAAAAGATCGCAAACGTCATTTTGAACTCAACGGGAGTGGTCTCGAGTCCTAATTCGACTGTTTGCAAAAAGTAGTTTTTTCGGACAAGAATCTGACTAACGATGCAATATTTAAATAAAATATTTAAATATTCAATCGTAAAATATGCGGGTTGTTACATATTTTTCCACAATATCTCATATTACTAAAATATGGTCTTTTTAAACAAAGGGATTACTTAATTAATAGGAATCTGATACCCAAATTATCATCACAACCATACAACAATCATATAACATTAACCTATTCAATACGGTAATGTTATAACATTACCACGGATTATCCAATATATTCAAACAATCAACCAAACATTCATATCATCAAATAGTGATTATCTAACATAACAATTAAGCATGATAATCAATATAATTCAAAAAGCGGTGAGAGTTTCTCACCTTTACCCAAAACATTTAACTTCCTACCAACATTCATTTAATTCAACGCTTCACTAAATCTTATCATAACCATGCTTCCAAGTGCTCGACCATCTGCATCTCTACTTGCTTTGCTCACGCCCTCCCCTTATCAACTCACAAATTCACGGCCTAAGGCCCTTTTTAAGAAGAGAAGAAGAAGTGAATTAAGAAGAGATTAGAGAGTAATAAGTGGATTAGTGCTTAAGCACTGCACTATTTTTAACCCTCCCACCTCTCTTAAAGAGGAGAAGCCATAAACGAGCAAAAGAAAGCTCAAAAATGAAGAAAAAGAAGAATGAGAGGTGTGAAGAAAATGAGTGAAAGTGTACTGGTATTTATAGCAAAAATTTTCTATGTAAATTACATTTTTAACCTTAGCCAAAATGACTAAAATACCCTTCTACTTTTTGAATTTTCAACTTACTTTCTTTCCTTTCTAAGATGAGAAAGGATGTGCATTAATGAGAAAAGATGGTTTAGTAATGATGTTGTTTTTATGTCAAATCATGTATTTTCACTCTTTATACCTTTATTTAAACTTTTCAAAAGTATACTCCTTTTGTCTTTTAGTGCTAAATGTAAAGTGTTTAAATAGTTTTTAAACTTTTATTTATAAGTTAGAAAATATATCAAGTTGCAACAACTTGTCGACAACTTGTTTTGGTTAAAAACGCGTTTTTGACGACAAATTTTACAGTCAAAATTTGACATTTTTATTAAGCTATATATTGAAATAAACCAAACTTTAAAATGAACATTTTACTTCTTTAAATAAATTAAAACAACTCTCTTTATATTTAAAAGTCATATTTAAATAATATCAAAATCTCTAATTTTATGGTGTATGTAAAACTGACAAAATGCGACAAATTTGGTTATTTTTGTAAAACGATTACTAACGTACTTTTAAATCTTTTAATATACTTTTGTTATCTTTATTAGATGTTTTAAATTAGATTTATATTTTTAAATAAATATTTAAATTCATTTATTTAAGCCTTTATTTATTATTAACAAAACTTAACTTTTGTCGATTTGTTCTAAAATCCAAATTTATACTTTTTAATTTATTAACTATAAGAATAGATAATTATTTATTATATATAACATATTTATTTTAAGATTTAAACTCCTTTTTAAATTTAAAACGAATGAAATCTCTTATTTTCGAAGTAGCGAAATTACGGGTCGTTACATAGACATTGATCAACATTGATCGAACCACTTTACATTGTGTCTATTTACTAATTTCACAAATATGATCGATTTCACACTAGAGGGAGAGAGGGGGGTGAATAGGATGATACTGATAATTATAAAAATTTAATGCAGAAGTTTATATAAAATAATTTTAACACAGATCACAGCAGAATTATAGCAGCACAGATAATAGCAGAATAATAAAAATAGAACATACAGATTTATCCAGCTTCGGCAAAACTCTGCCTACGTGCTGCATCAAGGTTTCTACTAGAAATTAAGAAGTTAGACGCTTACACATGTAAACTCACGACACCCTCTATCGACTAACCTTAACTCTACGCTCAAAAATCTCCCATAACTCAGTCACTAAGTTGCGAATTCTCAAACTACACCACGTAGTTTTTCCCCTAGTCACACGACTAGTAATTACAAAAGTTTAAAGGAGAAAATACATATTCAAAAACAATTCAAAAATAAAACCTTAATTTAAATATACTAAAGCCCAATCCCTATCTTTAATTAGCTGGCCCAAAATAAATTATAACAGAGAAAATTTTGCCATCCATTTTCTCTTTTATTTCTTTGCTCTACTTTGCTACGTAAAACAATAGCCTCGTTCCTTTATTCCTTTGCTTGAAAATTAGGGCTTTTCAAATTTGGAGCGCTGATCAATTGCTGGTCGTTCCTTGTTCCTTGTTTAGTGCCGTAATAATGGCCTCTCGAATATTCTGGCGAAAAGAGAATTAGGGCTTCGTCTGTATTTCTTCGAAATGTATTCGGCCTCCTTTTCTTTGCTCTAAAATTTATGCTTTGTATAAATTGAAGACGTCGAATTTGGTAGCTCGATCGAACGATGATTATGCTTTGCTAGCCCTGTCGATCGACCGTCTCCTTGAGTCGCACTCAGCTGCTTCTCAATCGAGTTTGATCTTGATTACGATATGTAATTTGTGCCTTTTTCTTTTTTTAGATTTGCTTGCTTGAACTCGATCTTGATTCAAGTTGAATGATTGCTATTCTCTATTTAGCTCGAACTCAAATGATTAATGCCTATGATGTTTTAGGGTTTATATAGGGTTCGATCTCCTACAATTTCGTTTGTATATTGTATACGAATTCATCTGATAATTTAATGCTTGGCCGCTTAATTATTTTTGTATGCTTGAGATTGATCTTGACTTGTTCAAATTCGTAAAAAAAAAATTGCTTGGTTGTCACGGCTTTGACATCTGACTTGGTTCATTTTCTTGGCTATCACAGTTTTGAATTTGCCAGTATTTAAATTTATTGACTTCGGTCACTTTTGAAACTTCCTGACTTCGGCACTATCACTGCTTTGATTTTGTCTTTTATCTTTGTTCAACTGTTGAACTACTTATGCCAGTTTGGTGAATTTCTGATCACTTCGGCTTTGAATTTCTATAACCATTTGAATCATTGACTGTTGTCGTGGTTGTATACATTTGGTAGAGATGTTGTAGGTTTTACTTGAATCTTGTGTTCATGATTCATCTGACTTTTGCTTCACTTGATATTGTGATAATGTTGTTTCAGTGGTGACATTGTTTTACATTCTTCGGATTGTTAGTGCCACTCTTGTTTATGTAAAGTTTGGTCATACTAAATACATATGTAGTTCACTACTTCATGTACTTTGGGTCTGGTCTTTGTGTGTTGTGATGTCGGTCAGTTGTCTGGATTCATATGTACATCACTAGCTTACTTTTGCATGTATCTGTGCATGTCACTGGTATCACTGTTTTGTACTGGTGCACTTGATATCTTCACCTGTGCATGTTTCCTCGGGCTCTGTTTTCACTGCAACCATATTGTCTTGTCAACATTGTCTTCTCTAGTTGCATATAAACATGAATACTTTCATGTATTCTTCACTGTGCATCTCCTGATCACGCTACTTGCTTCGAGGTAGTTTGCATACAGTCTTTGTCGGTCTTGTAATTGATTTCATATGCTTGATATGCTGGCTTGAGTCTGGTACCTTGATTCACTGTTTGTTGCCTAGTCATCATTGTGTACATGATGTAGCTTGATTTCGTGTATATTGTCACTGCATATATTGTTTACGACTTGGACTTTGGTTGAGCCTAGATTCATGTGTCTTAACCATTTTGACTATGTTGTAAATGTTGCGGCTTGCTTTCCACTGATCAGTTGGCATTGTTCTCTGGTCTTTGAGGCTGCTGCACCACTGTTGTCACACTGGTTTGATTAGATGCACTGTGACTCGAGTATGCTTGCGTCTGCAGTGTTGCAGTATTGTTTCATTGAGTCTGCTAGTTTGTATACGACACTTCACTACTGTCTGCATTTGCTTGTATACTTATCTTCATATATTTAAAACTGCTGCCACATTCACTTGTGTACACTATAGTATTGGTCGAGTCTGGTGCTTGAATTTGTCTCAGCCTTGAACCTTTATAGTCTGGTGTATATGCACACATCTCCGTTGTTCATTACTTGGTCTAGTGCAGTTTCATTGTACGTCGAGCAATTTTTAAGTGTACTACTGTGTGCATGTCAACATTTAATTTTGTTCGAGGCTTGATTTATGTGTCTTAACCATTTCATTTGGATTTGCACCTGTGTTAAATCCAGCTAATAGCTCAGGTTTGGCCTTGTGCTAATTTCTTTACTTTCTATTTGTTTCACTTGAGTTGAACCCGACTTTTGATTTAGGTTTGACCTTGTGCTCACCTATCCCTATAGATTTATCAAGTGTATATTGGTGTGCATGGCCTTGTGGCATGTATAGTGATATATTGGCATGCCACAAGCTGTTCGTGTATGATGAATTCAAACTTAAATGATGACGAACAACCCAAATAACTAAGGCAAATAATATTTTCAAAAATACACATTTTATTTTATACTGCAAAAATATTTCCTTTTCAATTTTACTGCGTTAGTGTTTAGTTTTGCAGAAAGCTTATATGCTAGATTCAATCTGCACTAGAGTTGAAGATAAATAAGAGTGAATGAGCGATATTGTAGTGAGGGCATTTGTAAGTGAAAAATTGTGATGTGATTAAAATTGTAATGTAATTGAAATTTGTATATATATAGTGAGAGCTCAAATTTGTACTATTCGAAATTGTAATAAATATTTGTTTGAATAAAATATCCATTTGAATTTAAATTCTGTGTTATTTATTTTATTCAGCAAATATTTATTTTATTATGTAAAAAATAAAATAGTACATTAACAAATTCATTTAAATGATTATATATATATACATATATATATATGTTTATTATCATCGAACAAAAATCATATACTTGCATATTCAACAACATGATCTCATATTTTCCATTTTACAAAGGTATTAGCAAGTAGACTTTGCTAAATATCAACTACTAACCGTAATTTTGATGTTAGCTAAATTTTTAGTCAATAAGGTACTTCAATGATTTATGTCAATAAACAGCTTAAACCTCTCTCCTAATACATAGTGCTTCCAAATCTTTAAAACAAACAATACTGCAACCACTCCAAAACATGGTCGGGTACTTCCCCTCATGCGGTTTCAGTTGTTGATTCCATATGAGACAACTTTATCTCTCTACATCAATACAACCACCAATCCCGTAACATAAGCATCTGCGTATATTGTTAACTCCACATTCCTACTCAGAATGGTCAACACCGGTACACTCATCAACCTCTCCTTCAAACTAATGAACACATGCTCATATCTTACATCGTACGAAAAAGTATAATTATTCTTCATCAAATAGGCAAACTGGCTGCCACTTTAAAAAGGTACTTGATGAATCGTCTACATTAACTTGATAATCTAAGGAAAATCCTCACATCCGTAGCACTCTGTAGAGTACATGTCCCGTTTGACGATAACAAATGTATATTTTTATATTGATTTTTCATAGTGTGTGTTACGGTTAAAATATCGTAAAAACATAATTTTGTTTTTTCAATCGACTGTCACCTATTATAATGTAGACATATCATAGATTAAAAACAATTACATTTTATCTGTGAAATTTAGTATATGTTTGTTAGTATCAAAATGAAAATATTGTGAGATATTACAGTTAATTTTACTTTGATATTAATAACAAATATTGTGTTTAATGTATTTTCTTAATATTGTGTATTTATGGGATAATAAAGTTTCTTAACATCAAAATAGTTTGTCTTTAAGCCACAATAGCTCGAAATTCAATACCGAATATTGTTCTTTTATATATGTGCAAAAGAAAACTTTATATATTTCAGCAATAAGTATGCATATATGTTTTTGGAATTAAGTATTATTCAAAGGAAAATATCATATTGCTGAATCATTTAGACTTAGCTATTCAAGGAATAAAAAGGGAATTAAAGTACTATTGTGCATCATCATCAATAAATATCATATTCAAGACAAACAAAAACACATTTTTTTTAAAACAACACATTCAAGCAAAAGCATAATTTTCAATCGTCATCTTTACTCAAAAGAAGCACAACAAATTGTTGAAATTGTGCGATTCAAACATGTACAAACCAAATCGGAGATGTCATGAAACACTAGGTCGACGAGGAGGAAGAAGCAATGTCGTTCGGTGATGTGATCAGGCTTCTAGGAGAAACAAGAATTTCGATTCGGTGGTGGAGATGCCGGACCAGAAACCTGGTCCAGTGATGATCTTATTCTGAAGCAGTGATGTGTAGAATGTCGGATAAGAAATCTCATCCGGTAATGGTTGGCTCGCTAGCTAATGAGGAGAAGAGATGGTTGTTTGATGAAGTAGCAATCTCGTCCGGTAGTCATAGTGATACCGAACCAAATATTTGGTCTGATGGAGCAGTGGATTTCGTTTGGTGATGACCGTATTTTTTAGCAGAGGGAAGTTTGGATGCCGGTTTAGATTTGTGGTTCGGGAAGATGCCGCTTCAGATTGAATGTGCTATGCCGGTCTAAGTTTTGCCACTTCAGGTTTTTTTTGGTTCGGTAGAAATACCAAACAAAAGTGTTGTCGCTCCATATTTTTGGTTCAGGTGTGCTTTGCCGATCTAGATGACAAGTACTAATGCCAAACTAATCTTTGTCGAACCAAATCTCAGAGTTGATATGTTGTTGTTGCCCTACTCACTTTCTCACTCTATAAATATCGGAGCTTCTACACTTTAATGGTGGACAATTTGGAGAGTAAAAACTCTGCCAATTTTTGTGCTATGTTTTGTAACCTTCAATTAAGTGATAGATTAGGGAGAATCTCCACATATGTTTTAACTCTCTAATCTTGAGTAGCTTGTGATCTCTTATACTTACTGATTAAAAGTAGTTGTTGGGTCTCCATGGACGTAGAATATTCATATCCGAACTACGTTAAATCTTTTGTATCTCTTATTTCTGCTATTATGTTCGTAAGATTGCATAACTGATTTTTAAGTTTCATTGATATCTAAATAGGCAATATAAATCCTGATCAAATAATTCGCTTCCGCTCACAGTAAAATAAAATTCACTACAGTTTGATATTAAAGCTAGTGTTATTGTTCCTGTTTGGATATTAATGGCTACTTCTAGCAAGTCTGTTGGTAGATATGGTGTCAATTATGGAGTAACACATTTTGACAGAAAAGGAGATTTTGGTACTTGAAAGATGGAAGACGAAGCTCTCACTACAATTCAGTTGAGTCTTTCAGATGATGTACTTAGAGAATTCTCTCAGAAGAAGACGGCGAAGGGACTATGGGATGCATATCAAGACAAGTCTCTCACTAATTGGATTATTCTTCAGCAACAACTCTATTCGTTTAAGATGATGCTTGGAGTAGATCTTATGGAGCATGTAGATGCTTTGACTACTTTGATTATGAACCTGAAGGCAGCGGAAGTGGATATTACTGATGAGGCTCAAGCTGTGATCCTCTTATGTTCCTTGCTTAAGGAGTATACTGCTTTTGTTAATTCCATGATCTATGGCCGCAGTAAAATTAGCCTGTCTGTTGTAAAGACTGGTCTTCATAATGAAGTGTTAAGAGGTAGATTGGCAAGCATAGCTTGGATAGTGATATCGAAGGCTTATTTGTTCAGAGAGGTAGAGGCGAAAGCAGGTTGAAGTAAGGTGGAGGACGAGATTCTTTGCGATCCCAGTCTAGGGGGCCTAAGAAGTCGACTTGTCATTATTGTAAGAAGCCAGGCTACTTCATAGCACAATGTCCCAAGCTTGAATGTAGAAGAAAAGATCCAAAGCAAGCCTCAGCTTCTATAGCAGAGTAATCAGATACAGAGAGTGACACTGATGTGTTTACAACTTTTGGCTCTTTTAGGAAGAGAAACTTATGGCTGATTGATTCCAGCGCATCCTATCATATGATACCTGATAGGAACTGCTTTTCCACTTATCGTGAAATTGATGGAGGAGAAGTTCTGATGGGGAATGATGCTTCTTGCTGTATGGTTGGTGTTGGTTGTGCGATGATTAGGATGTTTGACGGTTTTATTCGTAAGATCACAGATGTTAGACATGTTCCTGATTTGAGGAGGAACTTGATTTCTGTTAGGGCATTGAGTAGACTTGATTTGAAGATTGTAGTGGATGGAGAGAAGGTGAAGATATCAAAGGGTTCCATGATTGTTATGAGAGGTGTGAGGGCAGGAAATCTTTATCTATTAAAGGGCACTACTGTAGTCAGTGAATCAGCTTCTGTTACATCTGTTGATTCGAATTCTTCCAGATTATGGCACTTACGGATGGGTCACATCGGTGAGCACAGCATGGATGAATTGAGAAAATGAGGATTGATTGATGAAGTTCATCATTCAAAACTTGGTTTTTGTGAAGAATGTGTTCTTGGAAAGCAGACAAAGATTTCTTTTGGTACATGAGAGCATAACGAAAAAGCTGTCCTGGAGTATATTCATATAGATGTTTACGGTCCCTCCCCTAGTTAGTCTTTAGGTAGAGCTAGGTATTTCATTTCATTTATAGATGATTTCTTTCAAAAAGTATGGGTACTTTCTTCAGTCAAAGAGTGAAACCTTTTCCAGGTTTCGAAAGTGGAAATCAAAGTGGAAATCTATGCTTGAGAAGTAGTCATGGTAAAATTGAATGTTCTCCATTTAAATAATGGCGGTGAATTTGTATCACAGGAATTCATCGATTATTGTGAATCTGAAGTCATTAAGAGGCATTACACTACACCAGGCGACCCCTAGTCCAATGGAGTTGAATCCAATATTATTTGAGAGAACAAGATGCCTCAGACTGACAGCTAAATTGAAGAAGAGATTTTGTGCTGGCTTTATCTATGGCGGCTTTCCTCATCAACCGCACACCTTCCATTGCCATAGATATGAGGATCCCTGAAGAAGTATGGAAAGGGGAGCCTGTTTTCTATTCATTTCTTAGAGTATTTGGTTGCCCAGCTTATGTGCATGAGAGTAAAGGGAAGCTAGAATCTAGAGCTCGCAAGTGCAATTTCTAGGTTAAAGAAGAGGAGTGAAGGGAAAAAGCTGTGCTGTCGTATTAGCAAGAAGATCGTTATGAGCAAGCATGTGACTTTTGATGAGAAGGTTATGTTGAAGGTGGAGCCTTCCTCATCGGATGACAATGAGAGGACACATGAAGAATATCAAACACAAAGCAAGTCATCTGTTGATTCTTTCCATAGTCGTTCAGATGGTGTTTTTGACAAGACCGTGGTTGATGAGGATAATAGCGATGTTGGTACAAAGGATCAGACTCAAGGCGGAGCTCGTTCAAAACCTAGGCCTATTAAATAAAGAAGAAAGCCTAAGTGGCTTGATGATTTTGTTGGATTAAGCACCGAAGACATTAGCTTTGATGATATGGCAACATATTCTTTGAATGTCGTCCATGATGAGCCCTGTGATTAAGAGAAGCTATCGTATCAGTTAACAGTTCCAGTTGGTTAGTTGCTATGGAGGAGGAGATTGAATCATTGCAGAGAAATCATACTTGGGATTTGGTGCCTCTTCCCATTGACAAGAGAGCTATTGGATGCAAGTGGATCTATAGAGTGAAATACGGTAAAAATGCCAATCCCGGATATAAGGCAAGCTTAGTCGCAAAGGGGTATGTTCAGAAGAAGGGGGTAGAGTATCGTGATATCTTTGCTCCATTGGTTAGGCATACTTCTATTCGTGTTCTCTTGGCATTAGTTGCTCATTACGATATGGAATTAGAGTAACTAGATGTCAAAACTACATGCTTGCATGGTGGTCTAGATGAGGAGATTTATTTAAAGCAGCTGGAAGGGTTCATTAATAGCAGCAGGCTAGATTATGTTTGCAAACTCAACAAATCTCTATATGGACTGAAGCAGTCTCTTAGACTATGGAGATGTTGATGGTGATATGATTTATTTGTTGTTATATGTTGATGATATGCTAATTGCATCTTGGAGTATGGCCAGAATTAAGGAGTTGAAAGTAGAGCTTAGTAGAGAGTTTGACATAAAGGATTTGGGAAAGGCACAAATAATACTGGGTATGAAGATAAGCAAGGATAGGAAGTGGAGAGAGTTAAGGCTCACCCAGGCATAGTACATTGCAAAGGTCCTCGCTCGTTTTGGCATGGAGAAAGCCAAACCGGTTGGCACTCCATTAGCCTTTCATTTGAAGTTGTCAAAAGACTTATCTCCATCATCGGAAGAAGACAAAAGGTATATGGCTGATATACCTTATTCTAGTGCTATTGGTAGTCTTATGTATGCGATGGTGTGTATAAGACCAAATTTGGCTCATGTAGTGGGTGTTGTGAGTCGATATATGTCTAACCTAGGTAAAGAGCATTGGCAAGCAGTGAAGTGGATTCTTAGATATCTTCGAGGCACTTCTTCGGTGGGCTTGTTATATGGTGGGTGGATGGTGACATCTCTCTTAACGGATACTGTGATTCTGATTATGCTGGGGATAGAGATGTTCGGAAGTTAATGTCGGGCTATGTTTTTACACACAGCATAGAGTCGATTTCATGGAGATCAAAGCTGCAATCTATTGTAGCTTTGTCAAATATTGAAGTAGAGTTGATATCGATTGTGGAAGCAACAAATGAAGGATTATACTACTTCAGTTGTTGGATGATCTTTCAGTAGTGCAACGGACAGTAGAGCTATTTTCAAATAGTCAGAGCGCGATTCATCTTGTAAAGAATCAAGCTTGTAGTTCACGGGCGAAGCACATTGATGTTAGAGGTTTCATTCTTATGCTTGAGGAGGAACGAAGCAAGATAAAATTATTGAAAGTGAGTACTTTGGATAATTCTTCAGATATGATGACAAAGTCACTTCCAAAGGACAAGTTTGAGCATTTCTCAAACTTGATCCCTTTCATTCCTATTACTTGAGCGCCATCGGGTTGATAGTCTGATGATGAGCCATGCATATTTGGATTGAGATGGAGTGTTGAAATTGTGTGATTCGAACATGTACAGACCAAACTAAGAATTCATGAAACCCTAGGTCGAAGAGAAGGAAGAAGCAACGTCGTCTGGTGATATGCTAGGACTTTTATGCGAAATATGAATTTCGATACGGTGGTGGAGATGCCGGACCAGAAATCTGGTCCAGTGATGATATTTTTCTGAAGCGATGATGTGTAGAATGCTGGATGAGAAATCTCATCCGATAATTGTTGGCTCGGTAGCTAATGAGGAGAAGAGATTGTTGTTGATGAAGTAGAAATCTCGTCCAGTAGTCATAGTGATATCGAACCAAATATTTGGTTCGACTGAGGAGTGGGTTTCGTTCGGTGATGATAATATTTTTTAGCAGAGAGAAGTATGGATGTCGGTTCAGATTTGTGGTTCGGGAAGATGCCGGTCTAGATTGAAGGCGTTATGCCGGTCCAAGTTTTGCCGCTCCAGATTTTTCGGTTCAGTAGAAATACCAAACTAAAGTGTTGTCGCTCCAGATTTTTGGTTCGGGTGTGCTTTGCCGATCCAGATGCCAAGTACTGATGCCGAACCAGATGATTGCCGAACCAATCTTTGTCGAACCATATCTCAGATTTGATATGTTGCAGCTGCCCTGCACACTTTCTCATTCTACAAATACCAGAGCATCTATACTTTAATGGTGGACAATTTATAGAGAAAAAACTTTGCCAATTTTTGTGCTCTGTTTTGTAAGTCTTCAATTGAGTGATAGATTAAGGAGAATCTCTGCATATGTTTTAACTTTCTAATCTTGAGTGACTTGTGATCTCTCGTAATTGCTGATTAAAAGAAGTTATTGGAACTCCATGAACATAGGATATTCATATCCGAACCACGTTAAATCTTCTGTGTCTTTTATTTCTGCTATTGTGTCCATGAGATTGCATAATTGATTTTTAAGTTGCATTGATATCTAAATAGACAATACTAGATGTTGATAAATAATTCGCTTTCGCTCACATTGAAATAAAATTCACTACATAAATACACCAAAATGATCCATGTTTTGCCACAACATCCATTCACAAACTCAAATAGTCGCAAGAGACCATCCAATTCAAGCATCAGCACATTCAAACTATGACATGGTCCATACTACAACCCAACATCATAACTTAGACAACCCAACATCATAATTTAGACAGTACGCAAGAACATGAAAACAAGGTGAATAAGTGTTTCATCTTCATTAACAACATATAGATATTTTAGATCGACGAATCCTTATCGGAGCAGAAGCTTCATCACAGTGACGTCGAATAGCGGATTTAGTTCAGGCAAGCTTCAGATTCATGACTAGTCGAGTTCACATCCTTGTTTTGAGGCTCCAGCAAGAGTTCCAAACAACTTCAGACATTTGAGTACATATCCAGATCCCATTCAGTAGCAAATCAAATCCAAGCGATTCTCTATGTGTTCATAGATCTTAGCCATACAGTCAGTGGCTCATGGATTGTTTATTAAAAAGAAGCGACGATTTCTTTTTGGCTACGATAATTTTTTGCGATGAGGTATTTATCAAAAAGGGAAGAAACAATTTTCTTTGAAGAGGAAGAACGAGATCTAAAGTGGAGACAAAAAAGCATAGTTTCATAACCGGACCGATTGGAAAACATAGTTTTTACAACCGGACTTTAAGTCGAGCTGTGATGACTCAAGCTTTAAGATTTTGATAGTTCTATTGGTCAACCCGTTAGAAACGTGATTCTTATTTGAAATTTTTTCACAATTAACTACAGGCTAGATGCAAAAATATTAAAATAATAATTTTATGTACACAAGCTATAGATGTTCTTCTAGGTTGCGATCAAAGTTGAGTGCTACTTTAGTGTATAACTGTGCTAACACAACTACAGCTTTATATACAGTAGAGTAGTGCACAACGATAAAAGTATAATAAGGAAAACTTGACGTAGCTTGCAGTGGTATTAGAGGATTTTGCAACGGTGAAGAAAAAAGTGGTGGAGTTTGTAATTTAGATTTTAGAACGATTATGATTTTTGAAATACAGATTTATTTGTTTTCTTTAAAACAATATAAAAGATGAAAATAAGTGAGAATTACACAACGAAAAAGTAGGAAAAAACAAAAGAATTGCGATTTGATGTAACGACCTGTAATTTTCGATAATTAAAAATGTTAATTAAAGATTTGGGATTTAACATTGGAAAAAATCAAAATTTATGATTTGTTAATGAGAAAACAATTAAAATGTAATCTGATAATGTTAATTTAATGTAATCGATGACTATTTGGATGTAATCTCAAGTAGCTAAAATAATTGCAAAGTTAAATTGGTTAGAAATTGTAAATAAGGAAATAAATTAAACGTATATTAAAAGGTGAGATAGTATGTAATTAATTAAAATTAAATATAATCAGTGCTTTGTAAGTAGTTATAATATTTGTTTATAGATAATAAACTTATAAATGTGATTAAATTTAGTAAAAAGTAACAACTGTTATTTATCACCCATTTATTTGATTTGTTGAAAATTAAATTAAAAATCAATTGAAATGAATCTAATTAAATATGGCAGTTAATATGAATTAAGATGATAATTGTAGAATTTTAATGTAATGAGTTGTAGACCAATGTTAATTATATTCACGAGACAATAGTTGATTGAATAATAAGATGTAAATCTAAATAAATGAATATACTGAAATCTAAATTATGATTAATGAATTTATTGCAATTGAAATTGGACGCTGTGATTTGTGCAATATTTAATATTGGATTGACATGGAAATTTTGTTTTAATGAATTATAGATTTATGTGTAATCAGAAACGATAAAACTAGTTAGTTATATAATGTGAAATTTGAGAGTGATGAATTTAATATAATAATAATTCATTTAATTGATGTGAAAATTGCCATTTTGGCATTATCTGGGATTCTGACGAAACCAATTTCATCGGATCCGTAACAGTGTTATATAGGATTTTAAGTTTCGTAACGATCGGATTTGTCGCTTGATCGTGCGGACTCGAAACACATAGAAATCAGATTAAAGAATCCAATTTAAATTAAGTTGATTTTAAAAGCTAACTTCTTCATACAATCGAATTAGGACTTCCAATTGAATTTAAAAATATCCAAAACTTCTATTTTGATATATGGATGACCTACTTTTGTTTCGGAGACGGAACGGGTTTTTCGGGTCGTTATGGTCGTTTGAAACAATTCGATACGTGTTCATTTTTTCTTGTAGAGCTTTGTTTGTATAAATAGATTTGTTTCTCAAACCCTAGCAGTCCTTTAGTTTCCATTGTACATATAATTCCTTTTGTCTGTTCCTTTCTTCAATGACAGAAACCAATTCAAACTCAAAAGCCTCAATCCAGTTTCAAAATTAATTTCAAAAATTCAAACTCTCCAAACTATGTCAAATTATATATCATTGGAAAGCTTTCAAAGAGCACAATCTAGCTCTGTAGTTTATTTTTGGATTTGGGTCTCCATGTGTCCAGAATTTGATGGTTAAACCTCGGTAGTCCATATGTGGTTGTTGGATTCGATAGTAGATCGTCGATTGTTCGACGAACGGAGGGCGCCTGAAGGTAGAGGGGGTCGTGCAGATCTGAGATTTGGTCTTCGTTCATCACCTAGAGCCGTGATTTCTCCAGAAATGTATCATTTACGTGTGCAGCGGCATTCAACTCTAGGCAGTCGTGGGCGATCGCCTGGTGATGGGGAAAGTTGGCCAAGAGTGGGGAGTGCAACGACGTTCTCCAATCAAGGTGAAACTTCACCTAACGGCGGCGATTTTTGCTAGAAGGTAGTGACTAGGGTTCGAATTCGAGAGTCTGGAAATGTCGTATAGAAGAACGCGTGGGGATGGTGACGTGCATTCCTCTTTTATTTGTTATATATCTGTATGTATGTATGTATGTATGTAATCGTATAACTTCTAATGCTAATAACTTTTACATACGAAGTTGGATTCATGCATGGCTTGTTTTATTGCGATCGTATCGAAATTTCGGACATTACGGAACTAGTTTAGGCGAATTCTGGGACTGTTAGGTTTTGGGCCTTTATTTGGATTTCAAATCGATTTGAAATCAAAAGGTGAGTATTTTAGCTCACTCACAACTACTAAATTGTCTTATGTCAGTTAAATTAAATTTATGATGTGATTAGAAATTTATTGGTTGATGTTTGATATATTTAAATTTTCATTCTAGTTAAATATGACTTTTGTTGCATTTAACCGTCATTTAATTTAATATTGAAATTTTATTGTACGTTGAATACCTGTTGATGATAATCAGCTAGTTGATGTATTTATAGATTGATTGTGTGGTGATTGTGATGGATGTTTGATTGTTGATATTAGATGACTGGATTTTATATTTTTATATTGTTATACCACTGCAGGTTCCCTTAGTTATTGCTAAGAAAATCACTATGAGTTGAAATGTTACATACCCAAACGATCTATGGATATGGAAAATCCTTATGGGTAAAATGATAAACCCGAGTGATTCTATGGATTTTGAATGTTAATTCGTGATTGCGGGTTGAAATGATATATACCCGTAAATTTAAGTTTATTGCGGATTGAAATGGTATATGTCCATATCACTCGACCATAGGGTAGAAAATTATATACGGACACCGGATTGGTTAAAATAAATGATTTTAAAATCTTAAATTTTTAAATCCAGTTAAATGACATTTTGAAATAAAATTTTGATTTATATTATTTTCGAAAATCCAAGCCTTGAACGTTGGAATGTGAATTGGTTTAAATGAATTGTTTAAAGAATTTCAATTGATATTGTAAAGTTAGATTTGAAGTATAAATGAAATTTATCAAAATTGAGTTATTGAAATATTTGAATATTTAAACTTTGAAATCTACTAAATTTGAAATAATTTAAATTTATAGTTTGAACGTCGAAATCGATATTGATTAAATGGTTTTAATTGAGAATCTGAATTGAAAGATTTAAAATTGAGTTTTGCTAATTTGGAAACTGGATATGTTCCAGGTTTATTGAAATGGAAGAAATAGCTAAATTTGATAATAATTTCAAATTTATTATTTTAATGCAATTTTTTTAAATATTTTATTTAAATTCAGATTTATTTAGATTTCAAACCATTTTATAATAAACCTATTTTAACTATTTTAAACCATTTAACCTATTTAATCTATTTTGAAATAGTTTTAAACTATTTTGTTCTATTTTTAAACTATTTGAATCTATTTAAAATATTTTAAAACTATTTTTAATCTATTTTAATCTAATTTTATCTATTTTAAATTATTTCAATTATTTCAATCTAACTTGTTAAACTATTTAAACTATCTCAAGCTATTGTAATCTATTTTAACTACTTTAATTATTTTAAAATATTGTTAACTATTAAAAACTATTTATGACTATTTAAACAATTTTTTGAATTTCAGCTTGTGTAAAGTTGAAGTGTTTATATTTAAATCCGTGATTTAAAAGCGAATATAGTTAAATGATGTTATAACTTAAGTTGGGATTTGAAAAAGTGAATATGATTTCAAAGGTTATTTTGAGAATGTGATATTTTGATATCGATTATGAATTGGTTTTGGAAATGTAAAACAACCATCCGGTGTGAAATAAGGATTTGGTTGTTAAAAAGACCGGAATCGAATATTGTCATACTCTCTACCAATACCGAAAACCACTTTGATAACCATGTACGTGGCAGTGATTCCGGAATGAAGTAGGATGGTTTGGCGAACGATTCTGAATGAGGTATTTACGTAGCCCTGACACCCGTGAGTCAACTTGATGTGGCTAAAACATGAGCTATATCGGGCCAAGCGAGGTTGCTCCTCCGATTGGGCACATTTCTTCGATACCATATTATGACTTTGTGATTGATTTGGTGGCCACCCCTTGATTTGATTATAGGAGTGTTTTCCGAGTTGGGCGATAGTAGCTGCTATGCGTTACCACCAGTCCAGGAGTGCAAACGGTAGAATCCTACCCTAGCATTGTCTCGTGTGCCTTGTCACATGCCTTATCGCGACCATTATCGCGACCATTACGGGTATGGGTAATGCCTTAACCTATTTTAATACTTTACTGTAGACACTATTATAATAGCGCATTGTTCTATGTATGTAAATAGTTTAACAGATACTTAGGAGATGGAAATCCCGAACATCTCTTAAATTATTGCACTCACGTTAGACACTAGATAGGAGATGTCAAACCTCGTAAACATCTCTGACGATGTTACACTCATATTTATCTACTGTTGATTTAACTTACATAAGATCTTTTAGTTCTGACTCGGGAGTTTTGTCCTTCCATTAAGCTCGGGTTAGTCTGAGCTTTTTAGGGTATTGAAGACCTTATTTTTGGAAGATGAAGACAAAGAATTAGTACTATCATTATTTATTATATTTATCCTACTACATCATGCTGTTCCGCAACATTATTTATTTATTCCTGCTGTATGTACTCTGATTCTATATTGTAAAAGTATAATCAAATGTTATTTGTAAAACGACTTTATGAACTTTTTGTTTGATTATTATGTTTTGTCATTCTGCGGTGAGATTCTTTGTTTTGTTTTTTTCTTTCTTTTCCTTCGTTTTCTTATTTACTCCGTAACAATCCTTCCTTTATAATGGTTTGAGTCTGACATATGTGGTTTATTGTCGATTTAAACCGTCCAAAAAGGTGGGTCGTTACATTTGGTATTAGAGCTTTGATTTAATGATAATCTTAACTTTGTAGGGTCTGACTCATTAGGGATAGTGTAGTAGTACCCTAGAATGAGTCAATGAGTGTATATATATGAGAGATCGTACTTGTTAGTGTTATAAAAACATTATAAAATGTTTTTATATTGTGTTAATTTGTTCTGTTCAGTATTTATAAATTATAATCAGTACATAGGACGCTATGGCATCAATAGGATTTCTAAACACTTAATAGGGCAGACCGACACAATATTGTTTTGAAATAGGGGTAAATAAAATAATTTTACCTTGTATTATATTTTATATACAAAAGAATAATCTTTACAAATGCATATAATTGTATGTGATATGTTTGTTTATTAAAAAGTGGAATTTTATAATATAGGTTGCAAAGTGAGATTAGAAATAAAATGAATATAAATTGAAAATTTGAGAATTTAAGTTTCGGGATTTTGAAAACTTCTTTCGAAAGATTTTGGAATATAATATTAGTATTATCTGAAAGTATTTTTGGATATAAATATTTCAATGTGAGTTGAAAGAAAAGTTAAAGGAATTTGGGAAGGAAATAAGTTCTATACTCCGCTCGCTATCGCTGGAAAATAATTTCGATAATGAGTGCACCCATCATCGACGTTCATTTTCGAGTTTTAAGGTGGGAAGACTGCTATAGTAGTTTTACTACACATTTGTTTTGATAATCAAATCTAAAATTTTAATTTCTAAATATGATTTGGATATAAAAGATATGATTATATATATAATTTTAAATGATTTGAAAGGAAATCTGGTACTTAGTTCTTAAGTTTCTGCAAATTAGAAATTTCAATCTTTGTAATGAAATGAAACCTAACTACTCTAGTAATTGGAAACTTCTAAAATGAAAAAAAAATGTTAATAGGAAACTAGATGCTAAGTGATTAAGGAAATATACAAGAAACTTGAAATTTGTAAATTGTAAACAAAAAAGATATGAAACTTAGAATATGTAATTATTGAACATTTTGTTAACTAAAATGAATAAGATAAACTTGTGTAACATTCAATTACATTCTAAAAGACATAGATATATAGCTTACAAAATTATTAAAAGTTGAAATGTTAATAAGAATATGCAATAGAATATTATACAAGTAAAACTTATGAAATGAAACTGTTTAATGGAATCATGTTTATAAATGAAGAATTAAGATTTATAAGAATATTATAACTTAAGTTAATAATTTGAAGTGCTACTAATTAAATTTAATAAAAGGTCAATACTGTAAGTAAATGATTATAAATTTAAGTTAACACTTTAAGCTATATATAATCAAATTGAATAGAAAAGGGGAATCTTATATCAAGTAAATGATTATAACTTCTGAAATGTTGAAATGATTCAGAAATAGAGTTAATATTCAATTGACATTATAAAGGAAGGAGTAAATGTAAATTAAAGGTAGAAAGACTTAAGTATGAAATGATTTATTTATTGGAAATCAAGTATATCATTAAATAATTAATGTGATCAAATGAATGTAAACTAATAAGAGGCAACCTTTTATGAATAAACTGGAAATAAATGAAAAGTATGTAATACTTAGATAATGAATTCATCTATTATTTTAATAACTAATTGGAAAAACGACATATGTAAGTAAATGGATGTAAGGTAATGGAAAAATAATCATTGTATGAATGAAACTGAATGAACAGTGAATGATGTGAAAGGAGATTAATAAGAATAAACTTAAACGATATAGAAATTATTGTTTGTTTTGGCTTATGGGGTGGTTGGAAAGGATACTTCTAACTGCATAAAGATGCATAAATAATCTATTAAGTTTTATCTAAGACTGTTGAGTGTATGATATACTTAGTAGTTTATTTATCATTTTATACGATCAAAATTTTCTGAACCCGAACAAACCATTTATTTTGGTTGCTATGGATGGATGGTTGATTTCTTTGATTGCGTGTGATGATCGTATGGTTCTGTTTGCAAGTGACTATTATTATGTTGTGTCGGTTTGTTTTGCTATTAATTGAAACAACTTAAATATTTCTCTTGTACATAATTTCACTCTTTGGATTGTACAAGTGAAATACAAGTTTATGGAAGTAATAACTACTTCTTTTGGTTTCATAAATAAGCGTTGTTTGACCGACAAATAAGCACGTTTTCAGATTACAGTTTAATAGCAATATTATATTGTTTTCCTGTGGTTTGGGACATTGTCTTTTTGAAATATGATATATATATATATATATATATGGTTATTATTGATATTATTATTTCTCCCGGACCTCTCTGTACAAAGGAGACTCTACTGAAATTTTCCATGAAATTAAGACCTAATTTTTTTTAAAAGTGAATTTTTTTTCAAACTTTATTGAAGTTGAATATGAAAGGATTTAGTTGTTTATAAAATGGTATATTTTATTAAAATTATTTATTTATGTAAATTAATTGTTTGTAAATTTAATACTTTGAATAAAATATATTAATTCCTTCCTTTTCCCTTTTTGAGGACAAAAAGTTTTGAGCGGGGGAGAGTGTAACGACGCATAATTTTTGATAATTAAAAATATTAATTAAATAAGATTTTAGGATTTAACATCAGAAGAAATTAAAATTTATGATTTGTTAATGAAAAAACAATTAAAATGTAATCTAATAATGTTAATTTAATGTAATCAATGATTATTTAGATGTAATTTCAAGCAAGTGAAATAATTGCAAAGTTAAATTGGTTAAAACTTGTAAATAAGAAAATAAATAAATTGTATATTAAATGGTGAGATAATATGTAATTAATTGAAACTGAATATAATCAGTGCCGTGTAAGTAGTTATAATATTTGTTTTTGGATAATAAACTTATAAATGCAATTAAATTTAGTAACAAGTAAAAATTGTTATTTATCACCCATTTATTTGATTTGTTGAAAATTAAACTAGAAATCAATTGAAATGAATCTAATTAAATATGGCAGTTAATATAAATTAAGATGATAATTGTAGAATATTAATGTAATAAGATGTGAACCGATGCTAATTATATTCATGAGATGATACTTGATTGAACAATAAGATGTAAGTCAAAATAAATGAATATATTGGAACTTAAATTATAAATAATGAATTTATTGTAATTGAAATTGAACACTGTAATTTGTGCAATATTTAATATTTAAATTTTTGTGTAATTAAAAATGATAAAACTAGTTAGTTATAAAATGTAAAATTTGAAAGTCATTAATTTAATATAATAATAATTCATTTAATTGACGTGAAAATAGCCATTTTGGCCACTTTCTCGGATTTCGACGAAACAAGTTTCATCAGATCCGTAATAGCGAATTATTGTAGGATTTCAAGTTCCGTAACGATCGGACTTGCCATTTGATTGTGTGGACTTGAAGTTGGACAACCTGGATTTTTAACGATCATTGATTTGTAATTAACTTGGTTAAATTATTGAAAATACTAATTTATAGATTCAACAAATAAAAAAATATGGATATAAATATTAATTTAATAATCTTCTTACATATTCATTTAAATTTGCAAAACTTATCATTTCAAACACATAAAAATATGTTTTCTAATAATATATATATATATATTATGAATAGGAAGCTCTGGTTTGAATTCATATAATAATTCTCAAAAGTTGTTTAAAGTTAAGTTGAACATTTTCAAAAACTAAAGATAAATATTTATTAATTAAATATAATAGCTTAAGCTTAAAATAAGATTTAATAAAAGGTTTAATATACTTTCTTTAAATTATACATACGATAAATATAGTTAGTAAAAATATTAATATAAAAACATAAATTAATAAAACATAAAGATAAATATAAAATATTGGTTTTAGACATTTGTAAGCTAGGTGTGTCATGCAAAATACAAGTGGCATATCCTTTTTCTTTTAAATTTAATAAATAATAAAAATGGGAACAAGGTTGTTTAAGTTCAAAGCTTTTACATATTCATTCTCAACTTGTTTCTTTCTTTCATCTTTACAAATTAATAACCAAAACCAGAATCAAAATAAAAGAAAAACCAAACAACTTCACCAAGTTTTCAAACTAAAGCAAGGCTAGATTCAGGTTCAACTCAACTAAATACAAGCAAATCAAGTTGCAGTTCAAAGATCAAACTAGCAGTTTCCATATTCCAACTATCCTCTGTTCAAACATTTTTTAGGTGAGCAAATATAACCTTTAAATGCTAGATCAATTTTATGTCCTAATGCAAGTGATAAGTTTTTGAAGTAATGATGTGAAAATGTATTGCATGGATGTAGGAATGAATTTTTATTGTGCATATATATGTGCATGTCTGTGTATATGAATAAACTTGCCTCTGTTTTGATTTCAACAGGATAAACAAGTTCAAAAATCAAATTCTCTTTTCCAAATCTCTTTTAGGTTATGACCTTTAAAAGAAATTTGTTAGTATAAACAAGATTCTATTTTTAAAAACATTTTTAAGTATAATTAATAAGGAGATTACTGGAAACAAGAATAAAAGTGGAAATCATTTCAAATTAGAAAAAATCGATTATCTAAATTTCATGTTTTGACTATAGATTCAGATTCGTACTGAAAAATGATGAATTTTGACAATAATATCATGATTTTTAAGTTTATGGTTGATGAGAATTTGCGAGATGAAGGGAATTTGAACTTTCGCTGATTTCTGGCGATCGAAGGGATGTTGGGTGTCGTGCTTGATGTTGAAGGAAGCTTGAGTGATAGGGGTTGAGGGAAACATGATTGGTGGATCTCTAGACTACCCTGGTGGCCTGGCGATGGCGATCTAGGGTTTTTGTAACAGATCGCAAACCTGTACCCCATGAGTCGACACTATTCTTCATCATGTCAACTTAAAGTGAATGGAAATACGAACAATTAGGGTTAAAGAAGAAGGAGGTAGAAGAAGAAAATAGAAAAAAAACAATATCAGAATCTTACCATCGCAGTGGAGCAATATATAATAGATAAAAATAGATTTTATTCAAAAGAATATGTAACTGATTCATACACTACATTATCATAGTACCACACAATTCATCAACATAATTCCGGACAGTTACACTGACCTATCCTTCCAATGCTGAGTATACAGCTTATACTGCACAACGGAATAATCATCAAGTACGTGTAATATGTCTTGCTATCCAGCTCGTTTCTTGAGCTCCACAGCATCTCATCCGGTATCTATAATATTCGGTCTGACCTAAGCATTATAGTTAAATAACACCCGATTTAGTTTGGAAAACCAGCATGAGAAAACACACTCAATTGGATTATTAAAATTTTCAAAATCATTTGAAATCAAAGGTATCTCGTAAGACCACGCCACAAATGAACATGTCGGGTTTTTACCTTACGATAACCAAAACATTTCTTGTAAAATCCTCTGATATTATAATACTGTCTATATACAAATACTTATTCAAATAGCCGAAATTGTTACATTCATTAAATTCCAACAATACTAGGCTCTACAATCAAAACTGTAAAAGCACGTAGGGAGAATGAATTTCCATCAATGGCAGGGCTACTGAGGTACCCCCCGTTACAGTACGTGGTTCAGATCATCGTACCAAGGATCCACCCTGATCGCTTGCAACACAAGACCGGAGCTACCCTTTACTGGATGGTCCGAATAAGCTCACCTCGTGGTTGGGATCAGCAACCACCCACACAGCCGAATAAAAGGGACCTCTAGATAGGGATGACCTTACCCTAATTGGTTTCTAGCCACTTAGCCTTGCATGCATCTCCCCTATTTTAGCCATTCCCGGTTGATGAGGCTCGAGGCTATGCATTACTTTTTTAGCACACATTCACTTAGAATGCTCATCGTCCACTTGACGATGTTATGATAGCATTCATCCATACAAGTCCGTTCCGGTCCGAACGGAACCGAAGACACTACTCCTACTACATCCATTTTAGAATCATCCTCAGGATTAGTAGCGATTAGTCCTTGCACTTCACTGCTCCATCTTCGACTCCTAGCTCTTGTCTTTCTTACGAAAATGTTTAAACCGGATCGAAGTGGTTTTTGGAAAATTAATCTCGATCTCGGTCTCTTCGAAACGATCAAAGCATTGGCCAATATTGATAGTCGGTTATTTAACTATCAAATAACATTCACAAACAACCATCAGACTTTAAATAATTTTCCAAATTATTTATTTCAAAATATCTTCGCAAGCTATTTTCCATATTTCAACCCTTTGAAAATAGTTTTCAAATCACTTTCCTCTCACAGAATAAATTCCCAAATATTGTTTATTTTCATTGAAAATTACCAAATCTAAGTACTTTAGATTTGAAAAAAATTTAAAATCGCTTTACCCAAAAATATGTATACTTTAAAACATATAAAATGAAAACCACTTAAAAGACTTTATTTAAATTACTAGGTATGAAATTTTATAATAACTTCTTATGTAAAACTTAGGCCCAAACAAATTTTAAAATAAAAGCTACGAAATTCTATACAAGTTTTTCAAATAAAAACTTTAGCCAAACTATTTTTAAAACAAAACTACTTTGTAAAATATAAATATTAATAATTATCCTTTTAAACCATAAACCAATTAACCTTTAAAAGTAGTTTCTACTATAATTAATTTAATAAAATATTTACCTTTAAAAATTTAAATAACTTAAATAGTAATTCTAAAAAATATTCTTTTAAACAACTTTAAATTTTTTAACTTAACTTGAAAACGTACTTGGCTTTTCAGGGAAATACACTTTCCTTTCACATCTTTAGAAATAAACCCCTATTTATTTTTAAAACAAATTACCCATTCCTTTATAAATTCCCATCCTGAATTCATACTTCCAAATTATCCTCTAATAAATATTTCACTTTGTTTTTAAACCACGTTTATAAATTCCATAATCTCATTCTCTTTTGAAATACTTTTTCAATCACTTAATCGATTTAAAAATCGATTCTCTAAATTTAATTTCCCATAGAATTTATTTCTCGATTTATTCAAAGTTTATTTCAGAAATCCATTAATTCCAGATTTACTTCTTAATTATGATTTAAAATTCGTATTTAAAACTGAAATTATAATTTTCATACTTTATTTCAAAATTTTGCTTTTTTTTCTTCCCAAACCATTTAAATCCTGAATTTAAAAATAAATCTTTTATTCCCCTAAATAATATCACTTAAGTTTAAAAATTCATTTATTCCCATTTTTTCGGAATCTCCTTTACCATACTCGGAATTTATTTATTTGAATTTAAAAATCATATCCTTTTCAAATTCATTCTTAATTTATCCAAATTCTTTATAGTTATTTTACTTACAAATCCTCTTTTTAATTTCTTCAAAAATCCAATCTTTATATTCTGATATCTCAATATACCCAAATATTTTCAATCAAACCATAGCATCCAATATTTTCAATTCCAAATATAACAAATAATCTATCAAAGACAATCAATGAATTATATCATCGAATATGAAAATAAATTTAACATTTTAAGGAATCCAGTTGGATCCCTCTAACCTGTTTTCCCTGTATCCATAGATGTTAGCACAATATAAAATACCAATCCCACTTCGAGGGGGATATCGCGGTATAAGGGGTCATCCGCTATTATGCGGGGCTCATAGGGTTTCATCCGCTATATAATGCGGGAATATCAATCACTCCAAATACACACACACACGCTATATAATATCACATCCAAGCTGATAATAAATTATCAATTCAAGCAACAACCAGTAATCTTAAATTTAACTATTTAAATTTAAAAGGGTATCCAAATGAGTGAGATTAACTCACCTTTTATTTTTAATTTGCAGATCCAATCCAAACTGGTTTGTCTTCCTCAATTTAAGACCTTGTATAAATATTAGACGATTTTTATTAATATTCGAATAAATCGAACAATTAAAATCCCATTTGATAATTTAATTAACCAATGATTTTATTTTCAACTAATAATTAAATTTTAAACTAATTTTATTTTTAATAAAATATTTTTAGCAATTAAAATAATTAAATAAGTTTATTAGACAAATAAATCTCCATAATTTAAAATTAACTAGTAAGTGGAAATATGTACATATGTATTTTATTTCATTTTTATTCCTTTGAAACTACATATACAAAAACAATCTATATACATTAAAAATAAAATCCAATTTTTATATAAATTCCAAAACATTTTAAAATGCCTATATTTCCAAACCTTAATATATATATTTCAGTTTACCCACATATAACGTTACTGTAAAATAATTTCTACTATACCATACCAACATATACAAAAATTAGGTATTATTAAGAAATAAATAAAGAAAACAAAATAAAAATAAAGAAAATAAATCGAATGCACACTCACCACGGTTTGTCGAAGCTCGATCGGCCCACATATCCATGCCACCGCAATGATGCCCTCAACCCACTGCCATTACCATCGCGTAGCTGCTCACGACCCTTACCATCGCCAGTCCTATCCTAGCGAGTTCCCTAAACTAGCACTGCCTTCTTGATTGAACATTCTACATGACCATTCGCTTCGATGTTGCTTCGTCTGAACTCGACGTCGCCTCATCCATCGAGATTTATACTCGAATCGAACACAATCCCTGCTGACGCATCATGGCTGGAGATCGATCAACCCCTTTCATCGATACTCGGCTTCCTGCTCTTACGCGATGATCTTGTCGCGAGCCTTCCCTGCCGCAAACAAAAACGTACGCGACACCGACCTTCTCTTGGACATCGCCTGCTCGTGCGATTCGATCTCTAGAATTCCTCAATTAGTTGGCTGCCATTCGATTTGGGATGGAAGGAAGAAAATTGAAGAGGATGAACTGATAAATTTGCTTCGACTAGAAACGCTCTGCCTTGAATTAGGAAAACGCGGCCATTTAATTTTTGCTCTGATTTCATATTTGTTTTTAAAGAGGCTTCGGCCATTAAAATTTTGGGTTCGATTTAGTTTCTGTTTGAAGAGAAAATTGGCTGTTTGATCTATTTACTTTCTTTATATTTTTTTCCAAAAGAGACGCATGTTTCACGAAGAAGGACACGTGTTTACAATTTCTCTACGTGTTTGTTGCTACGATGCATTAATATTATTTATATTTAAAATTTAATTTAAATTTTAAATTGTCTTGAAATCATAGCTTAAATTGTTTACATCCTATTGAGGCGTGCCTCTAGGCGTTCATAAGGTTATACCCCTATTCTGAACGCGATGGAAAAGATTTCGAGTGCTAACTCGATCGTATAGAGAAGATAGCTTTTGGACCCAGTTATTATATTTAATTTTCTATATAGATTTCAGTGCATTTATATATCATACGATCACACGACAACTCCAAATACTACAAAAATTGAAATCCAATAATAATACGCTATTACAGATCCAATGGAACTGGTTTTGTCGAAATCTGAGACTGTACCTATATTTTAAATATCGATTTAAACAGTATATTTTCAAAACTGAACAAAACACTTTAAAATTCAATTTTAAGGCTTTTATTATTTTCAAAATTATCAACATAAATTTTATAAGCCATTGATATATTTTTTAACTACCTTAAAAACATAGTTTCACTATTCAAACCATTTTCCAATTATTAAATCCAAAAAATTTAATTTGCCCAATAAATAGTGATATTTTAAATTCAAGTTAAACTAACTTTCAAATATCTAAATCAATTAAATATTTCGGTTTCAAATATCCAGAAATTTTGGTTCGTCACATTCCTCCTCACTTAAAAGAATTTCGGCCTCGAAATTACTAGTAAGTGGAATGGTCCATAATCCCGTTAACTATTTCCCAATCGAAATGGTTTTTAACAAATTCCCGAAACCAAACAGTTTCGACAATATCCAAAACAATCTTTTTATTAAATTCACATTATTACCCTTATTAACTTTCCAAACTCTTCCATGATTTCCAAAAAAACATTACTTACTCAACCATCCAAATTTAAATTTAAAACCAAATTTTAAATTATTAAAATTTCGTAAAAATTTTCCGACTCCCTAAAATTTTAAAAAATTACGCCAGCGTATCCTTTGCGCGGCTAGATCGGTATAACTACAAAATGCCTCTACGGACCCCTAAATTTCAAAAGAAAACAAAATTGTCAAGTGTCTAGATCACAAAATCATCAGAATTCATACAAAAATTTAAATACATACCTTTTTGTTTGGCAATTAAATTTATCTTTTAAATTCAAAACACCAATTTTCTTTTGCCTTTAGAACTCCTATATATCCTATTTAGGAATAATGTCCAATTACATCATTCAAAATTATTTTATTCATTTCTTTACAAAAGTTTTAAGCCTGTACGATGTAAAATGCTATCCGTATGCAATATCATATTCAATCGCTCACTCGATCACACAATTCCACTTCCGAACTAGTATCGTTCACCTCCTTCCTTGTGCGGACTTAGATATGATTTCTTGATCAGAAACCGTTATTCTTCTTGCATAGTCGTAGACTATGATAGTGAGTTTCTAGAATCAATCAAAAATCCATATCCACGGTTCGTCGTCGAAAATCGAATGAAAAATCCCAACTTGGATGGATATAACCATGTCAAAATTCTGTGCTCGAATCTGGATCAAATTGTCATGCGAATAAAATGATATACGTACATCATACGTAATTATCTTAATTGATTTATTAACTATATAAATTTTCTTTTTTTCTTTCAATCTTAAATTTCAATTTCATTTTGAACTCAATTTACCCTAATTTTTTTAAATTTGAATTCTATTCATCTCAACCCAAATTTAATTTGTCATTTCTTTAATTAGTTCCACATACTAATTTATTTTAAATCCCAATATTCAAATTTCAATTCATTTACTTACCAATTAAATCAATCAGTTTACTTGCTAATTTTAATTTCCATCTTTATTCTATTTAGTCCAACTTGACTAATTTCCTATTGTACAAATTTAAATATTTAGTTCCAATCCTATTTACATACAAATTTAAATTGACTTGTTCCTTCACAAATTTATTTCCAACTTAATAAATTTTTATTTCAATAACCATTCCATTTAGTCTACTTAGATTTATTTCCTCAAAATTCACTTTTATCTAAGTTAGTTCAGCTACGTTTCAATTTAACTCAAAAATTTAACTTCTATATGTTTTCAACTTGTTTACGCTTCATTCACTAATTTATTCAATTTCTTCATTCAATTGGTTTACATTTCTAACTTATTTCGTTTCCATACTTATTTTTACTTAACTCTTCTTAAGTTAAATTTCTATTAAAAAATAAACTTCAATTTTTATATGTTTCCAATCTCATTTATTATTCCATAGACACTTTAATTAAACTCCCAAAGTTTAATTAATTCCTTATATAATCAAAAACATGTTTGAAATCATATATATACCCAAACCAAATTATTTCTTGCATTCCAAAATCAAATGCAATTTTTACAAACAAACACCAATTCAAAACATTTTGGTAGCAATTCCTCTCTTGGAAACTCGAAAATGAATATCGATGATGTTACAGTCATCACCGAAATTATTTTCCAACAACCAAAAAGAGTTTAGTGCTTTTACTTCCTTTAAGAACATTTAAATACTTTTAATTTCAAATCTCACCAGATTTCATATCCAATTCAAAAATATTTCCAAAATAATATCACCATTATTTCTCCCAAAACCTCTGAAAACCATTTTCAAATCCAAAGGAATTTAAATTTTGAATTCCAAATCCTTTAAATCTATATTCGAATATTTCTTTGGAATTTTATTCTATTTCAAATTATAAGTCTCATTTGTAATTCACATTAACAAACTCCATTTGTATATGAATTTATTTCATAGCTTTTTAGTTATGATTTTCAATTTCTTATTCAATTTCTATATAATAATGATAATGATTTAATATTATCATTCCTAAACAACCAATAAACCAAAAGCTATAGTAATTTACAAAAATTATTTCTTTTATACAAAAATAATTTGGGTAAAATTATTTCATTTACCCTATTTTAAAACAATACTGTATCGGTTTGCCTAGTTTAAGAGTTTAGAAACCCCTATCGATACAGTTGTACTTCACGTACCGACCAGAATTCATAAACACTCAACCGATAAGTCAACACAATATATTTTTTTTTAATTCACTAACAAAATACGCACACATATCTATTAATACATTCAACTCATTTTAGAGTACTAAAGGACTCTATTTCTAATGAGTAATCCCCACCAGAGCCAAGGTTCTTGCTTAACCTTCAGCTCTGATACCACTTTAACAGCCCGCAAACCCATACCCCTTGAGTCGACATGATTCTTCATCATGTCAATTCAAAGTGAACGGAAATACGAACCGTTAGGGTTAAAGAAGAAGGAGGTGAAGATGAAAATAGAAAAAAACAATATCAGAATCTTACCATCGCAATGGAACAATATATAATAGATAACAACAGATTTTATTCAAAAGAATATGTAACTGATTCATACACTACATTATCAGAGTACCATACAATTCATCAATACAATTCTGTACAGTTACATTGACCTATCCTTCCAAAGCTGAGTATACATCTTATATTGTACAGCAGAATAATCATCAAGTACGCGTAATACATCTCGCTATTCAGCTCGTCTCTTGAGCTCCACAGCACCCATCCTATATGTATAATACTCGGTCTGACCCGAGCATTATAGTTAAATAACACCCGAGTCAGACTGAAAAACCAGCGTGAGAAAACACAATCAATTGGATTATTAAAGTTTTCAAAATCAATTGAAATCAAAGGTATCTCATAAGACCACGCAACAAATAAACATGTCGGGTTTTTATCTTACGATAACCAAAACATTTCTTCAAAAATCCTATGATATTATAATAGCGTCTATATACAAACACGTATTCAAATAGCCGAAATTGTTACATTCATTAAATTCTAGCAATACTAGGCTCTACAATCAAAATCGTAAAAGCACGTAGGGAGAATGGATTGCCATCATTGGCAGGGCTACTGGGGTACCGCCCGTCATAGTACGTGGTCTAGATCATCGTACCGAGGATCCACCCTGATCCCCTGCAACGCAAGTCCAGAGCTACCCCTTACTGGATAGTCCGAATAAGTTCACCCCGCGGTTGGGATCAGCAACCGCCCCCACAGCCGAATAAAAGGGACCTCTAGACAGGGATGACCTTACCTTAATTGGTTGCTAGCCACTTAGCCTTGCGTGCAGGTCCCCTGTTTTAGCCATTCTCGGTTGATGAGGCTCGAGGCTATGCATTACCTTTTTAGCACAGATTCACTTAGAATGCTCATCGTCCTCCTGACGATGTTCTGAGAGCATTCGCCCATACAAGTCTGTTACGGGTCAAACGGAACCGAAGACACTACTCCTACTACATCCATTTTGGAATCTCCCTCAGGATTAATAGCGATTAGCCCTTGCACTTCATCACTCCATCTTCGACTCCTAGCTCATGTCTTCCTTACGAAAACGTTTAAACCGGATCGAAGTGGTTTTCGTGAAACTATTCCCGATCTTAGTCTCTTTGAAACGATCAGCGCATTGGCCAATATTGATAGTCGGTTATTTAACTAAAATAACATTCACAAACAACCATCAGACTATAAATAATTCTCCAAATTATTTATTTCAAAATATTTCGCAAGCTATTTTCCATATTTCAACCCTTTGAAAACAGTTTTCAAATCACTTTCCTCTTGCAGAATAAATTCCCAAATATTGTTTATTTCCACTGAAAATTGCCAATTCTAAATATTTTAGATTTAAAATAATTTAAAATCGCTTTACCCAAAAATATATATGCTTTAAAACATATAAAATAAAAACCACTTAAAAGGCTTTATTTAAATTACTAGTTATGAAATTTTATAATAACTTCTCATGTATAACTTAAGCCAAAACAAATTTTAAAATAAAAGCTATGAAATTCTATACAACTTTTTCATATAAAAACTTAAGCCGAACTATCTTTAAAATAACTACTTTATAAAATATAAATATTAATAATTATCCTTTTAAACCATAATACCAATTAACCTTTAAAAATAATTCTTACTATAACTAATTTAATAAAATATTTACCTTTAAAATTTTAAACAATTTAAATAATAATTCTAAAAACCATTCCTTTAAACAACTTTAAAACTTTTAACTTAACTCAAAAATCTGCTTGAAAACGTACTTGGCTTTTCAGAGAAATACACTTTCCTTTCACACCTTTTAAAATAAATCCCTATTTATTTTTTAAACAAATTATCCATTCCTTTATAAATTCCCATCCTGAATTTATACTTCCAAATTATGCTCTGATAAATATTTCACTTTATTTATATACCTCATTTATAAATTCCAAAACCTCGTTCTCTTTTGAAATATTGTTTCAATCACTTAATCGATTTAAAAAACGATTCTCTAAATTTAATTTTCCATAGAATTTATTTCTCGATTTATTCAAAGTTTATTTCAGAAACCCATTAATTCTAGATTTACTTCTTAATTATGATTTAAAAATCTTATTTAAAACTGAAATTATAAATTTCATACTTTATTTCAAAATTTTCCTTTTATTTCTTCCCAAACCATTTAAATCCTGAATTTAAAAATAAATCTTTTATTCCTCTAAATAATATCACTTAAGTTTAAAAATTCAGTTATTCCCATTTATTCAAAATCTCCTATACCATACTCGGAATTTATTTATTTGAATTTAAAAATCAACATTTATCCTTTTCCAATTCATTCTTTAATTTATCCAAATTCTTTATAATTATTTTACTTAAAAATCCTCTTTTTAATTTCTTCAAAAATCCAATCTTTATATTCTGAGATCTCAATATACCCAAATATATTCAGTCAAACCATAGCATCCAATATTTTCAATTCCAAATATAATCAATAATCTATCGCAGATAATCAATGAATTATATCACCGAATAAGAAAATAAATTTAACATTTTGAGGAATCCAGTTGGATCCCTCCAACCTGTTTTCCCTACATCCACAGATATTATCACAATATAAAATACCAATTCCATTTCGAGGGGGATATCGCGGTATAAGGGGTCATATGCTATTATGCAGGGCGAATAACGTCTCACCCGCTATATAATGAAGAAATATCAATCACTCCATATATATATATATATATATATATAATATCACATCCAAGCTGATAATAAATTTTCAATTCTAGAAACAACCAATAATTTTAAATTTAACTATTTAAATTTAAAATGGCATCTAGATGAGTGGGATTAACGCACCTTTGATTTTTAATTTGCAGATTCGATCCAAACTGGCTTATCTTCCTCGATTTAGGACCCTGTATAAATATTAGATATTTTTGTTAATATTCGAATAAATCGAACAATTAAATTCCTATTTGATAATTTAATTAACAAATGATTTTATTTTAAACTAATAATTAAATTTCAAACTAATTTCCTTTTAAATAAAATATTTTTAGCAACTAAAATAATTAAATAAGTTTATTAGACAAATAAATCTCCATAATTTAAAATCAGCTAGTAAGTGGAAATATATACATATGTATTTTTATTTCATTTTTATTCCTTTGAAACTACATATACAAAAAAATCTATATACATTAAAAATAAAAATCTAATTTTATATAAATTCCACAACATTTTAAAACGCCTATATTTCCAAACCTTATCTATATATATTTATGTTTATCCACATATAACCTTACATTAAAATAATTTCTACTATACTACACATATAAATTAAATTAAATTTTATTGAGAAATAAATAAATAAAATAAAACAAAAACAAAGAAAATAAATTGAATGCAACTCACCATGGTCTGTCGGAACTCGATCGGCCCACGTATCCATGCCACCACAACGATGCCCTCAACCCACTGCCATCACCATCGTGTAGCTGCTCACGATCCCTTACCATCACTAATCCCATCCTCGCGATTGCCCCAAACCAACACTTGCTTCCTATTTGAATATTCCACTCGACCTTTCGCCTCGATGTTACTTCGTCTGAACTCAACGTCGCCTCATCCATTGAGATTTATACTCGAATCGAACGCAATCCCTGCTGACGCGCCATGGCTCGAGATCGAGCTACCCCCCTTTCATCGATACTCGGCTTCCTGCCCTCACGCGATGATCTTGTCACGAGCCTTCCCTGCCACAAACAAAGTGTTCGTGACCCCTACCTTCTCTTGTCCATCGCCTGCTCGCGCGATTCGATCTCTAGAATTCCTCAATTAGTTGGCTGCCATTCGATTTGGGTTGGAAGGAAGAAAATTGAAGAGGATGAACTGATAAATTTTCTTCAATTAGAAACACTCTGCCTTGAATTGGGAAAACACGTCAATTTAATTTTTGCTCTAATTTCATATTTTCTTTTAAAGAGGCTTTGGCCATTAAAATTTTGAGTTCGATTTAATTTCTGTTTGAAGAGAAACTCGACTGTTTGATTTATTTACTTTCTTTATATTTTTTTCCAAAAGAGACGCGTGTTTCACGAAGAAGGACACATGTTTACAATTTCTCTACGTGTTTGTTGCTATAGTGCTTCGACGCATTAATATTATTTATATTTATATTTAAATTCAAATTTTAAATTGTCTCGAAATCGTAGCTTAAATTTTTTACATCCTATCGAGGCATGCAACTAGGCGTAGGTTATACCCCTATAACAAATGCGATGGAAAAGGTTTTGAGTCCTAATTCGATCGTATGGAGAAGATAGCTTTTTGGATCCAGTT
This sequence comes from Allium cepa, assembly GCA_030765085.1. Classification (NCBI taxonomy): domain Eukaryota; kingdom Viridiplantae; phylum Streptophyta; class Magnoliopsida; order Asparagales; family Amaryllidaceae; genus Allium; species Allium cepa. Next base: position 345,880,036 of record CM060928.1, on the reverse strand, counting down.
ATCAAATTCAATTTTCGATATAGATTTCAGCACGTTTACATATCGTACGATCACACGACAACTCCAAATGTTATGAAAATTGAAATCCGATAATAATACACTATACCGAATCCAATGGAACTGGTTTCGTCGAAATCCGAGACTGTGCCTCGGAAGGCTATATTTAAAATATCGACTTAAACAATATATTTTCAAAACTGAACAAAACACTTTAAAATTCAATTTTAAAGCTTTATTATTTTCAAAATTATCAACATAAATTTTATAAGCCATTAATATATCTTTAACTAGCTTAAAAACCAAGATTTACTATTTTAACCAATTTCCAATTATTAAATCCGAAAAATTTAATTGCGCAATAAATAGTGATATTTGAAATTCAAGTTAAACTAACTTTCAAATATCTAAATCAATTAAATATTTCAATTTCAAATATCCAGAAATTTAAGGTCATCACAGTTTTGAAGCCTGTTTTGGTCGACGTTGTTTTCGAGGGCAATGCATTGTCATGGTCACATCGGAGTCGATCGGAGGTGGGGGGAACAAAGCATGGTTTCGACGAAGGGTTGGACGTGGCAGCGAGAGTTTTGGTGGTCGATTTTGGGTGGTGCGAGGTGATTTCGACGATTAGGTCTGGGTTCCATGAAGTGCTCGTCTAGCTCAATTTTGATTGGCAAGCGCAATCGATGTTCTGGGTGGTCGGGTCAACTGAGGGGGATGTCGGCGACTTGCTGGAGGTCACAGCTATGGTCGGAGATGACCAGATGGGTGTGCATGGTGCATGCATGTGCATGGTGTCTGGGTAATGTTCGTAATAGAGGAGGAAAGAAGAGAGAGTCGGGGAAGAAGGAGATTTCATCGAGTCCAGCCCGGGTTTGTTCGCGAGTTTTATTGAGAGAGAAGAGAGCATGATTGGGTGTTGGCTCGGGAAATTTGGACTTGGGCTCGGGTTTCTTTAATTTTTAAAATGGTAGTAATTTTTAAACAAAGTTTTCAAAGCAAAAGGAGATGAACAAAATTTCAAAGCAAAGTATTGATCAAAGTTTTAAAGCAAAATTTCTTGAACAAGTTTTCAAGCAAATTCAAATTTAAACTTAAATGATTTTAAAATTGTTTTGGGTTTTGGAATAATTATATATTAGGTTAATTATTTAATTTATTCCTAAGTGTTTCAAATGAAATTTAATGATGTAATTAAGTAAGTGATTAAGATAAGCGTATTAAACTTTAATTAATTAAAAGGTCTCAAGTAATTTTGAATGTTAAAAATAAATTATTTTCAAATCTTTAACTTAAATAAAAATTTAATTAAGTAATTAATTAAGATAAATGGTTTATCTTAAATTAATTAAGGACTTAGGTAATTAAAGGATAATTAATTAATTTCAACAATTAATTATTATAATAATAAATGGTCTATAATTAACTAATGTTAATTAAGTAGGATTTAGAAGTGATTAATTTATTTTGTGTTTAATCAAATTAATTAGGAATTGTATAACTAATTAATCTTGCTTATGAATGATAAACTTGAATTGAATGCCTTGGATTGTTGATATCTCTGGTATGTAATTTATGATGTTCTACGATATTAAATGCTTTGGATTGAATTGTTGATAAATGTGAACCATTTATTTAATTGATATCTTTGATGAATTTCTATGTGAATATGATATTCTGAAAGTTTATATTGAATTATCTTCACTTAAACAACTTGGCTTAAAAGATGGCATTGGATTCGAATAGATCGGTGTCAGATATCAGCAATATCGGAAACCACTTCGATTAGTAACTACAATAATTCTTTATAGATTTGATTTTAGAATCAAATAGGCTGGAATGGAGTAAATTAAGTAACATGGCCATTTAAACTGAGTAAAAATCTTAGATATTGTTTGTAATAAGTGGTTGACTATAACAAGTTAAGAACTCGTAGTGGGGTACGAGTTACCTTGGTTTCAAGAAGTTTTATAACTTAGTATTTCAAGTTTAATGGGTTTACTCACGTTGGTTTCCAGCCCGACTCGGGTGTTACGTTAATGTAATGCTCGGGTCAGACCGAGTATTACAGATTTTCAAGTTAGGACATACTAGAGCTCAGATGGCGAGCTGGATGGCAGGGACTGTATGTATTATATTCCACTATGTATTAGAGACTTATAGTCTGCATTGATTGTATTATGAGGCAGGTTGTCATAACTGTCTGGATTGTTGTGAATGATTGTACTCTGATATATTGTATGTAAATTGACAATTACAACTTTTCTTAGTATAAATGCTGTTATTTTATATTATATTTTGTTCCGTTGCAATTGTGAGATTCTGTACTTTTGTTTTTTGGGTTCTTCTTCTACCATGTTTTCTTCTTTACCCTAACAATCTGAAATTTTCGGCGTTCGATTGCTCGGCACTTCTACAGTGAACGTATTAGTGTAAAATTTTCGAGGTCGAATATTTTGGGTCGTTACGTTTTGGTATCAGAGCTGAAGGTTAAGTGAGAAACTTGGTTCTAGTGGGATTACTCATTAGAGATAGAGACATCAAAATCCTAGAATGAGTTGAGCGTATTATATGAGAGCGTACTTTTTATTTAATGATTTTAAAAACGGACTTAAAAGTAGTTATTTTATATAAGACTATATTTTGGTATGAAAAGCCATAATTTTTCTAATTATTATATATATTAAGATAATTGGTGGTTGATTATTGAAATTGAATAAGATCATAAGAATTTAAGTGGTAATATATATATATATATATATATATCCAAATAGGAATTGGATAATATGAACTATACTAGTAAGATAAGCTAGAAATAGATTCAAATCAGAAATTAAAATCTTGAAAATTGTAGAAGTGTTTTCAGAATGTTGAATTAAGTTACCTGATTTTAATTTCCAACAAATTATGAGATAATATATATAGTGAATTGGTTGCCAAATATGGTAATCTTAGTTATTATCATAAATGGTTGTTGTGTCTAATAATGGGATGTTTGTTTTCTAAAAGTAAATAATAATAAAGCATAATGAAATGTTTTAAGGAAGTAACAATTTATATAAGTTATAAATTGAAAGGGGTTTAAATTGTGAAGTTTTAAAATCTAAGTCCAGAAAATTTGAAATTGTTTCAAAATGTTAAAAGATATAATAAATAATATTATTCAGAATATTTTTGAATGTAGGAGTCTTATTTTAAAAACAAGAGTTGCTTTGAAAATTTCAAAAGAAGTTGTTTTGGATTGAAAACCAAGAATAGCTTAAATTTGGAAGTATGACTTGGTGTGTAAACAAAATAGGTTATTGCATTAATGAATTGTGTATATATATATATATATATATATGTGTGTGTGTGTGTGTGTGTGTGTGTATTTGGAAAATAAGACTAAAAGTTGGAATTCTATCAATCAAAGTATAAATTATTGGACAGGAAGTTCCACTAGAATCCAGCCTAAGAGCGTGATGGCTAAAACTGAAGTATGGAAGGCTAGATGCAGTGAGCGAAGAGCAACTGCACGTAAGGAACGAGAAGAAGCAATACAGGAGTATGAGAGACAGGTTAAGGAAAGGGCTGGACCAGGGCCTTATGATAATGTCACCTGCAACAGATGCTATAATAAGGGCATTACGCAGCCAAGTGTAGTAAAACAAGGAAGGAATTGAAAGGTACATTCCAACAGTTTCACTCTGACATCTTATGCTTTAATTTTCATAAGAAAGGATCCTAAACTGTTGCCCTGAAGTGAGGAAGGTGAAGCGTAAACCCATAGAACCAGTCATTGAGTCGACTATTTGCTATCATTGTAAGATGTCGGGACACATCGCTAGGAATTGTCCAAAGAGACGGAAGAAGAGTACGATTGTGGAACGTCCTACAGGAGGTGTAAAGGTTATCTAGATTGATGGGAACGTAGAAACCTTTTGTGGTAGATGTTATAGGTGGGGACATCCTGTTGAAAAGTGCATATTCAGACTTTTCCCATTGGAAGGAAGTTCCTAGAGAGGATTCTTGTAAGAATACTAAGGCTAAGTTCTTTCCAAACCCCTAGGTGATGGAGAAGGCGTCTAGATTTATGGTTTCTGTAGGACTCTTATTTTTGGATAAATGGATGTAATGTTTGAACTACTAGTATGTAGTCTATCAATGTATGGAATATTTTATGGTAGTACAATCTAATATAAATTCACTTTTATTTATTTGAGATTGGAATTGAAATTAGTTCAAATTGAAATTTGATTTGAATTAATTGGAATTGTAATCAAAGTTGAATAAGTTTTAATTCAAATAGAATTGAAGTTAATTCATATTGAATTGGAATTGAATCAATTTAAATGAAGTAGAAATTGAAAATTGATTGGAAGTGGAGACTGGGAAATTGAACCAGTTTGAATCTCAAACTATTTTCAAATAAATTGTTTTAATATAAACAGTGTTAAATCTATTTTTCCTAGCTATTTACTATACAACCTTTCTTTTTAAAAACCCAAACCATCCTATACTTATTTTACAATATTTTGAAAACTAATTACTATTTTACAACTATTTTGCAACTATTTAACTATTTTACGGCTATATTATAGCTACTTAACTATTCTACATCTATTTTACAACTAATAACTATTTTACAACTACTTATCCATTCTAAGCTTTTCAAAGCTATTTTCTAAATTCAAGTTGGTCAGAATGCAAACTGTTTATAATTGAAGTGATAACCCAAATGGAAATTGAAGATTGTGAATGAGTGAATAAAAATCAAAATAAATGTGAATAAAAAGAAAATTGATTTAGATAACAATAAATGAAGATATATACGTAGGATACATGTATATTATTCTATTCGCATAATAATTTGATCCAGATTCGAGCATAGAATTTTGAGATAGTATATCGATCCGAGTTGGGATTTTTCACTCGATTTTCGACGGCGAAACCTAGTTATGGATTTTTGATCAATTCTGGGAATTCTCTATCGTAGTTATGGTTATGCAAGGAGAATGACGGTTTTTGATCAAGAAACCAGATCTAAGTCTACACTAGGAAGTCGGGTGGACGATACTAGTTCGAAAGTGAAATTGTGTGATCGAGTAAGCGATCGGACTTGATATTGCGTATGGATGATATACGTACATCGTACGTGCTTGAATGAAAAAGATATTTTGAAAAGAAATTGAAAAATGAATTTTGAAATGGAAAAGTATATTTTGAGAAATATATATGGATAACAGTGGAAGTTGGGTGTCACTATAACTGAAACTCATTTTATAAAAGGTAAGTAATACGGTAAATAACTTTATTAAGGAAATCGAATTTGAATGTTGATTTGGTATAAGTAAAGTTATATATATATATATATATATATATATTTGTTATATAGGATAAACTTCCCTTGTTGAATCTATAATCAGAAGAAAAGATCTTTGAAAAATATTTGAAGTATAAAAGAAATTTATTTATGTAGGAAGTAATCCAAAAATATTTTGTTCTATTTAAAATAATAAACTTATGTATATATCTATATATAAATGATTTTATGGAATTGAGAAAAAGGTTTTTGGAATCCATGGATTTTGAAAGGCTTTTGATTTTTTGGGAAAAATCAATTTTAGGAATTTGGAAGGCCAAGTTTGAAAAAATATCGATTTTAAGATATCTATTTTGTGTAAATGAGATTTATATGTGATACATATAAAGAGCATGATTTGAAAGATACTATATGTGTATAGTATAAATTGTTTTGAGAATGCTGTGGGGCAAAAGGCACCCATTTAGAGTTAAAACTTAGTAGGAGATCCACGGGGCGGTTTAGCCTTGAGCCCTATGGGGGTTCTAAATTTGATCCTAAGAGGATGTCCAAAAAAATTGAAGTTCATGAGGATTGTGGTTTGGGTAGTGAAAGTCGAGGGCACTGATGCCTATAGAGACATTGGGGTTATGCTGTGACGACAGTGTAACTCGGTGTAACTACGATCTACTGTGCACCACAGCGGAAGTCGAGGGGCAGTGATTGCTTAAGATCTATGTCTGATTTCGCTGGAAGAGCGACGTAACATCGGTAGACTGCGATCTATAAAGACATAACGAAAGTCGTGTGGCAATGAGTGCCTACAGGCTACATTGGGACTCGACTGATGTAGTCTGCGATCTATGTGGTCTGTGTGGTGAAGTTCATTTGGCAGCGAAATTCGAGCGCGTTGATGCCTACAGTTACATGGTTTTTTCCATGATGGCAATGTAACCCTGGGTGTAGCTGCGATCTATGGCGGTTCCATGGTGTAATCGAGGGCGTGGAGGCCTATAGTTTTTTATGGATTTCGCCGGGACGACGACGTAACCATCGGGCTAATTGTGACTATGGAGAGGGTGATGATTTCAAGAGCATTCTCGCCAAAAATGTTTTCTACATTTTTACAAATGTTTTTCTAAGTATTTTCACTAGGTGTTGGAAACGAATCTACTAAGTACTTATAGATTTTCAGTCCTATGCCTGATCAACGTATGACCGAAATTTTGTGAGAACGAGGATTGACTGGTTGAGACATTGAGTTATCAAAAAGTATTTTTATAAAACTATTTTGATAATATTATGTAAATTTTAAAGTTTTTTGAAACTTTAGAATAAAGAGAGTTAAGAGTTAAAAATCTCTATAGAATAATTTAACCGATAACTAACAATATAATTTAAATTCTTGCTTCGTTCCTTTCCGAGGACGAAAAGTTATAAAGGGGGAGGAATGTGATAACCTGGATTTTAAATGATCGTTAATTTTTAACTAACTGGGTTAAATTATTGAAAATACTAATTAAAGATTCAACAAATTGAAAAATATATGGATATAAATATTAATTTAATAATCTTCTTATATAATCATTTAATTTTACAAAACTTTTCATTTCAAACACATAAAAATATGTTTTCTAATCATAATATATATATATACATATTTTGAATAGGAAGCTATGGTTTGAATTCAATATAATAATTCTCAAAAGTTGTTTAAAGTTAAATTGAACATTTTTAAAACACTAAAGATAAATATTTATTAATTAAAAATATATTAGCTTAAGCTTTATATAAGATTTAATAAAAGTATTAATATACTTTCTTTAAATTATACATAAGATAAATATAGTTAGTAAAAGTATTAATATAAAAACATAAATTAATAAAACATAAAGATAAATATAAAATATTGATTTTAGACGTTTGTAAGCTAGGTGCGTCATGCAAAATACAAGTGGCATATCCTTTTTCTTTTAAATTAAATAAATAATAAAAATGGGAACAAGGCTATTTCAGTTCAAAGCATTTACATATTCATTCTCAACTTCTTTCTTTCTTTCATCTTTCAAATTAAAAACCAAAACCAAAATCAAATAAAAGAAAAACCAGACAACTTCACCAAGTTTTCAAACCGAACCAAGGCTAGATTCAGGTTCAACTCAACTAAATATAAGCAAATCAAGTTGCAGTTCGAAGATCAAACTAGCAGTTTCCAGATTCCAACTATCCTCTGTTCAAACATTTTTCAGGCGAGTAAACATAACCTTTAAATGCTAGATCTATTTTATATTGTGATGCATGCGATAAATTCTTGAAGTAATGATGTGAAAATGTATTACATGGATGTACGAATGAATTTTTACTGTGTACATATATCTGTGCATGTCTGTGTATATGAATATAATTGCCTCTGTATTGATTTCAATAGGTAAACAAGTTCAAAAATCAAATTCTCTTTTCCAAATCTCTTTTAGGTTATGACCCTTAAAAGAAATATGTTAGTATAAACCAGATTTTATTTTTAAAAACATTTTTAGGTATAATTAGTAAGTAGATTACTAGAACAAGAATAACAGTGGTAATCATTTCAAATCATTTCAAATCGATTATCTAAATATCATGTTTTGATTATAGATTCAGATGAGTAGCGAAAAATGATGAATTTTGATAATAATATCATGATTTTTAAGTTTATGGTTGATGAGAATTTGCGAGATGAAAGGAATTTGAACTTTCGTCGATTTCTGGCGATCGGAGGGAGGTTGGGTATCGTGCTTGATGCTGGAGGAAGCTTGAGTGATGGGGGTTAAGGGAAAAATGATCGGTGGATTTCTAGACTACCGTGGTGGCCTGGGGACGGTGATCTAGGGTTTTGAATCCTATTTTGGTCGACGTTGTTTCGAGGGCAATGCATTGTCGTGATCGCATCGGAGTCGATCAGAGGTAGGGGAAACAAAGCGTTGTTTCTGACGCAGGGTTGGATGTGGCGGCAAGAGTTTTGGTGATCGGGTTTGGTCGGCTTGAGGTGATTTTGACGATCAGGTCTGGGTTCCGTGAAGTGCCCGTCTAGCTCGATTTTGATTGGTAGGCGCGATCGATGTTCTGGGTGGTCAGGTCGACCGAGGGGAACGTCGGCGACTTGCTAGTGGTCGCAGCGATGGTCGAAGATGACCAGATGGGCGTGCACGGTGAACGCATGTGCATGGTGTCTGGGTAATGTTCGTAATAGAGGAGGGAAGAAGAGAGTGTCGGGGGAAGAAGGAGATTTCATCGGGTCAAGCCTGGATTTGTTCACGTGTTTTATCGAGAGGGAAGATAAAGAGAGCAGGATCGGTTGTTGGCTCGGGAAATTTGGTCTTAGGCTCGGGTTTCTTAAATTTTTAAAATGGTAGTAATTTATAAACAAAGTTTTCAAAGAAAAAAGAGATGAACAAAGTTTCAAAGCAAAGTATTGATCAAAGTTTTAAAACAAAATTTCTTGAACAAGTTTTCAAAGAAAACTCCAAATTTAAAGTTAAATGATTCTAAAATTGTTTTGGGTTTTGAATAATTATATATTAGGTTAATTATTTTATTTATTCCTAAGTGTTTCAAATGGAATTTAATGATGTAATTAAGTAAGTCATTATGATAAGTGTATTAAACTTTAATTAATCAAAAGGTCTCAAGTAATTTTGAATGTTAAAATTAAATAAATTTCAAACCTTTAATTTAAATAAAAATTTAATTAAGTAATTAATTAAGATAAATGCTTTATCTTAAATTGATTAAGGACTTAGGTAAAGGATAATTAATTAATTCCAATAATTAACTAATTATAATAATAAATGGTCTATAATTAATTAATGTTAATTAAACAAGATTTATAAGTAATTTATTTATTTTGTGTTTAATTAAATTAATTAGGAATTGTATAACTAATTAATCTTGCTTATTAATGATAAACTTGAATTGAATGCCTTGCATTGTTGATATCTCTAGTATGTAATTTATGATGTTCTGCGATATGAAATGCTTTGGATTGAACTATTGATAAATGTGAACCATTTATTTAATTGATATCTGTGATGAATTTCTGTGTGAATATGTCATTTTTAAAGTTTGAATTGAATTATCTTCACTTAAACAACTTGGCTTAAAAGATTGCATTGGATTCGAAGAGACCGGGGTCGGATATCAGCAATATCTGAAACCACTTCGATTAGTAACTACAATAATTCTTTAGATTTGATTTTAGAATCAAATAGGCCAGAATGGAATAAATTAAGTAACATGGCCACTTAAACTAAGTAACAGTACTTAGATATTGTTTGTAATAAGTGGTTGACTATAACAAGTTAAGAACTCGTAGTGGGATACGAGTTACCCTGGTTTCAAGAAGTTTTATAACTTAGTTTCAAGTTTAATGGGTTTACTCACGTTGGTTTCCATCCTGACTCGGGTGTTACTTTAATGTAATGCTCGGGCCAGACCGAGTATTACAGATTTTCAGGTTAGGACGTTTTGGAGCTCAGATGGCGAGTTAGATGACAGGGATGTATGGAGTACATTCCACTATGTATTAGAGACTGTATAGTTTGTATTGACTGTATTCTGGGACAGGTTGTCATAACCATCCGGATTATTGTGAAATTGTACTATGATATATTGTATGTAAATTGACAATTACATCTTTTCTTAGTATAAATGTTGTTATTTGATATTATATTTTGTTCCGCCGCGGTTGTGAGATTCTGTGCTTTTGTTTTCTGATTCTTCTTCTACCTCGTTTTCTTCTTTACCCTAACAATATGAAATTTTCGGCGTTCGATAACTCGGTACTTCTATAGTGAACGTATTAGTGCCGAATTTTCGGGTCGTTACATGAAGCACGTAGAAATCAGATTAAAGAATCCAATTTAAATTTAGCTGATTTTAAAAGCTAACTTCTTTATACAATGGAATTAGGATTTGAAACATGTTCCATTGAATTTAATAATATCAAAACATCTATTGTGATATATGCGATGACCTACTTTTGTTTCGGGGACAGAACGAGCCTTTTGGGTTGTTATTATCGTTCGAACTAATTCGATAGGTGTTCATTTATTTTTCTTATCAGGCTTTGTTCATATAAATAGCTTTGTTTCTCAAACCTTAGAAGTCCTTCAGTTTCCACTGTATATATAATTTCCTTCTGTCAATTCCTTTCTTCAATGGCTGAAACCAATTCAAACTCCAAACCCTCAATACAATTTCAAAATTTCATACGTACCAAACTATATCAAATTATATATTCTTGGAAAGCTTTCAAAGAGCACAATCTAGATCTATAGTTTATTTTGGGAATAGGGTCTTCGTGTGTCCAGAATTTGAGGGTTAAACCTTGGCCGTTCATATGTGGTTGTCGGATTCGACGGTAGATCGTCGATTGTTCGACGATCGGAGGGAACCTGAAGGTAGAGGGGTCGTGTAGGTCCAAGATCTGGTCTTCGTTCATCATGTAGAGCCGTGATTTCACCAGAAATGGATCATCTACGTGTTCGGCGGCGTTTAACTCCAAGCAGTCCTGGGCGATCATGTGGTGATGGGGAAGGTCGGCCAAGAGAGGGAAGTGCAACGACGTTCTCCGATCAAGGTGAAGTTTCACCTAGCAGCAACGATTTTTGCTAGTAGGTGGTGGCTAGGGTTTGAATTCGAGAGTATGGAAGTGTCATTTGGAAGAAAGCATGGAGATGGTGATATGTATTCCTTTTTTATTTGTTTTTTTTTTGAAACTAGGTTAATTCATTTACGAACTGGGCTTTGCGGCCCATAGCAGTAATACACAGCCTCATATTGAAGAATAAAAATAAGTTGTAATGACAAACAACATCAGACATAAACTACCTCCCACAACTCAACCTTCCTTTTTTAGGGTTCTTCTATGGCGGCTGCCAGTTCGTTAATTGAGCTCGTTCGCTCGACACCTTCCTCCTCAACTTCTCCAATGGTTGTTCTTCTTGTTCCGATGCAGTGGTAAGGATCTTCTTTGGACTTCTCCCAATCATAATACTAATTTCTCTGCTTATTTGTTTTGTGAGTATTAATGTCTCTTGCTGTTTGTTTCCGAAAGCCTTACAGTTTCTCTTCTTCCAGATGTACTACATGGAAGTTGTGAGTCCAATTTTGCCAATCTCCTTCGTCATCTTCAAGAGATTACTCCTATCGTGTAGGTACTCCACCTCTTCAGTTAAGCTTCGAACATTATTGGTGAGTAGTCATCTTATTTTTTGAGCACTCCATATTTTTTTAGAGTATTCACAATCGAAGAATGAACGTTCTTGTGTTTCTTCGGCTCTGTGACAAATGTAACATGTTATGTCTTCCAAAATACCCCATTTATGTAATCTATCTTTAGTCGCCTTTTTGGGGTTATTTGATTTACTCCAGACTACTGTAGACCACTTAACCTCTGGATATTTGTCTCTAGATTCTTCCCATGTTCTCGAAACTTGAGTTGATTGTTTGAATTTGCCTTCCATGTCCAGTTGTCCTCAGATTTTTCCTTATGAATATATTTATGTTGAATCTCCTCCTGATAATTAAGGATTAGTAGGTTGTTGGTGCATTGCCATTCTCCATTCTCCACAATGTCAGCCACCTTCCAATTTGGAGTTCCATATGCCGAGAAAGTATCCCATCCTAATTTGTCAATAAAGCTTTTAGAATTAAGCCATGGGTCCCTCCAGAAATCAGTATTTCTACCATTAGCAATCACTCTATCTAGATACATCTGAAATTCATCTCTGATTTTAAGAATATTCGTCCAAGTGACTAAAGCATTGTTGTCTATTTTAACAGTCCAAAATTTTTCTTTCAGAAATCTAGATCTCATCCATGTTGCCCATAAGTTATTTGAGGTTAAAACATTCCAAGCTAATTTCAGATAGTATACTTTTTTGAGTTCAAAAAGGTTTTTCAATCCAACTCCACCCTCTGCCTTTTTCCTACATATGTCTGAGTATTTAACTTTATGCATCCCCCCTCTCCATATAAAATCAGCACACACCGAATTAATTTTTGCAACAGAGCAATCTGGAATTTGAAAAGATTGTAGCCAAAACCTGACTTTAGAAGTGATGACTGTGTGCATTAATTCTACTCTGCCTACAAAAGATAGAAGCTTTGACCTCCAACCTTGAAGTTTATTTCTGATGTCATCTATTAGCTTGCCATATTCCACATCAGTGATAGTGTTGTTGGAAAGAGGAACACCCAAATATTTGACTAAGAGATGCCCCTCAGAAAAACCTAGTCTCTCTAGCATAATCTGCTTCTTTGAGCAGTGTTTGTTAAAATAACATTTAGTTTTCGATTCATTCAGTTTAAGTCCCGTGAAAGTTTCCAATTCCTTAAAAATGACTTTAATTTTGTCTACTGCCTTCAAGTTGCCTTTGACCACCACTAGCAGGTCATCTGCATAAATTAAATGTCTGACATTTGGGGGGTTATTGTATATTGGCTGAATGTATTCCTGGAAACTTGTCAGTTCCATTTGCAGAGTGAACCATTCCATAGCTACAGCAAATAAGTATGGGGATAGAGGGTCACCTTGTCTAATTCCACGATTGCTCTGTACATACCCCTTAGGGGTACCATATTTTTGTTTATTTGTTATACATACATACATACATACATACATACATACATACATACATACATACATACATATATATATATTAAATCGTATAACTTCTAATGCTAATAACTTTTACATACAAAGTCGGATTCACGCGCGGTTTGTTCCGTTGCGATCATATCGAAATTTTGTACATTGTGGAACTGGTTTGGGCATTAGATTTAGGACTTTATTAGGATTTCAAATCGATATGAAATCAAAAGGTGAGTGTTTTAACCCACTAACAACTACTAAATTGTCTTATGTTAGTTAGATTAAATTTATGATGTGATTAGAAATTGATTGGTTGATTTTTGGTATGTTTAAATTGTCATTCCAGTTAAATATGACTTTTGTTGCATTTAACTGTCATTTAATTTAATATTAAAATTTTATTGTAAATTGAATACATGTTGATGATAATCAGTTAGTTGATGTATTTATTGGTTGATTGTAAGGTGATTGTCATGGATGTTTGATTGTTGATATTGGATGACCGGATGCTGTATTTTTATATTGTTACGATACTGTAAGTTCCCTTAGTTATTTATAGGAAAATCACTATGGTTTGAAATGATACATACTTGAACGATCTATAGATTAGGGAAATTCATATGGGTGAAATGATAAACCCGAGCGATTTTATGGATTTTGAATGTTAATTCGAGATTACGAGTTGAAATGATATATGCCCGTAAACTTAAATTTATTGCGGATTGAAATGATATATGTCCATATCACTTGACCATAGGGAAGAAAATTATGTACGGATACCGGATTGGTTAAGTTAAATGATTTTAAAACCTTAAATTTTTGAATCCAGTTAAGTGGCGTTTTGAAATAAAATTTTGATTTATGTAAACTAATTATTTTCGAAAACCCAAGCTTTGAATGTTGGAATTTTATCTGGTTTAAATGAATTATTTAAAGAATTTAAATTGAAATTTTAAAGTTAAATTTGAAGCACAAATGAAATTTATCGAAATTGAGTTATTAAAATATTTGAATATTTAAATTTTGAAATCTGCTAAATTTGAAATAGTTTAAATTTATAGTTTGAACATGAATTTGAAATCGATATTGATTAATTGGTTTTAATTGAGAATCTGAATTGAAAGATTAAAAATTGGGTTTTGTTGATTTGAAAACTGGATATGGCCAGGTTTGTTGAAATGGGAGAAATAGTTAAATTTGATTACAATTTCAAATTTATTATTTTAATGTAAACTGTTTAAAATAATTTATTTTAAATTCAGATTTATTTAGATTTCAAACCATTTTATATGAAACCATGTTAAACCCATTTTAACTATTTTAAATCATTTAACCTATATAATCAATTTTAAGATAGTTAATCTATTTTAAACTATTTTATTCTATTTTTAAACTATTTAAACTATTTTCATCTGCTTAAACAATTTTAAAACTATTTTTAATCTATTTTAAAACGATTTCAATCTATTTTATCTATTTTAAACTATTTAAACTATTTTAATCTAACTTAATCTACTTTAAACTATTTAAACTATTTTAAGCTATTGTAATATATTTTAAACTAATTTAATTATTTTAAACTGCTTTAAAATACTAAAACTATTCTTAACTATTTAAAACTATTTATGACTATCTAAACTATTTTCTGAATTTCAGCCTATGTAAAGTTGAAGTGTTTATATTTAAATCATTGATTTAAAAGCGAATATAGTTAAATGATGTTATAACCTAAGTTGGGATTTGAAATGATATTTTCTAGTAAATGACACATTTTGAGTAAATACGATGATTTGAAATGAGAGCTTAACCTATTAGAGAATATGATTTCAATGGTGATATGATTTCGAAAATGATATGATTTCGAAAATGAATATGATTTGGAAAGTTATTTTGAGAATATGATATTTTGATATCAGTTATGAATTGGTTTTGGTAGAAGAACCATTTGGTGTGAAATAAGCATTAGGTTGTTAAAGAGTCTAGGATCGAATATTGTCATACTCTCTGCCAATACCGAAAACCACTTTGACAACCGTGTATGTGGAGGGGATTCCAGAATGAAGTGGGATGGCTTGACGAACGATTTTGTATGAGGTATTTACATAGCCTTGACTCCCGTGAGTCAGCTTGATATGGCTAAAAAAGGAACTATACCGAGCCAAGTAAGGTCGCTCCTCCAATCGGACACATTTCTTCGATACCATATTATGACTTTATGATTGATTTGGTGGTCGCCCCTCGATTTAACAATGGGAGTGTGTTCTAAGGTGGGCGGTCGTAGCTGCTATGCATTACCACTAGTCTAGGAGTGCAAATGGTAGAATCCTACCCTCGCATTGCCTCACGTGCCTTGTTCCTTGCCTGATCGTGCCCATTACGAGTTTGGTTTGTACCGTACCTATGGAGTGATTCCTGAGTATCCTATCAGTTTGGTGGGGCTTACAGTTTCTGCATAGACTTTGGGAATATATAAAAATGTGTTAAGGGAGATATGGGAAACACCATTAACACTATTTTAATACTTTAATTTACTGTAGATACTATTACAATAGCGTATTATATTATGTATGTAAATGGTCTAACGGATCCTTAGGAGATGGCAATCCCAAACATCTCTTAAGTTATTGCACTCACGTTAGACACCGAGTAGGAGATGTCAAACTCTGTAAACAACTCTGACGCTGTTGCACTCATATTTATTTACTGTTTATTTCACATACATAAGATGTTTTAATTCTGACTTGAGTGTTTTCTCCTTTCATTACACTTGGATTAGTCTGATCTTTTCAGCGTATTGAAGACCGTATTTCTGGAGGTTGAAGGCAAATATTTAGTACTATTATTATTTATTATACTTATCCCACTGCATCATGTTGTTCCGTGGCATTATTGATTCATTCTTGCTGTATGTACTCTGATTATGTATTGTAAAAGTGTAATCAAAAGTTATTTGTAAAACAACTTCTTAAACTATTTATTTAATTATTGTGTTTTGTCATTCCACTATGAGATTCCCTTTTTTACTTTATTTTCTTTCATTTTCCTATTTCCTCCATAACGAACCTCTCTTTTTAATGGTTTGAGTCTGACATGTGTGGGTTATTGTCGATTTAAACCATCCAAAAAGATGGGTCGTTACATTTAACCAGGTAAAATTTACGGTTGGAGCGTTGGTTTGATGGTCCGACCAGGGTTCATGCATGAATGAGGCCTGATTGAGTTTTGGACCATGGTGATGCAAGGTTCAAGGTTATTTGTGGTCAGACCGAGGCAAGGTCGGGTTATGACAATAGTGCTGGAGAATGACTAAAGGCATTGGTTGAAAGAGAATGAATTTGAAAAAGGAAATTTTAAATTTTTTCTTGTAGACAAGCCCACTTACTTTATGATTTGCATGTAGAACCTCCAAATTGTTTTAAGATGCATTTTATTATTTGTTCTGTATTTGATTTTTTAAATTTAGAATTCAGTTTTATCTAGGATTAAATTATAGGTTAATAGTTTATAAATTCTCGATTTGTGGATAAAGTCGAGGTAGTGTTACTGGGCGTAGGATTATTATATTCAAGTTATAAGGAATTGCAAGTTTACATTTGTTGTAAGCATTGAATATTTAGTTCTAATAGTAACTTTGGAGATTTAGTAGGCATTAAAAGGTTAGTGGCTAAAGCAGAGTATATTTGTGTGCCATTTATTTTTCGCATTATTTATCTGCTTATCGGCGAAATATTTCAAAATACACATTCATCCCTTTTTAGTGTATATTGCGCAATCCTAAAAATGGTATCAAAGCATATTATTAGGAAAAATCTGATATTGTGTCTCACCCTAGTATTAGATTTAGTGAGAGTCGTTCCATTGTTAGTTTACATATGTTTGACGGAATAGATTTTTCCAGTTAGAAATCAAAAATGAAATTTCATTTAAAATATATTAACTTTTTGATTAAAATGAGTAATCCTCTCAAGGAGGTGAGCACCCATGTGATTTTATTCCTTACTTAAAATAGGAGCTGCCAAAAAGACTGACAGGTAGCAGTTACCCCCCTTACATAAAATATAAAAAAACCTACATAGAATATAAAACCCTTAGACTTATAAACTAATGGACAAAGGAAATGTTAAGAACTAAAGAATACCGCTTTAGATAAAGTATAGGTAAGTCACAAAACCATAATGGTCTGGCCATTGCATGTAGGCATGATTATGTTCCAGTGCAAAAGCATTAATCCATTAGTGACTGTAACAAATCTAGGAACATGGATCATTTATAATGTGTCCAAATCGTAGCAGCCCATTGAACTTGAAAAAATCGACAAATATGTGTGTCCTGTACATATATATGTATATTGGAAAATGAATATACATATATATGTGTGCGTGTGACATGATAAAGGCATATAGATAACAGTATACCTAGTAGTCTAGCAAATGTGAGGTACTCGATTGGCTAACTTTGTTAGTGGGATCCACTAGATATGTGCTTATGGCCATGTTATGTTTTCTTCTATTGCGAACGATTTTTGCCATTAAGGTGTCAACCTTACATTTTTACCCTTAAAAAAAATTAATTTAATAATATATGTTTATCTAATTATAGCTAGGGTTTTTAATCTAGTTGCATATGAATAGTGTAATAGCATGTGTCGGGGTGTTCCCCTTCTTGTGCCTTTGAATCCACAAGTATCGGCGGAGGCCTAAGAAACCACTCGACCTCGTACATCTGTAAATTCAAAAAAATCTATTTTCAATATTCCAATATACGGTGACGAAGAATAAAACTAACATTATATTTTTTTCCTTTTCTGATTGGGGGAATTTCTCTATTCGTATATATCTATTCCTGAATTTTTCGGATTAAATAAAATGACAGGAGTTTTTGGAAGTTATCGGAAGGGATGCTAGTGTTATTAAACATCCTTTAGTTTCTTTCGAGCCAAATATACTAACAAGTAATAGTGTAAATAATGTCTAGAAAAATTCTATAACAATGGACATATTGTTTTTTGAGAACATTTAGTATTGGTCACATTTAAAATCCATGCTAGTTAAAGCATATCCAAAAATATAAAGAGTGTTTACAAGTTAGCCAGTGGGCCGTTATAGTATCGGTGTGTTGCGTTTTCTAAATGTTACAATACATACATTTTTAATCCATAATCAGGTTCTTTTTCTTCAAAAATTCAATTATTTTTAATTTGTTATAAAGAATTAGAAACATATGTAACTTTATTTTAGGAGATGCATTGACTTTCAAGATTAGTACAAGGCCTTTTCCTTTGTTCCAAAGAAATTTAAGAATCTTCTGAATGATTTTGAGAAATACAAATTATTATTTTCCCAGCTCCACATTTAAAATCGCTTTCACTATCAAAGTTGTAGAATTCAATCATTGTGCTAAATTATGAATTGAGTTAATGTAGCACCTTCTAGGACATGGTTGGAACTGAAGTTCCATGGAAATTTGTTATATGGCATGGAAACCTCAGAAATTAAGACATTATTGAAATCGCAAATATCATAAAGATCTTTGAATTCCACTCTCAAAGGAATAGCTGAAATCCGACTGTCATGCCAAAATGACATATATTATCAGAATGGACTATGTGATTGATACCAAGATTAAAAATGTTTAGATTTTTTAAAATGGATTTCCAAAAGTAAGCCATATTATTAGGGTTTGTGGTAATATGATAAAGGTTGTGGGTTCCGCCATATAACTAGTTAGAAATCATTTTTTCTCAAATTAGGTTTTCCTTATTGTTATTAAATTCCATATTCATTTTCCTAGTAATGCCGGATTAAGATTGTAGAGGTTTATGATTCCTAAGCCTTGTTCCAGTTTGGATTTGCAATTTCCAATTGACTTGACAGTTGATGCTACTATCAGAACCGTCACCTCTCCATAGGAAACCACTTCTAATTTTATCTATTTCCTTAACTACCCCTTTAGGAAAGAGGTAATAGGCCATCCAATATATGAGAAGAGATGATAAAAACGAATTAATTAAGATGATTTTGCTCGCTCCATATAGAAATTTGTTGTTCCAACTAGATAGTTTTTGCTTAATTTTATAAATTATCACCTGCCAATCCTTCTTTTCTAGTTTTGTTGGTCTGATCCTGAAACTAGGTAGTTTATGAGGAACTTCATTATTTTATAGTTTAGGGTATCAGCCACTTGATTTTCGACCTAGTTAACATCATTCAAATTTAAAATATATTAATTTCAAAATGTGGAACATCATAGAAAATGGCTATGATATGATGGATAAGAATAATATTTTATTTCGTTTAATGCTAAAAATTATGAATATTCTTATCTCTTTGATTGCCAGAGCTGAATTTTTCAATGTTTAACTGCATAGGAAATCCGGAACACACATAGTGAAAAATGTGGTAAAAAAGTCAGCAATGATGAAGAGCTCCCTAAAGTTGGTACAATAACAATTTCATGCTTGACAGGATTTATAAGATACGATTTAGATGAAAATAGTAAAGATAGATGACTCAATGAATGATGATATAAGTAATTTTTCATTTAAAGATTTGGCTCCCATATGTTATAAACTAAAAAAAACTGCTGATGACCTTGAGCCGAAGATTAACAAGTTGAAAAATGAAAAATCTAAACTATGTCAGAAAAATGAAAAATTGAAAAAACAAGCTTGAAAACATTAAGGAAATTAAAAATTTTGATTCCATAAAATGTTTGAACTATGAAGATTATTTTGTGTACTTTAGCTAAAATTTTCAAAAGCTTGAAAACGAAATTTGGATTTTGAAGGAAAATGAAATTAAATTGATCTACAAAAATAAATTTTAAATGTGCAATTGTGAAATTTTTGAAAAATAAAATTTTCTCAAAACATAGATGATTCTAAATGGGATTGAAAAGAAAATTGAAAAGATTAACAAGGTTAAAATTTTAAATGTGACAAATGTGCAAATTTTGTCAAATAAATGACATCAAGAAAATTTCGAAAGCCTTGAAATCAAAAATGTGCTTTTGAAAAATAGAAAAATTCAAATTATTTGAATAAATCATGAATTAAAAAAAGTGCTTTGAAAAATTAAGTATTCTGAAAAACTTAAATTTGATGTTTTGAATTAAAATGCTTGAAATTAAGACCAAATTAAAATAGCTTGAGATAGAAAATATGGTCTTAAAGAGAAATGATTTTGAAAAGAGAAAAAATGTTATAATCGTTGTTATAAGCTAATAATGAGAATAATCTTTTAAAATCCAAAGTTAAAGTACTCTAGTTTATTTTTCAAAATTTTCGACTAGAGAAAAATTGTTTAACAAGTTATTAGGAAATCAACTCTATGCAAATAATAGAAAAGGACTCGGATTTTAAAAAGTATCGGTTTATAGATGAATGATTAGTAACATTACTGGAGGAGAAATGCGTTTTCCAAATGCATGAAGTGAGAAAATATTGAATATAGCCATAATAATTGTCGAATAGGAACATAAATAAAAGAGTCAAGCAAATTTGGGTTTTTAAGGGTAAAATGTTAATATTAAAAATTTGCTATACAATAAGTTCAGATTCTAAAGAATTCAAACGTAAATAAATGTGGTCCTATGCTTTTTTTAACCGCACTCACTTCTTCTAATATGTAAGTACAAAAATGGGTCGGGGAGAAACTATTATGGAAGTATATTTTGAGTTATTCTACATATTTGATGAGCGATAACTGTAATGTTCCTTAGCCTAGGAAAACAAAGTGGAAATCCATGCACTTTCGATGACAATGGTGAATGCGAATGCAATTTCAAAGGTAAGTGAAGGTATGATCACTAGACCATACTTTCAAATTTTCTCAATTTTTGAGTTCTGCTTTCCTGAAATTGCTGTTGTAAAATTGTCATAACTTGAATTCCAAAATTTTGAGTTGTAAAATTCAACATGTTTTGGAATAGATAAAAAAATCCTCTAAGTTTTATGATTTGATATTTTCCAGATTAATATCTTAAGCCAATGCAAAACTGCAAACTATCTAATTCAATTTTTATACATGTTATAGAACTTTCTAATGCAGCTATAGTAATCCGATCAAAACTTTTGCTCTATTATTCCAATATATCAAATTATTGATGTTTTGAATACTTTACAGCTAATACTATAATTTTTATTCTTTGATATTTATATAATTCATTCCATAATTCTGGATTATATGCATTCAATTTGATATTATGGTTGATAAACATCACAAAATCAATCCAATATGGTTGTAGTTAATTGATCATAATTTGAACAATGCAACTCTAATTTCTAAAATTCTTGTTGTTCTGGAAAAAAATCGATAACATTATAACTTTCATGTTTTTGGTTTTTGTTAGTTCGTTTTATAGTAGCTTAAAAAAAGCAACCAAGTTAGCACATTGCTTAAAAAGTGTTTTTGAGTTATTTAATCAAGTTGTAGTATTCTAGGTATAACTTTTAATATGTGTAACAACCCGATATTTTCAGTCATTCGCATCCACACATGCCGGACTTGAATTGCTCAAAATACCGCATTGTAAATAAATTTGGAGAAAATGAAATACAATCACAGAATCACAGACACAGAAATATCAGAATAACTCGCAGGGAAATTAAAATATCATAGTAGTTCATGAAGCTACTATAACAAACTCTCAAAACAATTACAAAATATCAGTTTGAAAAACATATACAACAGAAATCTCAAATACATAGAAGTTTATAAATACTAGAGCTGAAATAGAACAACTGAAACTGAAAGGGAAGAGATAACTAGACAAGCAGAATCTCCAGCAATTCCTAGCTCCAGAAAATAAATCCAAAGCTAAGCTGTAAATACTCAGGCTGACCCGAGCGTAAAGTAAAACACAAAACACACGATTTAGGACATATATACTTATATAATGTAAACCAACTCAAGTGAACTGTAGTAGTAATGTAAAATAACTTAAAGGATTCTTGGGATCGCCCATCCTTTAAGGATCAGTTAAACTATAAATTAAATACATCCCATGGTTAAATTTCAAATAGTAATTTATATTTCGAAATGAAATATCATTTCAAAATTCAAAATCATTCAAAAATCCATTTCAAAATATCAAAATATCATATTTTCCCAACCATATTCATTTTTATTTAAAAATACCATTTCATCACACATTTCAAAATAGTTTATATTTAAAACAAATTACTTCATTTAAATCATTAAAATGAAGTTATTATATTTATAATTAAATTATTAAATTTCCAAAATTTTAATCTTTCAAAGTTCATTTATTCACTTAAAATTATTAAAACGATAAAAATTCAACTTTCACAGCATTTAGAAAATGCTACGGAAAGTTACTTTTAAAGCAATTCAATTTAACAAAAGATAACATTTTAAAAATGCTGTAATAGGGTTACTTTAGTTCAAATAGAACCTTAGTTAATTTCAGCAACTACAACACTTACAAAGTGCTATAATAGACCTTAATTCAATTTAGCCATTTAGTTCATTTCTATCAACTACAGCATTTACAAATGCTGTAATATCCTTTACATTAGAAATAATAACATTTCAAAATGCTGTTAATTAAATTCCAAATATTCAATATAATTTCACAACAAATTAAATTTTTATTTAAACCATTATAAACTTATAAAATCATATATTTTCACTTTTAAAACAATCGTTTAAATACCTTATATTCATGATTTTATAAAGTTAAATTTTCATTCAAAAATCAATTTAATAATAATTTACTTATATGATTTCAACATTCAATTTCAATTCTTTATAATTAATTTTTTTTACTTAACACTTTATTTTAAATTTCCAAATATAACTTATTTTTCATTTTATTTACTTAACTTAAAATTCATTTTTAAAAAAATTCAAAATTTCCAATCTAAGTTATATTTCAAAATTCAACTTAAGTATTCATTTATTTAACCTTTTAACTTATTCAAAAATCATTAACACTTTATAAAATCATTTTAAATTCATTTTAATTCAAATTTTAAATATATTTATCATATTTCCTACTTAATTTAAATTCCATTTATGACCAAATCATAATTTCCAAAATAACTTATATTTCAAATTTCTAACTTTACCATTAATTTATTTCACTTATGAATTTTTAGAAAATCAATAATACTTATAAAAATCATTTTAAATTAATTTAAATCAAAATGTTATAATATTTCCATTTCTAAAATACTTTAAAATTTGTATAACCACAAGTCTGTATATCATTTTCTATCCTAAGTAAAGTGATACGGATATTATATCATTTCAATCCGTAATTTACAAAGGAAAAATCCAGGTCCATCATTTCAAACCGCAATCCCAAGTAAATAAAAATAAAACCAAAAATCATTCAGGCCTATCATTTTAGCCCATAACGATTCTTCCATATTCTAAAGTCCGTTCGGGTATGTATCATTTCAACCCATAGTGATTCTATTCTACAGGGAACTTGCAGTATGATAAACTGATATAAATAAACAGAATAGCATCATATAACAGTAATAAATGATATGATAGGTGAATAAATAGGGTGATCATTATATAAATAATATCACAGTCAGGTATAATATGATAATATGAACTACAGACTCATAGGATGTCAATTTACTACTTATATAAGTACGGAATGTTTGGTGAAAAATATTCACATCTACAAGCTGGAGATAACAGAATCTGACACACAAGAAAAGACTCGGAAAGAACGAAGGCACAACTACGGATTCAAGTGAGTGGAAAGCCAAAATAGTTGTCTTGTTACATATCAAACAAAACAATATAAAGCACATGAATTTCAACACCAAATAACATTGAACAACTCTAGAAATAATGTACAACCAAGAACCAAACCACTTGCACTTGCTTCCACTATCACTATGCTCAGCCTATAGAGTGATGAGGTACTGCCATGGGGTGTATTTGGTCAGGTATGGGTCATATATGGTCGGCCTAGCAAGGGAAGTGAAGAGGTAGAAGTGGTATGGAAGTGGATATGCATGAAAATACAACACAAAGCAACAAAAGGCAAATTTTGGTGCAACATAAGTCGCGGCCATGGCATCCAGAGGCATGGCCAGGCCTGGTGAGGTCAGGTATTAATGTGGCAGAGGTCTATGGGCCAGGTAGGTGTTGGAGAAGGTGGTGCAAAGGTCGGCCAAGGGGTTGTATGAGGTGGTGATGGCATTGCTGAGCTCGGCTTGGGTTGTTTTCAAGTGGTGCATGCATTTTTGTGGAGTTTCAACTTTGGGATGGCCATGACCTGGTAGGACAGAGGTGATGGAGGTGTTTGCAGCCGAGAATGATGGTGGTGGAAGTGGTGGTGAAGGTGGAGGCTATAGGTCGAACAAGCTAAGTGAAAACAAGGCAAGATCCATGCATAAAATAAGAAGAAAATAAGAAAAAAAAGTGAAAACATTACCAAATTTTGTTTCAGATGTAGAGGCCGAAATTTTGATGAGAATAGAAGTTTCTTGTGCGTGAAAATGGAAAAATATGATCAGCTGAAGAAAAGATAAGGTCGGCCAAAAATTGAATGCATGTAGCAATTGAAATGAAAAGACAAAGAAGGTGAAAAGACAAAGGCAAGTGAAAGGTTTAAAACTCTTCAATTTTCTTTATTCTTTTTGCATTTTTAAACAAATGAAAATTGCAGGTAAATAAGATAAAAAAAATAATAATGTATGAATAAAATAAATAAAGAAATTTTAGATAAATATAAATAAATTAATAAAATAGCTTAAAAATAGAAAACAGATTTTAAAAATTGAAAATAAATAAAATAAGCTTTGGAAAAATTATAACATCACTTTAAAATGTTTTAAAAATAAAATATATACCTAACATGTCATATTACACATATTAGAACATGACATGACAAAAAAAATATTATTTATATAATTTAAAATAGACAATTTTATTAAATAAATCAATTTACATACAATATTGTAAAAAGCATAACTTTCACAATACAAATCGGATTTCAACGAAACAAAAAGCAATATTCTTGAAATAAAATGTATTTTCATAATAAAAGATAAAATTAAAAAATTAAAATTTTTAAATTTTAAATTTAAAAGTCAAAGTTTGACCAATTTGACCAAAATCCACATTTTTTTGGAAATATTCTATTTATTCAGGCTTGGAATTATAATTCACCCAAAATTAAAATTTATATTTAAAATAACAAAATTTATTCTTTTTAATCAATATAATAAAGTTTTTAAATCAGGAGTTTCAATTAAATAATTAAAATAAACAATAAAAAAATCACAAAATACTGGGTTGTTACAATATGTGTCATTGGAAAACAGTTTTTTATTATAAATTTAGAATACACAAAACTTTGATATTTTGTGCTAAATCAACTTATGAACATGTTACACCATAATTTATACCAAGTACAAATTACACATATTCAAGAAGGAAGCTCCTTGGCTTGTTATTTCAAAACTCATTATTTGGTTTCTACCGAGAGCTTAAGCATGGGGCTTAACATTCGAGAGCACGTATTCAGAAAACGTAAGTAAAAGCAGCAACTAAGGTCAAGAAATTGATCGACTAGGACAACAAACTTAGCTGAGAGCAACGACTACCAAAGACATGTCAACAAGTATAAACAACCAATGGTTTAGTTAGCCCAAGACCGAGATTAACGGTCAAGACAAACAAAAGGAATCAAATAGGCTATATATAAAAGCGCCATATCAGCAATCCACATCAAAGTGCCTTTAATTAGATGATGACACGTGTTTAAATCTATACCGCACATAGCAATCTAGGCCATCAATCCAAATAGAAGGCCTTCTATCAATAGCGCTACAGCATATTAGCTATAGGTAGGCGATAAACCCATGGCATAAGGGTTTTTTTTGTTGGGATGAGCACAAAAGTATTGAAAAAGGTTAAAATAGTAATTTCTTATATTAGAGCTTTACTCAAAACTCATTAACGGTGGAAATGCTTAGATTCAATGTAATAAGCCTCTCGGCTATATAAGAGTAACTAAATAAGGAAAGGATAGCGGACTAGGGACGTTCGGCCGAACCACCATAAAAGTCTTGGTGTCATCTACTTTTCGAACTTTGCCTTCTCTGCATATACTATTGTTAATCTATAGTGCAGCATCTCAAATTCAAGACTTAGTTACATCACATCTCAATAATCTCTTTGTTGGGTCCAATATTCCATTTGACTCCGAGTGACATACCTTTGGACCTCTGGTGTCGATGTTGATGAGATTCTACACTAACATTTTTGCTGCTATAAGGAGGGTCCAAACCTCCACACTTTGTTCCCTTTCAGAGAGCTAACTGAGCATTCCAACTAGTTATGTCAACTTCTGGAAACAAAGGAGTCACCTCGGAACTACCCCTCAACCTTTATATTCAACTCGTTGAAGAAGATAACAATGAAAGATTGGTCTCCCTCATTTTGAAGAAGGAGAACGTTCAAGAGTATGATCCTGATTATTAACTTCAAGCTTCTCAGATTAGGTAGCTTTTGGAATATCTTTAAGAATCACTCCATGTGTCAACCCATCTCCAAAAGATTGTTAAGGCTTAAATAGTGTAATCAGAGATCTCCCTATCGAATTGTTAAAATATGAAGGTCTCTTTCCATCTAACAAGAGAGGCCTATCAGTTACCCTAGATGATGTGTTTCGAAAGAAGCTAAAGCATGATCCAGACCTTACCCCACTCAATCAAAGCTTGTCTCATATATTCATAGAAACTCGTGATGACCTCTTTTACGCAGATTTCCCCCATTAAAGAAAGAAGATTTGAGGAGTGAGAAATATTGTGCTTACCACTTGATGAACGGGCATGAAATGGACAAATGCCGAAAGCTCTCTTATGTGATCGAAAAATTCATACAAAATAGGAAGTTAACTGAATTTATTAAACATTAGATTAAATATCCTGTTTTAGAATTATTAACATTGTTTTGCTTTAGTGATTTCAGGAGAACTCCATGTAACGCTTGTCAAATGAATGCATAAGGTGTTTCTTTTTACCAAGATGAAGTTGCAAGAAGAATTCTTTTCAAAAGAAAATTTTCTACAGACAAATAAAGGACCCTAGTTCTATTGAATTGCTTGTCTTGGTTATAACCTTGAAAGTTTCAACTTCAAGGGTGGAGGCACACCATAGTTTTGGATCCTCGAAAGTTTAATCGGTGAATCTCATAACATCCTACTTTTACCAAATCATGTCTTGGGTTCCAACTCTGGGGAAATATCCAAGTTTTGTTATTTACAGTATCCCTTTCGTATGTTTTCTTTCCTCAAGAACATTTGCATATCATACTTGCATTTAAGATTTAAGGGCTGAAACTTCCCATTGATCCGAGGAGATCATTGAAGAGTTTCATTTTTTTTAAATATATAAATAACGATAATATTTCCATTGTTTATCTTCTTTCTCAAACATGAATCATCTTTCTATTAAACAATATGGTTTAAAACTATGTAATTCAAAAGTCTTTGCAAAGTGGTCCAAAAGCATTATTTTCAAAGGGTTCATTTTTCCTAACTTCTAAATTATGCTAGCTTTATGTAAGGACATTAACTTAAAATATATTCCATGGATGATATTATCCAAAAGTGATTGTAGATGGCCTACACCAGTCAAAAGTGGTTGTAGATGGCCGACCCCAGCCACATATGGTTACAGACTAGGACCTTGTGATAAGTCGGTAGACTCGCTATAAGGGCACCTCCACAGTGATGTGCAACAAAGTGTAAGGCCAATATAACCTGGGTTTAAAAATACGTCAAAAAGTAGAATGCATGCTGATAGTGAGTGATGGTCAAAGGAACCATGCATTAGGTAGATTCCTAATTAAATTAGAGTGGTGCATAGACTCCTAATAATAGCAAGCCATGGTCAAGTAGTACCATGCACTAGGTAGATTCCTAATTGGATTAGAGTTTTAGGCATATTCCCAATAATAGGGAGCTAATGTCAAGTAGTACCATACATTATTTCGATTCCTAATTAGATTAGAATGTTGGATAGATTCCTAATAATAATTAGCCTTGATAAAGTGGTACAATGTACTGTGTAGATTCCTAGTTATTTAGGAAGTGGGTAGATTCCCAACGGTAGTAAGACAAGGATGAGAAATGCCATGCATTAGGTAGATTCCTAGTTAAATAGGAAACAAGTAGATTCCCAATGGTAATGAGCTATGGATAAGAAATGTCATACATTGGATAGAT
Organism: Allium cepa; assembly: GCA_030765085.1. NCBI lineage: Eukaryota > Viridiplantae > Streptophyta > Magnoliopsida > Asparagales > Amaryllidaceae > Allium > Allium cepa. The sequence continues at coordinate 345,851,900 of CM060928.1, read as the reverse complement.
TCCTAGTTAGATGGGAAGTGGTTAGATACCCAATGATAGTGAGCCCTGGATGAGAAATATCATGCATTGGGTTGATTCCTAGTTAGATAGGAAGTGATTAGATTCCTAATAGTTGTGAGTCAAGGACAAAATAATATCATGTATAAGAGATGGGTAGATCTCGATATGAATAGAATGTTAGGGAAAAGTTCCTAAGTTAAGACATCAAGTAGATTTTCGGTAGACCAAAAAGAGGTAAAGGTGAACATAGAACTAGAACAAAACACTCCTGATTGAGATATTAGGTTGGCTCTAGACAAGAATCCAAGTCAGTTGGGTCTGAAACCTTATTTTAACAAAAGTGCCTAGGGGCGAAAGGTACCCCACAAAAGAATGTCCTAAAGGGCACACTCAAGCAATGTGATAACATAAGAAATGAAGTCGAAAGGAGTAAAGTTTATTTACAAATAGTTTATCCAAGAAAATGTCATAAGGGACAGGCTAAGATGAACGCCTAAAGAAATAATATTAAAAAAATTGGATTACAAAATCAAGAGCATAAGAGGAAATGGTATATAAAAGAGAAAATACTTCCCAAATGAGCAAGCCGAGATGGCCATGGCGAGATAAGGCTCTACAAAACGACCTTGTTTTTATAGCCTCAGAAGGAATTAATTAGCAACATCATCCTGAGCCACTTTTCCTCCCTTCATTTAAAAAGAATAACAATGTCATCTCTCGAGGTCAGATGTTGATTCAGGGCATACTCCTCTTCAAAGAGAAGCATCTGCTAGTTTTTAGACCCAATTTTGACTCAAGGAAATCAATCTTAATCTCAAAGGCCTTACGGTTACTTTTAGCTTTTGAAGTTCAGCTACCTTGTCCTCACAAAAACGATAAAGAGCACTGAGTTTTTGAGCTGTTTAGGTAAGATCTCCCTAAGGAACATTGACTTATGATTAGCAAAGGGAAAAGGTGGGAAATAAAGAAAAACTACATGTCGACTACTCTAGTTTGAGACATTATATAAAAGTAGCTAATATAAAGTTAGATGGAAACTCAATTATTTAAAAGCCGTCAAGAAAGTTTTGGTTTAATTTTTTGTACAAGCCAAAAGGTATATTGTAAAGACAAGCTACATAATGTTTACTTCATTAAACATATTATCAAAACAATCCTCTCGTACTTCCTTGTCTGAATTAGCCATTTCCTTCTCCTCCTCTACCAGAGTCTCGAATTCTTTTTCCTTCTCATGTTCCTTATACCTCTTAACAAAGTTAGCGTCTACTATGGTAGCTTTTTCCCTAAGATAAGCTAAAGAGAAAGTCATGTTCTGATCTTGATGGTGAGCATAAGCATCAGATAAAACTTGAAAAGACGCTTATTGGCCTCCCTCTCTTGCTCGTCTCTAGTATTATATTATTCTGTACCAATCACCTTGGCCTCGACTTTCTTTAACCTCTCATCTTTTTACTTCAAGGCTTTCGCGAGAGTCTCAATCTTGCGATCTCTCTCTCCAAAAATTATACTTAACTCCACTATTTGAGCACTCGTCACCCGAATTTTAGCTTTTAATTTCAAAAAAGAATCCTTTTTCATTGCCTTAGTAGTGGCTACCATCTCCTTCATTTTTAACCACTCATGTTGAAGAATGGAGATTCCCACCACAGTCTAAAAAAATGGAGCAATAAGGTAAAAACATATGTTGGAACTGTAAACCTACATGTGAAAATGCATTTTTACCTTGATGCTTTCCCAGAGGCTGTAGTCAATCACTTTTCGAATTCCTGGGGCAGAAGTCGTTGGTCTAACATGCACTTCGATAATGGCATCGACAAGGTCACCTTCAAAAGCAGCTCTCAGAAAGCAAATCCAAAGCTTTCCCCTTGGTACTCTCAGCTTTAGAGGATTCAGTAATCTTTTGCTTCTTCAAGCCAAGAATACTATTATCAGAAAGCATCAATGTAGACCTCTTCTTGATCTCTTTCTCTTTACCCAAGGGGCCGGCCTTATTAGGAGAAGGAATAATTGCAACAAAAAGAAAATGGTAAGGCTAAGATTAAAATCAATAATAAGTTGTACCGGGAAAAGGAAATATATTAGTTTAAAGAACTAGGTGCGAAACATTCAGTTTCATCTTCCTCTGGACTAGATTCGACTTCTTCTCTACTATCAATAACTATAATAAAAGGTTTCGCGTACTTATTAGAAGGATTAAGTCCAGTGAATTTAGCAGAAGGAGGTACCAGACCTATGGCTTTTAGTTTGCTTTTAGTAAGAACTAAGTGTCGATACCGTCGTGAAGATGGAATTTTCATAACTTCATTATACCTGTCTTTAAAGTGATTAAAGATCATCGGATCACTACTCTTCTTGGGTCTCAGTATTGAATGAAATAAGGAGACACAATTTAGGATACTGATAAGATTAAAGGAAAGAATTTATCTACAGACACATCAACATTATTAAAAGGGTGATGATTCGATCAAAAGTGGCCATGATAAGGGACCACTAACATGGTGTTATCTTGCTGAATTAATCCTATAGAGGAGATGGCCTTTGGAAGTTGAGAAAATACATATAAAATTCCCCAATGGATTCTATATCAAGTTGAACATGTAACTGATCTTGGTAACATACATATCTGGATAGCTTCTTTCGAAATATAAGATCGCCATGAAAGTTCAAGTTACCGAGGAGGCAACTAAGAGTTAGAAGGGATTAATACAATAAAATTATAGAACATTAACAAAAAAGTGTGCTATGGGTAGGAAAATATAATGTTCTAAATGTTCCACGGGCCACATAAAATACCCTTTTGAGGGATTGTTATAATGCATCCTATACCAAGGAGCGAGCATCTCCACTCCTATAATCCAATACGAAGAAAAAAATCTCATCGAGTTCTTGCTAAGTCATAATAGGAGCATCTATTTCAAATCTAAAAAAGTAAGGTAGGCGTCGAAAGAGGAATCAAAGAAAGCTTGAAAAATAATAACAGCAGTTTTACAATCGAACAAGTGAAAAGAAGATTGAAAAGGGGGAAGAATGTTTATATCAAAGGAATGTCATAGATTGAGAAGAGAAAAGCTTTCCAATGTGGATTTAGTTTAACTGATGCACATAAAAAGAATATCAAAGGGTCCCCCCATTAGATGCTTAGTCATTATTGTATAGAAAAAGAGAAATGCGTCTTGAAGATAACTAACCAATTGCCAACATCTGGGCTCGCATTAAATGCAAAATCAAAACCTGTCTCTTTAACGGTTTAGCCCCGTATGATCACTTAAGAATTCGTACTACAAACATAGTTTTGACCTTACGGTTTCAAGTTAGATTTTTCCTTTTGGCACCATAATAATTTTTCTTTCCACTTAGCCTAGAGAGATTTAAGTGACAAGCATAATTTTTCAAAAGTCTTGACCCCACGGTCTCAAGTTAGATTTTTACTATCGACACCGTAATAATTTCACTTACCACTTAGCCTAGATGGCTTCAAATGACAAGCATAGTTTTTAAAAGTTGGGACCTTATTGTTTTAAGTTAGATTTTGCCTTTTGGCACCATATAAGCTCGCTTACCTCTTAGCCTATATGGCTTCAAGTGACAAGCATAGTTTTTCAAAAGTTTTGGCCATACGGTTTCAAGTTATATTTTCCCTCTAGGTAGCAAAACAAGTTTGCTTACCACTTAGCTAGATGGCTCCAACTGACAAGTATAGTTTTTAAAAGTTTTGACTTCACGATCTCAAATTAGACTTTGCCTTTCTACACCATAATAATCTCGCTTAACATTAGCCTAGATGGTGCAACGTCCCATCCCGAGACCCACATTCACAAAGAGTATTACTAAGTAATGCTGTCTGCTAATGTAGAGAATAAGGCTGGATAGGAGCGACCTTTTATAGCCTTGTCTTAAATATCTATTGAATACGTCAACAATGCCATATTTTTTTCTATCTCAAGTGGATCGACATATCCAATAAATACTTAATACAATGCCATATGTGGCTATAAGATCTATCAGAACAAAATACAACAACTCCAATGCAAAACATATCACAGAACAGTAGATCATCACATATATATACATACATCACATAGTATACAAAATGATACATGTCAAGTGGTATAGCAACCAAAATATACAAGCGAGTCAAAAGAATATACATATCAGAGGTAGCAACCGAAAAGGACTGCACAAAAAGCTATAACAAAAAGAGCTAGCAAAATAGTCCATGTGGAAGCAGATTAGGCTAAGTCCAAATGTACCTAACCCGAAACACCTCGGCCTGACCGGAGTATAAATACACGGGTCAGTCTAGCTAAAAAAACCAGTTTAGCAGGATAAGCGATAATACGAGCATAAGGATAATGTGATAATATTCTCATGTGAGAAGGAACTATTAATGGGTATGATTACATCAAGTGATAATATGGTGTCACTACACAAACATATAATCTCAAAAGGGATAAAATAACCCATAAAACGCTAAAAATAGCAAGCCTCATATCATCGGCATTCATAAAACATCAAATATGGTTTAGGGGAAAATCTAAACCTGCCATCTTAGCAAACCCAAAATATGCATAAAGATATCCTATCTCAAACACGCCATAAGGCAAATATATCTCCAAAGAGAAGATTAAAATCTCAAGTAAACGCCAAAACGCAAATCTCATATAACGCCAGTGTAGGCAACTCAAATCTAAAAAATAGAACTCCCAAGGGTTCAAACTCCTGAAAGGTAATCGCCACAATTATATATCGAATGGTTCAAAGGATAATTCCGAAAAAGGACGATACGCTAGGAAAATCACAAACATCAATGAAATCATCTCAAAGATATAGCACGTGCTTATGGCCGAAGCTCGCCAAGTACTGTTCTCACAAATATAAGGTGCCACATCTCTTAGAGAAATGCCCCTAAAGGACAAATAAATACGTCTCTTAGACAAACATCCCCAAGGATAAATACTTCGTAATGACAAACGTCTCTTATACAAACATCCCCAAGGATAAATTTTTCGAAGGTCCAGTACTGGAAAATACGCCTCTTAAACAAATGTATAACAAATTATCAGATAGGAACCCGAAAAGTGTTAACGTGCGTCCCATACTACACTTTCGTACTAAATGGTTTACTAACCGCTAGTAAATTCCACACTCAAAGCAGTAAAAAGTTTACATCATCTCATCAGTAAATACGACCCGAAGGTCAAAATTATCAAAAGGACAAGTAAGGAATTAACCGAAAAGATAAATGCATGTGTCCAATACTACGTGTTTTATCCAATCGTTTGATTCTTCTTCTCATTTGTTCGAATAGTGCAAAAACGTATATTTTATATAGAAAATAATTTATTTGTGAAAATATGCTTATAAAACAATTTTTGAAAACCGTTTGCAAAACATTGCTTTGAAATGACCTTTGTTATAGAGAATATATAATCTTAATAGATTTAAAAATAATTATAAATTTTGTAAAATATTTATTTGGAAAGCTATTTTATTACAAAAAATCTTCCCAAAACAGTTTAGAAAACAAGTGCATAGAAACTGCAAAAATCAATGAAATTGTCAACTCATAGCACGAATCGATGTTAACGTCGTCTTTCCTATCAGTAGGAGTTATCCTTTTAGAATCATCTCCAAACAATGCTCAAAATCCTCTAATCCAAAAACAATTCAATGGAAACTGCCAAAACTTTGCAAAAGAACTCGGACCTACGGCTTGTTTAGCTAGTTCGTACCTTTTAAACTCATAATTTGAGGAAAAATAAAACATGGAAGTTGTAGAAGATTTCCTACGATTTTCAGAGCATAAAAAATAATTGAATTCTGATAAGAAATGAAATAGTTCCGACTAAAGTAAATATTAGGTATGAAATTCACTACCGTTTGTGGTTTTAGTTTCGGGAAGGCGACGCTAGAAAGAACTTTCGACTATGTAAACCTCAAAGCTTAACAAAACCCAAAACACGAAAGTTGTAGCAGATAATCTATGCCTTCAGGACATAAAGAATCGTCAAATTCAGACACCAAACGAAAAAAGATATGCTCAAATTACCAACAACATTTAGCATAGAAAGTCATAGTTTTACAGTGATTGGGCAGCGAGTTTGAATTGGATTTTTAGACCCTCTATACTCAAAAGTTTCGAAAGTGTTTAACATGAAACTTGTAGAAAATAATCTAAGCTTTCAGGAACATCAAGAATCTTCAAATTTGGATACCAAAACGAAAAAGATATGCTCAAATTACCAACAGAATTAAGCATAGAAAGGTACAGTTTTGTGGCAGCAAGTTTGTATTGGTCTTTCGACTCTGATGCTCAGAATGTTCGAAAATGTTTAACATGAAAGTTAATACACTCTTTTTAAGCTTTCTATAACATCAAAAAAAAAAATCCTAATTCCGATTTAAAACGAAAGATATATGCCTAATTTAATAGCGATTCACAATCAAACATACAACAAACAAAATTGAGATTTCTTATCTTGAAATCTCAATATAGGCTAGAAACGTGGGTTAAACTCACCTTAGATTATTTGAAGTGAATCTACAGCGAATTAGAGAGCAGTTTGAAAGTTTTGACCATGATTTGGAGCTATAAACCTATAGAAGAAGGAGAAATAAACATGCAAAAAGAAAATAGAAAGTTACAAACAACATCCATTCTCAAAATCAGAAATTGATGAAATAATATGTGATTTCGTTTTTGATTACATATTTTTTTCTTTAATTTGCAAAATTTTCACTTTGATTTCACTAAATTTTTAAGCCATTATTTTCATTCTCTATTTTTTTTTTTTTTTTGAGAAAGAGAAGTCAATTGAGAAAGAAAACGTAGGTACAACTTTCTCTTGATCCTTCCAAAAATGGACTTTGGGCAAGAACCCAATATCCATTAGCCTGTTAGTTAACACTTGGTCTAAGTTAACCAAGTTAATTCACATTTTCACTTTTATTCATCCTATTTACACATATTTTCACATTTTTAAACAAAATAATTTTATACAACAAATGTTTTGTTCACAAAAATGTTTTACAACATATAAAAAACTTTCTTAGCTATAAAATTAATTTCTATTATTTAAAATATTATTTTTTAACAAAATTCCACCTTTTATTTACATTATTTACTATATAAAATTTAATAGTTTATTAAAATTTACAAAACTCAACATTTGGCAATAATTTGCAAAATTATTGCATTTTCTCAAATTAAAACTATGTATTGCTTATTATCACCACAAGCTAACATAATAAAGTTTTAAAACTTTATTTTAAACATTATATATATATATATATATATATTTTTCCAATATATTTATTTATATACAACAAATGTTGTTGAATTAAATTATTTTACTTCACTTATTTGATTCAATAAATACCCAAATTAACATATTTCCACTAATCATCATTTATGACCAACATTTTACATTTATTTCAACAATTGATATTGAATTAAGTTCTTTTATCTTACTGAATTAATTTATTAACCACCAAATCAACATATTATCATTAATCACAATTTATTACCAGCCAAACCATCTTAATTGCACTTTATTTGTTCAAAATCCATTGTTTATTTACAATAAACAATTTTAATAAATTTGCATTTCCAATTTATTTTATTTCTCTATTATTGATTATAACCACTATTATAATTCAATATTACAGATAATCACCAAAATCAGGGTTGTTACAGGTCGCAATTTCTAGAGAAAAGCTATTTTCAACATGATTATTTCTTTTAGCAAAGGAAAACAGGTAAGTTTGAGTTTAAATTTCTTACCCTCAACAAGAGAAGAATAGAAAACGAGAATAATATAGCTTGATAAATTCTATGGTTTCCCAAGTGCGGTCATCGGGATTAGCGGACCATTGAATCTTCACGAGCAGTACATATTTATTTTAAAGGCGTTTCACCTTCGAAGCAAGAATACGGACAAGATGTAGCTCAATAAATAAATCGGGTGAGATCGATCTTTAAGAAGCTTCATGAATAGAGTCGGGACTTAGCACAATTTTACCCTGGATTCCAACCAACAAGATAATGAATGACATGACCTTCCGTATAGAGCTATGAAAGGAGCCATACCAATATTAGATTGACAACCATTGGAGTAAGAAAACTTAACAAGAGGTAGGTGGTCTCTCCAAATACCTCCTAAATCATACAACTGCATAAATGCAGGTCACTTAGATAATTGCACTAGGGCAAGTCAAACACAACGAATGGATTTTATACTTCTTTTACTAATCCAAAGCTCTTAGAGCTTTCAAATCCATTATCTTCTCAATCAAATTCTCAATTTTCAACACTTGAATTTTTTTAAAGCTTCTTATTTAAATTTTAATTTAAACTCATTACTCTTTATTTAGAGTAAATAAAATTTTAAGATGTATATTCTCTAATTCTTTCATAAATATATTTTAATTTGTAACATATTTTTCCACACTAATAATCAGTTTCAAAATAATTCCAAACAAGACTAGAAAAGTTCTTATTATTAGACCTTCATCGATGGCTATTTATACATAGCCATCTCCCCTTCCCATTTATTACTATTATGGACTTTGATTCTTACATGGTTTATTTAGGAGATACAAAACCCATAGAAATTTTCTTTTCGAATTTATTTCTCAAAAATTTTCTAAATGTTAGATTTTTTTGGATAATTCGGCAGAGTCTTCTTTGTACGGAGGGTTGTATACAATATTACAAAAATGATTTATATTATGTACATCGACCGTTAAGTCGGAAACACAATATATGCATACATACATACATACATATATATATATATATCAACATTTAACACTTAAAAATTTAATCCGAAAACGTACCTTTCTTTTTAGCATTTTAAAGAGAATTTGCATAATCTTATATATAATCTTTTTTGCTCAAAATATAGCCCAACCATCGTTTTTTACCTGTACTTAACTCAAATAGATCATATTTGGCTATATTCACAAAATAGGAAAAATTACATTTGAACATTTAGGAATACAACTCATTTTTAGATTTGTTTTCAACTTTTACTTATTACAAATCAATTTTATCATGTCTGACTGTCTCATCATAACGTTTAGAAAATTCCTATTGATAATGTTGATCATGCGCATCCACCAGAATTCTTAAAGCACTCAATGGACAATCCAACACAAAATCATTTCTAAATGAAAAACATGTCTCTTATTTAATTTACAAAATACTTTCAGCTTGTCCCAATAAAAGAATCCAACTATTCTTATAAGTATATCTTCAATGAGAAAGACTTGCAATTTAAATTTATTGTTTTACACATTATTAATCATGAATACAAGGATGAACTCATCGAGATATTTCCAGAATACTCGATTCATAAGATTGACGAAATAAGTTGGAGCATTCGTTAAATCGAATGGCATAACGAGCCACTCATAAGATCCATATCGAGTGCAGAAAGCTATAAGAGGTATGCTATCTTCCGTGACTCGGAGCTGATGGAAAACAGTGGTAAGGTTAAGCTGAGAGAAGACTTTAGCGCCACTTAATTGATCGAACATATTGTTGATCCTAGGCACTGGATACCTATTCTTGATGGTTAACTCGTTAAGCTTGTGATAGTTAATGCAAAGCCTAAGAATCCGATCAGACTTCTTTACGAAGATGACCGCGACACCCCACGGTGAAGAACTGGACTAAATCAACTGCTTGGACTCAAGCTCTAAAAGCTGCTTCTTGAGTTTTGCATTTTCCTTTGTAAACATCATCATGGTAGGACGACTAACCGGCTGCACGTCAGGAATGAGATCAATGTGGAATTCAATTGCCTGCTTGGGTGGCAAACCCGAAACTGGCTCAAATACATCAGAGAAGTCATAAACAATAGGAATACGAGATATATCATCATCATCTCGTGAGACTAGAGAATATAAAGCCACTTCGGAATTATCCATATTCCAAAGAACAAGTGATAGCTGAGCAGACGAGTCAGGATGTCAAAGATATAAAATTCTCTTAGAACAAAGAATTCTGGCATCGTATCGAAATAGCCTGCCTATACCTAAAATCCTATCAAATCCTAAACAAGCAATAACGTGCAGATTCGCACGAAAAGAAAAGCCACATAAAAAAATCTCAACAACATCATAAAGCATGCTAATGTTGGGGATGCGAATTAAGGATCTTAAGGCAGAAATAACACTAGAGGAGGGGGGTGAATAGTGTTTTAAAGAATATATGAACTATATGACTAAATTAAAACTTTCAACACAAATCTAAACAGAATTCTAACACAGAATGATCACAGAACATATAACAAATGCCAATAGTAAAGTAAAGCAAGTAAAAGGAAAGAACACACCGGATTTTATACTTGTTCGGAATCCTCCTACATCCAGTCCTGCACCAAGGCAATTTCCTTGTACAGATTTTTATAAGCCAATATCCAAATTACAACCCTCAATTTCTAAGGCCTTGAGGAACCCTCCTTTCTCCGAGTCTGGGGTAAACTCTCTTGATTTACGGGACACAAGATCACCCTAATACTTCTTAATAACAATCCTTTTGAATGGATAGAATCTATGGACTTTTTGAATACAAATTAATCCTATAACTCTGAATAGCACGGTGATCTTTAGTAGAATGATGGAGAATCAAATAGAGAGAGTATCTAAATGATTTCCTATTGAGAATTTGGCAGAATGATGGCACGATCTTGTAAATATGAAGTTTTATGGATATGGAGTGGTGGAGAAGAAAGAGAAAAGAAAATAAGAAAGTAGTTATTAAAAAAAAATCGTTTTGGAAGCCTTTATATAGATGAACAACAATCATAACCATTGGCGAAAGGTTTTTTGAACGAATGGACACTTCTTTTGAAAATTGAATTTTGAATCCAACTGTCACCATGTCGACATGGGGTATCCCCATATGTCGACATCCCTCAGTTCAAAATTTTAGAGATGTTGTTTTGTAAAGACAATTGAATTTAAAACAAGTTGAAACTTCTCTGAAGCAAAGTAAAGTGTTTAAACAATATTTTGAGATAGAGAATGAATATAAAACATTATTTTAAATATATGTATATAATTGATATAGACCGTCAATTATATAAGTAATATTTAAAATCAGAATAAGTTTTGATGTTTTTAAAAAATAGAAGTTTTTAAAATCAGAATAGAGGAATATTTCAAGGCTAAAACAAAGTTTGAAAATCTTTTTGAAAACATGATTTTGAAAGCTAAAACATTTTGAAAACAGATTTAATAACATTTTGAAAAATCTATTCGAACTGAAATTGCAAGAACCTTCCTACAGAGCTCCTCCATAGGACTCGAGAACTTGTACAAAGTAGTTTAAATGATTTTGATTTTCGTGGGTTTGTAAGCCACTTGTCGTAGGTTTGTAAGCTACTTGTTGTGGGTTTGTAAGTCACTGGTTTCGATAGAAATTGGGTTCCATCCCAAAAGAAAATTGGAAGAAAGATGAGAGTGCTATTATGAAGTTTTAACAAAATACTAGACACTTATCTTGAGATCTTGAAATCTTGATTCTCTAGAGTCTTGAATCTTGAATCTCTAATCTTCATCTTGATACTTGAGTCTTTATACTGATCAGTCTTCGATGATACCTGCATATACTTCCTATATACATACATATACATATATATATATAGAAATGTTAGTATATATTTTATAAAGTAAAGTATAATAACTATATAAGGTTGTTGTCATCAAAACATCATCAACTCAGTTCCTAACAATCTCCCCCTTTTGATGATGACAACCTTTATTTATAAAATATTCTTACCATACCATAACTCCCCCTTACTCTGTGACTTCTTCTTAAAACTACAACTCCCCCTTACTCCATGACTCCCTCTTACACCAAGCACATATATTTTTATAACTTTCTCCCCCTTTGTCATCAACAAAAACTATTAACGACATTGCCGACGCCAACCACATATCCTTTAGAGTTGTCACCAAAATTGATTAATCCACCATCTTGATAAGTAATGTCCTTGAGTATCTCGGGATTTCCAGTCATGTGCCTCGAACAGCCACTATCAAGTATCCATTTATCTTTCTCAATTTGCACAGTTTGTCCATTGGATGTTGATTCGTCAAAATCCATATAACATGTCTGTCCCTGCATAACACACCAATTCGGTAGAAAACTTGATTTTTCAAAATAACTATATGCAGACTTATGATACTTTGATGAAATGCATAGATTCAAAACAGTTTTAACACAATTTTCCAAAAATGCCATTTTTATATTTTTCAAGTTTCAGATTATGAAAACAATGAAAACCAATGCTCTGATACCAATTGTCGGGGATGCGGATTAAGGATCTTAAGGCAGAAATAACACTAGAGGGGGGGTGAATAGTGTTTTAAAGAATATATGAACTATATGACTAAATTAAAACTTTCAACACAAATCTAAACAGAATTCTAACACAGAATGATCACAGAACATATAACAAATGCAAATAGTAAAGTAAAGCAAGTAAAAGGAAAGAACACACCGGATTTTATACTGGTTCGGAATCCTCCTACATCCAATCCTGCACCAAGGCAATTTCCTTGTACAGATTTTTATAAGCCAATATCCAAATTACAACCCTCAATTTCTAAGGCCTTGAGGAACTCTCCTATCTCCGAGTCTGGGGTAAACTCTCTTGATTTACGAGACACAAGATCACCCCAATACTTCTTAATAACAATCCTTTTGAATGGATAGACTCTATGGACTTTTTGAATACAACTTAATCCTATAACTCTGAATAGCACTGTGATCTTTAGTAGAATGATGGAGAATAAATAGAGAGAGTGTCTAAATGATTTCCTATTGAGAATTTGGCAGAATGATGGCACGATCTTGAAAACATGAAGTTTTATGGATATGGAATGGTGGAGAAGAAAGAGTGAAGAAAATAAGAAAGTAGTTATTAAAAAAATTTGTTTTTGAAGCCTTTATATAGATGCACAACAGTCATAACCATTGGCGAAAGGTTTTTTGAACGAATGGATACTTCTTTTGAAAATTGAATTTTGAATCCAACTGTCACCATGTCGACATGGGGTATCCCCATATGTCGACATCCCTCAGTTCAAAATTATAGAGATGTTATTTTGTAAAGACAATTGAATTTAAAACAAGTTGAAACTTCTCTGAAGCAAAGTAAAGTGTTTAAACAATATTTTGAGATAGAGAATAAATATAAAACATTATTTTAAATATATGTATATAATTGATATAGACCGTCAATTATATAGGCAATATTTAAAATCAGAATAAGTTTTGATGTTTTTTAAAAATAGAAGTTTTTAAAATCAGAATAGAGGAATATTTCAAGGCTAAAACAAAGTTTGAAAATCTTTTTGAAAACATGATTTTGAAAGCTAAAACATTTTGAAAACAGATTTAAAAACATTTTGAAAAATCTGTTCAAATTGAAATTGCAAGAACCTTCCTACAGAGCTCCTCCATAGGACTCGAGAACTTGTACAAAGTAGTTTAAATGATTTTGATTTTCGTGGGTTTGTAAGCCACATGTCGTAGGTTTGTAAGCTACTTGTCGTGGGTTTGTAAGCCACTAGTTTCGATAGAAATTGGGTTCCATCCCAAAAGAAAATTGGAAGAAAGATGATAGTGCTATTATGAAGTTTTAACAAAATACTAGACACTTATCTTGAGATCTTGAAATCTTGATTCTCTAGAGTCTTGAATCTTGAATCTCTAATCTTCATCTTGATGCTTGAGTCTTTATACTGATCAGTCTTCGATGATACCTGCATATACTTCTTATATACATATATACATACATATATATATATATATCTATATGGAAATGTTAGTATATATTTTATAAAGTAAAGTATAATAACTATATAAGGTTGTTGTCATCAAAACATCATCAACTCAGTTCCTAACAGCTAAGGGTTGCAGATCCCCCGATAGGATTCACAATCCTTAATGAAGTAACCATACAAGAAACATCCAAGGCAAATCATCAACGAGCTTCTTCGATACGAATGAATGTGACATACCTGTATTGAAGAGGACTCGAATAGAACGATAATGGAATAACAATGAACCTTCAAGAATAGAAGGAGATGTACCTCTACGCTGAGAAGGCCCTTCAGAAGCATTCACTACATTCAGCTTGCCAGGCTGGGTATTCGGAGCAATAAGACAAGTGGCAACTCGATGACCCTCCTTCTTGCAATAGCGGCAAATAATAGGCTTAGGGTAGTCACGGATCATATGGTCAGAAGAACCATAATCGAAACACCCCTTCCAAGTAGGAGGTGCCCCACTAGGCTGAGAGCTAGGACTAGATCCAACAGACTTCTTCTTCTTGGAAGGGAAAATTTTTAGCTTATGAAATGGGAACTTCTTTTTATTGGGGTTCTTGCGAACCTCAAGCTCATCACCACTATCGCACTTCTTCTCGATAGCTTCGAGATGAAGCATCGAGTCAACCAACTCCTCGAAAGAAAGCTTTAGCTGGAGCATCAAAGACTTCTTGAGAATTTCTTAAGACCAGAGATAAACTTCAGATTCTACTTATAAGAGGTGCTATTGTATTCTAGACCATACTTAGATAAGGCCTCGAATGATGAAACATAATCAGAGACGGAGGACTTTCCTTGCTTCAACTCAAGGAAGTGACGAGCTAATAAAGCTTTTTTAGATTCAGGAACGAATTTGAGCTTGAATCATTCTCGAAAATAAGTCCATGAAAGAGTAGACTCATCGAGCTCAGCTATGAGAAGGTCATACCAGTCGAGAGCATGCTCTTGTAACATACTAGATGCTACAAGAACTCTATGATGGTCAGAAAGATCCATGCGAGAAACTATTCGTTCACATGTACGAATCCAAGCTTGGACCTCTAGAGTAGACTCGGAGCCTTTCAATGGCCTTCCTCCGAGATGAGAGAAACCACTGTACAAGCGAGCAAAGATAGCCTTGCACAGAGGAGACGATGGAGTAGAGACTTGAGGCTGAGTGCTCCAAAATAACTCTACAAACTGATCAGAAGACATATAAATGCCGTCCGAATGCGAGCCGCTGGATTGCCCAGCACCCGAGCATCGTCCTCTGCCTCTTTTAGCCATTAGCTGAAAGTTAAGTTAAGATAAAGATAATTCATAGGATAGATATCAATAATTTAAATATGGAATACTATGGAATTAAAATGAATTCGTAGACATATTCCCAAACATCTATCTACCCCAAAGGACATGAAAAGGACAAGGCACAATGATTTGGGATTCGTAACACTTAAATGAACCGTAATATGTGTTTCTATTCTATGTTTATCATATTTTTTTTCTAAACTCGGCTTTGATATCAAGCTATAACACCCCACCTCTAGACCCACATTAACAAAGAATATTACTGGGCAATACTATCTGCTAGTGCAGAGAATAGTGTTGGATAGGAGTGACCATTTATAGCCTTGTCTTAAATATCTATTGAATACGTTGACAACGCCATATTTTCTTTTCTATCTCAAATAGATCGACATATCCAATAAATACTTAATACAAAGCCATAAGTGGCTATAGGATCTATCAGAACAAAATACAACAACTCGAATGCAAAACACTTCACAGAACAGTAGATCATCACATATATATACACACACAAATATATCATAGAGTATACAAGATGATACATGTCAAGTGGTATAGCAACTATAATATACAAGCGAGTCAAAAGAATATATATATCAGAGTAGCAACCAAAAAGGACTATACAACAAGCTATAATAAAAAAAGCTAGCAAATTAGTCCATGTAGAAGCAGAATAAGCTAAGTCCAAATGTACCTAACCTGAAACACCTCGGTCTGACCCGAGTATAAAATGCATGGGTCAGTCAAGCTAAACAAATCAGTTTACAAGGATAAGCAATAATATAAGCATAATGATAATGTGATAATATTCTCAAGGAAGAAGGGACAATTAAAATGTATTATTACATCAAGTGATAATATGGTATCACTACAGAAACATATAATCTCAAAAGAGATAAAATAACCCATAAAATGCTAAAAGTAGCGAGCATTATATCATCGGCATTCATAAAACATCAAATTTGGTTTAGGGGAAAACCTAAACCCGTCATGTTGGCAAACGCAAAACATGCATAAAGAAATCTCATCTCAAACACGCAATAAGGAAAATATATCTCTAAAAAGGAGAATAAAATCTCAAGTAAACGGCAAAAGGCAAATCTCATATACCGCTAATGTAGGCAACTCAAATATAAAAAATAGAACTCCCAAGAGTTCAGATTCTTGAAAGGTAATCACTACAAATATATATGGAATGGTTCAAAGGACTAATTTTGAAAAAGGGCGATACACCAGTTAAATCACATACATTAATGAAATCATCTCAAAGATATAGCATGTGCTTATGGATAAAGCCCTCCAAGTATTGTTCTCACAAATATAAGGCGCTAATCTCTTAGACAAACGTCCCCAAGGACAAATAAATATGTCTCTTAGAAAAACGTCTCGAAGGACAACATCCGAAAGGACAAAAACGTCGTAATGACAAATATCTCTTAGACAAACATCCCAAAGGACAAATGACCCGAAGGTCCAGTACTAACAAGTACGTCTCTTAGAAAAATGTGTCACAAACTCTCAGATAAGAACCTGAAAAGTGTTAAAGTGCGTCCCATACCACATGTTCGCACTAAACGGTTTATTAACCGCTAGTAAATTTCACACTCAAAGCATCAAAAATTTACCTTATCCCATCAGGAAATACAACCTGAAGGTCAAAACTGTCAAATGGCAAGTCAGGAATTAACTGAAAAGATAAATGCACATGTCCCATACTACGTATTTTACCCGATCGTTTGATTCTAGTTCTCATTCGTTCGAATAGTGCAAAACTACGTATTTTATATAGAATTTTTTTTTTTTGTGAAAACAAGCTTTTAGAACAATTTTTGAAAACCGTTTGCAAAACATTTCTTTGAAATTCCCTTTGTTATAGAGAATATATAATTTTAATAGCTTTAAAAATAATTATAAATTTTTTAAAATATTTATTTTGAAAGCTATTTTATTATAAAAAATTTTCCAAACACGGTTTAGAAAACTGGTGCACAGAAACAGCAAAAATCAATGAAAATTCGATGAAATTAATATACGACAAAAATCCAAATGAAATTGTCAATTCATAGCATGAATTGATGTTAATGCAGGCTTTCTTATAAGTAGGAGTTAGCCTTTTAGAATCATCTCAAACAATGCTCAAAATCGTCGAATCCAAAAACAATTCAATGGAAACTATCTAAACTTTGCAAAAGAACTCGGGCGTATGGTTTGTTTAGCCGGTTCGCCCCTATTAAACTCAGAATTTGAGAAGATATAAAAATGAAAGTTAAAGTAGATTTCCTAAGCTTTTTAGAATATCAAAAGTTATTGAATTCCGATATGAAATTAAATAGTTATGACTAAAATAAATTTCAGGTCCGAAGTTCACTACCGCTGTGGTTTTAGTTTCAGGACAACGACGCTAGAATGAACTCTTGACTATGCAAACCTAAAAATTTTAAAAAATCTAAAACATGAAAGTTGTAGCAGATAATCTATGCTTTCAGGACCATCAAGAATTGCCAAATTCGGACACCAAATGAAAAGGATATGCTTAAATTACTAACAGCATTTAGCACAGAAAATCGCAGTTTTACAACGACAGGGCAGTGAGTTTGAATTGCATTTTTAGATCCTCTATGCTCAAAATTTTCAAACGTGTTTAACACGAAAGTTATAGAAAATAATCTAAGATTTCAGGAACATCAAGTATCGTCAAATTTGGACACCAAACAAAAAAGATATGCTCAAATTACCAACAACATTTAGCACAGAAAGTCACAAATTTGCAGTGAGAGTGCAGCAAGTTTGTATTGGATTTTTTGATCCGTTATGCTCATAATTTTCGAAAGTGTTTAATATGAAATTTAACACTCTTTTTAAGCTTTCCATAATATCAAAAAAAAAAATCCTAATTCCGATTTAAAATGAAAGATATATGCCTAATTTACTAACAGCGATTCATAATTGAACATGCAACCGACAAAATTGAGATTTCTTACCTTAAAACCTCAATTTAAGCTAGAAATGTGAGTTTTAAACTCTCTTTAGATTATTTGCAGTGAATCTATAGCGAATTAGAGAGAAACTTGGAAGCTTTGGCCTTGATTTGGAGCTAGAAATCTATCGAAGAAGGAGAAACAAACATGTAAAAAGAAAATAGAAAGTTACAAACAACACCCATTCTCAAAATCAGAATTTGATGAAATAATTTATGATTTTGGTCAATTTCTGATTTTGGTTTTGATTACCTGTTTTTATCTTTGATTTGCAAATTTTTCTCTTTGATTTTAAATTTTGAAGCCATTATTTTCATTCTCTATTTTTTTTGAGAAGGAGAAGTCAAGTAAGAAAGAAAACGTATGTACAACTTTCTCTTGATCCTTCAGAAATGGACTTCGAGCAAGAACCCAATATCCATTAGCCTATTAGTTAACACTTAGTCTAAATTAACTAAGTTAATTCACATTTTCACTTTTATTCATCCTACTTACACATATTTTCACATTATAAAACCAAATAAATTTTATACAACAAATGTTTTGTTCACAAATTTTTTTTACAAAATATAATAGATATTCTTAGCTATAAAAATTAATTTCTATATTTAAAATCTTATTTTTGAACAAAATTCCATCTTTTATTTACATTATTTACCATATAAAATTTTAATACTTCATTAAGATTTACAAAACTCAACATTTGGCAATAATTTGCAAAATTATTGCATTTTTTCAAATTAAAACTATGCATTGCTCATTATCATCACAAACTAACCTAATAAAGTTTTAAAACTTTATTTTCAACATTAAATATATTTCCAACATATTTATTTATATGCAACAAAGGATGTTGAATTAAATTATTTTATTTCACTTATTTAATTCGATAAATACCTAAATTAACACATTTCAACAATCACAAACATTTTACATTTATTTCAACAAATGATATTGAATTAAATTCTTCTATCTTACGGAATTAATTTACTAACCACCAAATCATCTTATTATCATTAATCACAATTTATTACCAACCAAACCATCTTAATTCCATTTTATTTATTCAAAATCCATTGTTTATTTACAATGAACAATTTTAACAAATTTTACATCTCCAATTTATTTTATTTCTCCGTTATTAAATTATAACCACCATTATAATTTAATATTATAGGCGATCACTGAAACCAGGGTTGTTACAGATGGCTTAAAGTAGCAAGCACAGTTTTCTAAAAAGTTTTGACCTAATGGTCTTAAGTTAGATTTTCCCTTTCGGCTCCATAGTAATTTCGCTTACCACTTAGCCTAGATGTCTTCAAGTTACAAACGTAGTTTTCAAAAGTTTTGACCTCACGTCTCAAGTTAGATTTTGTCCTTCGACACTATAATAAGTTCGCTTACTACTTATCCTAAAGGGCTTTAAGTGATAAGCATAGTTCTTCAAAAGTTTTTGACCTCACGGTCTCAAGTTAGATTTTACCTCTCGACACCCAAACAAGTTCTCATACCACTTAGCCTCGATGGCTTCAAGTGACATGCATAGTTTTCAAAAGTTTTGACCTTAAGATCTCAAGTTAAATTTTTCCTTTTGGAATCATAATAATTTCGCTTACCACTTTCCTACAGTAATAATTTCGCTTACCACCTAGCCTAGATAGTTTAAAGTGACAAGCATAGTTTTCCAATAGTTTTAACCTCACAGTCTCAAGTTAGATTTTGCCTTTCAACACCGTAATAATTTCGCTTACCGCTTAGTCTAGATGGCTTCAAGTGACAAGCATAGTTTTCAAAACTTTTAACCTCATGGTCTCAAGCTAAATTTTTCCTCTCCGAACAAAAAAAAGTTCGGTTACCACTTAACCAAGATGGCTTCAAATGACAAGTATAGTTTTCAAAAGTTTTGACCTCAAGCTCTTAAGTTTGATTTTACCTCTCAGCACCATAATACTGTCCCGTACCACTTAGCCCAGATGGCTTCAAGTGACTGTTAGTCCGTAAGATGATGGTTTTGATGACAACAACCTTAGAATAGGATTATAAAATATAAATACTAACATTATAGTTTAGAAATATATGTATATGTAGGATTTAACCATGCATGTACCAAGAATAAAGACTGTACAGTATAGAGATTCAAGATATCAAGAATGAAGACTCATGAGTATCAAGAATATCAAGAATATCAATATTATCAAGAGTTCAAGATTTCAAGAATAAGTAATTTTTAGGAATTTTTGTTAAAACTCCTAGAAAAGCATTGACATCTTAAAATCCAATTTATTCGTGGAATGTAATCCATTTCGAGCCCGTTAAAGAGATGGAACCCTAAGTAGGATGGAACCTACGAAAAATCTATTGGAACATTGTTTTGTATCCGCTAATTTTTATTCAAAATGATTTTACAAAATTATATCTTTTTTTCAAAATGTTTTCAAAACCTTCCTTTTAAAAGAATAAAAAATATCTATCCTGATTTCAAATACTTTTAGCCTCAAAATAATCTTTAATTTCAAAATCAAATTATTCTTAGTTTTAAATCTATCTTTAATAATATAATATTTAACTTTTAATATTTATACTTATATTTAAATATAAATTATATATATATATATTATTCTCTATATTTACTTATGTATTTAACTATAGTCAAGCATATTAATAAAGTTTAAAATAGTTTTTAATATAAAATAAAAGTTATTTTCAAAAGAAAAACAAACCACCAAAAATTCCTTTGGGATGTCGAATGCTCAATATACCCATGTCGACATAGTGTCAGTTAATTTCAAAATTTAAATTTCAAAAGAAGTGCCTATTCGTCATATCTCTTCACGAATGGACATGGCTGTTGTTCTTCTATAAATAGGGGGTGTTTTCAACAAATTTTTAATCATATTTTCTGGTTTTCATTTCTCTTCTTCTTCCACATTTCTTTATACACATTCCTAACATTACTCTGTTGAAATCAACATTGAATCTAACTAGATTATCTCTGGTTTGATTCTCTATCACTATCTCAACAAGATCCTCAGTGCTATTCAGAGTTATAGGCTTCTTTGTAATCAATTAAACAATAAAAGGTGTGATTGTGGCCTTGGAAATCAATCAAGCGAGAAAAGGTGTGATTGTGGCCTTGAAAATCAATTAAGCGAGAAAATGTGTGATTGTAGCATTGGAAATCAATTGGGTGAATTTGTTGCCCGGATATTAAGTATCTCTACCTAGAGGATTGTGAATCTGGAGGGTGTACCTCGTTGCCTTGAAATCGAGGCTGTATGTAACGACCCAGAATTTTTAGAAATTAAAATATGGATATTTAATTAATTTTAAATATTAATAAGTGAATTTATAAGTCAAATAAATTTTTATTTGAATTATTGAATTTAATTGAATAATTAAATCGATAATCTAATTTGTTAAATTATGGAAATAATTAAAAAATTGAGTTAAATATGATAGAAAATGATTTGTAAAATTTTATTTTATCATATGAGAGTTAGAACAATATTTTAGAACTTTTAAAATCGAATTAAAAGTTAATTTGTGAAAATTGAATATTTTAATATTAAAATCGACTAGTGAAAATAGCCAATTTTTGAACAGTCTCAGAATTGAACGAAACCAGTTTCATTGGATCCGTAATAGTTAGTTATTACCGGATTTCAATTTTCATGTCAATCGGAGCTATCGTTTGATCGTGGCAGCTCGAAACGCATCGATTTATTTTTAATTTAAATTTGACGAGTGAAAATAGCCATTTTTCAAAAAGTCTCGGATTTCGACGAAACCAGTTTCATCGGATCCGTAATGTGATATTATTGTAAGGTTTCAAATTTCAAGTCAATTGGATTTACCGTTTGTCCGGTACAAATTAAAACGCCTAGAAAATCGCTTAAATCGGTTTAATTTAAATTGAGCGTTTACAGCCATAACTCGCACATACTTCCGAATTAGCTTCCGAAACCTGTTCCATTGTGTCCGGAACGCGGGATAAACCCTAGGTACGTCAGTTTCGACGCCTAAATCGGAGTTCGGAATTTCCGGGATGAATAGTGTTCGTCGATTCCTTATAAATAGCCCCTACCCTTCATTTAGAAAATAAAAAAAAAAAAAAACCTAATAAAACCCTAGCCGGCCCTAGAAACTGAATGGCCAGAAATTAGTTTCGATTCTCCTCATTTATCTCTTGATCCATGCATCGATTGCAAAATCTTTCAACTACAAAATCGAAGAGCATTGCGAGAGCTTTAAATCCGTACGGTGGAGTTCGTTGTTATCGACCATAGGCCGAGTTATTAGGCCGCGTCCTAGGGGGTTTGCGCACGCAAAACGAGGCTCCAGAGGCAGCCGAGCTTCGAGCTCTTCCTGGTGGTGGTAGCTTGCGTCGAGTGCTTCGCGATGGCTGCAGTTTGATCGAGTATAGATGAGAGATGGCGATGCAATATTAAACCCTAGCTTGCTAAAATGGGTTCGGCTATTAGGGGGGGACGCACGCATATACTGGAGAAGGAGATGATGAGGGATGGACGGGCCTGATGAGGGGGGGTTTGGATCCAAGGGTGATGAAGGATTTAGGGTAAAAATTTAATAAATTGTTGAAATTTATATAAGTATAAAAGTCGTGTAACTTCAAATATTAATATCTTTTTCATACGAGGTCGAAAACGCGCGAAACCAGTTGCGTTGGAATCGTATGGACGAGCACTACGCGATGGAGTTGGTTTGGAGTCGTTTGGAGTTAGTGAGAATTTTGGGTAAAATTAAACGTCCGTTTAATTTTATTCGAAATAAATCGCTAAAACGGAAATAAAATCAAGGTGAGAATTTCTTACTCAATCGAATTAGTTTCGATTTTATTTTAAATAGTTAGATTTAAAATATTTGAATGCATGTTTGAATGTTGATTGATATCTATTGATTGTTAAAATAGACATTATACGCCGTTAGTAAGCGGATGTTATTTATTAAAAACATATACCGCGAATATTTCATAAACAGTGAAATTGGTACTATATATAATATCAATATATATATATTGGCATATGTATATATTGCAGTTGTTGATTCCCCGCATTTTTTAGCGGATGAGACCCTATTACGCCGTTATTAAGCGGATAATATTTAATAAGAACATATACCGCGATAATTTCGTACTGGAGCGAAATTGGTATTGTGCTAATGTTTGTGGATGCAGGAAAACAGGTTGGAGGGATCCAACTGGATTCCTCAACAGTATTTATTTGATTTCAGATATTTTGATATTTGATGGACTATCATATCGATATATGATGTCGTTGTAGTCGTGATTGACTATTTGGTGTGTAGCATCATTGGACCCAGATTTTGGGATTTTAAAATGATTATAAAGTGATTTTTGAAAATATAAAATAATTTTGGAATTGATCCATTTTAAATAAATAAACGTTATAATTTTTAATGTTATAAAAATTATGATTTCTGTGAAATACAGTTAAAAACTGATTTTTTGAGAATATGATGCTATTGATTTTATAAAATAGTTTAATCGGGATTTTAGAATTTATTGTGAAAAGTTTAAAATATAGGATTTATAAAATTTAATTATTTTATGAATCAAAATGGTGAAATAATAAAGGAGATTAAAGACGTTTTAAAGAATAATATAAATTGATTTATATTAGGAGATTTATAAATGGATATTTATAAATTGAAATATTGACATTATAAAACGAGTTTTTATAAGTGTTTGAATGAAGTGGAAATGAATTTTGTAAATGAATGGAATTTATAAATAGTAAGATTTATAAATTTATAAAGTTATTAAAGGAATAGATTTGGGTGAATAAGTGAATCTTATAGATTATAAGATTCATAATTATGAAGTTCAAAGTAACGGTTTTTGCAAACAAATTTATTATAAGCATTTGACTTATAATATGAACTTTTAGTTTATAATTGAGTTATAAACTGGAATAGGTTAATAAAAGAATTTTATAAAAAGGAAGTTTTTATAAACAAATAGAAATGGAATTTATAAACGTTGTTTTATAAATTCGCAAATGACTTATTTTGACAAGAAAATTTGTTGAAACCTATAAATGGAGTTATATTCACATTTTTGAATAGTGAATAATCCTTTGAATTAAAATGAATAAAAATGATGAAATGTGTTAACGTAGTATATTCACGTTTTTGAATAGTGAATAATATGTTAAAGAAATTGTTTTGAATGTGATATTTGAAATTGAATTAAAACGATCTAACGATGTTTTAAAATGTGTTGAGATTCGAAACCATAGATTTCAACATTTATTGTTGAAATAGACGTTTTCGAGAAATAGAAGGAAATAATGGACTATACACTGTTGTTATAGTAAATGATTTCCGAAAGGAAATGTTTTGTATAGTATTGGGATTTATATATCTATTTTAATTTCGAATCCCTATACTAGTGATTTTGGGAAGTCGTAACGATGTTTTACGCAACATTCGTTTTGGCCCAAATAAATATGTTAAGAGAATGATTTCCTTAAAGAATGAAATATATACTTAATTTCGATTGAAGTATATTGAATATTTTCTAAGTGTTGAAAATAAATAAAATTTGTGAATTACTTATGAATAAATAAGTATGAAAATGTTTTCCAATATAAAGTGAATATCTTAAGAATTTATCTTTTTGAAGATAAATTGAAATGAATAATCGAAATCGAATATTCATTGATATTTTGGAATTATAAATTCACTAAGGAATTTATAAAGGAAGTGGAATTTGTTTAAAAAAAAATATTGATTTATTTTTGAAGTGTTGAAATTATATATCTAGTGAAGATATTTTTGGAAAATAAATAATTTGGAAAATTATTTGGAATCTGGTGATGTGTGCATACCCAGTGATAGTTCAATAACCGACTATCAATATTTCCCTTTGAATGGGTATTTAATGTGATTTGTTTGAATGTGAATGCTACACTTATTTTTGAATAAGCGCTCACTATTCGGGTTAACCGGGAAAGGACCATGGGGTCGTATAACCCATTCCGAATATGTGATACGTCGTTGTGAATTGCATTGAAGATCGGTGTTGAAGACCCGGTATTTGCGAGAGCGATAGGATGACCTGTCGATTTACTCTACACCGAGTTGCTCCGGTATAGAGTTCTCCATATGTGATGGTGAATCCGATCAGGATTGTGAATATCCGGATTGCAAGGACTTCTTTGTAAGTGCCTTCGGTTTTGTTCGAGCCCGGAACAGACTTGTATGGATTGTGTGTCTGACATTACAAGTTGAGATATAAAGCCGATTTCTTTCAAATATATTTCTGTTGGTGGCGAAGAATTTATTCTTTTAGCTTAACACCCTTCTCCGAGACGTATGAGCTCAGAGGTTATATAGTTGAAGTTATCAGCGATATATTCCCAATTTGGTAATGTGACATGCTGAGTGTTGCTGAAATGATCATTGTGTTGATTATTGTGATAGGATCGTTTATTTGATCGTCTATCTTGGTGATCATTGTGTTGATCATTTGTTGACCCAAAGCATGGCTTTTGTATAAAGTATGTTTTTGTGGACGTGACTTCGTCGAGCCTCACACCCCGGAAATGGTCAAAACAGGAAAGATGCCGCAATGTTATGAGGGGTAGCACCCTTTAGGGTATGTACATTTCCTTCTGGATAGAGGTGGTATCATGGTATGGAGCCCAGATATTTAACCTATGTGGTTACTACGAATTTATTACTTTGTGGTTGTTGGCTTTCGGGATCCCGTGAGAAAGGTCGTTTACGATCGGGGAATGGCGTGCTCGTGTCAGTAGTTACCCAGTTAGGGGTAACCCGGCCTTGTGTTGGCAGAGTTCCGGTTTGGTTCTCGGGGATGTCTTTCCAGAGGCATTCTCATGTGGCAATGGGAAGTTCCTTGGCCTGACCATTTGTTGGAAATCCAATTCCCAATACGAAACTTGTACGGTATTAGTTGTAGAACCTGCTATTCACTTATGGTGGTCACCACTGTTTGGATGGTAGCTATAGTAGGCATACGATAATGGTCGTATGTTGGCTAAGATTTATATTCTACTTTCGAAATGAATTTCTTCTACACTATGCACTAGTAATAATATCAAATGTTATTTTAAATGCGTATCAAGCATCTTTGACTATCATAAGGAGAAATCTCCTCCGATTCTGCGTTTGCATTATGTGTGTGTGCGGGAGGCCTTATGGTAGTCTCATTTTTAAAAAGCATTGCGAATTGATTTAAAATATTCCTCTATTTTGATTTCAAAGATAAATAAACTGTTTTGAGTTCTCACACCAGTCACATGACTGACTTGGAGTTTATTGTTTTCCTTCCTAAACTCTGGGTGCCCACCAATTTACACACGGGCAGTCAAGAGTTAAGTTTTATCAGGATATTCTGGATATTCAGGAATTGCTGGAGGCAAGCTGGATGGCATGGCATATTACTTATATAGTACTTCTTTTTCCGCTGCACTATTTGTTGTTGTTGTACACTCTGATGATATGATGTAATGAAATGTATAAAATGTAATAAGTGATATAGTTCTTTGTTTAAAGATTATTCATTTATTATTATATGTTGTTCCGCTGCGAATTGTGAGATTCTGATGTTGTTCTCTTGTTTTCTATTCCGTCCTATTTTCCATTTTGTTCTATTCTCTATTTTCTCTTTTCCGTTCTATTTCCTATTTTCTTCTGTTTTTCTTTTTCCTCTATTCTCTTTTTCTTCTATTTTAAAAAATTAAAATTTTCTGTGTTCTTTTCCTCTCCATCTTCTACCTTTTTCTCTCTTCTTTTCTACTTTTTCTTTTCTTAAATTTTTCTTAAAACCCCTAAGGGTTCGTATTTTCGTTCATCTTGAATTAAACAAAGGAGATTAGTGTCTATTCAAGGAGTACAGATTTACGGGTCTTTACAGTTGGTATCAGAGCTTATGGTTAAGCGACAACCATGGTTCTGTTGGGTATAATTCATTAGAGATAGAGTTAGCAGTACTCTAGAATGAGTTTGAGTGTAATAATAGCTATGAGAGCGTATTTGTTAGTGAATATAAAATTGTTTTATATTGTGATGATTGGTTTGTTGAGTGGTATATGAACTTTCGTCAGCGTGGTCCGCAAGACTATGCCGAAGGGGTTTCTAAACACTTGAATAGAACAATTCGGCACAGTATTGTTTTAAATTGGGTAAATGAAATAATTTTACCTTGAGTATATTTTGTATATAAAGAAATAATTTTTCAGAATTATTAAAGTGTATATAAGTTGATTGTTTAGATGTTTGAATAATCTAAATAAAAGAATAATTGTATAAGCAAAAGAATTATAAGAATTAAATTATAATTAAATGTGATTTACAATTGTGAAATAAACTTATATATATATAAGAGGTGAAACTATATGAATATGAGTTTGTGGATAAAAATGAATTTTTAAAGTTAAATGGAAATATAACTTAAGTGATATGGAATGAAGTTGATATTAGTATCAAAGTAAATTAATAAAGTTAAGTGGTGGATGTGAACTTGAGTTATGTAAATGAAATTCAACTTTGAAATTGAATTGAATTAATGGATTAAATGTTAATCAATTGAATGTGAATTAAGTTGATATGGAATAATGAATGTAAGAGAAATTCATTAAAATCTAATGTTATTAGAAAGTTGAATAATTGAATGAAAATCAATTAATTAAACCAATTGATAAGCAAAGTAATTTGGTTGCAATTAATAAACATTGGTTGATATTGAATATGATTGTTAGTTGATTGTATATAATTCATTAAGTATTAATGAAATTTAAAGCTATGTAATTGAATTCAAAATAGAAGTAAATAAATGTGAATAGAATTGAATTTGAATTAGAAGTGAACCAACTTGAATATGAATTAGT
The DNA here is from genome assembly GCA_030765085.1 of Allium cepa. NCBI lineage: Eukaryota > Viridiplantae > Streptophyta > Magnoliopsida > Asparagales > Amaryllidaceae > Allium > Allium cepa. The sequence goes on along the minus strand of CM060928.1, from coordinate 345,823,897 downwards.
GAATATGAACTAATTGAAAATAAATGTTAGTAAACATTCATTGTATATGAATCAAATGTGATTAAATTGAAAACCTATTTCATTGAATATGAATGAGAATATAAATGAATATATTGATTATGAATTTGTTGGATGATAGTTGGTTGATGGTTGATGTTGGCATTTGTTGTTTAGTTTCATTTGCTATGTTGACATATATAGTTATTATGTTGCTATATGTTATATATTGATACTAGTATCTATATGCATGATTCTCATGTTGTTTGTTGAGTGATTAGTAGGTGCGGATCGCGTTTGCTTCGCATTTGGAGCTCGCTTTCGCGCTATATTAGCCGTATATGCTCGCTAATAAAAATATAAGGTACATATCTCGGATTACATACCGTACTTTTACACTTTTTTCCCTTCGGGATGCCTCATTACTTGATGAGATGTATATTTGTGATATATATACTGTCATTTTTTTTTCGGATCGAGCCGCGCAAAGGAGACTATGGCGAATTTTTCCGAAAATTTAAGGCGTTAGAAAAAATTTGAGAAAATTTGGGAAAAGTTTTGAAAACTATAACTTTGATTTTGGAATTGAAAATTAAACAAGATAGTTGTTTTTGAAAAGATAACTAAGTATGATTTGAAAACTTAGTAAAGATTTGTAAGGAATTTAATTATGAATTTTGAAAATTAATAAATTCTATAACTTTTCTTACTTAATAATTTCGGGGACGAAATTCTTTTAAGTGGGGAAGATTGTAACGACCCAGAATTTTTAGAAATTAAAATATGGATATTTAATTAATTTTAAATATTAATAAGTGAATTTATAAGTCAAATAAATTTTTATTTGAATTATTGAATTTAATTGAATAATTAAATCGATAATCTAATTTGTTAAATTATGGAAATAATTAAAAAATTGAGTTAAATATGATAGAAAATGATTTGTAAAATTTTATTTTATCATATGAGAGTTAGAACAATATTTTAGAACTTTTAAAATCGAATTAAAAGTTAATTTGTGAAAATTGAATATTTTAATATTAAAATCGACTAGTGAAAATAGCCAATTTTTGAACAGTCTCAGAATTGAACGAAACCAGTTTCATTGGATCCGTAATAGTTAGTTATTACCGGATTTAATTTTTCGTGTCAATCGGAGCTATCGTTTGATCGTGGCAGCTCGAAACGCATCGATTTATTTTTAATTTAAATTTGACGAGTGAAAATAGCCATTTTTTAAAAAGTCTCGGATTTCGACGAAACCAGTTTCATCGGATCCGTAATGTGATATTATAGTAAGGTTTCAAATTTCAAGTCAATTGGATATACCGTTTGTCCGGTACAAATTAAAACGCCTAGAAAATCGCTTAAATCGGTTTAATTTAAATTGAGCGTTTACAGCCATAACTCGCACATACTTCCGAATTAGCTTCCGAAACCTGTTCCATTGTGTCCGGAACGCGGGATAAACCCTAGGTACGTCAGTTTCGGCGCCTAAATCGGAGTTCGGAATTTCCGGGATGAATAGTGTTCGTCGATTCCTTATAAATAGCCCCTACCCTTCATTTAGAAAAAAAAAAAAAAAAACCTAATAAAACCCTAGCCGGCCCTAGAAACTGAATGGCCAGAAATTAGTTTCGATTCTCCTCATTTATCCCTTGATCCATGCATCGATTGCAAAATCTTTCAACTACAAAATCGAAGAGCATTGCGAGAGCTTTAAATCCGTACGGTGGAGTTCGTTGTTATCGACCATAGGCCGAGTTATTAGGCCGCGTCCTAGGGGGTTTGCGCACGCAAAACGAGGCTCCAGAGGCAGCCGAGCTTCGAGCTCTTCCTGGTGGTGGTAGCTTGCGTCGAGTGCTTCGCGATGGCTGCAGTTTGATCGAGTATAGATGAGAGATGGCGATGCAATATTAAACCCTAGCTTGCTAAAATGGGTTCGGCTATTAGGGGGGACACACGCATATACTGGAGAAGGAGATGATGAGGGGTGGACGGGCCTGATGAGGGGGGGTTTGGATCCAAGGGTGATGAAGGATTTAGGGTAAAAATTTAATAAATTGTTGAAATTTATATAAGTATAAAAGTCGTGTAACTTCAAATATTAATATCTTTTTCATACGAGGTCGAAAACGCGCGAAACCAGTTGCGTTGGAATCGTATGGACGAGCACTACGCGATGGAGTTGGTTTGGAGTCGTTTGGAGTTAGTGAGAATTTTGGGTAAAATTAAACGTCCGTTTAATTTTATTCGAAATAAATCGCTAAAACGGAAATAAAATCAAGGTGAGAATTTCTCACTCAATCGAATTAATTTCGATTTTATTTTAAATAGTTAGATTTAAAATATTTGAATGCATGTTTGAATGTTGATTGATATCTATTGATTGTTAAAATAGACATTATACGCCGTTAGTAAGCGGATGTTATTTATTAAAAACATATACCGCGAATATTTCATAAACAGTGAAATTGGTATTATATATAATATCAATATATATATATTGGCATATGTATATATTGCAGTTGTTGATTCCCCGCATTTTTTAGCGGATGAGACCCTATTACGCCGTTATTAAGCGGATAATATTTAATAAGAACATATACCGCGATAATTTCGTACTGGAGCGAAATTGGTATTGTGCTAATGTTTGTGGATGCAGGAAAACAGGTTGGAGGGATCCAACTGGATTCCTCAACAGTATTTATTTGATTTCAGATATTTTGATATTTGATGGACTATCATATCGATATATGATGTCGTTGTAGTCGTGATTGACTATTTGGTGTGTAGCATCATTGGACCCAGATTTTGGGATTTTAAAATGATTATAAAGTGATTTTTGAAAATATAAAATAATTTTGGAATTGATCCATTTTAAATAAATAAACGTTATAATTTTTAATGTTATAAAAATTATGATTTCTGTGAAATACAGTTAAAAACTGATTTTTTGAGAATATGATGCTATTGATTTTATAAAATAGTTTAATCGGGATTTTAGAATTTATTGTGAAAAGTTTAAAATATAGGATTTATAAAATTTAATTATTTTATGAATCAAAATGGTGAAATAATAAAGGAGATTAAAGACGTTTTAAAGAATAATATAAATTGATTTATATTAGGAGATTTATAAATGGATATTTATAAATTGAAATATTGACATTATAAAACGAGTTTTTATAAGTGTTTGAATGAAGTGGAAATGAATTTTGTAAATGAATGGAATTTATAAATAGTAAGATTTATAAATTTATAAAGTTATTAAAGGAATAGATTTGGGTGAATAAGTGAATCTTATAGATTATAAGATTCATAATTATGAAGTTCAAAGTAACGGTTTTTGCAAACAAATTTATTATAAGCATTTGACTTATAATATGAACTTTTAGTTTATAATTGAGTTATAAACTGGAATAGGTTAATAAAAGAATTTTATAAAAAGGAAATTTTTATAAACAAATAGAAATGGAATTTATAAACGTTGTTTTATAAATTCGCAAATGACTTATTTTGACAAGAAAATTTGTTGAAACCTATAAATGGAGTTATATTCACATTTTTGAATAGTGAATAATCCTTTGAATTAAAATGAATAAAAATGATGAAATGTGTTAACGTAGTATATTCACGTTTTTGAATAGTGAATAATATGTTAAAGAAATTGTTTTGAATGTGATATTTGAAATTGAATTAAAACGATCTAACGATGTTTTAAAATGTGTTGAGATTCGAAACCATAGATTTCAACATTTATTGTTGAAATAGACGTTTTCGAGAAATAGAAGGAAATAATGGACTATAACACTGTTGTTATAGTAAATGATTTCCGAAAGGAAATGTTTTGTATAGTATTGGGATTTATATATCTATTTTAATTTCGAATCCCTATACTAGTGATTTTGGGAAGTCGTAACGATGTTTTACGCAACATTCGTTTTAGCCCAAATAAATATGTTAAGAGAATGATTTCCTTAAAGAATGAAATATATACTTAATTTCGATTGAAGTATATTGAATATTTTCTAAGTGTTGAAAATAAATAAAATTTGTGAATTACTTATGAATAAATAAGTATGAAAATGTTTTCCAATATAAAGTGAATATCTTAAGAATTTATCTTTTTGAAGATAAATTGAAATGAATAATCGAAATCGAATATTCATTGATATTTTGGAATTATAAATTCACTAAGGAATTTATAAAGGAAGTGGAATTTGTTTAAAAATAAATATTGATTTATTTTTGAAGTGTTGAAATTATATATCTAGTGAAGATATTTTTGGAAAATAAATAATTTGGAAAATTATTTGGAATCTGGTGATGTGTGCATATCCAGTGATAGTTCAATAACCGACTATCAATATTTCCCTTTGAATGGGTATTTAATGTGATTTGTTTGAATGTGAATGCTACACTTATTTTTGAATAAGCGCTCACTATTCGGGTTAACCAGGAAAGGACCATGGGGTCGTATAACCCATTCCGAATATGTGATACGTCGTTGTGAATTGCATTGAAGATCGGTGTTGAAGACCCGGTATTTGCGAGAGCGATAGGATGACCTGTCGATTTACTCTGCACCGAGTTGCTCCGGTATAGAGTTCTCCATATGTGATGGTGAATCCGATCAGGATTGTGAATATCCGGATTGCAAGGACTTCTTTGTAAGTGCCTTCGGTTTTGTTCGAGCCCGGAACAGACTTGTATGGATTGTGTGTCTGACATTACAAGTTGAGATATAAAGCCGATTTCTTTCAAATATATTTCTGTTGGTGGCGAAGAATTTATTCTTTTAGCTTAACACCCTTCTCCGAGACGTACGAGCTCAGAGGTTATATAGTTGAAGTTATCAGCGATATATTCCCAATTTGGTAATGTGACATGCTGAGTGTTGCTGAAATGATCATTGTGTTGATTATTGTGATAGGATCGTTTATTTGATCGTCTATCTTGGTGATCATTGTGTTGATCATTTGTTGACCCAAAGCATGGCTTTTGTATAAAGTATGTTTTTGTGGACGTGACTTCGTCGAGCCTCACACCCCGGAAATGGTCAAAACAGGAAAGATGCCGCAAGGTTATGAGGGGTAGCACCCTTTAGGGTATGTACATTTCCTTCTGGATAGAGGTGGTATCATGGTATGGAGCCCAGATATTTAACCTATGTGGTTACTACGAATTTATTACTTTGTGGTTGTTGGCTTTCGGGATCCCGTGAGAAAGGTCGTTTACGATCGGGGAATGGCGTGCTCGTGTCAGTAGTTACCCAGTTAGGGGTAACCCGGCCTTGTGTTGGCAGAGTTCCGGTTTGGTTCTCGGGGATGTCTTTCCAGAGGCATTCTCATGTGGCAATGGGAAGTTCCTTGGCCTGACCATTTGTTGGAAATCCAATTCCCAATACGAAACTTGTACGGTATTAGTTGTAGAACCTGCTATTCACTTATGGTGGTCACCACTGTTTGGATGGTAGCTATAGTAGGCATACGATAATGGTCGTATGTTGGCTAAGATTTATATTCTACTTTCGAAATGAATTTCTTCTACACTATGCACTAGTAATAATATCAAATGTTATTTTAAATGCGTATCAAGCATCTTTGACTATCATAAGGAGAAATCTCCTCCGATTCTGCGTTTGCATTGTGTGTGTGTGCGGGAGGCCTTATGGTAGTCTCATTTTTAAAAAGCATTGCGAATTGATTTAAAATATTCCTCTATTTTGATTTCAAAGATAAATAAACTGTTTTGAGTTCTCACACCAGTCACATGACTGACTTGGAGTTTATTGTTTTCCTTCCTAAACTCTGGGTGCCCACCAATTTACACACGGGCAGTCAAGAGTTAAGGTTTATCAGGATATTCTGGATATTCAGGAATTGCTGGAGGCAAGCTGGATGGCATGGCATATTACTTATATAGTACTTCTTTTTCCGCTGCACTATTTGTTGTTGTTGTACACTCTGATGATATGATGTAATGAAATGTATAAAATGTAATAAGTGATATAGTTCTTTGTTTAAAGATTATTCATTTATTATTATATGTTGTTCCGCTGCGAATTGTGAGATTCTGATGTTGTTCTCTTGTTTTCTATTCCGTCCTATTTTCCATTTTGTTCTATTCTCTATTTTCTCTTTTCCGTTCTATTTCCTATTTTCTTCTGTTTTTCTTTTTCCTCTATTCTCTTTTTCTTCTATTTTAAAAAATTAAAATTTTCTGTGTTCTTTTCCTCTCCATCTTCTACCTTTTTCTCTCTTCTTTTCTACTTTTTATTTTCTTAAATTTTTCTTAAAACCCCTAAGGGTTCGTATTTTCGTTCATCTTGAATTAAACAAAGGAGATTAGTGTCTATTCAAGGAGTACGGATTTACGGGTCTTTACACTGTAATTGTACAATTGCTTTTGAAAGGAAATCCATACTTGTGTGCGGGACTGGATGTAGGGTAACTCCGAACCAGTATAAAATTCGGTATTCTTTCCTTTACCGCTTTTACTTTATTTCTGCACCCGTGTTTGATTCTGTGATCATATCTATGTCTGAATATTGCATACATTTGTGTTCAAATTAACAAAAACTCAAAAAGATTTAGTAATTCCTTAAAACACTATTCACCCATCCTCTAGTGTTTATCCTAGTCTTAAGATCCATAATCCGCATTTCTCACAGTGACAAGCACTATTTCTAAAAGTTTTGACCTTACGGTTTCAAGATAGATTTTTTCTTTCAGCATTAAACTAATTTTTCTTACCACTTAGCCTAGATGGCTTCAAGTTACGAGCATAATTTCAAAAGTTTTGACCTCATAGTCTCAAGGTAGATTTTTCCTTCTGGCGCCAAAACTGTTTCACTTCCCACTTAGTCCAAACGACTTCAAGTAGAAAGTACGAATTCTGAAGTTTTGACTTTACGGTCCTGATTTATTTTTCTCCTTTAGCATTCAAGCAACTGTACTTATCGCCTAGCCTAGATAACTTCAAAGTGGCAATATGATTTTAATGTTTTTTGCCCTCATGGTCCGAATTATGATTTCACCTTTCAATTTTCAAAACCATTAACTACTCGTTACTTGACCAAAGCAACCAGCTAAGCCTTCACCTCTAGGCACTCATTTCAAATTATTTCCAAAACCCACTAAATGAGGTTAGATTTCAAATTATTTTCTAAATCCTCTATACGAGGTTAGATTTCAAATTATTTTCAAAACCCTCTAGACAAGACTAGATTTCAAATTGTTTTCGAAATAGGTACAGACCTTCACAAGTTTCCATGGTAAAGCATTACTTTAGAGAGCTATAAGGATAAACATTTTACACAAAGGCTTGGGATCAACGTTATAATGGGAACGGAACAAACAAGCCAAGTACTAAGCCTGATATGACATCATTCTTTCCAAAGTCCACCTCAGACTAACCGAATATAAAGAACATTTAGGGCATGTGTTACACCATAATTTATACCAAGTACAAATTACGAATGTTCAAGAAGAAAGCTCCTTGACTTGTAATTTCGAAATCCACTATTTGGTTTCTACCAGGAGCTTCATCATATGGCTCAGCATCCAAGAGCATGTATTTCGAGAACATGAGTAAAAGTAGCAACTAAGGTCGAGACCATTGATCGACTAGGACAACAAGCTTAACCAAGAGCAGACACTACTAAAGACATGTCAACAAGTATCAACAATCAATGATTAAGATAGCCACGGGCCTATGTAAAGATCCTTTTTTATTAGTGGAAAGCCTTTTCTTGTCACTCCTTAGAGTCCGTCAGTTAACTGTGCACATGAGCATGTACTTTCTATTCCTATTTGGACTTACTTCTCTCATATCCCCTCTGTTTTGCAACCTATGTTAGGTTTAAACTGGCTAGCTAATGCGGTAAGAAAAGTAAAATGCTTTGATGCTAACACTGTAGCTAGGGATAAACTTGTCTATGTAAAAGCTTTGATTGAGATCTCTCCAGATAAGCCTTTACCAGACATAATCAAAGTTAGAGTGACCGAGGATCAGGTAGAGGAGATTGTAGTTCGCTATGGTTGGAAACCAGACATATTACATCCTGTCTGTCTTTTGGTCATTTATAATCAGCATGCTCTCGTTCGTCATTTGTTAGTCCACTCTCGGTTTGGACCCCTCTTCCTTAGGCGCCGAACATGAAATGGATCCTGAAGTTGCACGTTGTTCTTGATGAGCCTATGGTGCCTCCTCCTGCAGCACCATCCGTCTCTCCTGTTGAGTCTTCGATGCCTCCTTGTGTTCCTCCCATATCTGACGTTGATATGTTTTCCTCTGATCCCCTTGAGATTTCAGATCCTGGAGTTTCTAGCATGGTTTGGCACCCTGCTAAGATGGCTTGGATCCACGTACATCCCGATATAAGATATGACCCGATAAGACATGATTTCCATTCTTTTGTTAGTGATATTGGTGGTGAATCTAGACGATAACATTACACTATACATGATTGCGGTCTTATTCTTTCGATGGATGGATCATGTGGTAAGTGGAATATATCTCTTCTCCTTGATAATAGTTGGGATAGGAAATATATTTACTATAAGGATCACCTTGGTTTTGTTTTGGATATTGTAACTCACTTTGCAGATTATTTACATGTGCTAGGTAGAAGTGGTTTTTCCTCCTCTTCGGAGGAGGAACCAATGCTTCCTTAGGTCATTATTATAGCAGTAGAAGCACCTTAGCTTCTCTCCTGTTATGTACTCTAAGTGGAACGGACGCTATAAAACCATATAATTGTTTCTGTGCATGTGCATAACACCTTTTCATTATTTATATACAGTAACACGACCCAATATGAAGTCGGCTGGCCTTGCCAAAAAAAAAAGATAGCCCTAGATTGAGAACAAGGTCAAGATAAACAAAAGGAATCAAAGAAGCTATATATAAAAGTGCTACATCAACAATCCACATCAAAGTACTTTCAAGCAGATGATGACAAGCATTCAAATCTTTACCACACATAGTAATCCAAATCATCAATCAAATAGAAGGCCTTCTACCATTGACACCATGACATATTGGCTATAAATAGGCGGTAATCCTAAGGCATAAAGGATCTATTTTTTTTGGAAGAAGCACAAAAGCACTAAAAAAGGTTAAAATAGCACTTTCTTGTATTAGAGCTCTATTCAAAACTCATTAATGGTGAAAGTTAAAATAGCACTTTCTTGTATTAGAGCTCTATTCAAACTCATTAATGGTGAAAATTCTTAGATTCAATGTAATAAGCCTCTCGGCTATATAAGAGTAATTAAATAAGGAAATAACAGTGGACGTAGGTACTTTCAGCCCGAGCCACTACAAAAGTCTCAATGTCATCTGCTTTTCGCACTTTGCCTTCTTTGCATATACTACTATTACTCTATGGCTTAGTACCTCGAATTTAAGACATGGTTACGTTATGTCTTAACAACCTCTTTCCTGGTCCAATATTCCATTTGACTCTTGGAGACAAACCTTCGGACCTTGAGGTGTTGGTGTTGACAAAATTCTACACTAACACAGCCTAAAATTTTCAAATTATGTTTTCAAAGTAGACTGATCATTTTTCTTTCAAAAAGCAATGGATGATATTTTAAAAATGAGAATAAAATTTAATGTGCATATGATTGTTATTTTGTGATGATATTGTGTTTTACATTTTGGATGATAATCGACAAATTGTACGTTTGAGAGTTTTTTTTGCTTCTATTTGACATAGGTGTATATGTTGAAATTTTCGAATGTTAGAGCCAATTCGATTGGCATTATAGAGTATTCAATATTCTTATTTGATGAAGCTTATTTTTTTAATGCTTTACGTTGAGGGTGAGAGTTCAAGAGGCCAAACATAAAGCCAATATCCGAGGTCCTATTTTTCGCTACCCTCGGCACTTCGAGAGTAACAAGTGGTATCACTATTCGCCACTATAGGCAACCCAGACAACAAGTGGTATCATTATAGGGTAATTTGTTATTTCTTGTTAGAACATCTTGTATGACTTCTAATTTTTGTGATTCCTCCATCTGATATTTTTCACATGTCATATGTATCACAAATTGACTTGTATTTCATAAATTGTTTTTCATGCATATGTGAAGAGCTTGTATTTTTTCCATTTTATTGCTTTTTTAAAAGAAAGGTTCATTATTTTATTTCTTAAATCTTTTCTTTTGCAAAATTTGAAAAGTCTGAAAATATGTTTTTTCTTTCTTAGGATCTTTTCTCCATATCTATTCATGATGTAAATATTTTGAAATGAGGCATTTTGGCTAAATCTTTGACATGAGTTTTCAGTGAGAAATTTCTTTTGTTAGGAGAGTCTTGACTAGAGAATTTTTTGACTTGAAAATGTAGAATATTCTTGATATTGTATTTTTTTAAATGCTTGACATGACTTATGGATGCAAATTTATGAAATGATGTTTTTTCTTGAAATTTTGGTCTTGTGATCAAATCATTTGAGGTGAGCCTTTGATTCTTGTTTTGATATATTAATGTGCATATCCTTAGACCCATACTCTCTTTATACAAATAGTACTAAAACCAATTCATATCATATGTTCAAGAATAAAATATAAAATTAAAAATATTTTTGAGAAATCTGTAGAGAGTTTACATTTGGAACCATACCACGACCTGCTCCCGAAAGCAAGAAAGTTGTGGCCTTATTTCTAAGCGCTTCACATCAAAGTCCTCATAGAAAAAACTCTTATAGGCAAATAATACAGAAGCCAGAGACATCAGGTCGCCTACTGAAATGGGCAATAATGCTTAGCTAGTATGAAATCACCTGAGTAATCAAAGGCCAAGCACTTTTTCATCGCCAAATGTACTTTATCAGTTGAACCCCAGTTAAAGGGGGAAGCAAACACCCAATAGTTCTTGTAGTTGTTTATAGATGGATCATCAAATGAATAAAAGGATAAATAGGTAGGAATTGGATATGTATTGATCACTCCAAATGGCCAAAAGCTGCATGGAGCAGTGCAACTCGGTTTCAAAGAAACCAACAATGTGTAGAATATAAGGCTCTCCTTGTAGGCCTACGATTGGCTTAGCTAATAAAGGTAACCCATGATGAAATTCATAGTGACCTCTAATTAGTTGTGAATCAAGTGCAGGGTAATTACCAAGTAAAGGAGCTAACCTTAGACAAATATGTGGAACTATCTAAGAAATTACTACTATAGTTCAAACAATCCTAAATAGAGTAAATCATGTGAAAGCAATTCATCCGTTAGACTCCTTATCAAAATTAGCTAGTACCAAAGCGGCCAATGAAACGAAGGCAGTACTAATTAGGCATCAACCAGACCCAAGTATAATAGAATCAAACCAAATATTTATCCTGACCCGAGCCCAACGGGCCGCCACTCAAGGCACACAAAATTAGGAGACAATGGAGAGCTAAGAGCAACCCACTATGGGGATCCCTCCTCAGAAGAATGAGAAGAATAAATGGATGACTCTCATTAAATAATTCCTCCTAAACAAAGCCTTACCTCCAAATAGAAATGAGACTTGAAAGATAAGTGTTAGGCTCCGTAATACTCCTTCTTTGATATCATATTATACAAGAGAGGGTATTCTATCCTTATCTTAGGTGTGTTTCCAAGGAAGATGGTGTATGGGTCATGAGGAAGTACACGACGGCCAATGCAAAGATTAATCTAGAGAAAAAAAATTAGCAAAAAAGGTGCCGAGACCCGGCTACTACTGGCCTATCGTGCTCCAAGATGCAGAGGAATTTTTAAGGAAGTGGGACAGATGTCAATGATTTGCCAGTATCCCCAAACAACCATCCTATGAGCTTATCCCACTTGCAAGCCGATGGTTATTCGACATATGAGGGATAGACCTGATAGGACTACTTCCAATGTCAAAAGGAGGAGCAAAATACACCATAGTGTCGTAGATCACTTCACTAAATTGGTAGAGATAGAACCCCTAGCCATAATTATTACAAAGAAAATAGTCACTTTTGTAGTAAGAATATAATCACTGGATACGGAATACCTCACAAAATAATTTCTAATAATGGTACCTAGTTTGAAAGTAAAGAATTCATGGAACTTTGTGAGAAGAATGACATTATAAAAAAAAATTCCTTAGCTGCTCATCCACAGGAAAATGGACAGGTTGAAGCTGCAAACAAAACAAAAAGCTGCTTAATAAGAGGTTGAAAAAAGCTAAGGGAAAGTAGGCGCAAGAACTTTCTCTAGTGCTATGGGCTTATCGAACTTCATCCAGATATCCTACATGCCACACTCCCTTTTCACCAACCTACGAACATGAGGCCATGCTATCCGTCGAAGTAGAAGTCTCATCACATAGAATAATACAGTACACTATAGAAAAGAATAAGAGATTGAAAGAAGCTGCTCAGGATCTCATCCAGTAGGGAAGGGATGAGGTGGTAGCGGTTGCAGTTGCATATGGATAAAGGATGGTAAAGAATTATAACACAAGATTTAAAGAAAGAAACTTCTACAAAGAGGACTTGGACTATAGAGACTAATGGCAATGCATAGGATCCAACGAATGAGGCATTAGGACCAAATTAGGAAGGTCCATTGGTTATAGGAGAGGTTCTAACAAATGGAGAATATAGGCTATCAAGACCTGATGGTAACCTAGTTACAAGAACTTGGAACTCAGGGTTAGATCTTACTTTGCCTAATTTACACTGCTTATGTAATATATATTGTAGTATTTTAAGAAAGTAACAGTATAATAAACTGGACGTAGGTATATTAGACGGTCTAAACCAGTATAAAAATGTACTATTAATAATTCTTTGGTATGATCTTACCATATATCTTCGCAGTTCACCACCAACTGCCACCGATCGAGCAACATGCAAGGTCAACAGACAAAAGCATGACACTTTCAACAATGAGAACGGTGAAACTGGACTCAAACACTTGGAATTGCTTCAATACAATCCGGCCCTTCAGCCAATTTACTGCACTGGACATAGGGATATTTGACTACCCTTCCTCTATATAATATTCCTATAATAGTAATCATATCATAGCCAAACTGGCCGTAGGGATATTGGATGCCTCGAACTAGTATAAAACCCCTCTATGTTAACTAAGTTAACATAGCACACTGAACGTACATATATTAGATAGCCAGAACCATTATAAAAATTCATGCACTATGAGGGTTGTATATGCATGATTCGACTTCTCAGTCAAATGCAATCATACTAATCTGCATCCAAACAACTAAGCCGATCGTGCCAAGTGCATGAAAACAGTTTTACATTTTCGCCTATTTGATGTTCAAAAACCATATGTACCGTGTAAGACATGAACGACAACAACAATCCCTCAAATGGGAATAGTGATGCTAAAACTAAAGCTATAGTTTGCCCCCAAACAGTGGGGAAGGGCATGCTAGGCACACGAAAATAGTTTCATAGCCTCACCGTCATCGTTCAAAAAACTGTACATACTATGCAAGACATGATGACAATGACAATCCGTCAAACGGGAATGGTGATGCTAAAACTAAAGCTATAGTCTACCTCCAAATAATGGGGAAGGCCATGGTAGGTGCATGAAATCGATACCACGCCTCGGGAAAGGGGCAAGTCATATCAAATATACAGATAAAGACTGTGGCCTAAGGGTCAAGATCGAGAGGCATGAACTACCTCAAGAGCTTATCCAAAAACTTGATAAAAGAAATCACAATACATGGAATGCATCACAACTTATCAATCAGGTATAGATTTAAACACTATTTAAAGCTAGCTAGGTATATATTAAAAAGCCGAGTTACCAATGCTTAGTCAGCTCCTTATATGCTTACCATGATACAATTATCTATTTTAAATATCTATACACAACTTATTCAAAGTTTTTCAGCATGGGCCACCGTCATTGAAGTGATACCTCTTAATAAAAGTTATGTCAAGAATCTGATTCAAAATTATAAGACAAGCCAGATATGTCCGCTGTGCATTAATATGACCTGCTGGAACCCGATGCCGAAGGCTGAGAAGAACTACCTATCAATCAAAGAGAAGAGGATTGATTATCTTGCTCTAGTTTAACGTCCGACGATCGGATACAAGTAACGTTACCATGAGCCGAACTGCATTAGCACAATGTATGAGGGCATTAAATGCAAGAGTAGCCATAAAGACTTTTCTCACTACCAACAAGAAAGGAAGATTAGACAAAACTGACGGGATATGCAGACTGGTTGTTTAAAATGATAATTCTAACCCGACCTATGGTCCCCACAGACTTGGGGGGAAAGTACTATACACATTCTTACTCCAAACCGCATTGAAGGAAAATGGGGCAGAATACGCGACCAGGAAGACTACCTCATATGGAGAGGATTAGCCAAAAATAAAAAAGATTGAAATCAAGCAAACACGTATTATATAGAGAGCCATCTTAAAGCAATAGTATTTAACCTGACCCGAACCGTACAATCAAGGGAACTGCGACAAAAAAACAAATACTACACTCATAAGAAAACAAGGGCAATACATATTTAACTAAACTGATTGCATCTTTAAAGTTCATACTTTGTCAACACTTACAAGAATAGGCATGCGCAGTATATACCAAGGACAACGTAAGCAGTACCATAAAGGATCAAAAGCACTCCAAAGGGTTGCATGTAAGGCCACTCAAGATATGCTTCAACGCAAAACCATATTTACTGGTAGGCGACAAAGATATAGAGCTCTTCCTTCCTTTCATCGGCAACATGAGCACGTTGGCAATAAGGACAACTCAAATTGCAGCCAGGTCACGTCCACAAGCATAGCAGACTAATGCCCAAGCTAAAGCAGGGAAGTGTAACTTCACCTCCATACGAAGCCAAACAAAAAAGTGCAAAATTGATAAGTAGAAAAGATACAAACATGCAACATCATGCGAGGATCACATATTTGTCAATGTAGATACGGCGGCAGTACCTTAAGACCAACAAGCAACACTTAATGTTCCCCTAAGGACACAAATCCAAGATTAATTCAAATTTGAATTCTCCCGCCACAATTTCAAATATCCCGCTCTAATTTTGAGAATTATCCCTTTCACTCAAGCTTCCAGCCAAAGACATGTCAGCAATCTGAACATGTCAAATAGACAGCATAGTTAGATGACATCTGGCAGAATCCAAGGGCTGAGGCATAACGATAAGAAAAGAATTCTAGTAACCCGCATGCACTCAAGGCTATATATGGAAAAAGCACTATAGTATGAAAGGGACTTTTACCTTTTTCTCTTTTCGATCCATTTAAGTTTTGCTATGTTCTTGCCATGGAAATTCATACCAAAATACTGAAAAAGGAAGAAAGAGAAATTCCTCGTGAATGTAGGATTTCTTAAAATCTGAACCACATAAATTCCTCTTGTTCTTTAATGGTTCTTACTTTGTTATTTTCCTACTTAGTTTATAGTACCAGATCTAGCCTAATTTATGCTTGAATTAAATACTATTTGAACATGACATTTAGCGAATAATTAAAGTGCAACTACTTGATTGTGTAAGCATCCAGCGACACAATCACCACTTCACGGCAAAGTTAAGACTACTTAATTTGCTAATTCAAATTATTGAAGTAATTAGCACGTTGCTTACTTTACACTTAATTAAGGAGTTGGAGGACGAAAAAGTTCACCAACAACAAATATTTATTTGTATATTTGATTTTTTATATAATGTGTTATGGTTAAAATATCATCAGAACACATTTTTATTTTTAATCAACTATCATCTATTATATTTCTTATGCATGATGTACACATTGTCAAATATCAAACACAATTTCATTTTATTTGTAAAATTTAATATTGTTTGTTATTATCAAAATATAAATATTATGATTCAACCTAACTCAGATGCAACAAGGCATGCACTACCTTGCATGGCATCCCTTTGACTTCTTCAAGGATTATAAAATCTCACTGCCAGGGTCTATATGAAAAGATGACTCACAAGCTTTGCTCATGGTTTAACAGGTTTCTCACTGTGGCTGGTTGGCTTTTCATTGTTCATTCCATAGTCTTCTCCATGCAAGTTTATTACCCTAGGATATTTGTTCTTCCTAAAATTCTACTGCGCATGATAGAGAAATCTTGCTCTCGTTTTCTTATGGCAAGGCAGCCCCTTCTCAACAAAGTCTAATCCCATTACCTATCACAAATTAAAAGGACTAATTGCAGAGGGAGGCCTCGCCATTGAATGTCTTTTGTCTTGGAATGCTGGTGCGACCTCCAAACACATAGAAACATTATTCTCTAGCAGGAAAATTGCTTATGGAAGTTGCGGACTTAGAAGCATTTAATTAGTTCTAAGGATTTCTAGTCTATGCAGAAGCCTTCCTCCTCTAGCTGGTTGTGGAACTTCGTTCTGACTTATAGGGACAAGTGCATTCATTTGATCTCTACCAATGTATGCCCCAATTCATTTCTGAGTTTCTAGCATGCACCTTGGTCTAGTCCTGGAATTATACTAAACACTTTGCTCTCCCACCAGTTGTTGGTCCAGGTATGTATTCCTATCAATGCTAAACTTGGTGTGTACATGCACAATTTTGTGCACTTTCCTCACATTACTAGCCTTGTTGTTAATGAATTATGGACTTCCATCGGGTCCATTAAATATATGTACCCTCATTTTGAGGGGCTTTCCTGAGGCAAGAACAAGGTTAAGCATAGCATCAAGGCTATTTATAATGATATGTTTAACTTGTCCACCTTGTGTGCATGAAAATCGAGAATTTGGAACAAACATCAATGTCACATCGATAGCTTCCTCTTATCATGTGTTCATAAAAATGCCATACTAACTAAAAATCCTCTATGTCATATGGGATTCATTTTTTGTAGTGATGGCTG
Organism: Allium cepa; assembly: GCA_030765085.1. Taxonomy (NCBI): domain Eukaryota; kingdom Viridiplantae; phylum Streptophyta; class Magnoliopsida; order Asparagales; family Amaryllidaceae; genus Allium; species Allium cepa. The sequence goes on along the minus strand of CM060928.1, from coordinate 345,807,013 downwards.
TGAAACCAATATGCACCTGTTCCTTAAATGTTCTACTTGTTTGCTCTCTCTAGAATGATGAGCTTATCGCCTCAAGCCTTCCTCCAACTGCCTTCTAAGTGAGCTAGAATGGCATAGGTTATTTCTATACACTGGAGAGAAAAATCTAAGAAGGCATGTCTACCATTCTCTGCTAAGGGAGTTCTAAAGGTGACTTGGTCCAAGAGGAACAAAAGGCTATTCATTAATGTTGTCAGGTCCTTGGCTGTTCTTTTACATCTTATTATGTCTGAATCTAAGAGAGCTATTGGTCTGCATGCCCATGCCGTTCCATTCGAGCCTAGTGATCTTACACTTCGCAGCTCCTGGGGTCTTCCTTGATTCCAGATTTGTTGTTGGTTATTCTTGCTGTCTACCTCTGCTTGTTTTTTTGCTATGATTGCCTGTGGTCCTTATGGTCTATGTTAGTGTGCGTGGTGTGGTGTCTGTTGTTTGATTGCATCTACTACCGTGCACCTTCGCATGCATGGTTCTGTATGGTCCTATTATTTATTATTTTTTGTTTGTTGGTTGCTCCTGTTTGTTATGCTCTTGTATTTTTCTCTTCATGGGTATGTTGTTCTTTTCTTTTGTTCGTTTGGTTGTTATTTTAATAAAGAGGTATAGATCCTCCCTAATAACCTAACTTGCCTTGCAAAAAATAAGATATTGCTTTGATATTAATAAATATATATTGTATTTAATGTGTTTGTCAGTGTTATGTATTTACAGGACAACAAGAGTTTCTTGACATCAAAAAGTTGTATTTGGGCCATAATAGTCCAAAATTCATTATCGAATATTGTTTTTTTACATATACACAAAAGAAAACTTTCAGCAACAAGCATGCACACATGTTTTTGGAATTTAGTAAATATAACCAGTATAACCGTACAACGGTGGAGAAACTGACCGTTGTGTTATTTGATATAAAAGAAAAAACTATTTGTTAATTCTTTTTCTTTTATTAATAATTTGATGAGAAATTTACTGCATTTAAAATAAGTAATTCAAAATGTGTAGATCCAATTATAATAAAGATTATATATATATAGACCAACTTAATACTGATGATCTGCTATCAATGCATTGATATGCACCACTCACAAACACACAGTATATGTGTACATTACAATGTAGAAAAGTATTCTTCAGCAATACATAATTGCTTTAGTTTTAATGGCTGATTTTTTTTTACAGGAGGATTATGAGGCATGAGAACTATGAAGTGATTTGAGATACATTATTGATTTCAACAAAACTTGTTCAATAAACTTTTAGTATCTTTTCATTTTTACGATACCATATGGAAAACATATATATGATATGCCTATGGAAAAGAAAACATATATACCATATGAAATGAATAGAACCTTTAATACCATATACATACATATGAAGCCGACAAGACAAAATCATTATTTATATGGTAATGATTTTATCTCAGCTTCTGCCCATCTCACAGCAAAAAAAAAAAAAAAATAGTAATTGTGAAATGGCAGCTGTTCTCATTACCATACGATTCATAAGAGCATAAAACCCACATCTATACTTAATACAAGTATCAAGCTTTTTAGAAAGAACAACTGTAAATATCAAGCTTGTATTAAAATGTAGGAAAAGAAAACAACTAAAAATATCATGCCTGTATTAAAATGCATGAAAAGAAACAGCTGCAAATTTATTCGTTGGCTCCAAGAATGAAATTTAGGCAAGTACTGCCATGCATGATATCAATAATATCGGCAAATACAGCTTACAAGTCTAACATCTTAGGATAAAAAATTATAGTAATTTACATTTCAGCCTCTACGCTCATTAATATACTTTGTTTATTAACCGTGTTTAATTAAACTGCATTAAACTAACTATTGCTACAAAGAACAAACTATTAACATTTTCCTAACTGTAGATTCGTCATCATAAAATGTCAATCTAGCAAAATGCCACATATACAAAAAGGAGATTCTCGTAAGAAATAGCAATTGCTAAGGTGATACGATAATACCTTTTTTTAGTAAATATAAAGAATATAGAAAGTATATGTGAAAAAAAATATAAAAAAACCTGATCCTGCTGTAGTTATAGCTTGACAATATTTTTTTCTATCGAACGTCAAGTACAATGCAAGGTCATAGGAATAACCAATGGCTCCCTGTACCTAAAGTTTGCAAAAGAGGAAAAAAAATTCAAAACCCTTCAGAACAAAAATAATCGCACAACTAACCTCAGGGCAACGGAGACTGAAACCTCAGGGCAACGGAGACTGAAACCTCAGGGAAACAGAGACCGAACCCGAGCAAGACCCACACTTTATTACGCGGATCCTCTAATAACCTTCGGATCTTCTAGAATAGATCTCGTCCGCTGGTTTTCCGACGCTCTGCGTCGTCGTTATCTTCGGAGACGGAGATGTCAGATGAGAAGAAGGATTTCGCCGCAGCCGAAGCATCTCGCGTTAAATACATACGCTGAAATTATTAGGCCAGCCCTAATTCAAAATTATATTCAAATTAATAATGGCTTGCGTCAGGATTTTGCTTTGAGTCGCGATTAGGATTTGCGATGGGTTGCTTCGAGTTCGAAAGTAGAAAAGAGACAGAGGAAATTGTGCAGAAATACGAGGAGAAAGAGATGGAGTCTGAGGAAAGCTTCTTTTCATAAATTGCGGTGAGACAAGGCATATGATTTTTTGGCTGCAGATAAATTATATTGGCCAGTCACAGTAAACAAACCTTCTTAACGGTCGGTTTGATAAGGAAAATATCACACGACTAAATCATACAAACTGTAGTAACTTAAGGATCATCGATTAAAAAAAGTGGAATTCAAATACTGTAATTTCTAGTGGGCATCATCAACAAGTATCAGATTCAAGATGAAGAAAAACTCATTTTTCTTAAAACTACATCTCGGTCTTATCATTGTGTTCCTGGCAACAAAACCTTGCATCAATCATAGGGCATCACTTCTAGATTCATGAATCATTTCAGGATATTAACTACACATTCAAGCAAAGGTGGAATATTCAGTCTTCATCTTTACGCAAAAGCATCACTGCAAACTACACCATAAAAATCACTGTTTTGCCATACATCCATCTCGTAAACTAAATGTAATCCAATTCAATCATCGGTACATTCAAACCATGGCACAACTACAACAAAACCCAATCATTAATGACTTGCCTCCGTTATGCTTCTTAAATAAAAAACCACCAACAACTCATACAATAACCCAACACCATAATTCAAAAAATGGGCAAGAACGTGAAAACAAGTTGAACAATCATTCGATCTCCATTAATAATATATTTCAATTTCAAGTCGATGATCCCTTCTTAGACCGACAGCTTCATCACAATGATGTGTTGTAATACCCTATAAAAATTAATAAGAAATAATTAATTAATAATAAGGATAAAAATATATTTTTTGTAAATATTAGCATTTGGCCACGAAAGTCATATCATTGTGTTCATGACGATTTTTTGACCAATTTTCGTACATAAAATTTTGACATCGAAGCTCAAATGGGAAAGTTTGTATGAAATTTTCGAATTTAAAAAAAATCAAATAGAATTCACATTCAAAAGTAAATGTAATTAATATTAAAATTTGAAATTCCAAACATTAACGGTGATTAGTATTGGGGTTTAAGTAAGCGTTGAAAGAAACGTTGACCGTTAAAATCAACTAAGGAATTGAATAAATAATTAAACGGCAGAATAAAACGTTTCCATTTATAGGTAACCAGTCAACCGCTAGTCTTAGGCTGCCTTGGTAGGAGCGGTTGATTGGTGCGTATTGTGGCGGCTAGGGTTATTTAGGCCGAGAATGGCCTAGGTTTTATTAATTTAAATTAAATTAAAATCCTATAGTTCTAGTGATTTCCAACCACTATAGATAAAAGGCTAGCCCCTTCACTTTTATTCACAAATTATTTGGAAACATAAGCGAGGCACTGTCAGTTTCTTTCTTTCACACGATTCAGAAATTCCTTAAGTTCTTCAGGTAAGGGATTTTAGATAGAAGTATTCAATTTCTAATCATATTCTCCTCCAAACCCTAAAATTCTAAAATCTAATTGATATACAATCCAATTGTTGTATATTCAAAAAGGAAGAGGTCTAAAACGAGGTTAATAAACAAACATATTCAAATCCAAAGGAGAAATCTAGGAATCATCTACGCGTGGAAATCTTAGTTTTTCTCGTTTAGGTAATTGTATATGGATTTGAATATGCCTTGGTACATTTTTTTGATCACGAAAACATCAAACTAAAACCCTCAAAATTCCCGCAAAACGAAATGTCAATTCTTATGTTTTGGAATCTCAATTATCCTATATTAAAATAATAGAATTTGTGTAGTTATTGCAATTTTAATATTTTACGTTCTATTCCACTTCTCACTTTTCTCTTTCGATGTGATTAAGGGTTAAATTAAATATGAATCCCTTTATTTTATTTGCAAAAGTTGAATATAGTGTAAATGGACTTAAATTGTAAATTTTGTTGATGTTTATTCTACTATTTTAATGTAAAATAAATTTGATAGTTGATTATATTTTCTTGTACAATTCTATTGTTAGGCTAAGGATATTAGCTAATTTGTATGTTATGGTATGAAATTAGACTTGTATAAATTTTAAGTCTTAACATTTGACGATTAATAGGGTGCAATTTTCGTACGCTCAGAATATTTTAGTTACATGTGTGTGTGTGTATATATATATAATATGCATACATATATAACATATAATTAATAATTTATTGATCAGGTAATAAATAGCTTAGTAATTAGCATTAAAAACCCATACGATGGAAGTTAAGGATGATTATGATTAGTGGTGGAATAAAGGATCTATCTTCATAACCTTAGTAGAATGCGGTAAGATGTGTGATAATATGATTAGGGAGTGTAAATTATGACTAATTTATAGTAATGCTAAATTAGTTAAAAGCACATGAAAGTCTACCCAGTTAACCTGTCTACCAGCAGCGTGACTTTAGGCTGATGCGAGACATCGCTTATAATAAGTACCCACAGAGGATGCGAAGCTAATCCCAATTCTGTATGGTAACTGCCTATTTAGTTTGGATATCAATGCCTACAAATAGTTGGACTAATGTAAGACATCACATTCTGGGTTATGGGTCATAATACAAAGGACCTGCTTCGGGGATCGGGGTTTGTAAGCAATTTTTGTAGGGTCCGCCTCCTCGCTAAACAGAAATTATTAAGTGGTCGAGGGGATAGAGTTTTGGCATGGTAGACAGAAATCTCGGGAAGGTTCCGCTTTGGGGTTGAGGTATTAAGTGGCTATTATAAGGGCCCACCTCTTCCAAAAATATGTACTAAGTGGCCTAATGAGATTTCATGCGATGTCAGCTAGGTTGTCCCAGAGAGGGGTCTGCTTTGGGATAGGTATTAAATGACGGCGACCTGCCTAAGGTGTATGTACTAAATGTTCAGAGTCTGCTTAGTTCCCATTAAAATGGTATTAAGTGCCCTGGGTACTTTCTCTCACATTATTAGGATATACGGTGGATGGTAGATGCATAGGACGGGAATGACCTTAGGCCTGCAGTTGAAGGTAAGTTATAGAGTTGGGTAATAAAAGTGTAAGTGGTAGGATTTGACAGGGAAAGCCTTCGGGCTTACAAGGTATTTATAAGAAATATAGTTAGGATATGTAAGACATATTCTTATCTAAATTATACTGCCTAAGTACTATATGGAAAGACCCGAGATTTTATTCACCAGACATTGTTGTTCTGACTTCCTCCTCATTACAATAATGGTTAAGGAATAAGATGCAAATATAGGAGATGAAGGTGGAGATAGAGTCTTATGGCAATTATCTATCTACTTATGTTTTTGTTATATCTTGATGTACCTATTCAGACACGATGTTATTGTATTTTGGGATACTGTAACACGAACATCGAGATGTTATGTTTTGATCTGATTTTTATAAAATGGATACAATTTTTAATATTATATTTTATCCTTTCCGCCGTGAGAATTCTGATAGTAGTAGTAGGTAGCTCTATGTATCATTTAATTTTATCAACCAATCACCAACTTTGGAATGGGTTTAATATTTGATGGACCTTTCTGTGTTGAAAATTAGGCCGGTTTTGAGGTGGGTCTTTACATGTGCGGCAGCAGATCCAGTTCAGGCAAGCTTTAGATCTAAGACCAGTCGAGTTCATGTCTTTGTTTTCAAGCTTCGACATGAGTTCTAAACAACTTTAGATGTTCAAGAACATATCCAGATCCTATTAAGTAGCAAATCAGATCCAGACGAGTCTCCGTGCATTCACAGATCTCAGCCTTATAGTCAGCAACTCCACTTTTATACATAAGCAACACGAACTCTTTAGGCATAAAGATTGTTTTCTAAAAAGCATGATTTCTTTTTAGCTACGGTTTTTTTTGTGATGAGATATTTATTAAATAGGGAATAAATGAACTTTAATGAAGAAGGATGAATGAGATCTAAAGTTGAGATTGTAGAGTGACTAAAGGCATCAGTTGAAGGAGAGTGAATTTGAAAAGGAAATATAATTTGTTAGTCGCTATGTACAAGATCGAAGATGGTTGATAATAAATAATGTGAATGTAGTGGAAAATAATACACTAAATCATATGGTCGATTTTATATTGGTTTGGACCTTCCATCCTACGTCTAGTCCCAAAGCTTCCCTTCAGAATTTTTACTAACCAAAACCCCTTACTTAGTCCGAAGAAATAGGCTTACAACTTTGCTCGAGCAGTAGAACGGGACTTCAGCAACCAATATAACAAAAAGTTACTTCTTGGTACAATGTATCTTTTGTATACAAAATCTCTTTTTAGTACAAGGACTCCCATAACCAAACCAAACGATATTGAGTGGATGTGTAGAGGCTAAGGAGTTTATTGAACTAGAATATGAGATGTGGAGATGAAGCACACTAATCGATATTATCTGTATCACGGAATCTTTTGAAGAATATGGTATTGATTTTGGATTTGAGAGTTTTAGGCATGGAATTCAAAGCATAGAGTTATATGTGGATGTAGGGATGATTAAGTATTGTAGGGATGCCAAAATAGTGTTATAACCTTTCAGAAGTACCCACAAGCAAAGAGAAGCAACCGTAAGACACCTTTTTATGAATTAGCTGTTTACTGTGCATTTAGTCGACTGGAGATGGAGTTCACCCGACTAACTCTTTATAGAAAACAATCCAGAGAGCATAGTTAACATTTGTAGACTAAATAGGAGTTTAGTCAACTGGTTCAGTCAACTGGGAGGTTAGTTTAGTTGACTGACTCCTTTATCTTTTTGGTTGCTCCTTCATAATTGATCTCTTCGGTCTTTGCTCGAGTGAATCTTGCATCCCAGTAAAATTAATGTACTCCCATAGTATTATTCTGAAAAAAAGTATCCTCTTGATATGTGCTTCTATTCTTGTCTCTTCATTGAATGCTTACTACATCTGTAATGTACTTGATGACGATCGTTAGTATCATTGTTGTTTGGTTATTATCATTAAAACGCCGTAGAAACGGTTCTTTCATTCTCCCCTTTTTGATGATGACAACCATATAAATTTATAATATAAAATAATAGCTCCCCCTCAATATCTGCTATATGTAATAAATTTATTTACCTTAAGTAGTTTATGCCAATATAAAAACATGTAAACATTTTTCTCCCCCATTTTCATCAACAAAAAGAGATAAATGCATAGGCATATTATATTTTAAAACTCCCCCTAAATAAAACATTTCTCTTAAGAAATAGATTTATGTACATTTTCTACATACTTTCCCCCTTTATAAAAGAGATAGGAAGTATCATAGATAAGTCGGTAAAAAATAATTTAACATTAATGCAAAGTGATGAATATCTAATAGATATGTCAAGTGTAAAAAAATGATAGTTATTTTTCTAAAAATATAGGGTTTACAACTTAGGAAAACATATCCAGTTGGATGTGTTGATTTCTTAAAAATAAAATTTTCATTATTAAACATAATGTCATAATAATTGCTAATATATAATTGTCTATCTTGATTGTTAGTTCAGCAGGAGCCCATATATCGACATTAATTGTTACGAAGGATGTTTTCTACTTCTAAGCATAATATTATCATGAAGTGAACTGGTTTTAAAACTATCTCTCCTTTTAGTACTAATACACACACACACACACACACACACACACACACACATGAATGCATATCTAGTACTATTTCTATAATTATTTTGTTTATAGCCTAAACCAGTTCTATTATTTTGAGCATTGGTTCGTAATTAAGGAAGACAAATCATATTTTTCTCTATTAAAATTTGTGATTTTATCATTTATTTTATAAGAAGCAACTTTAGAATCACGAATTTCTTTTTGTAAAACAATATTATTATCTTTTCAAGTTTGCATTCTTTAATTAATTCTACATTTCTATCATTTAGAGCACTATTCTCTTTTTTAGGAGGCAAAAGTTTAGAACTAGAATTATTTAAAGAATTTTTCAAACATATATTTTTATTTTGCAAAACTTTGATTTCCTTCAAAAGATCAATATTTTTATAATTTAAATGCTCGTTATCATTTAATAGAAAATATATTTGTAAAACAAGTTCTTCTAATGTATTTTATTAAAAATTTATTTTCTTCCTTTAAAATACTAATTTTATGCTTATAATCATCTAATTTAGCTGAAGCAGTAAAGCCAACCTTTTGTAATGCTTTAAAACCTTATAAAAAGTTCTCATATATTTTTAAAAGATCACATATAAAGAAGCGTACCGATTTTGATCTGAGATTAGCCATGTAGCATATGTACCTTCATTCTATTCATTATTGCTTGCTTCCAAAAAAATTCTTTTTATCGACTGTTTTTGAGCTTTGACTAGATCTTCTCTTTCTTGCAATTGATCTAGGATGTTGTCATGATTAGTAGAACTCTATGCTTCGATACCACTTGTTAGTCGTTTTATATCAGATCAAAGATGGCCGACAGTAAATAATGTGAATGCAATGGAAAATAATATAATGGATCACACGGTCGATTTATACTAGTTCGGACCTCCCATCCTACATCCAGTTCTAAAGTTCCCCTTCAAAATTTCTACTAATCAAAGCACCCACACTTAGCCCAAAGGAAAAGGCTTACAACTTTGCCCGAGTAACAGAATGAGACTTCAACAACCAATGTAACAAAAAGTTACTTCTTGACCTAGTGTAACTTTTCACACAAATTGTCTCTTTTTAGTACAAGGACTCCTGTAACCAAACTAAACAATTGAGTAGAGGTTTAGAGGTTAAGGAATTTATACGACAGAATATAGGATGTGGAGATGAATCACACTAATCGATATTATCCGAATCACGTGAATCTTTTGAACATCTGGGTATTGCTAATGGATTTGAGAGTTTTAGGTGTGGAATTCAAAGCATAGAGGTATGTGTGGATTCAGGGATGATTCGGGGTATTTATAGCTATTGTAGGCATGGAAAAATAGGCTTACAACCTTTCAAAGATATCTTGGAATGAAGAGAAGCAACCGTATGTACAAAGAGACGTGAAGATACTTTTCGTGAACTGGTCGATTACTGTGCATTTAGTCGAATGGAGATGGAGTTCATTCGACTAACTCTTTGTAGAAAATAATCCCGAAAGCATATTCAAAATAAGTAGACTAAATAGGAGTTTAGTCAAGTGGTTTAGTCGACTAGGAGGTTAGTTCAGTCGACTGACTCCTTCATTTTTTGTTTGCTCCTTCACAATTGATCTCTTTTGTCTTTAATCGAGTGAATCTTGCATTCCAGTAAAATCGATGTATTCCTATAATATTATTATAAAGCAATGTATCCTCTTCGTATGTGCTTTTATTCTTATCTCTTCATTGATTGCATACTACATCTATAATATATTTGATGAAGATTGTTAATAGCATTGTTGTTTGGCTGTTATCATCAAAACACCATAGATATGGTTCTTTCATAATTTTCTTTCACAAAGAAGTCCATATGCCTTATAATTTGCATGTAGAACCTCCTAATTGTTTTAAGGGACATTTATTCTTTGTTATATATTTTTCTTTTTTAATTTCAGACTCTGATCTGATCTTGAATTGAGCTATAGGATTATAGTTTGAGAATTCTCTATTTAAGGACAAAGTCGAGGCAATGTTACTAGACATAGGATTAACATATATAAGTTAGCAAAGATTGTGAATTTATATGTATTGTAAGCATAGAATATTTTATTCTAGTAGTAATTTTGGGGCAGTAGTAGGACTAAATGGTTAATGGTCTAATCTAGGTATACTTGTGTTTCATTTTTATTTTTATTTGCATTTACGTTTTTTTGCATTATTTATATGTTTATACATGAAATACTATAAAATACCCTATTCATCCCTCTTTAGGGTATATTGAAAGATCCTAACACACTCTTTCTTTTGGCCCATTCCTAGACCGTCGTAACTTTTGTAGAATCTACAGCAATGGCCTACTCGAAAACAACATGATCCAAAAATTACACTTTTCTTCTCTAAAAGTGGCATTTTTTAAATTTCACCTTCAATTGGTGTATCCTCAAAACATCAAGCATGATAATAAAATATGTCTTTTTTCCTCTTAAGATTGAAAAAAGACTAAAATGTCATCAATGAGCACAAGCACAAACTTAAGTACCCGATCCCTGAAATTTTTTTTCGTGAGATCAATAAAGTATGCTGATGCATTTGTTAACCCAAATGGCATAACCAACCACTCATAAAATCCAAACAACATACGAAACACTCCAATTAATACACTCTATTTAGCCATTCTCAGTTGGTGCAACCCGGACGCTAAGTCCAACTGAGAAAACATTTTAACACTATGGAGCTAATCGAACAAGTCATCAACATGTGAGAGTGGATACTTGTTGTTCTTCATCGCCTTATTTAGCTCATAGTAGTCAACACACAACCTCAAAGATTCGTTTGCTTTAGTGTTGGATACTACTGGTGCACCCACTCAGATATACTCCTATGAATGAACTTTTCCTTAACGTATCATCATTTGCATCTCTAGTTCTCTCTGCTCTATGGGTGGCATACGCATCAATGCACAACTACCGTTCTAACATCCTTAACCAAATCTATATGGAACTCTCTCTCCAGGTGGTGATAATCTCGTCACCTCTTCAAATACCCTAGATATTCCCTAGCTATAGGAATCAATGAAAACTCATCATGTAGGATCTCTAGTGAGAATTGGAAGTTAACTATCCCTCATCATTTAGTAGGCATTCTAACTCTAATCTTCACCTATCATCTGTCCTTATCATCACCAATGGCCTCTCATGGTCCACCACGACTGTACTTCTTCAACTAATCCATCCTTAGAATAATATGGAACTCTATAAAACAATAGATCAAGCAATCACAAACAAAATTACATCCATTACTCGATAAGACTACATCACGACAACCACTACTCAAACTAGTCAAACCTCCTACAGGGTTTGACACAATCAAGGGTCTGTATAATAAGTCAGGTCACAGTCCCAATCTATCTATCAGGTCACTAGATATAAAGGTATGTGAAGCCTCGATATAAAAAACATGTATGGAAACATCATAAATGGAAAGCATATCTTGAATTATATGATAACCTACACCTACGGAAACACCAACCCAAAGTCTAAAATGATTTTCGGACTTGGGTTATGCCATGGAGTATGGCCTATTGGATTTTAAAACATTACAAAATACAATTACAAAGACAAATCTAAGACATTACACCTTTTGGATCTCACAACGAAAAGCAATAAAATATAAATGCAGAAAATAATCATCTTAGAAAAATATCTCAGAAACATGGTCTTAAAATATACGTAGCTAAAATCCAGAGTTTTTAAAAGGACAAGTCACAGTATAATGTCTTATAGATGCTAAGTACAATAGATAGTTACACAAAGAATAATAAAAACTAATAATCAACACCAACGCTTAGCACATTTCTCCACGCACTAAATGTGGACTGATCACTTGTTGCCATGTCTTCCTAGAGTCGGGAAAAGGGGAAGGAGTGGGTCAAACAAAAGTCCGGTGAATGAATTATATTACTAATAATCATATGCACCAAAATTTATAATCTACATGACCTAGGGTGTCCTAATTGTGTTTGTGAATTACTTAATAGGGCTAGTCACATTAACCTAAGGAATATGTTTTCAAATACATTTACACTCAAACATCTTGTGGATGTTTATACTTAGTGGTCGAAGGATGAATCGAGCAACTGATCAACAATGGATTGGACGACTGATCAACAATGGAATAAACTAATAATTTCTAGGAATTCTCCTAATAGAAGATCACACAAAATCTCACCATTAGAACTGCATTGCCCAAACAAAGATTACACATATTATACTTACACATTAAACGGATCCCATAATGCCGACTTGCATCAATATGACTTAGGGTCTACCTAAGCATCCATGTCCAATAACTCAATGGTAATACCACTTATTGCACTGTACTGGACATCCACCAATAATGTCACATCATAATTGTCATATGCATTGAGGAACCTCCCGTTAATGCTAGATTATGCACCGCACTAGGCATCCACCAACAATGTCGTTCGAGGAACCTCCTGTTAGTGTTGTGTGCCTAGCACACCCTTACGATAAAACTGCCTCATATCGACTATCAAATTCACAAAATAAATAACGTCCAAGCCTAATTGCATGCATACATGTTTATTTAAATCGTGCAATATTCAAAAAAGTCAAGGATCGGGGAACTAACTTTCCAAATTTATATAACATATGTACGAATACATACATACATACATACATACATACATACATACATACATATATATATATATGTTTATGTATGTATGTGTGTGTATCAACACCAGGGCTATAGGTCGAGGTTCAGTCAGTGCATGAAATATGATAACTGGCCGATCGCTTGCTACCATAACAGTCGATTGCAAAGGGTTTATACATACATAATCTCAGAATCATTGCAAAGTGGAGTAAAAAGGTGTATTCATATTAAATCTCATAATTAATTAAAAATGGAGTAAAAAGGTGTATTCATTTTAAATCTCAGATTTAATTCAAAATCAATTTCTTTATTTTAAACCCTAAAGTGGAATATGATATATAACATTATGATGAGGTGGCAAATAACCAGGTTGAAGTAGATATCCAAAGTTAACTACATAATACTGTCCAATGGAAGGTAAAGGAAGGGAAGGGAAGTTAAAGTTTCTATCATTTATAATTGAATTAAAAATTCTACTATCATACATAGTACCTTCCCAACCAGCCATAACATATATAAACTGTAAATTGAATGAGCATGCTGCTAAAATATTCTATGTAGCTTAAATTTTTCATCCTATATATAGAATAACTGGATCTGCAGTTAAGTGTGCCACTACATGTGTACTGTGTATAGCACCAAAACAGTTTCTAAAATATAGGTAGTACGATTTGAAGTTCTAATATGATTTGGAACAGTATTAAATTGAGGATCATCTGGCTTGATAATATCTGTAATAAGTAATTATACAACATTTAAAAGAGCATGAAAAAAAAACTAAAATTGTGCTACCTAGCCTTTGAAATCTTTTGCTCATTTGTCGATTTGAGAGCACGACAGTTATGGTGTATACGAATATGACAACCATTTCTCTGATATTAATTTATTATGTAACAGTCAAACCATAATTTTGCTGCTTATCGCATAACGAAAGAATACAAAGATATTTCATTAGAAATTTTCATCGACAAGATTCTTGATGCCCATTGTATATGTCGTCCATCCACAATAAACCAATTTAATCTGATGTGTGAATTCAGATCATCTTGCTCCTTCTTCTACATAGATACACCGATATAATGACCAAATCCTACTTCATAGTTGGAATCTATTGTCGAATTAGAATTGTTGGTATAGGAAGAAAGATGTAAGTAGAGAGGAGAAGAGATAACAATAGTGTGGTGAAGAAGATGAAAGGGGAGGAGGTTGGTTTATAGGGGTTTAGGTTGGTAATATGCTGATGCCAATGTATCAAATTCCAATGATTGGCAGCCAAAAAACTTTTATCTCAAATTAAATTCACATAATTCTCCGATCAGATAGAGATATAAATAAATCAAATTACTTGTAAACCATTATATTTTAGTAATCAACCTACTCACCTCTTATAATCTTTCTCCATTTTATTTTAATTGAATCACCTCCTCTTTGATTTGTTGATCCCTTCTTTTAGTTTGATTTTATCTTTAACTTTATTTATCTTCTCTTCTTAAATCATTGATTTTATTTTAAGTTTTGTTTTTATTTGTTTTTGAAGAGGTAGAGTGATTTGACGAGAAGCAGAGCTTTGGCTACACAGTAGAGTTTCATGCTAGAGAACAAAGGGATACATACATATTTATAAACGTGGGAAATAACTTCGACCGTTGGATTTAATATAATAAAATCTAGGCTGTTTGACCAAGGCTAATCCAAGCCGACAACGCTTGACCAGTCGATCGGTTTATTGAGGGCGGTCGACCGCTAGGTGTCGACTTGTTAATATTACCTAATTTAATATCAAGCTTTAATTATTTTTGTTTTCAATTCTTTAAACATTAATAACCTTTTCATTAGAATTTCGGTTACGAAATTTATATATAGAAGTTGTCCTGAAAATCACCACGAACACAATAGTGCAATTTTCATAGCCAAAATTTGAAGTTTATTCATATTTCATTTTTAACTTTATTTTAAATTGCTTAATTTCTTTTAATAAATTTTTGGTCAATTTCATGATTACGTTCTCCCCGTTAAAAAGGATTTTGTCCCTGAAATCTCTATGAATGGAAAATTGCAACTTGTATATTTGGAAACCAATATCACAACAATCAACTTAACCATCAGCCATTGGCAACCATTGTCCCTAGTGTAAATATCTAATGCAATATGTACATATAGGTATGGTATGAAAATAAACCTATGACTAATGCAAAAATTAGGCGGCCTCCTAATCTAGTCGACCTCTTAAAATGCCCGTGCTTATGCCAAGCATTCATCATGTATGCAACTCCGTATATTTGCGATTCTATATATATAAGGAACCATTCAATACACATGCAAAAACTATATGCATACAACTCAAATAAAACAAATGATGGTGTAAGTGTAGACTAACCTGAATATATTAGCCTATGTGTGCAAAGATTTACTCAATAAATACGCCACTGACAACCATCATCCAAAACATGTCCAAGTGACACATTCACAACTATTCTTAGCATCTAACATCCCGACCTATGGAGTACTCTAAACTAAAGATTAAGTTCATAAGCAGTTAAATATATTAACTAAAATGGAAACGTACCAGAAAAGAGTTCTAGATTGATAGCTTGGATCTCTACTCTGTCGTCTATGTATTATCCGCTGGATCATCTCCTTAGTTAACCTTAACTGGCTTAATAACTTTATTACAAAGTCACTTTGCACCATGCTCAATGACACGGGTGTGTAACCACCCTGCATTCTACGCCATAGTTATACGTAAATTTGATTAAAATAAATTTGTATGAACTATATATTTGATAATTTATGTTTTGAAAATAAGTTTTAGTTATTTAAATACTATTTAATAAAATATTTTGTTTAAATAATGGAATTAAACTAATAAACTCTTTTTGGATTATATTTTGAAATTGAATAAAATTGCCCAATTATAAAAGTATAATTTGTAGAGTAAAGTGTAACTTAAATTTAAACATTGAAATTTAATTACAAATAAATAAAAAAAATATTTAAATGAAATGAAAACTTAATTAATTAAAATCGAAACCCAAATTAAGGGCCAAGCCCATTAAACCCTCTTCTCTTTTAGAATGCTTCCTCCTTATCCAAATCAAATGAGCCATCCACTATTATCTGATTTTAGCCCAAATTCTAAAAATCAAAACAAATGCATCTAATGAAATAAGAAGAAGGGAAAATTGAGTATGGAGGTCGATGTCGATACGGGGAAGGAGATGCGTTCCTGATGGGTTGAGCAGGCTAAAGGATGGTTAAGCGATGTAGGAAGGCGCAAGTGTAACGTGATGAAGCTGCGACTTAGGGGTTGTCATGATCTTTGGTGAGGACGTTGTTGGGTCGCAAGATGAAGATGGAACGCATGTGCGTTTGTGGACCTAGTTATGGGTTGAAGGAGTTAGATGTGGGCATGGGAAGTTGGAGTTGCATGGCTGATGGTGGAGCGAGTGTAAATTTGTTAGCTGTCAAAGGAGGCAACACATGAGGCTGGTTCGTAGGGCAGCATTGTAGGTTGGTAAATGCTAGAATTGTCATGTTATTTTGGGTTAGAGAAAAGAAAGTCTCCACTAAGATTCAGTTTCTTACTCATCACTATATCTATTCCATTACCTGCTATATATATATATATATATATATATATATATATTTATCCTATATATTGGATGAGCTGATTGAGATTATTGATTAAATTGCCTGATAGATAATTATCCATATAATAACTAAATTGTTTGGTAACATTTGATTGATTGTTGTGATATTGGATTTGATTTTGATTTGCTGAGATTTGTGTATGTTGGATGGTCTGTAATGCAAAGAAGATACTGTCTGATTGCATTTTGATTTGTGTATTTTAGGGCAATGCAGACAAGAGCTAGCTTGGTCGAGTTAAATATATATAACTAACTAGATGTTTCATTGATTTTTATATTTTTAAAAGATTGTTGGGAGTTTTCAAAAATTATTTATGGATTCTAAATCTAGACTGAAGTTTGTTTTTAAATAAATAAACATGGTTGGTAAATAAAATTATTAATTGGAAGTTGTTTTGACATAAATGTTGTTTGAAAATGAAAATAGAGATTTTTCAATATATTGGAGTGTATGGAATTTTTTATAATTGTAAATAAGTAATTTTTAATAATATTTCCAAAGGGGAAATCTGTTGTAAATTGAATATTTAATAAAAAGGACTAAAAGAAAATTTAAATAAAAAACTATTTTAGATTTTTAAAATATATTCCCCTTTTTATATATTTATTAGTTTGAAATTAATTTATTTAATGATTTTGTATAATTTAAAGGTTTAATAATATTTCAAAAAAGGGTTTTTGAGTATACGAGTCTATTTTGAAAACTAAACAAATTTGAAATATTATTGAATGGTTTTAAGAGTATTATAATATGAACCCCTTGTTGATATATATTGGTGGTTTGTAGCTGGATTATTTAATATTATGAGAAATTCTATATGATATGAAGATTTGATTTGGTTTGATAAAAAGGATTCAAGAAATATTGTTGAAAGGGAATTTTTAAAATATACAACCTATTTGAAGATATATAAAATTGTGAAATATTTAAATGTATTTAAGAGTTTTTGAGTTATAATTTACTTTTTAAATAATTTGATTTTAAATGATTATTTTGGTTTTTATTGTGTTTACTTCTATATAATGAGGATATTGAATAAACGAATTAGTAATACCATTTGGGATGGGGCATTCGGCATTATTTTTCCCAGTTATTCTATTGATTTATATTATAGAATATTTGTCGTTTGATGAGTGTAGTTTACTAGTTTCTAGTAAATGATCAAGTAATATTGAGTGATATGGGATGCTCAAGTAATACTTTTTCAATTACTATTGGTGAGTAGATGTCACTTACATTCTGGAGACGGGTTAGGAAATTATGATATCGTTTAGCGGTGACTCCTTAGAGCTTAGCAGTCGAGACTTATATTAATCTCTCAGGGCTATAAGCTGGAGATATGCTGGGATTTACAGATTTATCCTCTTAGGACTAACTAGTCGAGTGTATTATTATTTACTCTTAGGATTAGTAGTCGAGGAATTAGTTTATTGTGATGCTCTTACTAGGACATGTGGGGTCGAGAGTACTTATTCTTATGCTCATAAGGACTTATCTCATCGAGAGTATATCTTGTTGCATCCTCTAAGGACTAACTAGTCGAGTATCATTATCTACTCTTAGGTCTAGTAGTCAAGGATTTGTTATGTTGACATGCTCTCACTAGGACTCATATAATCGAGAGCCGTTATTGTCCCTCTCATTAGAACTCCTAGATTCAAGAGTATAAGTTATCTCTCTCATTAGGACTTATATAGTTAAGAGTATTTGTTGGTAATCTACATCATAGGGTTCACACCACTATAGAGAGCGCATAAATTAGACCCACCATATAATCTAGTTACCGTCCTAACGATCTTGATTACGGGATCACGCGCTAGATCTGTGATATTATCTTGTTAAGTTTGTAGGCTAAGAGTTATTTCTCTCACTAGAGCCATTACCCGATGTTACTTAAGGACCAACAGTCTGTTACCAAGGGCAAGTAGGAATCGTGGCCATTACTCAGCGTAGTCGACAATGTTTATGACATGTGATTGATACAAGTGCCATGATTTTAGGGATAACTTAGGGACTGTAGGAAACATGCTATGGTCATTAGCATTTCCTAGAGCAGAGTTGTGGTACATCATCCTCCCATCCGGATGACTTAGGTAGATCCATTATATATAAGCTATTTGATATTGTCACCTCATTGGAGACGATGATCATATGACATTTTAGACTAGCTGCGTGTTAGTCTGTCATTTTAGTTAGCCTAACCCAAGAAAACTTCATGTTGTTTATCTGCGGCATTGTAGATAGACTGTGAGCTTATCTGTTATTTTCTCATAAGAGCATATGGCTAAGAGATCTTCTTTTATATGATAGTTGTTTCTATCTCGTAGGACCATTCAGTCGAGAGTTTTGCATCTCTAAGGACCGGGAGTCAAGATATATAGTTCTATACATTGAATATTTGATTGATTTTAATATTTATGCTTTTGAGTTTTCTTGATGTCTCCAAGGGCCTAACAGCAGAAGTTATCTCTTCCATTA
The DNA here is from genome assembly GCA_030765085.1 of Allium cepa. Taxonomy (NCBI): domain Eukaryota; kingdom Viridiplantae; phylum Streptophyta; class Magnoliopsida; order Asparagales; family Amaryllidaceae; genus Allium; species Allium cepa. Next base: position 345,788,026 of record CM060928.1, on the reverse strand, counting down.
GGGATGTAGGTCGAGAAAATTACTTGGATATTGCTTTCGATATTTTAAATGAATTGTTTTTATTTAGGATTTGTATTGCTAGCTATCTCCTAAGGCTAACAGTCAGAAGTCTATACTTCCATTAGGACTAGAAGGTGAGATGGTATTCTTGGATATTGATTTCTTTTGTATTGGTTTGGATTTCGTTCTATTTGGATTACATATTTCCTGTTTATCTTTTATGGCTTAGCAGTTAAAATTTATTACTTCCATTAGGGCTGTAAGCTAAGATTTGACGCATTGATTATTTACTTGAGATTGAGAGATGTAGTTAGCGATGCCATGAGCTAGCCTGACTATACTAGGTAATATCTCACTTATTATTGATTATTGGGTATTGATTATGACTTTTGGATATGTATGATTCACCTAATTAATTTTGATTCTGTGATCCCAAATTACTATGATTTTATGTGGGTGACGATACTTTTATACTGGGATCATGGTGTTCTACGTTATATGATATTTGTGGTTGTTTGAGATAGCTTTATTATATTTATACCTAGTATATACAGAGTTCTGTATGCTTATTGATCATGGATTTAAATATAGTTTGATCCACTTATTATTTATATAATACTCAGGTTGGTCTAAGACATTTTAGGTATAGGGACAATGAGACCATCATGTGTTATCCGAGCATAGAGGAGAATAGATATTTCGTATTGTAGATTGTCATTATGTATTGTATAGTCTCTTATGTGTATATCATTGTGATGTATATTGGACACATTTTGTATATTGTATATTATATATTATCATTGCAATGAATATGTGATCTTTGATATTTATTGTATATCGTGCATTGTTCTAACCTGAAGGCACATGTATTTGTTACTTTGTGCTGATACTGTGTATATTTTGTTATGGTTGTATTAGATGTTTAAATATTGTACTAGTATTAGCCCAAGGGAATATGCACGTGTGTATCCTATATCGCCTTATTCTTCTTATTATTCAACAGTTTTACTCTATCATACTCTCGAGTAATATAGATATAGATGTAGGGGCATTACAAGGTAGGTGTAAAACAAACAAGTAACTCCCTTGTCACAACTACTTCTTTTAACTGATCCGGCTCGATCATAGCTGCTGGATCATGTAAACACTTATATAAGCGTGACATATGAAAAACATTATGCACTCCCACTAATTTTTCAAGAAGCTCCACCCTATAAGCCAACTTTCCTAACTTTACTCATGATTAGAAAACGCCCAACAAACCTTGGCACTAACTTTCCCGAACTACCTAACCTCATGACATGTTTAATCGACGAGACCTTCACAAAAACCATGTCGCCCTCTATGAACTACAACTCTATGCATCTTCTATCAGCATATGATTTCTTCCTATCTTGCATGGTCTTCATTCTCCTACAGATCAAGTCTATTTTCTCCAAAGTCTCCTTTATCCTCTCTGGTCCTCGAATAATCCTATATTTGGTATCCTACCAATAAGGCGATGATCTAGAAGGCCTCCTTATAACGCCTCAAACGGTGATATCCCAATACTTGCTTGATAATTATATTTATAAGAAAACTCTACTTGTGGTAGGCGATCCTCCCAAGAGCCTCCAAAATCCAAAATATGCATTCGAAGCAAATCTATCAATACCCATTTCACCCTCTCCATCTGTCCATTTGTCTATGAGTGATAAGTGGTACTCAGTGCCTAAAGTCTCCTTAAGACTCCTCCAAAACTCGCCAGTAGAAAGTGGGTCTTAGTCACTAACAATATTATAAGGAACTCCACGTAACCGAACTATCTCCCTTATGTATAGAGTCGCCAAAGAGGCAGTAGTCGCTATACTCCTAACCATAATAAAGTTGGAACATTTGGTATGTCGATCAACTATTTCCCGTTTTACTTTTAGGTAGTCCATATATGAAATCTATAGAAACACTCTCCCACTTCCACTGTGGAATATCTAATGATCGCATCTATCTACTCAGATTTTTTACCCTGCCTTTACCCTTTGGCAAGTTATACACTTAGACACATAATCCACAACATTCCTCTTCATGCCAGGCCAATAGAAAACCCTCTTCATATCAAGATACATTTTGTCTCCATCAGGATGGATGGTCATCCTAGAACGATGGGACATAACTAGTACCATGCCAATCAAATCCATAAAGAGAGGAACACATAGTTAACAATCTCTCCGCAACCACCCTTTCGAGTCAATAGTATAATGCCTTAAATGACTCGAATGATCACATTAACCAAGCTTCTTAAAAATATCCAACATCTCCGCATCTTGTATCTGACTTGACCCAGCGTGGTCCATAAGCATAGGCTGCACATCCAAAGCTGCTAACAGTCCTAGAGTGATGTCTGACGAAGGTTGAAAATCGAATGTAGAAATAAACTCCAAGCCTTACATTCTAAGAACATAGGACTCAACATTGCATGATTCCTACTCAAAGCAATGGCTATAGCTTTGCCTTTTCCTAGAGTATAGGAGATACAAAAATCATATGATGTTAAGAACACCATCCATCTCTGTTGTCTTAAATTCAAATCCTTTGGAAGAACAAATACTTCGAAGACTTATGATCCATGAACAGCTTAAACCACTCTCCTAATAGATAATCTCTCCGACTTGAGTGGAACAATAATGGCACAAACTTGAGATCATAGTTAGGATAGTTTCTCTCGTGGACTTTTCAATTGTTAACTAGCATAGCTCACCACTCTCCCTTCCAGCATCAAAACCATGCCCAGTCCCATACCACAAGCATCAGTATATATCGTGAATGCCTTTGAACCAACGGGTAGTGCCAAAATAGGTGCACCGGTCAATGACTCCTTTAGCTTAATAAAAGAGTCCTCACACTTTGAGTCCTACGAGAAAACCAAATTCATCTTGGTTGAGCAAGTTAGAGGAGAAGCAACTTTAGAAAAGTCCTTAATGGACTTCCTATAATAGCCCGCCAACCAAGGAAACTTCTCACCTCTATGGAATTTTTTGGTACATCCAATCCTATACTGCAGCAAATTTGCTAGGTTCAACTGCCATCCCATGCTTAGAGACAACACATCCCAAAAACCGCACCTCCTTATGCCAAAAATAACATTTGGAAAACTTCACCTTCAACTTATGCCCACAAAGAGTATTGAACACTTCTTCTAAACGCAACATGTGCTCTTTCTTGCTTTTTAATTGGCCAACCATCGTCTACAAATACCAACATGAACTTATTAAGCAACCCTCTATAAATTTAGCTCATCGAGTCAAAAAATATGCAAGTGCATTGGTCAGTCCAAAGGGCAAGGCTAACCACTCATAAAGTCCGTCAGGTGTGCGAAAATTTGTTTTATGAATACTATCTTCAACTATACGCAACTAATGGAACCCTGTAGCCAAGTCAAGTTGAGAGAATACCTTCGCTCTAACTAACTGATCAAAGAGATCATCTACGCGGTGAAACATGTAGCGATTCTTCTTTATAAGTTTATTTAGCTCATGTTAATTGACGCAAAACCTCAGAGAGCCATCTTCCTTAGTAGCAAGGGAAACTAGTGCTCCTCACTCTTAAATACTCCTCCTAATGAAGCCTATCTTTGACAGCTCATTCACTTACTTAGCTTGCGTCTTTCTTTAGGAGCCATATGCCTCAAAGGTAAGGCAATGGTTCTAGCATTCTTCTCAAGGTAAATTCGAAATTTGATCTCCCCTTGGGGAGGAAGTCTAGTAACTTCAGAAATAGCATCTTGGTAGTCCTGAACTCCGGACATTGAAACAAACACATTGTGTGATAGGTCTAAAGAATATAGGTAACTCAATATAACCGAACTTCTGGTGTTGTAGTAAACCTTAAACTATGCCTACTACAAGCATCGAAATGAACGACCTTTCTATCACAATCTAGTACTGCCTCATACATGGTCATCCTGTCCATACCCAAAACCAAACCAAACCAAACCTGAAAAATCCCAAGATAAAAGCATCACAATCAAATTTGCCCCCTAAAATATACAACTTTAAACCCACATAAATCGTAGATAAATCAGTCGATCATCCAATAGGGTTTGATACAACTATTGGGTCAGTAACTATGCTAGTGGCTAAGTGCAACTCATTTATAAGTCTACTTGAAATAAAAGAGTGTGATGCCCCAGTGTCAAATAAGGCAATAATAGATAAATCAAATAAAATTAATACACCTTCAATTACAACCTTCTTCCCCTTGTCCACTACTAGAGGCACGCTCGAGCTAGGGATAATATCTAATGCATAAGCCGGAACCACCTGAGTAGAGGTCTTCAGTGTAGTTGGACACTTCCTCATTAGATGCCTGAATTTATTGCAGTTGTATTATTTGACCTTTGAGATAGCTACCATGCAATCCTTTACAACGTGCCCATTCCTACCGCATCTTCTACACTTCATTTCCTTGCTTCTTAATCTTTCCTTAGGTCTCCCTACACTTTTGCGCCAATTCTACTGGAATGTCTTTTCTTTAGACCTCTTGGGCTCACTCTTCATCTCTTCTTTGAAAATAGTATTCAATAAGGCCATTTCCACCAAACCCCTATAAGCTACTCTCATGGGAATGTGACTAAGGGCCAAACCTTGAAAGGTTGATTCAGCCCCTTTGCAAACTCCGTAGCTTTCTTGTAAGAGGTATTATCATATTTAGCCCAAATCTAGCCAAATCATTAAAATGATTTACATAGTCTTTCACTGCCATCTCCCCCTACTACAAATGTATGAACTTTGCCAGCTGTACTCCCTGCTCTGCTATGGAAGGAAATATTATCTCAAAACACCTTCTAAACTCTCCTTAAGTTATCTCTTCCTCATTGGTTTTTACCACTACCACGTCCCGCCAATTTAGAGCCTTTCCTTGTAAATGCCAAGAAGCAAGTTTCCTCATAATGGCATCACCAAGGCCTAGCATTTTGAAAATCCTCTCACAAGTACGAATTTATGCCTTCTTGTACACACAAGATTCGATCCCCACATATGGCGTCTAGACACACAAAGTCCTAACACAATGTAACCTCCCTCATTCTAAGGCTTGACACCAATCACTACAGATGTTATAGTCATCCATAATATTAATTTTCAGTGACAAAATGCGGTAATGTCAATGGTAATAATATCAGAAGTACAAGAATATGAAATATTACAAAACAGTTTCAAAATAACCTTTTTATTTCATTCCAAAAGTAGTATTTCATATTCATTACATATTGTCCAGGTTCAGATAAATATAATTATTAAAAAATACACCAAGAGTGACATATGAAGATCCTCCTTGGATGATCAGAGGTACTAAATAGATAGTTATAACATCTGTCATTACATGCAACATTCAATCATAGTGGAATAGATAAATTGTTAATCTCCTACATAGATAACTTTGCCTCCTGCACGTCTTCGAAAGCTTTGTTCACTAAACCTACTAATTTGAAAATGTTAACCCTTAATTTACTCAAATTTAATTTTGAGCACCTGAGAGTTTAAGGAGAAAACATAAACTTCGAGTTAGACAAAGAGCCTGATGTAAATAATAATAGATTATCTCAGTTTATTGGTATTAAGTGAGGCCACATCACATAGAGGAACAGGTTTTCCCTTCACTAATATCCTTTAAGAGAGTATCCTTGGCAAAACAAATTACTACAACCAAACTGGTTTTAGTAAACAATATACACAATAATATGCACGCACTCAACTTAAGTAATCAATGGATTATCTATTCCAACATCATAGTTTTATTAGACCGACTATAAACCTATGGATGACTCGGGCCTACAAGACTTAATAAATGTTCTAACTTACTATTAGAGGAAAACTGGACTATGTGTCCGTAACTACAACTTATAGGGTCAATTAATCCTAATGGTTTGGCAGGCACACCAATAACCTAATTCTACTCCGTACTCCTTTTTGTGCATAACCTTCTTTTAGTCTTACTCGTGACAAAGCCCTACGCACCGACTTATATTAGCTAGAGGCTACAAGCTAAAGTATAAGGCACGATCCTACACTAGTCTCATCTAGTTTTCTAATCTTTGAGTCATTCTTTTATGAAAATTTTAGGTTAACTACTCTATCCATATTTCCTTGAAAATGAATCTTTGTAAATGATTTAACCCTTAAAATCGTAATTAAAATATGGAAATTGTAAGCCTTTACTTATCAAAATATTTACCATCATATATGCCTTATATGAAACTACTTTGATGAGGTTCAAAGTCATTTGAGGTCATCACCTCTCAAAACAATATGCCATAAAGCCAAAACAATATAGAGCCTTTATATTGATAGAAGCGGCAAGGGTGTAGCCAAAGTGAGTCTTCGCCTTTCTTCAGAATAAGTTAAAACCCTTAAATTCTAAAACTCTAGGCCATAAGGCCGAAGACACTTCACACTTCTCATAGTCTAGAAATTGAAGAACTTATGCTGTATAACTTAAACATTTAAAATGATAGAGTCGAAGTCATTAATTTCGGCATCACCGCCTTAGAGAAAATAATGGCTTTATTAGCGTCGAATCACTAGGAGCAATGTCACTGCCCTCTCCGAAATAATCAAAAGGACTAAAGTCGGAGTCATAAAAAAGCTGCACTATATAATGCCGAAGATATAAGTAGCAGCATTATTCCTATAGGGTCGAAGGGGTTACTTTGAAAGAATTAGGTTCAGAAATATTATAAAAGCGTATTGGCATAACCAAGTGCAACATCAATCTCTTCTAAGTCCATGACGACGACTATACTGTACCTCTTCGCACTTTGACCAAGTCTGATCCATTCCACACCAAACTACACTTAGTGTCATATGTATCACACTGGCTCAACGACGGAGATCATAAGGGCGGAGAAATGGGCGTGGCATCATGACTTTCAGAGTGGCACAGCCGTAATTAAAGTGAAAATTGATTTATTTTCTTTAAAAGTAGTTTCTTTTCACCAAACCCCAATTATTCATTGAAATTCTATTAAATAACATATTCTTTGCCCAACATCTTTACAGAAAATTGCTAAGCAGCAGTTTTATCATTTCCAAAGTAATTAACAAACTCCATAATTTATAATAATACTTTAATAATTAATTAAGCATTTCTAGCTTAAATAAATCATATTAAATCATAAACACTTGGGAAAAATAACCAAAAATCCTAATAAATTCTCTTAATCATATCTTGTTCATATAAAATTTTTAGGGACAAACACATAATTTAATTATTTTTAATAATTAAAAGCTGAAATAAACCCTTTTCTAAACTTACAAATATCATAATAATTTCATACTTTCTTGGAAAATTATAAATTTAAAAATCCACTTCTAAAATAAAGTTCCTAACATCATACCAAAGTCTCAAGTGTTTTGAATTCATAAGATAGGTTTTCTAACTTAAACATATCAATTAATTTTATAATTAAATACTATAAAATCACCAATAATCATATAATTAATCAAATCTCTAAAACATGGCATAATACTTGCAAGGTTTACATCTGAAACCAGAATTATCACATAAAAACGTGAGATATATAGTTGTTATTCACCCTAAAAGGATTAAGAAGGTTTAGATTTGTATTTGGTTAAATTCCCTTAAGCTTTTTCTTAATTTCTCTAGCTTTTTCTTCCTCTTGAAATCCTAGCAATAGCCAACCTATACTTCTTTTGATTTGTGAAAGTGTAGAATGAATAAGTGAGAATGGTGTGTGGGTTTGTATAGAGATTGTAACCTTTTTCCTATTTTACACATAGCTTATTTTCTTCTTCTTGTTTAAGTTTAATTCTCTTCATTAATTCATTTGTTAAGGCACAACTCATACTGATTTTTCAAATCTCAATTTTCTTAAACCTTTACATCATTTTATTTAATTTACCCAATTATATGTTATAAAAAATGACACTAAAATTTGGGTTATAATACACAACTTAGCGAAATCAGCGATAAGTGGATTGGCAGTAACTGCACATGGCAGTTCCTAATTCGGGTTAAGTTTAGCTTGTCCTCTTACTTATAGATATCGGTGGAACCATATCGGGATGTTCATGCCTAGAATCTCAACCTCTTCACCTGAGCCACATCCGGAAAAATTAATTATTCTCTCTATCCGTGATTAGGAATATTAGCAACTTTCCCGCAGATAGTATTAAACAAGAGTAAGTAATTGTGTTTTTCATGTTAAATCTTTGGAAAAGTATACACTCATATACACATAGATACACACACACACACACACATGAAAACCCTTTGATTTTTTTTCAAAATATTCAAGTATGTTCTCTCAATACATACATAGTTTCTAAGGAATCTTAAACCTTGCTCTAATACCAGCTATAACAACCTACTCCTTTGGACATACCGACCCAAAGCCTAGAGTGACATTTACACATTTGATAGTAGCAGTTGTACACACATTTGATAGTGGCAGTTATTTGATAATAGATATAAATGATAATGTACAATATCAATTTTTTTGTTTTAAAAAAAGCATTAATGATGCACCTTTTCTTTGTGTATAGTAGGGAATGTATTGATGGTGATTATAAAGGAGTAAATTTAAATTGGAAAAGTTGAAGTACATATATATTTTAGCTTATAATGACACCAATGATAATGACTGATATCATTTTATTTTATAAAAGCAAACCGATACTACATAGTAGAAGTGTCGAACTTGTTACAAAAATTTCAAATTTTGGTGATTGTGGTGGTGTTAGGAGTAATGGCGAGGCTGGTGGTGTAGGTAATGGCAGCGGGTGGCGGTGCGAGGAGTGGTGGTTGGTAATTCTGACAGTCTACCCATATGACTAATTTTGGAAGAATGTTTGTCTATATGGCTAAAATATGGAGATTGTGTCCTTGAGGTTAGATAAATACAAATTTATGTCTTTTAAACTAATTACCAAATTATTTATATAAAATTTTAAAACATATTTTTCTTGATATAATGTTTAATAATTAAATTACGCAATTTATGTGAATTAAGTATATATGTTAAATTAATTTTAAATTAAATTTAAATTTAATTTAATTTTTTTCATCATGTCCTGAATACTAAGAACACATGCATAAAAAATATTTTTATTTTATAAACACATATATACAACCATCATAAATGCGACGATATGTCGATATGCTAGATTCATCACCAATCGATTTAAACAACATATGATGTGTTAATGATACTATCTTATAATTATAGATAAAATAACATACCTTAATGAAAGCCTGTAGAATACACATAGAAACAAAGATTGACTCCTTGAACTTGCTTCTGGTTCAGCAAGGTGCTTGCTCCTGAACTAATGACCACCACTTATCAAATACCCTTTTTTAATTTGATTTGTGCTTAGAAATGGAGAAGAGGATGATGATTATTTTCTACCAAAAATGAGGTAAATGGGGACTATAAAAAAAATGGTAAATGGGTATGGATCAAGATGCTTTTGTAAAGGAGAGATTAGAGAGATAAGTTACAATCAAAATCCATATTTCTCTCTTACCCATTCATTTCCTTTAATCCAATCAAACCCAACTTCTCTAGCTATCTTATGGTCGTTCCTTGCTAGTCTATTATGGCCGAAAATCCCCTTATCCATATAGGCTTCAAATCCAATTTTATTTTGTTAATCGTTATTTGGTTGTGACTATTATTTACACCAATTCTCCTCGTTAAAACAATATCACTTTTGACTTATAGAATTTAGTAATGGCCAAAATTCCAATATCATCCATTTTCAACCGTACTATCAAAACACAAAGTCCTTGGTTCAATAATAATAATTATTATTAATCAAAATGCTCTAGCTAGAGACTTTGGCTTTGAGTTAACTTTAGTTGACTGTGATACTAACCTTATATAACTAAGGAGACGGATCTTCTCTTGAATAGCCTTTCACTTTCAATGCTTCCACTCAACTCAACTATAGTCGTTTGATAGACGTTGTGACACAATTTAACTATAATCAAAGTGGAGCTTTTATATTGAAGATCGATAGTATTATCAAGTCAAGAGAACTATGTAATTTTATCACATTGATATTTTTTCGACCTTAGTTATATTAACCAACGAGAAACTATCGAGTGAGTCAATCCACAGTTATTCTATAACTACCAGTACATAATCCCTTAGTGCCTCCAGAAGTCACAAGTAATACATTGCCCAACATTTAGAGAGCATGACGTACTATAGTCTCAACGGATGTATCGATATCCAGTCTCAATACATCTTGACTAAGAATATCTAAAACAACATGTTTAAATTCATTGTGATAAAAGACTCATGGTCACAACACCTTGAAACAACCATCACAAAACATACCATTTATGGATTTTCTATTAAATATACTTTTAATTAAATTAATTAATTAATATAGCTTATTATAATAAGTATATAATAGAAAGAAAACACCTTTTATTTTGAAGAAGATTGGTTATCTAGTTAGATACATGTAACGAATTACATAATTTCCCTTAGGGCATAACCCTAACTCTATTATTCTTCCACTTGAACTTGGAACCAATTATAGAATCTCTGTCCTATCCCTTCAATCAGTTTGATAGGAACTGATCAACTTAGACCTTTTGTGAATGGATCTGCAATGCTGGTTTAATTATCTACTATGTAAATCAACTCTCTTCGATGTCGATATACTAATTTTATCATGTGGAACTATTCAAAGTATGTTTCTCTACTTCTAGTTAGCTCTTATTATTACATTGTTATCATGTAGCAATGATTGGTATTCTTAATACTTGGAATCTGCCCTGGTTCAGATATAAATTTGTGCATTTATACATATGCACCGCTTTTATTGTCGCACTATTCAAGGCGATGTACTTAGCCTTTTCATTGAATCAGCCACAACCTTTCGTTTGAAACATTTCCAACTTAAAGCTTCTTAATTATGGTTTTAATATAAATTTAATATCAACATATTATACTCGATAGCACTTATGAAGTTTGGGTCCGAACACTCTTTCATAAAGAATTCGTTGTTTTGTAAACAATTCTCTAGTATTTCACAAATACTCGAGAATATTCTAAACTACCATTTAGTGAACTTATACAAATTTGATATGTATTTCACGCATCAAACATAAGCAAATTATGATAATGTAAACAATACAACATTGATGACAATTCTTATTGTCAAAACATAGAGAATCCATCTTACATGTTCCATATTAAATATTTTAATAAGGTGTATATGCATATCGTTTGGGACATTCCCAATATCCTTTTATACTTATTACGAAAGATATAATTTATAAATCCAATATCGTATGTTAAACAACTAAATTATTACTATTTTTAACACAAGTACATTGTTAACAATCAATGATATGTTTGTTACTTATAGTTTGGATATATCAATGCACCTTTTAGTGATTCTTCCTTGTGGGTGCATGCTTCCTTTGTATTTTAACTAAAAACTAACTAAAAACTGTACTATTCGGTATTTCTATCAAAATACCCATTCAATTCCGATGCTTATAAAATGATACTTTCATATCATTTATTGATCATATTCAAAAATCCGCAAACTAAATATCGCTCTCACTGACTTCGAGACGCTTTGGTTATTATGTGTAAACAGTCTATTCTAAATCATTATTAGAATTTTCCATTTCAGCGTTATGTACCAAAAAATTAAGTAACCACAAAGCAATAATTTTATGAGTAAATCTGAACTACTTTGAGCACGTCGAACATTGCGCTGATTTCAACAATTGAAATTTATGAGATTACTCTTATTAAAGTTGCTCATTAAATTCCAACTACACTAGTCTTACTCTTAAAGACATAATTGCGGTCGATGGATCACATCCTTTGGGTATGACTAGAAAAATAATATTTTGATAAAGTACTTGGAATCCTTTTAGATTTTAGCATCATACCATATCATAGAGTTAATACTCTTAACAATTTAATTGACAACTGGGGATTATCTATTTTCGATATTGATACGAAACTCATAGCCTCTCTTCGAAGAGCAAGAATATTGATTAGACATCATAACACATTGTGTTCATGCAGATTTGGTTAATTTCATCCGTCGTAATCAGATTCATCTTTCGATCATATCCAAATCCATTTTACTGCCGATAATTTCTCAAAGAAATTCTTTCGCTACAAAATTGGTATTTTAAAATAGTAGTTGTTTCTAAGTGTAATAGAATAGGTATTAATAAACACTATATGAATTGCCTTATCTATGAAACTGGTTTGGTTTTGTTTACAAAACTTATGTTCAAAACATAAATCGGCCATCCAATGATAGTCCTTCTCAATCGCCTATTGGCGTGATTCATACAAGATGTCTCACAAACAATTATTACATACAGTTGAAATTTCAACTCGCACAACCTACCAACTCCTTGGCCTAAGATGTGTCCTGCATCCAAATAAAAGTTTATCTTGTATGATTTTGTAAATTATTATTTAGATAATATTAATTTTAACCTAGTATACCGCTCTTAAATATATGACCTTATAAAAAGAGTTAACTCAACTTCACTTACAATTAGTCGTACTTCGTTTAACAAAGTTTGATTACTTCTTATTGATATATTATTATGTATCTAAGGGAGGAGTGACTTTTGAGGTTGAATCTTTATTCATTTTTAGGTAAGTTTGGATCTTTCTAATATATTCTTTTATTCGATCAAATTGAATAATTTTATTTTTATTGCATGCTATTTTATTTACTACCATTTATACTCTATGAGCTTATCATAGACATACACATGTGTATCAAAAATACATGTCCATCTCGGTGATAATTCATCGGTAAATATACTGAAATATGTGGAAATGTTTTAGTATTAATAAACTTGTAATTGAATACATCAATATGTATTAATCTGAAGAGGTCATTAACTCTTATGACGATCCTATTTAATAGGTGCATTTTCCATAGTTATCTAAGATACAGTTCTCTGGTACTGATTCATAATCATATAATCAAATAATTATTTCTCAGAACTATGGCTTAATCTATAAGCCTAAAATAATTGCAAATAACTTCAGATGCTTTTGTATTTTCCAATGCATTACAAATACCAATATTACATTTTTATTTTATAATGAATATTCATAATATTCATATTGAAATAAAACTATGTTTACTTCTCAATCAGCACTAAAAAATAGTTTATTCTATAAATAATGTTTGGTATGTTTTACGAAAACAATTCTCATAGCTTGATGTGACTAATAAGTACTATATGACATGCTCCCACCATTTTTTCCAGTATTATTATGGCATATGAAATACAAAGCTCCATTTAACCATTTAATATATGCTATTTATTTCATTTACTGCAATAGATTTACATTCGAGAGTTTCGGTTCAAGTATCTACATTCAAGTAAATAAATATCATAGAATACAATTTTCTATACGAAATCACTTTGAAATAGAAATCATATTTTTCATTCCATGTTAAGCATCTATTATTATTTTACAATTCTCGTTTCTGGATTACTTTAGAGGTAGAAGTGATGATTCACTCTCTTTATCCTAACTGTGCCTTAGGTTACATCCACTCTTATACATTCGATTTCATTTCCAAATAGTCAAACCATTCAAAGAAAATCTGAACTCTTTACAAAAATGCATTTTGTCATCCCTAACTTTTAAGGACACAAAATAAATTATACTTTATGTAAACTGATCAAACTGGAATCTTAGTGATCGAATTCTTAGATTATCTTGTAGCCTTTAGTTTAGTATTACATTTAACGTAGCATGAACATTATTATAATCAATCATATTAAATACACAATCTCATGCTATAGTTTACTTGCTTATTTCAACGAACTAATTTCATCGATGTTTTTTACATTATGAATTACAACCGTTTACCATATAACATTTATATGTCATCATATATGAATCAAATATTCGTATTCTTATATTACTTTTAGAGTTTCAAACTCAGTGAAGACAATACAGAATCTCATGCAAGTAAACTCGTAAGTGACCAAGTTATAAATGTATTTAGTGGTTGTACAATTAGGCGCTTGTATGGATAAACATGCAAAAATTTAGTAATAAGTATATTTTAACATTTCTTTATCAATATTTAATTCAGGTCCCTTATATATTTTAATTAATAAACATTTTATAATTTATATTTAGTGACAACTTTATTGAAGCCCATCCTATTAAAAAGTTACCTCCTAAACTCTCAATCTAGAACAGTAACACAATTTAGATTTTTGGATAAACAAAATATCAAGATGTAGAGAATAAATAGCTTTTTTAATTTAAGAACACTTGTCTGGGCACCCTAGACCTCTAATAATCCACGTCAATTTTTTATAGGAAATCAAAAGCTCTCTTTTGTTTAAGGTTCTTAATAATAGAAATGACATACAACAATAAATCCATATGGAAATTACTAGCAACGGTAATAAAAGAGAAGGAGTTAAGGGTACACAAAACATTAGGGATGAAGGCACTACCTTCAAATAGATAACCACCACTATGAGTCATCAGATAGACCATTTCTTCTGATAGTCGATACTGGATTGGCTGATGAAGGAGCCTGCACTTGAACTGGAGGAGCAGTTGGAAGCGGAGTGTTGAATAGTGTCCATCGTCTGCACATTATTATGAGGAGCCCTTGGTTTGAGGTTCATTTGGTAATCGAGATCCATATCCTGATTTGAATAGTAGCTCCTATCCTCAGAAGTTATTGGAGGAGAGTCTGTAGGTAGTGGAGGCAGGGCCGGTCCTACGATATTTTTGGCCATGGACAAAACTTAAATTTGGGCTCTTTCATGTGATTGCAACTAATACCTTCAAATGATAATAATCACATAAATAATACTCAAAGAGATATTTTTTTCAAAAACTAATTAATTTTTCATTACATCCCAAAAAGTATCAAACTTACAACTTCTTAATCATTAGAAATACAAATGGTAAATCCAACAATAACATCATTTGAAAATTTCTCTTAATGCATTTTTTGAAGCAAAATCTTTGATTATATCGTCTTCTTCAATATTTTCCAGCATATCTTTTTTGATGCATAGAATTTCTAGCCCATTCAACCTATCTTGAGACATAGAAGTTCGCAAATATGATTTTAACAATTTCAATTTAGAAAAGCTTCTTTCAGCATATGCCACGGTCACGGGGATAGTCAATAATATTCTATAAGCAATCATCACATTCGGAAACATGTCTATTTCTCTCACAAACTCAATCATTCTTGTCGAAGTCCATGACTTGTTCATTTAATATGATTCCTTTGGCAACATAACTTGTAATACCTATAATTCAGAATATAAATTTTTTCCATTCACATCAGAAGTATCATCTTTTTTTAAAGATTCACACAAGCAATTAGTAATTCTTGATCATCCAAATTAACTAATTTTTGAGCATCAAATAAGAAACCAAATATAGACTCAAAGAGTTTCATTTGTTCAAAACTGGTCCTTAATTGGGAGAGTGCAATATCAACTATGTAGATAAAATAGTCAATCTTAAATGATTCTTGTGCAGATAATTGTTCTCTATGATTATCAAATGGTTCATCAAAATGTTTTTTTCTTCGAATTCGTCGTTTTGTATGAAACGTCGACTCAATCTCCATATCTATTGCTATTTGTTTTGCTTCTTCAATTGCTAGATTAAATCCATTTTCTCTATATTTTTCGAAAAGAAACAAGCCCTTCCAATCGTTTAACTGCAATATCAAGACGCATATCATTCTTTTACTTACTACATTTATTTTATTTAGAACATCATGCCAAATTACCAAAGATAATATGAATTCAAAACTTGAAAGCTCACATGTAGCTAAAAGTTTCAGCATCTCTACTAAGCTTTGCATCTTCTGTAATTTCTGCTAATTTGAATAAAGCTTCTCTAATTTCAGAAAGTTGCGATTTTATTGCTTTAATACTTTCAATATGACTCTCCCATCGTGTGTTTGACAATGATTTTAAAGTTAAGCCCTTTATATGATCAAGTAAAACATGCCACCGTTTTGTTGAGTTAGAAAAAGCTAAATATATGCATTGACATGCTCCAAAAAATGATTCCGCTTTATGAGAACAATTTGCCATATTGCATAATATTAATTAAGAGAGTGAGAACCACATGGCATGTAAAATGATCTTAGATTTATCTCAAGCAATCTTATTTGTACTCCTTGATGTCGTCCACTCATATTAGATCCATTATCGTATCCTTGCCCCCTCACATCATCAATGTTAAATCCAAGATTTTTTAATGCAATTTGTAATTCATTGAAAAAAGCTAGTCCAGTTGTACCCACAACATTAATAAACTCCAAAAAAAATTCTTTTATTTTTATTGGAGAACATGACACATAAACACATCTTATTATCAAAGTCATTTGTTCTTTGTGACTTGAATCAGGAGTACAATCAAGAACAACAGAAAAATATTTTTCCTCTTTAATTTTGTTAATTATTGCATTTCTAACTTTGGACGCTAGAATGGCAATCAACTCATTTTGGATTTTATGGCTGAGATAGTGATAATGGATTTCTTTATTTCAAATAAGTTGAAAATGATGTTGCATTACTGGTCAAATTCTAAAATCATTTGGATAAGACCCAAAAAATTACCTTTAGCATCGTCATCAATTGTTTCATTTGTTCCATTTGTTCCACAAAAAGCCAAATTATTTATTGCAAGACATTTTACAACAGCAATAATTCGAAGCATTACATTTTTCCAATGTAGTGTGTTGTTCCTAATTTGCATTTGCAATTCTTTGTCTATAGTTTGATTTTTCTTCAATCCAAGTCTTAGCATTTTCAATGATTTCAAGTTCTGAAGGTGTTCGATGCTATTTTCATGTTGTTCAAGTGTTTTGCTAAGATGTTTCCAATCTTTAACTCCTTCACTTGCTAATTAACTTTTTAATGGTTTTGTTCTGAATAATTTACAGCAAAAGCAAAAAACTTTATCTAAATCTTTTGAATACACCAACCATTCTCTATCACGGGTTTCTCCTTTTGGTAGATTTTGAATACAATAATTTGGAGAAAATCTTCGAGAGCATTCATCTTTTGGAAAATTAATATTAGTTTCCCGTTTAGGTCCATTTTCAATAAGTAAATTTCTAAGTTTTCCTTGAAGATTATCCCATATTCTAGGATCATAAATGTTTAAATCCAAATCACTTTTCAAATGCTTAGAATTATTGACGATATGCTCATTTGCTTGAAAATTGTTAATATCATTGTCATCTAATTTTTCAACATTTTTTTCATTTTTTTCATTTACTTCTTGATTTTCATTTCTCTCATCCTCTTTCAACTCTTCAATATCATTTTGTATCTCAAATCGATTTAATAATTCATCAACATTTTCATTTTCCACAATATCAATTTGTTGTTCGGATTCAACTGATGAATTAGATTGTTTGTTAAAATATTTATTTAACGAACCTTGTAAACTTTGAGTCATAAGTTCTTGTCTTTGTCGTTTTTTCTTTTTTGAGATCCAGATAATTGTTTCATGATTGTTCTAAACTAAGCTTTAACAATAGTAAAAAATAATAATGAGAACAAAAATCAAAACAATACAACCTGATTCATGCGCTGCAGTCCATTCACCAAACAATCATATCTCGATTCTCATCTTTCTTCTATCCAAATTCCAGCTAACGGGTAACCTAAAAAACTAAAATATAAAAAAAGTAACTAGTTTAATTCCATTTCCAAAATTGAATTCTGTACATATTTTTTTAATTCCAGAATTGAATTCTACACAAAAAAAGTAACTAGTTTAACTCACCAAACAATCATATCTTGATTCTCATCTTTCTTCTATCCAAATTTCAGAATTGAATTCTGTACATATTCTTTTAAGTTGGTAAAACTGACTAAAAATATGTCATGTCAGTGCGCTAGTTTAATTAAATTTTGAAAGCTCGCATGTATTTAGAAGTATTGAAAAAAATTGAATTCTGAAATTAGATTTAGAAGTATACCTTGCTGTTGAATCTGAAATCCCAAAGCAAACGAAATTCGGATCGGATTTGAATCTAGAAGCAAACAAAAATGGGCAGATAAGCTTAGAGTTAGAAACGGAAATAAAATCTGAATTAATAAGAGAAATTGAATTGGTGAAGAACGTTAGCTTCATTGAAAATTGAAAAGACCGCTTCGGCTTCTGATGTAAATGCGTTGGCTTATGTTCTTCTGCTGGCTGCTGCCGTTCTGCGTGGTTTGAGATTTGAGAGGCTTAATTGGATTTAGGGTTACTCAGCAGCTCTAAGTATATAAATAATATACTGGGCTTAGAAAATAAACGTGCCCCCTTGGAAATTGGGCCCTGAGCTGTCGCCCAGGCTGCCCAGTCCAAGGGCCGGCACTGAGTGGAGGCACCATGCTAAGATAACAGGTAGGTCGGCAGGATTTTCCTATCAGTCATCATCATCATCTAAGGAAGATATGACCATAATATTTTTACCAACAACCATTTGTTCTCTCTTGATGTGGATCGAGGCCTCTAACATAACATCATCTGGAAAGCTCAAAAGGGGTAAAGGCTTATTTGACCAAGTATGGTGCCCTTCATAATTAAATAGATACATGGGCTTTCGGCCAAAACTTGAGAGATTTAGCTTCACCAAGAATGATATATTCAGGATCGATTGGCAGATGATGGTCGATCAAGTGTTCAAAGCCGAGTCAAACGCTGCGACCGAAGGCATGAGTGTGATGATTGAGCTATGAATGGATGACATTTTGTCTAATCTAATCTTTAAAAAGTGGATATGTGATCTACAGAGGTCCAAGCACAATGATCGATGATAAGAAAGCCTCTGATGGGGAGAAGTATGGATCTCATCTGTATGCTACCCCATAAAAAAGTGGCAGCCTTGAAATGCGGATCTAGAATGCTTTGAAGAACTTGAGTTTGAAAATCTCTCGCTTTAGAGACCATTGTTGAGCAAACATAGTCCCATTGTCCTTGTGAAAAAGTCTCCCTGAAAAGCGACTCCCAGAAGCTGATGGTCTTGGAAGCGTACCATGAAAGAGTGGTTGCTATAGAGAGTAATTTGCCAACCTGCTCTCCTGAAGTAGAATTCCAGGCAATGATGTAGGTCCTCCATACACCAGAGACCACTAATGATCGAGAAAATGATTTGCATTTGCGCGTCAAGGAGTTCAACTTTATTTACATGCATGGCTTCAACATATGAATCTATAAGCGTGATGGCCTACACCTCTAAACACACCAAAACAAAGCCTAGAGTGACCTTTGGACTTTCATTGTGCTAAAAGTATAGGCTTTTTTTTAAAAACGTTACAAGTTACAGTTGCAAAGATAAAATCTAAGACATTCTACACTTTCAAGTCTCACGGCGAAAGACAATAAAATGTAAATACAGAAAATAATCATCTATGAATAATATCTAAAAACACCGTCCTAAAATATATGTAGCTAAAAACACAAAGTTTCCAAAATGTCGGTATAAAATCGCAATATAAAGTCTGATAAATGCTAAATACAGTAGATAATTACATGGAGAATAATATAGAACAATATACAATGCCAACTTCAAGCTCACTTCTCCATGTACTAAATTTGGCAATTCACTTGCTGCCTTGTCCTTTTATGGTGGGGGAAAAGGAATGGAGTGGGTTAAAAACAAAAGTATGGTGAATGAATTGCATTACTAATATATAGTGATCACATCAATAGACTTTATTTATAATTTAGTGACCTAGGGTGTCCTACTTTGTTTGTGAATCACTTACTAAGGTTGGTCACGTTGACCTAAGGGATATGGTTTAAAATACACCTATATCCAAACATCTTGCGGAGGTTTATACTTAAGGGTCGAACAATGAATGTAATAACTAATCAATAACAGATTGGTTAATCAACAATGTCGAATAAATAATCTCTAGTGCCACTCCTAAATATACACTTTACTTGTAAATTTCAATCAGAAAACTTTTATCTCAAATTTGAATTATATATTTCTCAAATCAAGCAAAGTTACGAATGAATCCAATTATTTGCAAACCATCATATTTTGATAATCAGCCCACTCACCTGCTTTAAGCTTTCTCCCTCTTATTCCGACTTGAATCCCTTTTCTCTGAATTGTTGATCCCTTCTTTTAATATAATTTTACCTCCAATTTTGTTTTTCTTATCTTCTTCTTAAATCATTGATTTTATCTTAAATTTTGTACTTATTTTGTTTTTGAGGAGACAAAGTGGTTTGAGGAAAAGTAGAGTTTTGGCTACGCAATAGGGTTTCAGGCTAAAGAACGAAGTGAGAAGTCCAATTTATACATGTAGGATACAATCTAGACCATTAGATTAAATATAATAAAATCTAGGCCATTAGGCCTAGGCTAACTGTAGCCAGCAGTGCTCGACTGGTCGGTCGATTTATTGGGGTAGGTGACTGCTAGGTGTTGATCGATCCGAACAACGTTGTATATCGGTTAATATTACCTAATTTAACGTTAACCTTCGTTTTATATACTTTTAATCATTTTCATTTTCAATTATTTAAATGTTAATAATTTTTTCATTTTACTTCGATTACAAAAGTTTATTTATGAAAATTGTCCAAAAAACTACCACGAACACTACGGTGCATGTTTTCATAGTCAAATTCTGACATTTGTTCAAATTTCATTTTTAATTTTATTTTAAATCGGTTAATTTCTTTTAATAAATTTTCAATCAATTCTACATCATGTTACAATAAGGGACGGAGAGTTTAAGAGTTGCTTATGGTATTGAATTCGTTGGCTAACTTGGGATTGGGGGAAGGTAAGGCAGTGAGAGACTGGGAGACATGACATGTGGTATCTACTTTTTGCAAATACAAAGGGACGATGCACGTAAGACCGCAGAGTGTTATCACTTCCGTCCCCTCGCAATTAATGCACCTGGCTCAAAAGTGGCCATATTACCCACATCTGAAGCACAACACAGTGTTCCTACAATCTCATATCAAATGTTCTCCAAGTGCACATCTGAAACATTTTTTATTTGTCTTCATTTTAGCTATGTAGGCATACACACATCCGCTCTTTGAGGACATGATTGTTATGTCAGAATTTGAAATAAACTGAAATCAAGTAGACTTCAAAGAGGAATGAGCTCTAGCTCTGATGGACCGCACAATCGCCACAAGTTTAGGGTCCCTTATGACATCAACAAAATAGCATGAAACTAGTTGAGATGAGGCACAACCCAATCGATCAATAGAGGTTCAATGCACATAGGATCAAGAGGGTTATCAATGACTTTGCACGGCCTACTGATGATCATGCAACAAAAATTGCTAGAAATCCATGGAAAAACATGCCCAACCGGATTCGAAGCATATGGCCTAGTTGGAAGAGGAGGTAGAGAGTTTTGAGGTGGAGAAGATAAAAGGAGAAAGCCATTAAAATCTACACAAATGAAGTTCTATTTATATTTAATTTAAAAAATACAGTTGAATATTTATCTTAAAATTACTTAAGGTAAATTAAATTAAATTTTAAAATTTATTAGAATATTTAATTAAAATGTTTAAATAAATAAATAATTTATTTGATAAATATTTAATTAAATGTTATATATATACATACATATAAAGTACAAAGATCTTAGTTAAATATTCTTCTTGAGTAGCCCAAGATGAATAAAATAAATTTTCTAAAATTTTGAATAAAATTTGATTAAATTAAGATCTAAAATTTAATTATAAAGATACATATAAATATTATGTAAGTTGATTAAATCATAATAGTTGCAAACAAATTGAACTTATATAATAATATGTATGATTAAAACATAAGTGGAACTGAAATAAACCCAAAATATGTTTTTAGAATAAATACATATGTATGGCACGTATATCATGATTTTAAATGTGTATCACACATGAATCACGTGGGTATTTCATAAGAAACACATTATTCCTTAAATCGTTATCAATCAAAATATTCAAAGATTATAAAATTTTAATACAGCTACCCTCTATCATTTGTATATCGATAGATTACTTGCATACGCACTAGTTGTTGAGCAATCTCAAGCTAGAACTATTATGTGTAGTACTATTTATATATTTCCTAGGCGAGGTAAGGTATGTGCATGTAGTTTAGAAAACTCAAGGTACATGCATTATACTTAGGTCATCAAAAAATGATGGGTAAGAGCGAATAATCTTTCTCGATTTATTGAGCATACTCAAGGCAAGGGTCAAGATCAAGGCAAAGACTACGATTAGGAGTTGTATATTATACAAGCGATAAAGAGTTATCCATCGCTTGTAGGCATATGATTTGTTTAGAAAACTCAAGGTCAGGAATCCCAATGAAAGGGAATCCTAACACTCACTAGAGAAATCGAAGGATTTCTATATTTTCCCTAATATTTTTTGAATATAAAAATCTAGTGGGAGCTTTAATAAAAAAAGAGATGATTACAATTAACCTTTCTTTTAGTGTAAGAACGTTTGCTATGTAACTCTACTAATCTACTTCAATAAAATTTGCAACATAATGACCAACCTAAGATTATTTTCTAAAAATGATAAGCTTACCGGAACTAATTGCACCGATTAGCTAAGATTTATCAAAATAGCACTTATGCGCTAAAGATTATGGTCTATTATAAATGAACCTTTAAAAATAAACTCGCCAAAGGTGTGGATCCAAAAATGCTAAAGGCTTAAACACTTGGGTAGCTGATTGTGGAAAAGCCCAAACCAACATGTTGTCTACTTAGACAAACCATTGCAAAGATGACATAAAAACACGACTGTCCACAATGTCTCCGATAACCTCAATGCTTTGTTTGGGGAGCGATCGCATTCCACATGGTATGAGATTGCTAAGAAATTATTCAATATGAAAGTGAGTAAGGGAACTCATGTAGATGACTATGTCATAGCGATGAAGGGTTCTAATGATAGACTATATAAGTTTGATACTAAGATAGTTGAAGAATTGCAAGTAGATTTGACCTAGACTCGTTGACTCTACAACTTGAGCTATTTATATTGAACTTCAATATGAACCAAATGGGTGTGAACCATATGGAGCTACTCAATATACTGAGGTTAATAAAGGGCCATTCAAGGATTAAGGTAGAATGTTTGTCGTGAAAGCGAATGCGTCATCTTTGAAAGTCACGAAGAAGAGAAAGCAAGATTAGAAAGGAAAGAAGTGTGCTGCTAATGACAAGGATAGTGTCGCCATCATCATAAGAAGGGGCATTGGAGATGGAATTACCTAGAATATTTAAAGATGATAAAACTGAAAAGAATTAACTGGATTTCTCAACTCTTATAGGTATGTCTATGAGTCAAAATTAGTTTTAAATCAACAAAAGCTCTTGGGTTTTAAATACTGAATCTGGAACTCATATCTATACAAGGACTTAGGAGCAGACGACTGGTGACAAATGAGGAAATGAGCCTTTTAGTCGCAAATGGATCAACTATAGATGCAATCATTGAAGAATATCATATACATTTTCCCAATAGATTTATTTTTATTTTGAACAATTGTTAGTATACATGAAACATTATTTGTAGTGCAATATCTGTGTTTAGATTTACTAATATTTGATATGATTTCATTGTAATGATGATGTTATGAACATTTTATTTAGTGGAAATAATATATGCAATGGTGTTTTGGATAATGGCATTTACATACTTAACTTTAATAATGTATGTGTTGTCAATAATCCTTCTGCTGTTAATATCAAAGGCTATTAATATCAAAGATAGTCAATTATGGCACTATAAGCTTGGTCATATAAGTTAGAAAAGACTATATAAACCAAAAATTGAAGGTTTTCTTATGACCTTTGATTAAGAATCATTTGAAACTTGTGAGTTATGTCTCCAAGGAAAAATGACTAAGCATCCCTTCAACGAGAGCAACGAAAGAGTTGACAAACTCTTACATCTTTTACATGCTGATGTATGGGGTATAATTCCTACAAGGACTAAGGATCATTAACTTATTTAGCAATCTTTACTGATGATTTCTCAGGACTAATATACATATATCTTATGAAGAACAAATCTAATGTTTATGAGAAATTTTAGGAGTACAAGAACGAAGTTGAAGATTATACAAATAATAAAATTAAAACACTTTGATCCGATTAAGAATGTGAGTATGTTGAACAAGAAATTCAGTGGCACTTAATTCTTTTGAAATGGTTTCAATGGTACTTAAATGATAATAGGAATATCTCTTATGTCACTCCACCCTGTACTCCAAAAATAATGGTGTTTCGAAGAGAAGTAATTGAACCCTATTAGATACGGTTCAATCTATGATGAGTGGGGTTGAGCTACCTCTTTCCTATTAGGGATGGGCATTAGAATCCACAGTGCATATGTTTTGATGTCTACCAAATCTATACCTAATATACCCTATGAGATATAGTACGCTAGGAAATCTCCTCAAGTATTAGAAGGTGTGGAGTGGCCCAACCTACGTTAAGAACATTAGCCCTAATAAGCTTGGGGAAAGATCAGCGTTGTGCAAGTTTATAGGACATTCTAAAGTTTCTATAAGATATATTTTCTATAGCATGAAGGAACAAAAGGTTACTGTTCCTTAATACATGCTCTTCATAGAGATGGAATTAGTCAAAATTAATTAATAGCGAGGTCATTGATTTGGATGAAATTGAGAAATTAATAGAACTGAACTAGTAGAAAATTCAAATTCATCAATATTAAAAGATCCAGAGAGATACTCTGGATTTCTAGTAGATGATAAGAAAGATATTGTGACCTAGAAGATGACACCTCCATCACATTCAGACAAGCACTGCAGAGTAAAGATTCTACACTATAGCTTGACGCTATGAAATCCAAAATGGATTCCATCTACACAAACAAAGTGTGCGCTTTAAACGATATATCTAACGGGGTAAACACATTGGCTGCAAATGGTTCTTTAAGAAGAAACAGAATGCAGATGGTAAGGTAAAACCTATAAAATAAGGCTAATCATGAATAATTTCCATCGAGTTCGAGGAGTTGACGATGACTGCAAAATATGGACGATGTACACGAAAATAGCATTTCTAAATGGTGATTTGGAAAAGATAGTTTACATGTCGCAGCCTAAGGTTTCTAGGTCAGTGAGAGTAAGATAAAGGTTTGTAAGTTGTTAAGACAATATATGGTCTTACACTAGCTTCAAGGAGTTGGAGTAAGTGTTTTGATAAAGTGATTAGACGGTTTTATTTTTATTAGAACACATATTAAGCATATGTATACCCAAAAGAAAAAGGAAGTTATACAGTGTTCATTATCCTATATACCAAACAATTTCTCCTGATTGGCAATGACGTTTTGTTATTGTAATCTGACAAGCTTGGATGTCTAAGAACTTCTCCATAAAGGATTGGGAAAAAGCGATTTATATGCTTTGTATAAGGATCTATAAAGATAGATCCAAGTGATTGCTAGGATTATCCCAATTCTTCTACATAGTTGTATCAAACCCTATCGAGATTCCCTAGAATCTAAATTTAAAACATGATTCAATTATTTTAGTTAATCAATTGAATGAATTAGGGAAAGTGTAAATTATCGTGTTCCCAATTAAAATGGATTTGGAATTTAATAAATTGGGAATTTAATGAATTTCTTTTTATGATATTTGATTATATAAGAATTATTTTGAGAAAATGAATAAATAAACTGTGTGGAAAAAATTTCATCATTGAAAAATGATTTCTAAATTAATAGTTCATTTTACAAAAATTTAAAGAATAACTTTTCATTTCGAAAGTTGTAATTAATTTTCATAAAATATCGCAATATGATAAAAGTGAGATTTTGATATGTTATTCATATGGATATTTTAGAAATAAATATTAGTTAAATTAGAATATTGTTTTAATTAAATTAGTATGTATAAAATGTTAAAATGAAACACAACAAATTAGTAACACTTTGGTATTGAGAGAATTGGCAACACTTTGCTATTGGATCCACATTTCTTACCCACATAGACCAAAATCAAAGAAATAAAAATGATAAAAACGTACTACAACGTTTCTCACTACTCATTTTCATCTCAAAGCCATAATCCGGAATTTCCTAAGTACAAAAAACCCTAAATCTCCAAATTTGCAAATTAAAGAGTGACATCAAGGGGCTTTCAATCTATTTTAGTGTGTCTTGATAAAAGATAATCTCCTACATCTATCTATGCATCAATTTTATAAATTATTTGGGTTTTAATCTCTGATTCTGATCAATTCCTATTTAATATTTTTCATAGCCTAGTTTGAGAATTAGAATGGCATAGGAGACTGTAAGTTCTAATCTTCCATCCCGGGTTTGTTTAGGTGAGTTTATCTCATTGATTCTAGCCTTAGATATATGGTTGTTGTTGTTAGATGATCATGGTTAAATTCAAAGTGTATATGAGCTCCAAATTTTATTTGATTCTCTATCTAATTGTATTGTGTTTGCTATTTACGAAAACCTATCATATGAAATCATGAAATTCATTCATTAAACAAGTTTATATGCATGATGACTGCCTATCCAATACCTTAAATCATCAGAGAAGCTTCACAAAAAGATGAGTGAAAACAGATTGATGGAATGTCATCGAAGTCACCTAGTGTTAGCTCAAGCAAACTAACCGGTGGACCAGTTGGTCAAACAGGTGCACGATCGTAGCCTGAACCTGACATTTAGGCTACATTCAAGTATTTTTCGATCGACCTACTTGTCACTCGATTGCCCTATTGAATTCTAGAATTTGATTGCTAAATTTTAGTACTGCATTTCCTGTCAATTTTATTGATATTTTCTGGATTCGTAATTTATGAATTGTTGAATTCGTTTCTACGATTTTATACCTTAGAGATTGTTCTTTGGATCTTGGGAGAATTGTACTCTTTTAATGCACATTTTCAACTCGGATTTACAAATGCTTGATTCATAAATCCAATCGTTTTATACAAGATCATTTATGTATAAATCTGATGTATGCGCGTGCGTGTGTATATATATTCCTACAAAGAATTTTAGTAATATACATATATATATTATCTATTTCTCATGTTCAAGGATTTTTTCTAAAATGTTTTGGAACAATAGTTTGAAAATCCTACTTATATATATATATATATTTCCATTATAAATATATATTTTAAAGTAGTTTTAAAGAGAAATATTTTTTAAAATTGCACTTTATTAATGAATTGAGAAATTGATTAAAACGATCAAATAAAATGAGTTATATGGAATGCTTACCTTTTTACCGATTAACCACCGGACTTGTTTGTAACAACTTGGTTTTTAGGTAATAATTAATTTAAGTTAATAATTGTAAATTAATTAATTAAATTATAATTTGGTGTTCTATTTGAAAATGAGTTTTAGAAATTGTTTAATGAAAAAAAATTAATTGTAAAAATGTAATACTTAAATTGAAATAAATTAAAAATGTGGAAAATGATTTTTAAGGCGATGTAATTAAAACACAACTTTGGTTTGAAAAAGAAGTGATTTGAAAATATAATATTTATCTATTCAAATCACATAGAATTTATAATTGCTAATCAAAAGAAAATAAATTTATAAATTTGTCTATTTAGTCGCAAAGCCCAAGCCTAAAAACAAGCTTTCATAACCCAAATTCAATCATTAGATTTTTCTTTTCTCTTCACTTTAAAATTCACGTATACACCCATTTCACCAGACACTAATCTATCTTCCTCCACGGGCTTATCAAAAAGTTTTCATTACTTATAAAACTAAATATAAATTCAATAAATTATTTAAATTCACCAAAATTCAATATGTTTTTCTCAACATCTTGGAGCATTTATAGCCAGCATGTCTAGTTTCGCTGGGTTGTTGGTGAGGTATACATGTGTGTTTGAGAGCCCGGATGGAGCAAATAATGTTTTGGTGGGTAAAATACCCACTAACCTATGTCCAACATGTTAATCTTTGAGTCTATTCTCTTATTCTTGAATGCATTGTTTGAGATTGATTATACTTCTTAATCGACCAAAGAAAATAATAAACATGGAGAGTACGACATGGAGCAACTACGCTCTAGGAAAAGCTCCGACCTGTCGATCGGTCTTGGATGATCGATGGACCGGTCGGTCCATCATGCACCTCCAGGTGCACTTGACTGCTGGACAGTCAAGGGAAGGTGAGTATACGAGTGATATGTGTGACTGAATGCATTTGTATATGTGAATGCCTACTTAAACCTGCTATCGTTTACTTGAGAGCATGAATCGCCTTTGCTATGAGATATTCCATGTTTTTTCCTTCTTTGTTTGGTTATCTTTCTGTTATAAACTATATGCATATTGGATTTTATATATAAACATAAAGTTAAACTTAGTATAAGATTGAAGTAAATTTAATTATAAGGCTTACCTAGTCTTTAATTATAATGTATGAAGATGTATTTTCTATGAGAGTTGCCCTGTTCGTGTTCAGATAGTATAATTGCATATATTCTTGCTACTTGACTTTCTAGTGCATCTTATTAATGAAGATTGAATCTCTGACTTCTTTTCTTAGATTGTATAATTAATCTATACTCTAGTATATGATGATCTCTTGTCAATCAAACAATTTATAAAACCACTTAAATCTTAAAATTTTGTGAACTATTTTCTCAGGATGTCTTATTGTTAAATATATTCAAGATTTAGTATTTATGTAACGACCCACAAATTTATCACTTGGGTAAATTGCAATGCCCCACCTTGATATCCACATTAACAAAGAGAATTACATGGTAATTCTATTTGCCAATGCGGAAAATAGGGCTGGTTAAGGGCGACCATCATAGTCTTGCATTAGATAAGAGCTAAGTATATCGGTTTTGGCACTTATTTTTTTCACTTTATCTCGAGTTGACATAGTTAATTCCTTTCTAATACACTACTATGGGGGCTATAGGATCGATTCAGAAACAAAATATGATAACAATACAATCGCAATTCATAGAACAAAAACATAGATAATATACATATACACTTACATCCAATGTAATACAACATGCCACAAGTGGTTTTCGACCACAATATATACATACATCCCTACAAAAGAGTAGATACATCATAAGATTCCCAAATAAAAGACTACTACACAAAAACTAAGCCATAACCAAAGTCAACGAAGAATCCCAAAAGGTAAAGCTAGCATAGGTCCAAAAGCTAACCTGCAACTCGGTCTGACCCGAGTAATAAATACACGGGTCACACTAACTAGAACTTAATATTAGCAAAAGATAAAGGAATATAAGTGCATAGGGGAAACATTCCTTTAAAGATAAAGGAATGATATAAGAAAGTCTATTAATACAACTAAGAATTGGTTTTCCATAAATGCTCAAAGTTAATCACATGATAAGGTTTAACATGGCATAAATGTTTCATATTAACAGCGCTATACAATGTATGTGAACGTAAGCAATATGCAATCTATAAGTGAATCAACAAAATCTCCAAATCGAAACTCATGAAGCTTGATACGAGTTCATAATCCCAATATCGAAATCACTATAAAACAACATATATAAGCCTTTTTCTAATTCAAGGCTATAAGTAAATTCATCATCCCAAATTGGTGAAATCGAAATCAAAAACTCATAAAAATTCGCCGGATTGGCCAAATCCCATTTGCATGCTGAATTGATGTTGCACGTGCCATTCCCCCCAGTACTTTGTTTATTAGGTACCTCTCCCAAACGATCGAAGTCGTAAATCTCAGATGACCGAAGTCGTAATCCCAAATGACCTGAAGGTCTATAGTACTGGCAATAATGGATTGTGTCACAACTCCCAGATTAGAACCCGAAAAGCGTTAATGTGCGTCCCATACCATACGTTCGTACTTAATGGTTTACTAACCGTTAGTTATTGCCACATTAGAAAACAGAAATCATCACAAAATCTTAAGACTTGGAAAACTCGAACTCGCCTCATCTCATTGGCAAGTAAAACACTATAATGGGTTCCCATAGATTATACTCCTAGAATAAGAGATCTTGAACCCGCCAAATATTGGCCTTCCCAGATAATTCCTGAAGATAGGAATTATAATCTCAAAAACCCGCCATAAATTGGCTAAATAATTCAGAAATCAATAACCTAGATAGTTTCGATTGTACAAGTTTGGAATTAACCGATAAAGTAAGCTCACATGTCCCATACCGCCGGTTTTACTAAATCGTTTAATTCTCTTTCTTATATGTCCAAAAAGTGTAAAAACATTGTATATTATTTATAAAATATTTTACTTGAGAAAACGGAATTTTACAATAATTTTCTGAAATCATTTTGAAGACATTTTACTGAAAATTCTGCTTGATTATATCTAAAAGACTTTGAAATAATTTAATAATAATTTGGAAATATTTTATAATAAAGATTTCAAAAACCAAACTATTTAGAAATTTTCTCAAAATTTATTTGGAAGAAATAGTGTTTGAAAACGAGGAGAAATGAAGAAATTACCCCAAATCGATATTTGAGTTCAATTAAAATTTAAATTGAATTTTTATATTCCAAATTCCTCTAAATATCGGCTAATCCATTAATGGATATCATAGCCCATAGTCATCATAAAAATCGTCTCGAACTTTGCATAAGAATTGGTTTCAAAAATCATAGATATAAGTAAGCAAACAAGGAAAAATGGCTTGGATAAAAGAATAATAGGCTCACATACCTGGGGCAATAGGGGCCGATCCAGACCAGTGGCCAAGTCGACCTCCAGGTTGATCTGGAGACCGCTGGGTCGACCTACCTGTCGACCTAGGCTATGAAGTTTATTTTCCTGGGTGATTCTTGCTTCGTACTGAACTTCCAGATAATAGTTCACATAATAAACAAAAGAATTAAGGACTGAAATTGAAATGCAACAAGTTTAACAACCAAACAACACTCTGGAAAAGATCCGGCGGCAACGCAAGTGAAAATTAAAGAGTTTGCTCAAAGTAGCAACCAGAAACAAGAAACTCACCAAAACAACTAACAAATAAATATATATAAACAGAAGCTTTTCTAGGCAAATTTCGTACGGTAACTCAAGTTTTTGGTTAGCATTTATGGGAGTTGAACTCACCTCAGTGATTTAGCAAAGATTTTGATAGCAAGCAGCGAACTTTTGAGGAGAATTGGAGCTTCAAAGACCTATAAAAGCTAAAACAATAACATGCACAACAAAAGAAATTGGTTACAGACAATTCATACCTAATCCTAAGATTTTTGATGAAATCTTTTAGTATTGGTGGAGATTACCTTCTCTAATCTCTCTATTTGGTTGATTTACTTCTTCAATTTGTAGAGATTTTGAGTGAAAATTGATTTATATGAAGGAAGCCATTGATTTTTTTTTCCGTATACAGATGCTTTGAGAAGGAAGAAGAAATTAATGCATTGTTAATTTTCTCTTACAAAAATCTCTAGATAATGGTTATTGGGTCCTAAATCCTTACCCAATTAGCCCAAGACTTAAATACTTGGTGAAAAACAAGGCCACATACATATTTTAACCTATTGTATCACAATATACATATATTACTCAATATAAACTCAAATAAAAATGTATGCAACCAATTGTTATGAAACTAAATTTTTTTATTTACATAAAATAGAATTTATTTCAATAATAAAAAGTTATTCTTATAAATCAAACCATACTTTAAACAATATTTTACAATTTTCACAATTTACATAATTTTATTACAAGAAAACACTATTTTCAATCCAACAATTTGTACAAAAATTGTTTTCTTGTCAAATAAATTACTATAAATCTTTTAAATATTTTTAATCATCAAAATATTATTTTCAAACAATATTTCATCTTTTATTTTACTAGAACACGTATTATCTTCATATTTCATATTTTAAATTCAATAAAAGATTAATATTGGCAATATTTTCCAATCTTGTTGTATTTACCCAAATAAAATTACAAATTGATTATTTTCACTCCAAATTCTCAAAATAAATTTTTAAAACTTTATTTTCATTACTTTAGATTTATTTTAACAATTCAATGTTGAAATACATTGCCTAATTAATTTATTAGCCCCAGATTAATAAATACCCAATATTTTAATTTATTTGACAAGATATTTATCCAATCAATATTTAATCCCATATTCATTCCCAAATAAACAAAATAAAGTCCTAAACTTTATTTTTTACCATTTTATCTACAAAATTCATTGTTTATTCCAAATAAACAATTTAAAATCTCCAATTATATTTTAATTTACAATACTAAATTATAACCTCTGTTATAATTTAATATATACAGGTAATCTCCAAATCAGGTTTGTTACATAGTTATATTTATTTTAAAAAATATTAAATATGGTTTAAAAGTAAGAAATAATCATGTTTTAAGTGATCAATAATAATAGTTGTTTTGGTTGGAAAAAATATTATGAATAAATTACCAAGGTAAAATATTGATAATTACTACATATCGTCCTTGGTAAAATATCTATAAAACAACTGAAACTCATTTTATCGATAAAAATACTTTTGAAAAATAAGAATCGTACACGGCTCTGGATACATGCACTGATATACGTTTTCTAAAAATAAAATGCATTTATGACGTCGACATTTGATATAATTGGTTTTATATATTTCTTCGAAAATTCAAATTAAGGTTACACAAATAATAAATGGGTTTTATTAAAAAATAAACCTATTTTAATTATTTAATAATAATGATAAAAGAGTTTTAAAATTTGTTTACCAAAATAGATAGTTTGTAGAAAAATAGAAAATGTGACCGAAGAACGTTCTTCGGAATTTTGACTCTTCGACATTGGAAAATTACCAAGAACATTGTTCATCTTTGTGCACCATATATACACATATATAAGAGATAATTAACCATATAATAATATACTTAATTAGGTTTTATCTTAATTTAAATATGGTTAGGAAGTGATGTGACAAGTCATGATTTTAAAAATATAACGTATATGTACAAATACACTTATATATATACATATATAAAGTACTTTTTTCTCTTGTCATTTCTATAGCATAATCATCATAGCCTAAGGATGGAACAAGAGGGGGAATGTTGGATGTGACTAGAGATGGAGTGTAAGTGGGATGTGACCTTACATAATAATGACATGTTGTTTTATTCAAAGGATAATTTAGTAATTTTCTCCAAATTCTTTGCCAATAAATACACCCACATAGACATTCATTTACATTCTCTTCTTCATTTTATAAACTTCCTCTTCAAAAAATTCCATGGCTTCCAAAGTTTCAAAAAGTTAAAAAAAAATTCACCTTTTTAGCTTGAAATTGCTTCTTTTCGCTACGACAACACTTTTACAAGTTCTGCAAACCTTCACTACCAAAAAACCAATCCCACACCCACCCATACCACTAAGTCAAGCCCATTAGAAGTTCGATACCTTGGGAAAATCTTCACTGTCCGAAGCTTGGGCATTGTTGCTTACGTCTAGTCGAAGTTCGCTTCGCGTTTGTGGAGTTTTGGTGAGCAAACTATTTTATTTTGGAACAGTTTTGACTTTACTATGATGTTTTATTATGGTGATAATATGATGAGAAAATTGAATGGTTATGATGTTGGTCGATGGTGATTTGCTGGATGTTTGCGTTTGGTGTTGAATTTGAGATTTGAATGTGATGTTGTTGTAAGCATATAACGTTATGTTTATATATGTGTTTCATTATGATGTTAAAATTATGGAAGTATGGATGTATGGTTGTGATCTAAGAACCAAAGTATATTGAGTTGGAACAAAATTAACAACTTTGTGTGTTGCGACAGACGTGCAATCCGATCCAAAATCAAAACTATGTTTTCCTGTTTTAAAATTTGGAAATTGTTTCAAAGTTTCTATCATTGTTTCTAAGTCTCAAAAACTTTAAAACTTATGTTTCTAAACATGAGTTAGGAAAGAATAAGCAATGTTTTCACTTAAAGGATGTTTAAGTGAACTACGCTCATAGCGATAGTCGCTATGGACGCAGTTTGACAAAATTGTCGATTTTCATTTTAAAGCGATTTCTTTTGAAATAATTTTTCAATAGTTTTCATACTTGATTAGTAACATTAAAAAATTAAGTTTGGATAATTTAATAATTTATTTTAAGTAATTAGTACCTAATTTGTAATTGAGTATGTATTTATGGGTTAAATAACAATTAGGAAAGGTTAATGGCCAATTATTGGTTTATAAAGTTTTAATTAGTAATTAGTGAAGTTAAGAAGTAATTTAACGATTAATAATTATTTGATTAAGTTAATTAATTATTATTTAATTAAGTGATTTTTTAATTATTTTTTAATTAATTGGCGTTTAGCTAATAATGAATTGATTTAACCTTAACTAAGATACATTAGGAAGTTAATTAGGACTTAACCTGGTCCATTAAGTTAATTAAAGTTTAATTATGAATTAATCTTGATTTAGTTAAGATACAATTAGGTTTAAGCTAACTAAAAATATTTTAATCCTTTCAAAGCGGCTTTTAAAATTGATCGATTATATTTCAAAATCAATTTTCATTTCAAGTTAATTGATTTCAAACCAAAGGATGTCTTATCTGGACCATTAAGTAGCCAAATGAATTAAAGTAGTGATTCTAAAACGTTAACACATTTTATGCGAAGTAAGTGACTTGTGTTTTTCAGAGATGCCGAATATCGGTAGCGTGATAGACAAAAGAAAGTTAATTTCAACAAGCGGATCATGATAACTTAAACACATAGATATACTTCTATATGTAAATTTTTCACCTGATTATGGATTTACCTATATTTATAACTTGGACATCAACCAATGATTGATTGACTGTTATGTGTGAATCCTTTACATATCTGATGTTTGGCAGTACCAATGATATAATTTGGATAAGTTAAACCAAATTTAATGATCCATTGTAGCCGTTGAGCCTCTATTTGGTTTTGTAAAGTAAATATTTCATTTCCTTTTGAAATGGTCTTCAAAATTATTCTATTATGAACAAGATATTTGAAGAATGATTTGACAATTGGTTTGAGAAGTTTTATAAATGAGTTTGGGTATTCAGTAAAAGAGTTTTAGAAATGGTTTTGAATGTTTATACAAAGATTTAATAAATGGAATTGAATGTCTATAAAGGGAAGTTTTATACAAGGTTTGGAAGTTTATAAAGAAGTTATATAATCGGATTTGAATAATTATAAAGAGTTCGTAAATGAGTATGAATGTTAGTAAATGTTTGGGAAACGATATTTAATAAATGAAAATGGTTTTGAGACTTCGTGATTGCTTTGGATAATTAAATATCTAGATTTTGTTGTGGTTGTTTGGAAGTTAAATAACCGACTATCAAATTGTACCTAATTTGACTTAGGAAGTGTGAATGTAAATTCGAGTTCCACGGTGAGGACTTGAATACTTACTTCCAAAAGAACTGGGAACGGGTCAATCGAAAATTATTGGTTGTTGGTAAGGAGAGACCGAGATTGGAACAATATCTGAAAACCACTCTGAACCAACATGTACGTTCGAGTGGAAGAAATTTTGATGACTATTAAAGGCAGTGCTCTTTGAGTTGCAAGGGCTACTGCTACTAACCCTAAGGGTGATTCCAAAATGGCTCTAGTAGAGTTAGTGCCTTTGGTTTCATTTAGGCTCAGAACGAACTGGTATGGATGAATACTAGCATTGCATTGATGCTTGGAGGGTAGTATTAGCATTCTAAGATGGTCTGCTAAGAGAAAGAAGCTAAAGCATAGCCTCAAGCCTCACAACCAGAAGGAATGGAAAAAAAGCATGTAGTAGAGCTATGTGGTTAGTTACCATTAAGAGAGATCAATGCACTCTAAATGTCCATTTCAAAGTTGGTTTGCGGATGTAATAGACAGTCTTTTTGGACAGTTTAAATCGACGATAAACCACACACGTCAGAATCTAGCCATGTAGAAGGGTGAATTGTTATTGGGGTGAATAAGAAAAAGCAGAGAAGAAAAAACAAAACAGAATCTTATAGAGGAATGACAAAAATATAATAATTAAATAATAGTTCATGAAGCTGTTTATAAAACATTTGATTATACTAATATAATACATAATTAGAGTTACACATGCCATAGAATAATAAATAACAATGCAGCGGAACAATATGAATGTTGTGGAATAATATAATAAATAATAGTAATAAAATCTTCGTCTTCGTCCTCCGAAAATAAGGTCTTCAAATCCTGAAATGCTAAGGCTGACCCGAGCGAATTGAAAAGACAAAACACTTGATTCAGAACTAAAAGATCTTATGTAAGTTAAATCAATCGGAAAGAAATATGAGTGGATCAGCGTCAGAGATGTTAACGGGTTTCAACATCTCCTATCCAGTGTCTAACGTGAGTGTGGTAACTTAAGAGAATGTTCGGGATTCACACATCCTAAGAATCCGTTAAACTCTCTACTATGTAGTAATACACTATTATAATATGTCTATAGTAAAGTAAACTATTAAAGTAGCATTAAGGCTTTACATTTTCCACCTTAACACATTTTATATTTCCCATACTCTATAAAGTACCGTAATCCTACCCTTACTGGATGTCGTCAGAGGGCACTCCACAGGTATGGTACAAACCAAACTTGTAGAAGGCGCACTAGGTAGGTGACACGACACAACTAGGCAATACCAGGGTAGATATACCAATTACACTTCTGGACTGATAGTAACGCATAGCCGCAACTACCGCCCACCTCGAAACACACTCCCGAGTAAAAATCAAAGGGTGGCCACCGATTAAATCAAATGCCAGACTATAGAATCAATGGAATGTGTTCGATCAGAGGAGCTACCACATTGGCCCGTCGATTGCTCCTGTTTTAGCCACCATAAGCCACCCGCAAACCATATAGCTCTTAAAAGTTTTACATTATGTTAATTTGTTTCGTTTCATCGAAATTCGAGTCATTGGCCAAAATTGCTATTTTCACATTATTAAATTTATTTAATATTTAATTAATTAAAACACTTTTTCAATCAAAATTTAATTATTTACCAATTCTATCATTTTTGATTTCTTAATCATTTACAATAACTTAAAAAAATTTAGATGTCTATTTAAAGTTGATTAACTCATCAGTTTCAATATTATTTTTCAATTTCATTAAATTCAAAAATTATAAATTGAAATTCCAAAATCCATTTATTAAACTTTTAAACCGTGTTATTCAAGTCTTTTATTACAATAAGGATATAACTAACATTGGTTTATATCTTGGTACATAAATATTTCCTAATTTCGTCTTAATTTCTATTTACGTAATACTTCAATATTAAATTTCATTTAATTTCAATTATTCCAATTATTAAATTTAAATTAATAAATCTTGATTCCCTTTATTGTTATTCAATCAATCATTATCTTATGGATAAATTTAACATTACTATATCCAATTACCCTAATGTTTTACAGTCATCAACTAAATTCATATTAACATAGTATTTAATTATGTTTAATTGTAATGGATTTAGATCTAATTCAATAGATTAAATAAATGGGTAAATAATAAATATCACTATTGCCCAATTTAATCCCATTCATGCTTTATTGTCAACCAAAAATTATTTTATTTACTTATCTAACATTGATTTTTCCAAATTACAGTTTATTACGTATTATTTCGTCAATTAATATAACATTGAATTTATTTCCCAATTTACTACTTACAATCAATTATAACCTTACAGTTGTTCAATTAATTGAGATTGCACTATATTAGTTATTTATTAACTTGCATTAACATTACTACCTTTCATCCCCATTACTAATTCATTAACAAATATAAAAATTCTTCCAGATTTAATTACTAAAATTTTATTAAACTAACAAATTTAAACGTCGAAAATAACGAGTCGTTACTGCGGCCAAACACCGTGGTAGTATAAAGCCTCGGTCTCAAGGGGTGAGATAATCCGGTCTTCCATGTTAAAGGGGAAGCCAACTCTTAGTTAGCATAAGTGCATTTTCTAGAAGTGTATCAACGGAAGGTAGTCCCTTTCCTTGCCATTTTTGGGATCCAATCTCTAATACGTGCCTTACAGTTTTTATTCTAGAGCCTAGTGTTGAAATGCGAGATGCAAGCATTTAATCTGTTTCCTCTATTTACTTTAAACCTAGACACTATGATAATATCACGGCGTCTTGATATACAACATTTTTGGTTATCGTATGGTAAAAACTCATCCATTTTTATATGCGATGTGGTCTTACAATATACCCTTGGTTTTGAAAATATTTCAAATGCAGAAATAAATTGGTTATTACTTGTTATCAAGTTTTACTCACGTTGGTGTACTACACTGACCCTGGGGTTATTCCATGTAATGCTTGGGTCAGACCGAGCATGTTTTACCAAGTTTAGCAAGATACTTTGGAGCTGGAGAAGAGCTGAATTGCCAAGATGTATTCGCGTATTTTACTTCTAATGTACTATAGAGTCTATATGATTGGTCAATGTAAGGACAAGTTTCTATAATTGTCCAAAAATTAGGGTAAGTTAGTATTCTCTGATATTGTATATATGAATAAAGATATTCCTCTTGTAAAGATCATTGTTATAATATATATTATTAGCTGTGTTGTGAGATTTAATCTTGTTTAGTTTTCTTCTATCTTCTACCTTCTTCTTTCACCATAACAGATCGGTTTTTCCGACATTTGAATGTTCTCCATGTAATACAGTGGACATATTAGTGTCGATTTTCAGGGGTTGAAAATTTGGTTCGTTGCAATATATATGTTAGCTATATATATATATATATATATGTATGTATGTATGTATGTATGTGTGTGTGTGTGTGTGTATGTGTGTGTGTATGTGTGTGCACGTGCAAATCTAAGTATATTAAATATATTTGAGCTCTAATATCCATAGTGCGCATATGCTTCAGGTTTAGGGAAGTGTAAAACAAATCCAAGCCTTGAAAAAAATATACAATTATATACTATTATGTTGGGAAAAGTTTGATTTTTCTTTCTAAGTTTATGAAGTATAATTCGTTTAAGGTGTGAGAGACATCATACCATAGTTGTATAATTATATTACAATCTATGTTTATATAAGAAATTATACAAGAACATTTAAAATTTTATTATACTTAATGAAAAATATGAAATATAAATTATAGTTGATAAAAGCTTCTATATGTATGTGTTATGTAACTTAGTAATGTTGTATATTAAATTTGATAATAAAATTGAGTTGGTTATGCCTATTTATCACTTTGGATTGCCTATACTTCTTTTTATTGATCTGAGATCAATAGTTTTGCTATTTACATCGCATGCAACTATCATTATATGGGCATAAAATGCTAATAACTACATTTGGACTAAATTTGTAATTTTTCTTTTCTGAAAATATGCATATTTCTATATATTTGTTCCAAAAGTAAAATATATCCATAAATGCCGAGGAAGATTTCTTTCAATCAATTTCGAAAATAATTTATAAATCATACTTAAACCATTTATAAACTATTTATATCCTTTGAAACCATTTATAAAGCTATTTAAATTTCCAATATAGTTTACAACTCATCCTTCTTTTTATAACTTACACAAATTCCTTTAAATCGCTTCCACAACTCGCTATACAAGTTCTTTTACAGACCCTTCATAAAATCCTTTAAAAGCTTTATAACACCTTTATCAAACCATTATAAAATCCTTTATAAAAACTCTTTTATAAAATACTTTTATAAAATTCATTATAAAATCTCTTATAAAACTTTTACGAAAGTCTTAAAATTTTTACAAAAATCATTTATCTATTAAGGATATTATAAAAGTCTATATTCATTATGTTAAATTAATTTTCTAAATAAATCTTTAAAACTATGTTATATATTAAATCATATTTTATTATCTTAATTTTTATTTATTAGAGTTACTGTATAAAATTCATATTCGCTATATTAAATTAAAATCATATTTATTATATTAAATTAAAACTAAATTTATTATATTAAATTAAGACTAAATTTATTTTATTAAATAAAACAAAATTTATTATATTAAATAATTTTTTTATTTTTCTACAACTATACTAAATATTTTATTAAGTTGAAATTTTAAATTATTTAAATTATATATTTAAAACTAAATAAAATTATAAGTTAAAATCTTAAGATTATATTTAACATCATATACTAGCTTATAATTTAAACTTTAAACATACGAAATAATTTATTTTCAAAATATACGTTTTAAATAAAATCACTAAATTAAATTTTAAAATCAAATTTCTTAAATCAAACATGCTTTATAATTTAGAAAATAATTTAAAATCGACCAGGGTATCCGTATAAAATTTTCTACCCTATGGTCAAGTGATACGGATATATATCATTACAACCCACAATAAATTTAAATTTCAGGATATATATCATTTAGACTGTATCTCGAATCACAATATACCAAATCCATAAAATTGCTTGGGTTTATCAATTCACCATAACGATTTTTCTCTAATCTATCGCTCGGATATTTATAATTTCAACCCATAGTGATTTTCCTAACAATAACTAAGGAAACTTGCAGTGTGATAAAAACACTTAAAATAACATACATCCTGTGACGACCCGGAAATCCATACCTTTTGAACCGACAATAATCCACACATGTCCGACCCAAAAAGCAGAAACTGACGGAAAGTCAAGAGAATGAAAAGAAGAGAGAAGAAGAGAAGAGAAGAAAGAGAGAAGACAGAACCAAACAGAACAATACAGAATCTCACATCACAGCGGAAGATATATAATATCATATCAATGATCTTTACAAAACAGAAACTATATATATACATACATAAATCAGAGTCAATAATCAAGCGATAGTTATCAGCTTGAACAGTTATAATAACCTGTCCTCACAATTACCGATAATATACAACAACAAACAAAGCAAAGCGGATATCAAGCAAAGCGGATATCAAGCAAATACGGATGTACGAAAATAAAGATCTCCAGCTCTCCTGCTAAAGCTCCAAAGGCATCAAATCTAGAACTGTAAATATACTCGGCCTGACCCAAGCATTGAAAGAGAAGAACTCCCGAATCAGTCTGGTAAACCAGCGTGAGAAACACACTCAAATGAATTTATTAAATTACCAAACTTTTTCTTAGTTTTCAAAACAAAAGTATCTCGTAAGACATGTCCACACATAAACACGGACATGTTTTTACCTTACGATAACTAAAACATATTTTATCAAATCTCATGTTATATTATAGTAGTGTCTACTATATACAAATAATATTAATCATAGCCGAAATTGTTACATTGATTAAATTCCAGCATATAGCCCAATTGGGTAATACAATCAAAATGGCAAACACGTAGTGGGGTTTGGACTTCCATACAAATGACTAGATAAAGGGACTACCTTCCGGCAGTACATCTCTAGAAAAATGTACCAAGGCCATCACTAAGGATCCTCTACCAACACAAGACCGGCCAACTTCTATAACTAGATGGTACCGAATATATCATCCTCTGGTCGTTACCGACCTTTACCGAGGTCCCTCATAGCATACAAACCACAAGACACACGACGTCATAGCGTGTAAAGATATATCTAGAAGAGGATGATCATATCCTAATGGGAATGACCCACTTAGCCCTGCTGCATCTAACCACGTTTTGGTAATTTCCGGTTGATGAGGCTAGAGGTAACGATTACCTTTCACAAAGCATAATCACATCACTTAGAATGCCACACGGTCATTTCCGTTGACTACTAATTGCCTTCCACAAAAATACAACCCCTAAGCTCATACGTCTCAAGGAGAGTGTTAGCTAAGAGAAGTTGCCTTCTCCGCCACCACCGGTGCACGTTTGTAAAAACCAATGTACGTGATCTATAGAAATGCAACGTCAGACAAACATCCATACAAGTTGTCTAGGAACAGGACAAACCGAAGGTACTTTCCTATCACATCCTGTCGGGAAATCCCTAGGATTAGTGGCGAATTGTCCTCGCATTGGATATTTCATAAATGAAGAGGCCACTGCTACTGGATGTATATTGGAATTTTAACCCCAAATGATAAACAAGCAGTCCCCTACTATGAAGCTCCAGGATAACAATATCATCACAAAGCAACCTGCACAATCGTCGCATATACGTTGGTCTGAAGTGGTTTTCGGATAAACCGATCCCGGTCTCTTCGCACCAACAACGCAAAAGCGTTTCTCAACCTCACACAGCAACTAAGTCTCATAGATTTATCACGTCTCCAACTTTCAACTTGCTATCCTTCGGGCCAAGAAGGAAGCTCAATAGATTGGAGTAATACTCCGCACTATACGAATCAACATCCTCAACACAAACGATAATCAAGCCTACACAGAAGGCTACGTACTAAGTGTACGACTTAATAGTTCCCATATAAAGTTGAGGAACTAAACTTTGGCAAAGTTTGATCGTCGGTTATTTAAATATCAAAACAAACAAACAAATATTTAGCACTATAACAACCACTAGGCCCTTTTAATTAATTCACTTGCCAAATATTCACTTCCAATTATCTTTAAAAGATATAATCTTCAAAATCATTTCAACTTCTATATTGGAAACATTTCCAAATACTTATTTAATAATAAGTAATTCACAAAAAAATTTAATTTCAATACTTAGAAAATATTCAATATACTTAAAACACGATTAAGTATATATTTCATT
The DNA here is from genome assembly GCA_030765085.1 of Allium cepa. Classification (NCBI taxonomy): domain Eukaryota; kingdom Viridiplantae; phylum Streptophyta; class Magnoliopsida; order Asparagales; family Amaryllidaceae; genus Allium; species Allium cepa. The sequence continues at coordinate 345,745,250 of CM060928.1, read as the reverse complement.
TTATAAGGAAAAAAATCTTTTAAACACATTTATTTGGACCAAAACGAATGTTGCGTAAAACATCGTTACGACAACCCAAAATCACTATTATAGGGATTCAAAAATTAGATAGACATATAAATCCCAATATTATACAAAAACATTTCCTTTCGAAAATCATTTACTATAACAACAGTGTTATAGTCCATCATTTCCTTATTTCTCGAAAACGTCTATTTCAACAATGAATGTCGAAATCTATGTATTCGATACTCAACACACTTTAAAACAACTTTAAACCATTTAACTCCATTTAAAATACCACTTCCCAAAACATTCACTTAATTTAAAATATTATTCACTTTGCAAAGCATATCATTTTACTCAATATATTATTCACTGTCCAAAATCGTAAATATACATCTCTTATCCAAATTCAATACTTCTACACATTTTATTAAAAGAATTATCCACTGTCCAATATCGTGGATATAGTTCTTTTGCCAAATCTTTGCTTCTATATTTATTTTATCAAATTCAAATGCTTTCGGATTTATAAAACAATGTTTATAAACTCACATTTATATATTTTATAAAAACTTCAATTTATAAATCTACTTTATTAACCAATTCCATTTATCTCATTTATATGCCAAATCCAATTTATAAATAAATTACTTATAAATCTCTTTATTTACAAAATCATTCTTTTTATAAATTCACAATTATAAATCTATAGATCTTATTTACTAATAAAACCCATTTATAACTTCATTTTAACATTTACAAATCTCCTTTACAATTTCATCATTTTTGATTTATAAAATATCAATTTTATAAATCTTATATATAAACCATTTATAATAATTCAAAAATCCCAATTTAAACTATTTACAAAGTAGTTAACTCTATATTCCAAAAATCACGTTTTAATATATATATTTCACGAAAATCATAATTTTTATAACATAAAAATTATAATGTTTATTTATTTAAAATGAATCAATTCCAAAATTCAATAAAACGTATACTTTCAAAAATCACTTTAAAATCCTTTTAAATTTGGAAATCATCACTTTAACATTTTTAATTTTCCAAAATAGGCCCAATGCTGCAACGGCCCCAAATACATCAACCACGATAACCAAAACATCAAATATCATATGATAACAGAACATATCACAATATCTGTAAATAAATCAATACTGGTGAGGAATCCACTTGGATCCCTCCAACCTGTCACCTGCAACAAATATACATATTAGAATATGTGTACAATGTCCGCTTCAAGGCAGACGCGCGTACAAAGGGTAATCCGCTCATACACGGGAACGTATAGGGTCATCTGCTCCACCAGGAAGGTATATATCCAAATACCAATCAATATATCTTATATCATCCAAACAATCATCAATCATCATATAATAAATTATTTCTCACTTATATAAAAATATCAGTGAGTTAGAAAGAGTGAGTTGTACTCACATTGCGTCCAATAGCAGTTACAGTGTTTAATTCCTAATAAAATTAAACGACCGTTTAATTTTACCCAAAATTCATACTAGCTCCAATCAGCTCCAAACGAGCTCCATCGCGTAGTGTTCGTCCATACGAATCCAACGCAAGTCGTTTCGTGCGAAATGGACCTCGTATCAAAAAGTATAACGTTGTAAAGTTTATACGAGTTAAAAGATAATTAATTTATATTTTTCTATTTTATTTTTAAACCTTGCTTAATCTCGGCCACACATCTTCTTGCTTTACATCAGGCCGCGTGAAATCTTTCTTCCTCATCCCAGTACGTGACCGAACCCATCCACGCAAGAAACCCTAGATCGACGTGATTTCCTCGCTTGCCTCGACGATGATCAGTGACCATCATCTTTTAGCCCTAGCTGAGCTCTATCTTCCCTGTGAATATGAATGAACTCTGCTACATACCCTCCTTGAAAAACGTGCACGAACGATTGGCCTTCGAACGAGAATTACCGTCGATCCATCGCGTTATTTTCGATCATAGCCGTTGAACAGCTAGATCTTGCGATGCTTTACAATTTTGTAGTTCAAGCCTTTCACTAATTGTTTATAGATTTAGAGATTTTAAGGGAAGAAGATCAAAAAATTCCAGCCATTAAAGTTTTAGGTGGCGGCTAGGGTTAGAAACCCAAATGTTTTGCAAATTAGAAAATAGTGAGGCCTTTTATAGAAAATATTCGTGCACTATTTGTCCGGAAAATTTCCTAACTCGAAACGAAGCGTGCTGCCTGACGTTTATAATGTTTTACCCCTATTCCGAACACAATGGAATATATATTGGAAGCCAATTCGATCGTATTTGAAAAATAGGTTTTCAAATCGAATTATTTAAAGTTAAAATTCGCTTAAGCCGATTTCTACGCGTTGTTGCTTGCCCCGGACAAACCGTACATCCGATTGACACAAAATTTGAAATCGTACTATAATTTAACATTATGGATCCATGAAACTAGTTTCGTCGAAATCCAAGACTGTTTGAAAAATGGCTATTTTTACTCGTCAATTAAATATTAAAATATTCAATTTCTACAAATTAACTTTTAATTCAATTTTAAAAGTCTTATAACATCATTATAATTCAAATATGATTTAATATAACTTTACAACTCATTTTTATCCACATTAAATTCGAATATCAATTATTTTTGTAATTTCAAATATTAAATTAACAATTTAATTATCCAATTAAATCCTATATTCGAAATATAATTTATTCAGCTTATAAAATTAACTTTTAAATATTTAAAATTAATTAAATATACGAATTTCAAATGACAGAAATTCTTGGTCGTTACATTCTCTCCTACTTAAAAGAATTTCGTCCTCGAAATTACTAAGTAAGAAAAAGTCACAAAATCCATTAACTATTCAAACATTTCGTTCAAATTAGATTACCGAAAGTTTAAACCTTTTAACTTTTCTCAAAATCCATTAGTTAACTTCTTATAAAAACTTTTCTAAGTTTTCAAATCAATTTTCAGTTATCCTTTCAAAACCAACAAATATCTTTTAACTTTTAACTTCAAATCAAAAAAATTAGTTTTCACAAAAATTTTCCAGTTTTCCCAAAAAAATTCTAATGCCTTAAATTTTCAAATTAATTCGCCAGCGTCTTCTTTGCGCGGTTCGATCCGAAAAAAATAACAATATATATATCACAAATATACATCTCATCATCAAGGATGAGGCATCCCGAAGGGAAAAAGTGTAAAAGTACGATATGTAATCTGAGATATATACCTTATATATTATTAGCGAGCATATACGGCTAATATAGCACGAAAGCGAGCTCCAATGCGAACCAAGTGCCGTCCGCACTTACTAAACACTTAACAATAATGAGAAACATGCAATATGAAAATAATATCAATATACGACATATACCTACAACTATATATGTCAAAATAGCAAATGCAATCAAAAGCAACAGATCCAGCCATCAACCAACTATCATCCAATTAATCCATATCTATCCAATCTATCCATAACCATATCAATATGTATTCACTTCTCATTAATATTCATTGAATTGATTTTCAATTTAAATCACATTTGATTCATTAACATTGGATTTAACTAACATTCATTCATTCATATTCAATTAGTTTATATTCACTAATTCACATTTAAGTTAGTCCACTTTCAATTTAAATCAAATCAATTCTATTTAAATTCACTTAACTTCTCATTTGAATTCAATTATTTAGCTTTTAATTTCATTAATTCAACTTCATATGGATTTCTATACAATCAACTAGCATCCATCTAACAAACAATGTATATCCAACATAACCAAATTAATTTACTTACATTCATTCAATTATTCAATTTCATTAGCTTTTAAAGAATTAACACCTGCATCCACTATCCTATATCAATTCATTTACAATCAATGATTGATATTCAATTCATATTTCATTATTTCAATTGTTAATTCAATCTGCAAATAAAGTTGAATTTCTTTATATAACTCAAATTCACATTCATCACTTTATTAATTTACTTCGATACCAAAATCAACTTGATTCAAAATTACTTAAGCTATATTTCATTTTATAAACATCACTTGGTTTCACTTAACTTAAATTTCAGCTTATAAATCTAAGTCAAATTTCAATCTAAAGTAAATTTTATATAACTTAAGTCAAATCATATCACCATTCAAATTCAAATTTTGCTTTGCTTAACAAATTGTTTAATCATTTTAATATTTGGTTTTGCTTACATTTTCTCACTTTATAAGTTATACAATTTATTTATTACTTAAACATCCAAATTCATACTATGTAATCACTTACCATCTTAAGTTTAATTTCGATTTCATTAACATAGCTAATCCAATTTAAATCCAATTCAATTTATATAATCTTCCTTTAGTTAAATTTCAAATCATATAATTCACTTACTAACTCAAATTTTATTTCAACTTTACCAAAGCTAAAATTTTGTTATCTCATATAATATAAGTCCAAAACTTGTTTTAATTATATTTATCAAATATAACTAGGATTTTAAATCAAATTTGTTTATCGAAACAAAACTCTGATTTTCAATTTACTTTGGTAGCAAATCCATCACACAGAAACTCGAAAATGATACTGATGATGCTGCAGTCATCACCATTATTATTTCCCAGTAACAGTAGTGAATTTAGTGCTTTATATACTTTTAAAATATATTTTCTTTTATTCTTTATAAATCACATTTATAAATCTTCTTACTTATATAATTTCATTATTTCACTTCACTTATATAAGATCCGTTCCAAATTCTTTTATCTTATTTAGATTTAAAATAGTATAACAACTTTAACTTTGAAAAACAACTTTCAAAATCAACGGGATTTAAATTTTCAAATTCATAGTTTAAATTCATTTTTATTTATAACAAATATTGTTTCATTTCTTATCTATAAGATTATTTCGCAATTGTAAATCATATTAATTGTAATTCCATACTTTATAATTCATTTTATTATATAATTTATTCTTCTACAATTGTTGTTTTCAATTACATTTTCAAATATTTTTATATTAACTCATATATATTTACATTTTCAAACAACCAAACAATCAGTTAGATACACTATAATAATTCCTGAAAATTATTTCTTTTATATATAAAATATAGTCGAGGTAAAATTATTTCATTTACCCAATTTAAAATGATACTATGTCAACTTGCCTCATTTAAGTTTTTGGAAATCCCTATCGATAACATGGCATCCCACATCACGACCAGAATTCACAAACAGCTCAACGGATAAGTAAACACAGTATAAAACATTTTATATTCACTAACAAATACGTGCTCACATATATAATACACTCAGACTCGATCTAGGGTGCTACTGTCCCTATCTATACTGAGTACACATCAAAGCTTAGGAATATACGAAATCTAAGCTCTGATACTAGATGTGACAGCCTGAAAATCCATACCCTTTGAATCGACAATAATCCACACATGTCCGACCCAAAAAGCACAAACTGATGGAAAGTCAAAAGAAATAAAAAAAGAGAGAATAAGAGAAGAGAAGAAAGAGAGAAGATAGAATCAAACAGAACAATACAGAATCTCACATCGCAACGGAAAATATATAATATCATATCAATGGTCTTTACAAAACAGAAACTATATATATACATACATAAATTAGAGTCAATAATCGAGCAACAGTTATCAGCTTGAACAGTTATAATAACATGTCCTCACAATTGCCGATAATATACAACAACAAACAAAGCAAAGCGGATAATCAAGCAAATACGAATGTACGAAAATGAAGATCTCCAGCTCTCCTGCTGAAGCTCCAAAGGTATCAAATCTAGACCTGTAAATATACTCGGTCTGACCCGAGCATTGAAAGGGAAGAACGCCCGGATCAGTCTGGTAAACCAGCGTGAGAAACACATTCAACTGAATTTATTAAATTACCAAACTTTTTCTTAGTTTTCAAAACAAAAGTATCTCGTAAGACAAGCCCACACATAAACACGAACATGCTTTTACCTTACGATAACTAAAACATATTTTATCAAATCTCATGTTATATTATAGTAGTGTCTACTATATACAAATAATATTAATCATAGGCGAAATTGTTACATTGATTAAATTCCAGCATATAGCCCAATTTGGTAACACAATCAAAATGGAAAACACGTAGTGGGGTTTGGATTTCCATACAAATGACAAAGTGAAGGGACTACCTTCCGGCAGTACATCTCTAAAAAATGTACCGAGGACCATTACTAAGGATCCTCTACCAACACAAGACCGACCCACCTCTATAACTAGATGGTACCGAATATATCATCCTCCGGTCGTTACCGACCTTTACCGAGGGCCCTCAAAGCATACAAACCACAATAATCAGATACACGACGTCATAGCGTGTAAAGATATATCTAGAAGAGGATGATCATAGCCTAATAGGAATGACCCACTTAGCCCTGCTGCATCTAACCATGTTTTGGTCATTTCCGGTTGATGAGGCTAGAGGTAACGATTACCTTTCACAAAGCACAATCACATCACTTAGAATGCCACACGACCATTTCCGTTGACTACTAATTTCCTTCCACAAAAATACAACCCTTAAGCTCATACGTCTCAAGGAGGGTGTTAAGCTAAGAGAAGTTGCCTTCTCCGCCACCACTGACGCACATTTGTAAAAACCAATGTACATAATCTATAGAAATGCAGTGTCAGACAAACATCCATACAAGTTGTCTAGGAACAGGACAAACCGGAGGTACTTTCCTACCACATCCTGTCGGGAAATCCCTAGGATTAGTAGCAAATAGTCCTCGCATTGGATATTTCATAAATGAAGAGACCACTACTATTGGATGTATATTGGGATTTTAACCCCAAACGATCTACAAGCGGTCCCCTACTATGAAACTCCAGAGTAACAATATCATCACAAAGCAACCTGCACAATCGTCGCATATACGTTGGTCCGAAGTGGTTTTCGGATAAACCGATCCCAGTCTCTTCGTACCAACAACGCAAAAGCGTTTCTCAACCTCACACAGCAACTAAATCTCATAGACTTATCACGTCTCCAACTTTCAACTTGCTATCCTTTGGGCCAAGAAGGAAACTCGATAGATTGGTGTAATACTCCGCACTATACGAATCAACATCCTCAACACAAACGATAATAAAGCTTACACAGAAGGCTACGTACTAAGTGTATGAATATCCCACATCAAGTTGAGGAACTAAAATTTGGCAAAGTTTGACAGTCGGTTATTTAACTATCAAAACAAACAAACAAATATTTAGCACTATAACAACCACTAGGCCCTTTTAATTAATTCACTAGCCAAATATTCACTTCAAATTATCTTTAAAAGATATAATCTTCAAAATTACTTCAACTTCTATTTTGGAAAACATTTCCAAATACTTATTTAATAATAAGTAATTCACAAAACAATTTATTTTCAATACTTAGAAAATATTCAATATACTTAAAACACGATTAAGTATATATTTCATTTTATATGGAAAACATTCTCTTAAACACATTTATTTGGGTCAAAACGAATGTTGCGTAAAACATCGTTATGACAACCAAAAATCACTAGTATAGGGATTCGAAAATTAGATAGATATATAAATCCCAATACTATACAAAAACATTTCCTTTCGAAAATCATTTACTATAACAACAGTGTTATAGTCCATCATTTCCTTATTTCTCGAAAACGTCTATTTCAACAATGAATGTTGAATTCTGTGTATTCGAAACTCAACACATTTTAAAACAACTTTATACCGTTTAACTCCATTTAAAATACCACTTCCCAAAACATTCATTTAATTTAAAATATTATTCACTTTGCAAAGCATATCATTTTATTCAATATATTATTCACCGTCCAAAATCGTGAATATACTTCTCTTATCCAAATTCAATACTTCTACACATTTTATCAAAAGAATTATCCACTGTCCAAAATCGTGGATATAGTTCTTTTACCAAATCTTTGGTTCTATATTTATTTTATCAAATTCAAATGCTTTCGGATTTATAAAACAATGTTTATAAATTCACATTTATATATTTTATAAAAACTTCAATTTATAAATCTACTTATTAACCAATTCCATTTATCTCATTTATATGCCAAATCCAATTTATAAGTAAATTACTTATAAATCTCTTTATTTACAAAATCATTCTTTTTATAACTTCACAATTATAAATTTGTAGACTTATTTACTAATAAAACCCATTTACAACTTCATTTTAACATTTACAAATCTCCTTTACAATTTCATCATTTCTGATTTATAAAATATCAATTTTATAAATCTTATATATAAACCATTTATAATAATTCAAAAATCCAAATTTAAACTATTTACAAAATAGTTAACTGTATATTCCAAAAATCACGTTTTAATATATGCTTCACAAAAATCATAATTTTTATAACATAAAAAAATATAAGTTTATTATCTAAAGTGAATCAATTTAAAAATTCAATAAAATGTATACTTTCAAAAATCACTTTAAAATCCTTTTAAATTTGGAAATCATCACTTTAACATTTTTAATTTTTCAAAATAGGCCCAATGCTGCAACGACACCAAATACATCAATCACGGCAACCAAAACATCATATATCATATGATAACAGAATATATCACAATATTTGTAAATAAATCAATACTGGTGAGGAATCCAGTTGGATCCCTCCAATCTGTCACCTATAACAAATAAACATATTAGAACATGTGTATAATGTCCGCTTCAAGGCAGACGCACGTACAAAGTATCATCCGCTCATACACGGAAACGTACATGGTCATCTGCTCCACTAGGCAGGTATATATCCAAATACCAATCAATATATCGTATATCATCCAAACAATCATCAATTATCATATAATAAATTATTTCTCACTTATATAAAAATATCAGTGAGTCAGAAAAAGTGAGTTGTACTCACATTGCGTCCAATAGCAGTTGCAATGTTTGATTCCAAATAAAATTAAATGACCGTTAAGTTTTACCCAAAATTCATACTAGCTCCAATCTGCTCCAAACCAGCTTAATCACGTAGTGTTCGTCCATACGAATCCAACACAAGTCATTTCGTGCGAAATAGACCTCGTATCAAAAAGTTACAGCGTTACAAAGTTTATGCGAGTTAAAAGATAAATAATTTATATTTTTCTATTTTAATTTTAAACCTTTCTTACTCTCGGCCACATAACTTCTTGCTTTACATCAGGCCGCGTGAAATCTTTCTTCCTCATCCCAGTACGTGACCGAACCCATCCACGCAAGAAACCCGAGATCGACGCGATTTCCTCGCTTGCCTCGACGATGATCAGTGACCATCATCTTGTAGCCCTAGCTGAGCTCTATCTTCCCTGTGAATATGAATGAACTCGGCTACATACCCTCCTTGAAAAACATGCGCGAACGATTGGCCTTTGAACGAGAATTGCTGTCGATCCATCGCGTTATTTTTTATCATAGCCGTTGAACAGCTAGATCTTGCGAAGCTCTACAATTTTGTAGTTAAAGCTTTCGCTAATTGTTTATAGATTTGGAGATTTTGAGGGAAGAAGATCGACAAATTCTGGCCATTAAAGTTTTAGGTGGCGGCTAGGGTTAGAAACCCTAATGTTTTGCAAATTAGAAAATAGTGAGGCCTTTTATAGAAAATATTCGTGCACTACTCATCCGGAAAATTTCCAAACTCGAAACGAAGCGTGCTACCTGGCATTTATAATGTTTTACCCCTATTCCGAATACGGGAGCCAATTCGATCGTATTAGAAAGATAGGTTTTCAAATCGAATTATTTAAATTAAAATTCACTTAAACTGATTTCTATACGTTTTTGCTATCCCCGGACAAACCGAAAATCCGATTGACACGAAATTTGAAATCTTACTATAATTTAACATTATGGATCCATTGAAACTGGTTTCATCGAAATCCGAGATTGTTTGAAAAATGGCTATTTTTACTCGTCAATTATATATTAAAATATTCAATTTCTACAAATTAACTTTTAATTCAGTTTCAAAAGTTCTATAACATCATTCTAATTCAAATATGATTTAATATAACTTTACAAATCATTTTTATCCACATTAAATTCAAATTTCAATTATTTCTGTAATTTTAAATATTAAATTAACAATTTAATTATTCAATTAAATCCTATATTCGAAATATAATCTATTCAGCTTATAAAATTAACTTTTAAATATTTAAAATTAATTAAATACGAATTTCAAATGACAGAAACTCTGGGTCGTTACACATCCAATGATCCAAATATCAACAATGGAACATCCATCATAATCATCATTCAAATAAACCAATAAATAACAACAATTGACTGATTATCATTAATAGGTATCTACTGGCAAATTAAATGGCAATTATATTCAACAACAGTGAAATTTAACTGGAATGGCAATTTAAATATATCAAACAGCAATCCACCAACTACTAATCCCATCATAAATTCAATTGAACTAATATAAGACAATTTAATAGTTGTGAGTGGGTTAAAACACCCACCTTTGATTTATCGACGATTTAAAATCTGAATAAAGACTCAAATTTGAACAGTCTTAGAATGCAGCCAAACCAGTTCTATATGAATATTTTTTCCTAACCCTAGTAGCCTTTTTATTTTTTTATTGTAAGTTACTATATTAAAGGATCATGTAATATGGAAGATAATAAATAGCTGGTGCGGAAATAACAGTAAAAAAATGACACTAGAGATTTTTATACTGGTTCGAACTCCCGTTCTACGTCTAGTTCCAGACTCCTTTTGGAATTATACCTAGCAGCCCTCACTTAACCCAGAGGAACAGGTATTACTCCGCCTGAGCAATCGAACAGGACTTTTACCGCCTAAGCAACTGAATAGGACTTTGACCGCCTGAGCAACAGAATATGACTTCGACCGCCTGAGCAACCAAACAGGACTTTCTACAAATTGGATTTTAACTTGACTTTGTGTGTTCTGAATAGCACAGATTTGTCACTTGTAGTACAACCTTCCTATAATCTTATCCTCAGAGTAGATGTAAATATTTGTGTATGTATGAAGAATAAGAAGTATAATATTGCTTGGAAAGTATGGAAATGAGTATGTAAGCAATGATTGTATGAGAGCTTGTATATATTGAACTCAAGAATGCTAAGTGCTATAGATCAAAAGAGAATAGAGAATTAAGTCATTGGATCTATGAATCTTGAGTGTATATATAGTGTGTTATGAGATATGACTCTTGGAAACCGGCATCTATTTAGAATCTAAGAGTTGTGACCTTCCACAAAGAAGGAACCCTTTGATCAAAAGAAGTGCCTGTTGGAGAAAAGTGACAGTTGCATATTCAGTCGACTGAAATTGCTTGAGCAGTCGAATAAATTTCAAACGTGCACAAAAACATGTACAGTGTCAGTCGACTGACCTAAGCAAGTCAGTCGACTGAATGCTGTACATATAAAAAAAATCAACACAGTGTCAGTCGACTGATATATAGAATTCGGTCGACTGAGTACCGTTTTTCAGTGCATTCAGTGCATACATAAAGAATCTTATAAAACATATGATAAAAATGAATTTGTGAGTGATGTGCTTCGAGGATAGATTTTAACAAAATTCTATACTTGACTGTCTACATATAGACTCAATCAAAACGAACCATATTTGAGATGATGAGCTCGAATTTGCCATAATTGTAGATTTGTTAAGATCATTCGCCTCTTGTCGGCATTCAAAACCTTATGATCCAACACTTATCACTATACGTATATGTCTATTCAGTCATCTGCTTCTTCCTTCTAATGGCTGCAGTTCCAAAACCCTGATTCAATTTCAAAACAAATTTCAAAATTCAAACTATAACAAATTATATATCGTTGGAAAGCTCTTGATGAGCACAATCCATTTTAGCAATTCATTTTTCAGTTGGATGCATCGTTTGATCAGAAATCGAGGATGAACTTCGGCTATTCATATTAGGGTTTTTCGATCCAACGGTGGATCTTTGTCAAAACGACGATCGGGTAGCGCCAGTGGGTAGAGGATGATGAGACATGGTGATCTATGGTGGTCGCTCATCTATAGGTGAATTCACCACGATTTGGATTTATACGGCGGTGACGGAGGATTTTAGCTGAGGTGATGGAGTCGCGAGGCCTAGGGGAGGGTCGGCCGAAGTCGTGCATCTCAATGGTATTCGTGGATCGTGGTGCAATGGCGTGTAGAGGCGACAAGGGATTGATGAATGGCGGTGGATGCTTGTTTGAACAATGGTGTTTTCATGTAGCGTGCTAGTGTTTACGTAGTTAGAGGTAACGTGGTTAACTTTTATTTTTTTATTATTTAATTTAAATTTTAAAATTTTCAATCATCCAAACTTCGATAACTTTTGCATACGAGTTTGGATTCACGCGCGGTTTTCTCCATTGCGATGTACCAAAATTTATGTGACGACCCGGAATTTTGAGCAATATCAATTTAATGATCTTTGATAATAATTAAATTAATTTGATCATTTTACATTATAAATTGATAAGTTAAAATTATTTTAAAGGCTGATAATAATAATTTGTTAATATCTATCAACATTTTTCTTAACAATATAAATTGGTAATATTTATTTCTCCAAAGTTAATCAAAATATTTTCTATTTATAATATATATATATATATTGATATATCTTGTAAATAGGAAGTTTTTAATGTAATAAACTTTATATTCAAATTGTAATATATATGAATGTAAATATTATGGTTTGAAAAATTGTGTTTTAAAATTTATATAGTAATTATCAAATCTATTGTTAAAATGATTTTATATTTGAAATATGTATGTATTTGTGTGTGTGTGTGTGTGTGTGTGTGTGTGTGTGTGTGTGTGTATTTAAAATAGGTATTATATTAATTTGAATTTAATAATTATTTTCAAACTTTATTATACATATATAATTTGTAATTTGAAATGTTAATTTGATTTAATGTTTTTGAAATGATATTTGAGATTAAATTTCTATAACGAAGTTAATTCCTTATTTATTATAAATATATACTTTAAGCTTTTGTTTAAATAAGATTAAAATCTAAAAGTTCACTTGTTTTTATTATTCTTTCATTTTAATTTTATCATAAGATGGATTTTTCTAAAATTTTACATAGAAAGTTAAAATAAAATTCTCAAATCTATAAACATATGTTATATTAAATTAGATCTAAAATATAAGTTATTTATAAATGCCTATATGAATTTGCTTTTGAGATATTTATGGAAGTCTAAAGTTTATTTTTTGAGATAAAAACAATTTATAATTATGTAAATATTACATAAATACATTGTATATAGCTTAAACAAATTATTAAAAAGAAAATAACATTTAAAACATTAATAAAACATTAGAGAATAACATTTGTAAATATGAATTAAACATAACAACACAAATAAATTTTTAAATATGGGTTAGAGACAATTGTAAATTAGTATGGATAGGTGTAAGCTAATAAGGATATAAGGTAGACAAATGTCATCCACTTGATATTTTAGTTTAAAATTAAATTGTAAAATAAAAGTGAGTTTATTTTCAGCTAAAAAATATTTTCTTCATCTTCATCCCAAACAAAAAAATGCAAATAAAAAACAAAGATCAAAAATAAAAGGATTAAGAACAGGAAAAGCTATAAAATCTGAAAACTTGGAATTTCAATCTGGAAATTCAAATCAAATGCAAGTTTGCAAATCTAGAAAATATAGCAGGAAGATCCATCAACATGCAATCTAGAGTCAACAAGCAACAAAAATCAACATGCAAAGAAATTTCAAAAGCCTGGAAAACATTTTCTGTTTTCTGCAAACAAGGTGAGTAAATTGAATCTTTAAAAAACAGTTAAATCTTGATTTCAACTTAGTAGTATGATGATATCATGATGTTATAAGGAATATTTGATTTAAATTCGATGCATGCTTGAATTGTGTAGATTGAATGCCTATATAGTAAAAAAAAAATATGTTACTGTGTATATAAAAACAGTTTCAGATTTTATAATAAAATTCAATAATTTGATTTTGAATTCAAATTAGACTTTTAGTTGTTAATGAAAGTTGTTTGAAATCAAGTGAGCTATCATCTAAAATTAATTACTAGTTTTTAAATGGAATAATTTGTTATAAATCTTGAATTTACAGTAAAATTATAATTTGGGTCAAAAACTTTTGAATTCAAATTTGAGTATTGATTTTATAATCGAATTGCAATTAAGAAGCCATGATTTTAGAAGCTTGAATCACGAATTTTAGGTTGGTAATTTGTGTGAATTTGGGGTTTGATTGTTTTGAGCATTTCGACCAAATTGAGGCGAACGACGGCAAAGTGGTGGACGTGGTTATGCTCGAACGTGAAGGGGACAGCAGTGACCATGGGAAAAATAGTTTGGTGATTTCTTTTTGGATGAGGTGGCCGAAATTATTCGTAGTAGGGTTTTATACTTTGTTATGGCCGACGATATTATTTTTGGTTTCACGATGGTGAGAAGCCACCGGAGTGGATCGCATGCGTTGCCAAGGGATTAGGGGATTGTGATGTAGCTACGGTGGAGGTCGTGGGTTGTTTCGAGGCTTGGATGGCCGTGGAGGGTTGGGTTACTGGTGATGGTGTTTCGAACCGGTGGGTTCGAAGGTCGATTTTCGATTTTCGATCATAATTGGTTTTTTGGGTGGCGCGATTGGTAGTAGAGGTTGAGTGCAAGATGTAGGTGGCCGGCGTGGAGTTCGCCAACGTCCAGCGGCGACGTGCACGTTTACATGCACTTTTACGTGCACGATTTCGTGCCTCTGCAATGGGTTGTGGGAGAGGATGGCTTGAGCTTGGGCATGTGTTTGGGAAGGATTCGAGTTTTACTCGAAGCAAAGCGAAAGGTCTGGGTAACTCAGGGATTTCGTTGGGTTACTCGAGATTTAACACGAGCGTTTGCAGTAAGTTGCTCGTGTTTGTTTGAGCTGGGTTTTGTTTTGTTTGGGTTCAACAGTTTTAAATTTTTTGAAATGTAACTGTAAGGTTTTTAAAAGTTTTAGACAAGCCAATATGATTTTGTAGATGATACAAGTTTTAAAACAAAAGTGAAACAAGTTTTATTTATAAATTGGATTTGTTTTAAAATTAAAAATTTAAACATGCTTTATATATATAAAATTATGAAAGTTTTAATATAAGATAAGTGAATTTTGAAATAGATTAGTATTAAATTTTATTAAATGACTTTAGGAAATTTTTAAAGATTTAAAGCTAATTTAAAATGTGTTTAATTATAAATTGATTTCTAAGATGTTATATTTTATTTTAAATAAAGCGTAATGATTGGAATTTGGAAATCAGTTTAATAAAGATTTATCTTATGAGAATTTAGAATTTTGATTTAATTAAAGATAAATAAGTTTGTGAAAATAATTAAGATAAATAAGTTTGTGAAAATAATTAAGATAGTTCAATTTTTATTAATAATTAAAGTATTTTGGTTAATATAAATGATTTAATTAAGAAAATGATTTTCTTAATTAGGGATCTTTTAAATATAGTAAATTAAGAATTATTTAATTAATTTAAATGATTAATTAATAATTAATTAAGTAATTTGTGATTAATTAAGATAATCACTTATGGGTTAATTTAATATAAATACGTGGTGAAGTAATTAAGTAATTAAGTGGTTAATTACAAGAAGTAATTAAGTAAAAGATAATTACTTTGTGGAAGTAATTAAGTGGATGTGAGTAAGGATTAATCACTTGAGTTATTAATTAAATAATTAATTAATAAAATTAATTAAAGGTATAAATTATTTAATTAATGTTAATTAATAAAAGGATTAATAGAATTTAATTAAGTGATTAATTACTTGTTAAAGTAATTAATTAAAAAGAAATTTATTTAATGAAAGTAATCATTAATTAATGGAAATAAATAATTAATTGTTAATTAATAATTAAAGGATAATTAATTTATAATTAAGTTTTAATTACTAAATGTAATTAAAAAGTAATTAATTAAATGTGATTAATTAAAAGTAATTAATTAAATGTGATTAATTAAAAAGTAATTAATCAAGAGAGTTTAATTAAAAAGTAATTAATCATGTATGATTAATTTTAAAAAGGGTGATTAATCATGTATGATTAAAGGATGATTAAGAAATAATTATCAGGGTAATTAAATTAATGATTAATCAAGTGTGATTAATTAAACGAAATTAATCAAGAGTAATTTATCAAGTATGATTAATTAAAGGTAATAAATCAGATGTGATTAATTAAAGGATAATTAAGAAGTAATTATCAAGGTAATTGAATAATAATTAAGCAAGTGTGATTAATTTAAAGGGTAATTAAGAGATAGTTACTTGGATAATTAAGAAGTAATTAATCTAGATGATTAATTAAATTTGTAATTAAGGAATAATTACTTAAAGTAATTTAGTAATAATTAGTCAAGGGTGGTTAATTCAAAATGGATAATTGAGTGATATTTATTAATTAATTTGTAATTAATTAATGAATAGTAAGATGGATTGATGATAATCCAAGTAACTAAGTAAGGATTAATTAAGTCGGATCAACCTTGTGTATGGATGATTAATGATTGATTGATAAGTATCATTGGATGAGTTAATGATATTGGATGATATCGTATGTCATTGGTTGATATGTGATGATATGAATGTGATATATCTGAAATATGATATATATGCTGCTTTGAGATATGTATGGATGAATATAATAATTGTGAATTATCTATCTGTGCGTGGTGAATCATCCATTTATGTTAACTGATATTTCTGAATATCTATTGTTTAAAACCCTTAAGTACAACTGGGACATTAAAATGGCATTTGGATTCGGTGAGACCGGGATCGAGTTTCCATATTTGGATATCCGAAAACCACACCGATCCAAAATAAACGTTAGGTCGTGAATCCAACTGGAGTGCAAGTGAAGACTCGAGGTGTAAGAACTATACGTCAGTATAACTCTGTGGGTGATTCCGTAATGAGTTTGATGGAATAGTACTTATAGGTTCGAGATGGTGATACAGAGTGCAAGGGCTATGGTCGTTGACTCTGAGGGTGATTCCAAAATGAGTGTAACGAGATAGTGCCTTCGGTTTCGTTCGAACCCGGAACGGACTTGTATGGATTGAATGCTTTAAGAACATTGTCAGGTGGACGATGAGCATTCTAAGATAAATGTGTCCTACAAAGGTAATCGCAGCCTCAAGCCTCGTCAATCGGGAATGGCTAAAACATGGGAGGTGCAGCAAGGTTAAGTAGGTCATGCCCAAGTAGGACGAGATTCATCCCTGTCTAGATGTCCCTTTTTATTTCGGCTTTGTGGGCGGTTGGATCTGCAGCCAACTGCGGGGTGGTCTTGTTCAGGACTGTTCAGTAAGGAATGGTCCCGACCTTGTGTTGCAGGGGAGTGAGCGTACTCCTCGGTACGGTGATCTAGACCACGTACTGTGATGGGCGGTACCCTAGTAGCCCTGCCATTGAATGGAATCCAAACTCCAATAAGTGCCTGTACGGTTTTGATTGTGCCCAACTATGTTAGAACGTGAGATGTAAGCATTCCAGCTATTTCTGTATTTTATTTTGAAAACCCTAGACATTATTAAAATATCACTGGATTTCCTATCAAATGTTTTGTTTATCGTAAGGTAAAAACTTTTCCATGTTTATGTGTGGGAAGTCTTACGTGATACCCTTTATTTTCAAAGGATTTTCTAAAGTTAAGCAATCTTGAACCGTTTACTCACACCAGACCCCTGTCTGACCCAGGTGTTTATTTTCTGTTTTATTAAACTCTTGGGTACTCATATTCTGTATGAATAGTCAAGTGATCTAGGTTATCTTGACGAATTCTAGATGAGCTTTGGAGCAAGAGGCTTCCACGTGTAGATATATAGTTAGAATTTCCGCTGTGTGTTATTCTGTATTGTTGTTCTTGTATTGTATATTAGACAGAAGTGTTACAATTGTCTAAATTGAGATGTAAGTTGTGTACTCTGATGTATATGATACTATGTATATGTTATACATTATATTTCATTCGTTCCGCTGTGAGATTCTGATGTGTTGTTGTTCTTTCTTCTCTTTCTTTTCTTCTTCTATCCCTTTCTTTCTTTAATAGTGATGGGTCTTTCTGGTGATAGAAAGTCGGGTAGCTACTGTTGGTATCAGAGCATTAGGTTGAGAGAATACCTAGGCTCTAGAGTGGTGTCTATCTTGAGAGAGAGTACTTGTAATATATATATATATATATATATATATATATATATATATATATATATATATATATATATATATATATATATATATATATATCTACCTAATCTGTTGGGTTATCTGTTCGGATTTTCCAACATAGGTTATAAAGGTAGATAAGGTAGGTGTGTGTGGAACACGACTACCACAAATGGAAGAGGTTCATATGTTGTGGTTGGAGATGTGTCTGTCAAGATTGTAGATCTAATACCGTATCGAATAAGTTTTGTAGATTGGTGAAAAGATTTCATTGATTCTAGAGGAAGTATTTTCATGAATTGGAGTATATTCTTGGAATGTGAGGTTGATTTTCTCTTGAGTGAGTGGGATTTCCAAGAGTTGAGTCTGTCAGCTGAGCAGAAGTAGGAGATGGCATCTTGATGACTTCAGGAGGGATAGCTGTGTGATGAGATGCAGTATCCATAGATGTTTTTGAAGATATTCCTTTGGAGCCAGATTTAGATGGTGTTGGAGGAACATTGATGCCTACTGCAGGGAAGATTCGGATATTTAGGGATTTTCTGGATCTTAAGTAAGGGTGGGTGTCTTATCTTTATTGAAGTATGAGACTAAGGTCGATGAGTTACCTCAATTCGGACATGGTCTCATTTGTTTTCATTAAAGAAGATAAGTGATTGGTGTTGGTTTGGAGCCGAGTTTCTTGAGAAGACGTCAACTCGTCTCAAGGATTTTTAGTGGAATTGGGTGATAGTTTAGTGGTTAAGGATGATCTTTTGGCCTAGTAGTATCATTGAAGTGAAGTTTGGAAGCAGCAGCGTGGATCCGTTTCTTCGATGACTCAGAAATCTTTGGGATTCTACTATCGGCAGTCCCGGCAATAGGGAAGGCTTATCCATTTCTTCGGGAGGCTCAGCAGAGCAGGATATTTGCTGGAAGTGATCTATCAATTTTTCTGGTAGATAAGCCATTCTGGGAAGATTGATCTTGATAGGAGAAAGCTGTTCTAATTGGGAGGATAGTTCTTTGAAATCTGAGTTGGGTGAAATCGCAAAAGCGACTTGCGATTAGTTTGGGAATCTTTGAGTATTCTTTGGTTTGAGATTGAGGCATCTCATGTGGAGGTAAAGGCTACTTAAGTAGTCAGAGATTTTCCGATGTTTTTGAGGAATTCAGAAGTTTACCCGAATCGGAGATTGAGTTTTCTTATCGACTTGGATTCCAGGAATAATTTTGATTTTGGCCATGTTTGTTCTTGAAGCAATCAGCAAGGGTTAAGCTGATCAGGAAAGTTGAGGGTGACTCAGAGCATCAGAAGAGTTGTACAGTTAGGGATTGAGGAGATTTGGAATGTGAAGTTGGAATTTTGATATTGTTTTAGTTGTATCCGACTAAAGGAGATATAAGACTTGGATAAAACTGGAGGGCTAGCTCCGGAAGTATTTTGAGATTTTCCTGCGTTCTCTGGAGATGAGATTTTTATCAACAGGATTGAATTGCCAGTTCGGATAACTGGAGTTCATTGTATTTCACATATCTCTGAGGAATATGTGTATGATTCGTCGATTGATAGAATCAGCAGTTCGAAAGGATCTGGTAGTTGGGCAGGTTTTGAGTTTAGTCTGGTATCTTGTTTTGATTTGAAGGATCAGATGAGGGAGTTCTTGGTTATAGTAGTATGGTTACTTAAGATTCTGTAGAGCGAGTATTCTAGAATAGGTACCTGGAAAACTCTTGATAATATTAGGAAGTTCTATTCAGAATTTTGTCTGGATAGATAAAATTGTTGTTTTCTTTGGTTGCTATGATTGATAGTGTATGATGGATTGTGTGATTGCTGTTTGAAATTTAAATTCTTTTGCTGGGTTATTAAATTAACTTTGCTTCTAAATTTCGGGGACGAAATTCTTTTAAGGGGGAAGGAATGTGACGATCCGGAATTTTGAGCAATATCAATTTAATAATCTTTGATAATAATTAAATTAATTTGATCATTTTACATTATAAATTGATAAGTTAAAATTATTTTAAAGGCTGATAATAATAATTTGTTAATATCTATCAACATTTTTCTTAACAATATAAATTGGTAATATTTATTTCTCCAAAGTTAATCAAAATATTTTCTATTTATAATATATATATATATATATTGATATATCTTGTAAATAGGAAGTTTTTAATGTAATAAACTTTATATTCAAATTGTAATATATATGAATGTAAATATTATGGTTTGAAAAATTGTGTTTTAAAATTTATATAGTAATTATCAAATCTAATGTTAAAATGATTTTATATTTGAAATATGTATGTATTTGTGTGTGTGTGTATATATATATATATATTTAAAATAGGTTTTGTATTAATTTGAATTTAATAATTATTTTCAAACTTTATTATATATATATAATTTGTAATTTGAAATGTTAATTTGATTTAATGTTTTTGAAATGATATTTGAGATTAAATTTCTATAACGAAGTTAATTCCTTATTTATTATAAATATATACTTTAAGCTTTTGTTTAAATAAGATTTAAATTTAAAAGTTCACTTGTTTTTATTATTCTTTCATTTTAATTTTATCATAAGATAGATTGTTCTAAAATTTTACATAGAAAGTTAAAATAAAATTCTCAAATCTATAAACATATGTTATATTAAATTGGATCTAAAATATAAGTTATTTATAAATGCCTATATGAATTTGCTTTTGAGATATTTATGGAAGTCTAAAGTTTATTTTTTTTAAGATAAAAACATTTTATAATTATCTAAATATTACATAAATACATTGTACATAGCTTAAATAGATTATTAAAAAGAAAATAACATTTAAATTAATATAATTACTTGGTGAAGTGATTAAGTAATTAAGTGGTTAATTACTAGAAGTAATTAAGTAAAAGATAATTACTTTGTGGAATTAATTAAGTGGATGTGAGTAAGGATTAATCACTGGAGTTATTAATTAAAGAATTAATTAATAAAATTAATTAAAGGTTTAAATTATTTAATTAATGATTAATTAATAAAGGATTAAGAGAATTTAATTAAGTGATTAATTACTTGTTAAAGTAATTAATTAAAAAGAAATTTAATTAATGAAAGTAATCATTAATTAATGCAAATAAATAATTAATTATTAATTAATAATTAAAGGATAATTAATTTATAATTAAGTTTTAATTACTAAATGTAATTAAAAAGTAATTAATTAAATGTGATTAATTAAAAGTAATTAATTAAATGTGATTAATGAAAAAGTAATTAATCAAGAGAGTTTAATTAAAAATTAATTAATCAGGTATGATTAATTTTAAAAAGGGTGATTAATCAGGTATGATTAAAGGATGATTAAGAAATAATTATCAGGGTAATTAAATAAATGATTAATCAAGTGTGATTAATTAAAGGAAATTAATAAAGAGTAATTAATCAAGTATGATTAATTAAAGGTAATAAATCAGATGTGATTAATTAAAGGATAATTAAGAAGTAATTATCAAGGTAATTAAATAATAATTAAGCAAATGTGATTAATTTAAAGGGTAATTAAGAGATAATTACTTGGATAATTAAGAAGTAATTAATCTAGATGATTAATTAAATTTGTAATTAAGGAATAATTACTTAAAGTAATTTAGTAATAATTAATAAAGGGTGGTTAATTCAAAATGGATAATTGAGTGATATTTATTAATTAATTTGTAATTAATTAATGAATAGTAAGATGGATTGATGATAATCCAAGTAACTAAGTAAGGGTTAATTTAATTAAGGATGGATTAAATTAATTAAGTTGGATCAACCTTGTATATGGATGACTAATGATTGATTGATAAGTATCATTGGATGAGTTAATGATATTGGATGATATCATATGTCATTGGTTGATATGTGATGATATGAATGTGATATATCTGAAATGTGATATATATGCTGCTTTGTGATATGTATGGATGAATGTAATAATTGTGAATTATCTATCTGTGTGTCGTGAATCATCCATTTATGTTAAGTGATATTTCTGAATATCTATTGTTTAAAACCCTTAAGTACAACTTGGACATTAAAATGGCGTTTGGATTCGATGAGACCGGGATCTGGTTTCCATATTTGGATATCCGAAAACCACTCCGATCCAAAATAAACGTTAGGTCGTGAATCCAAGTGGAGTGCAAGTGAAGACTCGAGGTGTAAGAACTATGCGTCAGTATAACTCTGTGGGTGATTCCGTAATGAGTTTGACGGAATAGTACTTATAGGTTCGAGATGGTGATTCAGAGTGCAAGGGCTATGGTCGTTGACTCTGAGGGTGATTCCAAAATGAGTGTAACGAGATAGTGCCTTCGGTTCCGTTCGAACCCAGAACGGACTTGTATGGATTGATTGCTTTCAGAACATCGTCGGGTGGACGATGAGCATTCTAAGATAAATGTGTCCTACAAAGGTAATCGCACCTCAAGCCTCATCAACCGAGAATGGCTAATACAGGGGAAGTGCAGCAAGGTTAAGTGGGTCATGCCCAAGTAGGACGAGATTCATCCCTATCTAGATGTCCCTTTTTATTTCGGCTTTGTGGGCGGTTGGATTTGCAGCCAACTGTGGGGTGGTCTTGTTCGGGACTGTTCAGTAAGGAATGGTCCCGGCCTTGTGTTGCAGGGGAGCGGTCATACTCCTTGGTACGGTGATCTAGGCCACGTACTGTAACGGGCGGTACCCCAGTAGCCCTGCCATTGAATGGAATCCAAACTCCAATAAGTGCCTGTACGGTTTTGATTGTGCCCAACTATGTTGGAACGTGAGATGTAAGCATTCCTGCTATTTCTGTATTTTATTTTGAAAATCCTAGACACTATTATAATATCACTGGATTTCCTATCAAATGTTTTGGTTAGCGTAAGCTAAAAACTTTTCCCAGTTTATGTGTGCGAAGTCTTACGTGATACCCTTTCTTTTCAAAGGATTTTCTAAAGTTAAGCAATCTTCAACCGTTTACTCACACCAGACCCCTGTCTGACCCAAGTGTTTATTTTCTATTTTATTAAACTCTTGGGTACTCATATTCTGTAAGAGTAGTCAAGTGATTCAGGTTATCTTGACGAATTCTGGAGGAGCTTTGGAGCAGGAGGCTTCCGCGTGTAGATATATAGTTAGAGTTTCCGCTGCGTGTTATTCTGTATTGTTGTTCTTGTATTGTATATTAGACAGAAGTGTTATAATTGTCTAAATTGAGATGTATGTTGTGTACTCTGATGTATATGATACTATATATATGTTATATATTATATTTCATTCGTTCCGCTGTGAGATTCTAATGTGTTGTTGTTGTTCTTTTTTCTCTTTCTTTTCTTCTTCTATCCCTTTCTTTCTTTAATAGTGATGCGTCTTTCTGGTGATAGAAAGTCGGGTCGCTACTGTTGGTATCAGAGCATTAGGTTGAGAGAATACCTAGGCTCTGGAGTGGTGTCTATCTTGAGAGAGCGTGCTTGTAATTTTTATATATATATATATATATATATATATATCTACTTAATCTGTTGGGTTATCTGTTCGGATTTTCCAACATAGGTTATAGAGGTAGATAAGGTAGGTGTGTGTGGAACACGACTACCACTAATGGAAGAGGTTCATATGTTGTGGTTGGAGGTGTGTCTGTCGAGATTGTAGATCTAATACCGTCTCGAATAAGCTTTGTAGATTGGTGAAAAGATTTCATTGATTCCAGAGGAAGTATTTTCAAGAATTGGAGTAAATTCTTGGAATGTGAGGTTGATTTGCTCTTGAGTGAGTGGGATTTCCAAGAGTTGAGTCTGTCAGCTGAGCAGAAGCAGGAGATGGCATCTTGGTGACTTCAGGAGGGATAGCTGTGTGTAGAGATGGAGAGTCCATAGATGTTTCTGAAGATGTTCCTTTGGAGCCAGATTTAGATGATGTTGGAGGAATATTGATGCCTACTGCAGGGAAGATTCGTATATTTAGGGATTTTCTGGATCTTAAGTAAGGGTGGGTGTCTTATCTTTATTGAAGTATGAGACTAAGGTCGATTAGTTACCTCAATTCAGACATGGTCTCATTTGTTTTCATTAAAGAAGATAAGTGATTGGTGTTGGTTTGGAGCCGAGTTTCTTGAGAAGATGTCAACTCGTCTCAATGATTTTTGGTGGAATTGGGTGATAGTTTTGTG
This sequence comes from Allium cepa, assembly GCA_030765085.1. Classification (NCBI taxonomy): domain Eukaryota; kingdom Viridiplantae; phylum Streptophyta; class Magnoliopsida; order Asparagales; family Amaryllidaceae; genus Allium; species Allium cepa. Next base: position 345,720,737 of record CM060928.1, on the reverse strand, counting down.
GTTAAGGATGATCTTTTGGCTTAGTAGTATCATTGAAGTGAAGTTTGGAAGCAGCAGCGTGGATCCGTTTCTTCGATGACTCAGAAATCTTTGGGATTCTACTATCGGCAGTCCCAGCAGTAGGGAAGGCTTATCCATTTCTTCGGTAGGCTCAGCAGAGCAGGATGTTTGCTGGAAGTGATCTATCGGTTTTTCTGGTAGATAAGCCATTCTGGGAAGATTGATCTTGATAGGAGAAAGCTGTTGTAATTGGGAGGATAGTTCATTGAAATCTGAATTGGGTGAGATCGCAAAAGCGACTTGCGATTAGTTTGGGAATCTTTGAGTATTCTTTGGTTTGAGATTGAGGCATCTCATATGGAGGTAAAGGCTACTTAAGTAGTCAGAGATTTTCCTGATGTTTTTGAGGAATTCAGAAGTTTACCCAAATCGGAGATTGAGTTTCTTATCGACTTGGATTCCAGGAGTAATTTTGATTTTGGCCATGTTTGTTCTTGAAGCAATCAGCAAGGGTTAAGCTGATCAGGAAAGTTGAGGGTGACTCAGAGCATCAGAAGAGTTGTACAGTTAAGGATTGAGGAGATTTGGAATGTAAAGTTGGAATTTGGATATTGTTTTAGTTTTATCCGACTAAAGGAGATATAAGACTTGGATAAAACTGGAGGGCTAGCTCCGGAAGTATTTTAAGATTTTCTTGTGTTCTCTGGAGATGAGATTTTTATCTACAGGATTGAATTGCCAGTTCGGATAACTGGAATTCATTGTATTTCACATATCTTTGAGGAATATGCGTATGATTCATCGAGTGATAGAATCAGCAGTTTAGAAGGATATGGTAGTTGGGCTGGTTTTGAGTCTAGTCTGATATCTTGTTCTAATTTGAAGGATCAGATGAGGGAGTTCTTGGTTATAGTAGTATGGTTACATAAGATTCTGTAGAGCGAGTATTCCAGAATAGGTACCTGGAAAACTCTTGATAATATTAGGTAGTTCTATTCAGAATTTTGTCTGGATAGATAAAATTGTTGTTTGCTTTGGTTGCTATGATTGATAGTGTATAATGGATTGTGTGATTGCTGTTTGAAATTTAAATTCTTTTGTTGGGTTATTGAATTAACTTTGCTTTTAAATTTCACGGACGAAATTCTTTTAAGGGGGGAGTAATGTGACGACCCGGAATTTTGAGCAATATCAATTTAATAATCTTTGATAATAATTAAATTAATTTGATCATTTTACATTATAAATTGATAAGTTAAAATTATTTTAAAGGCTGATAATAATAATTTGTTAATATCTATCAACATTTTTCTTAACAATATAAATTGGTAATATTTATTTCTCCAAAGTTAATCAAAATTTTTTCTATTTATAATATATATATATATTGATATATCTTGTAAATAGGAAGTTTTTAATGTAATAAAACTTTATATTCAAATTGTAATATATATGAATGTAAATATTATGGTTTGAAAAATTGTGTTTTAAAATTTATATAGTAATTATCAAATCTAATGTTAAAATGATTTTCTATTTGAAATATGTATGTATTTGTATGTATGTATATATATATATATATATATATTTGAAATAGGAATTATATTAATTTGAATTTAATAAGTATTTTCAAACTTTATTATATATATATAATTTGTAATTTGAAATGTTAATTTGATTTAATGTTTTTGAAATGATATTTGAGATTTAAATTTCTATAACGAAGTTAATTCCTTATTTATTATAAATATATACTTTAAGCTTTTGTTTAAATAAGATTTAAATTTAAAAGTTCACTTGTTTTTATTATTCTTTCATTTTAATTTTATCATAAGATAGATTGTTCTAAAATTTTACATAGAAAGTTAAAATAAAATTCTCAAATCTATAAACATATGTTATATTAAATTGGATTTAAAATATAAGTTATTTATAAATGCCTATATGAATTTGCTTTTTAGATATTTATGGAAGTCTAAAGTTTATTTTTTTAAGATAAAAACATTTTATAATTATCTAAATATTACATAAATAAATTGTACATAGCTTAAATAGATTATTAAAAAGAAAATAACATTTAAAACATTAATAAAACATTAGAGAATAACATTTGTAAATATGAATTAAACATAACAACACTTGTAAATTTTTAAATATGGGTTAGAGACAATTGTAAATTAGTATGGATAAGTGTAAGCTAATAAGGATATAAGGTAGACAAATGTCATCCACTTGATATTTTAGTTTAAAATTAAATTGTAAAATAAAAGATGAGTTTATTTTCAGCTAAAAAATAATTTCTTCATCTTCATCCCAAACACAAAAATGCAAATAAAAAACAAAGATCAAAAATAAAAGGATTAAAAACAGGAAAAGCTGTAAAATCTGAAAACTTGGAATTTCAATCTGGAAATTCAAATCAAATGCAAGTTTGCAAATCAGGAAAATACAACAGGAAGATCCATCAACATGCAATCTAGAGTCAACAAGCAACAAAAATCAACATGCAAAGAAATTTCAAAAGCCTGGAAAACATTTTTTGTTTTCTACAAACAAGGTGAGTAAATTGAATCTTTTAAAAACAGTTAAATCTTGATTTCAACTTAGTAGTATGATGATATCATGATTTTATAAGGAATATTTGATTTAAATTCGATGCATGCTTGAATTGTGTAGACTGAATGCCTGTATAGTAAAAAAAATATGTTACTGTGTATATAAAAACAGTTTAAGATTTTATAATAAAATTCAATAATTTGATTTTGAATTCAAATTAGACTTTGATTTGTTAATGAAAGTTGTTTGAAATCAAGTGAGCTATCATCTAAAAATAATTACCTGTTTTTGAATGGAATAATTTGTTATAAATCTTGAATTTACAGTAAAATTATAATTTGGGTCAAAAACTTTTGAATTCAAATTTGAGTTTCGATTTTATAATCGAATTGCAATTAAGAAGCCATGATTTTAGAAGCTTGAATCACGAATTTTAGGTTCGTAATTTGTGTGAATTTGGGGTTTGATTGTTTTGAGCATTTCGACCATATTGAGGCGAACGACGGCAAAGTGGTGGACGTGGTTGTGCTCGAACGTAGAGGGGACAGCAGTGACCATGGGAAAAATAGTTTGGTGATTTCTTTTTGGATGAGGTGGCCGGAATTATTCGTAGTAGGGTTTTATACTTTGTTATGGCCGACGATATTATTTTAGGTTTCACGATGGTGAGAAGCCACCAGAGTGGATCGCATGCGTTGCCAAGGGATTAGGGAATTGTGATGTAGCTACGGTGGAGGTCGTGGGTTGTTTCGTGGCTTGGATGGCCGTGGAGGGTTGGGTTTCTGGTGATGGTGTTTCGAACTGGTGGGTTCGAAGGTCGATTTTCGATTTTCGATCATAATTGGTTTTTTGGGTGGCGCGATTAGTAGTAGAGGTTGAGTGCGACATGTAGTTGGCCGACGTGGAGTTCGCCAACGTCCGGCGGCGACATGCACATTTACGTGCACGATTTCGTGCCTCTGCAATGGGTTGTGGGAGAGGATGACTTGAGCTCGGGCATGCGTTCGAGAAGGATTCGAGTTTTACTCGAAGCAAAGTGAAAGGCCTAGGTAACTCGGGGATTTCGTTGGGTTACTCGAGATTTAACACGAGCGTTTGCAGTGAGTTGCTCGTGTTTGTTTGGGCTGGGTTTTGTTTTGTTTGGGTTCAACAGTTTTAAATTTTTTGAAATGTAACTGTAAGATTTTTAAAAGTTTTAAACAAGCTAATATGATTTTGTAGGTGATACAAGTTTTAAAACAAAAGTGAAACAAGTTTTATTTATAAATTAGATTTGTTTTAAAATTAAAAATTTAAACATGTTTTATATATATATAAAATTATGAAAGTTTTAATATAAGATAAGTGAATTTTGAAATAGATTAGTATTAAATTTTATTAAATAACTTTGGGAAAAGTTTTAAAGATTTAAAGGTAATTTAAAATGTGTTTAATTATAAATTGATTTCTAAAATGTTATATTTTATTTTAAATAAAGTGTAATGATTGGAATTTGGAAATCTGTTTAATAAAGATTTATCTTATGAGAATTTAGAATTTTGATTTAATTAAAGATAAATAAGTTTGTGAAAATAATTAAGATAAATCAGTTTGCGAAAATAATTAAGATAGTTCAATTTTTATTAATAATTAAAGTATTTTGGTTAATATTAATGATTTAATTAAGAAAATGATTTTCTTAATTAGGGATCTTTTAAATATAGTAAATTAAGAATCATTTAATTAATTTAAATGATTAATTAATAATTAATTAAGTAATTTGTGATTAATTAAGATAATCACTTATGGGTTAATTTAATATAATTACTTGGTGAAGTAATTAAGTGGTTAATTACTAGAAGTAATTAAGTAAAAGATAATTACTTTGTGGAAGTAATTAAGTGGATGTGAGTAAGGATTAATCACTTGAGATATTAATTAAAGAATTAATTAATAAAATTAATTAAATGTTTAAATTATTTAATTAATGATTAATTAATAAAGGACTAAGAGAATTTAATTAAGTGATTAATTACTTGTTAAAGTAATTAATTAAAAAGAAATTTAAAATGAAAGTAATCATTAATTGATGGAAATAAATAATTAATTGTTTATTAATAATTAAAGGATAATTAATTTATAATTAAGTTTTAATTACTAAATGTAATTAAAAAGTAATTAATTAAATGTGATTAATTAAAAGTAATTAATTAAATATGATTAATTAAAAAGTAATTAATCAAGAGAGTTTAATTAAAAGGTAATTAATCAGGTATGATTAATTTTAAAAAGGGTGATTAATCAGCTATGATTAAAGGATGATTAAGAAATAATTATCAGGGTAATTAAATAAATGATTAATCAAGTGTGATTAATTAAAGGAAATTAATCAAGAGTAATTAATCAAGTATGATTAATTAAAGGTAATAAATCAGATGTGATTAATTAAAGGATAATTAAGAAGTAATTATCAAGGTAATTGAATAATAATTAAGCAAGTGTGATTAATTTAAAGGGTAATTAAGAGATAGTTACTTGGATAATTAAGAAGTAATTAATCTAGATGATTAATTAAATTTGTAATTAAGGAATAATTACTTAAAGTAATTTAATAATAATTAATCAAGGGTGATTAATTCAAAATGGATAATTGAGTGATGTTTATTAATTAATTTGTAATTAATTAATGAATAGTAAGATGGATTGATGATAATCCAAGTAACTAAGTAAGGATTAATTTAATTAAGGATGAATTAAATTAATTAAGTCGGATCAACCTTGTGTATGGATGATTAATGATTGATTGATAAGTATCATTGGATGAGTTAATGATATTGGATGATATCGTATGTCATTGGTTGATATGTGATGATATGAATGTGATATATCAGAAATGTGATATATATGCTGCTTTGTGATATGTATGGATGGATGTAATAATTGTGAATTATCTATCTATGTGTGGTGAATCATCCATTTATGTTAAGTGATATTTCTGAATATCTATTGTTTAAAACCCTTAAGTACAACTTGGACATTAAAATGGCGTTTGGATTCGGTGAGACCGGGATCGGGTTTCCATATTTGGATATCCGAAAACCACACCGACCCAAAATAAACGTTAGGTCGTGAATCCAAGTGGAGTGCAAGTGAAGACTCGAGGTGTAAGAACTATACGTCAGTATAACTCTGTGGGTGATTCTGTAATGAGTTTGACGGAATATTACTTATAGGTTCGAGATGGTGATTCAGAGTGCAAGGGCTATGGTCGTTGACTCTGATGGTGATTCCAAAATGAGTGTAATGAGATAGTGCCTTCGGTTCCGTTCAAACCCGGAACGGACTTGTATGGATTGAATGCTTTCAGAACATCGTCAGGTGGACGATGAGCATTCTAAGATAAATATGTCTTACAAAGGTAATCGCAGCCTCAAGCCTTATCAACCGGGAATGGCTAAAACAGGGGAGGCAGAGCAAGGTTAAGTGGGTCATGCCCAAGTAGGACGAGATTCATCCCTGTCTAGATGTCCCTTTTTATTTCGGCTTTGTAGGCGGTTGGATCTGCAGCCAACTGCGGGGCGGTCTTGTTCGAGACTGTTCAGTAAGGAATGGTCCCGGCCTTGTGTTGTAGGGGAGCGGGCGTACTTCTCGGTACGGTGATCTAGGCCACGTACTGTGACGGGCAGTACCCCAGTAGCCCTGCCATTGTATGGAATCCAAACTCCAATAAGTGCCTGTACGGTTTTGATTGTGCCCAACTATGTTGGAATGTGAGACGTAAGCATTCCAGCTATTTCTGTATTTTATTTTGAAAACCCTAGACACTATTATAATATCACTGGATTTCCTATCAAATGTTTTGGTTAGCGTAAGGTAAAAACTTTTCCATGTTTATGTGTGGGAAGTCTTACGTGATACCCTTTCTTTTCAAAGGATTTTCTAAAGTTAAGCAATCTTAAACCGTTGACTCACACCAGACCCCCGTCTGACCAAAGTGTTTATTTTCTGTTTTATCAAACTCTTGGGTACTCATATTCTGTATGAGTAGTCAAGTGATTCAGGTTATCTTGACGAATTCTGGAGGAGCTTTGGAGCAGGAGGCTTCCGCGTGTAGATATATAGTTAGAGTTTCTGCTGTGTGTTTTTCTGTATTGTTGTTCTTTTATTGTATATTAGACAGAAGTGTTATGATTGTCTAAATTGAGATGTAAGTTGTGTACTCTGATGTATATGATACTATGTATATGTTATATATTATATTTCATTCGTTCCGTTGTGAGATTCTGATGTGTTGTTGTTCTTTCTTCTCTTTCTTTTCTTCTTCTATCCCTTTCTTTCTTTAATAGTGATGCGTCTTTCTGGTGATAGAAAGTCGGGTCGCTACTATTTCGGACGTTATGCAACTGGTTTGGCTGCATTATGAGATTGTTCAAATTTGGGCCTTTATTTGGGTTTTATATCGTCGATAAATCAAGGTGATTGTTTTAACCCACTCATAGCTACTAAATAGTCTTATGTTAGTTAAATTGAATTTATGATGGGATTAGAAGTTGATTGATTGCCTTTTGTTATTTTTAAATTGCCATTCCAGTTAAATCCGACCGTTGTTGAATATAATTGCCATTTAATTTATCATTGAATTTTTAATTTGCCAATTGACACTTGTTAATGCAATAAGTTAATTTTTGTTATTTATTAGTTGATTTGAATGATGATTGTGATGGATGTTCAATTGTTGATATTTGGATGATTGGATGTATGTTATTTAATGTGCTGTTATCACACTGCAAGTTCCCTTAGTTATTATTAGGAAAATCACTATTGGTTGAAATAATACATACCCGAATGATCTTATATATTAGGGAGAATTTGTTACGGGTTGAAATGATAGAATCGAGCGATTTTATGGATTTTGAAATTTAACTCGGGATTGCGGGTTGGAATGATATATATCCGTAAATTTAAAATTTATTGCGGACTGAAATGATATATATCCGTATCACTTGACCATAGGGTAGAAAATTATATACGGACACCGGATTGATTAAATTAATTGATTTTTAAATCCTTAATTTTTGAATTCAGTTAGGTGATATTTTGAAATAAATTTGATTTATATAAACTGAATTATTTTCGAAAATTCAAGCTTTAAATGTTGAAATTGGAATTGGTTTAAACGAATTATTGAAAGGATTTATATTGAAATTTTAAAGTTGAATTTGAAGTATAAATGAAATTTATCGAAATTTACTAATTGGAAATGTTTAATATTTAAACTTTAAAATCTACTAAATTTGAAGTAGTTTAAATTTATAGTTTAAACATGGATTAGAAATTGACATAGATTTAAATGGTTTTGTTGGGAATCTGAATTGAAAGATAAAAATTGAGTTGTTAATTTGAATGCTGGATATGGTCCAGATTTGTTGAAATGGAAATAGTTTAATTTGATATTACTTTCAAATTTATTATTTTAATATAAATTGTTTATAAGTATATTATTTTAAATTCAGATTTACTTAGATTTTCAAACCACTTTATATTAAACTATTAAGCTATATTAAACCAATTTTGACTATTTTAATCTATTTTAAACTATTTGAACTATATTAAACTATTTTAATCTACTTTAAACTATTTATACTATATTGAACTATTTTGATCTACTTTAAACTATTTAAACTATATTAAACTATTTTAATCTATTCAAAACTATTTATACTATTTTAATCTATTTTGAATTATTAACCATTTTAATCTATTCTAAACTATTTTAAACCATTTTAAAATATTTTAACTATTTTAAAATATTTCAAAACAAATTAAACTAATTATGACTATCTAAAGTATTTTCAAAAATTCTAGCTGTGCAAGGCTGAATTATTTATAATTAAATCCTAGATTTAAAGCGAATATGGTTAAATGATGTTATAACCCATGTTGGAATTTGAAAGGATATTTTCTGGTGAAATGATTTATTTTTAGTAAATATGATGATTTTTAAATTAAGGCTTAACCTATTTTTTGGATATGATATCGAAAGTGATATCATTTCAGAAGTGAATATGATTTCAGAAGTGAATATGATTTCAGAAGTGATATTTTGATTTTAGTTATGAATCGGCTTTGGAAATGTAAAAAAACCACCCTATATGAAATAAGCGTTTGGTTGTTAAAGAGACTGGGATCGGATATGTCATACTCTTTGCAATACTGAAAACCACTTTAACAATTGTGCACGTGGTGGAGATTCCAGAATGAAGTATGATGGTTTGGCGAATGATTCTATATGAGGTATTAACGTAGCCTGGACCCCTCGGCTCAGCTTGATGTGGCAAAAACAGGAGCCATGCCGGGCCAAGTGGGGTCGCACCTCCGATCAGACATATTTCTTCGATACCATATTTATTACTTTATGATTGATTAGGAGGCCACCCCTCGATTTGATTATGGGAGTGCGTTTCAAGGTGGGCGGTAGTAGCTACTATGTGTTACAACCAGTCCGGATCTGCAAAACGGTAGTATCCTACTGTGGGCATTGCCTCGCGTGCCTTTTCACATGCCTTATCGTGCCCATTATGAGTTTGGTTTGAACCGTACCTATGGGATGCCCTCTGATAGCCCTCCAGTTTACGAAGGAATTATGGTACTATATAGACTGCGGAAATATATATAAAATGTGTTAAGGGGGACACGGGTAACACCTTAACACAATTTTAATACTTTACTTTGTTGTAGACACTATTATAAAAGCGTATTGTATTATGTGTGTCAAACCCCGTAAACATCTCTGAATCCATCACACTCATATTTATTTACTGTTGATTTAACTTACATAAGATCTTTTAGTTCCGACTCGAGTGTTTTTGTAACATCCCGCCTTTTCGCACGCTTTAAATCGACACACGTGCCAATTCAAACCATACGGAAAGGCGGATTGTTATGGGGTAAATAAGAAAAACAAGAAAGAATTAAATACATTCTCACAGCGAAAGGATAAAATATAATAATTAAATATACAGTTCATGGAGCTGTTTACAAAATATTTAATTTTACTTATACAATATATATCAGAGTTGCACATACCAACGAATAAAATCGATGCAGCGGAATACAGTGTGTAGTGGAACAATATTATATAATAATAATAATGAAATCTTCTTCTTTGTCCTCCAGAAACAAAGTCTTCAAATCCTGAAACACCCGGACTGACCCGAGCGAATTGAAAGGTCAAAACACTCGAGTCAGAACTAAAAGATCTTATGTAAGTTAAATAAACAGAAATAAATATGAGTGCAGTAACTCAAAAGATGCTCGGGATTTACATCTCTAAAGGATCCGTTAAACTATTTACTATGTAGTATATTTCGCTATTATAATAGTGTCTATTAGTAAAATAAACTTACTTTTAAATAGCGTTAAGGGGTTACCCATATAGCCCTTAACATAAATAATGCCAATATTCTATATAGTGTCTGCATATCTCCTGATCGGGAGACTACGAGAAGACACTCCATACGTACGACACAAATAGAAACTCGTAGTAAAGGCTCGGTATGGTAGGTGACACGACACAACTAGGCAATGCCAGGGTAGATATACCAATTACGCTTCCGGGTCGGTGGTAACGCGTTGTCGCAGCTACCGCCCACCTCGAGCCACACCCCCAAAATAAAAAAATCAAAAATTGCCACCGAATCAATCCAAAAGTCAAAGTATAATATCGAAGGGATGTGTCCGATCAAAGGTGCTACTTCAATTAACCCGTCGATCGCTCCTGTTTTAGCCACCTTATGCCAACTCACGGGAGTTGGGTCCACGTATTTACCTCAAAGGAAACGACGCCACCATCCTACTTCATTCTGGAATCTCCACCGTGTACACGGTTGTTAAAGTGGTTTTCGGGGTTGGCAGAGAATACGACAACTTCCGATCCCAGTCTCTTTAACAACCAAATGTTATTATAACACCGCGGTTATTTAAAATAATTTATAATTTAAAACCAGAATAAAATATCCATTTCAAAACCATATAAATACGATATCATTTCTATTTTAAAACCCAAATCAATATGATATCATTTTTATTTTAAATATATCTTTTTTCAAAAATCATAGTACTTTCAAACATATATAACTTAAATCTATGGCTTCGAAACATAATTTTCAATACTTAAATGGTTAGATAATAAATTACTTTATAAAGTAAATTAGCTTTTTACTTTCTCAAATCAATTCTAAATACAGATTTGAATTTCCAAATAAACCATTTAAATTTACATATATTTCAAAGTTTTAAATATTCCACCATTTCAAACTGAAATTTTTGTTCATATATATAAGCCAAATTTACTTTACTATTATTTAGTTTTGAAATACTTAATAAATCCAGTATCCTTTATATAAAACTTTCAAATTCAATAATTGAATATTCCTTAATTTATTTAGACTAGATTTATTCACTTAAATCATCTTAAACCCGAATTTAGTTATAACACCATATTCTTTTTAAATCTAGATTCCAATAAGATCTTAGTTAAATAAAACTCAAATCAATTTCAAACTATCTTCTCAACTTTGATTTATAAAATCAATATAACTCTATATTAGAATATAATTGAAGTAAATACTTATCCATAATAATTTTTAATAAAACCAACTTATTATTAAACTTACTTCATACTTTAAACAATTTTATACACAGCTTAAAACCAAGAATTTAACTATATATATAATAACCTTTATCAAATATCCGAAATCAGTATCTAATAAAACCATATATATATATATATATATATATATATATATATATATCTTTAAAAAACCATAAAAAAATTATTTCAAAAGTAATTATATATATATACCGCAATGTCTGTATATAATTTTCTATCCTATGATCAAGTGATACGGATATTTATCATTTCAATCCGCAATTTAAAAATAAAAATGCGGTTGTATATCATTTCAAACCGAAATCCCGAATGAGATGAAAATGCATAATAACTTACAGTTTATAACAATATAAAATACAACATCCATTCATCCATCAAAAATCATACATCCATTCATCCATCAAATATCATACATCCCATTTCAACAATACATCAATATATAACGAATAATAAACAACAGGTATCAACTAGGAGTTTATATTCAATAATGAACTAAATAATTGTTTAACTGGTAGTTTATATGCAACGAATAATTAATTAACAATTTAACTGGCAGTTTAGATGCAATGAATAAATTTAATAGCAATTTAATTTAAATAAATGAAATTAACTGAGATGACGATTAAAAATATGCCAAACAACCATAAATAAATTTTAAATCACATCGTATATCAATTTAACAAACATAAGAAATTTTAGAAGTTGTGAGTGTGTTAAAACACTCACCTTTTGAATTTAAATTGAATTTAAATTCAATTTAAATCCAAAAATTTGACCATCTCAGAATTCATCCAAACCAGCGTCATCAAGTCCGAAATTTCAATATGATCCTAACAAAAGAAACCGTGCATAAAACGGATATCGTATGCAAAAGATATAGCGATAATTAAGATTGAATTTTAATTTAAAAAACAAAAAAAAAGAACACTTTCAATCCCACCTCACTGCCACGTCATACACATTCCGTTCACACGAAGCCCACATGCATAACAATGCATGAACGCCTATGAGCTACAGGCCGAACGTTGAAACCTAAAATGACAAAGTTTGACCGCGAATACCAACCACCTCCGACCCCCGTTGGCCACGGCACCACCCCCGATGAACTCGCCTCCTCCTCCTCTACCTTCGGCCTGAGGCCGCCGGCCTCTGGTGTCCCATAGATCGCCACGCCGCCACGTGAAAAATGGTGATTTCGAACCCTAAAACGCCAATTTCGGCCACCACGCTTCGATTCAAGTCAAACGACCACCACCATCTCGAAGCCCATGGCGAGATCTACAATACCTAGAGGCCGATTTCCCAATTGTCGCCCCAAACAAAACGCCCAATTTGACTTTGACTGCGATTTCTGATCAATCCGGTCACTGTCTTGAAAACGAACAGCAGACGTAGGTTCGTATCATTGAGATCTTCGATATATATTTTTTTCAAATTTTACCGAGGAGTTTGGATTTTTGACTTTGATTTTGAAATGGAATTGGATCTGAAGTTTTTGTTGTCTGTCATTGAGGAGGAGGAGTTGAGAAGAAGATGTACATACCGCCAAATGAGAATGGAGGAAACTAGGGTTTATAACAACGTATTTATAGATAGATTTGAAATAGAATGGATCAAATACAATAGATGTACGCGCTAACGCCAAAGTGGCCCAAAATCTTTTTCGACTTTGGAACGAAATTGGGTCAACCCATATATCAAAATAGATATTTTAAAATATTTTAAACGTGATGGAAAAAGTTTCAAGTCCAAATTCCATCGTAGGAAGAAGTTATGCTAAAAACAATATTTTTCAAATTAATTTCAATTGCATTTATTTCAAGGCGTTTCGAGTCTGTACGATCAAACGACAAGTCCGATCGCTACGAAACTTGAAATCTTACAATAATTCACTGTTACGGATCCGATAAAACTTGTTTCGTCAAAATCCAAGTCAGTGGCCAAAATGGCTATTTTTATATTAATTAAATAAATTAATAATTAATTAATTAAATCCAATTTCCAATTTCAATTTTTAAAATTGACAATTTTATCACCTTTATATTTCTCAAACATTTATAATGATTTAAACAAATTTAAATGTCAATTTAGAGAAGATTAATTTATAAATTTCAACATAAATCCTCAATTTCATTAAATTCGAAAATTATAAATTTAATTTCCAAAATTTCTATTAAAGTTACTTTTCATTTTATTATTCGATTCATCGTTATCAAAAGGATGCAATTTACATTGGTTCACGATTGTTTACATTTATTTTCTTAGATTTCATATACATTTCCATTTATGCAATATTTTAAATATTAAATTTTCATTTAATTGCAATAAATCATATTATCGAAATTTAAATTCAAATAAATAAATGTTGATTCTCATTCTTATTATCCAAACAATCATTATCCTATAAACATATTTAACATTTGTTTACGTTTCATTACATTGATACTTCCATTTCACCTTTATTCGTATTAACTAATTTATTTCCACTTATTATGTAATAACTACTATAATTAAATCATATTGAAATTTGTCCATCTCACCCATAAATTAAGATTTTAAAACCAATTAACTAATTTACCTTGGTGCCATCCTTTATTACATCAATGGTTACTTTAATTTACATTAACAAAACGTTAAATTTAGATTTATTACAATTGATTACCAAAGTTTATTTAACATCTAAAATAAACAAGCAACCTATATTAATTTGTCACCCATTTGCTTTTAATTGCATTTATGAGTTCGTTACTTATCAATTCAGATTATAATTCCATATGTACGTAAATTTTATTTCATTACATTAATATACGCTTATTTACATCTTAATTTGAACTTATTTCCCAATTCACCAACTACTACCTTACGATAAATTTCCGTTTCTATTAAATTTACATTCATACTTCCGTTATTATTTTAATAATCACTCCAGTAACGTTTATTATCAACCATAAACATTATAATTACTTAACAGACATTAATTTTATTCAATGACCATTTATTATAATTTAAATTCCTTAATTAAATTCACTGCCTTAAAATACCCAAATTTAACACTCCTATTAATGTAAAATTTATTTACATTTATTACAAACTTATTTCAAATTTCAATTAACAATCTAAATAAATAAATAGGCAACCCACCATAAACATTACCGTTACCTTTTTGTCACATAAATAAGCTTTTATTACTTAAAATAAATTTTGTTATTTATTTTCATACTACTAATTTCATTCACTTATGTTCAAATTATAGCCAAACATGACATTTAAATTATTTTATATAAAATTGAAATTTCGTTCAAGTTTATTAATTATTAACCTTAATTAGCCTTTATTACTTTGCATTCTCGTTATTATTTCATAGATATGATTCCCAATTATTACTTTAATCAATAGTAACATTGATTCATTCAAAGTGCACTTATTACGTATTATTTCAACAATTTATTTATAACTTTGAATCTATTCCCCAATTTTCACATTTCAATTATTATATTAATTTGAATTCCATTCTATTTAATATTTTAATTGAAAATTCACAAATTCAACGTTCCTATTTGTTTCTTATGTTAAACTTAAAACCAAGTATGACAATTTACACTATTTTAGTTAATTGCAATATAAATTTTAAATGGTAAATTTTAAGTAAAATTGCTGCATCTAATTTCTACATTCACTCCAATATAAATTATAAGATTTTTTTGTTTCTAAATTTAATTAAAAATCTTATTGAATTAACTCATTTTAATCATCGAATTTTACAGGTCGTTACACTCTCTCCCACTCAAAACTTTTCGTCCTCGAGAAGGAAAAAGAAGGGAAAAAAAGAATTAAGAAATCAATATATCTTATTTAAAATATTAATTTTATAACAATTAATTTTACAAAATTAGTTGCTTTAAATAAATAAACAAATTTACAATCATTATATCTTTTTATTCTTAAATCAATAAAGTTTGGAAAATATTTTCAAAAATTTTCTATGTCCAAAATTTACGAAAATTTTCGACAGAGTGTTCTTTGTAAGGGGAGGCTCGGGAGAAAATATAATATCAAATATAACAATATACAACATATATTTACCAAAATAATATATATCCCAACCCGGGAAAACAATATAATAACGCTATAAACCTTAATCCGAAAATGTACTTATTTGTCGGGCAATTTACGCTTAATTATGAAACCAAAAGCAGTAGTAATTGCTTCCATAACCTGCACTTCACTTACATAACCTAAAAGAGTTAATAATTATATAGAGTGAAATATTTAAGGTTGTTTTCAACCACCAACAAACAATCAATACATACAACAATCACTTGCAACCAGGTATACAACCATCACATAGAAATCAACACAAATCAATCATTCATTCATATCAAACAAAACAAATAGTCGTTCGGGTTCAAACTTTAAATTGTATGGAATGAAAAATAAACTACTAAGTGTAACCCTTCATTCAATAGTCTTAGGTGAAACTAAATAGATTATTCATTCATCCAATAAATTTTAAAGTATCCTTTCCTAAACAACCATAAACCAAACAAACAACAAATTCCAAACAATAAATCAAGTTAATTTTTGTTGATTTCATTTCAAACTATTGTTTTTTGATTTCCTTTTTATCCATATATTGATTTATCTTTATTTTTCATTATTTCTTGCAAATTTTCATTTTTAATTCGATTTCTTTGCATATTAATTCATTTATTTACTGCTTATTTCCAAAATAAATAACTTCAATATTTACTTATGTATATAACAATTATAACCTCATCCTTTATTAATACAATCAATTTATTTACCACTTCATTACATACTTTTGCCTGTACAATTTCCATTACACTTTCTTACACTACGCCATAGAGGGCCTTCTACGACATTTTTGCAAGATGTTGCCAGGTAAAATGTTGCGATAGCTATACAATTTTGGTCCTACTGCAACGTTGAATTTTTGGTGTTGCCTTAGCCATAAAAATGTGTTGCTCTAGCTAAACAAGTGTAATTGATGCAACATTTTTTTATAGTGTTGCTATAGCAGACCTTTGCATATCTTTCGCACCGATCCGCGCCAATCTCCAAGGCAAATCCTACGTTGGAGAACGTGACACCTCATCAATCCGAACACCACTCCTTGATCTTTTATAGCCGCGAAGAAAAAAAGTCCCCGCAAATAACTTTTTATTTTCATTCTTCTCTGTCTTCTTACAAAGGTTCAATCGAACATTCTTAATTTGGGGTTCAGCGATTTCGGTTCGATTAGGGCTTCGATTTGGGGGTTCTAGCTTTGTTCAGCGATTTCGCTTCGATTTGGGGGTTCAAGCATTGTTCACATCACTTTAGGGCTTTAATTTCGATTTTGAGGTATAACACTCTCTCCCATCACTTTAGGGTTTCGATTTAAACTACTTATAAATTCTTAATTCGGCCTGAATTAACTTATCTAGGTTTCCTCTTATTGGGCACACACACACAAATTTTATCTTTTTACGTTAAAATACTCATATTCATAATTGTAGTGATGGACAGCGAAAACATTTGGATAGAACTTCCAAAGTTTAGTGAAGGATATATTAGCGGGATAAGAGCCTTTATACAAAACGGTTTTTCTAAATTGGCCGTAGGCGATGAAATGGCGTGCCCATGCAAGAATTGTAAAAATAGCAAGTGGCGTCGTCCAGATATAATTTATGATCATCTCATCTGCAATGGTCCATCTCCATTGTATGTGAAATGGATTTGTGAGGTTTCTCACCCAAATTTTGGAGGGAGGGATGAAGATATAGACTGTGATGCTGGTGATTTTGGAGATAATCTAGGTGAAATGTTGCACCGTACTCGTGGAAATATGTAGAACTGTGAAGATGAGAATTCCGATGCACCAAATGCCGATGCTAAAAGATTTTATCGCCTTGTCGAAGATGGAAAGCAGCCATTATATCCTGGCTGTTCAAAATTTTCGAGATTAAGTTTTATCATCAGGCTTTATTCTTTAAAATGTGTACATGGAAATACAGAGTCTGCAGTTTGGGATATACTAGAGTTGATGAGAGAGGCTTTTCCACAGGCCCACATACCTTTATCTTTTAGAGCCGCGAAGAAAATCATTAAAGATTTAGGCCTTGATTACAAAAAAATACACGCATGTCCAAACGATTGCATGCTCTATTGGGCAAAAAATGAAGATAAAGATGTCTGTAACTCTTGTGGTATTTCGAGGTGGGAAAAGGAAAAGAAAGGCACCCGTGACAATGATCCAGAGAAGTTGATTTACAAAGTCCCGGCAAAAGTAATGTGTTACTTTCCGCTAAAACCAAGGCTGCAAAGGCTGTTTATATGCAAGGAGTATTCACAACTTATGAGATGGCATTCTATGGGACGAAAAAAGACGAAAAACTTAGACATCCAGCTGATAGCGAGACTTGGAAGGCGATGGATGCTATGTATCCTGATTTTTCATTAGAAAATAGAAATATCAGATTGGGTGTAGCCTCTGATGGATTCAATCCTTTTCGTACAATGGGTGCAACTTACAGTACATGGCCAATTGTATTAGTTAACTACAACCTTCCACCTTGGTTGTGCATGAAGCCCGAAAATCTAATTCTTTCAACACTCATCTCCGGTCCAGAGTCTCCAAAGAATAAAATTGATGTATATATGCAACCTCTAATTGAAGAGTTGAAAGAATTATGGGATCTAGGCATAGAAACTTATGTTGCCTTTATTGATCAAAAAATCATGTTACGTGCAAGTGTGTTGTGGACCATTAGCGATTTTCCGGGTTATGCAATGTTATCCGGTTGGAGCACAAAGGGTAAATTGGGTTGTCCAATATGCCATTATGAGACTTCTTCAATGTACTTGAAACATAGTAAAAAAATGTGCTACATTAATCATAGAAAATTTCTGGATCCGAAACACAAGTGGAGGTTTGATAAGAGGAGGTTCAATGGTGAAGTTGAAATAGGACAGATTCCGGGAAATTTATCAGGAACAGACATTGAAGAACTGTTGCGTGACTTAATTTGAAAATAATTTTGGAAAGAAAAAGGATTCCCCTTTCAAAAAGAAGTCAATATTATTCAATTTACCGTATTGGAGCCACAATTTATTGCGACATAACCTTGATGTTATGCATATAGAGAAAAACATATGCGACAACATACTCGGTACTTTGCTAAATATTAGTGGCAAGTCAAAAGACCATTTGAATGCTCGTTTTGATTTACAGGAAATGGGCATCAGGAAGGTCCTGCATCCCGTTTTATCAAATGACGGCGAACACTTTGAGATTAGGGCTGCCATATTTGACATGACGAATAAAGAAAAAGAAATATTTTGCTCAGTACTGGAGAATGTTAAATTGCCATACGGTTGTGAAGCCAATATCACTCGGTATGTTCACACGAAGGAAAGGAAAATCTCAGGGTACAAGACCCATGATGCTCATTTTCTACTTCACTACTTGTTGCAATTTGTTGTGAAAAAAACACCGAAGCCTGAGGTTACATTGCCTCTGATAAGATTTGGTGCATTCTTAAGAGGTCTTTGAGGGAATGTAATTTATTTGGAAGATGTGAAGAGGCAACAACAAGAAATTGTCGAAATTCTTTGCCAATTTAAGATGATATTTCCACCAGCTTTCTTTGACATAATGGTTCACTTGACGGTTCACTTGTGCAAGGAAGTTGAATACGGTGGACCTGTGCACGTTCGATGTATGTTTCCGATTGAGCGTTATCTAGCTAAACTCAAATCTTATGTGCGCAACAGATCTAAACCGGAGGGTTCCATCGTCGAAGGTTACTTGGCAGAAGAATGCTTGACATTCTGCTCAAGATTCTTAAGTGGTGGTGATGCAGTACCTAAATTTGAAAGTTGTCCATAGAATATGGAATATGCTATTGGTACAAGAAGAAATAAAGACGGAAAAGCTATTCATCTAAAAGAATCTGAGTGGACGGCATGTCATCGGTACATTCTATTCAATTGTGGTAACGAGGAAATAGATAATTTAAAAGAGTAAGTTTTTATGTTCTAATTTTATTCTAGCAAGTACTAAAGAATTAGAATATTTCTTTATTGATATTAATACCATCATAATTATTATAGGGAACATCGAGCTTTAATTGATGGTCATGCAATATCGAGAAGATATAAAAGAGAGAGAGCACATACTGAAGAATTTTGGAAATGGCTGAAGGATGAGGTTGGGAAAAAAGAGGACATTTCGAAAGAGCTAGAAGTGCTTGCAATGGGCCCTAATCGGACAGCTAGGAAATTTAGTGGATATGTTATTAATGGATACAGATTCCATACAAAATATAGAGATGCTAGGTGTAAAACACAGAATAGTGGTGTATTCTTGACTGCCCTGACCACTAGCTTTGCAAGTTCAAAAGATCAAAATCCATTGGTTGGTAATGTTAGTTACTACGGAGCAATTGAAGAAATACTAGAAATTGATTATTGGGGAGAAATTTCAGTGGTTTTATTTAAGTGTTGCTGGTACCAAGAAGAGAAAGATTTGTATGGAATGACTCGAGTTAATTTTAATAGATTGTGCCAGAAATCTGATCCATATGTTATGGCTTCACAAGTACAATAAGTATTTTATATACAAGATCCAACTAATACGGCACTTTATAATGTTATCAAGAAATTGCCGAGGGACTGGTGTGAATTCGAAAATGAAAATGGAAATGAAGATGATCCAGTTTTACATGATATTCAATGTGGTAATGGAATAGGAAATCAAGTTAGTGATGTTAGGTGGTATAGAGATGATGTCCCGGCAACACAAATCCTCATTCCGCCTAGCATAAAGGAAACTTCCTCTTGATTTCTATGTAGCAATATCAAGTGACTTCTATTTATGTATTGGTTCTTAATTAAGGGACGACTTCTGTATCTGTTGATTTTCATAATTAATTTACTACTTTTTAATTACTTGACTGCTTGTAAGTTATTCTGATTTTATGTGTTCCCTTGTTGTTTCTAGTGCTTTATATACCTGCATACACATATGTACTTAATATACCTGCCTATTTTATTATTTCATATCTTGCTTCCAATGTAAACTCACCATTCTGTATCCATTTTGTATAGGATGGGGGAACTCATGCAGCTCACATTTCATCATAAGGTTTCGTTTCAGAAGGCATAATATGTTGGTGGAATCGATACTGTGGTAAAGAGGGTTGATCCTGACTACTTCTCGTACACAGTGCTCATGGAGTTTGTGAAGGATGACCTTCAATACACCGAAATAGAAGGAATTTATATGAGAGATGGTGAGAAGGGTGGGTGGAAGTTGGTGACGAATGATGCGGACCTCTCTGAATTAGTCAAAGGAGTTAACAGTGGTGGCAACATGGATTTTTATATCGACAACGTTGTCGATACTGCAAATGAGCCACTGAAGCAAATGCAGCCGCATATAATCATACGGCCAAGGCAGAGTCAGGTTACAGGTATATATAAATGGATAGTTAATATCATTTACAGATTGTGATATTTTGATATAGCAAAAAAAATTATTGTGATATTTTGATTATAACATTTAAAGATTATAATTATAATATCACTGTATTGTTGTAGCTACAAAACCAGTGAAACGACAATACGTGACGGCTCATCAACTACAACAGAACCAAAAAAAAGAAGTTAACCGAAGTCAACAGTCCTCGGAAGTCAGCACGGCTGAATAGCAATGCAACTGTGAATCTAAAGTTAGGTGAGGTGAACAGTCCTCGGCAGTCGACGCGGCTGAATAATCCAGAACCCAATGATGCAACCGTGAATCTAAAGTTAGCTGAGGTGAAAAGTACTCGGAAGTCGACACGGCCGAATAATCCAAAACCCAGCAATGCAACTGAGAATCTAAAGTTAGCTGAGGTGAGGAGTCCTCGGAAGTCGACACGGCTGAATAATCCAGAACCCAACAATGCAACCATGAATCTAAAGTTAGCTGATCAGGTAAATCCTCATAAGATGACACAGAAAAAAAACCAAAAATCAGCGATTCAATAGTGAATCTGAACTCATCAAGTGTTAAGAGGAAGTTGGAATCACGTTTACCAACATCGGAAGAAGAAGATATGGATGAAAATGGCATGCATGTTTGAAGAATTCTTATTATGATGATCTTATTGTAATTTGAATATTTTGTACCACTCTTGCAGTATACTTACTATGATGTTCCTGTTTATTATATACTTGCAGGATGTTCATCTACCACCTCCACCACCTCCAAATGAGTATTCTACACCTCCACTATCTCTAAAAGATCATGAAGTACAAAGAGCTGCTAAGTTGATGATGAACCTAAAAGATTATGAAGTACATAGAGCTGTTAATGTGATGAGGAACAACGAAGTTCTTACTTCTCTAGGTGTGCCTGCAATTTCAGCTGAACTGAGAAATGCAAACCAAAAAAAAGATAAAGGAAAAGTAAAGATGCAAGAGGATGTGGATAGTGATCAGGAATATAATCCGGACCATGAGGAGCATAGTGAAGATGATACTTCACAAAGTCCAAGAAAGGTGTGTGATAGCTACATATCTTATTTTTTCTTCTTATGAAGATAATAACTATAAAATCCAATCTTATTTCCTACTTATGTATACAATTTAGAGAACTAAAAAAGTTGAGAAGCCGAAGCCTGTTAGTGGACCACAAGCTCGTTCAGCTAGTGGTATCGCAAAGGAAAAGGAAAAGTTGAGAAGCACAAGCCCAAGCCCAAGCCTTGTAGTAAGTTCAACTTAGAAGGATGTTGAAGGAAAAGGAACAATGGCTGATTATTTGGCTCTGCGGGAACGATAAAAGAAAAATGCTGCAAAAGCTAGTGCAAGTGGTATGGCAAATAAGTATGTTGCGGAGGATGTCTTGCCAGACATTGAAAATGAAGAAGTTGAAGCAGGTACTGAATTGATGTGATAATAATATTTAATATTATAGTAGGATTAATATTTAAGTACCGAATTTACATCATGATTTATGTTATTATTTGACGGGACTTTTCATTTTAATTAAAGGTGAAGTTCCTAAAAGACTCAGAGGTCACACAAAGATGTTTAATGTTCATACAAGGGCGAATGACAAAAGAGTTGTAATTATGATGAACCAGTGGTTCCAACCTATTTCAAATGATGACAAAGTAATATCTGAACTGAGCAACTTTTTAGGAACATTGAAAAGGTCTGTGCCACTTACGTATAAATCTTGGTCGGATGTTCCTGAAAAGTTGAAGAAATCTCTATGGGATTATGTTAAGGTAATCTATTATTAACTATAATGTCGCTGAATTTTACCTTAATAAGTAATATTGATCTATTAACTATAATGTAGCTGAATTTCGATTTATTTATTCTTTTTTATCTTTGATTTATATTTAAGCAACGGTATATTATTCTGGATGAATGTGAAAACTGGGTGTTGAAGTCTATTCGTGACTGTTGGAGGGGGTAAAAGAGTCGCATAAAAACAGCTCATTATAAAGCTTATAAGACTGATGAGGAGAGGCTAGATAACAAGCCGGACAACATCCCAGTGGAGGATTTTAAAGTGCTCTTGATGTATTGGGTAGATGATGAGATTCAGGTATACGTACATATTATTTATTTTGCAAGATAAACGAGTACTTTTTTTGTGAGAATAACGAGTACTTTGTTTTTTGTGTATTTTTTAGCAAAAAGCCTTGAAAAATTCTGATAGTCGTAAGTCGTATCAAGACACACACACCGCTGGTCCAAAGTCGTTCGTCCAGCTTCGTCATAAGATGGTATGTGATACTTTACATTTTTGACTGAAGAGAGTGTATGCTAAACTATCTATTGAACTTGTATCGGGAGACACCATCCGATGCGGCACTTTTTCTTAAAAGTCGTAAGGGAACAGATGGACGTGAGTACGTGTCTAATCCTCAAGTAATGAATTACAAACTTGTAAGTAATAATTCTGTTTTGTAATAATTTTGTTCTGTTTTGCACATGCTGCACATTGTTCATGTCTTGCTCATGTGCATGTATGCTCATGTCCTTGAAACTGTCCTTGAAACACTTGTTGAACCTGAGTTTCGCAAACATACTAATGGCATAGATGTTTGCTTTGGAAATTGTAATTGAGTATATTTTGAGATTAAGAATTTTTATCCCTCAGCCATTTTTTCCTTTTCTAGTCGAATAAAGAGGACTTGCTTTTGCGTTTGGCTAGAAATGACACAAAAACTGGAAACAAAGAAATGAATTTGGTTAAAGGGATTACTGACTTGGTTTATATAAAAATATATGTCTATAGTAATATACATATGTGCATAAATAAAATGAATGGCCGTTTGAAGCCTCAGAATCCAGATGACGAAG
Source organism: Allium cepa (assembly GCA_030765085.1). Classification (NCBI taxonomy): domain Eukaryota; kingdom Viridiplantae; phylum Streptophyta; class Magnoliopsida; order Asparagales; family Amaryllidaceae; genus Allium; species Allium cepa. Next base: position 345,697,165 of record CM060928.1, on the reverse strand, counting down.
CCGTAGCTGGCTGTCGATGGAATTGTTTTCCAGTTTTTACTAGTATATATGTTACAAATTGTTTTCTAATTACATGCACATAAACAAATTGTTTTCCAAAATGTGGCTTTCTCTGCATTTGCTGTGCACAATCCATATGTAAGCATTTGCTGCATTCTCTGCATTTACTGTAGGGTAGTTTTGATATGGCTTTATTTTGTAGGACTTAGTTCAAAAGGCAATGGCCGGTGGAGAAGGAGGAAATACTGTTGAAACAGTAATTTCGAATGGAAAATCACAGGGTCGTCCTTTGCTTATAGGGAGGCGTGCAAAGTGTGCAAAACAGTTAACCGAGGCTCTAACAAATGCTTACGTACATGACTTAAGGCAAAGGTTTGTCGAAGAAATGGAAGCATAGCTGAATCCAAGGTAAATCAGAAGGTACAAGAGAATATGGCTAGGGTGCTTAAGAAATTAGGTGATGCCAACCCGGAGATGAACATCAATGTAGAGGATCTAACTTCCATAATCATGTCCAGTGAGACTGATAATCTGACTGGAGGCACCAGCTCTTAGGTCTCATTTATGAATTGTTATGTGTACCACATATTTTGGGGTAGCTTTGTAGTATTTTGGGGTAACTGGATATTTTGGGGTAATTGACATGAATTCTGATGTGTACTGTTGTATGAATTGTTATCTGTATTGTGTATTATGCAAGTGTTTTATGTGATATTGTACTGTGTATTATGCAAGTGTTCTATGTGATATTGTATTGTTCTATGTGATATTGTATTGTTCCCTTCAGTATAGTGTTGCAGTAGCTTCGGTATAGTGTTGCAGTAACTTAAGAATAGTGTTGTAGTAGCTTCAGAATAGTGTTGCAGCAGCTTCATAATAGTGTTGCCAACGGGTTATAAATGTTGCTTAAAATATGTTGCAATAGTCATTCAAGGTGTTGCCATAGGGATGGACCTAGTTTGGTCGTGGGCCCCACATTGTGGGCCCCACAAGATGTGGGCCCCACAACTTCAGAAAGTTAATATCTATAGCAACATTTTTGGAATGTTGCTACAGATACCTATGGGTGTTTCCATAGACCTAAATAAGGTTCTATTGCAACAATATTACTTATGTTGCCTTAGATAGTCAAAATGTTGCCTTTGAGGTCTAAGGCAACGGCAAAAATTGCATCACCCTAAAAGTGTTGCCATAGATCTATGGCAACATTTTTCGGGCCTGAGCCAACATTTTTTTTGTGTTGCAGAAGGCCATTTATGGCGTAGTGTTATTAAACATTGTAACTTTTATTATTGAGTAAGATATATATATATATATATATATATTCTTTTAAGAATGTAATTGAAAATCATACAAGTTTATCCCATTTGTTTAATTAACTAAATGTTAAATAATTATATCTTTATTTCATAGGCTACAATTTCAATTTCATTTAATTTCATTCATAACCTAGAATTAAATCTCTTTATTTTTAATTAAAGGCTCCATTTATTAATCAGTTACATTCCATTTTACTACAATAACTGAAACTGTTAGTTAATGGAAACTAAGGAACTAAATACCGGGTTAGATTTTAAATCGTTTAAAATAATATATAAATGCATATACTGGCAACATATATATCTAATTATATTTAAAATAATTTAAAATTTATTTTTGGTTATTAAAATAAATCTGCAGTAAAGCTACTACAGTGGCCTTACCACTTCGAAACTCGAAAATGAATGTCGATGATGCGTGCACTCAATTCTTTCAAATTATATTGAAATATTTATATCAGAAATTACTTCTAAATTATTCTTACTATATTTCAAAATCATTCAAAAGAAAGTTTCAAAAACCCCGGGACTTAAGTTCTAAATTTCCAATTTTATCTATTTTATTTTAAATCTTATTTCAACTATTATTTATAAATTTCATCACCTAACAACCAATATATTACAACCAAATAAAATCTATCATTTATAAAAATTTACTTTATATATATAGAAAATATAATAGGCAAAATTATTTCATTCACCTACACAAAAACAAATATTATGTCAGGTCTGTCCTATTAAGTGTTTAGAAACCCCTATTGATGTCACATCGTCCCATGCACCAACCAGAGTTTATAAATACAAAACGGAACAGATTAACACAATATTAAAACCTTTTATAACACTAACAAATACACTCTCTCATATATATGCACTCAACGACTCCCATAGGATATTACTACCCTATGAATAAAGAGTCAGACCCCACAAAGCTAAGGTTTTCACTAAACCAAAGCTCTGATACCAGATGTAACATCCCGCCTTTTCGCACGCTTTAAATTGACACACGTGCCAATTCAGACCATACGGAAGGGCAGATTGTTATGGGGTAAATAAGAAAAACAAGAAAGAATTAAAACAAAATAGAATCTCACAGCGGAAGGATAAAATATAATAATTAAATATATAGTTCATGAAGCTGTTTAAAAAATATTTAATTTTACTTATACAATATATATCAAAGTTGCACATACCAACGAATAAAAATCGATGCAGCGGAATACAGTGTGTAGTGGAACGATATTATATAATAATAATAATGAAATCTTCGACTTTGTCCTCCAAAAACAAAGTCTTCAAATCCTGAAACACCCGGACTGACCCGAGCGAATTGAAAGGACAAAACACTCGAGTCAGAACTAAAAGATCTTATGTAAGTTAAATAAACAGAAATAAATATGAGTGCAGTAACTCAAAAGATGCTCGGGATTTACATCTCTAAAGGATCAGTTAAACTATTTACTATGTAGTATATTTCGCTATTATAATAGTGTCTATTAGTAAAATAAACTTACTTTTAAATAGCGTTAAGGGGTTACCCATATAGCCCTTAACATAAATAATGCCAATATTCTATATAGTGTCTGCATATCTCCTGATCGGGAGACTACGAGAAGACACTCCATACATACGACACAAATAGAAACTCGTAGTAAAGGCTCGGTATGGTAGGTGACACGGCACAACTAGGCAATGCCAGGGTAGATATACCAATTACGCTTCCGGGTCGGTGGTAACGCGTTGTCGCAGCTACCGCCCACCTCGAGCCACACCCCCAAAATAAAAAAAATCAAAAGTGGCCACCGAATCAATCCAAAAGTCAAAGTATAATATCGAAGAGATGTGTCCGATCAAAGGTGCTACTTCAATTAACCCGTCGATCGCTCCTGTTTTAGCCACCTTATGCCAACTCACGGGAGTTGAGTCCACGTATTTACCTCAAAGGAAACACCGCCACCATCCTACTTCATTCTGGAATCTCCACCGCGTACACGGTTGTTAAAGTGGTTTTCGAGGTTGGCAGAGAGTATGACAACTTCCGATCCCGGTCTCTTTAACAACCAAACGTTATTATAACACCGCGGTTATTTAAAATAATTTATACTTTAAAACCAGAATATAAAATCCATTTCAAAACCATATAAATACGATATCATTTCTATTTTAAAACCTAAATCAATATGATATCATTTTTATTTTAAATATATCTTTTTCCAAAAATCATAGTACCTTCAAACATATATACCTTAAATCCATGGCTTCGAAACATAATTTTCAATACTTGATTGGTTAAATAATAAATTACTTTATAAAGTAAATTAGCTTTTTACTTTCTCAAATCAATTCCAAATACAGATTTGAAATTTCAAATAAACCGTTTAAATTTACATATATTTCAAAGTTTTAAATATTCCACCATTTCAAACTGAAATTTTTATTCATATATGTAAGCCAAATTTACTTTACTATTATTTAGTCTTGAAATACTTACTTAATAAATCCAGTATCCTTTATATAAAACTTTCAAATTCAATAATTGAATATTCCTCAATTTATTTAGACTAGATTTATTCACTTAAATCATCTTAAACCCGAATTTGGTTATAACACCATATTTATTTTAAATCTACATTCCAATAAGATCTTAATTAAATAAAATCTCTAATCAATTTCAAACTATCTTCTCAACTTTGATTTATAAAATCAATATAACCCTATATTAAAATATAATTTAAGTAAATACTTATCCATAATAATTTTTAATAAAATCAACTTATTATTAAACTTACTTCATACTTTAAACAATTTTATACACAGCTTAAAACCAAGAATTTAACTATATATATAATAACCTTTATCAAATATCCGAAATCAGTATCTAATAAAACCATATATATATACATATATATATATATGTTTATAAAACCATAAAAAAATTATTTCAAAAATAATTATATATATATATATATATATATACCACGGTGCTTGTATATAATTTTCTATCCTATGGTCAAGTGATACGGATATTTATCATTTCAATTCGCAATTTAAAAATAAAAATATGGTTGTATATCATTTCAAACCGCAATCCCGAAGGAGATGAAAATGCATAATAACTTGCAGTTTGTAACAATATAAAATACAGCATCCATTCATCCATCAAAAATCATACATCTATGTGACGCCCCACTCCGAGAGCCTCGTTAACAAAGAGTATTACATAGATAATACTGTCGGCTAACGCGGACAATAGAGTATAATGGAAGCGACCATGTGCAATCTTACCTTAACTATTCACTAAATATGTCGAAAGTAGAAACACATTAAAATTCGACCTATTCAATAAATATTTAAAGCAAAACTACAATGGTTATAGGATCTATCAGAAGAAAATATAACAACTCAAATGTAATATACATCACAGAACAGTCGATCATAATATACACATACACAGATACACCACAGAGTATACAAAATAATACATGTCAAGTGGTACAGGAGACCACCATATACAGACGAGACGAAAGAGTATAAATATCAGAGTTACAACAGATAAGGACCACAAAAGACGCTATAACAAAATAAAGCTAGCGAATAGTCCATGCGGAAGCAAAATAGGCTAAGTCCCCAAAAGCACCTAACCTGAAACATCTCGGTCTGACCCGAGTACAAAATACACGGGTCAGTCTAGATAACAAATCAGTTAGATAAACTGAACACTAATAAACCTGCAAGGTCATACAGTATAATAATTATCTCTAGGGGAGATAACACAATCATCAACAAGAGATGAATCATATAGGACAAGCCTCATATCATCGGCAACATATAGAAACAAAGGATACAAATATCCCAAAACAAGCCAATAGGCAAACAACAAATACCAATAAGGTATACAAGTTCCACAAGGTAAACGCTATACTCCATGCGGCTCAAAAAGACCAATACCGAAGGGCGATACCAAGGGAATATACATATCAATGAAACATCATAAAATTTGCTCGAGCTCAGTACTGTACAAACAAGGATCCATGAGCCCGAAGACTCCAAACCCAAGTATCACCCATGCGGCACATAAGGCCAACATCAGAGCGAAACTATATAGGGCAACAAACCCGAAGGCACACACCCGAAGGCAACATACCCGAAGGCAACAAACCTAGGGAGACAGTCCGAAGACACTATCCCAGAGGCAACAAACCGTAGTGGTGAAGGTCGAAGACCCAGTACTGGACACCACTAACTGGCGGAATGTGTCACAACTCTCGAAAAGGAATCCGAAAAGTGTTAACGTATGTCCCATAACCACTCGTTCGCACTAAACGGTTTACTATCCGTCAGTCCCTTTCACACTCAAAGAAGTACAAAGTTTACCTCATATCATCGATAAACCAAACCCGAAGGTCAAAACAATCAATCGAATAGGTCGAGGATTAATCGGAAAGATAAACGCACAGATTCATGGTCCATGTTTTGCCCAACCATTTAATCACCCTTCCACTTCGTTCGAAGTGCGAAAGTGTGTGTGTTTTAAATAGAATTTATAAATTAGAGAAACGAACTTTTAAATGCGATTCGAGAGATTATTTTATAAAAACCCGTGGATTAAAATTAAAAGGAACCATCAAAGTCAAAACAATTGATAATCTTTCATAAGATCATCATGAATCGATTCAAATTGAAAATTCAATCCCAAAAGGCAAAGTGGGCTGAAACAGCAGGTTCAGTCGACTGAACAGAGTTTTCAGTCGACTGACCCTATACCTGGAAAATTTTCCAGGTTCAGTCGACTATGCAGAGTTTTTCAGTCGACTGAATCATGCCTGGAAACTCTCGGGTTTCAGGTTCAGTCGACTGTGCAAAGTTTTCAGTCGACTGAATCATGCCTGGGCTGCTTTTCAGCCTTATTCAAATGAAGAGCAAACTCTCCCAAAATGCAATCGGACGAACACTGGCTCTAAGGGCTTATGCCAATCGACGACCTGGCCCTATATGTTCCTCGATGCATCACCAAAACATGATTAAAACATCAAAGTTAGGATTTCAAAGATTTGAACCCAAAACACTAAAAATTGGAATATTCCCCAATTCAACCCAAACCAATTGCAAGTGGATATGAACAAGGTGTTAGGAATTCATACCTAACATCAATGAAATCAAGAGAAGTAGATGTGAGTTCAAAACTCAGCTTTTTACACAAAACAAAGAAGATGAAGAAGCTCAATTGCAAGGGATCAACCAACTACACTCCACTTCAACACTACAAGCTTCAATCTAGAATCAAAAGCAAGTATTCCCTAAGTTAGGGTTAGGAAATTACTGAAATTGAAGAGGAGAAAAGATGGAGAAGGTGGAGATGAACTTACCAATGGATTCTCTTTGATTTTGGAGCAAGAATCAAGTTACAAAGGAGAAACTAGGGCTTGCTAATTTCTATTTCTCTTTCCTTTCCCCCATTTCAGTTTTTAGTTTGAGAAATAAAATGAAATGAAGATGAAATGAAGAGAAGGGTTGAGCTAGGGGTTAAGTGAGCTAGTGGGCTGAACCCAACCCCAAACCCAATAGGAAAAGTAGCCAAAATTTCACAAACTCCAAACATATCAAAGATTATACTCAAAAAGATCGCAAACGCCATTTTGGACTCAATGGAAATGGTTTCGAGCTCCAATTCGGCCATTTGCAGAAAGTAACATTTCGGACCCCAAAATCCGAATAACGACGCTATATTTAAATCAAACATTTAAATATAAAATCGTTAAACATGCGGGTTGTTACAGATCTCCCCTCCTTACAAAATTGCGTCCCCGCAATTCCTAGAGACGATATTTGTAACAACTACATACATACAACATACAAAAGAAAGAATAGACTTTAGACAAAGAAATAGACTTACCATTATGAAGCAAGGATAGAAAACCTGGATAAGATCGCTCGATATACTCTCTGGTTTCCCAAGTACAGTCATTGGGATTAGCGGACCATTGAACTTTAACGAGCGGCACGTCCTTGTTCCGAAGGTGTCGCACCTCCGTGTCAAGCACGCGAATAGGTTGCTGTACAATAGATAAGTCCGGTGAGATCTCAAGCTCTTGCAAATCAGGAGAATCAATTACAGAATCCGATTCTTGAAGACACTTCCGAAGTTGCAAGACGTGAAACACGTCATGAATGCCAGATAAATGAGCTGGAAGTGAAACTCTATAAGCCACAGGGCCAATACGTTCAGTAATAGAAACCGGTCCTATATAACGAGGAGCCAATTTTCCTGTCGCACTGAAACGCATAACCCCTTTCAAAGGAGAAACACGAATAAAAACAAGATCGCCGATCGAGAACTCGAGAGGCTTCCTACGTTTGTCCGCGTAGGATTTCTGGCGACTCTGTGCCTCTTTCATCCTCAAACGAATAAGATCAATCTTCTCAGAAGAATGACGAACAAAGTCCGGGCCAAGAATAAGCTTCTCCCCAGATTCCAACCAACAAGAAGGTGATCGACATGGCCTTCCGTATAAGGCTTCGAAAGGAGCCATACCGATACTAGACTGAAAACTATTATTGTAGGAGAACTCTACAAGAGGTAGGTGATCCTCCCAACAACCACCGAAATAAAAAATACAAATACGGAGAAGATCTTCCAAAATACGATTCACCCGTTCAGTCTGTCCGTCAGACTGCGGATGATAAGCTGTAGAAAAATTAAGCTTTGTTCCCAAAGCTTGCTGAAGACTCTTCCAAAAATGACTCGTGAATAAAGGATCACGATCACTCACAATAGAACTAGGAACACCGTGAAGTCTCACGATTTCCTTGACATTCAACTTGGCCAAATGCGAAGCTGTCCTATTAGACTTAATAGGGACAAAATGAGCAGACTTGCTGAGGCGATCAACAATAACCCAAATACTAGAATGACCTGATCTCGAACGAGATAGGCCGTCAATAAAATCCATAGAAATTTGATCCCACTTCCACAATGGAATCTCAAGAGGTTGAAGAAGTCCAGAAGGACGCTGATGTTCGGCCTTCACACGTTGACATGTCATGCAGTTGCTCACATAACTCGCCACATCGCGCTTCATGCCTTCCCAATAATAAAGACGACGCATATCAGCATACATCTTACTACTACCGGGATGAATGGTATACTTAGAACGATGGCAATCATCAAGAATGTCATGCCTAAGTGCAAAATCAGAAGGCACAAAAAGACGGTTCTTCTTACGAAGACACCTATAAGAATCAATGCTAAAATCTTGCAACGCCTCATCACAAGATCCAGACTCACAAAGCTGAATAAAATGTAACAAATCAGGATCACGCCGCTGAGCATCGGCAATACGATCCAATAAAATAGGTCGAGCTCCCAAACTAAATAATAGAATAGGAGAATCAGAAGATGAACCTTGATCACGAATTTCACAAAAAGATAGTCTCAAGAATATTCCATTCGGCAAGCATCATAGAAATAACAGCCGAATGTTTACGACTAAGCGCATCTGCAACACGATTACCCTTACCAGGGGTAAATTGGATATCAAAGTCATAGGAAGCAAGAAACTCGAGCCAACGCTGTTGTCTCATATTGAGTTCCTTCTGAGTAAACAAATACTTCAAAGATTTATGATCGGTATAGAGAATGAAGCGCTCGCCCAATAAATAATGTCGCCAAATCTTCAAGGCAAAGACAATGGCGGCTAACTCAAGATCATGAGTGGCATAGCGAACTTCATTCGGACGCAGTTGCCTAGAAGCATAAGCAACTACCCGATCTCTCTGCATAAGCACAGCACCGAGACCACTACCACAAGCATCGGTGTAGACAACAAGATCATGATTCCCTTTGGGAACCACAAGAATAGGAGCATTAGTGAGAAGTTCTTTCAATGTCTGAAAGGAAGCTTCACACTTGTCGGACCAAATAAAACGAATGCCTTTCCGAGTAAGGCTTGTGAGAGGAAGCACAACACGGGAAAAGTTCTTAATGAACCGCCGGTAATAACCCGCCAATCAAAGGAAACTACGAATCTCATGCACATTCTCAGGCCTCTTCCAATACTGGATGGCTTCGATCTTTGAGGGATCGACAGAAATGCCATCGGAAGATACAACATGGCCTAAGAACTTAACCTTATTCTCCCAAAAGTAGCACTTGGAGAATTTGGCTTTAAGCAGATGACGACGAAGAGTACTCAAGACAATTCTCAAGTGATTAGCATGCTCAGCTTCAGACTTAGAATAAATAAGGATATCATCAATGAAGACAAGAACAAACTTATCGAGATATTCCCGGAATACCCGATTCATGAGGTCAACAAAGAAAGCAGGAGCGTTCGTCAAACCGAACGGCATAACGAGCCACTCAAAAGAACCATAACGAGTGCGGAAAGAGGTAAGCTATCCTCCGCGACTCGTAACTGATGAAAACCTGTGGCAAGGTCAAGCTGAGAAAAGACCTTGGCACCACTCAATAGATCGAACATATCATCGATCCTAGGCAATGGATACCTATTTCTAATAGTCAACTCGTTAAGCTTGCGATAGTCAATGCAAAGCCTAAGAGTTCCATCAGACTTCTTCACAAAAACGACCGCGGATCCCCACGGAGAAAAACTGGACTGAATCAACTGCTTGGACTCGAGCTCTAAAAGCTGCTTCTTGAGTTCCTCATTTTCCTTTGTAGACATCCTCGTGGGAGGACGACTAACTGGCTGCGCGCCTGGAATGAGATCAATGCGGAACTCAATTGCCCGTTTGGGTGGCAAACCTGAAACAGGTTCAAAAACATCAGAAAAGTCACAAGCAATAGGAATACGAGATACATCATCACCATCTCGCGAATCAAGAGAATACAAAGCCATCTCGGAATTATCCACATCTCGAAGAACAAGAGATAACTGAGAAGGTGAATCAGGATGACAAAGATATAAAATTCTCTCAGAACAAATAATCCTGGCATCGTACCTCACTAGCCAGTCCATACCAAAAATCATATCAAAACCCAAATGAGAGACAACGTGCAGATTCGCACGGAAAGAAAAGCCACATAAAACAATCTCAATATCATCACAAAGCAAACTAAGGGTCGCGGATCCCCCAATAGGATTCGCAATCCTTAAAGAAGTAACCATACAAGAAACATCCAAAGATAAATCATCTACAAGCTTCTTCGATACGAAAGAATGTGAAGAACCCGTATCGAAAAGAAATCGTATACTATGATCATGAAATAGAATTGGACCCTCCAAAATAGATGGAGTCATACCTTTGGATTGAGAAGGACCTCCAGAAGCATTAGCCACATTGAGCTTGCCAGATTTTGCATTAGCAGGAGCAGTAGGACAAGCAGAAACATGATGACCTTCCTTCTTGCAATTACGGCAGAAGAGAGGCTTTGGACAAGCTCGAATAATATGATCCGGAGAACCACAATTAAAACACTTTCGAACGAAAGGTGTTCCGAAAGATTGAGGCTGAGAGCTAGGACCACCGGTCTTCTTCTTCTTATAAGGAAAAGGCTTCTTATGAATTGGAAACTGCTTCTTGTTGGGGTTTCTGGAAACCTCAACATCAACATCACTATCACACTCCTTCTCGACGGTCTCGAGATGAAGCGCCGAATCAACCAATTCCTCAAAAGAAAGTTTAAGCTGGAGCAACAAGGACTTCTTAAGATATTTCTTAAGGCCAGAAACAAACTTCAAATTCTTCTTATAAGAAGTGCTGATGAATTCAAGACCATACTGAGATAAAGCCTCGAACGATGCGACATACTCAGAAACAGAAGATTTCCCTTGCTTCAACTCAAGGAAGCGACGGGTCAATAAAACTTTTTCAGATTCAGGAACGAACTTGAGTTCAAATCGTCCGCGAAACTGAGTCCAAGAAAGAGTAGACTCATCAATTTCAGCTACAAGAAGCTCATACCAGTCAAGAGCACGCTCTTGTAATAAGCTAGAAGTTACAAGAACTCTATCATGGTCAGAAAGATCCATGCGAGAGAAAATACGCTCGCACGTGCGAAGCCAAGCTTGGACTTCAAGAACAGACTCGGAGCCCTTAAACGGCTTTCCTCCAAGATGAGCAAAATCACTGCACTGACGTGCAAAAGCAGACTTGCGAGGTGGAGACACTCGAGGAGGAACGGGAGGCTGAGTGCTCCTAAACAATTCCAAAAATTGATCGGCAGACATATATACGCCATCCGGATGCAAGCCACTAGATCGCCCAGCATCCGAACGTCGACCCCTGCCTCTTCCAGACATAAGCTGAAAGTAAGATAAGAACAAGATTATTCACAAGGTAGATATTACAATATGGGATACTACGGAATAAAATGCATTCCTAGACGTATTTCCAATATCTATCTAACCTTGATGGAATAAAGAGACACGATGATTCAAGGATCTGTATCACTTGTACACTTTGATGTACCATAATATGTGCATCTATTATGTGTTTATCATATTTTGTTCTGAACCTCGCTCTGATACCACGCTGTGACGCCCCACTCCGAGAGCCTCGTTAACAAAGAGTATTACATAGATAATACTGTCGGCTAACGCGGACAATAGAGTATAATGGAAGCGACCATGTGCAATCTTACCTTAACTATTCACTAAATATGTCGAAAAGTAGAAACACATTAAAATTCGACCTATTCAATAAATATTTAAAGCAAAACTACAATGGCTATAGGATCTATCAGAAGAAAATATAACAACTCAAATGTAATATACATCACAGAACAGTCGATCATAATATACACATACACAGATACACCACAGAGTATACAAAATAATACATGTCAAGTGGTACAGGAGACCACCATATACAGACGAGACGAAAGAGTATAAATATCATAGTTACAACAGATAAGGACCACAAAAGACGCTATAACAAAATGAAGCTAGCGAATAATCCATGCGGAAGCAAAATAGGCTAAGTCCCCAAAAGCACCTAACCTGAAACATCTCGGTCTGACCCGAGTACAAAATACACGGGTCAGTCTAGATAACAAATCAGTTAGATAAACTGAACACTAATAAACCTGCAAGGTCATACAGTATAATAATTATCTCTAGGGGAGATAACACAATCATCAACAAGAGATGAATCATATAGGACAAGCCTCATATCATCGGCAACATATAGAAACAAAGGATACAAATATCCCAAAACAAGCCAATAGGCAAACAACAAATACCAATAAGGTATACAAGTTCCACAAGGTAAACGCTATACTCCATGCGGCTCAAAAAGACCAATACCGAAGGGCGATACCAAGGGAATATACATATCAATGAAACATCATAAAATTTGCTCGAGCTCAGTACTGTACAAACAAGGATCCATGAGCCCGAAGACTTCAAACCCAAGTATCACCCATGCGGCACATAAGGCCAACTTCAGAGCGAAACTATATAGGGCAATAAACCCGAAGGCACACACCCGAAGGCAACATACCCGAAGGCAACAAACCTAGGGAGACAGTCCGAAGACACTATCCCAGAGGCAACAAACCGTAGTGGTGAAGGTCGAAGACCCAGTACTGGACACCACTAACTGGCGGAATGTGTCACAACTCTCGAAAAGGAATCCGAAAAGTGTTAACGTATGTCCCATAACCACTCGTTCGCACTAAACGGTTTACTATCCGTCAGTCCCTTTCACACTCAAAGAAGTACAAAGTTTACCTCATATCATCGATAAACCAAACCCGAAGGTCAAAACAATCAATCGAATAGGTCGAGGATTAATCGGAAAGATAAACGCACAGATTCATGGTCCGTGTTTTGCCCAACCATTTAATCACCCTTCCACTTCGTTCGAAGTGCGAAAGTGTGTGTGTTTTAAATAGAATTTATAAATTAGAGAAACGAACTTTTAAATGCGATTCGAGAGATTATTTTATAGAAACCCGTGGATTAAAATTAAAAGAAACCATCAAAGTCAAAACAATTGATAATCATACATAAGATCATCATGAATCGATTCAAATTGAAAATTCAATCCCAAAAGGCAAAGTGGGCTGAAACAGCAGGTTCAGTCGACTGAACAGAGTTTTCAGTCGACTGACCCTATACCTGGAAAATTTTCCAGGTTTAGGAAACTTTCTGTTTCCAGGTTCAGTCGACTGTGCAGAGTTTTTCAGTCGACTGAATCATGCCTGGAAACTCTCGGGTTTCAGGTTCAGTCGACTGTGCAGAGTTTTCAGTCGACTGAATCATGCCTGGGCTGTTTTTCAGCCTTATTCAAATGAAGAGCAAACTCTCCCAAAATGCAATCGGACGAACATTGGCTCTAAGGGCTTATGCCAATCGACAACCTGGCCCTATATGTTCCTCGATGCATCACCAAAACATGATTAAAACATCAAAGTTAGGATTTCAAAGATTTGAACCCAAAACACTAAAAATTGGAATATTCCCCAATTCAACCCAAACCAATTGCAAGTGGATATGAACAAGGTGTTAGGAATTCATACCTAACATCAATGAAATCAAGAGAAGTAGATGTGAGTTCAAAACTCAGCTTTTTACACAAAACAAAGAAGATGAAGAAGCTCAATTGCAAGGGATCAACCAACTACACTCCACTTCAACACTACAAGCTTCAATCTAGAATCAAAAGCAAGTATTCCCTAAGTTAGGGTTAGGAAATTACTGAAATTGAAGAGGAGAAAAGATGGAGAAGGTGGAGATGAACTTACCAATGGATTCTCTTTGATTTTGGAGCAAGAATCAAGTTACAAAGGAGAAACTAGGGCTTGCTAATTTCTATTTCTCTTTCCTTTCCCCCATTTCAGTTTTTAGTTTGAGAAATAAAATGAAATGAAGATGAAATGAAGAGAAGGGTTGAGCTAGGGGTTAAGTGAGCTAGTGGGCTGAACCCAACCCCAAACCCAATAGGAAAAGTAGCCAAAATTTCACAAACTCCAAACATATCAAAGATTATACTCAAAAAGATCGCAAACGCCATTTTGGACTCAATGGAAATGGTTTCGAGCTCCAATTCGGCCATTTGCAGAAAGTAACATTTCGGACCCCAAAATCCGAATAACGACGCTATATTTAAATCAAACATTTAAATATAAAATCGTTAAATATGCGGGTTGTTACAATCTATTCATCCATCAAAAGTCATACATCCTATTTCAACAATACATCAATATATAACAAATAATAAACAACAGGTATCAACTAGCAGTTTATATTCAATAATGAATTAAATAAGTATTTAACTGGCAGTTTATATGCAATGAATAATTAATTAACAATTTAATGGCTGTTTAGATGCGATGAATAAATTTAATAGCAATTTAATTTAAATAAATGAAATTAACTGAGATGATGATTAAAAATATGCCAAACAACCATAAATACATTTTAAATCACATCATATATCAATTTAACAAACATAAGAAATTTTAGAAGTTGTGAGTGTGTTAAAACACTCACCTTTTGAATTTAAATTGAATTTAAATTCAATTTAAACCCAAAAATTTGACCGTCTCAAAATTCAACCAAACAAGCGTCATCAAGTCCGGAATTTCAATACGATCCTAATAAAAGAAACCGTGCGTAAAACGGATATCGTATGCAAAAGATATAGCGATAATTGAGATTGAATTTTAATTTTAAAAAAAGAACACTTTTAATCCCACCTCACTGCCACGTCATTTTCATTCCATTCACAGGAAGCCCACATGCACAGCAACGTACGAACGCCTAGGAGCTACAGGTCGAACGTTGAAACCCAAAATGACGAAGTTTGACCGCGAATACCAACCACCTCCGCCTCCGTTGGCCGCGGCACTACCCCCCATGAACTCGCATCCTCCCCCTCTACCTTCTGCCTGAGGCCGGCCTCTGGTGTCCCATAGATCGCCGTGCCGCCACATGAAAACCGGTGATTTCGAACCCTAAAACGCCAATTCCGGCCACCATGCTTCGATTCAAGTCAAACGACCACCACCATCTCGAAGCCCATGACGAGATCTACAATACCCAGAAACCGATTTCCCAATTGTCGCCCCAAACAAAACTCCCAATTTGACTTTGACCGTGATTTCTGATCAATCCGGTCACTGTCTCGAAAAACGAATAGCAGACGTAGGTTCGTATCATTGAGATCTTCGATATATATATTTTTTAAATTTTTCTGAGGAGTTTGGATTTTCGACTTTGATTTTGAAATGGAATTGGATCTGAAATTTTTGTTATCTGCCATTGAGAAGGAGGAGTTGAGAAGAAGATGTATGTACAGCCAAATGAGAATGGAGGAAAGTAGGGTTTATAACAACGTATTTATAGATCGATTTGAAATAGAATGGATCAGATACAATAGATGTACGCGCTAACGCCAAAGTAGCCCAAACCCGTTTCGACTCCGGAACGAAATTGGGTTAACCCATATATCAAAATATATATTTTAAAATATTTAAACGCGATGGAAAATATTTCAAGTCCAAATTCCATCGTAGGAAGAAGTTATGCAAAAAACAATATTTTCCAAATTGATTTCAATTACATTTATTTCAAGGCGTTTCGAGTCCGTACGATTAAACGACAAGTTCGATCGCTATGAAACTTGAAATCTTACAATAATTCACCATTACGGATCCGATGAAACTGGTTTCGTCGAAATCCGAGTCAGTAGCCAAAATGGCTATTTTTATATTAGTTAAATAAATTAATAATTAATTAATTAAATCCAATTTCCAATTTCAATTTTTAAAATTGACAATTTTATCACCTTTATATTTCTCAAACATTTATAATGATTTAAACAAATTTAAATGTCAATTTAGAGAAGATTAATTTATAAATTTCAATATAAATCCTCAATTTCATTAAATTCGAAAATTATAAATTTAATTTCCAAAATTTCTATTACATTTACTTTTCATTTTATTATTCAATTCATCGTTATCAAAAGGATGCAATTTACATTGGTACATGATTGTTTACATTTATTTTCTTAGATTTCATCTACATTTCCATTTGTGCAATATTTTAAATATTAAATTTTCATTTAATTGCAATAAATCATATTATCGTAATTTAAATTCAAATAAATAAATGTTGATTCTCATTCTTATTATCCAAACAATCATTATCCTATAAACATATTTAACATTTGTTTACGTTTCATTACATTGATACTTCCAATTTCACCTTTATTCGTATTAACTAATTTATTTCCACTTATTGTGTAATAACTACTATAATTAAATCATATTGAAATTTGTCCATCTCACCCATAAATTAAGATTTTAAAACCAATTAACTAATTTACCTTGGCGCCATCATTTATTACATCAATTGTTACTTTAATTTACATTAACAAAACGTTAAATTTAGATTTATTACAATTGATTACCAAAGTTTATTTAACATATAAAATAAACAAGCAACCTATATTAATTTGTCACCTATTTGCTTTTAATTGCATTTATGAGTTCGTTACATTCAATGCAGATTATAATTCCATATATAACATAAATTTTATTTCATTACATTAATATACGCTTATTTACATCTTAATTTGAACTTATTTCCCAATTCACCAACTACAACCTTACGATAAATTTCCGTTTCTATTAAATTTACATTCACACTTCCGTTATTATTTTAATAATCACTCCAGTAACGTTTATTATCAACCATAAACATTATAATTACTTAACGGACATTGATTTTATTCAATGACCATTTATTATAATTTAAATTCCTTAATTAAATTCACTGCCTCAAAATACCCAAATTTAACACTCCTATTAATGTAACATTTATTTACATTTATTACAAACTTATTTCAAATTTCAATTAACAATCTAAATAAATAAATAGGCAACCCACCATAAACATTACCGTTACCTTTTTGTCACATAAATAAGCTTTTATTACTTAAAATAAATTTTGGCATTTATTTTCATACTACTAATTTCATTCACTTATGTTCAAATTATAGCCAAAAATGACATTTAAATTATTTTATATAAAACCTAAGAGGCACCCCATTTTTACTACTAGAATAAAAGATTATATAAAAGACTAGCATATCAAAATCTCTTAAACAATTTTTAATTTTAAGTAGCGTCTCATGATTCTGTTGGGTATTAAATTAGATTGGATACAATGATGGGAAATAAATTTAGGGCTTGTAGAAAGGCACGAAGATACTTTGTATTTAAAAGCGCAAGCTGAAACAGGTGAAATCAAAGGGTATTACTTAAATGATATCTATGTTTTATTTTTCTTAAGGTGGGAAAAAAGATAAAACTAATTGTTGATCACAATTAGAATTTTAAACTTATGTAATTATTCTGTTTAACCCAAGAAAATTGGGATTTATTTCTCATAAATAGAGCTCAAGTTTTAATAACACAACCTTGACTATCAACTACAGATTGGTTGAAATTGAAACCATTTAGGTTGAAACCCATAGTACTAATACCTAAAGCATTTCGTTCAAGTTTATTAATTATTAACCTTAATTAGCATTTATTACCTTACATTCTCGTTATTATTTCATAGATATGATTCCCAATTATTACTTTAATCTATACTAACATTGGTTCATTCAAATTGCACTTATTGCGTATTATTTCAACAATTTATTTATAACTTTGAATCTATTCCCCAATTTTCACATTTCAATTATTATATTAATTTGAATTCCATTTTATTTAATATTTTAATTGAAAATTCACAAATTCAACATTCCTATTTGTTTCTTATATTAAACTTAAAACCAAGTGTGACAATTTACACTATTTTAATTAATTGCAATATAAATTTTAAATGGTAAATTTTAAGTACAATTGCTACATCTAATTTCTACATTCGCTCCAATGTAAATTATAAGATTTTTTTCTTTCTAAATTTAATTCAAAATCTTATTAAATTAACTCGTTTTAATCATCGAATTTTACGGGTCGTTACAGTTTTATCTTTTCATAATGCTCGGGTCAGTCTGAGCTTTTCAGTGTATTGAAGACCTTATGTATGGAGGATGAAGACGAAGATTTAGTACTATTATTATTTATTATATTCATCCCACTGCATCATGTTTTTCCACTGCATTATTTATTTATTCCCGTTGTATGTAACTCTGGTTTGTATTGTAAAGGTGTAACCGAATGTTATTTGTAAAAAAGTTTCATGAACTGTTATTTAATTATTATATTTTGTCATTCTGCTACGAGATTCGGTGTTTGTTTATTTATTTCTCTTTCTTTTTTCTTATTTTCCCCATAACAATCCTCCATTTTGAATGGTTTGTGTCTGACATGTGTGTTTTATTGTCGATTTGAACCATCTAAAAAGGTAGGTCGTTACATTTGGTATCAGGGCTTTGGTTTGGCAACAACCTTAGCTTTATGGGGTCTGACTCATTAGAAATAGGGTAGTAATACCCTCGAATGGGTTTGTCTGAGTGTATATATGAGAAAGCGTAGTTGCTGGTGTTATATAAATATTTTTTTATTGTGTTAATTTGTTCTATTGAGTATTTATAAACTCTGGTCAGTACATATGATGCTATGACATCGATAAGGATTTCTAAATACTTAATAGGCAGACCGATACAATATTATTTTCGAAATATTGGTAAATGAAATAATTTTGCCTAGTATTATATTTTGTATATAAAAGAATAAATTTTATAAATGGATATAATTGTAGTTATACATTTGTTTGTCTGGAAGTGAAATTTTATAAATATAGGTTGTAAAATAAAATTTACAAATAAAGTAAATATGAATTAGAAATTTGAGTCTTAAGTTATGGGGTTTGAAATTAGTTCTCAGAGATTTTGGAATATAATATTAGTATTATTTGCAAGTATTTTCGAATATAAATATTTTAAAAGTGGTTTAAAAGAAATGTTTCTAAAAGAATTTTAAAGGGATAAATTCTGTACTCCCCTCTTTTGTCGTTAGAAAATAATTTCGGTGATGAGTGCACACATCATTGACGTTCATTTTCGAGTTTCAAGTGGGAAGATCGCTGTAAAGTTTACTACACATTTGTTTTGATAAACAAATCTTAATTCTAATTTCCAAATATGATTTGATATATATAAAGGATATAAGTATATATATTATTTTAAAATGATTTGGAAAAGGAACCTGGCATTTAGTTCTTAAGTTTCTCTTAAATTAATGATTTTCAGTTTAGAAATAAAGTGATATTTTAATGGTTGGAAATTTCTAAAATGAAAAATAAGGAATTAGAAGTCAAATGATTAATGAAATATATAAGAAATTGGAAATTTGTAAATTATAAATCAAAAGATATGAAATTTAGAAGATGTAATTATTGAATATTTTGTCAACTAAAATGAATAAGATAATCTTGTGCAACATTCAATTTTATTCAAAAGACATATATATAACTTACCAGAAATGTTTTCAAAGTTGTAATGTTAATAAGAATATGTAATAGAATATTATACAAGTAAAACTTAAGTAATGAAAGTGTTCAAATGGAATTATTTCTATAAAAAGAATTTTGATGTTACAAAAATGTTATGAACTTAAGTTAATAATTTGAAATGCTACTAATCAAATTTAATAGAAAAAGTCAATAATACTATAGATGAAAGAAATAAATGTGAAAAGAAAAGAGTTAAAGATACAAGTTGAGTTGCTTCACAAATGAATATTGATATTAAAAGGAATTCAAAGAAAATAATAACCGTGAATTAAATTTGCAAAGAAACTTATATAATATTTTAAGAATTGATTTATTGATGATCTAAATAGTTGAATGGGTAATGACATATGTAAGCAAATGAATGTAAATTTGTGGAAAATGACATTGTATGAATGGATAAAAAGGTAAATAAAAGAGTAAAAAGGGAAAACTGATTGAATAAACTTAAATAATACCTATAAATTTTGGTTGTTTTGGTTTATGGTTATTTGGGGAGATGATACTTCTAATTGTTTAAGGATGTATAAATAATCTATTAAGTTTTATCTACGGCTGTTGAGCATATGGTACACTTGATAGTTTGTTTATCACCCTTGTACAATTAAAAGTTTCTAAACCGGAACAAACCATTGGTATTGGTTACTATGGATGCATGATTGATTCTTTTGATGCATGTAATGGTTGTACTATTTTATTTGCCTATGTTTGTATGATTTACATTTGTTATTTAATTGAAATAACTAAATATTTCTTTGTACATAATTATAACTCTTTTGGATTATATAAGTGAAATACTAGTTTATGGAAACAATATCCACTGCGTTGGTTTCATAAATAAAGCGTAGTTTGCCTGACAAATAGGTACGTTTTTGGATTACGGCTTTATGGCGATATTATTTTTCCTATGATTTGCGATTTTTATTTTTGAAATATTATATATATATGATATATATGATATTATTATTTTTCCAGACCTCTTCGAACAAAGTAGACTCTGTCGAAATTTTCTGTGAATTTTAGAAATTTTTTGTGAAGGTGAAAATATTTTCCAACTTTTATTGAACTTTTATATGAAGATTTAGTTGTTTACAGATGGATACATTTTATTTAAAATATTTAATTATGTAAATTAATTGATTATAAATTTATTACTTTGAATAAAATATATTAATCCCTTAAATTCCTTCTTTTCCCTTTTTGAGGACGAAAAGTTTTGAGTATGAGAGAGTGCAACGACCCGTAATTTTCGATAATTAAAAATATTAAATTTAATAAAATGTTGGTGTTTAATTATTGGAAGAAATTAAAATTTGTGATCTATTGATGAGAAAAATAGCTAGAATGAAATTTAATAATGTTACTTTAAGGTAATCGTTGACTATTCGAATGTAATCTCAATCAATTAGAATAATTGTAAAGTTAATTTGGGTAGGAATCATAAATAAGGAACTAAACCATGTTGTATTTAAATGGTGAAATTGTACGTAATTGATTGAAATCAGTTAATTTATAATGATTAATCAGTATATGAATTTATTAGCTTTATTTGTCAACAATAAACATAGAAATGTGTTTGAATTATTAAGGTGTAGGAATTGTTTAATTATCATCTCATTATTTACTCTGTTGAAATTAAATTGTGAATCAATTGCAATTAATCTACTTAAATATTGCAGTTAATATGAATTAAAATGAAGACTGTAGAATATAGATGTATTAAAATGTAAACCAATGTTAATTATATCCATAAGATGATGGTTGATTAAACAATAAGATATAAACCAAAACAAATGAACGTATTTGAATTTAAATTATAATTAATGAATTTATTGCAATTGAAATGGAACACTGTAATTTGTGAAATATTTAACATTAGATTTGGCATGGAAATTTGTTTTAAAAGATTATAAATTTCTAGGTAATCAAAAATGATAAAAATTGGCTAACTTTTGAATATGAATTGAAAGGTGATTAAGTTAATTTAATAATAATTTATTGAATTAACGTGAAAATAGCCATTTTGGCCAATATCTCGGATTTTGACGTAACCAGTTTCATCGGATCCGTCACAGTGAATTATTGTAGGATTTCAAACTTCGTAGCGATTAGACTTGTCATTTGATTGTGCGGGCTCGAAACGCGTAGAAACCAATTTAATGAATTCAATTTAAATTAAGCTGATTTTTAAAGCTAACTTCTTCATGCAATGGAATTAGGACTTGAAACCTATTCCATTGAGTTTAAAAATGTCGAAAACATTTATTTTGATATATGGGATGACCTTCTTTCATTTTGGAAGAGGAACGGGCTTTTCGGGTCGTTATTATCGTTTCGAACCAATTCGATATGTTATTCATTCTTATCGGGTCTTGTCTATATAAATAGGTTTTCCTAACCCTACCAGCATTTTTATTTCTTATCACTGTACGTATCTGTTTATTCAGTCATCTGATTCTTCATTCTTCCAATGGCTGCAGATCCAAAACCCTAATTCAATTTCAAAACCAATTTCAAAATTCAAACTCTCCAAACTATAGCGAATTATATATCGTTGAAAAGCTCTGGATGAGCGCAATCCATTGCAGTAATTCATTTTTCAGTTGGGTGCGTCGTTTGATCAAAAAT
The DNA here is from genome assembly GCA_030765085.1 of Allium cepa. Taxonomy (NCBI): domain Eukaryota; kingdom Viridiplantae; phylum Streptophyta; class Magnoliopsida; order Asparagales; family Amaryllidaceae; genus Allium; species Allium cepa. Next base: position 345,674,781 of record CM060928.1, on the reverse strand, counting down.
CAAGGATGAACCTCGGCTGACCATATTAGGGTTTTTCGATCTAATGGTGGATCTTTGTCGAAACAACGAGCATGTAGCGCCAGTGGGTAGAGGATGATGAGCCGTAATAATCTGTGGTGGTTGCTCATCTGTAGGTGCCTCAAAATTTTCCGATTTGGGTTTATACGGCAGCAGTGGTAGAGGATTTTGGTTGAGGCGATGGAGTCGCGAGGCTCAGAAGAGGATCGGTCGGAGTCGTGCATCTCAATGGTGGTCGTGGATCGTGGTGCAGTGGCGTGTAGAGGTGGCATGGGATTGATAAACAGCAGCGGCTGCTTGTTTGAACGATGGTGTTTTCCTGTAGCATGCTAGGATTTCTATAGTTAGAGGTAATGTGGTTGACGTTTCTTTTTTTATTATTTAATTTAAAGTTTAAAATTTTCAATCGTTCTAACTTCGATAACTTTTGCAAACGAGCTTGGATTCACGCGCGGTTTCTCCATTGCGATCGTATCGGAATTTAGAACATTATGGAACTAGTTTGGTTGCATTTTAAGACTGTTCAAATTCAGGCCTTTATTTGGGTTTTAAATCATCGATAAATCAAAAGAGAGTGTTTTAACCCACTCACAACTACTAAATTGTCTTATGTTAGTAAAATTGAATTTATGATGGGATTAGAAGTTGATTAATTACTATTTGATATATTTAAATTGCCATTCCAGTTAAATTTGACTATTGTTGAATATAATTGCCATTTAATTTAATATTGAATTTACTTTGCCAGTTGATACCTGTTAATGATAATCAGTCAATTTTTGTTATTTATTGGTTGATTTGAATTATGATTGTGATGGAAGGTCAATTGTTGATATTTTTATGATTTGATGTATGTTATTTTATGCGTTGTTATCACATTGCAAGTTCCCCTTAGTTATTGTTAGTAAAATCGCTATGGTTTGAAATGATACATACTCGAACAATCTTATAGATTAGGGAAAAATCGTTATGGGTCGAAATGATAGACTCGAATGAATTTACAAATTTTGAATTTTAACTTGGGATTGTGGGTTGAAATGATATATACCCGTAAATTTTTTGGCAAGGCATATATACCCGTAAATTTAAACTTTATTGTGGATTAAAATGATATATATCCTATCACTTGACCATAGGGTAGAAAATTATAAATGGACACTGGATTGGTTAAATTAATTGATTTTTAAATCCTTAATTTTTGAATTCAGGTAAGTGATATTTTGAAATAAATGTGATTTATATAAATTGAATTATTTTCGAAAATCCAAGCTTTAAATGTCGAAATTGTAATTGGTTTAAATGAATTGTTTAAAGGATTTAATTGAAATTTTAAAGTTTAATTTGAAGTATAAACGAAGTTTATCGAAATTAAATTATTGGAAATGTTTAGTATTTAAACTTTGAAATCTACTAAATTTGAAGTAGTTTAAATTTATAGTTTAAACATGGATTTAAAATCGACGTAGATTTAAATGGTTTTATTAGGAATCTGAATTTAAAGATAAAAATTGAGTTTGTTAATTTGAAAGCTTCATATGGTCCACATTTGTTGAAATGGAAATGGTTTAATTTGATATTACTTTCAAATTAATTATTTTAGTATAAACTATTTAAAACTATATTATTTTAAATTCAGATTTATTTAGATTTTCAAAACATTTTATATTAAACTATTAAGCTATATTAAACATATTTTAACTATTTTAATCTATTTTAAATTATTTAAACTATATTAAAGTATTCAATCTATTTTAAACAATTTAAACTATATTAAACTATTTTAATCCGTTTTAAACCATTTAAACTATTTTAATCTATTTTAAACTATTTTAATTAATTTTGAACTATTTTAAACAATTTTAAACCATTTTAAAGTGTTTTAACTATTTTAAAATTAATTATAACTATCTAAACTATTTTCAAAAATTCAAACTGTACAAGGCTGAATTAGTTGTAATTAAATCCTGGATTTAAAGCGAATATGGTTAAATGATGTTATAACCCTGTTGGAATTTGAAAGGATATTTTCTAGGGAAATGACTTATTTTGAGTATATATGATGATTTTAAATTAAGGGTTTAACCTAATTTTAGATATGATTTCTAAAGTAATATGATTTCGAAAGTGAATATAATTTCGGAAGTGATATGTTTTTGAGAATATGATATTTTGATAACAATTACGATTCGATTTTGGAAATGTAAAAGAACCATCCGTTGTTAAACAAGCGTTTGGTTGTTAAAGAAACCGGGATCGGATATTGCCATACTCTCTGCCAATACCGAAAACCACTTTAAAAACTGTGCACATGGTGGATATTCCAGAATGAAGTACAATGGTCCCGCGAATGATTCTGTATGAGGTATTAACGTAGCTCTGACCCCCTCGAGTCATTTTGATGTGGCTAAAACAGGAGCCATGCTGGGCCAAGTGAAGTTGCAGCTCCGATCGGACATATTTCTTCGATGCCATATTTATTACTTTGTGATTGATTTGGTGGTCACCCCTCGATTTGATTATGGGACTGTGTTCCAAGGTGGAAGTAGTAGCGGCTATGCGTTACCACCAGTTCGGGTCCATAAAATGGTAGTATCCTACCCTGAGAATTGCCTCGCATGCCTTGTCATATGCCTTATCGTGCCTATTATGAGTTTGGTTTGTACTGTACCTATGGAGTGCCCTTTGATAGTCCTCCAGTTTATGAAGGAATTACGGTACTCTATAGACTATGGGAATATATATAAAATGTGTTAAGGGGGATATGGGTAATGCCTTAACGCTATTTTAATACTTTACTGTAGACACTATTATAATAGCGTATTGTACTATGTATGTAAAAGGTTTAATGGATCCTTAGGAGATGGAATCCCGAACGTCTCTTAAGTTATCGCACGCATGTTAGACACTGGATAAAAGATGTCAAACCCCGTTAACATCTCGAAAGCCGTCACACTCATATTTGTTTACTGTTGATTTAACTTACATAAGATCATTTAATTCTGACTCGAGTGTTTTTTCTTTTCATTACGCTTGGGTCAGTCTGAGCTTTTCAATGTATTGAAGAACTTATTTTGGGAGGATGAAGATGAAGATTTAGTACTATTATTATTTATTATATTTATCCCGTTGCATTATGTTGTTCAGCTACATTGTTTATTTATTCCTGCTGTATGTAACTCTGATCCGTATTGTAAAGATTTAATCAAATGTTATTTGTAGAACAGCTTCATGAACTGTTATTTGATTATTATATTTTGTCTTTCCGCTTGTGAGATTCTATGTTTGTTTATTTGTTTCTCTTCTTTTTTCTTATTTATCCCATAACAATCCTCCCTTTTGAATGGTTTGAGTCTTACATGTGTGGTTTATCGTCGCTTAAACCGTCCAAAAAGGTAGGTCGTTACAATTTCAACCTATAGTGATTTTCATAATAATAACTAAGGGAACTTGTAGTGTGATAACAACATATAAAATAAACATAACTTCAAATCATCTAAAATGTCTATAATTAAGAATCCGCAACAACCAAAAATTTAAGCTATAATAATTAATTAACGAATTAATAAATAATAAAATAAGTTTGTGAAATTATTAGGATTGAGCCATATGAGTTGCACCATTGTGTCTATGGTAATTTTCTGGTCAATTTCCATATATAATTTTTGAAAATCCGAGCTAAAATGAAGAAGTTACGAAATAAAGAAGAAATCAAAAAAACAAAAGGAACTTATATATATATATATATATATATATATATATATGTATATATATATATATATATATATATAATTCAAGTCGACCTTAGGTTCGACCCCTAATGTGCATAGGTCGATCTATGGGTCGACTTTCCATATATATGGGTCGACACCCAGGTTGACCCGCCTTTGTATTTAAGCGTGAATTCATTCAGGTTAAACTATGACGTGTTTTGCAATTTCTTTTCAATCCTGTGCGTTCATGATTCAATCCGACGGTTTCCAGTGAGCCTATGACATGGTTGCACCATATTTAATCTTCAAATCCAAGGGCCGAAAATCCCTAAGTGACACTATAAATAAGACCTTAGACCTAGCTATTTTTCTCATTCAGATTTTCTTCCAAGGGTTCCTTGCCTAAAGCTGGACCCTAGAACGAAAATTTTTCTTGGGAGGAGATCATTTTAATTAAAATATTTTACGCCCTAGTAGTGGATCCAAGAAGGCCAAGGAAAAGAGCTAAGGACCACAAGTGAGTGTTAAATAATTATTTTAGATTTTTAAGCAATTTAAAATAATAGGGTTCTCTATAGTTGTAGTTTTTCTGCAATTTTAAGAAAATTTCTATGTATGTTATTTACAGCTAGTTTTTAAAGTACTTTTCAGTCTATTTTGTTCAGTTATTTATAGTTATTTTCTATTATTAGCATTTATTTACATCTATTTTGCATTATAATTTAGCCTGTAAATTATAGTTTCTTTTTATTCCTTTTTGCGCGAGTAAAATATAAGAATATTAAAAAAGAGAATAATTCGCAAATATGTTCAAAATAGAAAACATTAAATTTACAGAAATTATATGTAAAATAAGAAAGACTATAATAAAAAACTGATAAACCGAAATAGGAAAATTTGAGACATATGCAAGCATGTTTATAATTAGTGGTTATAACTAAAAAGATAGAAAAGAAGAATAACAATTATAACGTAGGTTATAATTAAGCAGAAAGAACAGGAAAGGCTTATTTTAAAACTTATAATTAAGTTAATAAGAAAATGTAGCAGAGATAACAGAAAAGGCTATTTTAAAACTTATAATTAAGTTAATAAGCAAATATAGCAGAGATAACAAAAAATGCTTATTTTAAGACTTATATTAAGTTAATAAGCAAATAGAGAAGAAATAACAGAAGAGGCTTATTTTAAAACTTACACTAAGTTAATAAGACATGATAGAAACAGGGCCCATACCAATAGCATTCCCTTTCAGACTAGGACTGATGGTCTCACAATAGTTAAGTGAGGCTGGGACACACTGTGGCCAATAGATAGAAGCTCAAATCTGGGAATCTGGGCAAGGGATGCAACTCGATTTTGTTTGTTAGGACCCGTAAAACATTCCCTTTCAGACTAGGACTAATGGTCTCATAAAACACCTAGGTGAGGCTGGGCAGGACCCTTTCAAACTAGGACTGACGGTCTCACAACAGATTAGGTGACGCTGGGCACACTTATGCTGATTAGGGTATGTAAGAGTTCATAAGAGGGGCGACGGTTAGCATGTTCCGACGATTACCCAGCATGCAACATTGATTAGGGTAGATAAGTCGCTACTGTGTTCCAAACATTAAACATGTGTCTTGTGCTATAGGACCCACAGGATGGGACTAGCTCATATTAGAATTAGGATTCAGCCTAATTAAAATAGGATTAGGATTTCAGCCTAATCATAGCAATCTAAGACAAGTGCAAACAATCACAATCAAAGAAAATAGTTAAACAATATTTTATCCTAGTTTTATCTTTCCTTCATTTTCTTTTATAATAGAACTATTGCTAAGTTTATTATCTTTATATTGTTTAAAAATACTAGTAGTTACTTCCACTCACCAGACTTATAGTCTGACCCACTCCTATATTTCCCCTTTTCACCTATAGGCCACAGAGGCAAGGACAGTAGATTCAGATTTTTTGGAGATATAGTTGTAGAGTTTTTCTTCATGCATTCTTCTTCTTTTCAATTTTCTTTTCATATGGCTTTTGATGTACTGGTACTTATGAGAGGGATGATTATTTTTATTGTACTCTGATTATATGAGACTAAGATCTATAATTCATAAGATATGTGTATTTGGTATTTGAGATATGTGAGGTTTTCGGACTTATTTATGAAGTTCTATTTTGAATAATGAATTACTGTTTAAATGTTTCCATTGTTTTATTTATTTGTCTTGTGAATCTTAGTCTCTGTGATGCTTTAGCTATACCTATAACGCACCACATCTTTTAGTGTGCCTTTTTTAGGTATACTAAGGGGCATGGGGTGTTTCAGCATCCATCACAATCATCATTCAATTCAACCAATAAATCACAACAATTAGCCAGTTATCATTATTTTGTATTTAACAAGCAATTTAAAATTCAATATAAATTTAGATGGAAAATTAATTTAATATAATTCAATTAAATTATAATGTCAAACTAAACCACCAAATAGCAACCTATAATATTCTTGATTCAACTAACATAAGGAAATTTAATATTTGTGAGCGGGTTAAATCACCCACCTTTGATTTATCGTCGATTTAAAATCCAAATAAAGCTTAAAATTTGAGTAGTCTTGGAATTTGACCAAAACAGTTCCACATTGTCCGAAATTTTGATACAATCGTAATGGAGAAAAACGCACGTGAATCTGAGCTCGCATAAAAAAGTTGTGCGAGTTAGAACATTTGAAAAATTAAATAAAATAAAAATAAAGTGAAATGGCAAATCTATAAATAACTTCACCATCCAAAAACCCTAGCCCACATACAAAAGAACCCATCTGTCGCCTTTGTTAGAACATCATACGCCATCGCCACGGCCAGTCGCGGCCACACATCCCATTACCAACGAACCGCCAGCCTTCGCTCCATGCACCACGACCACCCACGAACCCCCAAAGTCTACCGATCCCCGCCAATAACTCCAGCCGCCGCCACCCATCTAAACACTAAACGAATTATTCCCATTGTTTTGATCATCATTTCTCCAAACGAACAACTCAGATGAACTCCCCGTGTCAATCTCCACATGTCTATACCCTTGGATCGATGCATCATCGTCGTTGATCAACCACCAAAATTAATGGCCGAGAATGTTTTGGTCTTTTTCGGACAACAATTACAGAACAAACAGCAGATCCATATTGCATTCGTCGAAAGCTTTCCAACGATATAAAATATGATGGGTTCTAAGGAGTTTGAATTTTGAAATTTGAGAATTCGAGTTAGGTTGATAGCCATTGGAAAGGAGGAAGAAGCAGATGATTTGAACAGATACGTACAAGAAAATAGAATAGACGGCTAGGGTTTCAGAACAAATATTTATTTATATAGACAGGTGGATAAGAATAAATGGACAGATCGAATTGTTTCGAAACGATAACAACTACCCGAAAAGCCCGTTTCGCTTCCGAACCGAAAGTAGGTCATCCAATATATCGAAATATATGTTTTTGATTTTTTTAAACTTAGTGGAACTAGTTTCAAACCCTAATTCCATCGTATGTAGAAGTTAGTTTTCAAAATCAAATTATATTCATTTAATTTTTTTTAATCGATTTCTATGTGTTTTCAAGCTCGCACAATCTACAGATTAGTCTGATCGTTACGAAACTTGAAATCCTATAATAATTCACTATTACGAATCCGATGAAACTAGTTTTGTCGTAATCTGAGACAGTGACCAAAATGGCTAATTCACGTTAAACAAATAAATTATTATTAAATTGATTTAATCACTTTTTTATTCAAATTTCAACGTTAACAATTTTATCATTCTTGATTATGGAGAAATTTAATAATCTTTTAAGATAAAATTTTCCATGTTAACTCCAATATTTAACTATTACATAAATTTTAACATTAAATTACAATAGGAATAAAACCTATTTTATTATAATTTAAATTCCAATAAATTCTTTTATTTTTATTTTTACTCTTTTACCTTATGAATATAATTAACATTAGTTTACATTTTATTACATTCATATTTTACAATTATCATCTTTTACCATATTAAATGCAATATTTAATTACATTAATTTCTGTTGATTTACAATTAATTTCTAACGGATTAGATATCAAGATGATAATCAATCAATTGTAGTACATTAATAATTCACCTTCTTTAACCTATTGTTTACAAACAAAGGTTGATAAATTACTTACCAAATATTGATTCCATTCTATATTAATCAATTTCAGTTAATTACATATAATTTCTTTTTTTAATACAACATTAATTTAAATCTTTATTTACCTTTATTATTACCATTAATTGCAATAACCTTAAACACTTATCAATCTCCTTTAATCAACCTTATTAAATTATATTCTGATTATTTTTCCCCTTAATAAATCATATATTTTAATTCCTCATAATTTTAAATTTCAAAATCTTATTTAATAGAATAGTTTTTAAATATCAAAATTTATGAGTCGTTATACTCTCTCCACTCAAAACTTTTCGTCCTCGAAAAGGAATAAGGAGAAGTTAAGAAACTTCATATAATTTTATTCAAATTATTAAATTTTATAAACATTTTAGCTTACATATTTAAGTTTAATAAAATTTTGAAAATAACTCGCTTAACAAAAAAATTCTAAGTCTTAAATTTACGAAAAATTTCGGCAGAGTCTCCTTTGCACGGTTAGGTTCGGAAAAATAATAATATCAATAATTACAATATATATATATATCATAATTCAAAAATAAAACACCCAAACCATGGGAAAAACAATTAAAATATCGTTGAAAACCGTAATCCAAGTATGTACCTATTTATTGGGCAAATAACTTTATTTATGAAACCAAAAGCAGTTGCTATTGCTTCCATAAACCTGTGTTTCACTTATATAATCCAAAGAGTTAAAATTATGTAAAGAGAGAAATATATTAGTTGTTTCAATTAATAGCACAAGCAACGCAACATTTATACAATCATATGCAACCAAAAGCAGTACAACCATTATATGCGACAAAAGAAATCAATCATACATCCATAGCAACCAAACAAATGGTTTGTTCAGGTTCAGAAACTTTTCATCATCCAAGAGTGATAAATAAACTACCAAGTATACCTTACGCTCAACTTCCTTAGATAATTCTTTAATAGATTATTCATACAACCTCAAACAATTTGAACAGTTCCCAAACATCCCACAAGCCAAACAACTATGAATTTAAATATTATTTAAGTTTGTTCTATTAGTTTCTTTCACACATTATTTACCTTTTATTGAATTCCATTTATTCATACAATGGTTACCTTTTGTTAATTTACATTTATTACTTACATAACTTATTTCCCATTCAATATTTAAAATCATCCATGAATAAATTTCTTAAAGTATCATATTCATATCATTGCAGTTTATTTTACATTTATTATTTATATATAACTTGATTTCCATTTGATATTAACATTCATAAATGAATCAGTTCATACTTAAGTTTCTTTACCCTTTTTTCACACTTATTCCTTTACATATAACATCATTTAATATTACACCTACTTATGGATAAATAAATATTAAATCTATTAATGAACCATTTCAACATTTTCTTAAATTTATAATTATCAACTTAAATAGTATTTACATTTATCTATTCAATTTAATTTGTCAAGTATTTAAAAACATTAACTCATGCTTATAACATTTCTTGTACACCTTAGTTTTTCACTTATAAACATATGTTCATTTTGAAGCATTTTGTTATTAAGATTTTGCTTGTGTAAGATTCTATTATATATCCATATTAACATTTCAACTTTTAAACATTTCGAGCAAGTTATATATATGTTTTAGAATGTAACTGAGTGTTATAAAAATTTATCTTATTCATTTTGATTAAAAAAATGTCCAATAGTTAACATCTTCTTAATTATCATTATCCTTTAATTTAAAAATTACAAATCTCTAATTTCATACAGTTTCATTAAATACTTAGTTCCTGCTTTCTTATTTATCCCTTTAGAAGTTTCTAACTATTAAAGTAGTCAAGATTTCATTCATCCTAATAACTAAAATTTCAAATTTACAAAAACTTAAGAACTAAATGCCAGGTTCCATTTTCAAATCATTTTAAAATTATATATATATATATATATATATATATATATATATATATATATATATATATTCATATCTTTCATATATATCAAATCATATGTAAGAAAATAAAATTAAAATATGTTTATCAAGACAAATGTGTAGCAAAGCTACTAACGACCTCCCTCACTTTGAGACTCGAAAATGAATGTCGATAATGCGGGCGTCATCACCAAAATTATTTTCCAGCAACAGAAGAAGGGAGTTAAGGACTTATTTCCTTTTAAAAAAATTTAAAACATTTCTTTCAAATTGCATTGAATATATTTATATTCGAAAATTCTTCTAAATAATTCCAATATTATATTCCAAAATCTTTGAAAACCAATTTCAAAACATCAGAACTTATGTTCTCAAATTTCCAATTAAATTCACTTTATTTGTAAATCATATTTGCAGTCAGTATTTATAAATTTCACTTCCTAACAAACAAATAAAACACATACGACCATATCCATTTATAAAAATTATTATTTTATATACAAAATATAATACTAGGTAAAATTATTTCATTTTTTTATATTTCAAAAACAATATTGTGTCGGTCTGCCCTATTAAGTGTTTAGAAATCCCTATCGATGCCATAGCGTCCTATGTACCAACCAAAATTCATAAATACTCAACAGAACAAATTAACACAATATAAAACATTTTTATAACACTAAAAAATATGCTCTCTCATATATACATACACACACACTCAAACAAGCTCATTCTAGGGTATTACTACCCTATCTCTAATGAGTTAAACCCTACAAAGTTAAGGTTATCGTTAAACCAAAGCTCTGATACCAACTGTAATGACCCACCTTTTTAGAGTATTTAAATTGACAATTAACCACATACGTCTAATTTAAACCATTCAAAAGGGAGGATTGTTAATGGGGTATATAAGAAAATAAAAGAAAAGAAAGAAAAACGAAACACAGAATCTCACAGCAGAATGACAAAATATAATAATCAAATAAACAGTTCATGAAGCTATTTTTAAATAACATTTGACTGCACTTTTACAATATATCAAAGTTATACATATAATAGGAATAAATAAATGAAGCATCGAAACAACATGATGCAGTGAGATGATGATGATGATGATGATCATAATAATAATAATAATACTAAACTTCGTCTTCATCCTCCAGAAATGATGTCTTCAACACTGAAAAGATCAGGCTGACCCGAACGTAATGAAAAGACAAAACACTTGAGTCAGAACTAAATGATCTTATGTAATATCGACATATATAATGCAATACACTATTATGATATGTCTAGAGCAAAGTAAAGTATTAAAATAGCGTTAAGGCGTTACCCATATCCCCATTAACACATTTTTATATAAATACCGTAGTCTATACAGATACTGTAAGCTCCACCAAACCAGTGGTTTACTGTGACGCCCCACCTCTATACCCACGCTAGCCAAGAACACTACGGTGTAGTGCTGTCAACTAGCGCGGAGAATAAGGCTGTTGAGGAGCGACCATCCGTGTAATTTCTTATCACACGGTGGCTATAAAATGATCTTCGGAAACAAATATAGAAGTAAGCATAACATGAGAATCAATCACAGATATCCATATCACAAAGGCGGAAAGAGATATGAATATATATCACATAAAAGTGTACATCGGAGTAGTGGTCTAAAAAGATCCACGATAATACAAAAGAATAGCAACGCGTGCTATACAAAAGAATACAACTATGAGTCTATATCTCAAGTGTAAACAACAAAAGCTGCTAATCTAAACAAGTAGCCAAAAGTCTGAGTAGTGAATCACTGGGGGAGGAGTCAAGCAGTAGCACCTGTAACATCTCGGCCTGACCCGAGTATTATTTATAAGAAAATAATAAACGGATCAGTCTAGCTATAAATATCAGATGACATGATATAAAATAAAAGATATGGCATAAACATAAAATATCCATACTGACATACTACTATAAGTATGCAAATAATGATCAACAGGAGATCAACCGATAAGAGATAAATCAATATCACAAGAATCTTCTCAAAGATCCAAAGAGGGCATCATACCCTAAACTTGTACTCATGACAAGTCAAAGAGATAAATTCCAGAAATCAACACAAGAAATCCAGAAATCATAAAAAGGGAAAGAGGCCTATCACATGACGGTCCGAAGACCATGGGGAGCTACCCCACATGTGTGAGTGGAATCACACAGATTGAGGTCAAGACTAACCAAAAAGCAGAAAGGTATGTGTGAATGGAATCACACAAGTGGTGTCTAGTCTAACCTTGCAATGAAAGAGACATCGCGCAATTGCTAGTCTAATTCATAAAGCGATCATCAAGATCAACGAAAAGTGTCAATTACACTAAGCTAGTAAATATAGAAGTTTAGCTTCATGTCCCATAACCACTTGCTTAACTTAAATATTTACGAACAAACTGTAAATCTTCACTAATGAAATTGTCACAAGAGGTTCAATCGAACAAGTCCAAGAATTAACCGACGAAGTGAACGCAAGCGTTTCATACCACTTGTTTTACTATGTCGATTAATTAGATTTCTCATCCGAGTGAGGTAAAGGCTTGTATATACTAATAGATTGGAAAACGGTTTAAGGAAAGAGCTTTGTTATTAAAAATAGAGTTGAAATTGTTTGTTAAAAGAGTTTTGATATTTACTACTAGTATTGAAACCTTTATATTATAAAGTGACAAAACACAGAAGCAATTGTAGAAACAATCAGTCCCAAAAATCGCATACGGAGATGTGAATAAAATCCAAGGAATTCAGCTCAATGTTTTTCAGATAAGATCCCCTACGGAGGGGGGGTCCAGGGGGGTGGCAACCCCCCAAGGTAGGGGTGTGGGGGCAACACCACCGCTTACGGGGTTCGACCTGCCCGGTCAGGTCGCGGGGGTCCAGGGGGCAGCGCCCCCGGCGGGGTGCGGGGCAGCGCCCCGTCCAAAACGGTACGACTTAGTGAAGACAAAATGAGGTCTAACGACCTAAGAGGTTCACACGACCTAACACAATAGCTGAGCGACCTAACTAAGTGCGCGACCTGGTGGGTAAGGAGGTCGAGCGACCTAATGTTCTTTGCGACCTAACGAGGTAGAGGGGACACGCGACCTAAAGGAACGCGACCTAAGAAAGTTCGCGGGCTAAGGATGAGCGACCTAACAAGGTTCACGACCTAACGGAGAAAAGGCAACCTAGGTCTAACGACCTAACTGCTCGCGACCTAAGGGTCTAAAGGCCACGCGACCTAGAGGGAAAACAAGGTTAAGCGACCTAAGTGGGTTTGCGACCTAACGATATAAACGGTTGAGCGACCTAACGGTGCAACGACCTAAGGCCAAACGACTTGAGGGTTCCAGTGGAGAGCGACCTAAAGGAGACGCGACCTAAAAGAGGCGCGACCTAAAGGAGACGCGACCTAAATTAGGCGCGACCTAAAGGAGACGCGACCTAAAAGAGACGCGACCTAAAAGAGACGCGACCTAAAAATATAAAGGTCATGCGACCTAGCGACCTAAGGTCATACGACCTAGCGACCTAAGGTCCATACGACCTACGACCTAAGGTCATACGACCTAACTCCGAAGACGTTAGAAATGGCCAGAACGACCTACGGCCTAATGAGATAACTCCGAGCGACCTAAAGGTATAGGCCATTTTAAGGTCGGAAACGACCTAACTCCAGTGCGACTTTTCACACAGAACGACCTAACTAAGGCAGAACGACCTAGGGGCAGTTTTTCACCAAAAACACTAAAAAGTGTAGTTTTTCGCCAATCCAATCCAAACCAAATGCAAATGTGCGTGCAAACATGATAGGGAATCATTCCCAACAGTCCAAGATAGATATAAACTAGATTTGTGAGATAAAAATCTCACCTTTGCTCCAAAACCCAATGAAAATGAAGAACAAAGCTTGAAGGCAAATGGAGAAGCAACCACAAGCTTGAATCCGATGTCTTCTTCTTGAATTTGGAGTTGAATGTTGGAGTTGCAATAAAACAAAGACTTTGGAGTTTTAATTTCTCATTCCATTCACCATTTTTGTTGAAGCTTTAGTGTTAGGAAATGAAATGAAGCAATGAAGAAGAAGGGGGGTGGAACTTGGGCCTAATGGGCTAAAAGTCCAAACCAAAGGCTCGAGTGAAAAAGTGGTGAAATTCCACTAACCCCAAACATATCAATGTTTATACTTAGAAGATTGCAAACGACGTTTCGAACTCATTGGAAGTGGTCTCGAGTCCTAATTTGACGTTTGCAAAAAAGTAGCTTCGGACCAAAATCCGATTAACGATAAAATATTTAAATAAAATATTTAAATATAAAAATCGATAAATATGCGGGTTGTTACATTTACTTAGGGAGAACTCCATAGGTACTATACAAACCAAAGTCTTAGTGTGCTCGATGAGGATAAATATGACAAGGCACGCAAGACAATGCCCAGGGTAGGATTCTACCATTTTGCACTCCCAGACTGGTGGTAATGCATAGCAGCTACTACCGCCCACCTCGAAACACACTCCAATAGTCAAATCGAGGGGTGGCCACCAAATCAAATCACAAAGTAATAGATATAGTTTCGAAGAAGCATGTTCGATAGGTAGAGCGACCCCACTTGGCCTGGTATAGCTCATGTTTTAGCCATTTTAATTATGACCCGAAAGTCAAGGCTATCCATCATTGTTCTCTTACTTCATTCCAGCTGCATTCGCCAAACCATCCTACTTCGTTCTTGATTTCATCACCACGTACACAGTTGTTAAAGGGATTTTCGGTATTGGCAGAGAGTATGACAATATTCAATCCCGGTCTCTTTAACAACCAAATGCTTATTTAACACCGTGATCATTTTTAAAACACTTTTAATAATAAATCCAGAAAAACAGTTTATAGCTTCATATCAAGATATCTATTTACTTATTCCAAAAGTAAAATATATCCATAAATGTCGAGGAAGATTTCTTTCAATCAATTTGAAAAATAATTTATAAATCTTTCTCAAACCATTTATGAACTATTTATATGCTTTAAAACCATTTATAAAGCTATTTAAATTTCCAAAATAGTTTGCAACTCTTCCCTTTTTTTTATAACTTTACACAAATTCCTTTAAAATGTTTCCAAATCTCTTTGTACAAGTTCTTTTATAAACCCTTTATAAAATCCTTTAAAACCTTTATAACTCCTTTATAAAACCATTAAAAATCCTTTATAAAAATCTTTTATAAAATCCATTATAAAATCTCTTACAAAACTTTTACGAAAGTCCAAAATCTTTTACCTATCAAATTATTATAAAAGTCTATATTCATTATATTAAATTAAATTCTAAATAAATCATTAAAACTATGTTATATATTTTATTAAATATTATTTAATTATATTAAAATTTTATTTATTAAAGTTATTGTATGAAATCTGTATTTGTTATATTAAATTAAAACCATATTTATTATATTAAATTAATTTTTTTATTATATTACATTAAGACTAAATTCAATTTAATAAATAACACTAAACTTATTATGTTAAATAAAACTAAATTTATCATTTTACAATTATACTAAATATTTTATTAAGCCAAAATTTTAAATTATTTAAATTATATATTTAAAACTAAATAAAATTATAAGTTTAAATCTTAAGATTACATTTGAAATCATATATTAGCTTATAATTTTAAACTTTAAACATACAAAATAATTTATTTCCAAATATATGTTTTAAATAAAATCATTAAATTAAATTTTAAAATCAAATTTCTGAAATCAAATATGCTTTATAATTTTAGAAAATAATTTAAAACCGACCAACGGTGTCCGTATAAAATTTTCTACCCTATGGTCAAGTGATATAAATATATATCATTTCAACCCGCAACAAATTCAAATTTCCGGATATACACCATTTCAACTCGTATCCCTAATCACAATCTTCCAAATCCATAAAATTGCTCAAGTTTATCATTTCAACCATTATGATTTTGCGTAGTCTATAAGATCGTTCAGGTATGTATCATTTCAACCCATAGCGATTTTCCTAACAATAACTAAGGGAACTTGCAGTGTGATAACAACATATAAAATAAACATAACATCAAATCATCCAAAATGTCAACAATTAAGCATCCATTACAATCATCATTCAAGTCAACCAATAACTCACAATAATTTACTGGTTATCATTATCAGGTATTTAACTAGCGATTCAAAATTCAATATTAATTTAAATGGAAAATTAATTTAATATAATTCAATTCAATTAAAATGTTAAATTAAACCATCAAATAGCAACCAATAATATTCTTATCAAGGTATAAATTTAATTCAACTAACATAAGGAAATTTAATAATTATGAGCGGGTTAAATCACTCACCTTCGATTTATCATCGATTTAAATTCCAAATAAAGCCTGAAATTTGAACAGTCTCAGAATTTGACCAAACTAATTCCATGTTGTCCGAAGCTTCGATATGATCATAATGGGAAAAACCGCGCGTGAATTCGAGCTTGTACGAAAAAGTTTCACGAGTTAGAACATTTGAAGAAAAAATTAAAAAAAATAAAGTAAAAGGGCAAATCTGTAAATAATTTTACCATCCACAAACCCTAGCCTACGTACAAAAGAACCCATCTGCCGCCTTCGTTCGGACGTCATATGTCGTCGCCTCAACCAGTCGCGGCCACGCCTCTCGCCACCAACGAACCACCAGCCTCCACTCCATGCTCTACGACCACCCACGAACCCTCAAAGTCTACCGATCGCCGCCAATAACTCCAACTGCTACCGCTCATCTAAACCTAATCAAATTATGCTTGTCGAAGTTACCATCATTTCTCCAAACGAACAACTCAGATGAACATCCCATGTCAATCTCCACACGTCAATACCCTTGGATCGTTGCATCGCCGTCGTTGATCAACCACCAAAACAGATGGCCGATAATGTTCGGATCATTTCTGGACAAACCGAAACTCGAATGCAGAAATGAACAACAGATCTAGATTGCGTTCGTCGAAAGCTTTCCAATGATATAAAATAATATAGGTTTTAAGGAGTTTGAATTTTAAAATTGATTTAGAAATTTGGGAATTAGGGTTAGGGTTGATAGCCATTGGATAGGAGGAAGAAGCAGATGATTTGAACAAATACGTAAAGGAAAATAGAATAGACAACTAGGGTTTTAGAATAGAAATCTATTTATGTAAACAGATGGATAAGAACGTATGGACGGATCGAATTGAGTCGAAATGATAACAAGGACCCGAAAAGCCAGTTTCGCTTCCAAAACGAAAGTAGGTCATCCACTATATCGAAATATACGTTTTTGATATTTTTAAACTCAATGGAACTAGTTTCAAACCCTAAGTCCATCGTATATGGAAGTTAGCTTTCAAAATCAAATTATATTCATTTAAATTCTATTAATCGATTTCTATGCGTTTCGAGCTTGCACGATCAAACGATAAGTCCGATCGCTATGAAACTTGAAATCCTACAATAATCACTGTTACGGATCCGATGAAACTAGTTTCGTCGAAATCCAAGACAGTGGCTGAAATGGCCAATTTCCACGTTAGATAAATAAATTATTATTAAATTAATTTAATCACTTTTAAATTCAAATTTTATTGTTAACAATTTTATCATTCTTGATTACAGAGAAATTTAATAATCATTTAAAATAGAACTTCCCATGTTAATTCCAATTTTTAAATATTACACAAATTTTAACGTTAAAGTACAATAGGAATAAAACCTATTTTATTATAATTTAAATTCCAATAAATTATTTTATTTTGATTTTCACTCTTATTATTTAATCAACTATTACCTTATGAATATCATTAACATTCGTTTACATTTTATTACATTCATATTTTACAGTTATCATCTTTTACCATATTAAATGCAATATTTAATTACATTAATTTCACTTTATTTACTATTAATTTCAAACGGATTAGACATCAAGATGATAATCAATCAAGTGTAGTACATTAATAATTCACCTCCTTTAACTTATTGTTTACAAACAAAGGTTGATAAATTGCTTACAAATATTGATTCCATTCTATATTAACCAATTTCAATTAATAATATAAATTTCGCTTTTTGATACAACATTAATTTAAATCTTTATTTACCTTTAATATTACCATTAATCGCAATAACCTTAAACAGTTGTCAATCTTCATCAATCAACCTTATTAAATTATATTCTGATTATTTTTATCGTTAATAAATCATATATTTTAATTCCTCACCATATTAAATTTTAAAATCTTATTTAATTTAATAGTTTTTAATTATAAAAAATTTCGGGTCATTACACAGCTTTTATTTTCATTTAATTTCTTTCATACCCAAATTGCATTTCATTTTATAATTCAAGTTTGTATTCATTCCATTAATTCATTTTATAGCTTAAGCAGAATTAATTCACTTTACTAATTCATCTAGTTCCATTCAAATCCAGTTTAATTCTTTTAATCTTTATTAAGTGACACTTTATTTCATTTAATCCATTACTCGGTTCATTTAAATTTATTTAAGTTAATTTTTTTTTCTTTTCTGATCATTCACATTCAAAAAATTTAAAATTTATTTTTAGCTTGATATTTCTCAAATCTGTAAGTTATACAACATATTCACTAAAAATTCCATTTCATTATTTTATCTAATTCATTTCAAATGCAATTCACCTCCATTTAAGCTTTCTTAAGTTAAACTTCATTTTATTTCCTTTATTTCACTAACTCAATTTATTTAACATTTCTTAGGTTAATTCTTTAATTTCATATCTCAAATTCAAATTTCTTTTATTTGCTTAACCAAAATGTTCAACCGTTTTCAAAATTCATTCTTAGTTTCCTGTTCAAATTCATAAGTTATAAACTTATTTCTTATCTATACTATTTTCAATTTATAAGTTAAAAACTATTTTCATATATTTGTCAAATCATACTTGGATTAACTTTTTTCACAATCAAAACTTGTTTTAATCGAAAATAAATTTCTTTTGGTAGCAATTCTCACTTAGAAACTCAAAAACGAATACTAACGATTCTGCAATCATCCCCAGGATTATTTCTGTGACGCCCCACCTCTATACCCACGCTAGCCAAGAACACTCCGGAGAAGTGCTGTCAACTAGCACGGAGAATAAGGCTGTTGAGGAGCGACCATCCATGTAATTGCTTATCACACGGTGGCTATAAATAATCTTCGGAAACAAACATAGAAATAATCATATCACAAATCAGTCACAGATATCCATATCACAAAGGCGGAAGAAGATATGAATATATAACTAACACATGAAAGTGTACATCAGAGTAGTGGTCAATAAGATCCACGATAATACAAAAGAATAGCAACACGTGCTATACAAAAGAATACAACTATGAGTCTATATGTCAAGTGTATACAACAAAAACTGCTAATCTAAACAGTTAGCCAAAAGTCAGAGTGATGAATCCCTGGGAAGAAGTCAAGCAGAAGCACCTGTAACATCTCGGTCTGATCCGAGTATTATTTAAGAAAATAATAAACGGATCAGTCTAGCTATAAATATCAGATGACATGATATAACATAAAAGATATGGCATAAACATAACATCCATAACGACATACCACTATAAGTATGTAAATAATGATCAACAGAAGATCAATCAATAAGAGATAATCAATATCACAAGAATCTTCTCAAAGATTCGAAGGGGGCATCATACCCTAAACTTGTACTCATAACAAGTCAATGACATAAATTCCAGAAATCAACACGAGAAATCCAGAAATCATAAAAAAAAGGGAAAGAGGCCTATCACATGACGGTCCGAAGACCATGGGGAGCTACCCCACATGTGTGAGTGGAATCACACAGAATGAGGTCAAGACTAACCAAAAAGCAGAAAGGTATGTGTGAATGGAATCACACAAGTGGTGTCTAGTCTAACCTTGCAATGAAAGAGACATCGCGCAATTGCTAGTCTAATTCATAGAGCGATCATCAAGATCAACGAGAAGTGTCAATTACACTAAGCTAGTAAATATAGAAGTTTAGCTTCATGTCCCATAACCACTTGCTTAACTTCAATATTTACGAACAAACTGTAAATCTTCACTAATAAAATTGTCATAAGAGGTTCAATCGAACAAGTCCAAGAATTAACCGACGAAGTGAACGCAAGCGTTTCATACCACTTGTTTTACTAAGTCGTTTAATTAGATTTCTCATCCGAGTGAGGTAAAGGCTTGTATATACTAATAGATTGGAAAACGGTTTAAGAAAAGAGCTTTGTTATTAAAAATAGAGTTGAAATTGTTTGTTAAAAGAGTTTTGATATTTACTACTAGTATTGAAACCTTTATATTATAAAGTGACAAAACACATAAGTAAGTGTAGAAACAATCAGTCACAAAGATCGCATACGGAGATGCGAATAAAATCCAAGGAAATCAGCTCAGGAAGTTCGGTTGAATGTTCTTCAGATAAGATCGCCTACGCAGAGTTATACGGGGTTCGCGGCTTACGACCTAAAGCAAAATGAGGTCTAACGACCTAAAGAGTTCGCGGCCTAAGGGATACGACCTAAGTGGCGCGACCTAGTGGATGACAGGTCATACGACCTAAGGGTAAGGTCGGAGGCGACCTACGACTTAGTGGGGTCGAACGACTTAAGGACAGCCGACTTAACAAACAGGTCATACGACCTAAGGGGATGCGCGACCTAAAAGATGGCGCGACCTAAAAGATGGCGCGACCTAAGACCTAGCGACCTAAGGGGATGCGCGACCTAAAAGATGGCGCGACCTAAAAGATGGCGCGACCTAAGACCTAGCGACCTAAGGGGATGCGCGACCTAAGAAAGGATCAGGTCGAACGACTTAAGGGTGATGCGACCTAAGACCTAAGCTCAGGGTGAACGACTTAACAAGGTTCACGACCTAAAGGGGCGCGACTTAATGGGTTATATGACCCAACGACCTAAGCCACTAACTCGCGAGCGACCTAAGTCCTAGGTCGTGAGCGACCTAACTGCGAGTGAGCAAAAATGGCCAGAGCCAAAGCAGAGCGACCTAACGGCCATACGACCTACGACCTAAGGTCCTGAGCGACCTAACTCCGAAAACACGAAAATGGCCAGAACGACCTAGGGGTTAACTCGTACGCGACCTACGACCTAAGGTCCACACGACCTAACTCCGAGCGAGCTAAAAACGGCCAGAACGTCCTAAATGCAGAAATTTCACCCAAACACCAAAAATCGGAGTCTTTCGCCAATCCAATCCAAACCAAAAGCAAATATGCATGCTAAAGTGATAGGGAATCATTCCCAACAGTCCAAGATAGATATAGACTAGATTTGTGAGATAAAAATCTCACCTTTGCACTAAAGTTTATAAAGATGAAGCTTGAAAGCAAGGAGAAGCAATCCAAAGCTTGAATCCAATATCTTCTACTTGAATTTGGAGTTGAATGTTGGATTTGCAATTGAATTTGTGCTTGGAGTTTTAATTTCCCATTCCCTCCACCATTAATGCCAAAGCTTGATTAGTTAGGAAATTTATGAAGAGTGAGGAGAAGAGGGTTGGAACTTGGGCTTAATAGGCTAAACTAACCCAAAGTCCAAAGCGGGAAAAGTCAGTGAAATTTCACTAACTCCAAACCTATCGATGTTTATACTTAAAAAGTTGTAAACGACATTTCGAACTCAATGGAAGTGGTCTCGAGTCCTAATTTGACCGTTTGCAAAAAGTAGCTTTTCGGACCAAAATCCGATTAACGAGTTAATATTTAAATAAAATATTTAAATACAAACTCGATAAATATGCGGGTTGTTACAATTTCCCAACGGCTTAAGTGAGTTCAATGTTTTTAGTTCTTTCAAAAAAATATTTTCAACATATATTTCTAGTCAAAACACTTTCAATAATATTATTATTAATTTTGAAGACTTTTAAAACTAATTTTGAAAATCAACAGGATTTTAAATTTTAAAATTCTCAGCTTTTAAATCCTTTCTATTTATAAGCTATATTATAAATATACTTATTCAATTCCATTACCCTATTATGAAAACATTTATTAATTTACATCTTTTGTGACGACCTAAAATTTTCGAGCATTTAAAATCGGAATATTTAATTGATTTTAAATATTCAATAGAGTAATTTTAACTTGAATTCAAGTATCACTATTTATTTGATAATTAAATTATTGAATTAAATAATTTGAAATTGGGTAAAATATTGGATCTGGAGTTTTAAGCCTATTAAAAATAATTTGAAGGCTTATAAAATTTATATTGATAGTGCTGAGGATAATAAAAGTTTTAAAATTGAATTTAACCCTGATTTGTTCAGTTTTAAAAATATATCGTTTAAATCGAATTTAAAAATAGCCTTCCGAGGCACAGTCTCGGAATTCGACGAAACCAGTTCCATTGGGTCCGTAATAATGTTTTATTATTGGATTTTAAATTTCGTATTGATCGGAGTTGTTGTGTGAGCGCACGATATATAAACGCGCTAGAGTTAATATCAAAATTTAATATGATAACTAGGTTCAAAAGGGCTATCTTCTTCATATGATCGAATTAGGACTCGAAACTTTTACCATTGCATTCGGAATAGGGGTTTAACATTATAAACGCCTAGTGGCACGCCTCGATAAGAGTTTGAAATTTTAAGTTGCTATTATCGAGGCAATTTGAATTTCAATTTAAATTAATATATAAAAATTCATATTACTTAATCAACTCCAGCTGAAATTCTTTCCCATCATAATTTTTTCGAATCACTACAGCGTCATATCCTGTTCCCTTTTCCCCTACCTACACGCAACCATCTCATCTTGTCCCCCTTTCCACCTTAAACACGCGACTTCTTCTTCTGTTTTTCCAAACACTCGAGCATTTCGTTCAACTTTAAAACATGCTTCTTCTTTTCGAAATCTACTCGACAATTCCAAAGGAAATAATGGCCGACAAAACTTTCATTTCCCCTAACCTAATTCCCAATCTTTCCCTCCCAGTTCGATTCAAGGTGAACCAATTGAAATCGAAGCGCGATCAGCGCTCGAGGGTGCGGCGATGTTCGCGAAAGGTGACGCGAGTGCTGGCAATTGGCATGGAGTCGGTGGCCAAAGGCAAGGGGGCTCGCGATTTCAGGCGCCAGGAATTCTTTCAAAAGCGAGCTCGAGCACTGCGTCTGCATCGCGTGTCGAGGGGTCGTCGACTGCGCACGTTTGCAGGAATCGATGGCCGTGAGTTCGTGGATACTGGGAGGCTAGGGTTTTTGCATTTTGGATTTTGGGAAGTCCTGAGATCGAGCTCGAATTCGTGCTAAAATGTTGAGGCCGAGAGCAAGGACTGTAGCAAGTTGGGTTGTGAGCTCATGGACTTCGAGGCTATATACGCAAAGGTTGGTGGTTGAGCTGATCGAGTTGGTGATCTGCCAGTGAGGTATAATTCTTTTTTTCCAATTTATACGCATATATAGAATGAGAAAAGGAAATATTGACAGAAGGTATAAAATAGTTCTGTTTTGATTTAATAAATATAACATGATATTTGAATTTACAGTTAAGTATAGAGCAACTCTGGTTTTAATTTGATGTACACGTACACATATACAGGTTAGAGAAGAAGAGGAAAAAAAGGGGATTTAATTTACAGTGAAGTAAATTTCTGTTGCTATTGCAGAAAAAGGAAATGACTTGTTTAAAATAAATAAATAAATACATATGTGTGTGTGTGTGTGTATAAACTCACACATGTTTCAATAGATATAGGAAATCAGTTCAATTAAATCATTTGTTAAAAATTAAAACTATTAAACAATAATTAATTTGTTCGATCTATCCGGATATTAATAAAACCTCATAATATTTATACAAGGTTAAAGATCATAAGGAAACAAGCCAGTTTGGTATGGATTGCAAACAGCAAAATAAAAGGTGAGTTAATCTCACTCAACTGAATTTTAATTTAAATTTAAACGGTTGAATTTAAATAATTCGTTGAAGAATTGGATTTATTGGTGTGTTATCTTATAGTATATAGTATATCTTGGAATGTTTGATTTCCCGCATTATATAGCGGATGAGACCCTATGCGCCGCATAATAGCGGATGATTTATATTGATCCCATATATCGCGATATTCCACCTCGAAGTGGAATTGGTATTTATGTTGTGCTAACGTCTGTGGATGCAGGGAAAACATGTTGGAGGGATCCAACTGGGTCCCTCAACATTTATTTAAATTATTTAATATTCTCTGTTGTGATTATTTGATATTCTATGATGAATTATATTGGAATATCGAATGCTATGGTTTGATTGGACATATTTAGGTATAATGAATTACCAAAAATATATTAATTGGATTTTGGAAAGAAAATAAAAGAAGTGAATTTGTAAGTAAAATAATTATGGAAAATTTGAATAAATTAAGAATGAATTGAAAAGAAATGGAAGTGATATTAAAATACTAATAAATAACTTCGAGTATGAAAAGAAAAAGATTTAGGATAAACAGAAATTAATGAATTGTAAAATTAAGTGATATTATTTTAAAGAAAAAAAGAATTATTTTAAAATTTAAAGTTTAAATTTATTTAAAAAGGGTTAAGAGGAATTTGAGAAATCTAAAATTGGTATTTTCAGCTAAAAGTATTTTAAATCACAATTAAGAAATAAAATATGAAATTAATGGATTTTGGAATAAAAGGGGGTAAATTGGAAATCAATTTGCAAATTGATTCAAGTGTTTGAAATTGGAAATTTGAAGAGGAATTTGAAGAGAAGTATATTTCCCTGGATAGCCAAGTACATTTTCAAAGTAGATTTTTGGGATTAAGATATTTTTGGGATTAATAAATAATTTGGAAATTATTTATCGATTGATGGTTGTTTGTGAATATTAATTGATAGTTAAATAACCGACTATCAATATTGGCCAAATGCGTTGATCGTTTCGAAGAGACCAGGATCGGGATTTACTTCTCGAAAACCACTTCGATCCGGTTTGTACGTTTCGTGGGAAACGAATTTGGATTCGAAGTTGGAGCAGTGAAGTGCAAGGGCTAGTCGCTACTAATCCAGAGGATATTTCCAAAATGGATGTAGTAAGAAAAGTGATTTCGGTTCCGTTCAAACCCGGGACAGACTTGTATGGATGAATGCTTTCGGAATATTGTCAGGTGGACGATGGGCATTCTAAGGGATATGTTCTAAAAAGGTAACCTTAGCCTCAAGCCTCATCAACCGGAAATAACTGAAAATCAGGGGTTATGTAGCAAGGCTTGGTGGGCAGCACCCATTTCCGGGTAAGGTCATCCCTGTCTAGATGTCCCTTTTTATTTCGGCTTAGTTGTGCGGCAGCTGATCCCAACCGTGGGGTGATCTTACTCGGGACTATCCAGTAAGAGGTAGTACGGGTCTTGTGTTGCAGGGGGTCGGGAGTGATCCTCGGTACGCTGATCTAGACCAGTACTGTGACAGGTGGTACCCCAGTGCCTAGTTATTAGTTGGAAATCCATTCTCCCTACGCGCCTTTTATGAGTTTTGTTTGTATTACCCACTCTGTGGCTAATAGCTGGAATTTAATGAATGTAACAATTTCGGCTATTTTAATAAGTATTTGTATATAGACCCTATTATAATATCAGAGGATTTTAATATAAAACCGTTTTAGCTATCGTAAGGTAAAAACCCGACATGTTTATTTGTGGCGTGGTCTTATGAGACGCTTTTGTTTTCGAAGAATTTCTGAAACTTTAATAATCAATTTGAGTGTGATTTCTCACGCTGGTATTCCAGACTGACTCGGGTGTTATTTAACTGTAATGCTCGGGTCAGACCGAGTATTATAGGATATAGGGTATGATGCTGTGGAGCTTAGGAGACGAGCTGGATGACGATACGTACTCCCGTACTTGTTTATATATATTCCGCTATGTTATTTAGTTGTGTACTCAGTTGTATGAGGGCAGGTAATGACTACATCCAATTATGTGTTTTGTGATTGATGCACTCTGATAAATGTAATGTATAGCAGATATATATTTGTTTTTGTGTAAAGATCTGTTATTATCTATTATATTTTATTCTGCTGCGATGGTTAGATTCTGATGTTGTTTTCTATTTTCTTCTTCTACCTCTTGTTCTTTAACCCTAATGGTTCGTATTTATGTTCAACTTGAGTTGATTTATGTAGAATAGTGTTGACTCAAGGGGTACGGACTTGCGGGTCGTTACATCTTTGTTATTGCAAACAATTTTTTTGTAATTAGAATTCAATTTAATTATGGAATGTTTCATGAAATAAAGTTCACGAAGTATTTGTTTTTAGTTTGATTCAACCAATAATTGATGGTAACTAAATTTTATCATTTCCTGACAAACAATGTTCATTGAAAATTATCATTATATATATATAAAACATCTTTTAAGTAAAATTATTTCATTTAACCTATTTAAAACAATATTATGTCGACTTTTCTTTTTTAAGTGTTTAGAAACCCCTATCGATAAATGTTATCCCAAGCACCGACCAGAATTCATGAACAACTCAACACATAAGTAAACACAATATAAAACATTTTATAACACTAAGTATGCGCTCTCATATATATATATATATATATATATATATATATATATGAGAGCGCATACTTGTTAGTGTTATAAAATATTTTCTGTTGTGTTTAAATATATACACACACACACTTAAACAGACTCATTCTAGGGTATTACTACCCTATCTCTAATGAGTCAAGCCCTAAAAATCTAAGGTTATAGCTAAACCAAAGTTCTGATACCAATTATGACAACCCGCATTTCGAAAGGTTTAAATCAAAAATAATCCACACATGTCCAACTCAAACAATCTGGAACACGGATAATCAACTGGGTTAATTAAGAAAAATAAGAAAAGATGAAAACAAATATAGAAACTCACAGCGGAATGAAAAGAATACAACACTCAAATAAAAAGTTCATGAAGCAATTTATACTATATATTTGATTAAAATTTTACAACACTTATTAGAGCTATATATGCAGTAGAATAACAGAATAATGTGGCAGAACAAACAATGTGGTTAAATAATACTAATAATATACCAATCCGTCTTCGTCCTCTAGAAAATAATATTCAATGCGCTGAAAAACTCAGGGCTGACCCGAGCAAAAAGTATAACAATACACTCGAGTCAGGACCAAAATTTCCTTATGTGAGTCAAATCAATGTCACATATAATAGGAGTGTGATGGCATCATATATGTCACATATAACAAGAGATGTTATGGGATTTTCCATCTCTGGTGGATCTGTCAAAATATTTATATATAGTAGAATACGATATATATGTAATGTCTAATCAGTAAAATAAATATTTTTCTTAGCGTTAAAGTTTTACATTAATCCCTCTTAATGCGTTTTTAAGCATTATCGTGCAGTTTACATATAACGCCTAAGTAGCATGTTAGGGGATAGGAGTGTGTCATGATATGACTACACTAAACCAAAATTGTAGTGCTCATGTATAAGGATAAAAGTATGACAAGGCAGGTGAGGCAAATGTCCAACATAGGATGCTACCAGTTTGGGTCGTAAAGCTGGTGGTAACGCATCGTAGTCGCGACCGTCCACCGCATCCATCCATCCCATATCAAGTCAAAGGGAGGCTATCCCAAAATCAAGGTGCACCAATCAAAACAAACAACAAGGAAATAGTATGGACAAAGTCCAAAAGAAAATCGAAGAATGGAAGTCCGCTAGGGGTAGCTAGCCCGCTTGTCACTATCAAGCCGTCCTGTTTTAGTCATTTCAAATTGGCACAAGTGCCGGGGTCTATCCATCATCGTTCTCTTTCTTTAAATCAAGCAAACTATGCAAAATCCAACCACTTCATTTTGGAGCCTCCTTTGCATACACAGTTGTTAAAGTGGTTCCAATATTGACAAAGAGTATGCCAATAAGAGGCCCTGGTCTCTTTAATAACCAAATGTCATTTTACACACTTATTGGTTCTTTTACATTATGAAAAACAATTCATACTTGATATCAAAATATCATATTCACTTTATAACAATTTCATTTGAAAATAATATATTTACTTAAAATATGTTATTTCGCTTGAAAATCATTTTCACTCCAATATCACAATTTCACTTCCAAAATCGTTTCGAATTTCAACTTAAGTTATAACTTCATTTTAACCCAATTAGCATTAAATATGTGTTTTAAATATAAATAGTTGCTACTATGACCAGTTTGAATAGTTCAAAATAGTTAAAAAGGTTAAAAAGGTTTGATATAAAATAGTTTGAGTCTTGAAAATGGTTTATATAGTAAAATAGCCTGGAAAATCAAAATAATTTGAATATCTAAAAAGATAGATTTTAAACAGTTTATATTAAAATTGTTTATTTGAAAATAGCTTCAAAGTCAAATTGATTCAATTCCAAATCTTTTCACTTCAAATCATCTTCAATCTCGATTTCAATATTGATTTCAATTTCGGTTTCAATTTGAATTAGTTTCAATTTCGATTTCCATTGATTCGATTCAAATGGTTTAAGTTTCAATTCAATTCTCAATTTTAAACCATTTCGATTTATATAAAGTTCGACTTCAATTTCAGAATATCAAATTAAATCATTTAAATTAAATTTTACTTCGACGTTCGATTTAATGTTCGGATTTTAAAATAATTCAATTCCAAGCCCAAGTTTGGAATATCCATTTAAATTACCTTTACTTTAATAACTTCGAAGTTCAAGTAAAAGTTCAACCTTTTAAAACAATTCAGTTTCTACAATTCAAGTTATATTTCAATCATAACTTCAAATTCCAAATTAAATTCTTTTAAAATGATTTCTTTTAATAACTTTAACTTCAACATTTTAAGACTTGAATTCAAAATTAATTCAATTCGTATAAATTCAATCCCTTTATTTCTTTAAAACAATATCATTTAAATAATTTCAAAACCAAGAATTTTAAAACCATTTAATTTAACCGACCTAGTATAATTTTCTATCCTATGGCCAACTGAATAGTTATTTCGATTTTAATTGCAGGGATGGATATATATCATTTCAATCCAAATCAAAGTATCATAGATATATATATCATTTCAACCTATTTCTTAATTTATTCGAATATAATTCAAATAACAGTTTATATATTATCAATAATATACAGAGTGATAACAGGAATATATAAAAATAAATAAACATCCAAATCATCCAAAATATCAACCAATAGTCATCCATCACAATCCACATCCAAATCAGCCAACAAATCATGACAGTTAACTAGTTATCAATAATTGGGAATTAAACTAGCAGTATGATTCTAATTTCAATTTAACTGTCAATTTTATTTTCTAACAATCAATTCAAATGTCAATTTAGATGTCATTTTAAATTACCAAATATCAGTCAATAAAATTAAACTACTTCATAATTTCAACTTAATTAACATCAGAACATTTTAGTAATTCGTGAAACGCTTATCTTTATTTGAAACTATATTTTTTTTCCAACTTCAAATGAATTTCAATTCAGTTCCGTGTCTTAGCCTTCGTCGATACGAATCTAACGCGACTCGTTTCGCTCGAATTGAACCTCATATGAAAAAGATATTCAGTATTTAGCGCATCGATATTAATTAACAAAACTAAAACTAATTAACAGATTAATCCCTAACCTTCTCTCAACAGTCGTTGCCCAGGCCAACTATGATGACTTGGTCCTTCTCGACGCCCAAAAATCGACACAAATACGCCATTGTATAATGTGCTGACGATCGAGTGTCGGAAAAGATAGATTGCTAAGGGAAAGAAAAAGTAGGTAGAAGAAGAAATAGAAAACAACATTAGAATCTCATAATCACAGCGGAATAACAAATAATAGATATCAGCATGATTTTTTTTATACAAAGAAACTGTAATGGTATTATATATTACATCATCAACGTACAACATCAAAAAAAAAACACAACACTGGACAGTTATGATAACTTGTCCACACAGAAACCGATTTTGCAGCAAACCATACACAACGGATAATACATCAAATACGTGTGATACGTCTTGCCATCCAGATCGTATCCTGAGCTCCACAGCATCCTTTCCTGTACCTATAATACTCGGTCTGACCCGAGCATCATAGTCAAATAACACCCGAGTCAGTCTGGAAACCCAACGTGAGAAAACACACTCAATTGGATTATTAAGTATTTCAAAACCCTTTTGAAATCTAAGGTATCTCGTAAGACCACGCTACAAATAAACATGCATGGTTTTTACCTTACGATAACCAAAACATTTCTTATCAAATCCTATGATATTATACTAGTTTCTATATATAAATACTTATTCAAATAGCCGAAATTGTTACATTCATTAAATTCCAGCATAATTGGTATAAAAACAAGTCTGAAGGCACTTATTGGAGATTGGGTTTCCATCAATGGCAGGGCTATTGGGGTACCGCCCGACATAGTACCTGGCCTAGATCAACGTACCAAGTAACCCCCTTGATCCCCTACAACATGAGACCGGATCTACCTCTTACTAGATAGTCCAAAAAAGATCACCCCGCGGTTGGGATCAGCAACCGCCCACACAGCCAAAATAAAAAGGAACATCTAGACAGGGATGACCTTACCCTAATTGGTTGCCAGCCACTTAGCCTTGCTGCACCTCCCCTATTTTAGTCGTTCCCGATTGATGAGGCTTGAGGCTATGCGTTACCTTTCTAGAACACATCTCATTTAGAATGCTCATCGCCCTCTTGACGATGTTATGATAGCATTCATCCATACAAGTCCATTCTCGGTCCGAACGGAACCGAAGGCACTACTCCTACTACATCCATTTTGGAATCACCTTCAGGATTAGTAGCAATTAGCCCTTGCAATTCACTGCTCCATCTTTGACTCCAAGCTCTTGTCTTCCTCACAAAAACGTTCAAACCGGATCGAAGTGGTTTTCGGGAAATTAATCCCGATCCCGGTCTCTTCGCAACGATTAGCGCATTGGCCAATATTGACAGTCGGTTATTTAACTATCAAATAACATCCACAAACAACCATCAGGCCTTAATAATTTCGCAAATTATTTGTTTCAAAATATCTTCGCAAGATATTTTTCTACATTTCAACCCTTTGAAAATAGTTTCAAATCAATTTTTCCCTCGCGGAATAAATTTCCACCCAGTTGTTTTATTTCCACTGAAATTCACCAGGTCTTAATACTTTAGATTTTTAAATAATTTAAATCACTTTAACCAAAAATATATACACTTTAAAACACCTAAAATAAAAACTACTTAAAACACTTTATTTAAAATACTAGTTATGAAACTTTATAATAATTTCTCATGTAAAACTTACGCCAAAACAAAATTTAAAATAAAAGTTATTCTATAAGGTATAAATATTAAATAATTATCTTTTAAATCATGATACTTGTTAAACCTTGAAATAATTACTAGTATAATTAACTTAATAAATATTTACTTAAAAATATTAAAATGATTAAATAAAAATTTCCCTAACATTCTTTTTAAACAACTTTAAACCTCCAACTTATATATAAAAGTCTCATTTGAAAATATACTTCGCCTTACAGGGAAATTCACTTCCATTTAAGTATAACCTATATAATCCTTTATAAATCCTGCTCGATTTATCCCAATTTAATCTAAGTCCCATTCCCATAAATTCTTTCAACGCTTCAAAAATAAAACCACTTTTATTTTTAAAACACATTTCCCATCTCCTTAAAATCACTTTCAAAAATATATACTTAAATTATTTACATTAAGGCTACTAAAATTACTTAAATAAAAATAATACTTAAGAAATTCTATAAGAGTTCTGAGTAAAACTTAAACCAAATTTCCTTTTAAAATAAAGTTATTATATCAAATATTTATGTTACAATTCCCTTTTAAAAATCATAATACTAATTTGCCTTTAAAAATAATTAACTACCATAATTAACTTAAATAATATTTACTTTTCTTTTAAAAATAATTAAAATAATAAATTTTCTAATTTTTTTTTAAACTTCTAGTTTATACATTGAAATTTTTTCTTTGAAAATATACTTAGTTTTCCAGGAAAATATACTTTCCAAGTTTTAAAAATAAAATCACCTTTTTATTTTTAAAATGAATTGCACCTTTTCTTATAAATTCCACCGAAATCTATACTTCCAAATTTATCCACCGATAAATATTCCACTTCATTTATAAACCCAGTTTACAAATTTCCATTTCTCATTTTCCTTTAAATCACAGTTTTCAAAACAGTAAATCGTTTCAAACCGATTTCCTGGTTTAAATTCCCTTTCAAATTTATTTCTCGATTTATCTAATTCCCAATAATTATTTACTTAAGAATTTTCTTTTCATTTCCCTTTAAAAATACAAACTTTATATATATATATATATATATATATATATATATATATATATATTTCCATTTTTAAAATACCAATATATATTCAACCAAGCCATAACGTTTAATAATTTCAATCCCCAATATAATCAATATAATTTATCACTGATCATCAAATAAATCACATCGCTGAATATAAAGTAAATTTAACGTTTTGAGGAATCTAGTTGGATCGCTCCAACCTATTTTCCGGCATCCACTAATGTTAGCATGATATAAAATACCAATCCCACTTCGAGAGGGATATCGCGGTATATATGGTCATCCGCTATTATGCGGGGCGCACAAGGCCTCGTCGGCTATATAATGTGGGAAATCAATCATTCCAATATATATTATATACGATATATAATATATCATATCCAAGCTGATAATAGATGATCAATTCAAGCAAACAACCAATTATTTAGATTTAACTATTTAAATTTAAAAGGTAATCCAAATGATGAGATTAATTCACCTTTGATTTGTTTGCAATCCATTTCCATCTCAACTTGTTTTCTCTATGATTTTAGACCTTGTACAAACATATATGGTTTATTAATATTCGAGATAATCGAACATTTAATTTCCTT
Organism: Allium cepa; assembly: GCA_030765085.1. Classification (NCBI taxonomy): domain Eukaryota; kingdom Viridiplantae; phylum Streptophyta; class Magnoliopsida; order Asparagales; family Amaryllidaceae; genus Allium; species Allium cepa. Next base: position 345,641,847 of record CM060928.1, on the reverse strand, counting down.
TTAAATAAATTTAATTAACTAATAATTCAATTCATACTAATTTTTTTTAATAAAAATATTTTTAGTGACTAAAATAATTAAATAAGTTTATTAAACAAATCTATCTATATCGTATATTATTTAAAAATAAACTAGTAAATGAAAATAGGTATATATACTTTTATATCGATATTTTTATATTTTTCTTTGAAACTCATACACTTGTAAAAATTTATTTATGTGGACTCAAAAATCTAATTTCATAGAAACTCTTCAACATTAAAATTCCCATATATATATATATATATTTCATATATATATATATATATACACTAAATATAGTTAGCATTTGATAAGCGAAATAATATACTTTACTATCCTATATATATATACACATAACTGATTCAATTTTAGAACCAAACTGTTTAAACCTATCTGTAAATTTCTTTCTGCAATATGTGTGTATATATGTATATATAGAAAAACTGCATTTATATACCTCACTGTATATTTATATTATTATTTTTGTGTATATATATAAACATTTATACTTTCACTTAAATATAAAAACCGAAATATCTCACTGCGTCCACCCATCGCCGAATTGACGATCGCGAATCAACAGCATGCATCGCCTCGACCATCGTACACGCGCACGGCTACCCCCAATCCATTCCTCCGAGCCTTGCCCCCGATTCGTCAGGCCACGCTACCACTCCTCCAGTCACCCACTGTCGCCCACTTCGAGCATAGAAATCAAATCACGACCAACCTTTCGTGCGCTCCCTAACCATAAACGAGCAACCTCGAACCTCTCTGCGACATCTCCCCGCCTTGAGAACGAAGCCTTACTGTGTCGCCGCCTCTCGAGAGTCACAGCTAAAAGCCCCCCTCGAGCATCACGGCTCGATTAGGTTTCATGAATTTGATAAGGTATTTGAGGAGGATTTCAAATCGATTTTGAAAAGTGATTTAGAGGAGACGAGAAAGGAAAATAAGCTGCTTCGGCCATTTTTATTTTCAACTGTAGATTTCAATTTGTTTGGCCATTAAAAATTTTCAAACAGCTGTAAATTTTTTAACCGGCTTGAGTTCTTTCTTTTTTTATTTTGATGAATAAATCTATTTTGAAGAACAAATTTGCCACATGTATACATATGTTGTAACGATCCTGACTCGACCTTCGAAATTCGACATCCATACTTCACCTGTATTCGAATGCCGTAGATTCAAATTTTGAGTCTGGTTCATCGGATCTTATAACACATTAAGTAAACAACACAACGGAAACAGAAGAATAGCTTTTATTGATACACAATGGATACAACATTCTGATACAAATGAATATCAATATTATCAGAGATATAACAGCAGAAAGATTAAAATTAAGTTGAACATCAACTTTGACTTCCAAAAGAGAAAGAGAGAGCGAGAATCCAACAGACTGCATCCACAATGCAAAAGCTCCAAAACTCCAACCAAACAAGCTCAAACCACCCATTATGCTGAAGTGAAACAAATGCAATCTCCAAAATCCAAAGACTTCAAAGATTGCCAAAATCTACATCAACTAGTTGATTATCTGAAAACCTGACTCTAGACCGCCCGTGTGGAAAATTGTGGGCACCCAGAGTTTAGAAACAAAACAATAAACTCCAGGTCAGTCATAGGACTGGTAGGGACAAACAAAAACAGTTTATCTTTAACAAAAAGAAATAAAAAAGAAATTCGCTGTGCTTTTTGGAAAATGAAACTACCATAAGGCCTCCCCGCACACACAAATGCAAGCGCACACTTGGAGGAGATTTCTCTTATGATAGTCAAACATGCTTGATACGCGAAAATCCTTCGATATTATTTTTAGTGCATAGTGCTGAAAACATTTCGAAAGTATAATATTAATCTTAGCCAGCATAGGTACCATTATATTATGCATGCTATAGCTACCATTTAAGAATGGCAGGTTATACAATTGCAATCGTAAAGGGATCGTATTGGATGATTGGATTTCCAACAAATGGTATGGCTAAGGAACTTACTCACCAAATGGGTACGCCTATGAAGGGATGCCCCAAGAACTTAACCAGCTCTCTGCCAACACAAGGCCGGGTTACCTCTGTAGCTAGGTAACCACTGACACGAGTATGCTATCCCCCGGTCGTCACCGATCTTTATCCAAGGCCTCAACACCAACAAATTCCAACAACCACATAAGTTAAATATCTAGGCTTCATACCATGATATCACTTTTTATCCAGTAGGAAATGGACATACCCTAAAGGGGCGACCCTCATAACCTTGCCGCATTCTTCCTATTTCGACCATTTTCGGGTTGTGATGTTCGACGAATTCTCGTCCACAAAGCTACGCTTTTCACAAAATCCATGCTTTGATCAACAAATGATCAACAGCACTTAGTATACCACATTACCAAATTGGGAATATATCACTAGTAAACATCAACTACATAACCTCTGAGCTTGTACGTCTCAGAGAAGGGTGTTAAGCAAAGAGAATAAATTCTCCACCACCAAACAGAAATGTATTTGATAGAAACCAGCTTTACATCTCAAAGTGTAACGTCAGACATACATCCATATAAGTCCGTTCCGGGTTCGAATGGAACCAAAGGCACTTCGCAAAAAAGCCCTTGCAAATCCGGGTATTCGTGATTCCGATCGGACTCCCCATCACATATGGAGATCTCTATACCGACGCGACTCGGTGTAGAGACATTCGACAGGTAATCCTTTCGTTTTCGAAAATACTCGGTCTTGACCACTATCTTCAAATGCACTCCCATTACGTCGTATTACTACTCAGAATGGGTTTTATGACATAAAGTCCTCTCTAGGCTAAACTGAATAATGAGCGCTTAATTTTAAAACCATATGGATATATTGGGTTCTTAGTTAAGTCACAACATTTAGCCCAAAACCTTTCCTTTTGAATGGTTTAAACAAATTTCCACTTTAATCTTTTAAACAAAAGATTCACCCATTTAAGATCCTTTTCAATTTGAAACAAAGTTCACCAATCTTAACAAAGATTCATTTATAGCTTTCAAAATAATTCCATTTCAAACTTGAAATTCTTTTAACAAAAAGTGGAAATTCTTTCTTTATATGAAAGCTATTATCATTTGAAAACAAATGCTTTTAATTTCGGAAAAATCCGATTATATTTACTCAAGTTATAGCCTTCCAAAGTACAAATTGGAAAATCAGCGAACCGTCGTATTCTCGGCAAGTTCTATTTTGAATTAAATTTAAATTCCTAAAATAATTTATTCAACATACTTTTAAAATGGTTTAAAATCTAGTATATAACTTGTATAACCTTTTAAACCATAGTTTCCAAAATAAATTTCAAAACTTAAACAAGACGTATTGTATTCAAACTAAATTTCAATTTCAAAACTTCTTTTTCAAAATCTTTTCATATTCAACCCAATTCCATTTCCAAACCATTTATATTCAAAATTTAACTTTTAAACGAAATAATATTTAAATTCAAAATATCTGTGACTTAACCGATTTCCCGTGAATTCCATATTTGTGTGTGTGGTGTAGTCCAGGGGTCTTACACACAACAATAACATATCACAACCATCATCAATTCAAGCACAACAATATCGATAAGCGGTATAATCTTATAACACTTATCTTTCATTCATAGATAAATATTTAAATTCATCACAGATAAATAAATCACAGTTCACAGCTCAAATCACACAATTCATATCACAGAACATTATACATTAGAGATATCAAATAATTCAAGCATTCAATAGAATCCGATCATCCATAAGTAAGATCAATTAATCACCTGATTTTAATTAATTAAAATCAGATTAATTACTTATGAATAAATTGCTAATCCTGATTAATTAACATTAATTAATTACAGACCTTTAATTAGTTATCCTTTAATCATTTATTAATTAACCTTTAATAATAATTAACCTTTAATTATCAATTAATCAATCTTAATTAATAAAGCAATCAACCTTTAATCATTAAATAATTAACCCTTAATTATTTAATTGTTCTTTAATTAATTATCCCTAATTAATTATATTAATTAATTAACCCTTAATTAATTACCATTTAATTAATTATCCTTAATTAATTACAATAAGTGATTATCCCCAATCACTTATATTAAAAAATCACAAATTAATTACATTGAGTAATTATCCTTTAATCACTTGATTAATCAACTTTAATCACAAATTAATTACTTTCAATTAAGTAATTATTTTTAAGTAATTAATTAGTTTTAATTAATCACATAACAAATTAACCTTTAATTAATCACATTAATTGATTAATCACATTAATTAATTATCCTTTAATTAGTCACTTTAAATAATTAACCTTAAATCATCAAGTAATTAACCTTTAATTACTTAATTAACCTTTAATTACTTAATTAACCTTTAATTACTTAATTAACCTTTAATTACTTACATTAAGTAATTATCCATTTAATAAATCACATTTAGTAATTATCCATTAATTACTCATGTAACGACCCGTTTTACGACGTTTGAAAGTCGACATTTATACGTCCACTGTATCAAATGCCGCGCAATCGAATGCCGGAAAAACGAACCATTAGGGTTTGAAGAAGAGGTAGAAGAAGAATAGAAACAATAACAGAGTCTCACATTTCGCAGCTGAATAAATATAATAGATAAATAAATATCTTTAAACAGAATCACTATATCAGTTATTACCTTACATCATATTACATTATCAGAGTGTACAACAACAGCAGAAGTAAAATATAACATATACTAATGATACGCTACGCCATCCAGCTTGCTTCTGATCTCCAAAGCAACTCCTGAATTCCAGAATGACCTGATAACCTAACTCTAGGCTGTCCGTGTGGAAAATTATGGGCACCCAGAGTTGAAGAAGGGAACAATAAACTCTAGGTCAGTTATGGGACTGGTGTGAGATCTTAAAAACAGTTATGCTTTTACAAAAGAAAAACAAAGGAATTTAAAAGAAATCCGCAATGCTTTTTAGAAAATGAAACTACCATAAGGCCTCCCGCCGCACACACAATGCAAACGCAGAATTGGACGAGATTTCTCCTTATGATAGTCAAACATGCTTAATACGCAAAATCTTTTTAATATTATTATTAGTGCATAGTGGAAAACATTTCGAAAGTATAATATTAATCTTAGCCAGCATAGGTACCATTATATTATGCCTGCTATAGCTACCTCCTGAGGAGGCAGGTTATACAATTGCAATCGTAAAAGGGCTCGTATTATTTCTTTGGATTTCCAACAAATGCTCAGGCCAAGGAACTTCCTATTGCCACATGGGTACGCCTCTGGATAGACGACCCAAGAACCTAACCGGATCTCTGCCAACACAAGGCCGGGTTACCTCTGCAAAAATAGGTAACTACTACACGAGTATGCCATCCCCCGGTTGTAAACAACCTTTATCCGAGGATCCTCAACATCAACAATCACAAAGTAATATATATTTGCGACATTCACATAAGTCAAGTATCTGGGCTCCATACCATGATACCATTTCCATCCAGAAGGAAATGTATATACCCTAAGGAGCGCTACCACCTAAAACCTTGCCGCAACCTTCCTGTTTTGACCATTCCGGGGTGTGAGGTCCGACGAAGTCTCGTCCACAAAGCTACGCTTTTCACAAAAGCCATGCTTCGATCAAAAAATGATCAGCATCACTTCGTATGCCACATTACCAATTCGGGAATGTATCACTAGTAACCATCAACTACATAACCTCTGAGCTCGTACGTCTCAGAGAAGGGTGTCAAGCTAAGAGAATAAATTCTCCGCCACCAACAGAAATGTATTTGATAGAAACCAGCTTTACATCTCAAAGTGTAACGTCATACACACATCCATACAAGTCCGTTCCGGGATCGAACGGAACCGAAGGCACTTCCAAAGAAGCCCTTGCAATCCGGATATTCACTAATCATGTCCGGAATCCCCATCACAAAGGGTGATAAAATCTCTATACCGGAGCAACCCGGTGCAGAGACATTCGACAGGTATCCTTTCGCTTTCAAAAATACCCGGTCTTCAACACCATCTTCAAATGCAAACCCATTTCGTCGTATCATTATTCGGAATGGGTTTTATGACACAAGGTCCTCTCCCGGCTAATCTGAATAACGAGCGCTTATTTTAAAAATAAGTGTTTATTCGGATTCAAATAAATCACAACAATTTCACTTCAATCTTTTAAACAAAAGATCCATCACAATCACATAGGTTCGTTGTGGGTTTTGAATATCCATTTGGAATTCGACTCCCGATCGCATCGAAATTCAAATGCCATTTAAAAAGGTTAATATTGATAGTCGGTTATTTAACTATCAATCATCATCCACAACAGTCGCTGGATTTCAAATAAATTTCCCCAAATTATTATTATTTTTCAATATAACTTCGCAAGATAAAATTTCACTCTTCAATCCTTTGAAAAATAAATTTCAAATCAATTTCCAAACGTTTATTCATTTCCACTGAAAATCTGCCGATTTCAAATATTTTAAAATAATATAAAAATACTTATTCAAAATATCTTGGAAACATTTAAAATAAACTATTTTAGAATATTTTCTTTAAATATTAGTTATGAAAAATATTATACCAATATCTCATACAAAATTCAAGTCTAAAAACTAGTTTTAAAATAAAATTAGTATATAGAGTATAAATATCTAAAGACCTATTTCCTAAATCAAAAATCAATTTAATCTTTTTAAATACTTCTTATATAATTAATTAAATAAATTTTTACTTTAAACAATTTCCAAAACTAATTTCTCCAACAATATTATTTTTTAAAACCAAATCTAAAAACTTTTAAATTTTATTCAAAGGCTATTTTAAAAATATACTCAGCTTTCCAGGGAAGAATTCTTTTTCCCAATATAAATTGGTCCATTCAAATAAATTAATAAATCTTCTCGATCAGTTTCAAATTTACATTCCAAATATCAACTGATATATGAATTTAAACCGGTTCCCAAATATCATCTTTACACAAAATCGAATTCCAAATTGATTTCCAGTTTATTTCAAATACAAAATCAATTTCAAATTTGATTTCCCCAAATTAATTTTCCAATATCAAATCAAATCCATTTCAAATTGATTTTTCCACAAAATTTCCAACACACCAAACCAAATTTCCAAATTGGTTCCTAAGATTTATTCTAATTCCAAATTAATTCATGAATCGATTTCTAAAATAAATTTCGACTCTAAATTAAATACCAAATTTAATTTCTAAATTTATTCCCTTTTGAAATAAATTCTTTATCTCTTTAAATTATTTAAAATCCGTATCTTAAATAAATTCCTCAACTATTAACAACATTACTCGAAATCCCTTTATAAAAATATTTCCCGTATTTTTGGAATTTATTCTATAAGTTTTCAAAGATAAAACTTTATCTATTTAAATCTTCTTCCTTTAAAATTCACCCGGTTCCTTTGAATGAATTTATTATAAATTTTCTATCCAAATTTCAAATCAATTAACTATCTATTTCTAGTATCCTATGATACCAAAAATATTGTTCGGCTGTATTACAGCCTTTACGGTTTCAATCACAAACATTTACACGAATTAAAAATAATCAACACACAACATAAGCACAAATTAAACATTTGAGGAATCCAGTTGGATCCCTCCAACCTTTTGACCTGCATCCACAGACGTTAGCACATAATTAAATACCCATTCCACTTCGAGGTGGAATATCGCGGTATATGGGATTTATAAAATATTATCCGCTATTATGCGACGCAATAGAGTCTCATCCGCTATATAATGCGGGAAATCAACAGCTCCAAATATATATATATATATATATATATATATATATATATATAATACCAATTCCACTTCGAGCTGGAATATCGCGGTATATGAGATTTAATATAATAGCCTCCGCTATTATGCGGCGCATAGGGTCTAAACTAATTTAACTGGTAATAAATTAACTATCCAAACACACAATCAATCAATTTTAAATTAACTATCACAATTCCACAACCAATCAATAACTGGAATTTTCAATTAAAAATTTTGAGTGAGAAGATCTCACCTTAGCTTTTCTTTTGCAATCCATTCCCAATCCAACTTGACTCGTTTTCATGTCTTTTGACCTTGTATAAATAATTGTACAATTTATTAATATTCGAATAATCGAATAACCAATTTTTTTTTATTTGATAATTTAATTAACCGTTGATTTAATTAACAAACTGTTTATAACATATATATATATATATATATATTTCAAAATCAAACTAAATATCCATTTATCAAAATTCAATTTAAAATTAATCACCTCTAAATACTTAAATCAGAACTAAATCATCTTTGCTGTTATGTTTTTATAAATTAAAAACTGCATATATATAATTATCATCTTAAATTAAATCAAATTTTTAAACTTAAATAAAACTTGGTTTAAGCAATAGTTTTACCTGTACTAACTTACTGTTGTAACAAAAATTATCATATTACAATTAAATAAAATAGAAAGTATACCTATAAACATCGAATCGAGCACCCAACTGACGCCACCACCCTACTGTATCCCATCGCGACCTCGCCCATGCTTTTCATCGCCTCGATGCCACATACGCCGCTGCACACCTCGCGACAACCCAAGCTTCGTCGCAACTTGGGTCAACGCCGCGGCTTTCCCCTTCAGTGAGCGCCGTCGATTTGCGAGATCTGCTCTGCCCTTGCGACATTGAGTCGCGTTGCACTACCACCCAACTCCTCGATCGATTCGCTCGTTGTCTCATGCTACGAACTCGCGAACTCAACCTTGAGAGATGAACGAAGGCGGCTATGGATTTTGATTTCGTGAATTTAGGTTCTTCCATTAATTTTTTTCGGAAGAGGAATTGATTTCTATTTTGGTTCTGCGTTTTTTTTTATTATCATTATTTCTTTTAAACGGGATTTATTTTTACCTCAATATTTTTAATTCAAATGAACGCGTGTCCCATTCAATTTTCCAAGTGTTTGAGATAATGACACATGTAATTGGTCTTAGGAAATTATATTAAAGTAACATATGCATTATATTTAATTTTTAAATTTAAATCGTATCAATTTCGCAACTTCAAAAATCTCGATCTTCAATCGAGGCGTGTCGCCAAGCGTTTATAATGTTATACGCCTATTTCGAACGCAATGGAAAAGGTTCCGAGTCCAAATTTGATCGTATGGAGAAGATAGTTTTTCGAACCAAATATATAATTAAATTTCGATATAAATTTCAACGCGTTTGCTTATCGTACGGCCACACGACATCTCCGAATGCTACGAAAATTGAAATCCGATAATAATACAATATTACAGATCCAATGGAACTGGTTTCGTCGAATTCCGAGACTGTTCATCGGAAGGCTGTTTTTCAATATCGATTTAAACGATAAAATTCCAAAACTGAATAAAAAAGTTTCAAATTCAATTTTGAAGCTTCTATTAACCACAGTATTATCAATATAAATTTTCTAAGCCATTAAATTATTTTTAACAGGCTCAAAATTGAAGATTTACAATTTTACCCAAATTTCTATAATTAAATTTGATCATTAAATTGCTAAATTTCGTCCTGATATTTGAAATTCAAGTTAAACTATCATTCAAACTTTTAAAATTAATTACATATTTTGATTTCAAATGCCCAAAATTCAGGGTCGTCACATCCTTCCTACTTAAAAGAATTTCGTCCCAAAATTACAAGTTAAGAAGAATGGACCTTAACCCATGTGATATTTTTCCAAACCAAACAGTTTTATCAATTTATCAACCAAAATCTTTTTACTAAAGATTCATTTCAACTAACTTTCCAAGTTAAATTATAAGTTCCGAACAATATTGTTTACTTCCCAATTCAAATTTAGATTTGAATTTAAATTTCAAACTTTCAAAATTTTCTCAATAATTTTCTAACACCCTAAATTTTCGAAAAATTTTGCCAGCGTCTCCTTTGCGCGGCTAGCTCGGTACAACTACAAAATGGCACCACAGGCCCTCAAATCCCAAAAGAAAACAAAAAGCCAAGCGGCTGGACAAGAAAATCACCAAATTTCATATAGAAATTTAAATACGTACCTTTTTGTCGAGCAATTCAATTTTATCTTCAAAATCAAAATCCAATTCTTTTTCCTTTAATATGTCTGTATATCCCGCTTATCATAATATCCAATTACAATATTCAAAAATCAATTTGCATATTCCTTTACAAAATTTTCAATATATACTTCTTATACCATTTTTAGTTTACTATTGAAGTTATATATTCATTTTCATTCTATCTTGCATTTTCACTTTCATTTGAATTCAACTTACAATTTCAATTTTATTTGGATTCAATTTACCTTCTAAATATTGAATTTTATCTTTCAATTATAATTGATTTATATTATTATTTTAATTCAGTTTCATTTACTAATTTACTTCAATTTCAATTTGAAATCGTTTATCGCTAACAGTTTTTTTTCAAAAAAAATTTTCTAACTCCCATAATTTTCGAAAATTTTTGTCAGAGACTCCTTTGTACGGAGGAGCTTTTGCAATTTGACAAAAGATATAAATATATATACATCGACCCACCCGGCCGGAAAAAAAACAAAAACAGTTCATATTTCCTATTTTTATTGCATAGGCGTACCTTATTTAGCATTTTTAAGCAAAGCCATTTATTATTAGCATTTTAGCATGCCCAAATCCAGCCAAACGGCCCTCCTGTAACTGTATTTACTCAATTTAAACACATAAATGACATATATAAGAAATTTATTCACATTTCACTTATTTCCAATAGTAAACACATAGTTTTCACAAGCAATATATTCAAAATAGTTCCCATAAGCAATTTATATGGTTCTGATACAAATTTAATTACTTATAATCAATTCACATACTATTTATATTCAATTCAAGTGATTTACAACTCACTTTCTTTCATTCAATTTATTATTTTTTAAGCGAAATGAACTCATATCTATTTCAATTGATTCAAAAATCAATTTGATTTGCTTTTATTAACTCTTAGAATATTATACATACTCGTTTGCTTCAACAACAACCATTTCTATGCAAATTTCGACGATATTCACTTAATAGAATATCCAATCTAGTTTATAACTAATTTAAATTGATACAAACTCAATTTATTCTTTATTTTATTTCATTTCCAATTGATTCCATTCAATTCATTTTGCATTCCATATTCACATTCATTTTAATTAAAACCATTTCATAATTTCCAGTTTATCCTCCATTTAATAATTTAGAATATTTCCCAACTCTAAATTTTACTTAATAATTTTACCATTTATTTCTTAAGTTCAAGATAATTATTCTACATACTTCTTATATTTATTTCCAATTCACCACTTTGGTTTATAACCACTTATATTTAAACTGGATTTCAAAATCCATATGAATTCATTTTACCTTTCATTTATAAATATTGAATTCAATTCATTTTAAACCATATTAAACTTGTCATTCTTTTAATTAGTTTCATTAACTAATTTTAATACTTTTATTAACATTTAGCTCCATTTGATCCAATATTTACTTAAGTCATTTCAATTCAAAATTCAAATTTATTTTTTCCCTTATAACACTTTCCAATTTAAATCCTTGATTTTATTTTCATTTATCAAATTCACTTCATCTATTAATTAAATTAAATTAGTTTTACTCACTTATCCATTTAAATTTCAATTTTCCTTTCTCAATTCATCTCGGATTTATTTTATCAATAACCAGGAAATTTTCAATTTATTTCTACTTACTTGAATTTATCTGCAAACTCAAACCATTTTTTTTCATTTAACTCACAATTCAAGTTTTGATTTAACTAATTCAACTTTCCTATTTCATGAATAGATTAATTATCATATTAGTTTACCTGAATTCAATCCATTCAATTTTCTTTTTCCCCAAGTTTGGATTTTTTTTATTCAACTCGATCCAAGTCAAATCTCATTTCAATTTATAAGACCCATTTATACATTCATATTACCAATTTCATTTCATTAATGAATTCTATTCCAATTTATAAATTAAATTTAAAATTTACATTTACAAATCTCATTTGTAATTTTATTTTCTAAGCTTTGGGTTTTGATTTCAATTTCTCATACAACGATGATAATAATCTAATATTATCGCTTCCTAACAACCAAGCAACCATATATTATAATAATTCATAGAAAAATTATTTCTTTTATATACGAAAATAGTCTGGGTAAAATTATTTCATTTACCCTATTTTAAAACAATACTGTGTCGGTTTATCTTGTTTAAGAGTTTAGAAACCCCTATTGAAACAGTTGGCCAGACTGCACCGACCAGAATCTATAAACAATCAACCGATAAGTCAACACAATATAAAACAATTTATATTCACTAACAAATATGCGCTCATATCTATTATTACACTCAAACTCATTCTATAGTACTACTGACTCTATCTCTAATGAGTAACACCCAACAGAGCCAAGGTTGTCGCTTAACCAAATGCTCTGATACCACATTGTAACGACCCGATTTTACGACGTCCGAAAGTCGACATTTATACGTCCACTGTATCAAATGCCACGCAATCGAATGCCGGAAAACCGAATCGTTAGGGTTTGACGAAGAGGTAGAAGAAAAATAGAAACAATAACAGAGTCTCACATTTCGCAGCTGAACAAATATAATAGATAAATAAATATCTTTAAACAGAATCACTATATCAGTTATTACATTACATCATATTACATTATCAGAGTGTACAACAACAACAGAAGAAAAATATAACATATACTAATGATACGCTACGCCATCCAGCTTGCTTCTGATCTCCAAAGCAACTCATGAATTCCAGAATGACTTGATAACCTAACTCTAGGCAGCCCGGTGGAAAATTATGGGTACCCAAAGTTTAGGAAGGGAACAATAAACTCCAGGTTAGTCATGAGACTGGTGTGAGATCTTAAAAACAGTTATTCTTTTACAAAAGAAAAACAAAGGAATTTAAAAGAAATCCGTAATGCTTTTAGAAAATGAAACTACCATAAGGCCTCCCGCGGCACACACAATGCAAACGCAGAATTAGAGGAGATTTCTCCTTATGATAGTCAAACATGCTTAATACGCAAAATCTTTTTAATATTATTATTATTGCATAGTGGAAAACATTTCGAAAGTATAATATTAATCTTAGCCAGCATAGGTACCATTATATTATGCCTGCTATAGCTACCTCCTGAAGAAGCAGGTTATACAATTGCAATCGTAAAAGGGCTCGTATTGTTTCTTTGGATTTCCAACAAATGGTCAGGCCAAGGAACTTCCCATTGCCACATGGGTACGCCTCTGGATAGATGCCCCGAGAACCTAACCGGGTCTCTGCCAACACAAGGCCAGGTTACCTCTGCAAAAATAGGTAACCACTACACGAGTATGCCATCCCCCGGTTGTAAACAACCTTTATCCGAGGATCCTCAACATCAACAATCACAAAGTAATATATATTTACGACATTCACATAAGTTAAGTATCTGGGCTCCATACCATGATACCACTTCTATCCAGAAGGAAATGTACATGCCCTAAGGGGCGCTACCCTCTAAAACCATGCTGCAACCTTCCTATTTTGACCATTCCGGGGTGTGAGGTCCGATAAAGTCTCGTCCATAAAGCTACACTTTTAACAAAACCCATGCTTCGATCAACAAATGATCAGCATCACTTCGTATGCCACATTACCAATTCGGGAATGTATCACTAGTAACCATCAACTACATAACCTCTGAGCTCGTACGTCTCAGAGAAGGGTGCTAAGCTAAGAGAATAAATTCTCCGCCACCAATAGAAATGTATTTGATAGAAACCAGCTTTACATCTTAAAGTGTAATGTCAGACACACATCCATACAAGTCCGTTCCGGGATCGAACGGAACCGAAGGCACTTCCAAAGAAGCCCTTGCAATCCGGATATTCACTAATCACGTCCGGAATCCCCATCACAAAAGGTGATAAAATCTCTATACCGGAGCAACCCGGTGCAGAGACATTCGACAGGTATCCTTTTGCTTTCGAAAATACCCGGTCTTCAACACCAACTTCAAATGCAGACCCATTTCGTCGTATCATTATTCGGAATGGGTTTTATGACACAAGGTCCTCTCCCGGCTAATTCGAATAACGAGCACTTATTTTAAAAATAAGTGTTTATTCAGATTCAAATAAATCACAACAATTTCACTTCGATCTTTTAAACAAAAGATCCATCACAATCACATAGGTTCGATGTGGGTTTTGAATATCCATTTGGAATTCGACTCCCGGTCGCATCGAAATTCAAATGCCATTTAAAATGGTTAATATTGATAGTCGGCTATTTAACTATCAATCATCATCCACAACAGTCGCTGGATTTCAAATAATTTTCCCCAAATTATTATTATTTTTCAATATAACTTCGCAAGGTAAAATTTCACTCTTCAATCCTTTGAAAAATAAATTTCAAATCAATTACCAAACGTTTATTCATTTCCACTGAAAATCTGCCGATTTCAAATATTTTAAAATAATATAAAAATACTTATTCAAAATATCTTGGAAACATTTAAAATAAACTATTTTAGAATATTTTCTTTAAGTATTAGTTATGAAAAATATTATACTAATATCTCATACAAAATTCAAGTCCAAAAACTAATTTTAAAATAAAATTAGTATATAGGGTATAAATACCTAAATACCTATTTCCTAAATCAAAAATCAATTTAATCATTTTAAATACTTCTTGTATAATTATTAAATAAATTTTTACTTTAAACAATTTCCAAAACTAATTTCTCCAACAATATTATTTTTTAAAACCAAATCTAAAAACTTTTAAATTTTATTCAAAGGCTATTTTAAAAATATACTCAGCTTTCCAGGGAAGAATTCTTTTTCCCAATATAAATTGGTCCATTCAAATAAATTAATAAATCTTCTCAATTTATTTTAAATTTACATTCTAAATATCAACTGATATATGTATTTAAATCGATTCCCAAATATCATCTTCACACCCAATCGAATTCCAAATTGATTTCCAGTTTATTTCAAATACAAAATCAATTTCAAAATTGATTTCCCCAAATTAATTTTCCAATATCAAATCAAATCAATTTCAAATTGATTTTTCCAAAAAAAATTCCAACACACCAAACCAAATTTCCTAATTGGTTCCTAAGATTTGTTCTAGTTCCAAATTAATTCATGAATCGATTTCTAAAATAAATTTCGACTCTAAATTAAATTCCAAATTTAATTTCTAAATTTATCCCCTTTTGAAATAAATTCTTTATCTCTTTAAATTATTTAAAATCTGTATCTTAAATAAATTCCTCAACTATTGACAACATTACTCGAAATCCCTTTATAAAAATATTTCCCGTATTTTTGGAATTTATTCTATAAGTTTTCAAAGATAAAACTTTATCTATTTAAATCTTCTTCCTTTAAAATTCACTCGGTTCCTTTGAATGAATTTATTATAAATTTTCTATCCAAATTTCAAATCAATTAACTATCTATTTCTGGTATCCTATGATACCAAAAATATTATTCGGCTGTAATACAGCCTTTACAGTTTCAATCACAAACATTTACACGAATTAAAAATAATCAACACACAACATAAGCACAAATTAAACATTTGAGGAATCTAGTTGGATCCCTCTAACCTGTTTCCCTGCATCCACAGACGTTAGCACATAATTAAATACCCATTCCACTTCGAGGTGGAATATCGCGGTATATGAGATTTATGAAATATTATCCGCTATTATGCAGCGTAATAGGGTCTCATCCGCTATATAATGCGAGAAATCAACAACTCCAAATATATATATATATATATATATATATATATATATATATATAATACCAATTCCACTTTGAGGTGGAATATCGCGGTATATGGGATTTAATATAATAACCTCCGCTATTATGCGGCGCATAGGGTCTAAACTAATTTAACTAGTAGTAAATTAACTATCCAAACACACAATCAATCAATTTTAAATTAACTATCACAATTCCACAACCAATCAATAACTGGAATTTTCAATTAAAATTTTTGAGTGAGAAGATCTCACCTTAGAATTTATTTTGCAATCCATTCCCAATCCACCTTGACTCGTTTTCATGTCTTTTGACCTTGTATAAATAATTGTACAATTTATTAATATTCGAATAATCGAATAACCAATTTTTTTTTATTTGATAATTTAATTAACCGTTGATTTAATTAACAAACTGTTTATAACATATATATATATGTATATATATATATATATATATATATTTCAAAATCAAACTAAATATCCATTTATCAAAATTCAATTTGAAATTAATCACCTTTAAATACTTAAATCGGAACTAAATCATCTTTGTTGTTATGTTTTTATAAATTAAAAACTACATATATATAGTTATCATCTTAAATTAAATCAAAATTTTAAACTTAAATAAAACTTGGTTTAAACAACAGTTTTACCTGTACTAACTTACTGTAGTAACAAAAATTATCATATTACAATTAAATAAAATAGAAAGTATACCTATAAACATCGAATCGAGCCCCCAACTAACGCCACCACCCTATTGTATCCCATCGTGGCCTCGCCCATGCTTTTCAAAAATCGAAACCGAGTCCTCGATCATCGCCTCGATGCCACATACGCCGCTGCACACCTCGCGACAACCCAAGCTTCGTCGCAACTTGGGTCAACGCCACGGCTTTCCCCTCCAGCGAGCTTCGCCGATTCGCGAGATCTGCTCTGCCCTTGCGACATTGAGTCGCGATGCACTACCACCCAACTCCTCGATCGATTCGCTCGCTGCCTCATGCTACGAACTCGCGAACTCGACCTTGAGAGATGAACGAATGGGGCTATGGATTTTGATTTCGTGAATTTAGGTTCTGCCATTAATTTTTTTCGAAAGAGGAATTGATTTCTATTTTGGTTCTGCGTTTTTTTTATTATCATTATTTCTTTTAAACGAGATTTATTTTTACCTCAATATTTTTAATTCAAATGGATGCATGTCCCATTCAATTTGCCAAGTGTTTGAGATAATGACACATGTAATTGGACTTAGGAAATTATATTAAAGTAACATATGCATTATATTTAATTTTTAAATTCAAATCGTATCAATTTCGCAACTTTAAAAATCTCGATCTTTAATCGAGGCGTGTCGCCAGACGTTTATAATGTTATACGCCTATTCCGAACGCAATGGAAAAGGTTCCGAGTCTAAATTTGATCGTATGGAGAAGATAGTTTTTCGAACCAGTTATATAATTAAATTTCGATATAAATTTCAACGCGTTTGCTTATCGTACGGCCACATGACATCTCCGAATGCTACGAAAATTGAAATCCGATAATAATACAATATTACAGATCCAATGGAACTGGTTTCGTCGAATTCCGAGACTGTGCCTCGAAAGGCTGTTTTTGAATATCGATTTGAACGATAAAATTCCAAAACTGAATAAAACAGTTTCAAATTCAATCCTGAAGCTTCTATTAACCTCAGTATTATCAATACAAATTTTCTAAGCCATCAAATTATTTTTAACAGGCTCAAAATTGAAGATTTACAATTTTACCCAAATTTCTATAATTAAATTTGATAATTAAATTGCTAAATTTCATCCTGATATTTGAAATTCAAGTTAAACTATCATTCAAACTTTTAAAATTAATTACATATTTCGATTTCAAATGACCAAAATTCAGGGTCGTCACAACTCACCTTAATTAATGACCTTTGGAAATAAATCATTAATTATCATTTAAATCTTATTTAATAACCTTTGGAAATAAATCATTATTAAAAAATTGATTAACTTAAGACCTTTAAGTTAAGTTAAGGATTAAAGACACTTCATCTTTTTAATCATCTACTTAGTTACAATATCAAGTTTATATAAAATAGACTTTTTAAAATGAAGGTTATATATAAAATTTAAAAACATTTAACCTTCAAATAATTTATTTTTAAACCTTTAATACATCCCAAACTTAATTAAACATTCATTATATAAAAGAATTAAGTAAGAAATTGTTTAACTTTCAAAAACTTGTTTAATTTAAAATTTTAAACCTGCATAATCATAAACCCAAGACAAATTCGAGTAAATTTACAGAATTCCCAAGCTATCCTTCGAGACACTCATGTTTCCTCGTTACTTCGAGCCAAACACCTGAAAACTTCGAGCAAGCCTCGAGATAGCCTTATCTTCCCTACTCCCTTAACCAACACAGATACACATCTTCACGCATGCACATGCACGAAGCGCCTAAGCCACTTCGATCGCCATCGCTGTTGCCAACAAGTCGTCGTCGGCTTCCTCCATCCATCCAAAAACCACCCCGCTACAACGCGACCCATCGCCAAAACCCACACGATCCACCAGACCCTCTACCGGAGTTCCCTGCTTCTGTTCCCCCAGGTGCGAACTATTCCGATCAACCATCGACAACGAGATTTTCCCATGAACAACGTTGACTAAAACTAGACCTAAAACCCTATTTCGATGAACCCAAGCCGCTCCGATCATTTGAAAAATTCCCTTCCATTTTTCCATCGATCGGCATCCTCCAAACTACCTTCGAAATTAACCACGATGAACCCAGACCAGTCGATCATCGGTAATTGACGAAAAACCCAAAAACATTTAACTTGAAAATTCACATCAATCCCAGCTAAAAAATTATGAAACTATGTTAAAATTCATAAATTTCCAATATGAATTTGGTGGTAAACTCCAAATTTAATTTCTGGACATTCGATTTTTGACTTGAATTTAAGTATCTCTGTAATTTCTTCTTTTTAGAAATTTTATTCAAAATTTTAACTGGAAACTATTTTCAAACCTAATATCTTGACACTCCAAATAAATTTTGTTTATAATTCATAACTTATAGGGAATTAAATGAAGAATAATTGATTTTTGAATTTGTTTCAAAGCCTAGAACTTGAACAGAGATATACAGACGTATACACAGTCATGCATACCTCAATCCATATATATATATATACATATATGCAGATATATTTACATTCATTCATCATTTTTCACAACAACCACTTCACAAAACATCAAGATATATCACAGATTCAAATTTAAATAGGTAAGTTTGCTCACCTGATTCCAGAGATCAGAGAAGAACTTGAGCCAGGAAAATGTTTTGAAAATCTAGAAACTTTGATTGACCATGACTTGCTTGATTTTGAATCTACACTTGATGTTGAATTAGTTTTCTTTATTAATTGAACTGAAGCTTAGTATTTGAGATGATCTGCTACTTTGAGTTTGATCTTTGTTGAGTTGATTCTTTGCTTTGATTCACTTGAGTTTGAATCCTTGCTGAATGTTGAATTGATTTATATTTTAATCTATAACTTTTCTTGATTGCCTTCAGGTTTTAGAAGTTAGAAGAAATTTGATTGCTGATTTTCTTTTCTTTGGAGGTTGAAGCAGAAAAACTATTGTTTGTTTTGGATTTTTAATTTCAGTATTGAAATGGAAGATGAAAGAAGAATTGAGGAAGGAGAGTGAAAAATGTATCAGCCTGGTTCAAATTCTTTGGTATTTATTTATATTGTATTTTTAAAAGAAAAACATCTTTGCCACTTGTAAATTTTATGTTGTAATTATCTTCCATTTGTAATTGCAAATCATATTAAACTTAAACATGGTTAAATCCTTTATCATTCTCTTACAAATGTTTAAATGTAAGTATTTTATGTTTAAGCCCCTTATTTAAATTTTATTTAACTTCATGTTTACATTGGTTTATGTTTTAATTAATTTTGTTTATACACAAATTACGTTTATATATGTATTATCTTAAAGAGAAAGAATGTTATCCCTTTATTAATATCCTATTTAAATTTTAAACTTAAGTTATCATATTCAAATTTATATAAATAAATACTAGTGTTGAAAATGTTCAATTTTAACTTTAATTAACTTTTGGAAAATTGTTATATTGAATTCAAACATAACTTCCAAAATATAGATATACTTCTATATATTATAATTTGAAACAAATTTTTATTAGTTTTAAATTATAGAGTTTTTCAAATTCAAATTATTTCTAAAGATATTTATTTTTGAATTTCAAATCTAAAATTCAATTTACAATCAAATTATATACATATACATAAATATATATATATATATATATATATATATATATATATATATAAACCAACACATATCTTATTAAATTTGGAAATTCAAATTAATTCACCAATTAATCTCAAAATTTTAAATTAATTACTAAGTTTAATTTGACTTAAAAACCGGGATCATTATAGATTCCCCCCTTATGAAAATTTCGTCCTCGAAATTTGCTAGATAGGGAGACAACAAAGAACAGATAAACACACAAAGATAGAGAAATAGCTTTTCAGATAAAGCTGAATATTTATTCAATATTTGGCTTACTAAATCAGAATATCATCAATAGATACGAGAACGAACTTATTCAATATTTCACGAAGCACTCGGGTCATCAGGTCTACGAAATATGCATAGTCTGAAGGGATAACTAACCATTCGTAGAATATATTAGGACCCCAAAAACAGACAAATGGCTTCAATCCAATTTAACTTCATATTTTGTTAATCAATTTATTTCAATTAAAATTTCAAATTTATTAAAGTTAAATCAAAAGGCTAATATAAAACTGATGAAGATAATATGAATTAGGAACTTATCTACAATGATTCGCAGGCCACCACCGCACCAAAGCTTCTTCTTGTAGGTTCCACGAAATTATCAAAGAATTGAAATTGGACGATGATCAAAAGAGGTTGATAGGAAAAACTTGTTCCTTGTTGTTACAGGGAATTGACCATTTGTAGTGGTACTCCCTGTCCCCTACGTTGTCCTCTTCTTACACTCATACTCACTATCAGTGAATAGTAAGAGAATTGATTGAGGCATACAGGCGGATATCTTAGGGATATACTCATTCTAGGGTATTTGTAACCTTATCTCTAATGAATTACCTAATGTGTTATACTCCTGAGCTACAGTTCTTACTCAACCTTCAGCTTTGATACCACTTTAACGACCCTGGGTTCACCTTCGAAAATCGACATCTATACTTCATCCGTATTCGAATGCCGCAGATTCAAATGTTGAGTCTGGTCCATCGGAGCTTATAACACATTAATTAAACAACACAACGGAAATAGAAGAATAACTTTTATTGATACACAATGGATACAACATTCTGATACAAATGAATATCAATATTATCAGAGATACAACAGCGAAAAGATTAACATTAAGCTAAACATCAACTTTGACGTCCAAAAGAGAGAGAGCGAGAATCCAACAAATTACATCCATAATGCCAAAGCTCCAAAACTCCAAGAAAACAAGCTCGAACCACCAATTATGCTGAAGTGAAACAAACGCGATCGTCAAAATCCAAAGACTTCAAAGATTGCCAAAAGTTTACATCTACTAGCTGATTATCTGAAAATCTGACTCTAGACTGCTCGTGTGGAAAATTGTGGGCACCCAGAGTTTAGAAAGAGAACAATAAACTCCAGTCAGTCATGGGAGTGGTATAAGCAAACAAAAACAGTTTATCTTTGACAAAAAGAAATAAAAAGAAATTCGCTACGCTTTTTGGAAAATGAAACTACCATAAGGCCTCCCCGCACACACACAATGCAAGCACACACTTGGAGGATATTTCTCCTTATAATAGTCAAATATGCTTGATACGCGAAAATCCTTTGATATTATTGTTATTGCATAGTGTTGAAAATATTTCGAAAGTATAACATTAATCTTAGCCAGCATAGGTACCATTATATTATGCCTGTTATAGCTACCATTTAAGAATGGAAGGTTATACAATTGCAATTGTAAAGGGCTCGTATTGGATGATAGGATTTCCAACAAATGGTCAGGCTAAGGAACTTCCTCACCGAATGGGTACGCCTCTAGAGGGACGTCCCGAGAACTTAACCAGCTCTCTGCCAACATAAGGCCGGGTTACCTCTGTAACAAGGTAACTACTAACAAGAGTGTGCCATCCCCTGGTCGTTACCGACCTTCATCCGTGGCCTCAACACCAACAAATTCCAACAAACACATAAGCTAAATATCTGGGCTCCAAACCATGATATCACTTTTTATCTAGAAGAAAATGGAAATACCCTAAAGCGTGCGACCCTCATAACCTTGCTGCATTCTTCCTGTTTCGACCATTTCCGGGTTGCAAGATTCGACAAAGTCTCATCCACAAAGCTACGCTTTTCACAAAAGCCATGCTTTGATCAACAAATGATCAGCGACACTTAGTATGCCACATTACCAAATTGGGAATGTATCACTAGTAAACATCAACTACATAACCTTTGAGCTCATACATCTTAGAGAACGGTGTTAAGCTAAGAGAATAAATTCTCCGCCACTAAACAGAAATGTATTTGATTGAAACCAGCTTTACATCTTAAACAACGTCAGACATACATCCATACAAATCTGTTTCGGGTTCGAACGGAACCGAAGGCATTCACAAAGAAGCCCTTGCAAATCCGGGTATTCACAATCTCGGTCGGACTCCCCATCACATATGGAGATCTCTATACTGGCGTGACTCAGTGCAAAGACAATTGACATGTAATCCTTTCGTTTTCGAAAATTCCCGGTCTTCACCACCATCTTCAAATGCACTCCCATTACGTCTATTACTATTCGGAATGGGTTTTATGACATAAAGTGTAACGATCCACAAATCCATACCCCTTGAGTCAACACTATTCTACCTAAATCAACTCAAGTTGTACTGAAATACGAACCATTTGGGTTAAAGAAGAAGAGGTAGAAGAAGAAAATAGAAATCAACAACATAATCTAACCATCGCAGCGGAATAAAATATAATAGATAATAAATGATCTTCGCTCAAAATCAAATATCTCTGTTTATATATTACATCATCAGAGTACATCAACCAAGGTTCAACAACAACATAAAAATGGATACACAGCAACTCAATACAGCGGAATATATATATAAACAAGTATGGAAGTACGTATCGTCATCCAGCTCGTCTCCTGAGCTCCACAGCATCATATCTTGTATCCTATAATACTCGGTCTGACCCGAGCATTATAGTTAAATAATACCCGAGTCAGTCTGGAATACCAGCGTGAGAAAATCACACTCAATTGATTATTAAAGTTTCAAAAATCCTTTTGAAAACAAAAGCATCTCGTAAGACCACGCTACAAATAAACATGTCGGGTTTTTACCTTGCGATAACTAAAACAATTTTAATAGAAATCCTCTGATATTATAAAAGGCTCTGTATACAAATACTTATAAAATAGCCGAAATTGTTACATCTATTAAATTCCATCTACTAGCCACAGAGTGGGTAATACAAACAAAACTCGTACAAGGCTCGTAGGGAGAATGGATTTCCAACTAATGACTAGGCACTGGGGTAACACCTGTCACAGTACGTGGCCTAGATCACAGTACGGAGGAGTACGCCCGCTCCCCTGCAACACAAGACCGGGACAACCCCTTACTGGATAATCCCGAGTGAGATCACCCCGCGGTTGGGATCTGCAACCTCCAACTAAGCCGAAATAAAAGGGACATCTAGACAGGGATGACATCACCCTGCTTGGGTGCTATCCACCTAGCCTTGCTGCATAACCCCTGATTTTCAGTCATTCCCGGTTGATGAGGCTTGAGGCTAAGCGTTACCTTTTTAGAACATATCCCTTCGAATGCCCATCGTCCACCTGACGATGTTCCAAAAGCATTCATCCATACAAGTCCGCCCCGGGTTCGAATGGAACCGAAGGCACTATTCCTACTACATCCATTTTGGAAATATCCTCAGGATTAGTAGCGACTAGCCCTTGCACTTCACACGCTCCATCTTCGAATCCAAACTCGTTTTCCACGAAAACGTAGAAACCGAATCGAAGTGGTTTTCGAGAAATAAATCTCGATCCCGGTCTCTTCGAAACGATCAACGTATTTGGCCAATATTGATAGTCGGTTATTTAACTATCAATTAATATTCACAAACATCCATCCAACATTAAATAATTTCCCAAATTATTTTATTAACCTCAAAATATCTTCACAAGATATATTTCTATTTTCATCCCTTGAAAACAGTTTCAAAAACCATCTTTCATTTTCAGAATAAACTTTCCCAAATATTTTCTATCTCTACTGAAATCACCAAGCACAAAACTTGATTTTTAAAATAATTTAACACACTTTACTTTAAAAGATACTTTAAAACATTATTTTTAAAAACTGCTTCAATAATTTATTAAAAATACATACTATATGAATATTTGAAAATAAGGTTACTTAATAAAATATAAAACTAGAATTTCACTTTTGAAAACAAAATACTAAGTCACTTTTTAAGTAATTACTACTATAATATATTTGAGAAAATACTTACTTTAGAATTTAAATGCTAGAAATAATAAATTTTACAAAACTTGCTTTTTAAAACAACTTTAAAACTTTTAAGTTATATTTAAAAATTTCTTTGAAAACGTACTTGGTTATTCTGGGAGAATTTCCAATCTCAATCACTTAAATCTATTTTCCAAATTGATTTCCAATTTATTCCATTTGAGATAAATTTCTTTACTTTCTCAGTTCATTTCAAATTCATTAATTATGGACTTTATTATTATTATTTTCCGTTTGATTTTAAATCTTTTATCTGAAATATACCAATTTCAGGTTATTCCCAATTTCTTCTTTATTCTTCTTAAATAATTTAAATCTTAATTTTAAATAAATGTTTTGTTTTTTTAAATAATAACACTGAAGTTTAAATTTCATTAATCTTCTGATTATTCAAAATTCCCTTTCTAGACTCAAGATTTATTTATTAAAATTTTAAAGTCACTTTATTTCTTTTCCAATTCATTCTCAAATTTATTCTAATTTTCTATATTTATTTTACTTATAAATTCACTTCTGTTATTTTCTTTCCAAATCCAATTTATGTATTTTTGGTAATTCATTATACACAATTATATCCAATCGAGCCATAGCATTCAATATTCCAATATAATTCATCATAGAATATCAAATAATCACAACAGAGGGTATTAAATAATTTAAATAAATGTTGAGGGGTCCAGTTGGATCCCTCCAACCTGTTTTCCCTGCATCCACAGACGTTAGCACAATATAAAATACCAATTCCAAATTATATCATTCTATAGCATATCAACCAATTCAATCATTCAAACAATTATTTAAATTTAACATTTAAATATAAATTTAAATTCAACTGAGTGAGATTAACTCACCTTTGATTTTATTTTGCAATCCAATCTAAACTAGCTCGCTTCCTTCACGATTTAAGACCTTATACAAGCAAATTACATATCTTTATTAATCACTGAGGTAATTTAAATTTTGTTTTAAATTAAAGTTGACTTACAAATTTTCAAATTGTTACAACCAATTGAACTTTCCCTTGGAAATCACATCTGATATAAAATGATCTACATGAGTTTCAAAAATCTAACTTTTTATAAAAATTTCAATTGAAAACATTTTAAAATCCATGTTTCATAAATCTTATCTATATTATATTCCGATTAACATGATTACATAAACAATATCTGATTTTATTTATTTTATTTTTTTTCATTTTGAAATTCATGTATACTTATAAACATAATCCATATAAATTTTAAGAACCTAATTTTATATAAATTTACAATCATTTCAAAATTCCTATTTCCTTTTTCTCCTTTTCCCAAAATCATACCTATTTAATTAAACAACTGTTTTAAATCTAATTTGCCTAAAAATAATTTTATTATTGTATATATTTTTTCTGCAGTAAGTAGAAACATGCAGAAACTTTTCTGTAAATTTTTTTTTCTACATATATAAACATCTGTAAAACAAAATTACCTCACTGATCAAATTCAAACGAACCCTAGCCGTCGACCTCCACATCACGACCTCAACCTCGGCTGTAACTTGCGACCGCCGTGTCCTACCACCAACCTCCACGACTTCAGCGAAGTCGACTTCGATACCTCATCGCGCTCACGAACGCCGACCCCCCAACGGTTGCAACCCTAAAGCCTAATCGCAATCGGCCTCAAACCACTCAGCGCCACCACCGCGACTAATGCCAATCGCCGCCTCGACCTGCCGCTATCAAAACCCTAGCGACCCTCCTCTACAAGCGCAAACCCCATTGCCTCAAGATTACAGCTCGAAACCCCCCCTTCGAACACGAGAAACCCTCGCCTAGCCGTCCTCCATTGCGCGCGCGCGACTCTCGATCTCGTTCGAGATCGTCCGCCCCCCTTTCATTCGCCGTTTATTCTTCGGCTTATAATTTAATTTAATTTTTTTTATCTGGGGTTTTCGATTTGAAGAATAAGGCTTCAGCCATTTTTTTTTAAGTTTAGAGATTAGCTATTATTGTTTCTAACGAAGGGAAAGAGAGATTACGTGATTGTTCCTGAACGAAGAAAATATTTTCTATTTTTAATTATTAAACGAAGAAGCGTAGTAGAGAATGTAACGCTAGTTTTTTTTTAAAATCCCTATACTTGATGCTAGCTACAGTACGCAATGCAATATCAACTCGTTTATATATCGTACGCTCACATAACAACTCTAAAAGCTACAAAATTTGAAATCCGATAATAATTCAATATTACAGACTCAATGGAACTGGTTTCGTCGAATTCCGAGACTGTGCCTCGGAAGGCTATTTTTTCAATTAAATTTAAACGATATAAATTTCAAAACTGAACAAACCACTGTTAATTTCAATTTTACAACTTCTATTATCCTCAGTACTATCAATATAATTTTTTCAAGCCTTCAAATTATTTTTAATAGGCTTAAAACTCCAGATTCAACAATTTACCCAACTTCACTTATTTAATTTAATAATTCAATTACCAAATAAATTGTGATATTCGTAATTCAAGTTAAAATTACTCTATTGAATATTTAAAATCAATTAAATATTCCGAATTTAAATGCTCGAAAATTCTGGGTCGTCGCATTTGTTTGCACAAAAAATGGGCAAACACCTCCAAGTCGTATGAGTTAGTTGATTTGGGTGATTTATGCAAATATATAAAATCAGGGACTAAACTGTAAAAGACACACAGATTTATAGTGGTTCGGCCAGAGCGTGCCTACGTCCACTTTATATGTTATTCCCCTTTTCTCTTCAGATTACAAGTACAAAGCTTTGGTTACAAGTAACTGAAAGTTGTTTGAAAGTTCTATCCGTGCTTGAGCTCTCCAACTTGTCCCCCATTGTTGTACCCCTGCCCCTCTATTTATAGAGTGAGGCTGAGGGTAGAGGTCCTGAATGTATATAGCTGCTGGTGGGCATGGGCTGAAGCAATCTGGCTTGGTAATGTTGGTTCGGCAAGGCCTTGGTCCGGAGATGGTTGGAGTGGAGTTGGTCCGGTATCACTTTGGTTCGGCAGGCATGGGAAGGGAGTTGGTTCGGCAGTGGTCGGTCCGGAAATGGTTCGGCAGCGAGTTGGTTCGGTGGTTACTCGAAGAAGGTTGGTCCGGTGGTCACTTGGAGAAGGTTGGTCCAGTGGTCACTTGGAGAAGGTTGGTTCGGCAGGCTAGTGGAGAGGATTGGTTCGGTGGAGGGTTTCTGGTCCGGTAGTGCCTCTTTGAGTTGGCCCGGTAGATAGGAGGAGGTAGGTTGGTTCGGCATTGGGGTGGAGAGGCTTGGTTCGGCTTCGAGGTGGAGAGGCTTGGTTCGGCATTGAGGTGGAGAGGTGGTGTCTCCTTTTCTATTGGATCGGTGGTGGTGGAAATGCACACACAACATTGACATTCCAATATTGACCAAAAAATGGGATAACACTTTGCCCCCCAAAATATGTCTTGTGGTACGAAGACGTGTTTTGTAATGCCATGAGCTGGATGTTCATATCCTGTTGATGTCCTGCAAAGGAATTTACAGTTTTATGTGACCTCAAATGACGACCGTTCGGGATCGAGATATTTGAGATGAAGTGCGACCGTTCATGGTCAAGCGCCTAACTTCAAATGACGATCGTTCGGGATCGAGCCATTCGAGGTGAAGTGCGACCGTGCGCGGTCAAGTAGCGGACCTCAAATGACGACCGTTCGTGATCGAGCCATTTGAGGTGAGGTGAGTTGTGCCGTTCGAGGCGAGTTGTGACCGTTCGAGGCGAGTTGTGACCGTTCGAGGTCGGGTGCCGTTCGAGGCGAGTTGTGACCGTTCGAGGTTGGGTGCCGTTCGAGGCGAGTGAGTGTGCTCGGAGGGGACTTAATATTATCTGCGCCGGAGTTATTGTTTGGGGGGAGTTTCCGAATCAAAGACTTCGGCAGTTCACTGCCATGCAAGAGGTGCTCGTGGACCGTTCGCGATCCAACGGGCATACAAGTAGATTTTTTTTATAGAATTGTAAATATTAAAGCAATAATCATATGAACCTTACAGCAGAAATGTCCAAACAGACAGAATTTAAATGTTCAAATCAAAATTAAAGCAAAAAGCAAAATGAAGATATCAAAGCGTAAACTCTTACTGTAACGTGGTTGGTCGTCATTCAGAGCATGCCTATGGATTGTGCGCGATCGCTCACATGTGTAAATGATTTAACCATGTTAGTGAGAGGTTTACAACTTGTTCATCGTTATTTTAATCAAGCAATCAATGGATAATCAAACGGTGCCCCGATCCAGGGTCACCTCTAGCCGATGTAGGCGGTGGTCGTTCTGGCTCCACTGCTGGAGTTCGCCTCCTCACATACTGAAGGAGCATACCGTTCCTGATACGCCCTTCCACCTCGTCCTTCAAATGCCTACAATCATTAGTGTTATGACCGTTTAATTCATGAAATACACAAAACCTGTCTGATTTTCTTTCGTCAGAAGTTGGATCCCTCTGCATCGGTCTACGATACGGAATCTGCTCTTTAGTATCCTGATAAATTCGTTCCAGACTCTCATTCAGCTCAGAGTAAGTGGTGAATCGCGGCTCTCTCCGTTGCCGTTTTGACCTGTCCCCGTCATTCTTAGTCTTTCTTTTACCTCTACTAGTTTCCGCGCCTTTCTCAGGGGGATTTCCTCCTTTGATCGCATAAATATCAATTCCTTCTCCTTCTTCTCTTTCGGCGTTCGCATCCTCCAATCGTAGAAACTTTTCTGCCACATGATAGAATTCTCCTAGATCCACGGGTGGATCCTTAGTTAATGAATTTTTGAACTCTGTTCTGTCAGCTATCCCGGACACAGCCGCTATCATAACCATGGATGGATCTGGTCGATCCACCGAAGCTGCTGCCACATTGAATTGCGTTAGGTAACTCCTTAAAGTCTCTCCGGTTTTCTGCTTTAGGGTTGCCAAAGTCATCACATTCTTGGGTCTTGTAATGTGGACCCTGAATTGCCTCATAAATCTCTCAATTAAATCATTCCACGTTCCGATGGATCCATTCTCCAATTGTCTAAACCACAATGCTGCGATATCCGCCAAGTACAATGGAAAGCACCGGGCCATAACCTCCTCTAATCCCCCCAGCACTTCCATATGCCTCATATACTTCGTTAGATGAACCGTGGGGTCCGTTCTCCCGTCATACATGTCCAGCGATGGTAACTTGAAATCCGATGGGTTCCTAGCTTGTCTGATTGCTGGAGTAAAAGGACTCCTATTAACATCCTCCAAATCTTTGTTTACCATACCGCCTCTCATAGCTTTTCTAACCATCTCCGCCAACCTGTCATTATCTCCGAGATGCAATCTTTGTTCATTGCTTTCAACCTGCCCCCCGAGTCCACGAGGGAATTCTGGGATCTGCCCCCTTGACTGAGCGTTCACTCCTTTGCTGCTCCCAGGTTGTGCAGATGCTCCTCTTTCTCTCTCCGAAATAGGATCTATGTTCTCCATGGGTGTGCCCCCTAATCCAGGTGCTATGCCGGATGGTCCTGCTCCGTTCCGAATTCCATCCGCTTCCCTATTCTGTGCTCCAAGTTGCCCAATTTGCTGAAACAAATTCTGAATCAACTCCTCTTGCCTTTTCATCATTGTCTCCATCTCATCCCTGGTGATGAAGACTGAAGTTTGGTTCTCTCCTGAGGAAGCCCCTTGACTCCCTACGTGCTGACTTCTTTCTGGTCTCTGTCTTCTACTTGTTTTCCTTCCAAGAGCCATAATCTCGGATAGACTTCTGGTTCTTAAAGAGAGTTTCTCAACAAATCTTTGCGAGGCAATGATTAAAGCGCTCCTGAGTTCAGTTCTCAGTGAAAGCACCAAAAATGTTTGCACAAAAAATGGGCAAACACCTCCAAGTCGTATGAGTTAGTTGATTTGGGTGATTTATGCAAATATATAAAAAGCAGGGACTAAACTGTAAAAGACACACAGATTTATAGTGGTTCGGCCAGAACGTGCCTACGTCCACTTTATATGTTATTCCCCTTTTCTCTTCAGATTACAAGTACAAAGCTTTGATTACAAGTAACTGAAAGTAGTTTGAAAGTTCTATCCGTGCTTGAGCTCTCCAACTTGTCCCCCATT
Organism: Allium cepa; assembly: GCA_030765085.1. Classification (NCBI taxonomy): domain Eukaryota; kingdom Viridiplantae; phylum Streptophyta; class Magnoliopsida; order Asparagales; family Amaryllidaceae; genus Allium; species Allium cepa. The sequence goes on along the minus strand of CM060928.1, from coordinate 345,611,151 downwards.
GTTGTACCCCTGCCCCTCTATTTATAGAGTGAGGCTGAGGGTAGAGGTCCTGGATGTATATAGCTGCTGGTGGGCCTGGGATGAAGCAATCTGGCCTGGTAATGTTGGTTCGGCAAGGCCTTGGTCCGGAGATGGTTGGAGTGGAGTTGGTTCGGTATCACTTTGGTTCGGCAGGCATGGGAAGGGAGTTGGTTCGGCAGTGGTTGGTCCGGAAATGGTTCGGCAGCGAGTTGGTTCGGTGGTTACTCGGAGAAGGTTGGTCCGGTGGTCACTTGGAGAAGGTTGGTCCGGTGGTCACTTGGAGAAGGTTGGTTCGGCAGGCTAGTGGAGAGGATTGGTTCGGTGGAGGGTTTCTGGTCCGGTAGTGCCTCTTTGAGTTGGCCCGGTAGATAGGAGGAGGTAGGTTGGTTCGGCATTGGGGTGGAGAGGCTTGGTTCGGCTTCGAGGTGGAGAGGCTTGGTTCGGCATTGAGGTGGAGAGGTGGTGTCTCCTTTTCTATTGGATCGGTGGTGGTGGAAATGCACACACAACATTGACATTCCAATTTTGACCAAAAAATGGGATAACAGCATTCCTCCCCCCTTAAAAGAATTTCGTCCCTGAAATTACTAATTAGGAAGAATGTTCCAATACCCGTTACTATTTCTCCAAAACCAACAATTTAACATCCTACCAACTATCTTTTGTATAAAAGATCCATTATCATTCTTATTAATTTCCCAAAACCTTCTATAGTGTTCAAATAACTGTACTTATCCAACTACTCAAATTATAATTCAAAACCAAGTTTAAAATTTTCAAAATTTCTCAAAAATTTTCTAACTCTCTAAATTTCTGAAATATTTTGCTAACGTCTCCTTTGCGCGGCTAGCTCGGTACAACTACAAAAGGCCTCTACGGGCTCCCAAATTCCAAAATAAAACAAAAGGCCAAGTGGCTCGATCAAAAACCCAATCAAATTTCAAAACGAAATTTAAACACATACCTTTTTGTCGCGTAATTCAAATTTATCTTCTGAAATTAAAACCTATTTTCCATTTCCTTTAATAATACCTGCATATCTTACTTAGCAATAATATCCAATCACATCATTCCCAAAACATTTTATCGACTTCCTTACAAGTGTCAATTATTTATTCATTCAAATATCAACTTAGAATATATTTGCACTATTCAATATCCAATTAAGAATTTACCATTCCTTTCTTAAGTTTAGTATAAGCATTTAATATGTTCCTTATATTTATTTTCACCTTACCACTTTAGTTTATATCTATTTCTATTCAAATCGATTCTTTCATTTCCATATGAATTCAATTTATCTTTAACCCTGAATATTTGAATTTTATTTTTCATTTATACTGATTCATGTCAATATTTTAAATTAGTTTCATTTACTAATTTATTTCAATTTCCAATTTGAAATCGTTTTGTCGTTAACAAAAATTTTCAAAAATTTTCTAACTCCCAAAATTTCCGAATTTTTTTGGCAGAGTCTCCTTTGTACGGAGGATCTATTGCAATTTGACAAAAGAGATAAATATATATACATCGAACCACCCGGTCGGAAAAACCAAAAACAGTTCATATTTCCTATTTTTATTGTGTAGGCATACCTTATTTAGCATTTATAAGCAAGCGGCTTATTATTTTAGCAATTAGCGCAACCAAATCCAGCCTCACGGCTTCCAGGTACCTGTACTTACTCAACTAAACATGTAAGTGCCATATATATGAAGTTTAACAACATTTCGCTTACTTGCAATAGTTAAACACATGAATTCTAAAAGAAATGCACACCAAACACTTTCCGTAAGCAATTTATATAGTTTCCATACTAATTCAACTATTTCAATTAATTTATAACCATTTTCATTCAATTTGAATGGTTTTCAATCCATTCGTATACAACTTCATCAATTTGAATGGTTTAAAACTCAACCACTTACATTTAATTTATTTTTAAGCAAACCGAACTCATATTTAATTCAATTGCTCTCAAAATCAATTTATTTTACTCCTATCAATTCATAGAATTTTAATTACTTCCATTTACATCCAATGACAATTTATTCTATGCAATTTGACGAGATCTATGTGAATAAATAAGTATTTATGTTTTATAACCAATTTAAATGGATTTTAGCTCAATTTATACTTAATTCTATTCCATTTTTAAATTTATTCACAATCCATATATTCTCATTTTCATTGCATTTTAAATTTGAATACATTCACTTGCATTTCATTTTATTAACCAAACTAGTTTCATTATTCAACCAGGTTCCATTCAAAACCATTTGATCTAGCTCGACACATTCTGTTTAAATTTCATTAACAATCCATTCATTTACGTTTCATTCCATATTTGTTTATTCCAAACTATTTTATTTAGCTCGAAGACAATCCAGGCTATTTCATTCAATAACCATTTCAATTTACGATCTATTCATTTGCGATTTATTTCTTATCCGCATTCATTTAAATCCATTCTATTAACTTGAAAACATTCTATTTTCTCATTGTCACTAAGTTATTTCAATTCCTTAACAATTTAAATGGTTTACAATTATTTAGTTAAGAATTTCTTTCCATTAAATATTATCGGCAACCCACCGAATTTTATTTCGATTAAAATTTATTTTCACTTGATTTAAATCCAATCCAATATCATTAAACTTAGTTTTAAGTTGAATTCAATTCAACTCCTTTCCATCTTTTTAGCTAGAGTTGATTTACTTCAATTTATTCAATTTTTTTAATACTTAAGCTCATTTCATTTTACTAGTAAACTTTTCTCTTTTATTCAACTTAATTCTCTCTCAATTAGATCTCATTTAAATCTGCAATTTCATTTGATTAGTTATTATAATATTTAACTTTTCAGATTCAACTCATTAATTGATTACAAGGTCATTTCCAATTTATTTCTACTTATTTGGATTTTATTCGCAATACAAACCGTTACTATTTTAATCCAATTTCATTTTTATTCGATACATTTTCAATTATATTTAATTTGTTAACACTTCAAGTCAAATTTTAATTAATAACTCAATCTTTGATTCTACCATTCTCTTTTAATTTACCATCCAATTGATTAACCCACAATTCATTTACATTTACTTCACTAACAATTCAAGTCGAATTTGATTTATAACTTGAGTTTTATTTCCAAACTTCAATATTAACTCACCAATTCAGCTTCTATTTAACTACATTAGGTTCCATTTACATATTTCATTAACTAATTTATTATCTAATTAGTTCTCCCCCTATTTATAATCCAATACTTGATTTTAAATTTCAAAATCTCTTCATTTAATTTTCTTAAGTTCAAATTTATTTTATAATTCAAGTTTGGATTTTCTTTCGTTTTCTTACCCAAAACATCAAACAATATTTATTTTGGATTTTGTATTCCATTTTCAATTTTATAAGTCATAACTTATTATTCCACACATTTCCATTCATTCTAGGCTTGAATATATTCTTCTTTTGTTTTAACTCGAAATTTACGCTTATTTATAACTCAAGCATATTTCTATCCCATAAATTTTTAATTCTTTTATAAGTTATTCTAATTTATTTATTTTAATCTAACTTACTTCCATTAATTTAAAGTAAGGATCTAATTCCATTCCATAACTCAACAGAATTTTATTCCAATTTTTCATTTTTATTTTAACTCAGATTTATTTAACTCAATTCGATTTCAACTTAATTCGAATACAACTGGATATTATTTTCAACCTATCCAATTAATTTCAATCCAGTTAAATTTTATTCCCCAATCCAAGTTAATTTCATTTTTAACTTTTCCCTTTAAATTTAAATTCCAACATTCAAAGCTTATATTTCCTTCCTGATTTAAAATTATCTTAATTTATAAGCTTACAACTATCTCATCAGGATTTTTAAACTCCCGGCTTTGGTTTCAAATCATTTTGAAATCTTCAACATCTCAAATCACATTTCTCAAAAGTTAAACCAATCCTGGTTTACTCTTAACAAATTTCCTTTGAAATTTTCAAAAATTTTCAAAAACAACTAGTTTTTATGAACAAATCAATGTAGCAGCAATCCGTCACTTAGAAATTCGAAAATGAATACCGATGATGCGGCCGTCATCATCAGAACTATTTCCCAATAATCCAAGTGATTTCAATGCTATATCACTTTCAAAATCCATTCAAAACACATTTCCATTCAGAAATACCTCTAAAACAATAAGGCTATTATTTATCTCTAAAACACTTCCAAAATCTTCGGGATTTAAATTTCCAATTCCGCTTAAATCAATTTTAACTATCATTCATTTACATAGTTTATGCTTATACAAATTCTCATTTGAATATATTTCAATTTATAAATTACATTTATAATTCATATTTATAAATTTCATTTTGTAATGAATTTATTCCCTTAAACTTTGGTCATATTTTCAATTTCTAGTTAAATTTTTACACAACGATGATAATAATTTAATATTATCATTTCTAACATCCAAGCAACCACATATTAGCTAAAATAGTTTACAAAAAATTTTCTTTTATATCAAAATATATTTTTGGGTAAAATTATTTCATTCACCCACATTTAAAAACAATACCGTGTCAAACTGTTCTATTCAAGTGTTTAGATACCCTTTCGATACAGTTGTCCAGACTGTGCCGACGAAGGTTCATATGCCACTCAATAAACCAATCAACACAATATTAAAATAATTTATATTCACTAACAAATACGCGCACATATCTATTTATACGCTCAAACTCATTCTAGAGTACTACAGACTCTAATTTAAATGAGTAATTCCCACCAGAGCCAAGGTTATCACCAACCTCGCTTTGATACCAACTGTAACAACCCGCAAATCAGTACCCCTTGAGTCAACACTATTCTACCTAAATCAATTCAAGTTGTAAAGAAATACAAACCATTTGGGTTAAATAAGAAGAGGTAGAAGAAGAAAATAGAAATCAACAACAGAATCTAACCATCGCAGCGGAATAAAATATAATAGATAATAAATGATCTTCACTCAAAATCAAATATCTCTATTTATATATTACATCATCAGAGTACATCAACCACAGTTCAACAACAACAACATACAAATGTATACACAGTAACTCAATACAGCGGAATATATATATAAACAAGTACGGAAGTACGTATCATCATCCAGCTCGTCTCCTGAGCTCCACAACATCATATCCTATATCCTATAATACTCGGTCTGACCCGAGCATTATAGTTAAATAACACCCGAGTCAGTCTGGAATACTAGCGTGAGAAAATCACACTCAATTAATTATTAAAGTTTCAAAAATCCTTTTGAAAACAAAAGCATCTCGTAAGACCACGCCACAAATAAACATATCGGGTTTTTACCTTGCGATAGCTAAAACAATTTTAATAGAAATCCTCTGATATTATAATAGGGTCTATATGCAAATACTTATAAAATAGTCAAAATTGTTACATCTATTAAATTCCATCTACTAGCCATAGAGTGGGTAATACAAACAAAACTCGTACAAGGCTCGTAGGGAGAATGGATTTCCAACTAGTGACTAGGCACTGGGGTACCACCTGTCATAATACGTGGCCTAGATCACAGTACCGAGGAGTAAGCCCGCTCCCCTGCAACACAAGATTGGGACTACCCCTTACTGGATAATCCCGAGTGAGATCACCCCGCGGTTGGGATCAGCAACCGCCCACTAAGCCGAAATAAAAGGGACATCTAGACAGGGATGACCTCACCCTGCTTGGGTGCTACCCACCTAGCCTTGCTGCATAACCCCTGATTCTCAGTCATTTCCGGTTGATGAGGCTTGAGGCTAAGCGTTACCTTTTTAGAACATATCCCTTAGAATGCCCATCGTCCACCAGACGATGTTCCGAAAGCATTCATCCATACAAGTCCGTCCTGGGTTCGAATGGAACCGAATGCACTATTCCTACTACATCCATTTTGGAAATATTCCATGAATCCCAACTGCCCAGACTTTGATTCAAACTTGAAACCGAAATCAAGCTCGAGCTCACCCAATCTAGAACGAACCTAGTTACCAAAAACCGCCCCGCTACGACGCCACCCATCGCCAGAACCCACGCCGATCCACCAGAACCTCCGCCTGAGTTTCCTATATCTGTTCCCTTGGGTGCGAACTATTTCGATCAACCATCGACAATGAGAATTCCCCCGTGAACAACATCGACTAAAACTAGACCTAAAACCCTATTTCGACGAACCCAAGTCGCTCCGATCATCTGAAAAATCCCCTTCCATTTTTCCATCGATCAGCGTCCTCCAAACTACCTTCGACATCAACCACAATGAACCCAGACCCGCTGATCGTCGGCGATTGATGAAAAACCAAAAAACGTTCAACTTGAAAATTCGCATCAATCCCAAGCTTAAAAATTATGAAACTATGATTAAAATTTATTCCAATACAAATTTGATGGTAAACTCCAAACTTAATTTCTAGACATTCAATTTTTGACATGAATTTAATTATCTCTGTAATTTCTTCTTTTTAGAAATTTTATTCAAAATTTTAATTGGAAACTATTCTTAAACCTAACATCTTGATAATCCAAATGTATTTTGTTTATAATTAATAACCTATAGGGAATTAAATGAAGAGTAATTGATTTTTGAATTTGTTTCAAAGCCTAGAATTTGAACAGAGATATACAGACATATACACAGTCATGCATACCTTAATCCACACATAAATATATATACATGCAGATATATGTACATTTATTCATCATTTTTCGCAACAACCACTTCACAAAACATCAAGATATATCACAGATTCAAATTTAAATAGGTAAGTTTGCTCACCTGATTCCAGAGATCAGAGAAAAACTTGAGCCTGGAAAATATTTTGAAAATCTAGAAACTTTGATTGATCTTGACTTGCTTGATTTTGAATCTATACTTAATGTTGAATTAGCTTGTTTTATTAATTGAACTGAAACTTAGTATTTGAGATGATCCACTACTTTGAGTTTGATCTTTGTTGAGTTGATTCTTTGCTTTGATTCACTTGAGTTGAATCCTTGCTTAATGTTGAATTGATTTATATTTTAGTATGTAACTTTTCTTGATTGCCTTCAGGTTTTAGAAGTTTGAAGAAATTCTATTGCTGGTTTTCTTTTCTTTTCAAGTTGAAGCAGAAAAACTGTTGTTTGTTTTTTATTTTTTATTTCAGTTTTGAAATGGAAGATGAAAAAAGAATTGAGGAGGGAGAGTGAAAAATGTATCAGCCTGGTTCAAATTCTTTGTTATTTATTTATATTGTAATCTTAAAAGAAAAACATCTTTGCCACTTGTAAATTTCATGTTGTAATTATCTTCCATTTGTAATTGCAAATCATATTAAACTTACACATTTTAAATCCTTTATCATTCTCTTACAAATGTTTAAATGTAAGTATTTTATGTTTAAACCCCTTATTTAAATTTTATTTAATTTCATATTTACATGGGTTTATGTTTTAATTAATTATGTTTATACACAAATTACATTTATATATGTATTATCTTAAAGAGAAAGAATGTTATCCCTTTATTAATATCTTATTCAAATTTTAAACTTAAATTATCATACTTAAATTTATATAAATAAATACTAGTGTTGAAAATGTTCAATTTTAACTTTAATTAATTTAAGAAAATTGTTATATTGAATTCAAGCATAACTTCCAAAATATAGATATACTTATATATATATATATATATATATATATATATACATTACAATTCCAAAACTATTTTTTATTAGTTTTAAATTATAGAGTTTTCAAATTCAAATAATTTCTAAAGATATTAATTTTTGAATTTCAAATCTAAAATTCAATTTAAAATCAAATAAATATAGAAAAATTCAAATTAATTCACCAATTAATCTCAAAAATTTAAATTAATTACTAAATTTAATTTGGCCTAAAAACTAGGATCGTTACATATGTCTTCAAAAGCCTACAAACGTCCATTTGTATATATTTTATATTTTCTTATCTATTTATTTCATGTAACTCAAAGAAATATTATAAACCATTTATTTATTCTTATTTACATTTTAAACTTAAGTTATTGATATTTTTAATTAATAATCACACAAATATATATATATATATATATATAGTGTTTAAAATGTAGAGTTTAATTTAATTTAATAATTAAACCACTCAATAAATAGTGATATTTGAAATTCAAGTAAGAAATTAACTTTTAAATATTGAAATCAATTAAATATCTCAATTTCAAATGTCCAAAATTTCGGGTTGTCCCGTTTCTCCCTCTTAGAAGAATTTCGTCTTCGAAATTACTAATTAAGAAGAATGATCCAATACCCATCTTTCATCTCATAAAACCAAACAGTTTCACCATTTCCCCAAAACAAATCTTTTAATTAAAGACACACTAACAACCTTACTAACTTTCCAAACTCGTCCACAGTTTCCAATAATATCACTTACTCAACCATACCAAATTTTAATTTAAATCCAAATTTTAAACTATCAAAATTTCTCAAAATTTTTCTGACTCCCTAAATTTCAAATTTTTTTTGCCGGCGTCTCCTTTATGCGGCTAGCTCAGAACAACTACAAAATGCCTCTACAGGCCCCAAATTTTCAAAAGAAAAGAAACCAAGTGGCTAGATTAGAAAACCCATCAAATTTCATATACCAATTTAAATACATACCATTTTGTCGGGCAATTCAAATTTATCTTCTAAAATCAAAACACCAATTTCCTCTTGCTTTTAAATACCCATACCCAATCCAGTAACAATACCCAATCACAGAATTCAAAATCATTCTATTCACTTCTTTTACAAAATCGCAATATTTGTTTCACTTAAGCTGTACGATGTACACGTATCATCCGTACGCAATGTTCAATCCGGTCACTTACTCGATCATATAATTTCACTTCGAAACTAGTATCGTTCACCCGACTTCCTGGTGTGGACTCAGATTTGGTTTCTTGATCAGAAACCATTATTCTCCTTGCATATCCATAAACTATGATAGAGAATTTTCAGAATCAATCAAAAATCCATATCCAGGGTTCGGCGTCGAAAATCGAGCGAAAAATCCTAACTCGGATCAATATACTATCTCAAAATTTTGTATTCGAATCTGGATCAAATCGCTATGCAAATAAAATAATATACGTACATCCTACGTATTTATTCCAATTGATTATTAGCTATATCAGTTTTCTTTTATACACCTTTATTTTTTATTTTCATCCTCTTATCCAAAGTTTCCTTTTTCACCACTTTTATTAAAGCTTAACTTAGAATATTTTTCCCAAAACCAAATTTACTTAAGAATTTCACCCTCCCTTTTCTTAAGTTCAATATAAATATTTTACGCACTTAAATATTTATTTTCACTTCACCACTTCGGTTTGTATCTACTTCTATGCAATGTACAGTTTCAGTTCCTTTTGAATTCAATCTATCTTCAAACTTTGAATAATGAATTTTATTCATCCTATCTCAAACCATATTTAAATAATCATTTATTTAATTAGTTCCACTTACTAATTTATTTTAAACCTCAAACATTTTTTAATTTCCAAACTTTTATTATTTTAGTCCATTTCGAACTAATTCTACAACTTCACTTTTCACAATTTAAATTAAGCATCATCCTAATCTTGACTAATTTTCCATTTCATTTTCACTTGCTTGTAAATTTAAATTAGCTTGTTCATTCACAAATTTATTTCCCACTTAATAAATTTTTATTTTAATGGCCATTCCATTTAATCAACTTAGATTCATTTCCTCAAATTCTCTTTCATTTAGCTTAATCCAGTTAAATCCTAATTCAATTCAAAATTCAAAAATTCTATAAGTTTTCCAACTTATTTACATTCCATTTACTAATCTTAATTGGTTTGCCTACCATTTTATTTCTTTCTCACACTCACTTTAATTTAACCCCTCTTAAGTTAAATTTTCTTCTAACGAATTTCAAATTTTATAGATTATCAAACCCATTTATATTTCATACACATTTCTAATTAAACTTCCAGAGTTCAAACAATTGCTTAAACATTCAAAACATTTTTGAAATCATATATACCAAAACCAAATTATTCCTTGCATTCCAAAATCAAATCCATTTTTTGCAAACAAACACCAATTCAAAACATTTTGGCAGCAATTCCTCCCTTGGAAACTCGAAAATGAACATCGATGATGTTGCAGTCATCATCGAAGTTATTTTCCAGCTGGCGAAAAGAGTTAAATGCTTTTATCTCTTTAAAACCCCTTCAAATATTTTTAAATTCCAAATCTCACCAGATTTCAAATCCAATTCAAAAATATTTCTGAAATAATATCACTATTTTCCTCCAAAACTTTGAAAAATCATTTTCAAACTCAAAGGAATTAAATTTCTTCCAAATTCAAATTTCAAATCCTTCCATCTATATTCAAATATTACTCTGGAGTTTTATTTCAAATTATAAACCACATTTATATTACAAATTATATTTAATTATATAAATTAATTCTTAACTTTGGTTATACCATTATTTTCTTATTTCAATTCCATATAACAATGATAATAATTAATATTATCATTATCTAACAACCAAGAAACCATATACACTTATAATAATTTATAGAAAAATTATTTTTTTCATATATAAAAATAATTTGGGAAAAATTATTTCATTCTCCCTATTTTAAAACAATACTATGTCGAATTGTTCTATTCAAGTGTTTAGAGATCCCTATCAATAACGCTAATTACTCATATTGACCAGAATCCATAAGCCACTCAACAAACCAATTAACACCGTATAAAACAATTTTATATTCACTAACAAATACGCGCTCATATCTATTAATACTCTAAAATGTTAGTCCCTGAGTTAATGGTTTTGATGACAACAACCTTAGCATAGATTATAAAATATAAATACTAACAGTATAAGTTTAGATATATATGTATATGCAGAATTTAACTATGCAAGTACCAAGAATGAATACTGTATAGTATAGAGATTCAAGATATCAAGACCGAAGACTCATGAGTATCAAGATTATCAAGAGTTCAAGAGTTCAAGTAATTTATTTTTAATTAGAAAATTTGTTAAATCTCCTAGAAAAGCACTGGCATCTTAAAATCTAATTTATTCGTGGAATGGAATCCACTTCGAGCCTGTTAAAGGGATGGAACCCTAAGTAGGATGTAACCTACAAAAAATCTAGTGGAACATGTTTTGTATCCGCTAACTTTTTATTCAAAATGATTTTTCAAAATTTTATCTTGTTTTCAAAATGATTTCAAAACCTTCCTTTTAAAAGCATCAAAAACATCTATCCTGATTTCAAATACTTTTATCCTCAAAATAATTTGTAATTTCAAAATCAAATTATTCTTGTTTTTAAACTATTTTTTAAATATAATATATTTACTTTTAAATATTTATACTTAGATTTTAAATATAAAATTATAGTAGAATTTTGTATATATTATTCTATATATTTACTTATGCATTTTAATAATAGTCAAGTATATTTATAAAGTTTAAAATAGTTTTAATATAAGATAAAGGTTATTTTCAAAGAAAATCAAAACACCAAAAATCCCTTTGGGATGTCGACATACTCATGTACCCCATGTCGACATGATGTCAGTTGAGTTCAAAATTTAAATTTCAAAAGAAGTGTCTATTCGTCATAACTATTCACGAATGGACATGGATGTTGTTTCTCTATAAATAGGGGTTGGTTTCAACGAATTTCAACATAGATTTTTTGGTTTTTCACTCCTCTTCTTCTTCCACATTTCTGTATACAAATTCTTATCATTACTCTACCGAAATCAACATTGAATCTAACTAGATAATCTCTGGTTTGATTCTTTATCACTATCTCAACAAGATCCTCGGTGCTTTTTAGAGTTATATGCTTTTTGTAATCAACTTAGCGAGAAAAGGTGTGATTGTAGACTGGGAAATCAATCAAGTGAGATAAGGTGTGATTGTAGCCTTGGGAAATCAATTGGGTGAACTTGTTGCCTGGGAAATCAAGTATCTCTACCCAGAGGATTGTGATTCTGGAGGGTGTACCTCGTTGCCTTGAAATCGAGGGTGTAATTGTAAAGATTGTTTTTGAAAGGAAATCCATACTTGTGTGCGGGACTAGATGTAGGGTAACTCTGAACCAGTATAAAATCCGGTGTGTTCTTTCCTTTACTATTTTTACTTTATTTCTGCATCTGTGTTTGTTTCTATGATCATATCTGTGTCTGAATATTGCATACATTTGTTTTTAAATTAACAAAAACTAAAAAGATTTAACAATTCTCTAAAAACACTATTCACCCCCCTCTAGTGTTTATCCTTAGCCTTAAGATCCTTAATCTTCATTTCTCACATCAAACTCATTCTAGAGTACTACGGACTCTATTTCCAATGAGTAATCCCCACCAGAGCCAAGGTTCTCGCTTAACCTTCAGCTTTGATGCCAACTGCGATGACCCGTCCTTCTCAACGCTTGAAAATCGACAAAAATACGCCATTGTATGATGTGCGGACGATCAAGTGCCGAAGAAATAGAAAACAACATCAGAATCTCACAATCACAGTGTAATAACATATAATAGATATCAACATGTTTTTTTATACAAAGAAACTGTAATGGTATTATATATTACATCATTAGAGTACAACATCAAACAAAAATACAACACTGGACAGTTATGATAACTTGTCCACACAGAAACTGCTTTTGCAGCAAACTGTACACATTAGATAATACATCAAATACGTTTGATACATCTCACCATCCAGCTCATCTCTTGAGCTCCAAAGCATCATTTCCTATATCTATAATAGTCGATCTGACCCGAGCATTGTAGTGAAATAACGCCCGAGTTAGTCTGCAAAACCAGCGTGAGAAAACACACTTAATTGGATTATTATGTTTTTCAAAAACCTTTTGAAACCAAAGGTATCTCGTAAGACCACGCCACAAATAACATGTCGGGTTTTTACCTTACGCTAACCAAAACATTTCTTATCAAATCCTCTGGTATTATAGTAGTGTCTACATACAAATACTTATTCAAATAGCCGAAATTGTTACATTCATTAAATTCCAGCATAATAGGTATACAAACAAGTCCGAAGGCACTTATTGGAGTTCGGGTTTCCATCAATGGTAGGACTACTGGGGTACCGCCCGTCACAGTACCTGGTCCAGATCAACGTACCGAGGATCCCCCTGATCCCCTGCAATACAAGACCGAAGCTACCCCTTACTGGATAGTCCGAATAAGATCACCTCGTGGTTGGGATCAGCAACTGCCCACATAGCCGAAATAAAAAAGGACATCTAGACAGGGATGACCTTACCCTAATTGGTTGCTAGCCACTTAGCCTTGTTGCACCTCCTGAGTTTTAGCCATTATAGGTTGATGAGGCTCGAGGCTATGCGTTACCTTTTTAGAACACATCTCACTTAGAATACTTATCGTCCTCCTGATGATGTTATGATAGCATTCATCCATACAAGTGCATTCCCGGTACGAACAGAACTGAAGGCACTACTCCTACTACATCCATTTTGGAATCACCCTCAGGATTAGTAGCGATTATCCCTTGCACTTCACTGCTCCATCTTCGACTCCAAGCTCTTATCTTTCTCACGAGAACGTTCAAACAGGATCGAAGTGGTTTTCGAGAAATTAATCCCGATCCCGGTCTCTTCGAAACGATTAGTGCATTAACAAATATTGATCGTCGGTTATTTAACTATCAAATAACATCCACAAACAACCATCAGGCCTTAATAATTTCCGAAATTATTTATTTCAAAATATCTTCGCAAGATAATTTTCTACATTTTAACCCTTTGAAAATGTTTCAAATCACTTTTTCCCTCGCGGAATAAATTTCCACTGAAAATCACCAAGTCTTAATACTTTAGATTTTCAAATAATTTAAATCACTTTAACCAAAAATATATATACTTTAAAACACTTAAAATAAAAACTACTTAAAACACATTATTTAAAATACTAGTTATGAAATTTTATAATAATTTATCATGTAAAACTTAAGCCAAAACAAATTTTAAAATAAAAGTTATTCTATAAGGTGTAAATATTAAATAATTAACTTTTAAATTGTAATACTAGTTAAACCTTGAAATAATTACTACTATAATTAGCTTAGTAAATATTTACTTAAAAATATTAAAATGATTAAATAAAAATTTCCCTAACCTTTTTTTAAACAACTTTAAACCTTAAACTTATGTATAAAAATCTCCTTTGAAAATATACTTGGCTTTACAGGAAAATACACTTCAATTTCAATATAACCCATATAATCCTTTGTAAATCCTGCTCGATATATTCCAATTTAATTTACGTCCCAATCCCGTAAATTCTTTCAACACTTTAAAAATAAAACCACTTTTTAAAACCCATATATTTACTTTAAAATCACTTTCGAGAAATATATACTTAAATTATTTACATTAAGGCTACTAAAATTACTTAAATAAAAATAATACTTAAGAAATTCTATAAGAGTTCCGAGTAAAACTTAAATCAAAATTTCCTTTTAAAATAAAGTTATTATATCAAATATTTATGTTACAATTCCCTTTTAAAAATCATAATACTAGTTTACCTTTAAAAAATAATTAACTACCATAATTAACTTAAATAACATTTACTTTTCACTTAAAAATAATAAATTTTATAAAAAATTCTTAAAAAAACTTTTTAAAACTTTTAGTTTATACTTTGAAATCTTTTCTTTGAAAATATACTTAGTTTTCCAAGAAAATATACTTTTCAACTTTTAAAATAAAATCACCTTTTTGTTTTTAAAATGAATTGCACCTTTTCTTATAAATTCCACCGAAATCTATACTTCCAAATTTATCCACCGATAAATATTCCACTTCATTCATAAACCCAATTTAAAATTTTCCTTTTCTCATTTTCCTTTAAATCACAGAATTCCAAAACACTAAATTGATTTCAAACCGATTTCCTGGTTTAAATTCCCTGCAACATTTATTACTCGATTTATCCAATTCCCAATAATTATTTACTTAAGAATTTTCTTTTCATTTCCCTTTGAAAATCCAAATTTATGTGTGTATATATATACATATATATATATTTCCATTTCTCAAAATACCAATATATATTCAACCAAGCCATAACATTCAATAATTTCCATCCCCAATATAATCAATATAATCTATCGCAGATTATCAAATAAATTACATCAACGAATATAAAATAAATTCAACATTTTGAGGAATCCAGTTGGATCCTCCCAACCTGTTTTCCTGCATCCACAGATATTATCACAATATAAAATACCAATCCCACTTCGAGGGGGATATCGCGGTATATATGGTCATCCGCTATTATGCAGGGCACATAGGTTCTCGTCCGCTATATAATGCGGGAAATCAATCACTCCAATATATATTATATACTATATATAACATATCATATCCAAGCTAATATTAAATTACCAATTCAAGCAAACAACCAATAATTTAAATTTAATTATTTAAATTTAAAAAGTAATCCAAATGAGTGAGATTAACTTACCTTTGATTTGTTTGCAACCCATTTCCATCTCGACTTGTTTTCTTCACGATTTTAGACCTTGTACAAACATATATGGTGTATTAATATTCGAGATAATCAAATATTTAATTTCATTTTTAATAAATTTAGTTAACTAATAATTTAATCTATACTAATTTCTTTTAATAAAAATATTTTTAGTGACTAAAATATTAAATAAGTTTATTAAACAAATCTATATCTGTCATATATTATTTAAAAATAAACAAGTAAATGAAAATAGGTGTATATACTTTCATATAGATATTTTTTTATTTTTATATTTTTCTTTGAAACCCATACACTTGTAAAAATTTATTTATGTGGACTCAAAAGTCTAATTTCATAGAAACTCTTCAACATTAAAATTCCCATATATATGTGTGTGTATATATATATATTTCATATATATATATATATATATATATATATATATTTCATATATATACACACACACACACTAAACATAGTTAGCATTTGATAAGTGGAATAATATACTTTACTATCCTATATATACACACACACAAACACAACTGATTCAATTTCAAAACCAAACTGTTTAAACTTAGCTGTAAATTTCTTTCTGCAATATGTATATATATATATATTGAAAAACTGCATTTATATACCTCACTGTATATTTATATTATTATTTTTTGTGTATATATAAACATTCATACTTTCAATTAAATATTAAAAAAATGAAATACGTCACCGCATCCACCCATCGTCGAATCGACGATCGCGAATCAACGGCATGCATCGCTTCGACCATCGTACACACGCACGGCCACCCCGATCCCTTCCTTCGAGCCTTGCCCCCGATTCGTCAGGCTACGCCACCACTCCTTCAGTCACCCACTGTCTCCCACTTCGAGCACAGAAATCAAATCGCGACCAACCTTTCCTGCGCTTCCTAGCCAGAAACTAGCAGCCTCTAACCTCTCCGCGACATCTCCCTACCTCGAGAACGAAGCCTCATAGTGTCGCCGCCTCTCGAGAGTCACAGCTAACCCCCCCCCCTCGAGTGTCACGAATTGATTAGGTTTCGATTTGTTCGGCCATTAAAAAATTTCGAACAGCTATAAGATTTATAACTGGCTTGAGTTCTTTTTTTGATGAAGAAATCTATTTTAAAGAACAAATTGGCTACATGTATACATATGTCTTCAAAAGCCTACAAACATCCATTTGTATATATTTTATATTTTCTTATTTATTTATTTCATGCAACTCAAAGAAATATTATAAACCTTTTATTTATTGTTATTTACATTTTAAACTTAAGTTATTAATATTTTTAATTAATAATCACACAAATATATATATATATATATATAGTGTTTAAAATGTAGAATTTAATTTAATTTAATAATTAAACCACTCAATAAATAGTGATATTTGAAATTCAAGTTAGAAATTAACTTTTAAATATTTAAAATAAATTTAATATCTCAATTTCAAATGTCCAAAATTCCAGGTCGTCACACCAACGCACAGGAATCCAACCACGCGATTGAAAACTACGATGCGCGTGCAACCTTAGACCGCCGGTCGTCGATCCAAACATACCAGCTGATGCACCACTGCCCACTCTACCACTGCCCCAGTCCTGTAGCCTCCCCCGCCTTTGTTCGCCCATGACAACCCACAAACCACTCCGACTTTGCGAGCAGAACTGGGAGATTTTGAGACTTTTTGCCTCGATCCAACCATTTGATATGCAGAGCTCAAATAGCTCTACATTTTCCCTTTTAGTGTCATTCAATTTTGATGAGCGGATTGAAAGAAACCAAGGATAGAAGAAGGTGGATTTTTGGCCATTAATCCTTCCAAGAGGAAGCGGCCGATGTTAGATGGATTAGGATTTTGACGAAATGAGATAAAGGATGGCTTATTATATAAATATCCAACACTATTCGCACATAAATTTTTCGAACTCCAAACGATGCAGGCCGCCTGAGCTCTATATGTGTACCCCTATTCCGAACATGATGGAACTAGTTTCGAGAGCCAATTCCATCATATTCGAAAGATAGCATTTCAAAATCAAATTATTTTAGTTAAATTTCTTTAGTTAATTTCTACGCGTTTCAAGCTCGTACGGCCAAATGATAAGTCTGATCGCTACGAAACATGAAATCCTATTATTATTCACTATTATGGATCCGTTGAATTTAGTTTCGTCGAAATTCGATATATTGCCCAAAATGGCTATTTTCACAGGTTAATTAAAACAAGCTAGTTTCCAAAATCAGTTTATCCAATTTAAACTCAATTTTAGAAGTCAACAATTTTCATTCTTGTTTAAATAAAACTTAAATCAACTTCTGGTATCATTTTCATTCATATTATATTCAGGATTCAATTATTTAAATAATTTTCAATATTAAATTTAAGCAATGAGCTTGTCCAATATTAAAATCTCAATGAATTTTAGCTATCGACATTCAATTTATTTTTATCTAAATAGTTCATTTTTTTATTCAATTCAAGCTATTGATTATAAACATGTTCAATATATTGAACTTCATTTCAATACTTGTTATTGCCTAAATCTTCAAAATTGGTTATTTCAAAATTTTATTCAAGTTTACATTAAAAAAATCATTAAAAAAATTTATTTCTAACCATTTTTATTCAATAATTATATTAAATTTAGTAATTCAAAATAGTTAAAAATACGGGTTGTTACATAACAATATCTCAACTTGCCTGTCTTCATTTTCAACCGAGAGATAGCACTTGTTTGGAATCGACGATTAGTGTTAACATATGATATTTAATTTTCGTATACTATCATTTTAATTATCCCCAAAAGTTGATTTATTAATTATCCGATTCAGCTTTCTTTAAGGTGTATCGTTACCTTAAAATTGTTTTGCTACTCTTTTGAGCTTTGTTATCCTTTGTCGGGAAATGACTAAACCTAAAGCGCGAAAGGATGTCCAACTACATGGGGTTGCTCCCATTAGGTATTTTAACGTCTCATCTAGATTATATACGGTTGTGCACTTAGATGTGAAATAATCGGATACTCGATAAGGTTTGGCGGGGTCCGGTTGGTACATTTTCAAGAAGTGTCATGGAGTATATGAGCTTCTCGGAAGTATATTACTAGAGGCATACTTCAAGGGTGGTGCACCTTCCTAGTCAGTTGATGGAAATTTCCTTTCCTTATTTGATTCGAACCTTTGAATCCGTTTTTCTTTAACTACAACGGGAAGAGCCAACCCCACTTCGTGGTGTTTAACTATTGGTTTTTGTCCATTCTATCAAGTTTGAACTGTTACCTTATTTTGTTCATTCTATAAAGTTTGGGATGTTATCTTGTTTTATCTATTTTTTCTAGTTTGGATTTGCTCGGATTATTTTCATTCTTTCAATTTTGGTTTTTAATACTGTTTATGCCTGTTCTTATTTGGATTTGGTTTTTGTTGTTTATATTTACCCTTTCCTGTATAGATGTTATTCTTATGAGGTAAAAAACCGTTCCGCGTTAGCAGCGTGGTCTTACAGAAATTTTTATATGTTCCCCATTATTTGAGTTATCTCATGCTGGTATTTTCAGAATAATCCACGTGTTATTTTATTATAATGCTCAGGTCAGACTGAGTATTTTTCCAGGTTGTCTTTCATGTTATGGAGATCTTGTAAAGGTGCTGATGGTTCACCTATTGTAGTGTTTTATTTTCCATTGTATTATATAGTATCCATATCGGCAATTGCAAGGTCGGGATTTTATAACTGTCCAGTTGATAAGGTTTGTTTTTAACTCTAATGTACTATGTATTTTGAAGTGGAATTTTTTACTATTCTCATTGTATTATATATGTGACAACCCACTCCTCACTTAATGCAGATATTATCCCCAGCTTAGTCACCTCCACCTCATGGGCCATGCCAAGGTGTGGGGTTTTGTTCCTCAAAATGCCTCGATGTTACTATAAGGTGAAGGATTTGGTATATAAGCACCCATATCATAGTGTTTTTCTATGACATGGGACTATTATTCCCATTTTGAGGGTTGTTACAATCCCCCTACTTTAGAGCCTAATGTCCTTGTTGGCTCATGAACATCTCCACCCAAGCATTGCAGATGTAACATGGCTCGCAATTCCTGCTGGGTATAGGCTTTGATATCAACTGTGATAGCCCGCACCTCACTTAACGTAGATATTGTCTCTAACTTAGTCACATCTGCCTCATGGGCCAATCCAAGATGTGTGGTTTTGTTCCTTAAATGGCCTCGATGTTATTATGAGGTGAAGGCTTTGATATATAAGCACCCATTTCATAGTTTTTTTCTACGATATGGGACTATTATTCCAATTTTGAGAGGTGTTGTTATCAATTCTGGTGTGAGATTCTATTCTTTGTTCTTTGTTTTTTTTCCCTTTTATTTATCCTAACAGTCTACCCTTTTTTCGATTGGATGCTTGACATTTGAACACAGTGGTGGTATTCGGTGCCAACTTTCGATGGTCAAATAGGCGGATCATTGCACAAATGGCAAACTAGATCTGGTACGTAGAAGGAGAGGCTCGGTCAGCAAAAGAAACTAAAATATATTCGAATCTTTAATATTTGGTTCTCCTCTGCCATTTGTGTATTAGTTAATTGCTTGAATACTCTTTAGTTGTTGCTCAAACTTGGGATGTTATATATAGTACTATCAATATACTGCTCGATGAGGTAAGATGCATGCATTTGTTGAGAAAACTCAAGGTATATACATTATACTTAGGTCATCGCGAAATGGTTGGTGCGAGTGAATAATCTCTATTGATTTGTTGAGCAAAGTCAAGGTCGAGATTGAGTTTAGGACAAAGGGCACAGTTAGGAGTTGTATAAGATATAACCGATAATAGATCATCCATCGCTTGTGGGTCTATGATTTATTCAACAAACTCAAGGTTAGAATCCCAAGGAAAGTAGGTCCTAACACTCACTAAAGAAATCAAAATATTTCTATATTTATTTTAAGGTTTTGAGAAATATAAAAATCTAAGGGATGTGTAACGACCCAGAATTTTAAAACAATTTAATTTATAATACTTTAATTTATTTTAAATATTTGAATGATGGTTTGGACTGAATTTTCAATATAACTTTGAATATAACGATTAAATTATAGAATTTAATCTATTGAAAGTTGAATAAAAATTTGAATCTTCAATTTTAAGCCGATTAAAAATATTTCGAAGGCTTGTAAAATTCATATTGATAATACTGAAGATTATAGAAGCTTCAGAATTGAAATAGAAAGTGAATTGTTCAGTTTTGAAATTTAATCGTTCAAATCGATATTTAAAATAGCCGTCCGAGGCACAGTCTCGGAATTGGACGAAACCAGTTCCATTGGGTCCGGAATATTGAATTATTACCGGATTTCAAATTTCGTAATTTTTGGAGTTGTTATGTAATCACACGACACATGAATGCGTTGAAGATTTTAAAACGAATTTAAATTTAAAATTTAAATAAGTCAACAAACATCACGTTCTTCCCCAAATTCAGCCTAAAATCACGCTAAAGACATCGTGCAAACCATGCTCGTTTAATTTTAAATAACCATCTCCCACTCTGAAATCAAATCAACAAATTCGATCAGAAAAAAAAAAAATGGCCACAGCTTCACAACAAAATTTATGGCCTCTCGTTTAAACGAAAATCACGAACCCTCTTCCTCGTTCCCAATTCAAAACTCAAAGCCGAAATCCCCTTTTCTTCAGATAAAAAAAAAAAAAAAAAAATGGCGCGCGCGATGGCGCGATGGAGGCGCGTAGGGGGAAAGGGCGCGTGCGACGCGGAGAGCAAGCGCGCGCTAGGTCGCGATTCATGGAGGCAAGAGCGGCTGCAGGGGATCGCGAGGTGGAGAAGTCGATTGGGTTTCGCGTGAGGCGTAGGGTGTGAGGCGGCGCAGGTGGGGGGCGATTGGGAGCTCGCGCGTACGCGTGGAGGAAGATGTCATGGGCGGCGATGGATTTTCTGAAGGGTCGCGAGCATGGACGAGGCGGCGGCGAACGAAGGAGAATCAAAGTCGATTGCAACGACTTCGATTTCGTGGTCGGCGATGCATGACGAAGTGGCGCTCGAGTAGATGGAGACTCGATCGAATTATGCTGTGAGGTATACATCCATTTATTTTATATGATTAAACAAAAATTCATAAGTTAGGAATTTTTAACAGTAAAATAAATTTCTGTTTCATAATAAATACTATTATGATTTTACAGTAAAGAATTTGATGCAAATTTTAAAATATATATTCAGGAACAGAAATGAATATTTATATATATAGGGATTTGAATTCATTTAAATTAATGTGTATATAAATGTATGTATAATAATTTGGGAAGGACATTGAAATTTATAAAGGAAAGAAAATTTAGTTTAAAGTCAAATTATTAGTTGAAATAAAATGTTAACTGTATAATAATTTTTAAAGTATTTAAAGTAAATAAAATAAAGACAGTAAATTGTAAGATAGAACAAGGAATTTTTTTTTTATATATAGGTATAAAATAATAAATGTTTACAGTAAGGAAATTTATTAAATTGATTTTTAGTTTGAATCAATAGGAAAAAATAATAATAATGCGAAACCAGTATTTACATTTTTACAGTAAGTTAAATATTAAAATTTTAACATCCTAATTTGAAATTAGGAAATTGGTTTAAAATAAAATCATTGGCTAATTTAATTTAACTAATAGGAATTTAATTTATTGAATGAAATGAATTATTTAAAAGAAATTGGTTAGACAATTAAATTTATTAAAGAAATTTTATTAAGAATTCAAATCATTTGATAAAATGATTTATTTAAGGAAATTGATTTTTAAGTTAAATAAAGAAATAAAAAGAAAGTTTAGTTTTAATTCAATATTTTGTTAAACGAATTTAATTAAAGAAAATCAGTTTAAATTTTTAATTTTTAGTTTAAAATAAAAATCATTAACTTAAGATTGAAATAATTAGTTGAATAGAATTATTTAAAAGGAAAATTTATTTATAACAAATTTAATAGTTAAAGCCAAAAATGTGTTAGTTGATTTAATTTATAAAATAGAAATTAACTTGTTCAATTATTTCTTTTACTAAAAAAAAAAAAAAAATTTATCAAGATAACTTATGGGTTAATAAGTTTAGTTTAATGGTTAGTGGCCAAATTTATTTTTAAAAGAGAAAAAAAAATTATTTAAAATATAATTTTGGTAAGAAAAAGGGAATTTGAATTATTAAGTGGAATGATTTATTAAAAGAAAAATTTATTAAAATAAATTTATTTAAGAAGAAACTGATTTAAATAAAACTTTTGATTTATTTAAACAATCAAGAACGAAAATTAGTTTAAGTAAATTTATTAAAGAAGAAGTTAGTTTAAAACGAAACTATCAGTTAATTTAAACTATTAAAGGAGAAAACTGATGAATTAAAATTTGTCAAATGAAAATTTAATTTATTCAATTGATTTCGAATATTAATAAATTGTGTAAATATTTATACAAGGTATAAATGAAGAAAAATTGAGTCAAGAGGGAAATTGGATTGCTAATAGAAGCAAAGGTGAGAACTTCTCACTCAAAAGGAATTTCTATTGTTTATTTAAATTTTAAATAGTTAAATTTAAAATTGATTGACTGTGTTGATTGAATGCTTGAATGATGATTGTTATATATATATATATATATAAATATTGGATGTGAATAGACCCTATACGCCGTTAGTAAGCGGAGGTTATTTAGTACACACATATACCGCGATATTCCACCTCGAAGTGGAATTGGTATTATATTTTATATATAGCAATATATATATATTGGCATATGTATATATTGCAGTTGATTGATTTCCCGCATTTCTTTTTAGCGGATGAGACCCTATGCGCCGTTAGTAAGCGGATATATATTTATAAAATCCCATATACCGCGATATTCCGTCTTGAAACGGAATGGTATTGTGCTAATGTCTGTGGATGCAGGAAAACAGGTTGGAGGGATCCAACTGGATTCCTCACAAATATTTATTGATTTTAAATATTGTGATGTTTGATTGTTTATCATATCGATATATGATATTGGAAAAATCGTGATTGACTATTTGCTATGTTACATCATCGGATCCAAATTTTGAAATTTAAAAACAACGATCTTAAAAAGGGATTTTTGGAAATATACGTTTATTAAATATTTTTGGAATTGATTTATTACAAATAAATAAACGTTATAATTTTTATGTTATAAAAATTATGATTTTTGAGGAATGTAGTTAAAAGTGATTTTTGAGAATATGAGATTAATGATTTGATAAAAAAAAAATTTATTTACTGGGATTTTTGAATCTATTATAAAAAGTTTAGAAATAGGATTTATGAAATTTGATTATTTTATAAATCAAAGTGATGAAATTATGAAAAACTTTGAAGATGTTTCAAAAGAATAATATAAATTGTTTATCTTAAAAGATTTATAAATCGATATTTATAAATTAAAAACATTAGAATTTGTAAAAACGAACTTTTCTAAGTGTTAAAATAAATAGAAAATGAATTTCATAAATAGAAATGGAATTATAGAATTATAACGGTAAAGTTATAAATAGAATTTTATAAGCAGTAGGTTTATAAAATTTATAAAGTTATTAAAGGAATGATTTTGGATAAATGAATGAATCTTATAAGTTATAAGATTATAAAATTTATGAAGTTTAAAGGAATGATTTTGTAAATAAATAAATTATAAGTATTTGACTTATAAGTATGAATTTTTAATATATTATTGTGATATGAAGTGAGATAGGTTAATAAAGGAATTTATAAAAGGAATGGATATAAAATAAATAGAAATAGGATTTATAAACGTTGTTCATAAATCCGCAAAGACTTATCTTGATAAGTAAATGGTTGAAATTGTTAATGGAGTTATATTCATGTTTTAGACAGTGAATAATTCCTTAAAATAAAATGAATAGAAATGATGAGATTAGTTAACAAGTATATTCACGTTTTTGAATAGTGAATAATATGTTAAAGAAATTATTTAGATTTGATGTTTTAAATAGAATTAAAACAATCTAATGATGTTTTAAAGGTGTTGAGATTCGAAACCATAGATTTTAACATTTATTGTTGAAATAGATGTTTCGAGAAATGAAAGGAAATGGTGGACTATAACACTGTTGTTATAGTAAATGATTTCCGAAAGGAAATGTTTTTGATTAGTATTGGGATTTATATATCTATTTTAAATTCGAATCCCTATACTAGTGATTTTGGGTTGTCGTAACGATGTTTTACGCAACATTCATTTTGGCCCAAGTAAATATGTTTAAGTGAATGATTTCCTTAAATAATGAAATATATACTTAATTCGATTTAAGTATATTGAATATTTTCTAAGTGTTGAAAATAAAAGAGATTTGTGAATTACTTATGAATAAATAAGTATGGAAATGTTTTCCAATATGAAGTGAATATTTAGAATTTATCTTTTTGAGGATAAATTGAAATGGATTATTGAAATCGAATATGCATGGATATTTTGAAATATAAATTCATTATGGAATTTATATGTGAAAAGTGAAATTTGTTGAAAATAAATATTGATTTATTTTTGAAGTGTGAAATTATATATCGTGTAAAGATATTTTGAAAGTAAATAATTTGGAAAATTATTTGGAATCTGGTGATGTATGCATATCAATTGATAGTTCAATAATCGACTATCAGTATTTCCCTTTGAATGGGTATTTGATGTAAATTGATTGAATTTGAATGCACACTTATTTTTGAATAAGCGCTCACTATTCGGGTTAACCGGGAAAGGACCATGGGGTCGTATAACCCATTCCGAATATGTGATACGTCGTTGTGAATTGCATTTGAAGATCGGTGTTGAAGACCGGTATTTGCAAGAGTGATAGGATGAACTATCGATTGACTCTGCACCGAGTGGCCCCGGTATTGAGTTCTCCATATGTGATGGTGAATCCGATCAGGATTGTGAATATCCGGATTGCAAGGACTTCTTTGTAAGTGCCTTCGGTTCAGTTCGAGCCCGGAACAGACTTGTATGGATTGTATGTCTGACATTACAATTTGAGATATAAAGCCGATTTCTTTCAAATATATTTCTGTTGGTGGCGGAGAATTTATTCTTTGCTTAACACCCTTCTCTGAGACGTACGAGCCCAGAGGTTATATAGTTGAAGTTATCAGCGATATATTCCCAGTTTGGTAATGTGACATGCTGAGTGATGCTGAAATGATCATTATGTTGATTAATTGTGATAGGATCATTTATTTGATCGTCTATCTTAGTGATCATTGTGTTGATCATTTGTTGACCCAAAGCACGGCTTTTTGTACAAAGTGTGTTTTTGTGGACGTGACTTCGTCGAGCCTCACATCCCGGAAATGGTCAAAACAGGAAAGATGCGGCAAGGTTATTAGGGGTTGCTGTAGCTCCCCTTAGGGTATGTGCATTTCCTTCTGGAAAGGGGTGGTATCATGGTATGGAGCCCAGATACTTACTCATGTTGAAAACACTCTATTTATTATGGTGTGATGTTGGATATCGAGCGCTCGGTTGAAAAGGTCCTAAAGGACCGGGGAATGGCGTGCTCGTGTCAGTAGTTACCCAGTTAAGGGGTAGCCCGGCCTTGTGTTGGCAGAGTTCCGGTTTGGTTCTCGGGGATGTCTTTCCAGAGGCATTCTCAGTGGCAATGGGAAGTTCCTTGGCCTGACCATTTGTTGGAAATCCAAAGAAACAATACGATCTTGTACGGTTTTAGTTGTAGAACCTGCCATTTAATATGGTAGCTATTAGTAGGCATAATATAATGGTACCTATGCTGGCTAAGATTTATATCTTTACTTTCGAAATAAATTTTCTACACTATGCACTAATAATAATATCAAAATTGATTTGATTTTTGCGTAGAAGCATCTTTGACTAACATAAGAAGAAATCTCCTCCAAGTCTGCGTTTGCATTGTGTGTGTGGTGGGAGGTCTTATGGTAGTTACATTTTCAAAAGCATTGCGAATTGATTTCAAAAATATTCCTCTATTTGATTTTAAAGAAAATAAACTGTTTTGAGTTCTCACACCAGTTACATGACTGACTTGGAGTTTATTGTTTTCCTTCCTAAACTCTGGGTGCCCACCAATTTCCACACGGGCAGTCAAGAGTTCAGGTTTATCAGGATATTCTGGATATTCTGGAGTTGCTGGAGGCAAGCTGGATGGCATGGCGTATTACTAGTTTATATAGTATTTCTTTTCCGCTGCACTGTTTATTGTTGTATGTTGTTGTACACTCTGATGATATGATATGATGTAATGAAATATAATGTGATGTAATAACTGATATAGCTCTTTATTTAAAGATTATTCATTTATTATTATATGTTGTTCCGCTGCGAATTGTGAGATTCTGTTGTTGTTCTATTGTTCCCTTTCTGTTCTGTTCTATTTCCCTTCTCTCTGTTTTTCTTCTCTCCTCTTCTACCTCTTTCTTCTTCTTAAAACCCATAACTATTCGGTTTTTCGGCAACGAAAATCCGAAACGTTACATTTGGTATCAGAGCTGTTGGTTAAGCGACAACCATGGTTCTGTAGGGTATTACTCGTTAGAGATAGAGTCAGCAGTACTCTAGAATGAGTTTGAGTGTAATAATAGATATGAGCGCGTATTTGTTAGTGAATATAAAATTGATTTATATTATAAAATAATTTGCCCAAAACTATTTTTGTATAGAAAAGAATTTTCTATGGATTATTATAGTATCTGGTTGCATGATTGTTAGAAGTGATAATATTGAATTATTATCATTAATAATGGAAAGAAATAGATGGATTGAATTCAAGTAAATTACCTTGATAATTTATTCATTTGTGAAATAATTTCAAATGGAATTGAATAAATAAAATACAATTGGATTTCTAAGTGAAAATGAGATGAATTGAAATATTGAAATGAATTAGTGAATGAAACTAATTTATAATAGTAATATGAATTACTAAATAAAAGTTAATCGATAGAATTCAATATTTAGAATTGAGAATTTAATTCAAATAGAATTTAAATTGAGAATTGAATTCGAATAAATTTGAAGTCGTGAATTGAATTGAAACGTGAAATTGAATGAAAATTAATATGTAACTTCAATAGTGAAGTAAAAATATATAAGAAGCATATATTGAAAATTTTGTAATAAATTGGCAAAATAGTTTGAATGTTGGATTTGGATGCTACTACTAGCAAATTATACAGGTTATACAGGTGTATAGAGGAATTGAGATTTTGATTTCAAAGAATAAAATTGAATTGCTCGACAAAAAGGTACATATTTCAATTTTAGTATGAGATTTGATGACTTTCTTCTCTAGCCACTTGGCTTTTCTCTTTTCTTTTTGATTCTGAGGGGCCGTGGTGCCATTTTGTAGTCGTACCGATCGAGCCGCGCAAAGGAAACGCTGGCGAAATTTTTCGAAAATTTAGGGTGTTAGAAAAATTTTGAGAAAATTTTGAAAGTTTGAGATTTGAATTTGAATTTAAATTTGAATGGTTAGTAAACAATATTGTTTGAAACCTATAATTGAAGTTGAAAAGCTAGTTGAAAAGATAGTGAAACTCTAGTAAAAAGATTTAGGCTAGAAAGTTGATAAAACTATTTGAATGGTGAAAAGTAATAGACGAGATAAAGGCATTCTTCTTAACTTATAATTTCGGGACGAAATTCTTTTAAGGGGGAAAGATTGTAACGACCCAGAATTTTAAAACAATTTAATTTATAATACTTTAATTTATTTTAAATATTTGAATGATGGTTTGGACTGAATTTTCAATATAACTTTGAATATAACGATTAAATTATAGAATTTAATCTATTGAAAGTTGAATAAAAATTTGAATCTTCAATTTTAAGCCGATTAAAAATATTTCGAAGGCTTGTAAAATTCATATTGATAATACTGAAGATTATAGAAGCTTCAGAATTGAAATAGAAAGTGAATTGTTCAGTTTTGAAATTTAATCGTTCAAATCGATATTTAAAATAGCCGTCCGAGGCACAGTCTCGGAATTGGACGAAACCAGTTCCATTGGGTCCGGAATATTGAATTATTACCGGATTTCAAATTTCGTAATTTTTGGAGTTGTTATGTAATCACACGACACATGAACGCGTTGAAGATTTTAAAACGAATTTAAATTTAAAATTTAAATAAGTCAACAAACATCACGTTCTTCCCCAAATTCAGCCTAAAATCACGCTAAAGACATCGTGCAAACCATGCTCGTTTAATTTTAAATAACCATCTCCCACTCTGAAATCAAATCAACAAATTCGATCAGAAAAAAAAAAAAATGGCCACAGCTTCACAACAAAATTTATGGCCTCTCGTTTAAACGAAAATCACGAACCCTCTTCCTCGTTCCCAATTCAAAACTCAAAGCCGAAATCCCCTTTTCTTCAGATAAAAAAAAAAAAAAAAAAAAAAATTGGCGCGCGCGATGGCGCGATGGAGGCGCGTAGGGGGAAAGGGCGCGTGCGACGCGGAGAGCAAGCGCGCGCTAGGTCGCGATTCATGGAGGCAAGAGCGGCTGCAGGGGATCGCGAGGTGGAGAAGTCGATTGGGTTTCGCGTGAGGCGTAGGGTGTGAGGCGGCGCAGGTGGGGGGCGATTGGGAGCTCGCGCGTACGCGTGGAGGAAGATGTCATGGGCGGCGATGGATTTTCTGAAGGGTCGCGAGCATGGACGAGGCGGCGGCGAACGAAGGAGAATCAAAGTCGATTGCAACGACTTCGATTTCGTGGTCGGCGATGCATGACGAAGTGGCGCTCGAGTAGATGGAGACTCGATCGAATTATGCTGTGAGGTATACATCCATTTATTTTATATGATTAAACAAAAATTCATAAGTTAGGAATTTTTAACAGTAAAATAAATTTCTGTTTCATAATAAATACTATTATGATTTTACAGTAAAGAATTTGATGCAAATTTTAAAATATATATTCAGGAACAGAAATGAATATTTATATATATAGGGATTTGAATTCATTTAAATTAATGTGTATATAAATGTATGTATAATAATTTGGGAAGGACATTGAAATTTATAAAGGAAAGAAAATTTAGTTTAAAGTCAAATTATTAGTTGAAATAAAATGTTAACTGTATAATAATTTTTAAAGTATTTAAAGTAAATAAAATAAAGACAGTAAATTGTAAGATAGAACAAGGAATTTTTTTTTTATATATAGGTATAAAATAATAAATGTTTACAGTAAGGAAATTTATTAAATTGATTTTTAGTTTGAATCAATAGGAAAAAATAATAATAATGCGAAACCAGTATTTACATTTTTACAGTAAGTTAAATATTAAAATTTTAACATCCTAATTTGAAATTAGGAAATTGGTTTAAAATAAAATCATTGGCTAATTTAATTTAACTAATAGGAATTTAATTTATTGAATGAAATGAATTATTTAAAAGAAATTGGTTAGACAATTAAATTTATTAAAGAAATTTTATTAAGAATTCAAATCATTTGATAAAATGATTTATTTAAGGAAATTGATTTTTAAGTTAAATAAAGAAATAAAAAGAAAGTTTAGTTTTAATTCAATATTTTGTTAAACGAATTTAATTAAAGAAAATCAGTTTAAATTTTTAATTTTTAGTTTAAAATAAAAATCATTAACTTAAGATTGAAATAATTAGTTGAATAGAATTATTTAAAAGGAAAATTTATTTATAACAAATTTAATAGTTAAAGCCAAAAATGTGTTAGTTGATTTAATTTATAAAATAGAAATTAACTTGTTCAATTATTTCTTTTACTAAAAAAAAAAAAAAATTTATCAAGATAACTTATGGGTTAATAAGTTTAGTTTAATGGTTAGTGGCCAAATTTATTTTTAAAAGAGAAAAAAAAATTTATTTAAAATATAATTTTGGTAAGAAAAAGGGAATTTGAATTATTAAGTGGAATGATTTATTAAAAGAAAAATTTATTAAAATAAATTTATTTAAGAAGAAACTGATTTAAATAAAACTTTTGATTTATTTAAACAATCAAGAACGAAAATTAGTTTAAGTAAATTTATTAAAGAAGAAGTTAGTTTAAAACGAAACTATCAGTTAATTTAAACTATTAAAGGAGAAAACTGATGAATTAAAATTTGTCAAATGAAAATTTAATTTATTCAATTGATTTCGAATATTAATAAATTGTGTAAATATTTATACAAGGTATAAATGAAGAAAAATTGAGTCAAGAGGGAAATTGGATTGCTAATAGAAGCAAAGGTGAGAACTTCTCACTCAAAAGGAATTTCTATTGTTTATTTAAATTTTAAATAGTTAAATTTAAAATTGATTGACTGTGTTGATTGAATGCTTGAATGATGATTGTTATATATATATATATATATATAAATATTGGATGTGAATAGACCCTATACGCCGTTAGTAAGCGGAGGTTATTTAGTACACACATATACCGCGATATTCCACCTCGAAGTGGAATTGGTATTATATTTTATATATAGCAATATATATATATTGGCATATGTATATATTGCAGTTGATTGATTTCCCGCATTTCTTTTTAGCGGATGAGACCCTATGCGCCGTTAGTAAGCGGATATATATTTATAAAATCCCATATACCGCGATATTCCGTCTTGAAACGGAATGGTATTGTGCTAATGTCTGTGGATGCAGGAAAACAGGTTGGAGGGATCCAACTGGATTCCTCACAAATATTTATTGATTTTAAATATTGTGATGTTTGATTGTTTATCATATCGATATATGATATTGGAAAAATCGTGATTGACTATTTGCTATGTTACATCATCGGATCCAAATTTTGAAATTTAAAAACAACGATCTTAAAAAGGGATTTTTGGAAATATACGTTTATTAAATATTTTTGGAATTGATTTATTACAAATAAATAAACGTTATAATTTTTATGTTATAAAAATTATGATTTTTGAGGAATGTAGTTAAAAGTGATTTTTGAGAATATGAGATTAATGATTTGATAAAAAAAAAATTTATTTACTGGGATTTTTGAATCTATTATAAAAAGTTTAGAAATAGGATTTATGAAATTTGATTATTTTATAAATCAAAGTGATGAAATTATGAAAAACTTTGAAGATGTTTCAAAAGAATAATATAAATTGTTTATCTTAAAAGATTTATAAATCGATATTTATAAATTAAAAACATTAGAATTTGTAAAAACGAACTTTTCTAAGTGTTAAAATAAATAGAAAATGAATTTCATAAATAGAAATGGAATTATAGAATTATAACGGTAAAGTTATAAATAGAATTTTATAAGCAGTAGGTTTATAAAATTTATAAAGTTATTAAAGGAATGATTTTGGATAAATGAATGAATCTTATAAGTTATAAGATTATAAAATTTATGAAGTTTAAAGGAATGATTTTGTAAATAAATAAATTATAAGTATTTGACTTATAAGTATGAATTTTTAATATATTATTGTGATATGAAGTGAGATAGGTTAATAAAGGAATTTATAAAAGGAATGGATATAAAATAAATAGAAATAGGATTTATAAACGTTGTTCATAAATCCGCAAAGACTTATCTTGATAAGTAAATGGTTGAAATTGTTAATGGAGTTATATTCATGTTTTAGACAGTGAATAATTCCTTAAAATAAAATGAATAGAAATGATGAGATTAGTTAACAAGTATATTCACGTTTTTGAATAGTGAATAATATGTTAAAGAAATTATTTAGATTTGATGTTTTAAATAGAATTAAAACAATCTAATGATGTTTTAAAGGTGTTGAGATTCGAAACCATAGATTTTAACATTTATTGTTGAAATAGATGTTTCGAGAAATGAAAGGAAATGGTGGACTATAACACTGTTGTTATAGTAAATGATTTCCGAAAGGAAATGTTTTTGATTAGTATTGGGATTTATATATCTATTTTAAATTCGAATCCCTATACTAGTGATTTTGGGTTGTCGTAACGATGTTTTACGCAACATTCGTTTTGGCCCAAGTAAATATGTTTAAGTGAATGATTTCCTTAAATAATGAAATATATACTTAATTCGATTTAAGTATATTGAATATTTTCTAAGTGTTGAAAATAAAAGAGATTTGTGAATTACTTATGAATAAATAAGTATGGAAATGTTTTCCAATATGAAGTGAATATTTAGAATTTATCTTTTTGAGGATAAATTGAAATGGATTATTGAAATCGAATATGCATGGATATTTTGAAATATAAATTCATTATGGAATTTATATGTGAAAAGTGAAATTTGTTGAAAATAAATATTGATTTATTTTTGAAGTGTGAAATTATATATCGTGTAAAGATATTTTGAAAGTAAATAATTTGGAAAATTATTTGGAATCTGGTGATGTATGCATATCAATTGATAGTTCAATAATCGACTATCAGTATTTCCCTTTGAATGGGTATTTGATGTAAATTGATTGAATTTGAATGCACACTTATTTTTGAATAAGCGCTCACTATTCGGGTTAACCGGGAAAGGACCATGGGGTCGTATAACCCATTCCGAATATGTGATACGTCGTTGTGAATTGCATTTGAAGATCGGTGTTGAAGACCGGTATTTGCAAGAGTGATAGGATGAACTATCGATTGACTCTGCACCGAGTGGCCCCGGTATTGAGTTCTCCATATGTGATGGTGAATCCGATCAGGATTGTGAATATCCGGATTGCAAGGACTTCTTTGTAAGTGCCTTCGGTTCTGTTCGAGCCCGGAACAGACTTGTATGGATTGTATGTCTGACATTACAATTTGAGATATAAAGCCGATTTCTTTCAAATATATTTCTGTTGGTGGCGGAGAATTTATTCTTTGCTTAACACCCTTCTCTGAGACGTACGAGCTCAGAGGTTATATAGTTGAAGTTATCAGCGATATATTCCCAGTTTGGTAATGTGACATGCTGAGTGATGCTGAAATGATCATTATGTTGATTAATTGTGATAGGATCATTTATTTGATCGTCTATCTTAGTGATCATTGTGTTGATCATTTGTTGACCCAAAGCACGGCTTTTTGTACAAAGTGTGTTTTTGTGGACGTGACTTCGTCGAGCCTCACATCCCGGAAATGGTCAAAACAGGAAAGATGCGGCAAGGTTATTAGGGGTTGCTGTAGCTCCCCTTAGGGTATGTGCATTTCCTTCTGGAAAGGGGTGGTATCATGGTATGGAGCCCAGATACTTACTCATGTTGAAAACACTCTATTTATTATGGTGTGATGTTGGATATCGAGCGCTCGGTTGAAAAGGTCCTAAAGGACCGGGGAATGGCGTGCTCGTGTCAGTAGTTACCCAGTTAAGGGGTAACCCGGCCTTGTGTTGGCAGAGTTCCGGTTTGGTTCTCGGGGATGTCTTTCCAGAGGCATTCTCAGTGGCAATGGGAAGTTCCTTGGCCTGACCATTTGTTGGAAATCCAAAGAAACAATACGATCTTGTACGGTTTTAGTTGTAGAACCTGCCATTTAATATGGTAGCTATTAGTAGGCATAATATAATGGTACCTATGCTGGCTAAGATTTATATCTTTACTTTCGAAATAAATTTTCTACACTATGCACTAATAATAATATCAAAATTGATTTGATTTTTGCGTAGAAGCATCTTTGACTAACATAAGAAGAAATCTCCTCCAAGTCTGCGTTTGCATTGTGTGTGTGGTGGGAGGTCTTATGGTAGTTACATTTTCAAAAGCATTGCGAATTGATTTCAAAAATATTCCTCTATTTGATTTTAAAGAAAATAAACTGTTTTGAGTTCTCACACCAGTCACATGACTGACTTGGAGTTTATTGTTTTCCTTCCTAAACTCTGGGTGCCCACCAATTTCCACACGGGCAGTCAAGAGTTCAGGTTTATCAGGATATTCTGGATATTCTGGAGTTGCTGGAGGCAAGCTGGATGGCATGGCGTATTACTAGTTTATATAGTATTTCTTTTCCGCTGCACTGTTTATTGTTGTATGTTGTTGTACACTCTGATGATATGATATGATGTAATGAAATATAATGTGATGTAATAACTGATATAGTTCTTTATTTAAAGATTA
Source organism: Allium cepa (assembly GCA_030765085.1). NCBI lineage: Eukaryota > Viridiplantae > Streptophyta > Magnoliopsida > Asparagales > Amaryllidaceae > Allium > Allium cepa. The sequence goes on along the minus strand of CM060928.1, from coordinate 345,576,337 downwards.
TTCATTTATTATTATATGTTGTTCCGCTGCGAATTGTGAGATTCTGTTGTTGTTCTATTGTTCCCTTTCTGTTCTGTTCTATTTCCCTTCTCTCTGTTTTTCTTCTCTCCTCTTCTACCTCTTTCTTCTTCTTAAAACCCATAACTATTCGGTTTTTCGGCAACGAAAATCCGAAACGTTACAGGATGCCTTATTAGAAATATGAAATGTTACATTTAACCTTTCTAATACTGTAATAAAATATGCTACATAAAACTAAAATCATCTACTTCAATAAATTTGTTCACATGATCTAATTGATAAAATTATTTTCAGTTAAAATATACTGATGAATTAAATTAAGATTGACAAATAAATATAAAATATATTTAACAATAAGTTATTTATTATGTTGTCCTTTTAGGGCCAATGCAAGAGTCAAAAATTATACAGCTACTTAATGCATTCATAACTTGGTCATTTAACCATTTAATTTTCCAAAACCCTGTATATTCATTTACGAGTTTTGAACTCTAAAGCGATTCAAGTATATGGATATTTGATCCATATTAGATCAAATACAAATGTTATATGGTGAATGGTTGTGTTCGTAGAGATGAATAGGTAAACAATAATGAAAAATCATGTGTTCAATATGATTAAACAGAGAATTTTGTTGTGTAGAAAGTAATAAAAGACCAAACACTAAAGAACGACCTAGGAATTCGATCATTGAAATGTCAGTTTTGATCAATTTACTTAAGTGCAACCTATTCGACATTCTTAAATATTAAGAATATCTAAATGCGCTTTTGTAAAGAATTTGTTGCAGTCTTGTAGTAAAGTTAACTTTTAAATGGGTTGACCATTTGAAATGAAAGCAAATGTTCATGAATAAATGTAAAATGGGAACAATTGGGATGTAGAGAATGAATCGTCGCCTCTACTTCATAAAGTGCCTTGAGTGTGAGAAATATATAAAATTTAGTAAGATACTTAGTGAGAAATAAGAAATGTGTTTGCCATTCAAACCGTGTTTTATTATAGAAAATTATTTTCTATAAAGATATTTCCATGACTTCAAGATATTTGATTTAAAACTCTCGACTATAAACTAGTTACAATGGATGGAAAAAATATCCCATAATAAGTGGTTGATGGGGCTTCATGTTACATGTTCTATTATAGTAATGGTGGAAATAGTGGGAGCTTACTATATAATAATTATGAACGCATCAAGATACGAAAAATTATTTTTGTATATATACCAAAACATTATTTACGAAATAATAACTTTTTTCCAATATTGACTGAAAATAAATTTAGTTTTATTTTGTTATAAATATTCGTTATAATCTATAATGTCATAAAGAGTATGGACTTTGACATATGGCTTGACGCTTAAATTAGAATTAGTTTCCAAGCACATTACTAAAATTTGATTTTTGACAGTCAGCTGTAGGCGAACCTTCAAATGGAAGACCGATGTAGTTGGAAAAATTTATGAAACATTGATGAGAATAATCTCATTAATTTAAATTGTTGAAATTAACGCAACCGATTCATCAATCAACATGCTTGAGTTAATTTATATTTTAATCACACCTAATATTACTTTGAAATTGGTACAACTTTTTTGAAACAGAAATATTGAATATTGACTTAGAATAGACTGTTTACACATGACAACTAAAATGTCACAATAGGAGCGATAGCTGAGTTCATAAGTGATCCAAGAACTGATATGATACTATCATTCGGCAAGCACCAGAATTGATAAATATTTTGCTGAATAAATGAAATATTTTGATTTTCAGTTAAAATGTAGAGTAAACATGTGCCTTTAAGAAAGAATATTATGATGTACTAAAATATTTCTAAAACTATAAGTAAGGCAGTTAAGATTGTCCTAAAGGATACATATTGACACTATATTAACAAGTTTAATATAGAATATATGACATGGATTCATGATGCTCGGCAATAGAAATTCTCATATATGCCATACTATCTACTATATTGTAATTCACCTATCTAATCGGTACATTAAGTGAGTTTTTGAATCCAAATTAAAATCACTAAATAGTAATAATGAATGTTCTTTACTATTTACGAAATTCTAGAGAATTATTTATAAAAACAACAAACTCCCTATGAAGGAGTATTCAAACTCGAACTTTATAAGTAATATAGAATATAGTGTATCAATCCTAAATATATATTTATCCTTTGGTGAGGAGTTTTGAGTTGGAATTTTTCCAAACGAAAAGCTATGGCCGATTCAAGCAAATGTTAAGTACATCGCATTAAATAGCTATAACAACACGTAATTTAATCACTTTGAACTTGAATATTTAATCTACTTTTAAATATTTAAATATTGGATTTTATATCACAAATGAACATCTATTGTGAAATAAATAATAGTTGAAAACTTGTTTTGTAAATTTGTTTACATAAATAGAAGTTCAAAGAAAAATCGAAAATGTGATCAAAAATCGTTCTTTGGATTTTTGACATTTCATTGATCAAAGGTTGCTGGAATGAGTTGTCACACTAGTGTGCATATGTACACATACTTATACAATTAAGAAAAGCATTTTTTAATTGAATGGATTAATACAAATAATATTCTAGAAGTTATTTTAAAGTTAAGTAAAGAGTGGACTTTTATAACTTAGATATTTGTGTTTTTGTAAGAGAAGTACACAAAACCATGTGAAGTAAGGGCATGGCATGAATAAGGGGTGGTATGTTGTCTAAATTCTAATGGAGGCTAGTATCTTGGTATAGGAAAGGTTATGTTGGCAATTTACCACTTTCCATTTCTATAAAAAAACAACTCCTTTCCACTTTTCTTCTTTACTTCATTTTCTTTTCCACTTCTCCATTTTTTTCGCCCTTCATTCTTTTTTTTACCAAGCTTGTGTTGTTTGGGTTGGTCCTAGCTTGCTTGAAAGTGAGTTAAACTGACTTTAAATTAGTTTAAAAATTGATAAAATGTATGAAACATAAAATATTGATTATATTGCTTATACTTGTGCATGTTTGCATATTTGAATTTAATTCTCGCTTGAAAGTAGATGTCATAAGTAATCATTATTTTGTAGGAGACAAAAAAGTCTAAGTGTCTTCATAGCGAAGAGGTCACTACGGAACACTTTTAAATGCATACATATATGAGACTTACATGGGACTCTAACAGAGAGACTCAATGGAGTTTCTCTCCAATGTTGATTCACTTCCATATGTATGTTGTTTATAAAATGCATGGATGTATATATATGACATAGACTATGTTTTATGGAAGTGTCATTATATCAACTATCACTATACTGGCATTTTAAAATATCATTTTTTTAAATCCATTGCTTGTTGATCTCATGCTTAAGTTTTTACAAAACAAATATTCAGTCGAGTTTTTGCACTTTTAGTGCAAAAGTGTGGTGGCTTGGGAAAAATTAGAACCCCTAAATCTAGAAGTCTTCAAAAGATTAGAAATGGATTTCCTTTATCGATTTCGAAAAAGTCAAGTTTTAAAGAATTTTCAAATGTGTTTATTTGATTTCAAACACTTTAATTTTTTGTAAATGCGTACTAGATCCATAGTATGTTGTCCTAAATAAAAATAGAGTATTCATACTTTGGAAAAATAGAGTATCCATGGTATTAATACATTTGAAAGGGATCGATTTAGAGAAATTTTCAATACTATTTAGCGACACTTTTTGCGGCGTTTTTCTATATTTTTACAAAAATGGTTCTGCTTATTTTTCTCCTTATTGGATTTATTATGGATATTTTAAATTTATTTCCAAGAATTTAAATGTTTTTTACAAATGTTGTTATGTGAAATCCAAGAGCAAATTCGGTTTTAAAAGTTTGGAAGTTTGATTCGGTTATGGAAAGTATTTAGTTTTATCCTTAGTACAAAATATCAAAAAGGTAAATTCGTTACTATCCATGAGATCTAGAAACGAACTGTCTAGGCAAGGCCAAGGCAACTAGTGCCCTAACTTATCTAGCTTCGGTTTAAGCTAAGGATAGTAAGAGTTGGAAATCAAAGTTTGATTATAATGATAAGACATTTAATTTTCGTAAGCGATATCACTTATGTGGAAAGGATTTAGGCATATACTTAGCAGTAAACGTCGTGGTATAGAAACTCGTCTCTATCTCAAAAGTTAAGAATGCATGTGGAGGTGAGGCTTAGAGGTAACACTACCTTAACTTGTTTGGCTTCTTTCTTAAACTAGGTATAGTACAAGTTTGAAATCAATGAGTGGTGATAAGGTTATGAGATTCAATTTTCATATGCGATCATTTTGTTATTCCTGACAGTTGATTACTTGACTATCGATTTTGCTATCTTCTTTGTGTTTCGTCAATCTAAGACGATTTGTTACTCATTTAGAGTTTGACATCCTCTATCAGAAATGATTAAAAGCAAAAAGTGAGTTGGATGTCAAGATATGTTGGGTTGCTCCTATTAAGGTATCTTCACATCTATCTAGATTGGATTTGGTTGTATGCGTGTAGAGATGTGAAATACTTGGAACTCAGTAAGGTTGGAGGGGTCCGGCTTAGACATTTTCGAGAGAGTCATGGAGTATATGACCCTCTTAATTATATTTTTAGAGACATACTTTCTCTAAGGAGGGCACCCTCCTAGTAATTGTTTGAAATATTATTTCTCCTTGTTTTTGATTCAAACCTTTGAATTGATTATTTCTTAATCGCACCGGAAATTGGCTTGTGCTCTTCGCGATGTTTAGCTATTTGTATCCATTGTTTTACGCTTGACTATTGTTCTTATTAGGGGTAACCCTTTCCATGTTTTGCGGCATGTTTCCATATGTTGTTTTATGGGTTCAACTTTTATTTGAAGTTTACTCATACCAAACTTATTACCTGATCTGAGTTTTTTGTTTTCTCTAAACTATCGAGTACTCGTTTATATTCGAGTAGTCTGGGAGTGATTGGTTTCCTTGTGCTCTTTTAAAGATGGTGGACAAGCAGAAGGTTCCTTATCTATCTAGCTATCTATTTCCGCTATTATAAGATGTTTGTTTTATGTACGTACATTTAGTATCAGCAAGTGTAAAGGCAGGATGTTATAACTGCCTAGGCTGATGGTAGTACTCTTATTGAAGCTTTGATAACTCCGTGTAAAGGAGTAACCTTATGCACCATCTTATTGTTATATTATACTTAACCATTTTATATGAGATTTCTATTTTTTTTTTCTTTTATTTTAACCCATGACAACTCATCTTTCGGATGCTTGGGTAACGTTACACGAATAGCATGGATGTATTAGGTGTCGTTCCCAAGGGTTAGAAAAATGGGTCGTCACATTTGGTATCAGAGCTTTGATTGTGCGAACGCCTTATCCTGATTGGGGTATAACGCATTAGGGATAGGGTAAGAGATGCCCTAGAATGAGTTAACCTTGAGAGAGCATATTTATAATTTTATAATGATAATATCTATCCTTTAAAGTCTCATTTTATATCCTTTGGTGTTGTTTCCTTAAACCATTTTAATCCTATCTTTGTATTCTAAAGATACCTATTATTGTTCACATAATAGGAAATGAATACAAGAAAAGGATCAAGGAGAGGATCTGGAACTAGCATGACCACCAATGGTAGGGTACTTAGAAATGCTACCATGCCAATTGTAGATTCAGTAGAGGAGTGGTAGTGTAAGTTCATCCCCTTATGAACTTTGTAGCCTTATGTAAGAATTTTACTACTTTAGGTGGGAAACCATTCTATGGGACTGAAGATTTTATTAGAGTATAGATGTGGCTCCAATTTGGTGAAAGAATATTTAGATATCTTCAGTTGGAGAATGCAGAGAATCTGTTGTCGGCACCATGACAATTCCAAAGTCGACGATGGATTGGTAGGATTCAGTAATAGCTAATACTCCAAAGGAGAAGTTTTCTTAGGCGCACTTTAAGGAAGTTTTTGAAGGACGTTTACTCCAAAATCCGAAAAAACTCAGTTGTTTAGGAGTTTCATTGATTTAAAGTAGGGTGATGTGACGGTGTTGCAATATGAGCATAAGTTCAATGCTTTGTCCCATTTCAGACTTGGAATGATGGACACGCTGCTCAAGAAAAATGAATTTTTGTAAATAGGATGCAGCCAGAGTTCCATCATGAAATGATCAATCATCTCATGAATACGTTCACCAACGTTATTAGTATGGCGTTGAGATTTGAAGCTCTTGATATTAAGGAAGGAGTCTAGAAGGGTGTATTGCCAGCAGTAAGTGCCAAGCCTTTATCAGTTATACCAGTTAGAGGCAAGCCAAACTTCAAGTGTAAGTTTAAAGGAAAGAAGCAGTGGGCAGGGATCGGAGGTGGGTTCTAGCACAGAAGAAGTAGCTCAACTTGGCCCACATTCTTTGTTACGAGCCGAACAAAGTAGGCCACTTTGCAAATCAGTGCACAAACACTAGTGAACCAACCTACTTCAATTATTGCCAAGAAGGGCACATGAAGAATGAGTTCCCTTTTCCAAAAAAGGGGTCTTAAGGATATATTTTTACCATTGAAGAGATATCATCCACTTCTACAAACCAAAAGGGGAAGTAATTGTTGCAAGGTATATTATCCATCCATGATATTCTTATAAGGGTGTTATTTGATATAGGGGATTCCCATAGTTTTATTTCTTAAAATCTGATGAACAAACTAAACCTTAAATATGTTACTATAGGTAATCTTTTTGTGTGTGAAACCTAGTTAGGGGTCGGACAAATCTAGACACCGTGTGTCTAAATGTGCCTATTTCTTATCGAAATCATCTCTTTTCTTTAACTTATTTATTCTTGGTTTTATGGTTTTGGAATGTTGCTAGAAATGGATTGGTTATCCGAGTTTAAAGTTGTCTTGGATTGTGTTAGAAAAATGGTCATAATAAAGGATGCGGTAGGAAAAATCATTGATATATCTTGTGAAGAGCCTAATAAGTTAATGAGCAATTTTCTCTATTCACTCGTAATGGCTAAAGCAAAGCTAGGAGATGTACCGATTGTTCGGGATTTCATTCATATTTTTAATGAGGTGCAAGGTTTACTTCCTCACCATTAAGTAGAGTTTCGTATTGGTTTGGTGTTGAAAACTCGACCTATTGTATAACCCCTACGAAGGATGGCTCCAAAAGAGAAGTGGGAGTTAGAAAGGCAGACTTATGACTTGTTGTAGGAATGGTTGATCCAAACGTAGTACCATGAGTTAGGGATCGCAGGTTGTCTTTGTTACAAAGGCGGACGGTTCTCTAAGTTTATGCGTAGTCTACCAGGAGTTGAACAAAAGGACTATCTGGAATAAATATCCTTTAAAAAGGATCGACGAAATGTTTGATCAACTCCTTGACGCTCAGATATTTTCTTAATTGGATATTGCCATTGGTTTCCACCGATTAAGGGTAGCAGAGGAGAGTGTGTCCTTAACAGCTTTTCAAACTTTGGAATTTTTACGAGTGGTTAGTTATGCCGTTTGGGCTAACTAATACACCCGCTTATTTTGTAGACTCAATGAACCAAGTTTTTGAGATACCATTGATAAATTTGTTCTAGTCTTTATTAATGACATTCTTATTTTAAAGGTAGAGGAGGAGCACAAATACCATCTCCATGTCATACTCGATAGCTTACGAAGCCAAATGCTAAAAGTTAAGTTTTCTAAGTACCAATTCTAGAAATCCGAAGTCAGGTTTCTGGGGCATATTGTTTTAAAGGAAGGCATATCGGTGGACCTAGCTAAAGTAGCTGTGGTTCAAGACCGAAAGAAGCCCAAAATTGCAATGGGAGTTAGAAGAGTCTTGGGATTGGCAGGTTTTTATCATAGGTTTATCAAGGACTTCTCAAAGATTGCTTCTCATCTAACGAAGTTAACAAAGAAAGACGTTAAGTTCATTTGGACTTCTAATTATGATCAAGCATTCGATGAACTGAAGGAGAAGTTGACTAGCGCTATTTTAACCATTCTTGGTTGGACGAAGATTTAACTATGTATATGGATGCTTGTGGAACCAGATTGGGAGCAGTTCTGATGTAGCATGGAAAAGTTATTACCTATGCAAGTCAGTGGTAAAAGCCAAATGAGAAAAATTATGCTACACATGATTTGGAGCTTTTAGCTATTGTTTTCGCACTAATGATGCGGAGGCATTATCTTTTAGGTGAAAAGATCAAGTTATACATGGATGCCAAATCCTTCAAATACTTCTTTACCCGGAAAGATTTGAATTTGAAGAAGTCAAGATGGCTAGAGTTTCTCACTTCTTATGATCGCAAGATTCTTTATACCCTTGGGAAAGCATATGTCGTTGCTGATGCACTGAGTAGGAATGTAGCAATGGTTACAAATGTAGAAGTTAAGCCAGTTATGATGGAATGGATTGCATCTTGTCAGGGAACGGATCCTATTTTGGCTCAACTTAAGAAGGATATTGAAAAAGGTGTTGTTTCTAGTTTTGAGTTTGATCCCTAGTGCGTATTGAAAATGAACAAGCATGATTATGTTCTAGACTTGATGAACTTAAGAAGTGTTATCTGATTGCCACCGTTTAAAGTTATATTTCCAACCAAGAGTGATTGAGATGTTCAAGGATATGAAGAGGATATTCTGATGAAAGGGGATGAAGCAAGATATGTCTATCTTTGTAAGTCGTTGTGCAAACTGCCAGTAGATTAAGAGTGACCAGCAGAAGATGGTTAGACTGCTCCATCCATTGGAGATCTAAAAGTTAAAGTGGGAGCAGATCTCTATGGACTTTATAGATAGGCTTCCTAGGTCAAAACAAGGTAATGAAGGCATTTGGGTTATAGTCGATTGATTGACCAAGAGTGGCTATTTCATTCCTATTAAGCCGACTTGGATTGCTACGAGTCTGATGAGTTTGTATGTGAAGGAGATTATGGGACTCCATGGGATTCCTTATAGTATTATAAGTGATCAAGACCCGATATTCACTAGCAGGTTCTGGGAGGGACTACAAACTGCTTTAGGGACTAAGCTAAGTCTGCTTATAGCTTACCATCTCCAGACAAAAAGGCAGACGAAAGAGTGAAATAGATCTTGGAGAATATATTGCGAGCATGCATTCCAGACTTGGGGGTTCTTAGGAGGATCATTTACCCTTAGTTGAATTCACTTACACAACAACTATTAAATTAGCGTTGGTATGGCCCCTTTTGAAGCTTTTTATGGCTATTTATGTTGTTCTCCTTCATGTTAGGTTGAGTTTGGAGATAAACTTGTTCTTGGACCCAATATGATCTTAGAAACCAATGAGAATATAGCGGATATTAGAAGTAAGTGCAAGATTGGAAAAAGTCTTATGTAGATCAAAGGTGTAGGGATCTAGAGTTCTCGGTAGGAGACTTGGTGTTTGTAAAAGCCTCTCCGTTGTGGAGTGTTGTAGGGTTTGGGAAGACGGGGAAGTTAGCCCCTTGATATATTGGCCTTTTCCCTATACCGAATCAATTGGTAGACTTACGCATAAAATGGAGTTACTAGAAAGAATATCAAATGTGCACAACATATTTCACGTATCTCATTTGCGTAAGTATGTACAACACCCTTCGAAGATAGTAGAACCGACGTGAAAAGTTATTTTAGAGGATTCAACCTATCCTAATCATTCTTTGGCGATCTATTCATATCGTTGCTCGAGATATAAAGCAATTGAGGATGAAGGTTGTGGACCTTGTTAAGGTTCAATGGAGTGGAGATGATAGAGATTGTACTTGGGAAACCAAGGACTATATTATAGGTTCTTATCCTGAGTTGATGTAGTAATTGTTTTTAATTTGTTGTTTCTTTTTAGTGTACTCACCGATTGTGGTCAAGTCGCTTTCCCTGTATTTATGTGAGGTATATATGATATCATTTGGGTTTTTTTAAATCTTTTGTTTTTGTGACTAATTTTGAGGCTGAAATTTCCTTTAAGGAGTGGAGGATGTAACGACCCGTAATTGAATCACTTTGAACTTGAATATTTAATATATGTTCAAAAATTTAAACAATGGATATTATAACACAAATAAACATGTTTTGTGTAATAAATAACGGTGCAAAACTTGTTTTTAAAATATTTTTACATAAATAAGTATTTTGGGGAAAGATCGAAAATGGGACCGAAAATCGTTTTTTGGATTTTCGACGTTTCATCGATCAAAAATTGTTGGAACGTGTTGTGCACACTAGTGTGCATATGTACACGTACTTATACTATTAAGAAAGACATTTTTTTAATTAATCAAATGGACTAATGTAAATTATATTCTAGAAATTACTTTAAAGTTAAGTAAAGAGTGGACTTTTATAACCTAGATATTTGTGTTTTTGTAAGAGAAGTACATAAAAGCATGTGAAGTAAGGACATGGCATTATGAAAGAGTGGTGTGCTGTCTAAATTCTAATGGAGGGTAGTATATTGGTTTAGGGAAGATTATGTTGGTAATTTACCACTTTTTATTTCTATAAAATAACACCTCCTTTCCACTTCTCTTCTTTATTTCATTTTCTTTTCCTCTTCTAATTTTCTTTTCACACCGTGTTCCATTTTCTCTAAGCTTCATAAAAGAAAATCGCCTTAAAGTTGCTTTTTTCTTCTCTAAAACTATTATACAAGCCTTTAAAAATATAAGCAATCTTCACTACATCTCAAGCCACCAAAGTCGAGCCAACCCCCCTCTCCCTCGGGCAAGTGCGTGAGAAATTAGAGGTCCCTATGGTCATCCGGGTTAAGTTTTTCATGTGGAAGTTAGGCCCTTGTTTGTTTACGAGGTCGAGAATGGCTTATGTTGTTTTGGTTTGGTCTTAGCTTACTTCAAAGTGAGTTAAACTGACTTTAAAGTAGTTTAAAAATTAACAAAATGTGTAAAACATAAAATACCGATTATATTATTTATATTCATGAATGTTCGCATGTTTGGATTTGATTCCCACTTGAAAGCGGATGGCATAAGTAACTATTGTTTTGCAGAGGGAAAAAATGAGGAATTCGAAGTGTCTTTTTAGCGAATAGGTCGCTACGGTGCACTTTGAAAGTCATACATATATGAGATTTACAAGGGACTCTTGTAGACAGACTCTAAGGAGTTTCTCGACATGTTGATTCACTTCCACATGTATGTTGTTTGTGAAATGTACGGATGAATATATATGAAATATACCATGTTTTATGGAAATGTCGTTATAATGATTATCCCTATACCGACACTTTGAAATATCATTTTTTAAAATCCTTTTTTGTTGATCTCGTTCTTGAGTTTTTACAAAATAAATATTTGGTTGCTTTTTGCACTTTAGTGCAAAAGTGCAATGGCTTGAGAAAAGTAGAACCCCTTAACTTAAGAGTATGAGAAATGCGGATTACGGATCTTAAGGCTAGGATAAACACTAGAGGGAGGTGAATAGTGATTTAAGGAATTATTAAATCTTTTTGAGTATTTGTTAATTTGAACACAAATGTATGCAATATTCAGACACAGATATGATCATAGAATCAAACAAAGATGCAGAAATAAAGTAAAAGCAGTAAAGGAAAGAATACACCAGATTTTATACTGGTTCGGAGTTACCCTACATCCAGTCCCGCACACAAGTACGGACTTCCTTTCAAAAGCAATTGTACAATTACACCCTCGATTTCAAGGCAACGAGGTACACCCTCCAGATTCACAATCCTCTGGGTAGAGATACTTGATTTTCGGTCAACAAGTTCACCCAATTGATTTCCAAGGCTACAATCACACCTTTTCTCGCTTGATTGATTTCACAGGCTACAATCACACCTTTTCTCGCTTAATTTATTACAAAGAAGCCTATAACTCTGAATAGCACTGAGGATCTTATTGAGGTAGTGATAGAGAATCAAACCAGAGATAATCTAGTTAGATTTAATGTTGATTTCGGAAGAGTAATGTTAGGAATGTGTATAAAGAAATGTGGAAGAAGAAGAGAAATGAAAACTAGAAAATATGATTAAAAATTCATTGAAAACAGTCCCTATTTATAGAAGAACAACGGCCATGTCCATTTGTGAAGAGATATGACAAATAGACACTTCTTTTGAAATTTAAATTTTGAAATTAACCGACACTACGTCGACATCCCAAAGGAATTTTTGGTGGTTTTTTTTTCTTATGAAAATAACTTTTATCTTATATTAACAACTATTTTAAACTTTATAAATATACTTGACTATAGTTAAAATACATAAGTAAACATAGAGAATAATATATATATATAATTTTATATTTAAATCTAAGTATAAATATTAAAATTTAAATATATTATTATTAATGATAGTTTTAAAACTAAGAATAATTTGATTTTGAAATCAAAGATTATTTTGAAGCTAAAAGTATTTGAAAGTAGGATAGATATTTTTGATTCTTTTTAAAGGAAGGTTTTGAAAACATTTTGAAAACATGATATAATTTTGTAAAATCATTCTGAATAAAAATTAGCGGATACAAAACAATGTTCCACTAGATTTTTCGTAGGTTCCATCCTACTTAGGGTTCCATCCCTTTAACGGGCTCAAAGTGGATTCCATTCCACGAGTAAATTGGATTTTAAGATGACAGTGCTTTTCTAGGAGTTTTAACAAAAATTCCTAATTAACATTACTTATTCTTGAACTCTTGATAATCTTGATATTCTTGATACTCATGAGTCTTCATCTTGATATCTTGAATCTCTATACTGTATAGTCTTCATTTGCATATACATATATTTCTATACTATAACGTTAGTATTTATATTTTATAATCATATTCCAAGGTTGTTGTCATCAAAACCATCATCTCACAGACTAACAATCTCCCCCTTTTTGATGATCACGACCTTTGTTTATAAAATATTACTTCTATCCTAATAACTTTCCCTTAATCTATGCCTAAATATCCTATTTTGTACTCCTCTCCTATTTTATACTTCTTCCCCTTTGTCATCAACAAAAACTAACTCCAGACTATATAACTCCCCCTTAATCTAATACTCTATGATATGTGATTATAATGATAATGTTATCATAAATAATCAACACTTGTCTCTAAAACTTAAAACTTAGTCCTAAACTACTAACTATCCTAAGTATATAATAATACTTTTAATAGAACACATATAAGAACACAACTTATTTATTAATCATATATAATTAAATTTTCATGGGAAACGTAAGAAAGAACATACACCAACAGGAAAAGAGAAAAGAAACTAATGAGTATCTTTGAAAATGGGAGATCTATCAATCGATAAATTCAGATAGTGGAAATAGAAATTTCCACGTTGTTCGACAAGATTTCCATCTTTGTCAAAGCACACTTCACCAACGCAAATGACTTTGTCGTCATCTTCCGCGTGCACTTCTTCCATGGGGACTTATTCTTCTTCTTTTTCTTCTTCTTCTTCCTCGTTGGCCTCTTGTACTTGATCTCCTGAAGAGTCTTTTTCAATCAATATTGGGTTAGTTTGACGACCCGCCTTTCTGACCCTAGAAAGACGTATCATCGTTAAGAAAGAAAGGGATAGAAATAGAAAAGAATAGGAAGAAAGAATAACAACATCAGAATCACACATCGGAATGGAACAAAATATAATACATCACATAATTATTACATAGTTTTACATACATCATAGTTATACAATATCATACAACGCAGAACTGTCATATTCATATATGCCAATATATACATCCAAAATACATCATACACTAACTACACAGCGGAACTACATAGATAGATACATACGTCTGGTCTTCTTCTCCAAGCTCCACCAGAAACTCAATACTCCAAATACCTATCACTTGGCTACTCATAAAAATTTGAGTACCCAAGAGTTTATGAAAAATAAAATATAAACTCCGGGTCAGAAATGGGTCTGGTATGGGTAAACGGGTTAAAGTTGCTTAACTTTGAAAATCATTTGAAAATAAAGGTATCACGTATGACTCCCCACTCATAAACACGGGTAAGTTTTTACCTTACGCTAACCAAAACATTTTATAGGAAATCCAGTGATATTATAATGGTGTCTAGGGTTTTCAAGTAAATAGAAAATAGCCGAAATTGTTACATTCATTAAATTCCAGCTACTAGCCACGAAAGTGGGTAATACAAATCAAAACTGTAGGGTCTCGTAGGGAAAATGGGTTTCCAACAATGGCAGGGCTACTGGGGTACCGTCCGTCACAGTACGGGGCCTAGATCATCGTACCGAGGATCACTCCCGACCCCCTACAACACAAGGCTGGAACCATTCCTTACTGAACAGTCTCGAACAAGATAACCCCGCAGTTGTGGCCAACAACTTCCCCCACAGCCGAAATAAAAGGACATCTAGACAGGGGTATACCTCTTCATGCTTGGGCATGACCCACCTATCCTTGCTGCATCTCCCCTGTTTTAGCCATTCACGGTTGATGAGGCTTGAGGCTGCGATTACCTTTAGAGAACATATCTCTTAGAATGCTCATCGTCCGCCTGACGATGTGCTGAAAGCATTCAATCCATACAAGTTCGTTCCGGGTTCGTACGAAACCGAAGGCATTATCTCATTACGCTTATTCTGGAATCACCCTCAGAGTTAACGACGATAACCCTTGCACTCGGAAACACCATCTCGATCTCCACTTGATATGTCACGACCTATCGTTTAATTTGGATCGATGTGGTTTTAGGAATATCGAATTGATGCCCGATCCCGGTCTCATCAAAATCCAAACCCTATTTTAAGGGCCAAGTTGTGTAAATAGTTTAAATAGTTTAATTCAACACTTAGAATTTACATAACAGTTATCACAGATAAATCATACACAGCCATCACAGAATATAACAGAATATCACCCAATAGATATCATAATCAATCAAACAATGATCATCAATTCATATCAAATAGTTTGATTAACTTAACCTAATTAATCATTTTATCCAGCTTGATTAATCACTAATTAATCAACTTATTAAATTATTTAATTATTTCTTAATTACTCACTTAATTAATAAATTCTTAATTGTTAATTAATAATCTTAATCGTTCATTTATAAAAGTTAATTACCCATTTAATTATCACTGATTATTCAATTAATCATTAACTACCAATTAATTAGTCATTTAATCCTTAATTAATCACTTAATTAGTCAACTATTATTTAATAATTTACTTTAAGTAGTTAATTAAATCCTTAGGTTCAAATTGACTTAACCACAAATTATTAATGTCAATCTTCAATTACAAATTTATTAAATCTTATTTAATTACAAGTATAAATTAATTCACATTTAAATTAACTTACACTTTAAATTTACTTATTTTCTTACATTTGCAAACCTTCCTAATAAAATTTAAAACAAATCTTAGTTTAACACTTGTCAACATTTATAACTTTATTAATATTAAACTTGTTTAACATTTTAACTTAAGGTTTATTTAAGTTAAACCCTACAATATTTGGACCCGAAGTAAACGTGCTGTTTACTCGAGTAAAGCTCGAGTCTTCTCCCGTGTTTTCCTGCATTTGCCCTCTATTCTTTCTTCTTCTTCTTGTACCTGATCTTTTCTTCTTATTTTTTTAGCTTAAGTTAAAATATAACTGCAGTATTATAAACACTCACGCGTGATGGTTCGACTCGAAGCAACTCCCCAAATATCTCGTGCAACCTCTCGCGACAACCGCGACACCAGAAACAGACCCCCAATCGCCAACGTGCACATGCACGGTGGTTCGCCGCCCCACCGGCAACCCTCGTCGCCTTCTACAAACCTCAATTCGGCCTTACATTCGAAATCAAAAGGCAACTAGATGCGAAAAGCTCGAAATCAAAATGCGCCCCTTTGCTCGAACCAGTAACTCAATCACTCAACAGAAATTGCCATGTTCCACAAACAACGACCATTGGAGGCGATGAAACTCCTTTCACGTCATGGCTATGTCCTTCCCTTCCACCTCCCAGAACCGCGAAAAGCTCGATCAAACCATGGCGACGAAATCTACATTTTACAGACCCTAGATAAAAACTCGAACCAAACCCTATTTTCGATTCGACTCAACAAATCTTGCATTAGAAAAATTTTCTGGCATTTTTCCTATATTCGAGAACCCTCAAGCTAGCTATACAACAAGTTTCAATATTTAAAATTTGTTAAACTGACAGAAATTGACAAGAATGCATTTTTAGGTCATCCTTGAACTGCAGCATGTATATTGATCTAAGAACCATCGTTTTTATTTTAAAAATCCTAACTTGTATATAGATTACAACTAGGTATTTGAATAAGCAATTTGGTATACTTGAATTTAACACAAAATAAATGATTTCCATGTAAATCACTTTCCAGTGGGTATATTCCATTGACAGGTTGAAACAAGTTTAAAAGCTTGATTTATATTCAAACAACTTGCTTTGTTTTAAAAACATAAGCTTATAATAATTCAATGAAAATATTTTGTATGTGATTGTTTACTTAACTCGGTAACTACACAAAACTGCATATTCAAATTTGATAGAGCTCTCATATATGAACACGGAATTGAAAAACAGATACACATTGCCATCATATTATTATCAATACATCATACACACAATTGAACTTAAGTTTTAAAGGTTTTGTTTACTCACCTGAATCACTTTGAATAGAGAATAGATTGTTGAAGAAAACTGCAGTTTAATTATCCCTGAAAATTCTTCTCAGCTTTGTTGAATTTATTTGAGTTTGCAAAGTAAAGATATTTATTTCCTTTTCTTTTGTTCTTATCTCAGGTTTGCTTCTAAGTACTAAATTATGTGAACGAACTAAAATAGTATGTTGTATAAATAGACATAAGTTTGAACAGTATAGGTAATAACTGGGATAAGTTTTACTTGTTTTGATCAGCTTTGTATTTAATATACTGCAATGTGAAATGATATTGTATATTTCGGCTGAGAGATTTCTTTGTAATCTAAAATGACAATTTGTGGTGCTAATTAAATGCATGTCTTCATATTAGTTTACACATAATTATTGAAAACTGATATTTACATATTTGTATAAAGATATTGGCTGATACTTATATTTGTTTATTTTTGGTACAAAGATATTTTTGAATATGATGTGAATACTTGTCTTCTTTGTATACATGATTACACAACAAACATTTGTTATTATCTTTGTTAAAGATTTTGTATTGTACAAATATATTTACAGGTCATTGTTTTCTTTGCATTGTTCATATGCATATACAGGTTATCCTGTTTAGTTTATCTTCTTTTCTAAACTTATTCTATATGTATATGTAGAATTATTATAGTTATTTTTAGCATAGTTTCTAAATTTTATTCTATTGTAATTTAATTTTCAAATATTTGATTTATAACATTTATTTGTATTTGTATATTATACATTTATATTTGTATCTTATGTTTATATTTATATTGATAGAATGTTTATTTTAAACATTATTATTAAAGACTACAATTATATATGTATTATATTAAATATTAATAATATAGCTCCTTTTAATTTGATTGATTAAACAAATTTTATTATAAATATTTTTGAAAGATTCTGTATTAGATTTTCCAATCAAAATTTCCTTCACAAATATAACTGATAAATATCAAAGATCTTATCAGTTTATAAAATGAAAAGCTTGTATTTTAATTAATTAGATTAAATTATTTATTAAAATATATTACCAAAATTCTGGGTCGTTGCATTCCTCCCCCCATAAAAGAATTTCATCCCCGAAATTTAAAACAACAGTTAATCAAAAGCTTTTATAGTAACAATCCAAACATACATATCATCCATACAATAGCAAACAATCAAACAGTCTACCATAACGAACATCACTTGTTATCCGGACACAAATCCGGATAGGCTTTCCTAAAACTATCTAGAGTTTTCCAGGTACAATCTCTGGGGTCCTCGCTCCACTGCATTTTGACAAGCTTCACTACTTTGCTCTGAGTTGCTTCTCGTCTTGATCCACAATCCGAACTGGATTTCTGACCACAGTCAAGTTGGGTTCCACTTCTAAATCTTCCTGAACTACTGGTTCTACAACAAGTGATGGGTCATGAACAAATTTCCTTAAATGGGATACATGGAATACATTGTGAATTCCAGATATCCATTCTGGCAATTCAATTCTATATGCTACAGCTCCAATTCTTTCCAGCACTCGGAATGGTCCTATATATCTTGGAGCAAGTTTTCCCATCTTTTTGAATCTTATAGCACCTTTGATCGTAGAAACTTTGATAAAGACTAAATCTCCGATCGCAAATTCCAATGGTCTTCGCCTTATATCTGCATATTTCTTCTGACGATCTTGAGAAGCTTTCATTCTTTTCTTGATAAGCTCAACCTTCGCAGAAGCTTCTCGAA
This sequence comes from Allium cepa, assembly GCA_030765085.1. NCBI lineage: Eukaryota > Viridiplantae > Streptophyta > Magnoliopsida > Asparagales > Amaryllidaceae > Allium > Allium cepa. Next base: position 345,557,954 of record CM060928.1, on the reverse strand, counting down.
TTAGATCGGGTTCGAGCACAAGACGATCCTTCGATTCTATCCAACAGGATGGGGATCTACACGGCCTTCCATATAATGCTTCATAAGAAGCCATCTTAATACTTGCCTAATAACTATTATTATAAGAAAATTCCATTAAGTGATGGTGGTCTTCCCATGATCCTCCAAAATCCAAAACACAAGCTCGCAACATATCCTCTAGAATATGATTTAGCCTCTTCGTCTGCCCGTTTGTCTGAGGTTGATAGGCTGTACTCAATCACAAATTTGTTCCCATTGCTGATTGCAGAGCCTCCCAGAATTTGCTGGTGAAAATAGGGTGACGATCACTTACTATATTGACTGGGACACCATGCAATCTGATTATCTCCCTCAAGAAAATTCCTACCAGAGAAGCTACAGTACGAGTTCCCTTAACCAGTATAAAATGGGCGCTCTTGGTTAAACGATCCACAATAACCCATATTCCATCGTTTCCTTTCTCGGTTCTAGGCAATCCATCGATGAACTCCATCGAAATCATTTTCCACTTCCAATCTGGAATTTCCAGAGGCTACAATAATCCAGCTGACTTCTGTTGATCTCCTTTAACTTGTTGGCAGATGGCACAATTATTCACGAAAGCAGCTACATCTTCCTTCATGCCCTTCCACCAAAAGACTCTCTTCATATCCTTATACATCTTTGAGATTCCCGGGTGAATATTCAATCTGGAACGATGACTCTCTGACAACACTTCCTACCTCAGATCCCTACCATTCGGAACACAAATTCTCCTGTTAATCCTTAATGTTCCTTGGCCATCAATTTCAAAACTGGGACACTGACCCTTCCTAACTCTTTTGATGATCCTCCTCAATATCTTATCAGATGCTTGCTTGCTTGAAATCCTTTCAATAAGAGATGGAACAACTTCCAGAAGAGATAGGACTACGTTCCTGCTAAGAGCATCAGCTACAACATTCGCCTTTCCTGGGGTGTACAGAATATCCAAATCATAGGATGCCAGAAATTCGACCCACAACTGCTGTCTCGGATTAAGATCTTTTTGAGAGAAAAGATATTTCAACGGTTTGTGATCTGTGAATAACTCGAATTTCTCTCCCAAAAGATAATGTCTTCAAACCTTCAAAGCAAAAACAATGGCTAACAATTCAAGATCGTGCGTAGCGTAGTTCTTCACATGTGGCTTCAATTACCGACTCGCATACGCAATCACCCTTCCATTCTGCATCAGAACTACTCCCACACCAACTATACAAGCATCAGTATAAACCTCAAATTTGCTCTTTCCATCCGGAATAGCAACCACTGGTGCACTGGTTAGCCTTGTCTTCAACTCCTGGAAAGCTTCTTTACACTGGGGTGTCCACTTGAATTTAGCTCCTTTCCTAGTAAACTTAGTCAAATGCGAAGAAATCTTGGAATAATCCTTGATAAGTTTCCTGTAGTAGCCAGCCAATCCTAGAATACTGCGAACTTCAATCGGTGACTCCGGCTGCTTCCATTCTATAATAGTTTCAACCTTCGCTGGGTCTACAGAGATGCCTTCACCAGAAACGATGTGCCCTAAAAATTTAACTTCGGATTTCCAGAAATGGCACTTCGAGAACTTTGCCTTCAAAACATGCTTCCTCAGAGTCTCCGATACAATTCTCAAATGCTGCCTGTGCTCTTCTTCAGATTTGGAGTAGACCAAGATATCATCAATGAATACCAGCACGAACATATTCAATACATCCCTAAAGACTCGGTTCATCAGGTCAATGAAGTAGGCAGGAGCATTGGTTAACCCGAAAGGCATAACCAACTACTCATAGAAACAATTCGGTCCCCTAAATGCAGTCAAGGGAATACCGTCCTCAGCTACCCTCAACTGATGGAAACCTGAAGCTAGATCCAGTTGAGAAAAGGTAGAAGCTCCATGCAACTGGTCAAAGAGGTCATCAATACGAGGAAGAGGATATTTATTACGAATGGTCACCTTGTTCAATTCTCTATAATCCACACAGAACCTTAGCGATCCATCCGATTTAGTGACAAACACTACAGCAGAGCCACAACAAGAAAAACTGGGCCTAATCAACCCCTTCTCCAAAAGATCTTGAGTTTGCTTAATTAACTCTTCCCTCTCCCTAGAAGTAATTCTCCTACTGGGCTGAATCACCGGCACTGCTCCTGGAATCAAATCAATACGAAACTCTATCTCTCGACGTGGTGGCAGACACTTAACTTCCTAAAATACATCAGGAAATTCTTGAACCGCATCGATATCTTCTATCTTCTCTTCAGAAGTCTCAATTCCATGCAAAAGACTACTCAAGTGAATTCCAGAATTATCACACGACACTCTGGCAATTCTACCCAAATCGGTTTCCAGCGAAACTGTTCTCTCATCACAACTCAGGACTGCTCTATACTTATTGAGCCAATCCATTCCCAAAATAAGGTCAAATCCCTTAAAATTCAACACATAAGGGTCACAAGAAAGATTATAGGATAGATAAAAAATCTTCATGTCCTTACAGATCGTATCTAATTTGGTCACCCCTCCAATAGGATTAGATACCTAGATGGGACAATCTATTGTATAGGGGTAATAAAGAACTTCTCTACAGATTCCAAAGAAATAAAACTCAAAGAAGCACCCGAATCAAACAAAACTTATATATACTTGCCATCTAAAAGTAAAGTACCATCCAATACCCCTTTGCCTTGAGAAGAAGAAGATGGACCGGCTTCTAGAGCAAAAACCTTACTCTGAGGCGCCCTCTGCAAAAGTGGACAATTCTTGATCATGTGACCAGGCTGGTGACAATTGAAACACAACGATCTCTGAACCATTGCTGATCTTGGACCACTCTGATGCGGTTGTTGTTGCTGCTGCTGGAATCCTTTCCTAGGACACTTATTCGCCAAGTGACCTTCCTGTTGACAAATATAGCATTTGCGAGGTCCATTGTTACTTACAGGCTTTTTCTTGCTCGGCTTCCTCCAATTGGGATTGAACTTCCGCTTATTCGGATTAGTGAAATTCCCTCTCGAAGCTGCTACTGGCACCACTGATTTCTTACTCATCAAATTCTCATATCTCAATGCCATATCAATCAAATCGACAAAAGATCCTTTCAAAAGCACTGTCATCTTTTTATGAAATTCTGGCCTCAATCCTTGCACAAACATTTCGTTCTTTTTGAGAGGAGTATCAATGAGCCCTGGTCCATAGCAAGAAAGTTCATTGAATTTGGTCTCATACTCCGCTATAGTCATGCTTCCCTGCTTCAAATTCAGAAAATCCTGATACAATTGAGTTTTCCCTACTGTTGGCATAAACTTCTCCTCAAATAGCTCCTTAAATCTGTCCTATGAAATGTCTTCCTCAGAAACATTTGCTACTGTTGCATCCCACCAGGCTGCTGCGCCTCCCTGCAATTGCCATGATGCCATTTCCCTCTTCCGTTCATCGGACAATTTCATGCTCTTAAAGATGCGTTCACAAGAGCGTAGCTAAGCTTGAACTTCAATTATCGATTCTGTACCTTTAAATGGCTGACCTCCAAGGTTGATGAAGTCTTTGCATAAAGCGGAAAAACTAACCTGAGGCGGTAATGGATTTACAGCCTCACTAGCATTTTGACTTCGTCCATTATCAGCCGAGGTACTGCCCCTACCTCTGTCTCTCCTTCCAGAACTCATGTTGGCCACCTGAACAGGTAACTCAACAAATTTAGATATGTATATAATTATATGAAAATACAAATACGCACTATCAAGATAAATATTATTCCAGAGTCTAGGTACTCGCTCAACCTAGCGCTCTGATATCAACTGTGACGACCCGTCTTTCTGACCCTAAAAAGACATATCATCATTAAGAAAGAAAGGGATAAAAATAGAAAAGAATAGGAAGAAAGAATAACAACATCAGAATCTCACAACGGAATGGAACAAAATATAATACATCACATAATTATTACATAGTTTTACATACATCAGAGTTATACAATATCATACAACAGAACTATCATATTCATATCTGTCAATACATACATCCAAAATACATCATACACTAACTACACAGCGGAACTATATAGATAGGTACATACGTCAGATCTTCTTCTCCAAGCTCCTCCAAAAACTCAATACTTCAAATACCTATCACTTGGCTACTCATAAAAATTTGAGTACCCAAGAGTTTATGAAAAACAAAATATAAACTCCGGGTCAGATATGGTTCTGGTATGAGTAAATGGGTTAAAGTTGTTTAACTTTGAAAATCATTTAAAAATAAAGGTATCACGTAAGACTCCCCACACATAAACACAGGTAAGTTTTTACCTTACGCTAACCAAAACATTTTATAGGAAATCCAGTGATATTATAATAGTGTCTAGGGTTTTCAAGTAAATAGAATATAGCCGAAATTGTTACATTCATTAAATTCTAGCTACTAGCCACGAAAGTAGGTAATACAAATCAAAACCATATGGCCTCGTAGGGAAAATGGGTTTCCAACAATGGCAGGGCTACTGGGGTACCGCCCGTCACAGTACGGGGCCTAGATCACCATACCGAGGTCACTCCCGACCCCCTACAACATAAGGCCGGAACCGTTCCTTACTGAACAGTCTCGAACAAGATAATCCCGCAGTTGTGGCCAACAACTGCCCACACAGCCGAAATAAAGGGACATCTAGACAGGGGTATACCTCGTTCTGCTTGGGCATGGCCCACCAACCTTGCTGCATCTCCCCTGTTTTAGCCATTCCCAGTTGATGAGGCTTGAGGCTGCGATTATCTTTAGAGAACATATCTCTTAGAATGCTCATCGTCCGCCTGACGATGTGCTGAAAGCATTCAATCCAAACAAGTTCATTCCGGGTTCGAACGAAACTGAAGGCATTATATCGTTACACTCATTTTGGAATCACCCTTAGAGTTAACGACGATAACCCTTGCATTCTGAAACACCATCTCGATCTCCACTTGATATGTCACGGCTTATCATTTAATTTGGATCGATGTGGATTTCGGAATATCGAATTGATACCTGATCCCGGTCTCATCGAAATCCAAATGCCATTTTAAGGGCCAAGTTGTTTAAATAGTTTAAACAGTTTAATTCAACACTTAGAATTTACATAATAGTTATCACAGATAGATCATACACAGTCATCACAGATATATCCAGAATATCACAGTATAACACAGAATATCACCTAGTAGATATCATAATCAATCAAACAATGATCATCAATTCATATCAAATAGTTTGATTAACTTAACCTAATTAATCATTTTATCCAGCTTGATTAATCACTAATTAATCAACTTATTAAATTATTTAATTATTTCTTAATTACTCACTTAATTAATAAATTCTTAATTGTTAATTAATAATCTTAATCATTAATTTATAAAAGTTGACAACCCATTTAATTATCACTGATTATTTAATTAATCGTTAACTACCAATTAATTAGTCATTTAATCCTTAACTAAACACTTAATTAGTCAACTATTATTTAATAATTTACTTTAAGTAGTTAATTAAATCCTTAGGTTCAAATTGACTTAACCACAAATTATTAATGTCAATCTTCAATTACAAATTTATTAAATCTAATTTAATTACAGGTATAAATTAATTTACATTTAAATTTACTTATTTTCTTACATTTGCAAACCTTCTTAATAAAATTTAAAACAAATCTTAGCTTAACACTTGTCAACATTTATAACTTTATTAATATTAAACTTGATTAACATTTTAACTTAAGGTTTATTTAAGTTAACCCCTAGAATATTTGGACCCAAAGTAAACGTGTTGTTTACTCCAGTAAAGCACGAGTCTTCTCCCCTGTTTTCCCGCGTTTCCCCTCTACTCTTTCTTCTTCTTCTTTTTCTTCTACCTGATCTTTTCTTCTTCTTTTTTTAAGCTTAAGTTAAGTTAAAATATAACTGTAGTATTATAAACATTCACGCGTGATGGTTCGACTCAAAGCAACTCCCCAAATATCTCGTGCAACCACTCGCGACAACCGCAACACCAGAAACAGACCCCCAATCGCCACCGTGCACGTGCAAGGTGGTTCGCCGCCATTCCGGCAACACTCGTCGCCTTCTACAAACCCCAATTCGGCCTTACATTCGAAATCAAAATCCAACTCGATGCGAAAAGCTCGAAATCAAAATGCGCCCCTTTGCTCGAACCAGTAACTCAATCACCTAACAATAAATCGCCATGTCCCACAAACAACGACCACTGGAGGCGATGAAACTCCGTTCACGTCATGGCCCATATCCTCCCCTACCACCTCCCAGAACCACGAAAAGCTCGATCAAACCACGGCGACGAAATCTACATTTTACAGACCCCAGATAAAAATTCGAACCAAACCCTATTTTCGATTCGACTCAACAAGTCTTACATTAGAAAAAATTTCTGGCGTTTTTCCTATATTCGAGAACCCTCAAGCTAGCTATACCACAAGTTTCAATATTTAAAATTTGTTAAACTGATAGAAATTGAAAAGAATGCATTTTTAGGTCATCCTCGAACTGCACCATGTATATTTATCTAAGAACCATCGTTTCTATTTTAAAAATCCTAACTTGGTATATAGATTCCAGCTAGGTATTTGAATCGGCAATTTAGTATACTTGAATTTAACACAAAACAAATGATTTCCCGATAAATCACTTTCCAGTGGGTATACTCCACTGACAGGTTGAAACAAGTTTAAAAGCTTGATTTATATTCAAACAACTTGCTTTGTTTTAAAAACATAAGCCTATAAATAATTGAATGAAAATATTTTGTATGTGATTGTTTACTTAACTCTGTAACTACACAAAACTGCATATTCAAATTTAACAGAGCTCTCATATATGAACACAAAATTGAAAAACAGATTCATATTGCCATCATATTATTATCAATACATCATACACACAATTGAACTTAAGTTTTAAAGGTTTTGTATACACACCTGAATCACTTTGAACAGAGAATAGATTGTTGAAGAAAACTGCAGTTTAATTATCCCTGAAAATTCTTCTCAGCTTAGTTGAATTTATTTGAGTTTGCAAAGTAAAGATATTTATTTCTTTTTCTTTTGTTCTTATCTCAGGTTTGCTTCTAAGTTTACTAAATTATGTGAACGAACTAAAATATGATGTTGTATAAATAGACATAAGTTTGAACAGTATAGGTAATAACTGGGACAAGTTTTACTTGTTTTGATCAACTTTGTATTTAATATACTGTAATGTGAAATGATATTGTATATTTCGGCTGAGAGATTTCTTTGTAATCTAAAATGACAATTTGTGGTGCTAATTAAATGCATGTCTTCATATTAGTTTACACATAATTATTGTTTACTGATATTTACATATTTGTATAAAGATATTGGCTAATAGTTATATTTGTTTATTTTTGGTACAAAGATATTTTTGAATATGATGTGAATACTTGTCTTCTTTTTATACATGATTACACAGCAAACATTTGTTATTATCTTTGTTAAAGATTTTGTATTGTACAAATATATTTACAGGTCATTGTTTTCTTTGCATTGTTCATATGCATATACAGGTTATCCTGTTTAGTTTATCTTCTTTTCTAAACTTATTCTATATGTATATGTAGAATTATTATAGTTATTGTTAGCATAGTTTCTAAATTTATTCTATTGGTGATTTAATTTTCAAATATTTGATTTATAACATTTATTTGTATTTGTATATTATACATTTATATTTGTATCTTATGTTTACATTTAATATTGATAGATTGTTTATTTTAAACATTATTATTAAAGACTACAATTATATATGTATTATATTAAATATTAATAATATATCACCTTTTAATTTGATTGATTAAACAGATTTTATTATAAATATTTTTAAAAGATTTTGTATTAGATTTTCCAATCAAAATATCCTTCACGAAACACAAATATAACTGATAAATATCAAAGATCTTATCAGTTTATAAAATGAAAAGCTTGTATTTTAATTAATCAGATTAAATTATTTATTAAAATATATTGCCAAAATTCCGGGTCGTTACAGTTAGCATGATTATCCATCAATTTTTTTTGCAAATTCCTAAGGATTTTGCCTTGCCTCTCTTGTTCTTTGGCCATTCGAAGTTGCATCACTTGGATTTCAGTCATTAACTGAAGTGCATCCTTTAGAGAATCCTCCATTTTCGTCACACGAGCAAGCGTTGTTCCTTGAAACGGTCCAGAAGCAGGAGAAGGGAATGAAAAGGTTGAATTTATGTTTGATTTGGAAGAAGGGGCCTTTGATTATTTAATTTCAGAAGAAAGAACAGAGAAATAACAGAAATAATGAATAGAATTTCGAAAATAAGAAGAATATATAACCAATTATTTGAATTATGGTGGAAAAATTTCAGAAATAAAAAATCATTGTATGTCGACATGGGTTCAGGGGGATGTCGACATGGTGCTTGAATTTTTGCTATTTAATTTACTTTGATCTAATTTTTAATTATACTTTGTTATTTATATTTTTTATATTTCGGTTATTGAACAAATACCTAATTCTCTTCTTAATTTAGTAAATATAGATTCATTTAATGGTTTTGTTAATATATCAGCAATTTGATTCTCGAAATTAATATAATCTAGAGTAATTACTTCCTTATTTATATTATCTCTGAGAAAATGATGTCTTATATCAATAAGTTTAGTTAGAGCATGTTGAGTAGTATTTTTGGATAAATTTATCGCACTAGTATTATCACAAAAAATTAGTGATTTTGAGAAATTTAAACCATAATCTTTTAAAGTTTGTTGCATATATATTACTTGAGAACAAGCCAAAGCAGCAGAAATATATTCTGCTTCAGTTGTTGATAAAGAAACTGTGTTTTGCTTTTTTACTAAACCAGGAAATCAAAGAATGCCCCAAAAAGTGACAAGTTCCACTTGTACGTTTTCGGTCTGATTTACAACCAGCATAATCAGCATCACAGTAAGATATTAAGTCAAAAGAAGTTTTAGGGTAAAATAAGCCATAATCAGAGGTGTGTTTAACATATCTTATGATACGTTTTACGGCTTTTAAGTTGGTCTCTTTAGGTTGGAATTGATATCTTGCACAGAGACAAACGTATGCATGATATCAGGTCTACTAGCAGTAATATAGAGTAGTGATCCAATCATTCCTCTAATTTTTGATCTACATCTCTCCAGAAATCTTCTTTATTAAGGTACTCATTGGTTTCCATTGGAGTGGGTATTCCACTCGTAGTAGTCAAACCAAATTTATTAATTAGATCTTTAGCATATTTTTCTTGACCGATAAAGATACCATTATCTAATTGTTTTATTTGTAATCCTAAAAAGAAGTTTAATTCACCTATATGACTCATCTCAAACTCTTTTGTCATTATTTCAGAAAATTCTTTATTCAATTCAAAATTAGTTGAACCAAAAATGATATCTGCATAGACTTGTACTAGTTGAATATCATTTTTATTTCTTTTAATAAAAAGAGTACTATCTACTTTACCAATTTCAAAGTTTGATTGTAATAAGTAAGATCTTAGTCTATCATACCAGGCTCTAGGAGCTTGTTTTAGACCATATAAAGCTTTATTAAGTTTGTAAACATGATTTGGTAATTTTTCTTTTTCAAAAAGTGGTGGTTGTTCAACATATACTTCCTCTTTCACGAATCCATTTAAAAAAGCACTTTTAACATCCGTTTGAAATAATTATGATTTGCGAAAGCAAGTAGAATCCTAATGGCTTCTAATCTTGCTACGGGAGCAAAGGTTTCATCAAAATCTATCCCTTCTTCTTGACAATAACCTTAAGCGACTAATCGAGCTTTATTTCTAACTACCTCTCCTTGATCATTCATTTTATTTTTATAAACCCATTTAGTTTCAATTTTAGTTTTATTTTCAGGTCTAGGAACAAGTTCCCAAACATCTTTTCTAGTGAATTGATTTAATTCTTCTTGCATAGCCAAAATCCATGAATCATCAGTTGATGCTTCTTTTGGATTCTTGGGTTCAATAGTTGATATAAAAGCTACATTAGTCATTTGACTTAGTTGATTTCTAGTTTTAGCAATAGATTGCATATCTCCTAGTATATTTTCAATAGGGTGGTCTTTTAAAAGTTTAGTCCTTTTAGGATGATCAATTTCATCATAAGTTTCAGTTGACTCTTCATTTTGAGTGATTAAATCCTCTTCATCATTTGTATCTTCAAAAATTTTGAGATTTTCATCGAACAAAACATGCATTGTTTCTTCGATGGTGTTAGTTCTTAAATTAAGTACTCTATAAGCTTTACTTTTATTAGAATATCCGATAAAGATACCTTTGTCGGATTTAGGATCAAATTTATCTAGGTTACCTTTAGTATTTAAATTAAAACATTTACTTCCAAAAATTCTAAAATAAGGTACTTTAGGTTTCTTTCTATGAAGAAGTTCATAAGATGACTTATTAGTTAAAGGTCTAATTAAAATTCTATTTAAACTATAACAGGCGGTATCGACTGCTTTTGTCCAAAAATACTTTTGGTAATTTACTATCTGAAAGCATAGTTCTCGCACACTCTTGAATCGTCCTATTTTTATGTTCTACTACTCTGTTTTGTTATGGAGTTCTTGGAAATGAAAAATTGTGAGTTATTCCCTTTTTATTACAGAATTCCTCAAACTTTCATTTTCAAATTCACCACCGTGATCACTACGAATGGTTATAATTTTTAGAGAAAGTTGATTTTGAATCCTTTTTGAAAAGTTCTTAGAACATTCAAAAGTATCACTTTATTGTTTCAAAAATATTATCCATATAAATTTAGAATAATCATCTACAATTACAAAAATATATTTACTATGATTTATTGACATAATTTGAGATGGACCAAATAAATCAAGATGAAGTAATTCAAGAGGTTTTGAGGTTGAAATCATATCTTTTAATTTAAAAGAATTTTTTCTAAGTTTTCCTAATTGACACATAGACTATCTACTTTAAAATTCATTTTAGGGAGACCTCTTACTAGATTATGTTTTGACAGTCTAGATAAGAGTTTGAAATTCAAATGCCCAAACCCCTTATGCCAAATCCAAGGGTCACTCGTATTTGCCAAAAGACACAAGCTATCGTTTGAAACTTTCATACTAAGAATATAAATATTCTTTTTCCTAATTTCCTCAAATATTATGGTTGAATTATTATCTTCAATGTGACACTTATCTTTTTCAAATTTAATTTTATATCCTTTATCGCAGAGTTGACTTATACTTAGCAAATTATGTTTCAGATTCTTAACTAGCAAAACATTAGTAATAATAGGAGTTTCAGAGTTACTGACTTTGCCGATGCCAATCACATATCCTTTTGAATTGTCTCCAAAATTAACCAGTCCTCCGTCTTTGTATATTATATCATTCAATATATCTGGATTGTCAGTCATGTGTCTAGAACATCCACTATCGAGTATCCATTTGTTCTTTTTGATATGCACAATTGTCTGTTGTGGATTGATTCCTCAACTCCCATAAAGCATGTTTCCTGCACATCAAACAATTTCGTTGGACAACTTGAATTTGAACATTGATTATATGCAGACTCATGAGACAATGATGATCTGAATATTTCTAAACTAGTATTAATAAACATAGCCATTTTAAAGACTTTTTCAAAAATCAGATTATGAAACTTGAAAACCTTGCTCTGATACCAAATGTGAGAAATGCGGATTATGGATCTTAAGGCTAGGATAAACACTAGAGGGGGGGTGAATAGTGTTTTAAGGAATTATGAAATCTTTTTGACTTTTTGTTAATTTGGACAAATATGTATCCAATATTCAGACACAGATATGATCATAGAATCAAACACAGATGCAGAAATAAAGTAAAAGCAGTAAAGGAAAGAACACGCCGGATTTTATACCGCTTCGGAGTTACCCTACATCCAGTCTCGCACACAAGTATGGATTTCCTTTTAAAAGTAATTGTACAATTACACCCTCGATTTCAAGGCAACAAGGTACATCCTCCAGATTCACAATCCTCTAGGTAGAGATACTTGATTTTCGAGCAACAAGTTCACCCAATTGATTTCCAAGGCTACAATCACACTTTTCTCGCTTGATTGATTTCACAGGCTGCAATCACAACTTTTCCCACTTAGTTTATTACAAAGAAGCCTATAACTCTGAATAGCACTGAGGATCTTGTTGAGATAGTGATAGAGAATCAAACTAGAGATAATCTAGTTAGATTCAATGTTGGTTTCGGCAGAGTAATGTTAGGAATGTGTATAAAGAAATGTGGAAGAAGAAGAGAAATGAAAACCAGAAAATATGATTAAATATTCGTTAAAAACAGCCCATATTTATGGAAGAACAACAGCCATGTCCATTCGTAAAGAGATATGACGAATAGACACTTCTTTTGAAATTTAAATTTTGAAATTAACTGACAATATGTCGACATGGGTATATTGGGCATGTCGACATGCCAAAGGAATTTTTGGTGGTTTGTTTTTCTTCTGAAAATAACTTTTATCTTATATTAAAAACTACTTCAAACTTTATAAATATACTTGACTATAGTTAAAATACATAAGTAAACATAAAGAATAATATATATATAATTTTATATTTAAATCTAAGTATAATTATTAAAAGTTAAATATATTATTATTAAAGATAGTTTTAAAACTAAGAATAATTTGATTTTGAAATTAAAGATTATTTTGAGGCTAAAAGTATTTGAAACCAGGATAGATATTTTTTATTCTTCTAAAAGGAAGGTTTTGAAAACAAGATATTATTTTGTAAAATCATTTTGAATAAAAATTAGCGGATACAAAATAATGTTCCACTAGATTTTTCGTAGGTTCCGTCCTACTTAGGGTTCCATCCCTTTAATGGGCTCGAATTGGATTCCATTCCACGAACAAATTGTATTTTAAGGTACTAGTGCGTTTCTAGGAGTTTAACAAAAATTCCTAATTAAAATTACTTTTTCTTGAAATCTTGAATTCTTGATAATCTTGATATTCTTGATACTCACGAGTCTTCATTCTTGATATCCTGAATCTCTATACTGTATAGTCTTCATTCTTGGTACCTGCATGGTCAAATCCTGCATATACATATATTTCTATACTATAATGTTAGTATTTATATTTTATAATCCTATTATAAGGTTGTTGTCATCAAAACCATCATCTCACAGACTAACAAAAAGCTATCGAAAGATTAGAAATGGATTTCCTTTATCGATTCGGCAAAAGTCAAGTTTTAAAGAAATTTTCAAATGTGTTTATTTGATTCATAATCCTCTAAGTTTTGTGCGTGCATACTAGATCCATAGCATGTTGTTCTAAAAACAAAAATAGAGTAGTCATACTTTGGGAAATTACGGAGAAATTTACATTTTAAAGGGATTGATTAAGAGAAATTTTTAATGCTATTTAGCAACACCTTTTGACAGGTTTTTCTAAATTTTTACGAAAATGGTTCTAACTTATTTTTCTCTTCATGGGACTTAATATAGATATGTTTAACTCATTTCCAAGAATTTTAAATATGCTTTACAAATGTTTGTGACGTGAAAACCAAGCAGAAGTTCGGTCTTACAGGTTTAAATGTTTGGTTTGGTTATGGAATAGATATAGTTTTATCTTTAGTACCAAACATTGAGATGGTAGATTTGTTACAATCTATGAGATTTAGAAACGGAATGTCTAAGCAAGGGCAAAGCAACCAGTGCCCTGACTTACCTTGGCTTCATTTTTAAGCGAGTGAAGGAAATCGAAATTTGGTGATAAGAATAAGAAATTTAATTTCCATAAGAGGTATCACTTATGTGGAAAGTATTTAGTCTTATACTTAACACTAAACGTCGAGGTACAGAAACTCGTCTTTCTTGAAAGTTAAGAATATAATTCGAGGGAAGGCTTTGAGGTAACACTACCTTAATTTGTCCAGTTCATTGTTAACCAAGGTATAATGCAAGTTTGAAATCGATGAGTGGTGATAAGGTATGAGATTTAATTTCCATATATGATTACTTTGTTATTCTTGATAGTTGATTTATTGACTATCGTATTTGCTATCTTCTTTGTGTTTCGTCGGTCTAAGAAGATTTGTTGCTTATTTAGAGCATTGATATCCTTTATGGGAAATAATTAAAATCAAAGAGCTAGTGGACGTGAAAATATGTGGAGTTACTCCTATTAAGGTATCTTCACTTTTACTGTTGATTGGATTCGGTTGCATGCACGCAGAGATGTCAAATACTCGGATACTTGGTAAGGTTGGCGGGGTCCAGCTTAGACATTTTCGAGAGAGTCACAAAGTATATGACCCTCTCAAGTATATTTTCTAGAGGTATACTTTTGGTAAAGGGGGCGTACCCTCCTAGTCATTGTTGGAAAAATTCCTTCTCCTTATTTTCAATTTAAACCTTTGAATCAATCCTTTCTTAATTGAATCGAAAAGTGTTTTACGCTCTTCACAACTTGAACTACTTGTGTCCATTCTTTTACACTTGGATGTTGGTCTATAAGGGAAACTTGTTTCATGTTTTATGACGTGGTCTCAAATGTTGTTTTGTGGGTTCCACTTTTATTTGAAGTTTACACATACTAGATTTATTGTCTAACCAGAGTTTGTTTTTCCTAAACTGCTGAATACTCATATATATTTGAGTAGTCCAAGAGTGATAGGTTTCGTTGGGCTCTTTTGAAGATGGTGGACGAGCACGAGGCTCCTTGTAACGCCCCGAAAATTTTCGACTTTCGAAAATTCAACATCAATACTCACTTTATTGACTGCCGAGCAATCGAAGGCCAAAAACCCGAAATGTTATGGTTTAAGAAAGAATTTAAGAAAAGAAAAAGAAAGAAGAAGAGGGAAAAGATAGAGAATAGAGAGAGAAGGAAAGAGAATAGAATATAAAACAGAAAGGAAACAGAGAATAGAACAAAAAGAAAATAGAACGATAGAACGGAATAGAAAACAACAGAACAACAACAGAATCTCACAATTCGCAGCGGAACAACATATAATAATAAATGAATAATCTTTAAACAAAGAACTATATCAGTTATTACATTTTATATATTACATTTCATTACATCATATCATCAGAGTGTACAACATCATACAACAACAAACAGTGCAGCGGAAAAAGAAATACTATATACTAATAATACGCCATGCCATCCAGCTTGCCTCCAGCAACTCCAGAATATCCTGATAAACCTAACTCTTAACTGCCCGTGTGAAAATTGGTGGGCACCCAGAGTTTAGGAAGGAAAACAATAAACTCCGAGTCAGTCATGTGACTGGTGTGAGAACTCAAAACAGTTTATTTATCTTTGAAAAAAAAAATAGAGGAATATTTTTAAATCAATTCGCAATGCTTTTAAAAATGAGACTACCATAAGACCTCCTGCCACACACACAATGCAAACGCAGACTTGGAGAAGATTTCTCCTTATGATAGTCAAAGATGCTTGATACGCATTTAAAAAGAACATCTGATATTATTACTAGTGCATAGTGTAGAAAATTCATTTCGAAAGTAGAATATAAATCTTAGCCAGCATAGGTACCATTATATTATGCCTACTAATAGCTACCATATTAGATGGCAGGTTCTACAACTAAAACCGTACAAGTTTCGTATTGTTTCTTTGGATTTCCAACGAATGATCAGGCCAAGGAACTTCCCATTGCCACATGAGAATGCCTCTGGATGGACATCCCCGAGAACCAAACCGGATCTCTACCAACACAAGGCCGGGTTACCCCTAACTGAGTAACAACTGACCGAATATGCCATCCCCCGGTCCTTTGGGACCTTTTCACCGAGCACTCGTAATCAATTCACACAATCATAACAAAGTGTTTTCAACATGAGTAAGTATCTTGGCTCCATACCATGATACCACCCTTTTCCAGAAGGAAATGCACACATCCTAAAGGGCGCTACCCCTCGTAACCTTGCTGCTTCTTTCCTGTTTTGACCATTCACGGGGTGTGAGGCTCGACGAAGTCACGTCCACAAAAACATACTTTATACAAAAGCCATGCTTTGGGTCAACAAATGATCATAGAAATGATCACAAAGATAGACGATCAAATAAACGATCCTATCACAAATAATCAACACAATGATCATTTACAGCAACACTCAGCATGTCACATTACCAAAATGGGAATATATCGCTGATAACATTCAACTACATAACCTCTGAGCTCGTACGTCTCAGAGAAGGGTGTTAAGCTAAAAGAATAAATTCTCCGCCACCAACAGAAATATATTTGAAAGAAATCGGCTTTATATCTCAATTTGTAATGTCAGGCATACTATCCATACAAGTCTGTTCCGGGATCGAACAAAACCTAAGGCACTTACAAAGAAGTCCTTGCAATCCGGATATTCACAATCCTGATCGGATTTCCCATCACTTAGGGAGTCTCTATACCGTTGCAACTCAGTGTAGAGACAATCGACAGGTCATCCTATCGCTCTCGCAAATACCGGGTCTTCAACACCGATCTTCAAATGCAATTCATAACGACGTATCACATATTCAGAATGGGTTATACGACCCCATGGTCCTTTCCCGGTTAACCCGAATAGTGAGTGCTTATTCAAAAATAAGTGTGGCATTCAAATTCAAACAAATCACATCAATTACCTATTCAAAGGGAAATATTGATAGTCGGTTATTGAACTATCAATGGATATGCACACATCACCAGATTCCAAATAATTTTCCAAATTATTTATTTTCCAAAAATATCTTCACTAGATATATAGTTTTCACACTTCAAAAATAAATCAACATTTATTCTTAAACAAATTCCACTTTTCATTTATAAATTCCATAATGAATTTATATTTCACAATATCCATGCATATACATTTCAATTTTTCATTTCAATTTATCTTCAAAAGGATAAATTCTGAAAGTATTCACTTTATATTGGAAAAACATTTCCATACTTATTTATTCATAAGTAATTCACAGATTTTATTTATTTTCAACACTTAGAAAATATTCAATATACTTAAATCAAAATTTAGTATATATTTCATTTTTTTAAGGGAATAATTCTCTTAAACATATTTATTTGGGCCAAAACGAATGTTGCGTAAAACATTGTTACGACAACCCAAAATCACTAGTATAGGGATTCGAAATTAAAATAGATATATAAATCCCAATACTATACAAAACATTTCCTTTCGGAAATCATTTACTATAACAACAGTGTTATAGTCCACCATTTCCTTCTATTTCTCGAAAACGTCTATTTCAACAATCAATGTTGAAATCTATGGTTTCGAATCTCAACACATTTTAAAACATCGTTAGATCGTTTTAATTCTATTTCAAATATCACATTCAAAACAATTTCTTTAACATCTTATTCACTATTCAAAACGTGAATATACTTTGTTAACAAATTTCATCCTTTTATTCATTTTATTTCAAAGGATTATTCACAGTCAAAAATGTGAATATAACTCCATTTATAGGTTTCAACAATTTACTTATCAACATAAGTCATTTGCGAATTTATAAAACAACGTTTATAAATTCCATTTCTATTTATTTTATAACAACTTCCTTTTATAAATTCCTTTATTAACCTATTCGATTTATAACTCAATTATAAAACAAAAGTTCACATTATATGTTAAACATTTATAATTTATTTGTTTGCAAAATCGTTCCTTTGAACTTCATAATTATAAATCTTATAACTTATAAGATTCAATTATTCATCCAAATATATTCTTTAATAATTTCACAAAATTTATAAATCTTACTATTTATAAATTTCATTTATAACTTCACCATTTAAAATTTTATGAATTCCATTCATTTACAAAAATTCATTTTCACTTCATTCAAACACTTATAAAAACTCGTTTTATAATGTCAATATTTCAATTTATAAATATCCATTTATAAATCTCTTAATATAAATTAATTTATATTATTCTTTAAAACGTCTTTAAATCTCCTTTATTATTTCACCATTTTGATTCATAAAATAATTAAATATTATAAATCCTATATTTAAACTTTTCACAATAAATTCAAAAATTCCGATTTTTACTATTTTATAAAATCATCAGCATCATATTCTCAAAAATCAGTTTTTAACTATATTTCTCAAAAATCATAATTTTTATAACTTTAAAAATTATAACGTTTATTTATTTAAAATAGATCAAATTCCAAACATATAGTATATTTTCAAAAATCACTTTATAAATCATTTTAAAATTCCAAATTTGGTCCAATGATGCTACATACCAAATAGTCAATCACGACAACAACGATATCATATATCGATATGATAATCCATCAAATATCAAAATATCTGAATTCAAATAAATACTGTTGAGGAATCCAGTTGGATCCCTCCAACCTATTTTCCTGCATCCACAAACATTAGCACAATACCAATTCCGCTCCAGTACGGAATTATCGCGGTATATGGGATTTATATATTATCCGCTTAATAGACGGCGCAATAGGGTCTCATCCGCTAAACAAAAAATGCGGGAAATCAATAACTCCAATATATACATATGCCAATATATATATATATTGCTATTATATATAATACCAATTTCACTGTTTATGAAATATTCGCGGTATATGTTTTTAATAAATAACATCCGCTTACTAACGGCGCGTAATGTCTATTTTAACAATCAATAGATAACAATCATCATTCAAACATGCATTCATATATTTTGAATCTAATTATTTAAAATAAAATCGAAACTGATTCGATTGAGTGAGAAGTTCTCACCTTGATTTTATTTTCATTTTAGCGATTTATTTCGAATAAAATTAAACAGACGTTTAATTTTACCCAAAATTCTCACTAACTCCAAACGACTCCAATCCAATTTCATCGCGTAGTGCTCGTCCATACGATTCCAACGCAACTGAGTTTGCATTTTTTCGACCTCGTATGAAAAAGTTATGTATTTTCAAAGTTTTACACGATTTAAACTATATAATTTACAACAACTTTAATTAAGTTTTTTAACATACCCAAATCATAACCCTCCAACCTAAATCCTACGGCTCCCCCCTTTCTTCCTAACACACGCAAATTTGCTCCAGTACATCACGTTCTAGCCGAACCCAAATGCCCAACTAGGGTTTAAATTTTCGACCTCCATCACTCGACGAAACTTCGATCAGGAAGTTGCAACGCGTAGCCCCACACCAACATCATCATCGGCCTCAAGGCCTTGAAGCTCGGCTTCACCATTTATCTCGAGTTGCATGCGCAACTTAGGGCCGACGGCCCCCCTAACATCCTCCACGTTGCACCAAAATCCATCAAATCCGTATAGATTTCAAGATCTCATCGTGCTCTATAATGTTGTAGTTATCAACTTTGGATAATTGTGAATGGATTGAGAGATTCTGAGGAGGAAGTGAAAGCAATTTCTGGCCATTCATATAAAAGAGGCGGCTAGGGTTTTAGGAATTAGGTTTTATTTTTATTTTTTAATTTATGAAGAGAGTGGGGGTCTATTTATAGAGTTTCGAACGATACTATTCATCTGAGAATTCCGAACTCCGATTCACGCACCGTAACTGACGTTCCTAGGGTTTATCCCGCGTTCTGGACACAATGGAATAGGTTTCGGAAGCTAATTCGGACATCTGTGCGAGTTATGGCTATAAACGTTCAATTTAAATTAAACCGATTTAAATCGATTTCTAGGCGTTTTAATTTGTACAGGACAAACGGTAAATCCTATTGACTTGAAATTTAAACCTTACAATAATATTACATTACGGATCCGATGAAACTGGTTTCGTCGAAATCCGAAACTTTTTGAAAAATGGCTATTTTAACTCGCAAAATTAAAATTAAAAACAATTCGATACGTTTCGAGCTGCTACGCTCAAACGATAGCTCCGATTGACACGAAAATTGAAATCCGGTAATAACTAACTATTACGGATCCAATGGAACTGGTTTCGTTCAATTCTGAGACTATTCAAAAATTGACTATTCACTAGTCGATTTAAATATTAAAATATTCAATTTTCACAAATAAACTTTTAATTCGATTTTAAAAGTTCTAAAATATCATTCTAACTTCAACATGATAAAATAAAATTTTACAAATCATTTTCAATCATATTTAACTCAATTTTCAATTATTTCCATAATTTAACATATTAAATTATCGATTTAATTATCCAATTAAATCCAATAAATCGAAATAAAATTTATTCAATTTATAAATTCACTTATTAATATTTAAAATAAATTAAATATTCAAATTTTAATTACGAAAAATCCTGGGTCGTTACAATCTTCCCCCCTTAAAAGAATTTCGTCCTCGAAATTATTAAGTAAGAAAGGTTATAGAATTTATTAACTTTTTTCCAAAATTCATAGTTAAACTTCTTATAATAACTTACTAAGTTTTCAAATCATACTTAGTTATCTTTTCAATAACAATTACTATTGTTTAACTTTCAATTCTAAAATCAAAGTTATAGTTTTTCAAAAAAAATTCAATTTTCTCAAATTTTTCTAACGCCTTAAATTTTCGGAAAAATTCGCCATAGTCTCCTTTGCGCGGCTCGATCCGAAAAAAATGACAGTATATATATCACAAATATATATCTCATCAAGTAATGAGGCATCCCAAAGGGAAAAAAGTATAAAAGTACGGTATGTAATCCGAGATATGTACCTTATATTTTATTAGCGAGCATATACGACTAATATAGCGCGAAAGCGAGCTCCAAATGCGAAGCAAACGCGATCCGCACCTACTAATCACTCAACAAACAACATGAGAACATGTATATATGAAAATAATCTCAATATACAACATATATCTCCATAACAACTATATATGTCACATAGCAAATGCAACTAAACAACAAATGCAATATATATTCAACCATCAACCAACTAACATCCATAACCAATAAATATTCATTCATATTCTTATTAATATTCAATGAATTGGGTTTTCAATTTAATCATATTTGATTCATTAACAGTGGATGTTTTTACTAACATTCATTTTCAATTAGTTTATATTCACTAATTCATATTCAAGTTGGTTCACTTTCAAATCAAATTCACTTCTATTCAAAATTTACTTAACTTCAAATTGGATTTCCAATTACTTTAGCTTCCAATTTCATTGACTCAATTTCATTAACACTTAATGAATTATATACAATCAATCAACTAACAACCATATAACAACAAAATCACTTTGCATATATTCATTCAGTTTGGTTTAATTAATTGATTTTCATTCAAACTTTCAACTTCTAATAACATTAGATTTTAATGAATTAACACTTACATTCATTATTTCATATCAACTAAATTCACATTTAATTGATTAATATTCAATCCATTCATTCTATTCAATTTACCAAAAGTTGAATTTCATTTATATAACTCAAGTTCACATTTATCACTTAAGTTATATTTATTTACTTTGATACCGAAATCAACCTCATTCAACATTTCTTAAGTTATATTCCATTTTACAAACATCACTTGTTTTCACTTAACTTAAATTCCAACTTATAAATCAATTCAGATTTCGATTCTAAAGTAAATTTCCATTTAACTTTAAATTCATTTTTATTTACAACTCATATTCATAAATATATTCATATAGTTTCACTTCTTATATATATAAGTTTATTTCACAATTGTAAATTACTTTAATTATAATTCAATTCTTATAATTCTTTACTTATACAATTATTCTTTTATTTAGATTATTCAAACAACTAAACAATCAACTTATATACACTTTAATAATTTTGAAAAATTATTTCTTTATATATAAAATATAATCAAGTAAAATTATTTCATTTACCCAACTTAAAACAATATCGTGTCGAATTGTTCTATTCAAGTGTTTAGAAACCCCTTCGGCATAGTTGTCGAGACCACGCTGACGAAGGTTCATATGCCACTCAACAAACCAATCATCACAATATAAAACAATTTTATATTCACTAACAAATACGCTCTCATAGCTATTATTACACTCAACTCAATCTAGAGCACTACTGACTCTATCTCTAATGAGTAATACCCAACAGAACCATGGTTGTCGCTTAACCATAAGCTCTGATACCAAATGTAACGCCTCGAAAATTTTTTACTTTCGAAAATTCAACATCGATACTCACTTTATCGACTGCCGAGCAATCGAAGGCCAAAAACCCGAAATGTTATGGTTTAAGAAAGAATTTAAGAAAAGCAAGAGAAAGAAGAAGAGGGAAAAGATAGAGAATAGAGAGAGAAGGAAAGAGAATAGAATATAGAACAGAAAGGAAACAGAGAATAGAACAAAAAGAAAATAGAACGATAGAACGGAATAGAAAACAACAGAACAACAACAGAATCTCACAATTCGCAGCGGAACAACATATAATAATAAATGAATAATCTTTAAACAAAGAACTATATCAGTTATTACATTTTATATATTACATTTCATTACATCATATCATCAGAGTGTACAACATCATACAACAACAAACAGTGTAGCGGAAAAAGAAATACTATATACTAATAATACGCCATGCCATCCAGCTTAACTCCAGCAACTCCAGAATATCCTGATAAACCTAACTCTTAACTGCCCGTGTGAAAATTGGTGGGCACCCAGAGTTTAGGAAGGAAAACAATAAACTCCGAGTCAGTCATGTGACTGGTGTGAGAACTCAAAACAGTTTATTTATCTTTGAAAACAAAATAGAGGAATATTTTTAAATCAATTCGCAATGCTTTTAAAAATGAGACTACCATAAGACCTCCTGCCACACACACAATGCAAACGCAGACTTGGAGAAGATTTCTCCTTATGATAGTCAAAGATGCTTGATACGCATTTAAAAAGAACATCTGATATTATTACTAGTGCATAGTGTAGAAAATTCATTTCGAAAGTAGAATATAAATCTTAGCCAGCATAGGTACCGTTATATTATGCCTACTAATAGCTACCATATTAGATGGCAGGTTCTAGAACTAAAACCGTACAAGTTTCGTATTGTTTCTTTGGATTTCCAACGAATGATCAGGCCAAGGAACTTCCCATTTCCACATGAGAATGCCTCTGGATGGACATCCCCGAGAACCAAACCGGATCTCTACCAACACAAGGCCGGGTTACCCCTAACTGAGTAACAACTGACCGAATATGCCATCCCCCGGTCCTTTGGGACCTTTTCACCGAGCGCTCGTAATCAATTCACACAATCATAACAAAGTGTTTTCAACATGAGTAAGTATCTTGGCTCCATACCATGATACCACCCTTTTCCAGAAGGAAATGCACACATCCTAAAGGGCGCTACCCCTCATAACCTTGCTGCTTCTTTCCTGTTTTGACCATTCACGGGGTGTGAGGCTCGACGAAGTCACGTCCACAAAAACATACTTTATACAAAAGCCATGCTTTGGGTCAACAAATGATCATAGAAATGATCACAAAGATAGACGATCAAATAAACGATCCTATCACAAATAATCAACACAATGATCATTTACAGCAACACTCAGCATGTCACATTACCAAAATGGGAATATATCGCTGATAACATTCAACTACATAACCTCTGAGCTCGTATGTCTCAGAGAAGGGTGTTAAGCTAAAAGAATAAATTCTCCGCCACCAACAGAAATATATTTGAAAGAAATCGGCTTTATATCTCAATTTGTAATGTCAGGCATACTATCCATACAAGTCTGTTCCGGGATCGAACAAAACCGAAGGCACTTACAAAGAAGTCCTTGCAATCCGGATATTCACAATCCTGATCGGATTTCCCATCACTTAGGGAGTCTCTATACTGTTGCAACTCAGTGCAGAGACAATCGACAGGTCATCCTATCGCTCTCGCAAATACCGGGTCTTCAACACCGATCTTCAAATGCAATTCATAACGACGTATCACATATTCAGAATGGGTTATACGACCCCATGGTCCTTTCCCGGTTAACCCGAATAGTGAGCGCTTATTCAAAAATAAGTGTGGCATTCAAATTCAAACAAATCACATCAATTACCCATTCAAAGGGAAATATTGATAGTCGGTTATTGAACTATCAATGGATATGCACACATCACCAGATTCCAAATAATTTTCCAAATTATTTATTTTCCAAAAATATCTTTACTAGATATATAGTTTTCACACTTCAAAAATAAATCAACATTTATTCTTAAACAAATTCCACTTTTCATTTATAAATTCCATAATGAATTTATATTTCACAATATCCATGCATATACATTTCAATTTTTCATTTCAATTTATCTTCAAAAGGATAAATTCTCAAAGTATTCACTTTATATTGGAAAAACATTTCCATACTTATTTATTCATAAGTAATTCACAGATTTTATTTATTTTCAACACTTAGAAAATATTCAATATACTTAAATCAAAATTTAGTATATATTTCATTTTTTTAAGGGAATAATTCTCTTAAACATATTTATTTGGGCCAAAACGAATGTTGCGTAAAACATTGTTACGACAACCCAAAATCACTAGTATAGGGATTCGAAATTAAAATAGATATATAAATCCCAATACTATACAAAACATTTCCTTTCGGAAATCATTTACTATAACAACAGTGTTATAGTCCACCATTTCCTTCTATTTCTCGAAAACGTCTATTTCAACAATCAATGTTGAAATCTATGGTTTCGAATCTCAACACATTTTAAAACATCGTTAGATCGTTTTAATTCTATTTCAAATATCACATTCAAAACAATTTCTTTAACATCTTATTCACTATTCAAAACGTGAATATACTTTGTTAACAAATTTCATCCTTTTATTCATTTTATTTCAAAGGATTATTCACAGTCAAAAATGTGAATATAACTCCATTTATAGGTTTCAACAATTTACTTATCAACATAAGTCATTTGCGAATTTATAAAACAACGTTTATAAATTCCATTTCTATTTAGTTTATAACAACTTCCTTTTATAAATTCCTTTATTAACCTATTCGATTTATAACTCAATTATAAAACAAAAGTTCACATTATAAGTTAAACACTTATAATTTATTTGTTTGCAAAATCGTTCCTTTGAACTTCATAATTATAAATCTTATAACTTATAAGATTCAATTATTCATCCAAATATATTCTTTAATAATTTCACAAAATTTATAAATCTTACTATTTATAAATTTCATTTATAACTTCACCATTTAAAATTTTATGAATTCCATTCATTTACAAAAATTCATTTTCACTTCATTCAAACACTTATAAAAACTCGTTTTATAATGTCAATATTTCAATTTATAAATATCCATTTATAAATCTCTTATATAAATTAATTTATATTATTCTTTAAAACGTCTTTAAATCTCCTTTATTATTTCACCATTTTGATTCATAAAATAATTAAATTTTATAAATCCTATATTTAAACTTTTCACAATAAATTCAAAAATTCCGATTTTTACTATTTTATAAAATCATCAGCATCATATTCTCAAAAATCAGTTTTTAACTATATTTCTCAAAAATCATAATTTTTATAACTTTAAAAATTATAACGTTTATTTATTTAAAATAGATCAAATTCCAAACATATAGTATATTTTCAAAAATCACTTTATAAATCATTTTAAAATTCCAAATTTGGTCCAATGATGCTACATACCAAATAGTCAATCACGACAACAACGATATCATATATCGATATGATAATCCATCAAATATCAAAATATCTGAATTCAAATAAATACTGTTGAGGAATCCAGTTGGATCCCTCCAACCTGTTTTCCTGCATCCACAAACATTAGCACAATACCAATTCCGCTCCAGTACGGAATTATCGCGGTATATGGGATTTAAATATTATCCGCTTAATAGACGGCGCAATAGGGTCTCATCCGCTAAACAAAAATTGCGGGAAATCAATAACTCCAATATATACATATGCCAATATATATATATTGCTATTATATATAATACCAATTTCACTGTTTATGAAATATTCGCGGTATATGTTTTTAATAAATAACATCCGCTTACTAACGGCGCGTAATGTCTATTTTAACAATCAATAGATAACAATCATCATTCAAACATGCATTCAAATATTTTGAATCTAATTATTTAAAATAAAATCGAAACTGATTCGATTGAGTGAGAAGTTCTCACCTTGATTTTATTTTCGTTTTAGCGATTTATTTCGAATAAAATTAAACGGACGTTTAATTTTACCCAAAATTCTCACTAACTCCAAACGACTCCAATCCAATTTCATCGCGTAGTGCTCGTCCATACGATTCCAACGCAACTGAGTTTGCATTTTTTCGACCTCGTATGAAAAAGTTATGTATTTTCAAAGTTTTACACGATTTAAACTATATAATTTACAACAACTTTAATTAATTTTTTTAACATACCCAAATCATAACCCTCCAACCTAAATCCTACGGCTCCCCCCTTTCTTCCTAACACACGCAAATTTGCTCCAGTACATCACGTTCTAGCCGAACCCAAATGCCCAACTAGGGTTTAAATTTTCGACCGCCATCACTCGACGAAACTTCGATCAGGAAGTTGCAACGCGTAGCCCCACACCAACATCATCATCGGCCTCAAGGCCTTGAAGCTCGGCTTCACCGTTTATCTCAAGTTGCGTGCGCAACTTAGGGCCGACGGCCCCCCTAACATCCTCCACGTTGCACCAAAATCCATCAAATCCGTATAGATTTCAAGATCTCATCGTGCTCTATAATGTTGTAGTTAACAACTTTGGCTAATTGTGAATGGATTGAGAGATTTTGAGGAGGAAGCGAAAGCAATTTCTGGCCATTCATATAAAAGAGGCGGCTAGGGTTTTAGGAATTAGGTTTTATTTTTATTTTTTAATTTATGAAGAGAGTGGGGGTCTATTTATAGAGTTTCGAACGACACTATTCATCCGGGAATTCCGAACTCCGATTCACGCGCCGTAACTGACGTTCCTAGGGTTTATTCCGCGTTCCGGACACAATGGAACAGGTTTCGGAAGCTAATTCGGACATCTGTGCGAGTTATGGCTATAAACGTTCAATTTAAATTAAACCGATTTAAATCGATTTCTAGGCGTTTTAATTTGTACAGGACAAACGGTAAATCCAATTGACTTGAAATTTAAACCTTACAATAATATCACATTACGGATCCGATGAAACTGGTTTCGTCGAAATCCGAGACTTTTTGAAAAATGGCTATTTTAACTCGCCAAATTAAAATTAAAAACAATTCGATGCGTTTCGAGCTGCTACGCTCAAACGATAGCTCCGATTGACACGAAAATTGAAATCCGGTAATAACTAACTATTACGGATCCAATGGAACTGGTTTCGTTCAATTCTGAGACTGTTCAAAAATTGACTATTTTCACTAGTCGATTTAAATATTAAAATATTCAATTTTCACAAATAAACTTTTAATTCGATTTTAAAAGTTCTAAAATATCATTCTAACTTCAACATGATAAAATAAAATTTTACAAATCATTTTCAATCATATTTAACTCAATTTTCAATTATTTCCATAATTTAACATATTAAATTATCGATTTAATTATCCAATTAAATCCAATAAATCGAAATAAAATTTATTCAATTTATAAATTCACTTATTAATATTTAAAATAAATTAAATATTCAAATTTTAATTACGAAAAATCCTGGGTCGTTACACTCCTTATCTATCAAGCTATCTATTTCTGTTGTTATGAAATGTTTGTTTTATGTATATGTATTTTGTATCAGCAAGTGTAAAGGTAGGATGTTATAACTGCCTAGTTTGATGGTAGTACTTTTATTGTAACATTGATAACTCCATGTTAAAGACTAACCTTATATACCGTCTTACTGTTTTATTATATTTAACCGATCCATGTGAGATTTCTATTCTATTATTTTTTTACCCAATGATAACTCTTCTTTCGGATGTTTGAGTAACGACACACGAATACCATGGATGTATTAAGTTTCGTTCTTAGGGATCAAAAAATGGTTTGTCACAATAGCTCCACTACGAAAGCAGTATAAATGTAAATGCATAAATTTATAGTTGAGCTAGGGGCGATTCCAAATGTTGACGATCCTATGATATTGTTTTGTGAAACAATGTCACAATGCATATCATAAAAGAAACCAGGACTCATAAGATATCTAGACACATGCTTTGAAAGTATCATATTATAAAGGCAATTTATCAATAATGAGAGACATGTTAGCTGATGGGTAGATAATAATACAATATAGAAAATCCGTTCACTAAGGGACTAGCTCGATCAGTTTTGAACTGATCATAGGAATGAGAATAAGATTCCATAATTAATCTTAAGTTAAAGTGGAAGATTGAAAGAGTTAGTCATATGCCCTATGGGCAATTATTTAGTTTGTTACATATATCTAACTACGTAGTAAGTCTTGTTTGTAATAACAGTATTCTTTTATATACTTTGTTATATTATGATATAATTAATTAAGTAATTAATTTAGTTTATATATTAAAAAAAATCCTTAAATAAAGTGTTATATGATTGTAGTTGCAAATAATTGCAATCATGAGATGAAATAATATTTTATTTTTAAATATTCTTGGTCAAGATGTTTCGAGAAAGAATATGGACACATCCGTTGAGTTTAGAGTTCGTAATGATCTCCAAATGTTGGGCACTATATTACTCATGGCCATTGAGGGCACCAAATATTACATACTCATAGTTATTGGATAACTATGTGATGACTCATCTGAGAGTTTCCTATTGGTTAATAATGACTATGTCAAACATGAAATCTCAGCATGACGATGTTACATAGTTTTGTCAACTTGAAAATAATTTGGAGCTTCAACGTGAATTCTCCACTTTGATATATGTTAAGTTATGGCTTGGAAATCAATTGAGCGACTATATTTGGGTCTGATTTGAAGCATTCATAGTGAAATAGTATTCAATAGAGAATTCGTCTCCTCAATTGTATGAGGTTTCTATCATGGCAACTATTGTCAACTCAAAGTCATAATCTCTGGCCAGAGTAATAATTTTAATAATAAATATTATTATCGAACCAAGGATTTTGTTTTGGACAAACCAAGTTGAATGTGGATAATATTGGAACTTTGGCTAATATCAAATTCCATATATCCTAAAGTGATAGTTTTGACAAAGAGAACATTTGTAAATTAACATTACTAAATGGTCCCGCTTAAGACAGTATAAAATATAATTTTACTAAAAAGGTCTATAAGAAAAGAATTGGCTAGAATGTCATACCACTAGCCAAGGTGTGTACGGGAATTAATATTTGAATCGTTTGATATTAATCATTGACTGAATTCAAGCATTTGATCGCACAACCGCATTTGTAAATTCTTCGAAAAACCATACGATTTAATTAGTCTATAAAGTGTTATAACTTAATTACATTAAATAATATTAATTATTATTTTATTTGATGTTTTGGATGTTGTTGGTAATATTTGGTGTGTGTCTATAAAAGTTATATGTTCGTGTATTAATAAACGATATTAATATATATTTAAACAAGCTTTAAACAATTTTATTTACTTAAATAAGCCATGGATATTTTTAGTCCTTATGAGACAAAATCATAGCTGAAATAATAAAGAAAGAGATAATATAAATATTTATTTAAATGTAATTGAGGAATTAAAGAGGAAGGTTTAGAATAGAGAATGAGAAATGTGTTCATTCTCTTCATGAAAAATCTTCCTTATTAATTCATTAATTCAGACTTATCTTTTTCTTCATCCTCTTTCCCAACTGCCACTTTTTCTTCTTTTTCTCCCATGGTTGAAGCATTTTCGTACCAAACAACATCAAACAAAATAAAATAAAAGTGGTTTATTAGATTCTAGCAAGATCGGGTGGTGAATCAAGCGTTCTAGGAGATGATTTGCAAATTAGAGTGTTACAAAGAGCAAGATCACTTCGGTTTCAAATTTTATTTTACATTATTCATCAGGATGTTCAATCTTGATCTAAATTTCATATATATGGAAATATTCTATTGTCACTTGCTGGAGCTGATTAAATATTGTTTATTGTATTATCATTTATAAACCATGAAACCAATTCTTGATACATATTAAAGGGAAATAGATTTGTTGGTGTCTGTTTGTTTTGGTTGCAATAAAATATGCATAAACATATGTATATTCCATGAATTTGATTCATTTAAAATAATGAATTTTATATTCAAATATTTGAATTTTACAAAAAGCATCTTTGTTTTATTGAAATAGGGAAACATTCTGAATCACATTATTTGGTTAAGTCAATTCTAGTTTCATATGAAATAATTTTATGTTTTTATTATTTAACCAAATATATTTGAAATTTAAATTTTAATTAATTTTGTATTACAATGTATATACATACAAACATAGGATGTTTTGGCCAATCAATTCTTATTACAATCTTTATTACAATAATGTTTTAAAGTGATTTTGTTTATATGTATTAATGTGTTATTTTAGATTTCAATTGTTAAAGCTAAAATTTGATTATGGACAACTCTGCAGTTACCCATCTTAGAGATTAGATCTAGATTTAATTGGACATTTAAAAAGAGAAAGATGGAATTATTTAAATATACTACCGTCTCCTCTTTCCTTTTGGACATTTTAGCATTTACTTATTTCTTTGTCTCTTTAATACCAAGCTCCCATTTATGCTTTTGTATATATATATATATATATATATATATATATATATCTTCTTTTAACTATATAGGTTTGTTTTTATACAAACATGGATATAAATCCATAAATGGCAAAACACATTATATATATGCGTCTAAACATGGTATTATTAATATGTGTATAATAACCATATGCATATATTATAGTGTAATTAAACATATGTATACACTTAAGCATTTATATTCCCGATTTGGAGAATTTATCACATGCATACGTAAGTATAACATATATGTATATACAATAGATTTAAGTTCCATTATCTATGTTTATTTATATATATATATATATATTTGTGTGTGTATGTTTACATATATATATATATATATATAATTATACACATGCTTATATATTTTATGTTATTATATGATGTTATGAATATGTATACAACAAATTCGAATAACCATTCAATCAAATTAATTAATACGATCAATTAATTATATGAAATAATTTTAAATAAAATATGATTTTATCTAATAATTAGATTAAATTTAATTAGTTACAAACTTCATAGACTCATTAAGATTTTTTTTTTTTTTGAAATTAACTCATTTCACCCATTGTGAAACAAACTAAGTTCCTTCACTATCATCCGCTTCTCTTCCCATCTACAATCGTTTCTATGCTGATATAATTGAAAATCCTCACATGTCAACCTCGGTTTTTTACCAATACTTGAAAACAGTGTTTAATTATTTGAAGATGCAAAAGGTTCAATACTATTTGTGAAGACTCACAAATCCGTATCCTTTGAATCGACAATAAACTACACATGTTCGACCCAAAAAGCACAGACTGATGGAAAGTCAAGAGAAAGAAAAGTAGAGAGAAGAAGAGAAGAGAAGAAAGAGAGAAGAGAACACAAAACAGAACAATACGGAATCTCACATCGCAGCGGAAAACATATAATATCATATCAATGATCTTTACAAAACAGAAACTGTATATACACACATCAATTAGAGTTCAACAATCAATCAACAGTTATCAGCCAGGACAGTTATAATAACTTGTCCTCACAAATGCCGATATTATACAACAACTAAGCACAGCGGATAATCAAAACAAATATGTGTATACGAAAATGAAGATCTCCAACTCTCCCGTTGAAGCTCCAAAAGCACTAAATCTGAACTTATAAATATACTCGGTCTGACCCGAGTATTGGAAGGGAAGAACGCCTGGATCAGTCTGGTAAACCAGCGTGAGAAACACAATCAATTGAGTTTATTAAATTATCTTTTTTCTTTATCAAATAAAAGTATCTCGTAAGACATGCCCACAAATAAACACAGACATGTTTTTACCTTACGATAACTAAAACATTTCATATCAAATCCTCTTATATTATACTAGTGTCTAGCATACAAATAATAATCAAAATAGTCGAAAGTGTCACCGTTATTGAATTCCAGCATACTAGGCTCTATAAATAAAATGGCAGGCACGTAGTGGAGTTTGGGTTCCCTACAAATGACCAGGTCAAGGGACTACCTTCCGGCAGTACATCTCTAGAGGAATGCACCGAGGACCATCACAAAGGATCCTCTACCAACATAAGACCGGCCCACCTCTATAACTAGATGGTACCGAATATATCATCCTATGGTCGTTACCGACCTTTACTGAGGGCCCTCTAGCATACAAACCATAATAATCAAATACACGACGTCATAGAGTGTAAAGATATGTCTAGAAGAGGATGATCGTATACTAATGGGAGCGACCCACTTAGCCTTGTCGCATCTAACCCTGTTGGGTCAATTCCGGTTGATGAGGCCTAAGGTAATGATTACCTTCACATATCACATATCACATCACTTAGAATGCCACACGGCCTTTTCCATTGGCTACTAATTGCCTTCCACAATAATACAACACTTAAGTTCATACGTCTTAAAGAGGGTGTTAAGCTAAAATAAGTTGCTTTCTCCGCCACCACTGATGTACGTTTGTAAAAACCAATGTATGTGAAATGCAATGTCAAAAAGACATCCATACAAGTTGTCCAGGAACAGGACAAACCGAAGGTACTTTCCTACCACATCCTGTCGGGAAATCTCTAGGATTAGTAGCGAATAGTCCTTGCATTGGACATTTCATAATGAAGAGACTACTGCTACTGAATGTTATTGGGATTTTAACACCAAACAATCAACAAGCAGTCCTCCACTATGAAAATCCTAAATATCAGTATCATCAATAACCTACACAATCGAATGCATATACGTTGGTCCGAAGTGGTTTTCGGATAAACCAATCCCGGTCTCTTCCCACCAATAATGCAAAAGCATTTCTCAACCTCACATAGAAACTAAGTCTCGTAGACTTATCACGTCTCCAGCTTTCAACTTGCTATCCTTCGGCCAAGAAGGAAGCTCGATAGATTGAAGTAATGCTCCGCACTACACGAATCAACATTCTCAACACAAACGATAATTAAGCCTACACAGAAGGCTACATACTAAGTATATGACTAAATAGTTCCGACATCAAGTCGAGTAACTAAAATGACTAAATTTGATAGTCGGTTATTTAACTATCAAACCAAACAAACAAATATTTAGCACAATAAGCAATCACTAGGCCCTTTTAATTTATCTTTTATTAAATAAATCAATTGACAAATATTCACTTCAAATTATTTTTAAAAAGATATATTTCCCAAAACCGTTTCAACTTTCAATATTGAAAAACATTTCCATATACTTATTTAATAATAAGTAATTCACAATAAAATTTATTTTCAACACTTAGAAAATATTACATATACTTAAATCAGGATTAAGTATATATTTTATTCTTTAAGGAAAACATTCTCTTTAAACACATTTATTCGGGTCAAAAAGAATGTTGCATAAAACATCATTACGAAAACCCAAAATCACTAGTATAGGGATTCGAAAATTAGATAGATATATAAATCTCATATACTATGCAAAACATCTCCTTTCGAAAATCATTTAATATAACAACAGTGTTATAGCCCATCATTTCCTATTTCTCGAAAACGTCTATTTCAACAATGAATGTTGAAATCTATGGTTTCAATACTTAACACATTTTAAAACATCTTCAAACCATTTAACTTCATTTAAAAATATAACTTTCCAAAAATATCCATTTTATTTAAAAGATTATTCACTGTCCAAAATCGTGAATACAGTTAATTTACCAAATCCAATATGTCCACACACTTATTAAAGAATTATCCACTGTTCGAAATTGTGAATATATTTCCTTTAATCCAAATTCATTACTTCTACATATTTTATTAAAGGATTATCCACTATCCAAAATCGTGGATATATCTCCTTTAGTGAAATCCATATCTATTTTATCAATTTAAATTGATTTCACATTTATAAAACAATATTTATAAATTCCATTTCTATTTTATAAAAACTTCCATTTATAAAACTCCTTTATCAACTAATTCCATTTATCTCATTATATGCCAAAATTCAATTATAAGTTAATTAATTATAATTCTGTTATTTACCAATTCATTCATTTTATAACTACACAAATTCTTAAATCTTATTTACTTATAAAATTCAATTATCACTTTATTTTAACATTTACAAAACTCCTTTACAATTTCATCACTTTTGATTATAAAATATCAATTTTATAAATCTTATATATAAAACTTTTATAATAAATCAAAAATCTCAATTTAACTATTTTACAAAATCATTAACTCCATATCTCAAAAATCACATTTTGACATATTTCACAAAAATGATAATGTTTATAAAAATAAATATTATAACTTCATATTTATTTAAAATAAATTCATTTACTTAACAATTCAAAATTTTACAAAACACCTAGTTTCAAAATCACTTGAAAATCCTTTTAAATTTGAAATCACCACTTTAACATTTTAAAATTACCAAAATAGGCCCAATGCTGCGACATACTAAATACATCAATCACCGCATCCAAAACATCATATATCACATGATAACAGCATACACATCAATATCTGTAAATAAAACCAATACTGGTGAGGAATCCAGTTGGATCCCTCCAACATGTCACCTGCAACAAATATGCATATTACAATATGTGTATAATGTCCGTTTCGAGGCAGACGCCCGTACAAAGGGTCATCCGCTCAAACACGGGAACATATAGGGTCTCATCTGCTCCAATAAGCAGGAATATATCCAAATACCAATCAATATATATATATATAATATATCATATATAATCTAAATAATCATCAATCAGCATAAATGAATTTATCCACACTTATATAAAAATAATAGTGAGTCAGAAAGAGTGAGTATACTCACTTTGGTTCCGATAGCAGCTGTAGTGTTTTATTCCGAATAAAATTAAACGAGCGTTTAGTTTTATCCAAAATTTACACTAGCTCCAATCAACTCTAAACCAGCTTCAAAATATAGTGCTTGTCAATATGGTCCCAACACAACTTGTTTCGTCAAAAACGGACCTCGTATGAAGAAGTTATAGCATTTTAAAATTTATACTAATTTATATACATTCAATTTACAAATTCTTTTTATTTTTATTTGTATAACCTTTGATTTATCTCGGCCGCTCACTATGCTTAATGAAATCTATGCCATCATTTTCTTCTTCTTACCCCAGGTCAAATAGAGCACGTTTTAACCCAACCTTCACCATCTTTGACCAATCGTTGTTCCTCCTACGAGCCACCATAAAATGATCGGCAACCATCATTGTGAAGCCCTCTGTGAGCTTTGTAACAACCCGGTATATTGACGATTTAAACGATTAATATTGACACAAACTTCTATTTGAAGTTTTTAAATTTTGAATTAAAATTGATTTATAAATTGATAAAAGAAATTTAGGACTTTAAATAAAAGTTTTCTTTTTATTTTTAGTTTTTTTATTTACTTATTTGGCCTTACTTTTTTTGGGCCGTGAAAAATTTTAAATACCCAATCTCCCATTCTTCTTTTATTCGTTTGCAACCCGATCCCCCTTTCATTTTTCATTCGCGTGCCCTAATCGATCGAGAGAAGATTAATGGCGGCATCATCTCGTTGTTCGCTCGTCTTCCCTCCGTTGCTCTAGCGTCGCGCGTCTCTGTGATGCTCGACTGCTTCAATTCGTCGACAAGGTGAGTTTGCTCACATCTAATTCTTGACTCTTGTTATTTGTGTGTTTGGTTGCGTGAATTCTTGGCTGGTTATTGCTTCGAATCTTAGTGATTATCACGACACTGTTGGATTTTTGGTGTAAAGTAAAACTTGGGGAATTTTGATTTGTTTAGATTTTTGGTGTAAGCAGAGCAATTTCTGATCTCTCAACGAAATTTGCCATCAACAATAAATGGTTGTCAGACAATCCTACTTGTTGAACCTGCTTTCGACACAATTATTTCTTTCCTTTTCTTATTCTTCTTCCTCTCTCTTTCATGCTTCCCTGGGGAATTTCAACCAGCTGCCTCGCAGTTATAGTTATTCAATGGCTGCACTTGGTACCTGCTATTCAGCAGGTTTTCAAACTACCACACCATTGACGTGGGCCAGAAAGTATTTTCAGGAAAGTATAAGGCCTTGTTTGGTTTTCGGTTTTCAGTTTTGGATTTTCGTAACAACCGCAATGCATTCAGCTAATTATTTCTGAATGTTTTGAAACCTCGATTTGTGAAAATATTTTAGATGTTTCATTGTCGACCTGATGCTGCACTCCTTACTTGTTGCACTACCCAGTTTTCAGTACATACATGATGCACCTTAGGCACACATACTTGCTGTTGCACATTTCCAGTCTGGTTTCCTTTTGATGTCATGTGTACTTTTGAGCATTTGAACTGCTATGTCTCATGTTTTGAACTAGTGCTTTCTTTGCATTGCTTTAAGTTGAACTAGAGCTTGTCTCTGAACTGTTGTATTCATTCATGCATGAGTCTACACTTGGTTTAAGCATTTTTGAAGCCAAACTTTGTACCTATATTGATGGACACTTTATGTTCCACTTGCTTAGTGCATAATTGAATTTGTAGTCTAAGTGGGCCGGTTCATTCATGTAGTTATCCTTTCATCATCACTGTTTTGGGTATTTGAACAATTGATGTTTAGATTGCGTGCACAATTCATGTGTTGCCAATCTGGGTCCATTGTAACTTGTTGTTTCACTGCTGCATTACATCTGGGCTTCCTGAATTGTACTCGAGGCATGGAGTTATGAGTTTCATTTTTGATGGCACTGTCCCATTCATTTTACTGTTGCTTGAAACATGCTATCCACTTCATTCCACTGTTGCATATATGTGTGATCCTATACTTATATTGCTGCACCACTGTTGTCATCTTCACTTGCTACTTTTGAACTTGAGTTGTTTTGCTTGAACTTTGTTGTCTGGTGAATTGTTGTGTGTGCATTTGCATGTTCATGTGTATCATTGTGTACCGCTGTTGTGCTGGCACCCTGCTCTGTTGCACCATCTTGCTATGTGCATCCTACTGCATATGTACACTTGTTGATGTTGCCACTTCATTTCAGTGTGCATGCATGTGTAATCACAGCCTTCTGGTCATTTATGTTGCTACTGCAGTTTTCTGTGTGGCATTCATTCTCTTTTATGATTGTGTTGTAGTGTTCATATATGGATATTTAAAACCATATCATTGTTGAGGCTGTGACACTTGTTGTCGCAGTTGCTTGACCCAGTTTCATTCCTTTGGTGCACTATGCCTTAGCCTCGCTTGTGCATTGCGCTACACACTTGTTGCATCTACATTGTCACTGTATCTCTTTATCATAGTTTGCATTTTTGTTGAAACTGTTCCATTGCACTTGTGTTGAGTCACTGACTTGACCTCTGCATTTCGTAAGTGACTTAGCTTTGTAGTTACGACATGTTTCTCTTACATGTTCTTATGTTTGTGCATGTCACTATTCAATTTTTATTGCACCTGAGTTTCATATTGATTTTGGAATTTCACCTGTGTTGAACCCGTCTTTTATTTTGGGTTTGACCTTGTGCCCGATTGTGTACATCATTACTGTTGTGGCGAGGCAGTGCACGCAAGCGTGAACTGCAGCCACACAGTATTGAGTTTTTGGGTACGACATCACTATAGTGGCAAGGCAGTGCACGCAAGCGTGAACTGCAGCCACACGGTATGGTTTTGTGATATTCTATTTTGTTTTGATTTATTAATCTTTTGCGTAGTTCATGTGCTGTAGTGGCGAGGCAGTACACGCGTGCGTGTACTGCAACCCTATTCATCTTAATATTTTAATTGATATTTCAATGGTTCGAACTGTTCTGTTTATTTCAATTCAATATTCTGAATTGCATTCTGATTTGGTTTAGTTACTGTCGTCTATTCATTATTTGATTATTATTGCTTCTGTGCACTAATAACTGAGTTTGAATTAGACTGACCCAAGTATTATTTTCTTTTGAATTTAATACTCGGGTCAGACCGAGTATTTCAGGTTGTAGATATTCTGCTTTGGGTTGCTGCTAGAGCTATGAAGTTCTTTCATATCTTTTGGAGTAGTCGTCGTCATTTGTAGTAGTCTGTAAAATTGTATAGGAAGATATGTGTTCATGTATATTAAATACGTTAATGTACTTGTATATGTAACTTCCTTAGTCGACTGTTGTAGTTGTATCATATGTACCGTGTGAATGTATTGTAACTGACATCAGTTATTTTATATATATATGAGACTTTCTGTTTCATCTGTGTTCCGCATTTATATTATCTGTGTTGTTATTTTATATTTACTGTTCTAAACTATCATGAACCATCGTAGTTCGTTTCATACTGGAATTGGGGTATTTCGATGGGAGAACATAAATCAGAGATGAAAAATGAAAGAATATATATATATATATATATAATCACTCCTATCGAGATAACCAATACTAGTGTAAGGCCAACTATTGATGGCCGCTCCTCAACAGCCTTATTCTCCGTGCTAGTTGACAGCACTACGCCGTAGTGTTCTTGGCTAGCGTGGGTATAGAGGTGGGGCGTCACAAGCTTCATCAGTGGTCGAAGCACGGTTAAACTCGGTGCCATCATCCTCTCTAAAATCGTGTTCGAACGCCGGCGTTTGAATGAAGTTTGTCATCGATTGGCTTCTCCAGAGACGATCATCACCGTTGAAATCATAGAACTCGATGCACTCAACAATCTTGTAGTTAGAAGTTTTTCATAATTGTTTACGGATTGGAAGAAAATCGAGGAAGAAAATTGGAAGATTTTGGTCGTACGAAATTATAATGGCGATGGCTAGGTTTTTTGACCTAGGTTTTATGCAAATGAAAGAAAATGACATCCTTTTAAATAAAATTTCACGACACTATTCACACGAAAAATTTTCGAACTCCAAACGAAGCGTGCCGCCTGGTGCTTATAATGTTCTACCCCTATTTCGAATATAATGGAATATATATCGAGAGCCAATTCGATCGTATTTGGAAGATAGGTTTTTGAATCGACTTGTTTAAAATTAAACTTTACTTAAACATATTTCTATTTGTTTCAGCTTGCCACAACTTAACCATAATTCCGATTGACACGAAATTGGAAATTCTGCAAAAATATAACATTACAGATTCAATGAAACTTGTTTCGTCGAAATCTGAGATTTTTGAAAAATGACTATTTTTACACGTTAATAAAATATTAAATTTCTATAAATTTACTTTTAATTCAATTTTAAAATTTTACTGATTCAATTCTAATTTAAAAAGAATTTAATTCAAATTTATAAATCATTTTCATTCACATTAAATGCAATTTCCAATTATTTCAGCAATTTCAAATATTAAATTAACAATTTAATTATCTAATTAAATCACTATATTTCAAATATAAGTTATTCATCTTATAAAATTTACTATTGAATATTTAAAATCAATTAAATATACAAATTTCAATTGTCTGAAATTCTGGGTCGTTACATTCTCCCCTATTTAAAAGAATTTCATCACTGAAATTACCAAGTAAGAAAAAGTCATAAAGTCCATTAACTTTTCAAAACAATTTGTTCAATTAGATTTCAAAATCATTTAAACCTTTTAACTTTTCCAAAATCTATTAGTTAAACTTCTTATAAAAACTTTTCTAAGTTTTCAAATCAAACTTAGTTATCTTTTCAAAGCCAACTATATCATTTAACCTTCAACACTATATCAAAATTATAGTTATCAAAAAAATTCCAAAATTCTCAAAAAATTTCTAACGCCTCAAATTTTCAAAAAAAATCGCCATAGCCTCCTTTGTGCGGTTCGATCGTAGTAGGATCACAACATATATATATATATATATATATATCACAAATATACATCTCATCTTCGAGGCTAGGGCATGCCGTAGAGAAAAAATATATAAAAATACGATATGTAATCCGAGATATGTACCTTATATATTATTAGCGAGCATATACGACTAACATAGCATGAAAGCGAGCTCCAAATGCGAAGCATATGCAATCCACACCTACTAAACACTCAATAAACAAATAAGAAACATGTATATATGAAAGTAATATCAATATACAACATATACTAATATAACTACTATATATGCCAATATAGCAAATGCAACCAAAAGCAACAAATCCAACCATCAAACAACTATCATCTAACTAACATCCAACAAACTAATCTCTATCCAACAAATCCATAACCAAATCAATATACATTCACTTTTCATTAATATTCATTGAATTGATTTTCCAATTTATTAACACTGGATTTTACTAACATTCGTTTATTCGTATTTAATTAGTCTACATTCACTAATTTATATTCAGGTTGGATCATTTTCAATTCAAATAAAATTCAGCTCTATTTAAATTTACTTCACTTCCAATTTTAATTCAATTACTTAGCTTTCAATTTCATTAATTCAATTTCATTAACTTAACTTCATATAAATTTCTATACAATCAACTAACATTCATCTAACAACCAATGCATATCCAACATGACCAAATTTATTTAATTTCCTCTCAACATTCATAATTACTTCATTTATATTCAATCTGTTTTAACGCTTTTAATTTCCAATTGGTTTAATATTCGGTTGACTTTCATTCAATTATTCAATTGCTAATTCATTATACAACTAAAGTTGAATTTCATTATATAATTCAAATTAACATTCATCACTTAACTTTATTAATTCATTTTGATATCAAATTCAACTTCATTTAACATCATTTAAGTTATATTTCATTTCAATTTCATTTACATTCACTCCACTATACAACTTAAGTTCATCTCTAATTTAATTCAAATTCTATTTTAGTTAACTTTTATTTAAGTCAAATTTGCATCACTATTCAAATTTAGATTTTGTTCTACTTAATAAAATTGTTTAACCATTTTAACAATTGGTTTTACTTACATTTTCACATTCTATAAGTTATGTAACTTATTTATTCAAACTTCCAAACTCGTATTACATAATCACTTACCCTTATGTTTAAATTTCATTTCAATAAGTTATCTAATCTGGTTCAAATTCAATTCAATGTATTTAACTTAACTAAAGTTAAAATTTCTTTTATTTCATATTATAAGTCCAAATTCATTTTACTTATATTCATAAATTTCAACTTGGATTTTAAATTCAAATTTGTTTATCACAACAAAAATTAAATTTCAATTTACTATTGGTAGCAAATCCATCACACAGAAACTCGAAAATGATACCGATGATGCTGTAGTCATCACCCGTATTATTTGCCAGCAACAGTAGTGAATTCAGTGCTTTAAATTCTTTTTAAAAATTCCTTTTTATTATTTATAAATCACATCTATAAATCTTCTTACTTATCTAATTTCACTATTTTACTTCACTTATATAAGATCATTCCAAATATATCTTATTTAGATTTATAATATTATAATCTCTTTAACTTTTGAAAAACAACTTTCAAAATAAACAGGATTCAAAATATCAAATTCTTAGTTTAAAATCCATTTTATTTATAAATCATATAGTTTCACTACTTATACATAAGTTTATTCCACGATTGTAAATCATATTAATCATACTTTGCAACTCATTTTCTTATATAATTTATTCTCTTACAATTATTGTTTTTATTTAGATTATTCAAACAACTTTTATATTAAATTATATATATTTACATTTTCAAAAACCATACAATTAATTTATATACACTAAAATAATACTATGTCGACTTGCCTCGTTCAAGTGTTTAGAAATCCCCTATCAATAACATGGCATCCCATATACTAACCAGATTTCACAAACGGCTTAATGGATAAGTAAACGCAATATAAATCATTTTTATAATCACTAACAAATACATGCTCATATATATAATACACTCAAACTCAATCTAGTGTGTTACTGTCCTTATCTATACTGAGTACACATCAAAGCTTAGGAATATACAAACTCTAAACTCCGATACCATATGTGATGACCCACAAATCCATACCCTCTGAATCGACAATAAACCACACATGTTCGACCCAAAAAGCACAGACTGATGGAAAGTCCAGAGAAAGAAAAGAAGAGAGAAGAAGATAAGAGAAGAAAGAGAGAAGAGAACACAAAACAGAACAATACAGAATCTTACATCGCAGCGAAAAACATATAATATCGTATCAATAATCTTTACAAAACATAAACTATATATACATACATCAATCAGAGTTCAACAATCAATTAATGGTTATCGGCCTGAACAGTTATAATAACTTGTCCTCACAATTGCCGATAATATACAATAACTAAGCACATCGGACAATCAAAACAGATACGTGTATACGAAAATGAAGATCTCCCGCTCTCTTGTTAAAGCTCCAAAAACACTAAATATGAACATGTAAATACACTCGGTCTGACCCAAGTATTGAAAGGGAAGAAAGCTGGATCAGTCTAGTAAACCAGCGTGAGAAACACACTCAACTGAATTTATTAAATTAACAAACTTTTTCTTTATCAAAACAAAAGTATCTCATAAGACATGCCCATACATAAACACGGACATTTTTTTACCTTACTATAATTAAAACATTTCATATCAAATCCTCTTATATTATACCAGTGTCTAGTATACAATAATAATCAAATAGCCGAAATTGTTACCATTATGAAATTCCAGCATACTAGTCTCTACAAATAAAATGGCAGGCACGTAGTGGAGTTTGGATTTCCATACAAATGATCGGGTGAAGGGACTACCTTCCGGTAGTACATCTCTAGAGGAATGCACTGAGGACCATCACAAAGGATCCTCTACCAACACAAGACCATCCTACCTCTATAACTAGATGGTACCGAATATATCATCCTCCGGTTTTTTTGACCTTTACCGAGGGCCCTCTAGTATACAAACCACAATAACCAGATACTCGATGCCAGCATGTGAAGATATATCTAGAAGAGGATGATCATATCCTAATGGAAGTGACCCACTTAACCTAGCCGCATCTAACCCTATTTTGGTCATTTTCGGTTGATGAGGCCTGAGGTAACGATTACCTTTCACATATCACACGTCACGTAGAATGCCATACGACCATTTCCTTTGACAACTAATTGCCTTCCACAAAAATACAAATCTTAAGTTCATACGTCTCAAGGAGGGTGTTAAGCTAAGAGAAGTTGCCTTCTCCGCCACCACTGATGTATGTTTGTAAAAACCAATGTATATAATCTTTAGAAATGCAATGTCAGACAATCATCCATACAAGTTGTCCAAGAACAAGACAAACCGAAGGTACTTTCCTACCACATCCTGTCGAGAAATCTCTAGGATTAGTAGCGAATAGTCCTTGCATTGGATATTTCATAACAAAGAGACTACTGCTACTGGATGTATATTGGGATTTTAACCCTAAACAATCAATAAGCATTCCTCTACGATGAACATCCTGAATATCAATATCATCAATAACCTGCACAATCGAACGCATATACGTTGGTCGGAAGTGGTTGTCTAATAAACCGATCCCGGTCTCTTTGCACAACAGCGCAAAAGTTTTTTTCGACCTCACAGAGAAACTAAGTCTGATAGACTTCTCGCGTCTCCAACTTTCAACTTGCTATCCTTTGGCCAAGAAGGAAACTTGATAGATTGGAGTAATACTCCACACTACACGAATCAACATCCTTAACACAAACGATAATCAAGCCTACGCAGAAAGGCTACGTACTAAGTGTAGACTAAATAGTTCCTACATCAAGTTGAGGAACTAAAATGGCCAAATTTGATAGTCGGTTATTTAACTATCAAAGCAAACAAACAAATATTTAGCACCATAAGCAATCACTAGGCCCTTTTAATTAATCATTTATTAATTAAATCACTTGCCAAACATTCATTTCAACTTATCTTTAAAAAGACATATTTCCCAAAACCATTTCAACTTTCAATATTAGAAAAAATTTCTATATACTCATTTAATAATAAGTTATTCACAATTCAATTAATTTTCAACACTTAGAAAATATTACATATACTTAAACCAGGATTAAGTGTATATTTTATTCTTTAAGAAAAACATTCTCTCCAAACACATTCATTCGGGTCCAAACGAATGCTGCGTAAAACATCGTTACGACAACCCAAAATCACTAGTATAGGGATTCAAAAATTAGATAGATATATAAATCTCATATGCTATACAAAACATCTCCTTTCGAAAATCATTTACTATAACAGCAGTGTTATAGCCCATCATTTCCTATTTCTTGAAAACGTCTATTTCAACTATGAATGTTAAAATCTATAGTTTCGATACTTAACACATGTTAAAACATCTTCAAACCATTTAACTTCATTTAACAATATAACTTCCCAGAAATATCCATTTAATTTAAAAGATTATTCACTGTCCAAAATCGTGAATGCAGTTCATTTACCAAATCCAATATTTC
The DNA here is from genome assembly GCA_030765085.1 of Allium cepa. NCBI lineage: Eukaryota > Viridiplantae > Streptophyta > Magnoliopsida > Asparagales > Amaryllidaceae > Allium > Allium cepa. Next base: position 345,513,204 of record CM060928.1, on the reverse strand, counting down.
TTCACATTTATTAAAGGATTATCCACTGTTCTAAATTGTGAAAATATTTCCTTTAATCCAAATTCATTACTTCTACATATTTTATTAAAGGATTATCCACTGTCCAAAATCGTGGATATATCTCCTTTAATAAAAATCCATATCTAGTTTATAAATTTAAATTGATTTCACATTTATGAAACAATGTTTATAAATTCCATTTCGATTTTATAAAAACTTCCATTTATAAAATTCCTTTATCAACTAATTCCATTTATCTCATTTGTATGCCAAAATTCAATTATAAGTTAATTATTTATAATTATCTTATTTACAAATTCATTCATTTTATAACCTTACAAATTATCAAATCTTATTTACTTATAAAATTCAATTATCACTTCATTTTAACATTTACGAAACTCCTTTACAATTTCACCATTTTTAATTTATAAAATATCAATTTTATAAATCTTATATACATATCGTTTATAATAAATCAAAAATCTCAATTTAACTATTTTACAAAATCATTAACTCCATATCTCAAAAATCATATTTCGATATATTTCACAAAATCATAATTTTTATAATAATAAAAATTATAACTTCTTATTTATTCAAAATAAATTCATTTACTTAACATTTCAAAATTTTACAAAACATCTATTTTCAAAATCACTTGAAAATCCTTTTAAATTTTCAATCATTGCTTTAACATTTTAAAATACCAAAATAGACTCAATACTGCGACAACCCTAAATACATCAATCACGGCATCCAAAATATCATATCTATCATGATAACAGTATATACACCAATATTTGTAAATAAAACTAATACTGGTGAGGAATCCAGTTGGATCCCTCCAACCTACCACCTGCAATAAATATACATATTAGAATATGCATACAATGTCTGCTTCGAGGCAGACGCGCATACAAAGGGTCATTCGCTCATACACGGGAACGTATAGAGTCTCGTCTGCTCCAATAGGTAGGAATATATCCAAATACTAATCAATATATAAATAATATATCATACATCATCCAAATAATCATTAAGCAGCATAAATAAATTTATTCCTACTTATATAAAAATATTAATGAGTCAAAAAGAGTGAGTTGTACTCACTTTGGTTCCAATAGTAGTTGTAGTGTTTTATTCCGAATAAAATTAAACGAGCGTTTAATTTTACCCAAAATTTACACTAGATTCAATCAACTCTAAACCAGCTCTAAAATGTAGTGCTCGTTAATATAGACCCAACGTAACCTGTTCCGTCAAAAACAGACCTCGTGTGAAGAAGTTATAGCATTTTAAAGTTTATACAAATTTATATATATTCAATTTACAAATTCTTTTTATTTTTATTTTTAAAACCTTTAATTTATCTCGGTCGTTCACTGTGCTTAATAAAATCTAGGTCGTTGTTTTCTTCTTCTTCCCCCAGGTCAAATAAAGCACGTTTAAACCCAACCTTCACCATCTTTGACCAACCGCCGTTCCTCCTACGAGCCACCAGAAAACGATCGGCCACCATCATCGCGAAGCCCTACATGAGCTCCATCAGTGGCCGAAGCAAGGTTGAACTCGGTACCATCGTCCTCTCGAAAATCATGTTCGAAAGCCGACGTTTAAATTAAGTTTGCCGTCGATTGGCTTCGCCAGAGACGATCATCATCGTTGAAATCGTAGAACTTGACGCGCTCTACAATCTTGTAGTTGGAAGTTTTTCATAACTGCTTACAGAGTGAAAGAAATTCGAGGAACAAAATTGGAAGATTTCGGCCGTTTGAAATTATAATGGCATCGGCTAGAGTTTCTGACCTAGGTTTTATGCAATTGGAAGAAAATGACGTCCCTTTAAATAAAATTTCAAGACACTATTCACACGAAAAAATTTCGAACTCCAAGCGAAGCGTGTCGTCGGGCTTTTATCGATGTAGAGGCACTATTCAACTTTATAAATCATTTTCATTCACATTAAATCCAATTTTCGATTATTTCAGCAATTTCAAATATTAAATTAACAATTTAGTTATCTAATTAAATCACTACATTTCAAATATAAGTTATTCATCTTATAAAATTTACTACCGAATATTTAAAATCAATAAAATATACGAATTTCAATTGACTGAAATTCTGGGTCGTTACACTATTATCGATGTAGAGGCAAGAAGAGAAAAATTGAAGAGATCGTGTTCAACGTTTTAAATGTAGTTATTTTAGCCACAAAAAGTATTCTTGTAAGACTGGCTCTGCAGCTCCTTTGTCGAAACCACTAATTGTCGATGACAAAAAAATTATTTTGCTTTGGTGTTCTTGAAACTAAAAAGAATATTTTATTGGACAATGGTGATAGGGTTAAAGTGTAACATCCCTCACTTCGAGACCCAAAAATGGATGCCGATGATGCTATATTCATCACCAAAATCATTTTCAACCAAAAAAGTGAGTTTAGTATTTATTTTACACAGCATTAAGAAAATAAAGCGGTTAAATAAATTTTCATTACATCCAATTATTTTACATAATTCATTACATCATATTAACCCATCTCGTTCTCGTGTAGGGGTAAATATAATAAGAAATAAATATAGCGTCATGCTCGATAAATGAAGATGCCAACACAATACTTAACCGGTTATAATTCCTAGTTTTACATAGTGGGATTTCAAAATAACTTTTATTCACTGGATAAGCATCCAGCTTCATCCTAGGTGTCTTTATTCATCCTTCCAAAGATATCTGTCTAAACCATAAACTCAGCTTACTCAAATTAGTGCCCCTGAGTTTATGGGAAATAATAAAAATACGGTCGGATATAAAGCCTGATATGGGTAAAATCTTTAGCCTAAGCAACCGTAGCGAGACAAGCCATTATAGCACGGAATGGTTTACCTCTCGCTTTATCATATAGAAATTACATCGTGTCATGTAAATAAGCATTTCATCAAAAGCAACCATATGCATCGCATTCAATCCGTAAATGTACATTACACTTGCAATCTAATTATGAACCATGTCATATTTATATTATCAATTCAAATTAAATATATGCTAGACTTAATATACGATCATGAACCAAGTCATACCATCATATGTCAACCTAAACAAACATCAAATGATCTTTGGTTTTATATTTTAATCTTTAACTTATGATTAGCTTAATTTAGTGATTACCTCCCTAGGTCCGTCTATCACAAATCTATCTTTTCGTGAAAAACATCACCTGATAAAATGACTACTCATTCCCATTCCCCCATGGGAGCCACTATGACTAGAGACACGTTGACTCTCTTAAGAGACGAATGTAAGCACCCTGAATACATTCTAGAAAGCATCATTACTAAGCGTCCTTGTAACGTTTGCGATTTTTCATTGCCGAAAAACCAAACAGTTATGGGTTTTTAAAAAGAAGAAAAGAAGAAAAAGAGAGAAGAAGAGAGAAAAGAGAATCTTTTAAATAGAACGGGACAGAAGAAATAACAGAACAATATCAGAATCTCACAATTCACAGCGGAACAACATATAATAGATTAATGAATAATCTTTAAACAAAGAACTATATCAGTTATTACATTACATCACATTTCATTACATCATATCATCAGAGTGTACAACAACAACAAACAACACAAACAGTGCAGCGGAAAAAGAAATACTATATACTAGTAATACGCCATGCCATCCAGCTTGCCTCCAGCAATTCCAGAATATCCAGAATATCCTGATAAACCTTAAACTCTTGGCTGCCCGTGTGGAAATTGGTGGGCACCCAGAGTTTAGGAAGGAAAACAATAAACTCCAAGTCAGTCATGTGACTGGTGTGAGAACTCAAAACAGTTTGTTTATCTTTAAAATCAAAATAGAGGAATATTTTTAAAGTCAATTCGCAATGCTTTTAAAAATGAGACTACCATAAGGCCTCCCGCACACACACACAATGCAAACGCAGAATCGGAGGAGATTTCTCCTTATGATAGTCAAAGATGCTTGATACGCACTTAAAAATAACATTTGATATTATTATTAGTGCATAGTGTAGGAAAAATTCATTTCGAAAGTAGAATATAAATCTTAGCCAACATAGACATTTCGAACTATGCCTACTATAGCTAACTATGTTCAATAGCAGGTTACCGCCACATTCCATAGCAGGTTATACAACTAAAACCGTACAAGTCTCGTATTGTTTCTTTGGATTTCCAACGAATGATCAGGCCAAGGAACTTCCCATTGCCACATGAGAATGCCTCTGGATGGACATCCCCGAGAACCAAACCGGATCTCTACCAACACAAGACCGGGTTACCCCTAACTGAGTAACAACTGACCGAATATGCCATCCCCCGGTCCTTTGGGACCTTTATCACCGAGCGCTCGTAATCAATTCACACAATCATAACAAAGTGTTTTCAACATGAGTAAGTATCTGGGCTCCATACCATGATACCACCCTTTTCCAGAAGGAAATGCACATATCCTAAAGGGAGCTACCCCTCATAACCTTGCCGCATCTTTCCTGTTTTGACCATTCACGGGGTGTGAGGTTCGACGAAGTCACGTCCACAAAAACATACTTTATACAAAAGCCATGCTTTGGGTCAACAAATGATCAACACAATGATCACAAGGATAGACGATCAAACAAATGATCCTATCACAAATAATCAACACAATGATCATTTCAGCATCACTCAGCATGTCACATTACCAAATTGGGAATATATCACTGATAACATTCAACTACATAACCTCTGAGCTCGTACGTCTCAGAGAAGGGTGTTAAGCTAAAGAATAAATTCTCCGCCACCAACAGAAATATATTTGAAAGAAATCTGCTTTATATCTCAACTTGTAATGTCAGACATACAATCCATACAAGTCTGTTCCGGGCTCGAACAAAACCGAAGGCACTTCTTACGAAGCCCTTGCAATCCGGGTATTCACAATCCCGATCGAATTTCCCATCACTTAAGGAATCTCTATACCAGGAGCTACCCAGTGCAGAAACAATGGATAGGTCATCCTATCGCTTTTGCAAATACTCGGTCTTCAACACCGATCTTCAATGCAATTCACAACGACGTATCACATATTCGGAATGGGTTATACGACCCCATGGTCCTTTCCCGGTTAACCCGAATAGTGAGCGCTTATTCAAAAATAAGTGTGGCATTCAAATTCAAACAAATCACATCAATTACCCATTCAAAGGGAAATATTGATAGTCGGCTATTGAACTATCAAATTGATATGCACACATCACCAGTTTCCAAATAATTTTCCAAATTATTTATTTTCCAAAATATCTTCACTAGATATTAAATTTCAATACTTCAAAAATAAATCAATATTTATTTTTATACAAATTTCCACTTTCTTTTATAAATTCAATAGTGAATTCATATTCCAAAATATTCATGCATATACGATTTCAATTATCCATTTCAATTTATCTTTAAAAAGATAAATTCTAATTATTCACTTCATATTGGAAAACATTTCCGTACTTATTTATTCATAAGTAATTTTCAATCCATTTATTTTCAACACTTGGAAAATATTCAATATACTTAATCGAGATTAAGTATATATTTCATTCTTTAAGGTAAACATGCTCTTAAACATATTTATTTGGGTCAAAACGAATGTTGCGTAAAACATCGTTACGACGTCCCAAAATCACTAGTATAGGGATTCGAAATTAAAATAGATATATAAATCCCAATACTATACAAAACATTTCCTTTCGGAAATCATTTACTATAACAACAGTGTTATAGTCCATTATTTCCTTTTATTTCTCGAAAACGTCTATTTCAACAATAAATGTTGAAATCTATGGTTTCGAATCTCAACACAATTAAAACTTCGTTAGATCGTTTTAATTCTATTTCAAATATCACATTCAAAACAATTTCTTTAACATCTTATTCACTATTCAAAAACGTGAAGATACTACGTTAACACATTTCATCATTTCTATTCATTTTAATTCAAAGGATTATTCACTATTCAAAAATGTGAATATAACTCCATTTATAGGTTTCCACAAATTTTCTTGTCAAAATAAGTCATTTGCGAATTTATAAAACAACGTTTATAAATTCCATTCTATTTATTTATAAAAACTTCCTTTTTATGAATCCTTTTATTAACCTATTCCAGTTTATAACTCAATTATAAACTAAAAGTTCATATTATAAGTTAAGTGCTTATAATCTATTTGTTTGCAAAAATCGTTCCTTTGAACTTCATAATTATAAATCTTATAACCTATAAGATTCAATTATTCACCCAAATCTATTCCTCAATTAACTTCACCAATTTATAAATCTTACTATTTATAAATTTTATTTATAACTTCACAGTTTATAATTCTATAAATTTCATTTATTTATGAAATTCATTTTCACTTCATTCAAACACTTATAAAAACTCGTTTTATAATGTCTATATTTCAATTTATAAATATCCATTTATAAATCACTTAATATAAATCAATTTATATTATTCTTTTAAAACATCTTTAATCTCCTTTATAATTTCACCATTCTCTTGATTTATAAAATAATTAAATTTTATAAATCCTATATTTAAACTTTTCACAATAAACTCAAAAATCCCAGTTTAAACTATTTTATACATCATTAACCCGTATTTTCAAAAAATCAATCTTTTAACTATATTTCACAAAAACCATAATTTTATAACTTTAAAAATTATAGCGTTTAATTATTTAAAATGGGTCAATTCCAAAAAAATAGTATATTTTCAAAAATCACTTTTAAAATCATTTTAAAATTCCAAAATCTGGGTCCAATGATGCTACACACCAAATAGTCAATCACGACTACAACGATCCATCATATATCGATATGATAATCCATCAAATATCAAAATATCGGAAAATCTAATAAATATTGTTGAGGAATCCAGTTGGATCCCTCCAACCTGTTTTCCTGCATCCACAAACATTAGCACAATACCAATTTCGCTCCAGTACGAAATTATCGCGGTATATGTTCTTATTAAATATTATCCGCTTAATAACGGCGCAATAGGGTCTCATCCGCTAAAAAATACGGGAAATCAACAACTGCAATATATACATATGCCAATATATATATATATTGATATTATTTATAATACCAATTTCACTGTTTATGAAATATTCGCGGTATATGTTTTTATTAAATAACATCCGCTTACTAACGGCATATAATGTCTATTTTAACAATCAATAGATAACAATCATCATTCAAACATGCATTCAAATATTTTAAATCTAACTATTTAAAATAAAATCGAAATCGATTCGATTGAGTGAGAAGTTCTCACCTTGGTTTTAAATTTCCGTTTTAGCGATTTATTTCGAATAAAATTAAACGGACGTTTAATTTTACCCAAAATTCTCACTAACTCCAAACGACTCCAAACCAACTTCATCGCGTAGTGCTCGTCCATACGATTCCAACGCAACTGGTTTCGCGCGTTTTCGACCTCGTATGAAAAAGTTATTGATTTTTGAAGTTTACACAAATTTTTATATAATAATTACAAATTTTCTTTATATAAATTTCAACCTTCATCTGGGCCGTTAGATCCAAGTACATAGCATCTCTGCCGTGCGCTGCGTCTCCCCCTTCTTCCAGTTAACATACGCGACTTTGCCTCCAAGCCGAACCCATACTTTCGAATTTAGGGTTTGAATTTACACCCTCAATACTCGACGATACCACGATCAAGCGACGCCGTTGTCCTCGCCTCCATCCCCTCCAACTTCGGCCCCAAGGACACGCAACTCGGCCACCTGTACTGCCTTGAATCACGTGCGCAGCTGGCCCCCTTCCACCTCCATTTGCCGCTAAACCAATGAACTTCAGACGATCTCCACCGTTCACATCGTAGAGCTCGCAGAGCTCTTCGATCTTCGTTTAGAGAGTTTGCAAAAATATTGTGTGGATTGATCACGAATTGAGGAAGAAATTTAGGCAATTTCGGCCATTCATTTCTGGTGGAGGCGGCTAGGGCAAATTAGGTTTAGGTTTTACTTTTTTTTTTATTTAGAGTGAGGGCTATTTATAAGAAAAATTCGAACACTATTCATCCGGAAATTCCGAACTCCGATTTACGCGCCGTAACCAGCGTTTCTAAGGTTTACCCCGCGTTCCGGACACAATGGAACAGGTTTCGGAAGCTAATTCGGACATCTGTGCGAGTTATGGCTATAAACGCTCAATTTAAATTAAACCAATTTAAATCGATTTCTGGGCGTTTTAATTCGTACCGGACAAACGGTAAATCCAATTGACTTGAAATTTGAAACCTTACAATAATATCACATTACGGATCCGATGAAACTAGTTTCGTTGAAATCCGAGACTTTTTGAAAAATGACTATTTTGACTCGCCAAATTTAAATTAAAAATAATTCGATGCGTTTCGAGCTGCCACGATCAAACGATAACTCCGATTGCTACGAAAATTGAAATCCGGTAATAACTAATTATTACGGATCTAATGGAACTGGTTTCGTTCAATTCTGAGACTGTTCAAAAATTGGCTATTTTCACTAGTCGATTTTAATATTAAAATATTCAATTTTCACAAATTAACTTTTAATTTAATTTTAAAAGTTCTAAAATATCATTCTAACTCCAATATGAAAAAATAAAATTTTACAAATCATTTTCAATCATATTTAACCCAATTTTCAATTATTTCCATAATTTAACGTATTAAATCATCGATTTAATTATTCAATTAAATCCAATAATTCAAATAAAAATTTATTTGACTTATAAATTCACTTATTAATATTTAAAATTAATTAAATATTCAAATTTTAATTTCAAAAAATTCTGGGTCGTTACAATCTTTCCCCCTTAAAAGAATTTCGTCCTCGAAATTACAAGTAAGAAAAGTTATAGAATTTATTAACTTTCCCAAAATCCATAGTTAAACTTCTTATAATACTTTACTAAGTTTTCAAATCATACTTAGTTATCTTTTCAAAAACAATTACTATTGTTTACTTTCAATTCCAAATCAAAGTTATAGTTTTCAAAATTTTCCAATTTTCTCAAAAAAAAATTCTAACGCCTTAAATTTTCGGAAAAATTCGCCATAGTCTCCTTTGCGCGGCTCGATCCGAAAAAAAAATGACAGTATATATATCACAAATATACATCTCATCAAGTAATGAGGCATCCCGAAGGGAAAAAAGTATAAAAGTACGGTATGTAATCCGAGATATGTACCTTATTATTTTATTAGCAAGCAAATACGGCTAATATAGCGTGAAAGCGAGCTCCAAATGCGAAGCAAACGCGATCCGCACCTACTAAACACTCAACAAACAACATGAGAACATGCACATATGAAAATAATCTCAATATACAATATATAGCAACATAACTATATATGTCACATAGCAAATGCAACTAAACAACAAATGCAAACATCAACCAACTACCATTCATAATCATAAATATTCATTCATATTCTCATTAATATTTAATGAATTGGTTTTCAATATAAATCACATTTGATTCATTAACAGTGAATGTTCTTACTAACATTCATTCTTATTCGATTTTAATTAGTTTGCATTCACTAATTAAATCCAATTCACTTTCAATTATATTCAAATTTATTTACTTTCAATTTGAATTTAATTACATAGCTTCCAATTTCATTAATACTTAATGAATTATATACAATCAATCAACATTCATATTACAACCAATGTATATTCAACATAACCAAATTCTTTTGCTTATATTCATTCACAATTTGTTTTAACACCTTCACTTTCAATTGGTTTAATTAAATTGATCTTCATTCACTTATTCAACTTCCAATAACATTAGATTTTAATGAATTAATACTTACATTCATTATTTCATATCAACTTCATTTACATTTAATTGATTAACATTCAATCCATTCATTCAATTCAATTTCCAAAGTTGAATTTCATTTATATAACTCAAGTTCATATTCATTTAACTCACTTGATTATTTACTTCGATACCAAAATCAATTCCATTCAACAACACTTAAGTTATACTTCCATTTAAACATTACTTAGTTTTACATAACTTAAATTCATTTTTGTTTACAACTTATATTCATATAGTTTCATTTCTTATATATATATAAGTTTATTTCACAATTGTAAATCACTTTAATTATAATTCAATTCTCATAATTCTTTTTACTTATACAATTATTCTTTTATTTAGATTATTCAAACAGCCAAACAATCAACTTATATTCACTTTAATAATTCTGAAAAATTATTCCTTTATATATAAAAATATAATCAAGGTAAAATTATTTCATTCACCCAATTTAAAATCAATACTGTGTCGAATTGTTCTATTCAAGTGTTTAGAAACCCCTTCGGCATAGTCTTGCGGACCACGCTGACGAAAGTTCATATGCCACTCAACAAACCAATCATCACAATATAAAACAATTTTATATTCACTAACAAATACGCTCTCATAGCTATTATTACACTCAACTCATTCTAGAGTACTGCTGACTCTATCTCTAATGAGTAATACCCAACAGAACCATGGTTGTCGCTTAACCATCAGCTCTGATACCAAATGTAACGTTTGCGATTTTTCATTGCCGAAAAACCGAACAGTTATGGGTTTTTAAAAAGAAGAAAAGAAGAAAAAGAGAGAAGAAGAGAGAAAAGAGAATCTTTTAAATAGAACGGGACAGAAGAAATAACAGAACAATATCAGAATCTCACAATTCGCAGCGGAACAACATATAATAGATAAATGAATAATCTTTAAACAAAGAACTATATCAGTTATTACATTACATCACATTTCATTACATCATATCATCAGAGTGTACAACAACAACAAACAACACAAACAGTGCAGCGGAAAAAGAAATACTATATACTAGTAATACGCCATGCCATCCAGCTTGCCTCCAGCAATTCCAGAATATCCAGAATATCCTGATAAACCTTAAACTCTTGGCTGCCCGTGTGGAAATTGGTGGGCACCCAGAGTTTAGGAAGGAAAACAATAAACTCCAAGTCAGTCATGTGACTGGTGTGAGAACTCAAAACAGTTTGTTTATCTTTAAAATCAAAATAGAGGAATATTTTTAAAGTCAATTCGCAATGCTTTTAAAAATGAGACTACCATAAGGCCTCCCGCACACACACACAATGCAAACGCAGAATCGGAGGAGATTTCTCCTTATGATAGTCAAAGATGCTTGATACGCACTTAAAAATAACATTTGATATTATTATTAGTGCATAGTGTAGGAAAAATTCATTTCGAAAGTAGAATATAAATCTTAGCCCACATAGACATTTCGAACTATGCCTACTATAGCTAACTATGTTCAATAGCAGGTTACCGCCACATTCCATAGCAGGTTATACAACTAAAACCGTACAAGTCTCGTATTGTTTCTTTGGATTTCCAACGAATGATCAGGCCAAGGAACTTCCCATTGCCATATGAGAATGCCTCTGGATGGACATCCCCGAGAACCAAACCGGATCTCTACCAACACAAGGCCGGGTTACCCCTAACTGAGTAACAACTGACCGAATATGCCATCCCCCGGTCCTTTGGGACCTTTATCACCGAGCGCTCGTAATCAATTCACACAATCATAACAAAGTGTTTTCAACATGAGTAAGTATCTGGGCTCCATACCATGATACCACCCTTTTCCAGAAGGAAATGCACATATCCTAAAGGGAGCTACCCCTCATAACCTTGCCGCATCTTTCCTGTTTTGACCATTCACGGGGTGTGAGGTTCGACGAAGTCACGTCCACAAAAACATACTTTATACAAAAGCCATGCTTTGGGTCAACAAATGATCAACACAGTGATCACAAGGATAGACGATCAAACAAATGATCCTATCACAAATAATCAACACAATGATCATTTCAGCATCACTCAGCATGTCACATTACCAAATTGGGAATATATCACTGATAACATTCAACTACATAACCTCTGAGCTCGTACGTCTCAGAGAAGGGTGTTAAGCTAAAGAATAAATTCTCCGCCACCAACAGAAATATATTTGAAAGAAATCTGCTTTATATCTCAACTTGTAATGTCAGACATACAATCCATACAAGTCTGTTCCGGGCTCGAACAAAACCGAAGGCACTTCTTACGAAGCCCTTGCAATCCGGGTATTCACAATCCCGATCGAATTTCCCATCACTTAAGGAATCTCTATACCAGGAGCTACCCAGTGCAGAAACAATGGATAGGTCATCCTATCGCTTTTGCAAATACTCGGTCTTCAACACCGATCTTCAATGCAATTCACAACGACGTATCACATATTCGGAATGGGTTATACGACCCCATGGTCCTTTCCCGGTTAACCCGAATAGTGAGCGCTTATTCAAAAATAAGTGTGGCATTCAAATTCAAACAAATCACATCAATTACCCATTCAAAGGGAAATATTGATAGTCGGCTATTGAACTATCAATTGATATGCACACATCACCAGTTTCCAAATAATTTTCCAAATTATTTATTTTCCAAAATATCTTCACTAGATATTAAATTTCAATACTTCAAAAATAAATCAATATTTATTTTTATACAAATTTCCACTTTCTTTTATAAATTCAATAGTGAATTCATATTCCAAAATATTCATGCATATACGATTTCAATTATCCATTTCAATTTATCTTTAAAAAGATAAATTCTAATTATTCACTTCATATTGGAAAACATTTCCATACTTATTTATTCATAAGTAATTTTCAATCCATTTATTTTCAACACTTGGAAAATATTCAATATACTTAATCGAGATTAAGTATATATTTCATTCTTTAAGGTAAACATGCTCTTAAACATATTTATTTGGGTCAAAACGAATGTTGCGTAAAACATCGTTACGACGTCCCAAAATCACTAGTATAGGGATTCGAAATTAAAATAGATATATAAATCCCAATACTATACAAAACATTTCCTTTCGGAAATCATTTACTATAACAACAGTGTTATAGTCCATTATTTCCTTTTATTTCTCGAAAACGTCTATTTCAACAATAAATGTTGAAATCTATGGTTTCGAATCTCAACACAATTAAAACTTCGTTAGATCGTTTTAATTCTATTTCAAATATCACATTCAAAACAATTTCTTTAACATCTTATTCACTATTCAAAAACGTGAAGATACTACGTTAACACATTTCATCATTTCTATTCATTTTAATTCAAAGGATTATTCACTATTCAAAAATGTGAATATAACTCCATTTATAGGTTTCAACAAATTTTCTTGTCAAAATAAGTCATTTGCGAATTTATAAAACAACGTTTATAAATTCCATTCTATTTATTTATAAAAACTTCCTTTTTATGAATCCTTTTATTAACCTATTCCAGTTTATAACTCAATTATAAACTAAAAGTTCATATTATAAGTTAAGTGCTTATAATCTATTTGTTTGCAAAAATCGTTCCTTTGAACTTCATAATTATAAATCTTATAACCTATAAGATTCAATTATTCACCCAAATCTATTCCTCAATTAACTTCACCAATTTATAAATCTTACTATTTATAAATTTTATTTATAACTTCACGGTTTATAATTCTATAAATTTCATTTATTTATGAAATTCATTTTCACTTCATTCAAACACTTATAAAAACTCGTTTTATAATGTCTATATTTCAATTTATAAATATCCATTTATAAATCACTTAATATAAATCAATTTATATTATTCTTTTAAAACATCTTTAATCTCCTTTATAATTTCACCATTCTCTTGATTTATAAAATAATTAAATTTTATAAATCCTATATTTAAACTTTTCACAATAAATTCAAAAATCCCAGTTTAAACTATTTTATACATCATTAACCCGTATTTTCAAAAAATCAATCTTTTAACTATATTTCACAAAAACCATAATTTTATAACTTTAAAAATTATAGCGTTTAATTATTTAAAATGGGTCAATTCCAAAAATATAGTATATTTTCAAAAATCACTTTTAAAATCATTTTAAAATTCCAAAATCTGGGTCCAATGATGCTACACACCAAATAGTCAATCACGACTACAACGATCCATCATATATCGATATGATAATCCATCAAATATCAAAATATCTGAAAATCTAATAAATACTGTTGAGGAATCCAGTTGGATCCCTCCAACCTGTTTTTCTGCATCCACAAACATTAGCACAATACCAATTTCGCTCCAGTACGAAATTATCGCGGTATATGTTCTTATTAAATATTATCCGCTTAATAACGGCGCAATAGGGTCTCATCCGCTAAAAATATGGGAAATCAACAACTGCAATATATACATATGCCAATATATATATATTGATATTATTTATAATACCAATTTCACTGTTTATGAAATATTCGCGGTATATGTTTTAATTAAATAACATCCGCTTACTAACGGCGTATAATGTCTATTTTAACAATCAATAGATAACAATCATCATTCAAACATGCATTCAAATATTTTAAATCTAACTATTTAAAATAAAATCGAAATCGATTCGATTGAGTGAGAAGTTCTCACCTTGGTTTTAAATTTCCGTTTTAGCGATTTATTTCGAATAAAATTAAACGGACGTTTAATTTTACCCAAAATTCTCACTAACTCCAAACGACTCCAAACTAACTCCATCGCGTAGTGCTCGTCCATACGATTCCAACGCAACTGGTTTCGTGCGTTTTCGACCTCGTATGAAAAAGTTATTGATTTTTGAAGTTTACACAAATTTTTATATAATAATTACAAATTTTCTTTATATAAATTTCAACCTTCATCTGGGCCGTTAGATCCAAGTCCATAGCATCTCTGCCGTGCGCTGCGTCTCCCCCTTCTTCCAGTTAACATACGTGACTTTGCCTCCAAGCCGAACCCATACTTTCGAATTTAGGGTTCGAATTTACACCCTCAATACTCGACGATACCACGATCAAGCGACGCCGTTGTCCTCGCCTCCATCCCCTCCAACTTCGGCCCCAAGGACACGCAACTCGGCCACCTGTACTGCCTTGAATCACGTGCGCAGCTGGCCCCCTTCCACCTCCATTTGCCGCTAAACCAATGAACTTCAGACGATCTCCACCGTTCACATCGTAGAGCTCGCAGAGCTCGCAGAGCTCTTCGATCTTCGTTTAGAGAGTTTGCAAAAATATTGTGTGGATTGATCACGAATTGAGGAAGAAATTTAGGCAATTTCGGCCATTCATTTCTGGTGGAGGCGGCTAGGGCAAATTAGGTTTAGGTTTTACTTCTTTTTTTTTTATTTAGAGTGAGGGCTATTTATAAGAAAAATTCGAACACTATTCATCCGAAAATTCCGAACTCCGATTTACGCGCCGTAACCAGCGTTTCTAAGGTTTATCCCGCGTTCCGGACACAATGGAACAGGTTTCGGAAGCTAATTCGGACATCTGTGCGAGTTATGGCTATAAACGCTCAATTTAAATTAAACCGATTTAAATCGATTTCTAGGCGTTTTAATTCGTACCGGACAAACGGTAAATCCAATTGACTTGAAATTTGAAACCTTACAATAATATCACATTACGGATCCGATGAAACTGGTTTCGTCGAAATCCGAGACTTTTTGAAAAATGGCTATTTTGACTCGCCAAATTTAAATTAAAAATAATTCGACGCGTTTCGAGCTTCCACGATCAAACGATAACTCCGATTGCTACGAAAATTGAAATCCGGTAATAACTAATTATTACGGATCCAATGGAACTAGTTTCGTTCAATTCTGATACTGTTCAAAAATTGGCTATTTTCACTAGTCGATTTTAATATTAAAATATTCAATTTTCACAAATTAACTTTTAATTTAATTTTAAAAGTTCTAAAATATCATTCTAACTCCAATATGAAAAAATAAAATTTTACAAATCATTTTCAATCATATTTAACCCAATTTTCAATTATTTCCATAATTTAACGTATTAAATCATCGATTTAATTATTCAATTAAATCCAATAATTCAAATAAAAATTTATTTGACTTATAAATTCACTTATTAATATTTAAAATTAATTAAATATTCAAATTTTAATTTCAAAAAATTCTGGGTCGTTACAGTCCTTGTCCCAAAACCCATTTTTTCATTTTGTCGATTCATTTTAGAGTTTTAAAATCTTATTGATAACACCACCCTGATGTTTTGGCATCCTTCCATATCTCACTTTAGAGTTTTTAAATCTTTTTGGGTTAAACCTTATCGTGGCACCCTTCCATACCCATTGGACTTTAGACATAATAATCATGGCACCCTGTCATTCCATAACTCTATGAGTCGGCATATCTTTACAATCATGATTCAACCATTTTCTTCCATTTATTTTTTTTGTACCATACACCTTCTTTGGATAAAACATTTTCATCTTCGATTTAAATAATAACCTAATATTTATTAACTTCTCTAAGCTTTCCTTCATTTCAAATCAAGTAAATACAATGTTACTTATGAATTTCTTCCATCATTTCATCCTTATTGACTAGTCATTCAACACTTTGAAACTGTTTTCCAAAGTGTACTACGTATTTCTTAGTTCAATTAAAAAATTATTTTCCTAAGCTATTGCATATTGGTACCGCAAGTTGAGCCTAGCCATCACAAGTTTACTTGCATATAACCGTCACATGTTGAGCCTAGTTATCACAAGTTGGCCACTACCTAAGCCATCACATGTTGATTTTCCTAGGCTATCGTTAGTTGACCCTCTAGCTATCGTAGGTTGATAATATAATTGACTATCATGAGTTGAGCCCTTATGGGCTGTCTAAAGATGATAAGCTCCCAAACTATCACACGTTGAGCCCTAAATGGCCATCGCAAGTCGATTCATGTTGCTATTACAAATTGCTAACTTAGTTAGCTGTTGCATATTAACGTCCCCCTTAGCCATCGCAAGTTGACCATTCCTTTTGTCATCGCAAGTTGACTATTCCCACATGCCACCACATGCTAATTAACGAATAAATATCTTAAGTCGATACATATATGTATGCTATTGCAAGTTGACTATCTCATGGGTCCTTGAAAGTAGAAATGACAATTTGGTAATTATCTTGGAAACTATTTTATTTCACTGTTAAGTTAATTCTTTAAACCAAGCCTCGTTTGGTGCCGAATTCTTATTGACCAATATATTCCTTTATAGTTTTTTTAGAATCGATCAATTATATATTCTATTTATTAATTAATCATCTTTAATTAATTAACTCTACCTTAGCTAAATAATCCGCGTAAATTGAAAATTGATGGGAAAAACCCCAGAAATTCACCAAAAATCTAATTTATTGTATTTTACCTCATATCAAAATTTCAAGCCAAAATAATTATTTTTAATGTTCCTAACAAGTAAATTTTCCTAAGTTAAGCATTTTCTCAACTAAGAAAATTCATAACGATTCCAAATATATTCATAAATTATGAAATTAAAAACTCATCTTCAGCTCATCTTTATAAACATCATATTAAAATTTTGAAGCATATAAATGTGATTAAATCATGTTTTAGCCTAAAACATTGATATATTCCTTTCATTTAGGTTTTTAAATGTATCACTACAATTTTTAATCATCCGGGCATGTTAATCAGCAACAAAATTATTGATTCAAGATCAAATCCGAACCTAATAAGGTTAGGAATGATTTTAGGAAAACATTAAATCCCCTAGGTTAATCTTCTTTTTTCTTACAGTGATAGCTTGAATCTTCTAGCTTGTGATTTCTTCTTCCTTAGGTGAGAAAATGGTAGATGGCCTTTGTCTATTTTTTGGGGTTTGTTTTGTAAATATAAATGAAGTGGAATGAGGGAATAAGACTTAGAAAAGTATATTAGTGGTCTTGGCTCGGGCTAATATCCCTAGTTGCCTAATATATCCAATATATTTCCCCTCATGCCAAAATTTTCTCATTCTGAAATCTAATTTATTTATTCTCATGCACAATGCTAACTTTATTTACCTAAATTACCCTTGAACTATTTAATTAGCTTTTTAAAGTGTCCCACACTTAATTAATCAAGTCTCCCTTAGGTAATTCTTTCACTGAAATTAGTTTATTCACCTTTTTAATAGTTTCTTCTTATTAATAATTTAATTTATAATTTCCCATATTGTGGCATTCCAAAATATGGTGTGTTACATAAAGTAAGTTATCTTTATAGTAAGCTATATTGGCGCTTCGACTCCATATATCTTTGTAGATGTTTTCCTATTACTTTATCTGGATGGTGACGATGTGGTTTATGAGCTTAACCCCATGGTCAATCTCTAGATTTGAAGATCTAGCAAGAAAATTTGTGGAGAAATTCCATATACACGCAACTCGCCCCAAAGATGTAATGTTCCTATCAAGCGTGTTGCAGGCTATAGGAGAATTATTGAAAGACTACTTGGAGAAGTTTCATACAGCCATCACAGAAGTTAGTAATCCAAATGACAATTCAATATTGATGGCAGTAACAAGAAGGATTGACCCAGAATTTGACTTTGGCGATTGGTTAGCTGGCAAACCGCATATAACATTGGAGCTTTTCTATGCAAAAGCAGCTCAGTATTTGAGAAAAGAGGAAGCTAGATGCTCTAGGAAGAAGAATGTTGTGGGACTGAGTGGAGAGGAAGTGAAAAGTAATATTGAAGTGAAAGGGTCCAGGGAGAGTTTCGAAAAATTTCAAGCAACTGTTCAAAATAAATTGAATTATCAAAATAAAGGTAGTGATATGAAACATGAACGAAAGAGGAATTCTGGAAAAGGACAATCTAGGATTCCAATATATGATACCTACACACCACTAAATACATCTCTATAGAATGTCTACATGTCTACATGAAATACCATCCAGTATAGGAGGCCACCTCCAAAGGAATTGACGGAGAAACAAAAGGAAACTAAAAAATATTGTCGTTTACATGAATTCTTTGGTCACAGCACCAACGAATGTAGGCATCGCCAGGATGTTATCAAAAAACTGATTCGAGAAAGAAAACTACAGCAGTTTATTAAAGCCCCGAAAAATGGTTGGCATAGGACATCCGATCCCAACCAAGCACCACACATGGATGACGAGCTTGCACGAACTAGTGAAAGATTAGTTATCAACATAATAACGGGAGGACCACACCCAACCGACAAATGTTGGCATAAGAAGGAGCGTTATTCTGGCACAATCAAGCATATGAATTTTGGATGTTGTTTAAATATAGAAGATGGGGCTCCGGTCAAACATTCTAGTTACAATTGAAGTTGATAACAACTTGATGGTAACAAAATTAGTTGTTTATATATTCCAATGAAGCATTAAATTAAAAAAGGTTCGATTATGGAGAAATTTGATGGAGAATTTTTGTTTTGTTGTTTGAAGAAAGATTGAGAGGAGAAGTTGAGTTATGATTTTAAGAAAATAAAAAGGTTATGAAAAGGTGGGGTATAGGTGGATGAGTGAAGATGATAAGTGGTTGAGAAAATAGGTGGGTGAGCGAAGAGTTTAAGTGGGTGTAAATAACAACACCCTTTAAGAAAGGATAGATGGATAATAAGTAGATGAAAATTGTTATCATGTGCCCAAAAGGTTACTAATGATTAAATTATTTTAATGACAATTCCACCCATTTTTAGGGGTAAGCAATCTTTGTTTAAACCAAATAAACTAAGCAAACTAATTCATTTCGTGCAGTTTGATTTAGTTTTGAAACTAGATTGGTTTATAATCGACCCATAAATTTTTTAATTTGGTTTTTGATCTAGCCAAATTACCCAAAACTAACAGCTATAAATGTTGTACCGTCTATTATTATTAATTTTCGACGACTAAATGGGTTATATTATTGGTATCCATAATCTTAGAAGCACCAAAATATGAAATACTTTTAAACATAATTTCAATGAAAATCTTCTCATTACATTTCAAAGATAATATTCCATATTCGTTACATAATTCCAAAGGTTGCGATAAGATTCGGATAAAATATAATTATTACAAAATACTCTAAGAGCGACATATAAAGATGCCTTCTTAGTTGATCAAGGTTACTAAATAGACAAATACATCTACCGTTAATACATTCGTACAACAACTGACACAAGACGGCAGAAATAGAGATGCAGATAAGGTAAAGATGTCGACAACTAACCCAATGGTCATTTCAACCGTGATCGACCCCGCCTTAGTGAGGAAGATCTTGATTGATTATGGTAGTTCCGTGAATATTATCTTCAAAAAGATATACGACCAGATGAGAATGGAAGCCAAAGATCAAAAACCGTGTCAACCCCGTATTCATGGCTTTAATGGCAGTGCGATAGAAGCCATTGGTTCTATTGATTTACTAATACAACTGGGAGAAGGCGGCCGTCAGAGAGTGTGAATGTTGATGTTTGTTGTATTGGATGCGCCTTCCCCATACAATGTTTTTTTGGGTCGACTGGCTCTCGTTGAATTCTGGGCCGCCATTTCCCTATGGTGTCTTACTCTAAAATTCCCAACTGATAATGGAATAGGAGTTATGCATGGTGATCGGGCAGCTGGACGTGCCTACTATGTAGCTAAGCTAAGAGAGGCCCGGTGAAATGTGAAAGGAAGGGGTGTGGAGAAATCTCTCTACATCCAAGCCAATAAAGATTAACAACCAGCACCTGAGCCTTGGCTCAGGCGTCATATTTAGTTCTATAAAGATATAGATCCATAGAATGATAAAGAGGAGCCCAAAGAAACCAAGGCTACACCGGTTAGCTGACGATTGACATTACGGTCAGCCATGATGACCTGTTGCGAGTCCTAAAGATCGGATCACAGCTCTACCCCTGATGATGAAGGAACTTGCAAGGTTTCTCCAAGCGAATCTCGATGTGTTCGCTTGAACCCATTTTGACATATGTGGGATCTACCATTCCGAGCTGCACATTAAATATCAACCTAAGGCTTGTCCCAGTGAAATAAAAAAGACATGGCATGGATCCGGAGAGATCTACTGCCCTTAAAGAGGAGGTGGATAGACTCAAAAGCAATGGGTTTATTCGCGATGTCCTCTGCCCGAAA
The DNA here is from genome assembly GCA_030765085.1 of Allium cepa. NCBI lineage: Eukaryota > Viridiplantae > Streptophyta > Magnoliopsida > Asparagales > Amaryllidaceae > Allium > Allium cepa. The sequence continues at coordinate 345,492,095 of CM060928.1, read as the reverse complement.
TGGGTATCTGATCCTGTATTTGTGAAATTGGCAAATGGAAAATGGCGGACATGCGTTGACTATTCGAATCTAAATAACCTAAAGGTAGATTTCCCCTTCCAAGGATTGATCATCTATTGGACTCAACCATAGGATATGAGTTGCAACCTTTCATGGATGCATACTCTGGATATAATCAAATCCTGATGCACATACCTAACCAAGATCATGCCAATTTTATTACCGACATTGGATTGCACTGCTATGTGGTAATGCCATTTGAGTTAAAGAATGTTGGAGCAAACTAGGTGGAAAGACGACGAAGGAATATGGACGATGTGCTTGTGAAGTCATGACGATCAAGCGACCACATTAGAGACTTAGGAAAATTGTTCGATATCGTCTGATATTACAAAATGAAGATTAATCCTTTAAAAAGAACCTTTGGCTTTGCATCAGGAAAATTCTTGGGTTTCGTCTTCAATTCTCTCAAAATTGAAGCAAATCCCGAGAAGATTCGTGCAATTCGTAACATCCAAATGCCACGGACTATCGAACAACTACTAAGCCTAAATGAGAAGCTTGTCGCACTAAGCTGGTTTATTTCTAGAGCCATTGGTAAATGTATTTCTTTCTTCAACCTGATAAGAAGAGGGATAAGAACTTTGAATGGATATAGGAGTGTGAAGATGCATTCCAAGTTCTGGTGAACCACTTATAGAGACCTTCCATCTTGTCGAAGCTGGTGGATCACGAAGACTATATATCCACTTGATCGTATTGGTACACACTATAAGTATCGCACTGCTTTGCGAGGAGAATCGAATCCAAAGACCAGTCTATTATGTTAGCAAGTGATTAACAAAAGATGAAAGGAATTATCCGAATAGAGAAATTGGCATGCTGCCTGTTGATTGCATCATAGAGGCTTCGCCCTTATTTCCAAGCTCATCCCATCCATGTCTACACCGACCAGCCGTTACGACTGATGCTACAGTGACTAGAGACGTTTGGAAGGTTACTCAAGTGGAACATTGAGCTGAGCCACTTTGAAATTACCTATATTCCTAGGAGAGCCATCCAAGAACAAGAACTGGTAGACTTTATAGCTGAGCTCACTTCACAGGACGATCTCTCAAAGAGCAGCTGTAACAACTCGAAATTTTGATCATCGGATTATAAATATTTAATTATTTTAAATAATTTGATTTTGAAATTAAGTAACTTGAATTCAAATATAGTGATTGTTAAAATATTTGAATTTGTGAATTAAATATTAATTTAATGGATTTACTAGTAATTATTTAACTCCTTTTAATTAACTAATAATAGTTTCTAAATTACTTTGTAAATTTATTTTCAATAATAAATGATCCAAATAATAATAACAAAATTTTAGTATGACTATAAAAAACTTGATTTTTAATAAAATATTTTTAATTTATAGAAATTTTCAATAATTTTTAATTTGGAAAATACTTAAATTGTCGTTTTACGATATTTCGGCAAACGATGATATTTTGAGATTTCACATACGTAATAACTAGTGTATTTTATTATCGATTTGAGATCCGACCATATTATTTTTGTCATTCGTAGTTCATATGCAAATGAAATCTTATGTAGCAAAGCATCGATAATATTGGTTTAAACCAAAATCAACTCTTTGATAATCTAACGCTTAACTTTTATTTTTTGGCCTATACTTCTGTTTTTAGGATCAATTTCACCCTAGAGAGGGGTGAATAGGGTGATGCTATTAATTATAAAAATTATTGCGGAAGCTTATAAAAATTATTTCAACACAAATATATCAAAATAATAGCAGCATAGGTAATAGCAGAATAATAAATGCAGAAATAGAACGACGTAGAATTTACCCAACTTCGGCAAAACACTGCCTACGTGCTGCCCCCATGGTTTCTACTAGAAATTAAGTATTCACACGCTTACACACGTAAACTCGCGACACCCACTACTGACTAACCTAACTTTACGCTCAAAACCCTACCACAACTCAGCCACTGAGTTGCGAATTCTCAAACTACGCCACGTAGTTTGTCCCCTAGTCACACGACTAGTAATTACAATGGTTTAAAGGAGAAAATACAAAAACAACAATTTAAAAAATAATTAAACCCTAATTCCAATATTAAAGCCCTATTAAAATAAGTTGGCCCAAAATAATTTATCACTAAAAAATGCGGCCTCCGTTATCTCTTTTATCTATGTCGGCCGGTTCCTTGCTTGTTCCTCTTTGCTAAAACTAGGGTTTTGAAGTTGTTGAAGCTACCAACTTATGTGGTTGACTGAAGATGAATTATATACGGTTTTCTTTGTCAATCAACCATCTCTTCATAGCTTAGCTTCGGCTGCTTCTATGAATGAGTTCGATTCGAACAATCTGGTATGTAATTTGCGCTTTTCTGCTTTACTGTTTAGCTAATTCGAACTCGATCAGATTCAAGTTGTTGATTGATTTTTAGTATCTATTTTTCTCGAACTCGAATATACCTTTGCCGATGATGTTAGGGTTTACATAGGATTTGAATTCCTATTTTCCCATTCATTTGAATTTTCCATTTAATTTATCTCGACCGGTTGATTTTGTATTGATGCTTGAGATTGATTACTGACTTTTTCAATTCACATGAATAACACAGTTTTGATTTCAAACTTGGTTCGATTCCTTGATTGCCAAGGCTCTGACTTTAATCTGTGTCTTTGATATTGAACTGTTGACTTTGATGATTGACTTTTGTTTTTGTGTGCTTCGACTCTGGCCATTTTTTGTGTTCATCCCTGATAGCACTTTCGACCTTGTTCTTATGCATTTTGTTGTTCAGTCTGGATTGTCTTGATTGCATTGTATTCATGCTGTAACTTTGAGTTCTTGTCTGGCTTTAATTTTGGTTGTATGCATATTGCTCGACCATTTCCTTTTTGTAGTTTCATGTTGTCTTCAAGTTTGAAATGCTTGTAGGCTTGGAGTCTTTGTACATTAACTTGTACATTGTTTACTTACATTCTTGATCATTTTTGGGATGTAACTATTTATCCATGATTTCGAACTTGTTGTATATCGAACTGCTACATTGTTGGTTCATCACTTCATTCACTGGCTTTGGCTTCTTTGGTCATTGGCTGATCTCAGTCTACTTGTTCATTTTGTTGTAAGATTGTGTACATGTGTCCACATTGATGTATATGCATTTACCACTGTTTGTTCACTTTGATTCTGCTGTGTTATGTAGTAGCCTAGATTGGATCATCTTGTAGTCTGGTTCATTGTTTTATTTGTTGCCAGTTGCCTCTGGTTTCATTTGTTTCAGACCTTCATGTAGAGGCTGCACATGTTCTTTTGAAGTTCTGGTTTGAGTCACTTGTATCGGTCACTGTTCTCTGGTGCACTTGATTTGTATTTCACGATTGACTATTGAGTTGCTCCATTAGATGTGTTCATATACATTGATGTTGGTCTGATGCTCCAAGTTGCCACCTCTGATCAGTTGCACTATAAGTTTCATATGTACGGTTGTGTTCATTAGCTTGGTCGACACTTGCTCATCCAAGCTTACACTTGTTGTTTGTCAATTTTGCTTGGGAATAGGCTTCTGCCTTACTTTGTTATTCATATTTCTAGTTGTGGTGTTGTTTTGAACATGCCCATTGCATTGTTGAGGCTGTGTTGCTTTGATCGAGCATTTTCACTTGTACTTGACAATTTTGTATTGCACCTGAGTTGAGTCCAGCTTAAAGCTTGGGTTTGACCTTGTGCTGATATTGTGACATTATTTTTATTGCACTTGAGTTGAACCCGGCGTTTTGGGTATGACCTGTGCTCACCTGTCCCTGTAATTTTATCAAGTGTATATATCGGTGTGCACGGCCTTATGGCATGAACAGTGATACACTGTGCATGTCACAAGCTGTTCGTGTATGATGAATTCGAATTTAAATGATGACGAAAAACCCAAATAACTGAGGCAAATATTATTTTCAAAATTCACATTTTATTTTATACTGCAAAAATATTTGATTTTCAATTTTACTGCGTCGATGTATATTTCTGTACATTGCTCAAATGCTGGATTCGCATTAGAATGAAGTTAAACATAAATACGAGTTGAGTGAATGAGTGACATGTAGTGAGGTCAAATGTAAATGTGAATTGTAATGTAATCAAATTTGTATTGTAATTGAAATTGTATATATATAGTGAGAGCTTGAAATTTGTACTATACAAAAATTGTAATAAATATTTGTTTGAATAAAATATCCATTTGAATTCAAATTCTGTATTATTTATTTTATTCATCAAATATTTATTTAATCTATGAAAATAAAATAGTATATTGACAGATACATTTAAATGAATATATATGTTTATTGTCGTCAAACAAAAATTATATAATCACATATTCAACAATCTCCCCCTTTTGATGATAACAAACACATATTTAAGATTTTGAATATGTTAAATGTATTTGATTATTCAATTTGCTTCCCCTATTTGAATGCTTCCTCTCTACACAAAGCTCCCCCTTCATATATGCATACAATTAAAAATATACAAATGAATCTAGATGCAAATAGAAAATATTTGACCTTTATTTGTCAAAATCTTAACTTTTCTCTCCCCCTTTTGTTATCAGCAAAAGAGTAATAGTGTTGTAAAAAATAGAGATAAAGTGATCGATATTAATACAACATTAAAACTCAATCGAATATAAATATTAAATTTCAACAAAAAATCAAACAAAAATCATAAATACTTTATTAGGCGCATATTCCACTTTTAGAATGATGGGAATGATATCATCATATAAAACCATACAATTGTGTCTATTAGTGGTATATTTATATCAGGAATTTGAATATCTACCAACCATGCATAACTGTTAGGACTTTTAAATGAGATTAGTAGTATTCCAATTTTATTTTTAAAAAAAATGAATTCAAGTATCTTCTAACCACGCATAACCGTGAGGACTTTTAAATGGGATTAGAATCAACTTGTTTATTTAAAAAATCAATTTTGACATGCGTTCCATACATGCATAACCATGAGGACTTTTAAATGAGCATGGAAGCACATAACAAATTCCAAGTAATTCACTCATGCATAACCTTGAGGACTTTTAAATGAGGGTGAATACTTTGGATTTTATTTTATTTTATTTTATTATTTATTACTACTATTATTATTTTATTAAAAAATATGAAATGAGAAACGAATGATTCCTGTTTAAAGTACCACATATCGACAAACTATATTGAATTTTTATGAGTTATGGTCGTTAGAAATATGATAGAAACAGAGATGGTCATGGAATATTTACCAACAAATTTTTTTATAACTCTTGTTTAAATTTCTAAAGAAATTTACTAATTATACCGTCTCGAGTCATAATATATGATAAATATCAACACTCGTCACTTTTTTTCAATCACTGTTTATCTTTTTGATAATTAGCAAGGAGTCAGATTACTCATTGTTATAATTTAAAAATTAAATTCAAAAATAATTATAAAACTAATTTTTCTGAAAATGACCAATCTGAAAACATGGTCAAAGATGATTTTCTAGAAGGGGTTTTATGAGAAAAATTCCTGCTATTTGATAATTATTTGAAATGAAAAATATGCAGATATTTTCTTTGAAAAAATGATGCAGTTACTAAATGTCTCAACAAAAATCACGTTCCACTAGTAATTTTTCTATCAACTAGATTACCAGTTTAATCTGCATCTGAATTTCTCTTTCACTCAAACTTATTTTTAGTTGAATGTTTCAAACCAGATCATGAGTTGTGCATCAAAATATCTAAAAATCAATTTTAACAGCTTTTTAAATGACATTCTCCTGAATTTTAATTGAAGCTATGTAAATAATCAAAAACCGTGAATACAGAGTCAGCCGTAAAATAACCAAATATATTATCGTCAACCATAAAACACTATTATTAATCCTAACTAATGTATATGAAGTAATTCAAAGACTCTAGAGATTTTTATAGTGTTCTTGGCATAAGAATATAATTGGCCAACAATTTTTGTAACAACCCTGTATTTTGTAATTATTTTATTGTATATTTTAATTATTTTTAATGTAAGATTTTGATTTAAAAACTTATTTTACTTATTTGATATGATTAAATTTATTATTTAAATATAATCTTGATTTTTATATGAGTTATAATTCCAAACTTGTGTAAGTTGAATATTTGCCTGAAATGCTGATTTTGGTCAAAATAGTCAAACTGTTACTTTCAACTTAAAATTTTAAAAGTTTAAAAATTTAACTTTTTTTCTTTTATTATGAAAGTACATAAAATTCTAAGAACACCACATTTCGTTTCGTTGAATTTGAATGTAAATTGTGAAAGTTATACCCTTTACAATATTGTGCGTATATAGAGTTATTTAACAATGACTATTTTAAATTGTATAAATTACTTCTTCTTTGTTATATTTTATTTTAATATGTGACAATATGTTATATTATGTATATTTTGACTTTTAAGTATTTTTAAAATGATAATATAATTTTTCTAAAGTTTATTTGAATTTATTTCAATTTATAAAGCCTAGTTGGTATTTACTGCATTTTTCTTTATTTAACTTTATATTTAATAAAAATTAAATTATTATTTTACATTGAAAATGTTTTAAAACCATTTTTAATTCAAATTTTGTGTTATAATATTTTTTTTTGTGAAGTAATAAATTTTCCAAAGTCATTGGAGATTTTCTTGTAATTTTTATGTCAGGGTTGCTATTTTTAAGCAATTTCTTATTTCCTTTTTCTATTTTACTTAAAATAAATTATTTATTTTATTTTATTCTTACTTAGTTTCGGTTTTAAATAACATTTCTGAGTTTATTTTGTTTTTATAAAATTAAAATGAAAAGAAAATGCAAAGGGTTTAGAAAGTTAAGAGATTTTAAAAGCCTGAAACGTAAAGATCGACTTTTATCCGTTTCCTTTTGCAATTAATACATCAATTTATCTTAGCCATTCCTTTCCTCATCCTTTGCAGCCGACTCCCTCATATTATTCACGAATTTTCAAGCTCCAAAACCCTAAAAATCATGGCCTCCATCTTGAGAAAAAAATCTGGTAATGGCTACATCTTTTTCTACCTTTTTCTTCTCATTTTCTATGTATTTTGCCTAGTTTTCTATGCTTTCTGGATTGGCCTCTACCACCCACCATCACCACCATACTCTCCACCATCCCCTACCACTCTTCCTTGGCATCATCTCCAGCCATCATTTCAGATCCATCCATGGCCACACCTCCCAGGTGACAAAACTCCACAAAATTGCAAATAATGTCCAAAACAATGCACTAGCAACCACTATTACTTCACCACCTTCATACTTCACCATGGCTACCACCTCTAGCCATGACCACTACCTTGCTACCACCACTACACTTCATTTTAGCCTCTATTCAGATCTGAAATTGACATGGCCAAGACTCCATGAACCAAAACTCCACAAAAAACACTGCATAAAGCCTTGAAACATTCATGATAGCCACCCTATCACTTCATATCTTCATCCACCACCTTGGCCACCACCATAGGCCGCCACCACCACCTTTTCCAGACCTCCCCACACCCCTCCATCTACTTTCCAAACCTGTACAAGTATGGCCAAGCCCCACTTGACCCAAGGCCGAGCCTTGTTGTGCTCAAAAACTTCATATATGTTGCCTTGATCAGTTGTATGCTTCATGTTATAACCCGACCACTCCATACTCCTTCTAGCCGTGAGTTATGGTGCCAAACCTGAGCTATATCATCATCATGGATGAACCCAAGAACCTCCTAGGCCAAGCATTTGAATGGTTAAAGCAAGGTCAAGTAATCTATTCCTTTATTGCTTCGTATTTTCATTGTTTCAACATTGTTTTGCGTTGAATATTTATGTGTGTATTGTCTTGTTTTGGTTATTGTTTAGAAGACAAATATCAAGGCTCTCCATTCATTCAAATCAAAATTCGTGCTGTATCGTGCTTGTCATACTTTTGGAACCGCTCTTGTGTTTGTTGTTTTGGTCTTCAGCTTGAAAAAGTGAGTCTTTCTCACTCTGACATTTATACTTATGGAAAGTGAATTGATGACAAGTATGTAGTAATTTAAAATGTTTATGCAAGTTAATGATGATCGTATGATATGTTATGCCATGTTATTACCATGTTAAAACTGTTAATTTTCACCTGACATCTGATATATGACTGTATATTGTGATATTGACCTTGTTTATATTATTCCTGTATATGATTACACTGCAAGTTCCCTGTTAGAATAGAATCATTACGGGCTGAAATGATAGGCCTGATTTATTTTATTTAATTTATTTTAACTTGGGATTGCCGGTTTGAAATGATAAAACCCGGATTTTCTTTGTAAATTACGGGTTGAAATGATATATTACCCGTATCACTTTACCTAGCGTAGAAAATTTTATACAGGCCCGTAGTTAAAATATGCTTTTCTAAAAATTTAAAATATTTTAGAAATTTAATTATTATAATATTTTGATTTGAAATTTAATAAAAATAAAATTTTTGTAAAATATTATTGATTTTCTGAATAATTGTAAGTGAAATGAATTAATGAAAAAGTTAGAAATTTTGAACGTAAGTTATTTTGGAAATTTTGATTTAATTATAATTGGAAATTTAATTGAATATGAAATTATGATAAATTTATGATAATTTTAATTTAAATAAATTTAAAGTGTTTTTATATCATATTAATGATTTTAATAAAGTTGAAATGTGAAATGAATAAATATTTTAAGTTGAAACTTTGAAATATAACTAGAATTGGAAATTATGAAATTGACGTAAAGTGAACTTTTAGTTAAGCAAATAAAAATAAAACTAAGTTATATTTGAGAATTTGAACTTAAGTGTTAAGTTGAAATTTAATGTAATGGATTTTAAAAATTCAACATTGTAATTTAATAAGTGAATTATTATTAAATCTTGATTTTTGAATGGAAATTTAACTTTATAAAATCATGAACCTGAGGAAAAATTAAATGATGTTATAAATGTGAAAATGTATGATTTTATAAGTTAAAATGTTTTAAATAAAAATATAATTGGTTGAGAAATTATATTGAATATTTGAAGTTATTTGACTGTATTTTTGAAATGATATTAATTACAATGTAAATGATATTACAGCATTTAAAAATGCTGTAGTTGATGACAATGAACTACAAAACTAAATTGAATTAAAAGCTATTATAGCAATTTTTGTAAGTGCTATAAATTGTTGAATTTAACTAAGTTTATTCGAAATTTAAGTAAACCCTATTACAACATTTTAAATGTTGTTTTTTGTTAAATTGAACTGTTTTGAATGTATTTTTCCGTAGCGTTTTCGAAATGCCACGAAAAGTGAATTTTCACTGCTTTGATAAACTTAAGTGAATAAATGAACTTTGGGAGTCGAAAATTTTGGAAATTTAATAATTTAATTATTAAACATAATAACTTCATTTTAATGATTAAAAATGATTTTTGGAATATATACTGTTTTGAAATATGGATTGAAATGATATTTTAAATTTAATAAAATGAATAATGATTTGAAATGAATGTGGTTTCGAAAAGATATGATATTTTGATATATTAAATGATTGAAATGTGGTTTTGAAATGATATGATATTTGATATATTAAATGAGTGAAATGTGGTTTTGAAAACATATGATATTTTGATATATTAAAATGGTTTGAAAATGGAGTTTTGAAAGATATGATATTTTTGATATTAAATGATTTGAAAAACGGAGTTTGAAAGATAGGACATTTTGATATTAACATGATTTAGAAAAGAAGTTCTGAAAGATATGATATTTTGGAACTGAAAGGTAGTGTTGAAAGGGTATGAAAATTTAATATATTGAAATGGTTAGAAATGACTTGATATTTATTTTGATAAGTATTTGAATTGAAAGATATTTTACGATGATATATTGAAATGGTTTTGGAAATGATTTAATCTTTATTTTGATAAAGATTTGGATTGAAAAGGGTATTTTATTTTGAAGTATAAAATATTGTTTTAAAGTTATAACTACGGGTTATAATAACGATTGATTGTTAAAGAGACCGGGATCGGATATTGTCTTATAGTCGGCCAATACCGAAAACCACTTTAACAACTGTGTACGCGGTGGAGATTCCAAAATGAAGTAGGATGGTGGCGACGTTCTCGAGGTATATTACGTGGACCCAACTCCCGTGAGTTGGCATATATGACTTAAACAGGAGCTATACCGGGCTACACAAAGGGTCGCACCCTTTCATCGAGCACGCTCCATCGGAAAACCATTCTATTACTGTTGTGATTCGATTCGGTGGCGCCACTTTGATTCGGGGGTATTGTTCGAGGTGGGCGGAAGCTGCTGGCTTGCCTTCACCACCGGTCCAGGAGTGCAAACGGTGTATCCACCCTGGCATTGCCTCGCGTGTCGTGTCATATCCTTACATCGAGCCCACTACGATTTTGGTTTTAAAGATCCGACCGCGTTAAGGTTCACCATCCCCTTAACGTTATTTTCTATATGATTATACTTTACTGATTAGACACTACCGTATATACCGTATATTACTACATAGTAAATAGTTTAACGGATCCTTAGAGGATGGGCGGTCCCAAGCATCCTTTAAGTCACTGATGCATTTTGTTACTGTTCACTTGAGTTGATTTACGGTTTATATGTATTTATGTCCTGCCTCGAGGGTTTTGTGTTTTGCTTTACGCTCGGGTTAGATTGATTGAGTTAGCATTCAAGATTCACCTTCGGCGTTGGAGCTTTCCTTGAAGATCCAGCCATCTATTTTGTTTCAGTATCCAGTGGTTCAGTGATGTATCTGATTTGTACCTAATGTATCCTGTTACTTTTCTGTTGTATCTTATTTAACTCTGATGTATCTCATATTTATATAGTAGCTTCATGAACTACTATCTCTTTTTCCTCCGCTGCATTTTTATATACTCTGTGTCTGTGATCTGTGATTTTTATTTACTGTATATTCTGAGGTTTGCCAAAATTTTATTTACAACACGGTATTTTGAGCAATTCAATTCCGGCATGAGTGTCTGCCTATGCACTTATAATAGATGCGAATGGTTGAAAAATATTGGTTGTTACAGTTGGTATCAGAGCTTTGGTAGCTCTAGGCAAAACTCAGCATATGGAGTGAATGTATTTACAGAATCACTTTCATTCGAGTTTGAATCTCTCCCTTTTGACTCGATTCCTTTGAATTTTGGAACATTCCCTATGGTTCCAAAATCCATTCGTATCCCTCACTATTCATCTTCTTTTGACTCTGGAGCATTTCATAACTCCGCTTCGAATGATCTTTCTAGTGAGTTGGCGGTCACGCCAATTTCAAATTTAATTGAAAAAGGGGGAAAACTCCTTTGCAGTTAGCATCGATTCACCAGAGATTCTTATCTATCCTTGGTTTAGATGCTAATATCTTTTGTTATTTCAAACTCTAACTCTTGAGATCGAATGTAGATTTACCCTAGAAAAATCAACATTGATCTTATTCTTTAAGTCACGGTTGACCCGGTTAAGGTTGCCCGTGATTTATATAAGCTTATCCATCTTCCTATTCTGTTATTTAATCATGTCATCCTTGTTTCCAACTTATTTTTAAATCATAATCTCCTTTGATTTGTGTTAATCAAAAATTTGAATCTCTATCCTTCTTTGAAAATCTATTCATGTATAGTGTATTTGTAAACTAGTATTTAAAATTAAAATGTTTTATATATTGTGTTGTTTGAGTTGTTGATGTTGAGTTGGGTTTCTGATCGATACGTCTGATCAGCGCTATCGATAAGATTTCCAAAACACTTTGACAGAACAAAGGGACACAATATATTTTTAAAAAAAAATTTGGTTAATGAAATAAATTTTGATATGTAAGTAAATTTATGGAACTTAATGAAATGATTTAAATTGATAATTTGAAATGATAATACTTGATTTATCATTTATTGTTCTACAAATAGATCTATAAATATTTGTTTATAAATTTATTTGGGAACTGAAATGAATTTAAAACAAGAATTTGAGGATTTAAATTCCGATTATTTCGAACTTTGGTTTAAAGTTTTAAAAGGTTATATTATTTAAAGTATTTTGAATAGAATTTGTTTTCAAAGAATTTTAAAGGTTTAAAATTAGTGTTCTTCTCTTTGTCGCTGGAAAATAACTTCGGTGATGATCGCGACATCATCGACGTTCATTTTCGAGTTTCGAAGTTAAGAGACTGTTCTGTGGTCTTGCTACAGCTTTGTTTTGGGAAATTAAATTGATTTGAATTTCTAAAATATGACTTGATTTATAATATATATATATATATATATGATTGAAATTTGATTTGACATATTATATATATATATATATATATTATTTCTTATCTCTAAATGGTTTGAAGAAATCGGAAATTTAATTCTTAAATTCTATTTTTAAAGAATAATTTCAATTATAAAAAGAAAATAATTTTTTTTCTGAATAAATGATTTAAGCTTGAAATGATTGAATTGGAAATTTTATTTGTATAATACAATTGCATTCAAATATGACTTACCAAAATTTCAGAAGTTAAAAATGTAATTGGATAATATACGATATAAAAAGATTTTATAAATAAAATTTGAGTAGTTATAAAAAAAAAGTGTAAATAAATTTAACATGAGTGATAAATATATTGAGAGGAATAAATTTAATTTTGATTAAGAATAAAGAAGAATAAAATTTATTAAGTACATTATGAGTGTAATAAATGATTATTTTTCAAACCCATGGTTTTAAAAATGGTTAATTTTAGATGATTGGATAATAAGATAATGAAATTTGAGAAAGTTAAGATTTATTTAACTTATGTAAAGATTTATTCTCTGTTTAAGTTGAAATCTCCATGCTTTCAAATTCATTATTTTGTTTTTCAAACTATCTTTTGGTTGTCCTTATCATCCTTATCTTGCTATAGACCGGTATAGGCATCTTTCTATAATCTTTCTGTTTAGAAATCTTTCTATAATCTTTGATAGACCTTTGGTAATCATTTTGAATCCACCTTTTTCGTGCTTGTGTTCTTGATTCTGAAGGATCTTGGAAAGATCACCTCCACCTTGTAAAACTTACCTATAACAACAATTATCAGGTATAACTTCAATCTTCTTGTCATTTTATCTTAATCCTATTTCACTCTATCTTTTCTGTGCCCTTCCATACCTCATTCCTTTTCGGGGACGAAAAGTTTTGAGTGGGGGAGAGTGTAACAACCCTGTATTTTGTAATTATTTTATTGTATATTTTAATTATTTTTAATGTAAGATTTTGATTTAAAAACTTATTTTACTTATTTGAAATGATTAAATTTATTATTTAAATATAATCTTGATTTTTATATGAGTTATAATTCCAAACTTGTGTAAGTTGAATATTTGTCTGAAATGCTGATTTTGGTCAAAATAGTCAAACTGTGACTTTCAAATTAAAATTTTAAAAGTTTAAAATTTCAATTTTTTTCTTTTATTATGAAAGTACATAAAATTCTAAGAACACCACTTTTCGTTTCGTTGAATTTGAATGTAAATTGTAAAAGTTATACCCTTTACAATATTGTGCGTATATAGGGTTATTTAACAATGACTATTTTAAATTGTATAAATTACTCCTTCTTTGTTATATTTTATTTTAATATGTTATATTATGTATATTTTAACTTTTAAGCATTTTTAAAATGATAATATAATTTTTTTTTAAGTTTATTTGAATTTATTTCAATTTATAAAGCCTAGTTGGTATTTACTGCATTTTTCTTTATTTAACTTTCTATTTAATAAAAATTAAATTATTATTTTACCTTGAAAATGTTTTCAAACCATTTTTAATTCAAATTTTGTGTTATAATATATTTTCTTTGTGAAGTAATAAATTTTCCAAAGTCATTGGAGATTTTCTTGTAATTTTTATGTCAGGGTTGCTATTTTTAAGCAATTTCTTATTTCCTTTTTCTATTTTACTTAAAATAAATTATTTATTTTATTTTATTCTTACTTAGTTTCGGTTTTAAATAACATTTCTGAGTTTATTTTGTTTTTATAAAATTAAAATGAAAAGGAAATGCAAAGGGTTTAGAAAGTTAAGAGATCTTAAAAGCCTGAAACGTAAAGACGTTTTATCCGTTTCCTTTTGCAATTAATACATCAATTTATCTTAGCCATTCCTTTCCTCATCCTTTGCAGCTGACTCCCTCATATTATTCACGAATTTTCAAGCTCCAAAACCCTAAAAATCATGGCCTCCATCTTGAGAAAAATATCTGGTAATGGCTACATCTTTTTCTACCTTTTTCTTCTCATTTTCTATGTATTTTGCCTAGTTTTCTATGCTTTCTGGATTGGCCTCTACCACCCACCATCACCACCATACTCTCCACCATCCCCTACCACTCTTCCTTGGCATTATCTCCAGCCATCATTTCAGATCCATCCATGGCCACACCTCCCTTGGTGACAAAACTCCACAAAATTGCAAATAATGTCCAAAACAATGCACTAGCAACCACTATTACTTCACCACCTTCATACTTCACCATGGCCACCACCTCTAGCCATGACCACTACCTTGCTACCACCACTACACTTCATTTTAGCCTCTGTCCAGATTTGAAATTGACATGGCCAAGACTCCATGAACCAAAACTCCACAAAAAGCACTGCATAAAGCCTTGAAACATTCATGATAGCCACCCTATCACTTCATATCTTCATCCACCACCTTGGCCACCACCATAGGCCGCCACCATCACCTTTTCCAGACCTCCCCACACCCCTCCATCTACTTTCCAAACCTGTACAAGTATGGCCAAGCCCCACTTGACCCAAGGCCGAGCCTTGTTGTGCTCAAAAACTTCATATATGTTGCCTTGATCAGTTGTATGCTTCATGTTATAACCCTACCACTCCATACTCCTTCTAGCCGTGAGTTATGGTGCCAAACCTGAGCTATATCATCATCATGGATGAACCCAAGAACCTCCTAGACCAAGCATTTGAATGGTTAAAGCAAGGTCAAGTAATCTATTCCTTTGTTGCTTCGTATTTTCATTGTTTCAACATTGTTTTGCGTTGAATATTTATGTGTGTATTGTCTTGTTTTGGTTATTGTTTAGAAGACAAATATCAAGGCTCTCCATTCATTCAAATCAAAAGTCGTGCTGTATCGTGCTTGTTATACTTTTGGAACCGCTCTTGTGTTTGTTGTTTTGGTCTTCAGCTTGAAAAAGTGAATCTTTCTCACTCTGACATTTATACTTATGGAAAGTGAATTGATGACAAGTACGTAGTAATATAAAATGTTTATGCAAGTTAATGATGATCGTATGATATGTTATGCCATGTTATTACCATGTTAAAACTGTTAATTTTCACCTGACATCTGATATATGACTGTATATTGTGATATTGACCTTGTTTATATTATTCCTGTATATGATTACACTGCAAGTTCCCTGTTAGAATAGAATCATTACGGGCTGAAATGATAGGCCTGATTTATTTTATTTTATTTATTTTAACTTGGAATTGCGGGTTTGAAATGATAAAACCCGGATTTTCTTTGTAAATTACGGGTTGAAATGATATATTACCCGTATCACTTTACCTAGCGTAGAAAATTTTATACAGGCCCGTAGTTAAAATATGCTTTTCTAAAAATTTTAAAATATTTTAGAAATTTAATTATTATAATATTTTGATTTGAAATTTAATAAAAATAAAATTTTTGTAAAATATTATTGATTTTCTGAATAATTGTAAGTGAAATGAATTAATGAAAAAGTTAGAAATTTTGAACGTAAGTTATTTTGGAAATTTTGATTTAATTATAATTGGAAATTTAATTGAATATGAGATTATGGTAAATTTATGATAATTTGAATTTAAATAAATTTAAAGTGATTTTTATATCATAGTAATGATTTTAATAAAGTTGAAATGTGAAATGAATAAATATTTTAAGTTGAAACTTTGAAATATAACTAGAATTGGAAATTATGAAATTGACGTAAAGTGAACTTTTAGTTAAGCAAATAAAAATAAAACTAAGTTATATTTGAGAATTTGAACTTAAGTGTTAAGTTGAAATTTAATGTAATGGATTTTAAAAATTCAACATTGCAATTTAATAAGTGAATTTTTATTAAATCTTGATTTTTGAATGGAAATTTAACTTTATAAAATCATGAACCTGAGGAAAAATTAAATGATGTTATAAATGTGAAAATGTATGATTTTATAAGTTAAAAATGTTTTACATAAAAATATAATTGGTTGAGAAATTATATTGAATATTTGAAGTTATTTGACTGTATTTTTGAAATGATATTAATTACAATGTAAATGATATTACAGCATTTGAAAATGCTGTAGTTAATGATAATGAACTACAAAACTAAATTGAATTAAAAGTTATTATAGAAATTTTTGTAAGTGCTATAAATTGTTGAATTTATCTAAGTTTATTCGAAATTTAAGTAAACCCTATTACAACATTTTAAATGTTGTCTTTTGTTAAATTGAACTGTTTTGAATGTATTTTTTCGTAGCGTTTTCTAAATGCCACGAAAAGTGAATTTTCACTGCTTTGATAAACTTAAGTGAATAAATGAACTTTGGGAGTCGAAAATTTTGGAAATTTAATAATTTAATTATTAAACATAATAACTTCATTTTAATGATTAAAAATGATTTTTGGAATATATACTGTTTTGAAATATGGATTGAAATGATATTTTAAATTTAATAAAATGAATAATGATTTGAAATGAATGTGGTTTCGAAAAGATACGATATTTTGATATATTAAATGATTGAAATGTGGTTTTGAAAGGATATGATATTTGATATATTAAATGAGTGAAATGTGGTTTTGAAAACATATGATATTTTGATATATTAAAATGGTTTGAAAATGAAGTTTTGAAAGATATGATATTTTTGATATTAAATGATTTGAAAAACGGAGTTTGAAAGATAGGACATTTTGATATTAACATGATTTAGAAAAGAAGTTCTGAAAGATATGATATTTTGGAACTGAAAGGTAGTGTTGAAAGGGTACGAAAATTTAATATATCGAAATGGTTAGAAATGACTTGATATTTATTTTGATAAGTATTTGAATTGAAAGATATTTTACGATGATATATTGAAATGGTTTTGGAAATGATTTAATCTTTATTTTGATAAAGATTTGGATTGAAAAGGGTATTTTATTTTGAAGTATAAAATATTGTTTTAAAGTTATAACTACGGGTTATAATAACGATTGATTGTTAAAGAGACCGGGATCAGATATTGTCTTATAGCCGGCCAATACCGAAAGCCACTTTAACAACTGTGTACGCGGTGGAGATTCCAGAATGAAGTAGGATGGTGGCGACGTTCTTGAGGTATATTAGGTGGACCCAACTCCCGTGAGTTGGCATATATGACTTAAACAGGAGCTATACCGGGCTACACAAAGGGTCGCACCCTTTCATCAAGCATGCTCCATCGGAAAACCATTCTATTACTGTTGTGATTCGATTCGGTGGCGCCACTTTGATTCGGGGGTATTGTTCGAGGTGGGCGGAAGCTGCTGGCTTGCCGTCACCACCGGTCCGGCAGTGCAAACGGTGTATCCACCCTGGCATTGCCTCGCGTGCCGTGTCATATCCTTACATCGAGCCCACTACGATTTTGGTTTTAAAGATCCGACCGCGTTAAGGTTGACCATCCCCTTAACGCTATTTTCTATATGATTATACTTTACTGATTAGACACTACCGTATATAGCGTATATTACTACATAGTAAATAGTTTAACGGATCCTTAGAGGATGGGCGGTCCCAAGCATCCTTTAAGTCACTGATGCATTTTGTTACTGTTCACTTGAGTTGATTTACAGTTTATAAGTATTTATGTCCTGACTCGAGGGTTTTGTGTTTTGCTTTACGCTCGGGTCAGATTGATTGAGTTAGCATTCAAGATTCACCTTCGGTGTTGGAGCTTTCCTTGAAGATCCAGCCATCTATTTTGTTTCAGTATCTAGTGGTTCAGTGATGTATCTGATTTGTACCTGATGTATCCTGTTACTCTTCTGTTGTATTTTATTTAACTCTGATGTATCTCATATTTATATAGTAGCTTCATGAACTACTATCTCTTTTTCTTCCGCTGCATTTTTATATACTCTGTGTCTGTGATCTGTGATTTTTATTTACTATATATTCTATGGTTTGCCAAAATTTTATTTACAACCCGGTATTTTGAGCAATTCAATTCCGGCATGAGTGTCTGCCTATGCACTTATAATGGATGCGAATGGTTGAAAAATATTGGTTGTTACAATTTTGAATAAGTCAGAATCAAAATCATCATTTATTTTATCATCACATTATTGGTTGATTTAATTCAGACTACGGTTCAGATTATCACATTTAATATATCGCTCAAAATATACCATTACATGTTTTACCTTTACGATAATTTTTTGTTGTTGCCCATTGTGATTCTCTCACCTTTATACTAGGCTAAGGAACTTTGCTTTGTCGCTCGTTGTGTCCTTGGAACAGCCAGAATCCAAGTACCTTTATTGTTGTTTCTTAGCCTGCCACCACACCTACACCATGAAAGATTTTTGTGACCATTTGTTTTTATAGGTCCATGATTGTTGGTGGCAGAATATTTTGAAAAATAATTTTGTGGAGACCCAAAACTATTTATATATGATCCTTTCGACACCCAGATTTGTTTAACTTTGAAAGATTTTATATTTGTGCCTTTTGAAACCCAAATTGGTATAGTTTTCACATGTTTGGGTCTATACCAACAATTATTTTGATTGTATCCAAACTTTCTACAAATTGTGTAGTTGAATTGACTAGATTAATTTCATTTCTAACATTTTTAGATTGATTATATCCAAGTCCTAGTCTAACTGTATTAATAGTTTATTTCCCTAAGAGCATATTCAACGATTTTTCACTTTTGGAAAATTTATCTAAAGTCGTTGAGAGTTGTTGGACTTGTGTTTTGAGAGATTCATTTTCGTTTAACAATTATATGCACTTTTTAATAGTATTTTCTTTCCTAGTATTTTCACTCTCTTTCAAAATCTGAATTTCATTTTCAAGTGATTTTATATTAATTTCTGATTTTTTAATTTCTTCTTCGAATGTTGGACACTTATCACACTTAAGGATCCAACTTTGATAGGTTTTAACTAATTGGTCAAGTTATTTATTTGAATCTATCAAGTATCTTTTTGTGATTAAAGTTTGGCATACTTCTTCCTAAGTCATTCAAAGTAGCCATTTACTTCGTGGAAATATATAAGTAATTCTGAGTGAGTGAGTTTTGATACCTCGCTTGGCTCGTCATCGTCGCTATCAGTTATATTTCCGTGAAGGCACATATCTGCTTTCTCACTCTCACTGCTAGTACTTTGATTATCTTCTTCACTTGTATTCCACGTGGTTGCAAAACTTCTCCCTTTTGATTTCTTTTCAAAGTCGTGTCGGTTTTGAGCAAAATTTGGCTTGATGTGTCCGGGTTAGTTGCACTTGTGATAGATGATCTTCTATTCGTCTGAGTTGTCTTGTGCTTTGACTATTCTGCTTTTCAATTTTTGATTTAGAGCTAGATTTCCGTATTTTTAATTCCACCTTTTGAATTTCTTTATTATCAGCTCCAATTCTGCTGCTCCATCATCATCATCACCATCACTTTCTGTTGTTCCTTTAAGAGCTATTGATTTCCTTCGAATGTCACCTCCTTCACGCGCTTCCTTGAATTTCATTTCTAGCTCATAAGTGGTGAGATTCCGATGAGTTCTTCAACTTTGATTTGTTTTAAATCTTTTGATTCTTGAATGGCAGTCATTTTTGCTTCAAAACTTTGTGGAAGGACTTTGAGGATTTTTCGGACCATCTCCAACTCTGTGTATGATTTTCTGAGAGCTTTTGATTTGTATACGATATTGGAAAGTCGTCCGTACATCTCTTTGACATTTTCTTCCTCGGCCATTGTGAAATTCTCGTATTCACTGCTTAGCATGGCAAGACGAGATTCTTTGACTTGAGACGTTCCTTAGTCATTTCGAGTGTGTGCCATATTTCCTGCGTAGTTAGACAATGTGAGACACGATTAAATTCAAATTGATCCAATGAACAAATAATCGAATTCATAGATTTGGCATTAGAATTCCGTAACTTATTTTCTAGTTCTGTCCATTGATCCTTTGGTTTATTTATTTCCTAAATATTTGCAATTATAGTTGGTGCTCTATAACCCGTCTCAACAATATTCCAAGCGTTAATGGTTTTCAGAAAAAATTTCATTCTATTTTTCCATTAGGCGTATTCACCATTGAACATTGGTGGTCTAACTATGGACTGACCCTCAACAAAAGCATTATTAAAAGAAGCCATTTTAAAAATTCAACCTTTTTTTAAAAAAGCAAAAATTTATTTTTGAAAAAAAAAATCAGATCTTCAAAAACAAAAACTGACCTCTATTCCTAGCTTCGATACCACTTGTAGGATCGATTTCACCTTAGAGGGGGGTGAATAGGGTGATGTTATTAATTATAAAAATTATTGCGGAAGCTTATAAAAATTATTTCAACACAGATATATCAAAATAATAGCAGCACAGATAATAGCATAATAATAAATATAGAAATAGAACGACACAGAATTTACCCAGCTTTGGCGAAATCCTGCCTACGTGCTGCCCCCAAGAATTCTACTAGAAATTAAGTAGTCACACGCTTACACGCGTAAACTCGCAACACCCGCTACTAACTAACCTAACTCTATGCTCAAAACCCTGCCACTACTCAGCCACTGAGTTGAGAATTCTCAAACTACGCCACGTAGTTTGTCCCCTAGTCACATGACTAGTAATTACAATGGTTTAAAGGAGAAAATACAAAAACAACAATTTAAAAAACAATTAAACCATAATTTCAATATTAAAGCCCTATTAAAATAAGTTGGCCCAAAATAATTCATCACTAAAAAATGCGGCCTCCTTTATCTCTTTTATCTATGTCGGCCCGTTCCTTGCTTGTTCCTCTTTGCTAAAACTAGGATTTTGAAGTTGTTGAAGCTACCGACTTATGTGGTTGATTGAAGATGAATTATATACGGTTTACTTTGTCAATCAACCGTCTCTTCGTAGCTTAGCTTCGGCTGCTTCTATGATTGAGTTCGATTCGAACAATCTGGTATGTAATTTGCGCTTTTCTGCTTTACTGTTTGTCTAATTCGAATTCGATCAGATTCGAGTTGTTGATTGATTTTTGGTATCTATTTTTCTCGAACTCGAATACACATTTGCCGATGATGTTTAGGGTTTATATAGGATTTGAATTCCTATTTTCTCGTTCGTTTGAATTTTCCATTTAATTTATCTCGGCCGGTTGATTTTGTATTGATGCTTGAGATTGATTGCTGACTTTTTCAATTTACTTGAATAACACAGTTTTGATTTCTGACTTGTTTCGGTTCCTTGATTGCCAAGGCTCTGACTTTAATCTGTTTCTTTGATATTGAACTGTTGACTTCGATGATTGACTTTTGTTTCTATGTGCTTCGATTCTGGCCATTTTTTGTGTTCATCCCTGATAGCACTTTCGACCTTGTTCTTTTGCACTTTGTTGTTCAGTCTGGATTGTCTTGATTGCATTGTATTCATGCTGTAACTTTAAGTTCTTGTCTAGCTTGAATTTAGGTTGTATGCATATTGCCTGACCATTTCCTTTGTGTAGTTTCATGTTGTCTTCAAGTTTGAAATGCTTGCAGGCTTGGAATCTTTGTACGTTTACTTCGTTCACTGGCTTTGGCTTCTTTGGTCATTGGCTGATCTCAGTTTACTTGTTCACTTTGTTGTAGTATTATGTACATGTGTCCACATTGATGTATATGCATTTGCCACTGTTTGTTCACTTTTATTCTGCTATGTTATGTAGTAGCCTAGCTTGGATCATCTTGTAGTCTGGTTCATTGTTTTATTTGTTGCCAGTTGCGTCTGGTTTCATTTGTTTCAGACCTTCATGTAGGAGCTGCACTTTTTCTTTTGAAATTCTGGTTTGAGTCACTTATATCAGTCATTGTTCTCTGGTGCACGTGGTTTCTATTTCACTATTGACTGTTGCATTGCTCCATTAGCTGTGTTCATATACATTGATGTTGGTCTGATGCTCCTAGTTTCCACCTCTTATCAGTTGCACTATAAGTTTCATATGTACGGTTGTGTTCATTAGCTTGGTCGACACTTTCTCATCCAAGATTGCATTTATTGTTTGTCAATTTTGCTTGGGAATAGGCTTCTGCCTGACTTTGTTATTTATGTTTCTAGTTGTGGTGTTGTTTTGAACATGCCCATTGCATTGTTGAGGATGTGTTGCTTTGATCGAGCATTTTCACTAGTACTTGACAATTTTGTATTGCACCTGAGTTGAATCCAGCTTAAAGCTCGGGTTTGACCTTGTGCTCATATTGTGACTTTATTTTTATTGCACTTGAGTTGAACCCAGCATTTTGGGTTTAACCTGTGCTCACCTGTCCCTGTAATTTTATTAAGTGTATATATCGGTGTGCATGGCCTTGTGGCATGTACAGTGATACACTGTGCATGTCACAAGCTGTTCGTGTATGATGAATTCGAATTTAAATGATGAAGAACAACCCAAATAACTGAGGAAAATATTATTTTCAAAGTTCACATTTTATTTTATACTGCAAAAATATTTTATTTTCAATTTTACTGCGTCAATGTATATTTATGCAGATTGCTCAAATGCTGGATTCACATTGGAATGAAGTTGAAGATAAATACGAGTTGAGTGAATGAGTGACATGTAGTAAGATCAAATGTAAATGTGAATTGTGATGTAATCAAATTTGTATTGTAATTGAAATTGTATATACATAGTGAGAGCTTGAAATTTGTACTATACAAAAATTTAAGAAATATTTGTTTGAATTAAATATCCGTTTGAATTCAAATTCTGTGTTATTTATTTTATTCATCAAATATTTATTTAATCTATGAAAATAAAATAGTATATTAACAAATACATTTAAATGAATATATATATATATATATATATGTTTATTATCATCAAACAAAAATCATATAATCGCATATTCAACACTGTTTCCATTTCAATTTTCCTGTCAACAAACAAATCAATGGCCGCATATGCTACAAATCCAAATCAAATCTCTTCCTCATCTGAAAATCATGATATTGGATTTAGAGACATCCAAGACTTAGTTCATTTTTGCATCTTTTTCCTCTTCTATGCTTTTGCTCACCAATATCTGTGAATAAGCCTCGATTCAAAAATCCAAGCCAAATTGGATACTCTACTAAAAATCATAAAGCAAATTTCTATGAGCTCGTATGAGCTTAGGCCTTTGATCTAGTATAGGTATTGTTGTGTTCGATCATGTTTTGGGATGATGGACGCTTAGGTAGTCGGACTAGTGTTTTTGATTTAGGGGGAATATAGGAAGCGTTAGGCTAAGGCATGGGTAACATGGTGGCCGTCGAGTGGAGGAGCACCCTGTCCCGAGTATTGAACTGTGTGGTTGTGTATGGATGAATGCGACATTTGTACGGTCGTTGTGGGGTTTCCAGGTTGCATCATGGTGGAGAGCATCAAGCTCTGATTGTTGGCGATGGAGGTGTAAAGATCGTGGAGGGGAAGTCGATGGAGGTAATGGAAATTGATTTTGTTGAAAATCAAGAGAGAAATAGTTAGAGGAAGAATCAAATTGTTAGGTGTATCTGTGCATTTTTATGCACGACCTTGAATGTGAGGAGGGAAGAAAATATTTAGTTAGGTGATTTAAGTGATAATAAAGTTATTAGTGAAAATTAATTAATTTATTTAGTCCAGTATCTTATAAATTAAATATCTTGTTATACGAGGTCAAATCGAATGGAGGGAGTTGTGTTATACTCATGAAAGCATTGTCTACTTTATGGATTTGGATTGAAGGAGATTGAAGCTTGTAGAATTTAGAGCTAAAATCGAATGCTTCAGCGACAACTGAAATTTCTATGAGTTTATCACCTTTAAATTAGCTATATAACGTCTATGATGCTATAAATTTATTGTTGAATGCTTAGTTAATAGTTTAGATATTGTTGTTATTGCTTAATTGATTGTTTGGTTGAAAATCCTATTTTTGAGAACAAATGACATATTAACTTAACTACTGTAAACCAATACGATTATGTATGTATTGTCCATAGCCATTTTTCTATAGGGAATATTTATAAAGATGCCCTAAGGGGTATCTCACCAATAATTGTTATATATTTTCTTTTGTTGTTCATAATTATGTTTGCTTGTAATTAACCGTGATATTCTAATGATTGTTTAAGTGTTATAGCAATTTTTGCTACAACATCAATTATTGAATATCGTCTCCTAAATCCTTCGTATGTATTGCCTTGAACCTGTATTTTCATAAAATAGATTCTTAAGTCCATTAATCATTTTGATTAATGATATTTAAACTAATTAATCATTTTAATTAATGATGTTTAAATTTTTTCAAACATTTTACCAAATTATATTTTAATCCAATCAATCCATCTAGTAATGATATTTGGATTTAATTAATCATGTTGATTAATGATATTTTAATTTTATGTTATGATATTTTAAGTTAATAAATAATTTTAACTAAAAATGTTTAAATTTAACAAATTATTTTAATTAATTATGTTTTAAATGTAGTAAATCAATTTACCTAATAATGTTTAAATCTAATTGATCATTCTAATTAATGATATTTGAATGTAGTTAATCTTTTTAACTAATAATATTTAAATTTAATTAATTAACTTAAAAAGGTATTTAAGTTAATTAATTGATCTAATAAAAGTGATTAAAGTTAATTTAATGAAAGTGTTTTGAAGTGAATTAAATAATTTAGTGTTTTAAAGTTAATTAGATGATTTAATAAGGTTTTAAATTTAATTTACTGGTTAAACAAAAGTGTTTTAGAAACAATCAATTGTATAAATAAAGATAATTGATTGATTTATTAAAAGAGACTATAAATTTGATTAATTATCTTTGGGGATAAGTAATATTGTTTTTAAAATTATAAAAGATTATAATGTGATTAATTATCTTTCGAGATAATTAATACAGATTTAAATTTATAAAAGGGATTCTAAATTTGATTTATTTTCTTTGGAAAAAGGAATATGATTTGAAGATTATAAAAGGATGTTATAAATTATCCTTCGGGATAATTAACCTTTGATTTAAAATTTATAAAAAGTAATTTAATTGATTTATTATATTTTGAGATAATAAATATTGTTTTAAAGTTTATAAATAATATTTTATAAACAAAAGGATCTCTTAAAAAAGAATTACTCTAAATAAAACTAAGTGTAAATTGTTTTTCGTTTATAATAAACAATGTTTTGATCTTGGTTTTAATACACTTAGAAATTATAATTTACTCTTCTAAAAGTATATTTTAAAGAGTGTTCCTAAGTGTCTTTAAAAGTATCATGATGTGAAAATCAAGCGCAAGTGAAAACAACAATCATATCATTCCTCATAGTTGATTTACCGACTATCGACTTTGATTCTCCTTTCTTTATTATATTTCGTTACTCCAAGAAGATGTGTTGCTCATATGAGCCTTGTCATCCTTTGTCAAAAATGACCAAAACTTAAAGAGTCAGTGGGGGTCACGTTATGTGGGGTTGTTCCGATTAGGGTGTTTTAACATCCACTCTAGATTGGATTCAGTGTTACGCATTGAGATGTGAAATACTCGGATACTCGTAACAGTTGGCGGGGTCCGGCTTGGAGGTTTCCGATAGTCATTGGAGTTCTCAATTATATTACTAGAGATATAATTTCGGTAGGGGGTGCACCCTCCTAGTCGTTGTTGGAAAAAAATTCTCTTTTTTCCCTTTCCATTAATTCAAATCTTTGAATTGTTTCCTTAACTACATTGAGAACTGCCTAGTGCTCTTCTCTATGATTAACTATTGATATCCATTCTTTTAAGTCTGGCATTCAGTATTATTTATGCACATTCATTCAGTAGTAATTTGTTCTTACTAGTACCCTCCCCTTTTATTTGGTTTGTTTCTGTTGTTTATTTCCATTCTTTCTTAATTGGATTGTTATTCTAATTTGTTTCCCAATTCTTCATTTATGGATGTTACTCTTGTAAGGTAAAAACCCGCTCCGCCTTTGCGGCATGGTCTCATAGAAATTTTATATGTTCATCATATTACTTGAGTTATGTCAAGCTGGTTTTCCAGACTGACCCATGTGTTAAATAAAGTTCAAATCAAACTTAGTTTTTCTCTGTTGGCTTTGTTGATATGGAGTTACTTGAGAAGAGTTGGATGTTCACCTATCATAATGTTTTATTTTCCGCTATATATATTGTATCGTCAACAATTTATAAGATCATAATTTTACGATAGTCCAGCTAATAAGATTTTTTTAACTCTGATGTACTCGGTATTTTGGAATGATGGTTTTTATTGTCTTTGTTATATTATATGTTGTCGATTCCATTATGAGATTCTGATTTCCCTATTTTTTGTTCTTTTTTTTTAATTCTACCCTTACAATCAACCTTTCCAATGATTGGATGTTCACCGTTTGAATATCATATATGTATTCGGTGTCGACTTTCGATGGTCGAAAAGGCGGGTCATTACAATTTGGTATTAGAGCTAAAGGTTAAGCGACAACCTTAGCTTTGGTAGAGTATGACTCACAATAGATAGGATTAGTAATACCTTAGAGTAAGTAACTCATTAGAGATAGAGTAAGTGACACCCTAAAATGAGTTTGAAATTATGTGTATACACACACACACGAGAGCGTATTTGTTATTGTTATAAAAAATATATCGTGTTGATTGGTCTACTGAGTTGTTTATGAATTTTGATTGAGGTGTGGGATGTCATGGTATCGATAGGGATTTCTAATCACTTGAATAGGACAAAGGAACACAATATTTATTTTTGAAAATGTAGTAAATGAAATATTTTATCTCTATTTTTATGTATAAAGGAATAACTTTCAGAATTTTATTTGTTTGAGAAACGAAAATTTTAAAACTCTTGGATAGAAAAGAAATAATTTAACTCAATCTTTGATCGGGTTAAATTAGATAGAAACGTTTTGGTAAATATATTTCATTAAAACCATAGTTTTTGTTAATCATATAAGCTGTATAAATTATTTAGCGATATTGCGCCAACCCAAGAACATTTTCCTTAGAGTGTTATAAGGTAAAGAGGTCGAAGGGTTGATTCAATTTTAAAGACCCATATTTTTTTTAGACTTCCAATTAAATTTTGAGAAAAATAAAAGTAAATAAAAAATAAATAAAATAAAAAATTTATTTTGTATATGCTCTTAGGATCTAAAAGGGTATTATATAAGTAAATAAAATAGAGTAAGCTTTTGTTTGTTATTATCTAATGAACTATTTTTGTAAAATATTTATAAACTTAGGTGAAAATTTATAAATGAATTCATAAAATAATTATAGTGGTGAATGAAATACTAAGTAGAAAATATAAGGGGTTTAGAAAGTGATTAGTATTATTAAGAAACCAATCGAACTAAGTATGTAAGTTATACATAAATTATTTTATTCACACGGTTCTTGATCTAGGATTCAAATATATAACTTCAGGTGATTAACACCAGCTTGGAAAAAGATTTTCACTTAATCCTTGTTAGCGAACACTTGATTCGGATTATCAATATGATACTGAAGTTAACTATCATAGTTTATGGTTATGCAAGGAGAATGTAAGTTTCTGATCGAGGCATCTGATCAGAGTCCAACTTAGGGAGGTTGAGTGAGTGATACTAGTTCGAAAGTAGAAGTCTATGTATCCGAGCACGAGATCAGATCAAATATAGCATACGGATGATTTATGTATATCATACGGACTTGAGTATAATTGTTAGCTTAGTATATGACTTAAGAAAATTTGTGAACTTAAGCAAAACCCTAAATCTAGTTTGATAAGCCACTTAATATTTAAATGATGGTTAAATGTTAGTTTACTCCTTCACGGAATTTAATTTGATTTGATTGACTGTGTGATTTATGTATCATAGTTCATAAAGTTTGAATTTACAAACAAAATTTTTTGAAATGTCGTTTATTAGGACTTAAATCTTGGTGCTTTTGATAAAAAATAGTTTCAAAAAATTATGAAAGAAATAAAAAAGTAAAAAAATATTGTTTAGAAAAAACATATTGATGAAGTGTAATTATTTTAGAATGTTGAAAAGAATATTGTTGAAGTGATTTTTCAAATGTTTTTGTTATGACTAAATTCGAGAAATTGTGGGTTTTTCAATTCAAAAGACTCGCAAGGTATATTTATTTACTCTAGTTATTATTTTAGGAGGAACCGGAATACCACTAGATGCTCTATGTTGTTTGATTGTAGAGAGTTATACCATGCTTTGGTGGGGAGAGCCCTCTCCTTGTCATAATTAATTTTGGTTTTAATTTATTTCTTTTTGGGAGGAATTTGAAAAATAAATTTTGAATACAAACCCGAGCATTTAATTCTGAAATTTATCTGTTGAAAATAGTGGATACACATCATTTATTACAGAATATTCTGTGTTTTGTTGCATATGGTTGATATGTTGCTTTTGGGTTGCATATAGCATTATTTCATACCATAGTTGTAAGTAGATTTATATCATGCGGGTTTTGCATGTAGGGTTACCTCATTATTATTATCAGTTGCATCATATTGCCTTGTTGCATATGTTGCTATACCGTTTATGCCGTTTGAGTTTATAATAGAAATAGCTAGTGTATTGATTTTTTGTCAATATGATTCTCTTTTGGATTATGCAAGTATAAGGACACAAGAGAATCCTACTTGACTTCCTATGCACCTGCATTTGCGCTGAGATAATAAACTTCTTTCTACAATAAAAATCAAACGCAAAAATGTATGTAGTAGATTTTGTATTTGGAATTGGTTCATGATTTTATGCCCCAGATATGGGACGCCACTTGGCTTTTGTTTTCTTTTGATTGGTTTGGGGCAAAGGTGATGTCGAAAAATAGTTTAAGGAACTTTAAGAATATAACAGCTCATTTTAATTAACAGTTTTAACTAAAGGTTTTGGAGTCATTTTCTTCCTTGGGAAATTCGAGAACGAAATTCTTTTGAGAAAGAATGTAACAACCCAAATTTTGATCGTTGGTGTAACGACCCAGAATTTTTATAAATTAAAATTTGAATATTTAATTAATTTTAAATATTTATAAGTGAATTTTTAAGTCAAATAAATTTTAATTTGAATTATTGGATTTAATTGGATAATTAAATCGATAATTTAATATGTTAAATTATGGAAATAATTGAAAATTGAGTTAAATATGATTGAAAATAATTTGTAAAATTTTATTTTATCATATTGAAGTTAGAATAATATTTTAGAACTTTTAAAATCGATTTAAAAGTTAATTTGTGAAAATTGAATATTTTAATATTTAATAATCGACTGTAAAATAGTCAATTTTTGGACAGTCTCAGAATTGAACGAAACCAGTTCCATTGGATCCGTAATAGTTAGTTATTACCGGATTTCAATTTTCGTGTCAATCGGAGCTATCGTTTGATCGTGGCAGCTCGAAACGCATCGAATTGTTTTTAATTTAAATTTGGCGAGTCAAAATAGCCATTTTTCAAAAAGTCTCGGAATTCGACGAAACCAGTTTCATCGGATCCATAATGTGATATTATTGTAAGGTTTCAAATTTCAAGTCAATTGGATTTACCGTTTGTCCGGTACAAATTAAAACGCCTAGAAATCGGTTTAAATCGGTTTAATTTAAATTGAACGTTTTCAGCCATAACTCGCACATACTTCCGAATTAGCTTCCGAAACCTGTTCCATTGTGTCCGGAACGCGGGATAAACCCTAGGTACGCTGGTTACGGCGTCTAAATCGGAGTTCGGAATTCCCGGGATGAATAGTGTTTACGCTTGCTTTTCCTATAAAAGAACCCTTCACCCTTCATAAATTTCAACACTAAAACTAAACCCTAATTTGACCTAGCCGCCACCCCCACTGTCAATGGCCAGAAATTCTCCAACTTCATCCCTCTAGATCTTCCAATCCGTCGACAATTAGCCTTAGGTTTCAACTACAAAGATGAAGAGCACGACGAGAGCTACGAGATCAACGGTGGAGATCGCGAATGGCTTCGCGGATTGATGGGAAATGGTGTATGAACGTGGGCTGTTCTCTTGCGTGCGCGAGCACCTAGATGGGGCCGAGTGCTACAGGGTTTGGGCCGAACCTAGAGGATGTCGAGAGCTTTCGCGTGGTGGTGACGTGATCGAGTATAGTCAAGAGATGGAGGAGCAAATTCAAAACCTAATTTGTAGCTATGGGTTCATAGCCGTGCTTGTTTGCTGTAGCTTGTAGACGTGAGGGAGGGGATGAAGGGGAACGGCTAGGATCTGCAGGTGTGGGATCTGATGGCTAATATGAGCTTAGGTTTAAAATTTCTTAAGTTATGTTGTAAATTAGTTATATTAAATACGTTCAAACTTGTAAAATCAATATCTTTTTCATACGAGGTCGAAAAAATGCAAACTCAGTTGCGTTGGAATCGTATGGACGAGCACTACGCGATGGAGTTGGTTTGGAGTCGTTTGGAGTTAGTGAGAATTTCGGGTAAAATTAAACGCGCGTTTAATTTTATTCGAAATTAAAGCTAAAACGGAAATTAAAACCAAAGTGAGAACTTCTCACTCAATCGAATAGATTTCGATTTTATTTTAAATAGTTAGATTTAAAATATTTGAATGCATGTTTGAATGATGACTGTAAATTATTGATTGTTAAAAATAGACATTATGCGCCGTTAGTAAGCGGATGTTATTTATTAAAAACATATACCGCGAATATTTCATAAACAGTGAAATTGGTATTATATATAATATCAATATATATATATTGGCATATGTATATATTGCAGTTGATTGATTTCCCGTATTTTTTGCGGATGAGACCCTATTACGCCGTTATTAAGCGGATAATATTTATTAAGAACATGTACCGCGATAATTTCGTACTGGAGCGAAATTGGTATTGTGCTAATGTTTTTGGATGCAGGAAACAGGTTGGAGGGATCCAACTGGATTCCTCAACAGTATTTATTTTATTTCAGATATTTTGATATTTGATGGATTATCATATCGATATATGATATCGTTGTTAGTCGTGATTGACTATTTGGTGTGTAGCATCATTGGACCCAGATTTTGGGATTTTAAAATGATTTTAAAAGTGATTTTGAAAATATACTATATTTTTGGGATTGATCCATTATAAATAAGTAAACGTTATAATTTTTAAAGTTATAAAAATTATGGTTTTTGTGAAATATAGTTAAAAAGCTGATTTTTAGAAATACGATTAAAAGTCGATTTTTGAGAAATATGAACTAATGATTTTATAAAAAAATTTAGATTGGATTTTTGAATATATGATAAAAGTTTATATAGTATTTCTTTTTCCGCTGCACTGTTATGTTGTTGTATGTTGTTGTACACTCTGATGATATGATGTAATGAAATGTGATGTAATGTAATAACTGATATAGTTCTTTGTTTAAAGATTATTCATTTATTATTATATGTTGTTCCGCTGCGAATTGTGAGATTCTGTTGTTGTTCTGTTGTTTTCTTTTGTCTGTTCTATTTTAAAATTCTTCTATCTTCTATTTTTAAAATTCTCTGTTTTCTAAAAATTATCTATCTTCTTTTCTCTCTATTTTTCTTTTTCTCTCTTCTTTCTTTTCTTTTCTTTTTAAAACCCATAACATTCCGGTTTTTCGGCAACGAAAATCCGCGTACGTTACATTTGGTATCAGAGCTTATGGTTAAGCGACAACCATGGTTCTGTTGAGTATAACTCGTTAGAGATAGAGTCAGCAGTACTCTAGAATGAGTTTGAGTGTAATAATAGCTATGAGAGCGTATTTGTTAGTGAATATGAAATTGTTTTATATTGTGTTAACTTATCGGTTGATTGTTTATAGATTCCCGTCGATCTAGTCTAGCTAACTATCGTAGATAGGGGTTTCTAAACTCTTAAACAAGATAAATCGACATAATATTGATTTTAAAATTTGGTAAATGGAATAATTTTACCTTAATTATATTTTGAATATAAAGAAATAATTTTTCAGAATTATTAAAGTGTATATAAGTTGATTGTTAGGTTGTTTGAATAATCTAAATAAAAGAGTAATTGTATAAGCAAAAGAATTATAAGAATAAAATTATAATTAAAGTGTTTACAATTGTGAAATAAACTTATATATATAAGAAGTGAAACTATATGAATATATTTATGAATATGAGTTATAAATAAGAAATGAATTTAAAGTTAAATGGAAGTATAACTTAAGAATTGTTGAATAAAGTTGATATTGATATCAAACTAAATTAATGAAGTTAAGTAATAAATATGAACTTGAGTTATATAATAGAATTCAACTTTGGGATTGAATGTTTAATCAATTGAATGTAATTTAAGTTGATAAGAAATAATTAATGAAAGTGTTAATTCATTGAAATCTAATGTTATTAGAAATTGAATAAAATTGAATGAAAATCAATTTAAAGCAAAGGAATTTGGTTGAAATTAATATACTTTGGTTGTTATATGATTGTAGTTGATTTTATATAAGTTCATTAAGTATTAATGAAGTGGAAAGCTAAAGTAATTGAAATTCAAATTAAAGATAAATAAATTTGAATAGAATTGAATGTGAATTGGATTTAATTAGTGAATGTTAACTAATTGAAATTAATGAGAATGAATGTTAGTAAATTCCAACATTAATGAATCAAATGTGATTTGATATTGAAAATCTGTTTCATTGAATATAAATGAATGTTTATTGGATATGGATGTTAGTTGGTTGATGGTTGAATATATATCTCTATTGTTGCATTTGCTATGTGACATATATAGTTATTATGGGATATATGTTGTATATTGAGACTATTTGCATATGTGCATGTTCTCATGTTGTTTGTTGAGTTTAGTAGGTGCGGATCGCGTTGCTTCGCATTTGGAGCTCGCTTTTGCGCTATATTAGCCGTATATGCTTGCTAATAAAATATAAGGTACATATCTCGGATTACATACCGTACTTTTACACTTTTTCCCTTCGGGATGCCTCATTACTTGATGAGATGTATATTTGTGATATATATACTGTCATTTTTTTTTCGGATCGAGCCGCGCAAAGGAGACTATGGCGAATTTTTCCGGAAATTTAAGGCGTTAGAAAATTTTTGAGAAAAATTGGAAAATTTTGAAAACTTTAACTTTGATTTTGGAATTGAAAATTAAACAGTATAGTTTGTTTTTGAAAAGATAACTAAGTATGATTTGAAAACTTAGTAAAGTATTGTAAGAAGTTTAATTATGAATTTTGGAAAATTAATAGATTCTGTAACTTTTCTTACTTGTAATTTCGAGGACGAAATTCTTTTAAGGGGGAAAGATTGTAACGACCCAGAATTTTTATAAATTAAAATTTGAATATTTAATTAATTTTAAATATTTATAAGTGAATTTTTAAGTCAAATAAATTTTAATTTGAATTATTGGATTTAATTGGATAATTAAATCGATAATTTAATATGTTAAATTATGGAAATAATTGAAAATTGAGTTAAATATGATTGAAAATAATTTGTAAAATTTTATTTTATCATATTGAAGTTAGAATAATATTTTAGAACTTTTAAAATCGATTTAAAAGTTAATTTGTGAAAATTGAATATTTTAATATTTAATAATCGACTGTAAAATAGTCAATTTTTGGACAGTCTCAGAATTGAACGAAACCAGTTCCATTGGATCCGTAATAGTTAGTTATTACCGGATTTCAATTTTCGTGTCAATCGGAGCTATCGTTTGATCGTGGCAGCTCGAAACGCATCGAATTGTTTTTAATTTAAATTTGGCGAGTCAAAATAGCCATTTTTCAAAAAGTCTCGGAATTCGACGAAACCAGTTTCATCGGATCCGTAATGTGATATTATTGTAAGGTTTCAAATTTCAAGTCAATTGGATTTACCGTTTGTCCGGTACAAATTAAAACGCCTAGAAATCGGTTTAAATCGGTTTAATTTAAATTGAACGTTTTCAGCCATAACTCGCACATACTTCCGAATTAGCTTCCGAAACCTGTTCCATTGTGTCCGGAACGCGGGATAAACCCTAGGTACGCTGGTTACGGCGTCTAAATCGGAGTTCGGAATTCCCGGGATGAATAGTGTTTACGCTTGCTTTTCCTATAAAAGAACCCTTCACCCTTCATAAATTTCAACACTAAAACTAAACCCTAATTTGACCTAGCCGCCACCCCCACTGTCAATGGCCAGAAATTCTCCAACTTCATCCCTCTAGATCTTCCAATCCGTCGACAATTAGCCTTAGGTTTCAACTACAAAGATGAAGAGCACGACGAGAGCTACGAGATCAACGGTGGAGATCGCGAATGGCTTCGCGGATTGATGGGAAATGGTGTATGAACGTGGGCTGTTCTCTTGCGTGCGCGAGCACCTAGATGGGGCCGAGTGCTACAGGGTTTGGGCCGAACCTAGAGGATGTCGAGAGCTTTCGCGTGGTGGTGACGTGATCGAGTATAGTCAAGAGATGGAGGAGCAAATTCAAAACCTAATTTGTAGCTATGGGTTCATAGCCGTGCTTGTTTGCTGTAGCTTGTAGACGTGAGGGAGGGGATGAAGGGGAACGGCTAGGATCTGCAGGTGTGGGATCTGATGGCTAATATGAGCTTAGGTTTAAAATTTCTTAAGTTATGTTGTAAATTAGTTATATTAAATACGTTCAAACTTGTAAAATCAATATCTTTTTCATACGAGGTCGAAAAAATGCAAACTCAGTTGCGTTGGAATCGTATGGACGAGCACTACGCGATGGAGTTGGTTTGGAGTCGTTTGGAGTTAGTGAGAATTTCGGGTAAAATTAAACGCGCGTTTAATTTTATTCGAAATTAAAGCTAAAACGGAAATTAAAACCAAAGTGAGAACTTCTCACTCAATCGAATAGATTTCGATTTTATTTTAAATAGTTAGATTTAAAATATTTGAATGCATGTTTGAATGATGACTGTAAATTATTGATTGTTAAAAATAGACATTATGCGCCGTTAGTAAGCGGATGTTATTTATTAAAAACATATACCGCGAATATTTCATAAACAGTGAAATTGGTATTATATATAATATCAATATATATATATTGGCATATGTATATATTGCAGTTGATTGATTTCCCGTATTTTTTGCGGATGAGACCCTATTACGCCGTTATTAAGCGGATAATATTTATTAAGAACATGTACCGCGATAATTTCGTACTGGAGCGAAATTGGTATTGTGCTAATGTTTTTGGATGCAGGAAACAGGTTGGAGGGATCCAACTGGATTCCTCAACAGTATTTATTTTATTTCAGATATTTTGATATTTGATGGATTATCATATCGATATATGATATCGTTGTTAGTCGTGATTGACTATTTGGTGTGTAGCATCATTGGACCCAGATTTTGGGATTTTAAAATGATTTTAAAAGTGATTTTGAAAATATACTATATTTTTGGGATTGATCCATTATAAATAAGTAAACGTTATAATTTTTAAAGTTATAAAAATTATGGTTTTTGTGAAATATAGTTAAAAAGCTGATTTTTAGAAATACGATTAAAAGTCGATTTTTGAGAAATATGAACTAATGATTTTATAAAAAAATTTAGATTGGATTTTTGAATATATGATAAAAGTTTATATAGTATTTCTTTTTCCGCTGCACTGTTATGTTGTTGTATGTTGTTGTACACTCTGATGATATGATGTAATGAAATGTGATGTAATGTAATAACTGATATAGTTCTTTGTTTAAAGATTATTCATTTATTATTATATGTTGTTCCGCTGCGAATTGTGAGATTCTGTTGTTGTTCTGTTGTTTTCTTTTGTCCGTTCTATTTTAAAATTCTTCTATCTTCTATTTTTAAAATTCTCTGTTTTCTAAAAATTATCTATCTTCTTTTCTCTCTATTTTTCTTTTTCTCTCTTCTTTCTTTTCTTTTCTTTTTAAAACCCATAACATTCCGGTTTTTCGGCAACGAAAATCCGCGTACGTTACAGTTGGATTTTAAGTATTTAATTAATTTTAAATATTTAAATAATTTGATTTTGGAATTTAATAACTTCAATTAAAATATAGGATTGTTAAAATATTTGAATTTGTGAATTAACTATTAATTTAATAGGTTTAATAGTAATCATTTAACTACTTTTAATTAACTAATGGTAGTTGTTAAATCATTTTGTAAATTTATTTGCAATAATAAATGGTTCGAATAATAATTGCAAAATTTTATTATGACTATAAAATGACTTGAAGTTTAATAATGTATTTTTAGTCTAATTTATAAAAAAAATTCAATAAATTTTAATTTGAAAAATATTTAAATTGTCAATTGACGATACTTTGGCAAATGATGATATTTTGAGATTTCACGGAATGTAATAACTAGTGTATTTTATTATCGATTTGAGATCGTGTCACTTGCTAAGTGTGATCATATATTTGTTTTGTCATTCATTGCTCATATGTGAAAAAAATCCTACGTAGCGAAGTGCTGGTAATATTGGTTTAAACCAAAAGTAAACTCTTAGATAATATGGCACTTAACTTTTATTTGTCAGCCTACACTTCTGTTTCATGCTTCTCGTCAATAAACAAATCAATGGACACATATATTACAAATCCAAATCAAATCTCTTTCTCATTTGAAAATCATGATATTGGATTTAAAGACATCAAGACTTAGTTCATTTTCATTTTCGCATCTTTTTCTTCTTCTTTTCTTTCGCTCATCATTATCAGTAAATAAGGCTCTATTCAAAAATCCAAATCAAATTGGATACTCCACTAAAAATTGTAAAACATTTTTTTGTGAGCTCGTATGAGTATAGGCTTCGATATGGTGTAGTTTTGTTGTGTTCGATCTTGTTTTGGGATGATGGACGCTTAGGCAGTTGGACTAAGGTTTGCAATTTAGGGGATATAGCCAATGATTGGTTCAGGCAAGGGTAGCATGATGGTTGTCGAGTAGAGGAGTACATGGTCTCGAAGTATAGAAGTGTGTGGTTGCAGATGCATAAACGCGACATTTGTATAGTCACTATGGGGTTTCTAGGTCCAACACGGTGGAGTGCATTGGGCTTTGATTTCTGGTGATGGAGATGTAGAGATCGCAAAGGGAAAGTTGATGGAGGCAACCGAAGTTGGTTTTTTTGAAAAACAAGTGAGAACGAGTTGGAGGAAGAATCGAATTATTGGGTGTATCTGTGCATATTCATGCACGACCTTGAATGTGGGGGCAGAAGATGTCTAATCAGGAGATTTTGAAAATTAAGTTATTAATGAAAATTAATGAATTTAATTAGTCTGATTTCTTATAAGTTAAATATCTTGTTCATACGAGGTTCAAATCGAATGTAAGGAGTTGTGTGACGACCCGGAATTTCGAGCAATATCAATTTAATAATCTTTGATAATAATTAAATTAATTTGATATTTTTACATTATAAATTGACAAGTTAAAATTCTTTTAAAGGTTAATAATAATAATTTGATAAAGTCTATCAACATTTTTCTTAACAACATAAATAGGCAAGTTTAATTCTTTTGAAAACTAATGATTTGGAAATATTTATTTTAGCAATTTAAAAATTTGTAAGTTTTATTTTTCAAAAGCTAATCAAAATATTTTCTATTTATAATATATATATATATCGATATATCTTATAAATAGTAAGTTTTTAATTTAATAAAAGCTATTTATTCAAATTATAATATATATGAATATATATATATATATATTATGGTTTGGATTGTGTTTCAAAATTTGATACAGTAATTTTAAAAATCTAATGATTAAAAATGTTTTTTATTTATTATGTAAGTGTATATATATTTATATATATTAGAAATAGGAAAAATATTGATTTGAATTTAATAAGTGTTTTCAAACTTTATTATATATATAGTTTGTAATTTGAAATGTTAATTTGATTTAATACTTTTGAAAATTATATTTGAGATTTAAATTTTTAATAACAAAGTTAATTTCTTATTTAATATAGATATATATATATATATATATATATATTAAGCTTTTGTTTTAAATAAAATTTAAATTAAAGGTTCATTTGATTTAATATTCTTTCATTTTAATTTTAACATAAGATAAGCTTGTTTAAAAAATTTACATAAAGAAATAAAATAAATTTCTCAAATTTATAAACATATGATATTTTGATTTGATCAAAAGCATAAGTTATTTGTTAATAAATGTTCACATGAATTTGCTTTTGAATATTTATTAAAATCTAAAGCTTGTTTATTAAAAGATAAGTACACATTTTATAATCACATAAATATTACATTCATAATTTAAATAGATTATTAAAAAGAGAAAATAACATCTAAAATATTAATTAAACATTAAAAACAATTGTTAAACATTAAATAACACTTGTAAACAAATTGGTGTATATTAAGACATTTGTGAACTTATGTACACATGTGTAAGGTCATTAGAGCATTAAAATGACAAATATCATTCTCTTGATTAATTAAGTTTAAAATTAAATTGTAAAATAAAAGAAGAGTTTTATTTTCAGCTAAGAATTCCTTTATTCTCTTCAACAAAAATTGAATACAAATCTAAAAAAAGAGGAAATCTGAATATTCAAAATCAAGACAAGATCTTCTAGTACAATCAACTAGCAAATCTGGAAATCAAACTGCAGCAGATTTTAATTCAACATGCAAGTGAAATTCAATAAGCCTGGAAAGTATCAGTTTCTGTCTTCTGCATACTAATGTGAGCAAAAGGAATTTTAAAAACAGTTTTGATTCTAAAATTTCATCTGGATCTTGTGTTGAATATTAGGATGTTAATGAAATATTTGAATTTAATTGAATTGCATGTCTGAGTATATGGTTTGAAATGCCTGTATAGTTAAAAAATTTACTGTGTTATTATAAGAAGTTTCCATTTTTATAATAAAATTCAATAATTAGTTTTTGAATTCGAATTTGACTTTGGATTATAAATAGAAGTTGTTTGTAATCAAGTAATCTATCATCTAAAAACAATTACAAGTTTTTAAAGTGAATAATTGATTATAAATCTTTGAATTTACAGCAAAAATCAAATTTGGGTCAAAATTTATGAATTCAAATTCTAGTTTTGATTTTATAATTGAATTACAATTGGGAAATTATGATTTTTAATGCTTGTATCATAATTTTTAATTGGGTAATTAGTGAGATATTTGGGTTTATCTGTTTGGGGATTTCTGGCCGATTCACGGCGAACTACGGCAATCTGGGTGTCGCGTTTGAGCATGGAGGTTGAGGAGATGTTGATGATCATCAGAAAAATACTTGTGTAATTTGTTAATGGATGAGGTGGCTGATAATTGATGAAGTAGGGTTTTATACCTTGTTTATGTTGTCGTGGTTCATCGTGTCTTCGCGGCGTCGAGAGGCTACCGGGGACGATCGCACGTGGTTCCGGAGGTGATGGAGGTTATGACGTGGCTTCAGGAAGGATGGGAGGTGTCACGAGAGGGGGATGGTCGGCGGTGATCATTTTTCTGGTAGTGATTGGTTTTAGCAGATTGGGTTTTTAGGGTCGTTTATTATTTTAGTTTGAATCATGTTTTCTGGGTGACGCGAGGGTTTGCCGTGGTCGAGATTTTGATTTTCGATTAACGCACGTTTTCTGGGTTTCGATTATTGTTGTAGGGGTCGAGCGCGACATGTTGGAGGCCGGCGTGGAGTTCGCCGACGTTCGGCGGCGATGTGCACATTGACGTGCACGATTTCGTGCTTCTGCAATGGTTTTGGTGAGAAGACAGGTTCGAGCTCGAAGTGCGTTTCGTGTTTTCTGATGCTTTTCTCGAAGCAAGTTTTGGTTTGGGATACTCGGGGCCGACGCGAGTAATTGCAATGGTTTGCTCGTATTTTAAATTTGAGCAGGATTTTAGTTTGGTTCAGGAAGTTTTAAAGTTTTAAAATATTAACAGTAATGTTCTTAAAGATTTTGAAACCAAAGGAAACTTGATTTTGTAAATGATTAAAGTTTAAAAATAAAAGTTAAACAAGTTTTTATTTATAAAACTAAATTTGTCTCAAAATTAAATTTTAAACATGTTTTAAATTATGAAAGTTTTAAAATAAAATAAGTGGATTTTTGAAATAAATTTTGTATTAAATTTTATTTCATAACTTTGGAAAGTTTTAAAGATTTAAATAGTTTAATTTGAATATTTAAATTTTTTTAATTATAACTGATTTTTAAAAATATTTTATTTTAAAATAGGTTTAATGATTAAAATTTAGAAATCAATTATAATTTAAGAAATTAAAGTTTTTGATTAATTGAAGACAAATAAATTTGTGAAAATAGTTAAGATGATTCAATTTTTTGTTAATAATTAATGTGTTATTGGTTAATATAAATGATCTAATTAAGACAAATGATTTTCTCAATTAAGAATCTTTTTAATATAAGAAGTTAAGAATCATTTAATAATATTTAAATGATTAATTAAATAATTAATTAAGTAATTAATTAGTGATTAAATAAAGATAATCGCTTTGGAGTTAATTAAGTATAATTCCTGGGTGAAGTAATTAACTAATTGATTAGTGGAGGTAATTAAGTAAAAGATAATTAATTTATGAAAGTAATTAAGTGGATGTGATTAAGGGTTAGTCACTTGTGTTATTGATTAAAGAATTAATTAATATAAGTAATTACAGGTTTAAATTATTTAATTAATGGTTAATTAATAAAAGGGTTAAGAGTATTTAATAATGTGATTAATTACTTGTTAAAGTAATTAATTAAAAAGAAATTTAATTAAAAAGAAATTTAATTAATGAAAGTAATCATTAATTAATGAAAATAATTAATTAATTGTTAATTAATAATTAAAAGATAATTAATTTATAATTAAGTTTTGATTACTCAATGTAATTAATTAAAGGTAATTGATAAAGAGTGTTTAATTAAATAATAATTAATCAAGGAAGATTAATTTAAAAGGGTAATTAAGAGATAATTACTTGGTATAATTAGGAAGTAATTAATCAAGATGATTAATTAAATTTGTAATTAAGGAATAATTACTTAAAATAATTAAGTAATAATTAATCAAGGATGATTAATTCAAAGTGGATAATTAAGTGATGTTTAGTTAATTAATTTGGAATTAACTAATGAATAAGTAAGATGGATTGATGATAATCCAAGTGATTAAGTAAGGAATTAATTTAATTAAGGATTAATTAACTTAATTAAGTTTGGATCAAACTTGTTATGGATGATTAATGATTGGTTGATAAATATCATTGGATGAGTTAATGATATTGGGTGATATCGTATGTCATTGGTTGATATGTGATGATATGAATATGATATATCTGAGATGTGATATATATGCTGCTTTGTAATTTGTATGGATGAATTTGATAATAATGGATTATCTATCTGTGTTGTATCATCCATTTATTGTTAGTGATATTCTGAATATCTAATGTTTAAAACCCTTACGTACAACTTGGACATCAAAATGGCGTTTGTATTCGATGAGACCGGGATCAGGTTTCCATATTTGGATATCTGAAAACCACATCGATCCAAAATAAACGTTGGGCCGTGAATCCAAGTGGAGTGCAAGTGAAGACTCGAGGTATAAGAACTATTCATCAGTATAACTCTGTGGGTGATTCCGAGATGAGTTTGACGGAAATAGTGCTTACAGGTTCGAGATGGTGATTCAGAGTGCAAGAGCTATGGTCGTTGACTCTGAGGGTGATTCCAAAATGAGTGCAACGAGATAGTGCCTTCGGTTTCGTTCGAACCCGGAATGGACTTGTATGGATTGAATGCTTTCAGAACATCGTCAGGTGGACGATGAGCATTCTACGATAAATGTGTCCTATAAAGATAATCGCGGCCTCAAGCCTCATCAACCGGGAATGTCTAAAACAGGGGAGGTGCAGCAAGGTTAAGTGGGTCATGCCCAAGTAGGAAGAGATTTACCCCTGTCTAGGTGTCCCTTTTTATTTCGGCTTTGTGGGCGGTTGGATCTGCAGCCAACTGCGGGGTGGTCTTGTTCAGGACTGTTCAGTAAGGAATGGTCCTGGCCTTGTGTTGCAGGGGATCGGGAGTGGTCCTCCGTACGGTGATCT
Organism: Allium cepa; assembly: GCA_030765085.1. NCBI lineage: Eukaryota > Viridiplantae > Streptophyta > Magnoliopsida > Asparagales > Amaryllidaceae > Allium > Allium cepa. Next base: position 345,449,606 of record CM060928.1, on the reverse strand, counting down.
AGGCCACGTACTGTGATGGGCGGTACCCCAGTAGCCCTGCCATTGATGGAAACCCATTCTTCCTACGAGACCCTACGGTTTTGTTTGTATTACCCACTTTTGTGGTTAGTAGCTGGAATTTAATAGATGTAACAATTTCGGCTATTTCATATTTACTTGAAAACCCTTGACACTATTATAATATCACTGGATTTCCTATCATATGTTTTGGTTAGCGTAAGGTAAAAACTTTTCCATGTTTATGTCTGGGAAGTCTTACTGATACCTTTATTTTCAAAGGATTTCTAAAATTAAGCAATTTAAACCGTTTACTCACACCAGACCCCTGTCTAACCTGAGTATTTATTTTCTGTTTTATTAAACTCTTGGGTACTCATATTATGTATGAGTAGTCAAGTGATTCAGGTTATGCTTGACGAATTCTGGAGGAGCTTTGAAGCAGGAGGCTTCGGCGTGTAGATATATAGATAGAGTTTCCGCTGTGTGTTATTCTATATAGTTGTTCTTGTATTGTATATTAGACAGAAATGTTATAACTGTCTAAATTGAGATGTATAGTTGTGTACTCTGATGTATATGATACTAAATATATGTTATATATTATATTTCATTCGTTCCGCTGTGAGATTCTGATGTGTTGTTTTTCTTTCTTCTCTTTCTTTTCTTCTTCTATCTCTTTCTTTCTTAAATAGTGATGCGTCTTTCTGGTGATAGAAAGTCGGGTCGCTACAGTTGGTATCAGAGCATTAGGTTGAGCGAATACCTAGGCTCTGGGGTGGTGTCTATCTTGAGAGAGCGTACTTGTAATTTATGTATATATATACACACCTAATCTGTTGGGTTATCTGTTCGGATTTTCCAACATAGGTTATGAAGGTAGATAAGGTAGGAGTGTGTGGAACACGACTACCACTAATGGATGAGGCTCATATGTTGTGGTTGGAGGTGTAACTGTCGAGATTGTAGACCTAATACCATCTCGAATAAGTTTTGTAGATTGGTGAAAGGATTTCATTGATCCCAGAGGAAGTCTTTTCAAGGATTAGAGTATATTCTTGGAGTGTGAGGTTGATTTGCTCTCGAGTGAGCGGGATTTCCAAGAGTCGAATCTGTCAACTGAGCAGAAGCAGGTGATGGTATCTTGGTACTTTCAGGAAGAAATAGCTGTGTGGTGAGATGCAATATCCATAGATGGCTCTGAAGATGTTCTTTTGAAGCAAAATTTAGAGGGTGTTGAAGGAACAGTGATGCCTACTGCAGGGAAGATTAGGATATTTAGAGATTTTCAGGATCTCAGGTAAGGGTATCTTATCTATATTGAAGTATGAGACTAAGGTCGACGAGTTACCTCATTTCGGACATGGTCTCATTTGTTTCCTTAAGAAGAACAAGTGATTGGTGTTTGGTTTGGAGCCGAGTTTCTTGAGGAGATGTCTACCCGTCTCAAGGATTTTCGGTGGAATTGGGTGATAGTTTTGTGTTTCAAGAAGCTTGTGGTTAAGGATGATCTTTTGGCTTAGCAGTATCATTGAAGTGAAGTTTGGAAGCAGCAGCGTGGATCCGTTTCTTCGATGATTCAGAAATCTTCGGGATTCTACTATCGGCAGACCCGGAAGATAGTGAAGGCTTATCCATTTTTTCGGGAAGCTCGGTAGAGCAGGATATTTGCTGGAAGTGATCTATCAGTTTTTCTGGTAGATAAGCCATTCTTGAAGATTGATCTTGATTAGGAAAGCTGTTCTAGTTGGTGAAGATAGTTCTTTGGAATCTGAACTGAGTAAGATCGCAAAAGTGACTTGCGATTAGTTTGGGAATTCCTTGAGTATTCTTTGGTTTGGGGATTGAGGCATCTCAAGTGGAGGTGAAAGCTGTTAAGTAGTCAGAGATTTTCCAGATGTTCAGAGGAAATCAGAAGTTTACCCGAATCAGAGATTGAGTTTTCTTATCAACTTGGATTCCAGGAGCAATACCGATGGTTCAACCAGGTAGAGGGATGACTCTTGGAGCGAGAAGAAGTTGGTGAGGCAACTCAGGATTCTTGAGGAGGGATTGATTATCTAGTTTCTAGTTATGATTCTGTTGGGATGTTTTGACTGAGTGGAATAGTCACTAAGATTTTATGAGTCGGATGAACAGTGTATGGTGAAGTTTGTGCTCGAGTTCTTCGATAGCATTCTTATCTACTCCAGATCAGAGTTGTGCAGCGAAAGCGAGATAGCAGTTATTCTAGAATGGGAGCAACCAGGAGTTGCAGTTTTCTTAGATTAAAAAATTTCTACAGGAAATTCAAGTATGAAGGAATTTTCTAGATTTGGAAGGTAAGGTTGTCAGGTGCAACTGTTTGGCTATTCCAGATAAGAGATGTAGGTTTGAAGTCCACTAATACTTGTGGAATAGAGTTGTGTTTTGGATTTCAGAAATTTTTGGGAGACCCATTTTGTTGAGTAGGACCTGGAAATTGGTTTGATTTTGGTCTAGTTCGTTCATAAAGAAATCAGCAAGGGTTAGGCTGATCAGGAAGGTTGAAGGTGACTCAGGATCATCAGAAGAGTTATGCTGATAAAATTGAGAAGATTTGGGATGAGAAGTTGGAATTTGGATGTTGTTTTAGGTTTATCCGATCAAAGGAAAGATAAGACTGGGTAGAACAGGAGGGCTAGCTCCGAAAGTATTTTGAGATTTTTCTGTGTTCTCTGGAGATTAGATTTTGATCTACAGGATTGAATTGCCAGTTCGGATAACTGGAATTCATTGTATTTCACATATCTCTGAGGAATATGTGTATGATCCATCGAGGGATTGAATCAGCAGTTCAGAAGGATCTGGTGGTTGAGCTGATCTTGAGTTTAGTTTGATATCTTGTTCAGATTTGTAGGATCAGATGAGGGAGTTCTTGGTTATAGTAGTGTAGTTACTTAAGATTCTGTAGAGCAAGTATTCCAGAATAGGTAAGTGGAAACTCTTGATAATATTAGGAAGTTCTATTCAGAATTTTGTCTAGATAGATAAAATTGTTTGTTTGAATTGGTTGTTATGATTGATAGTGTTTGATTGCTGATTGAAATTTAAATTTTTTTGCTGGGTTATTAAATTATCTTTGCTTTTAAATTTCGAGGACGAAATTCTATTCAGGGGGGAGGAATGTGACGATCCGGAATTTCGAGCAATATCAATTTAATAATCTTTGACAATAATTAAATTAATTTGATCTTTTTACATTATAAATTGACAAGTTAAAATTCTTTTAAAGGTTAATAATAATAATTTGATAAAATCTATCAACATTTTTCTTAACAACATAAATAGGCAAGTTTAATTCTTTTGAAAACTAATGATTTGGAAATATTTATTTTAGCAATTTAAAAATTGGTAAGTTTTATTTTTCAAAAGCTAATCAAAATATTTTCTATTTATAATATATATATATATATATATATATATATTGATATATCTTGTAAATAGTAAGTTTTTAATTTAATAAAAGCTATTTATTCAAATTATAATATATATGAATATATATATATATATATTATGGTTTGGATTGTGTTTCAAAATTTGATACAGTAATTTTAAAAATCTAATGATGAAAAATGTTTTTTATTTATTATGTAAGTGTATATATATTTATACATATTAGAAATAGGAAAAATATTGATTTGAATTTAATAAGTGTTTTCAAAATTTATTATATATATAGTTTGTAATTTGAAATGTTAATTTGATTTAATACTTTTTAAAATTATATTTGAGATTTAAATTTTTAATAACAAAGTTAATTTCTTATTTAATATAGATATATATATATATATATATTAAGCTTTTTTTTAAATAAAATTTAAATTAAAGGTTCATTTGTTTTAATATTCTTTCATTTTAATTTTAAAATAAGATAAGCTTGTTTAAAAATTTTACATAAAGAAATAAAATAAATTTCTCAAATTTATAAACATATGATATTTTGATTTGATCAAAAGCAGAAGTTATTTGTTAATAAATGTTTACATGAATTTGATTTTGAATATTTATTAAAATCTAAAGCTTGTTTATTAAAAGATAAGTACACATTTTATAATCACATAAATATTACATTCATAATTTAAATAGATTATTAAAAAGAGAAAATAAAATTGAAAATATTAATTAAACATTAAAAACAATTGTTAAACATTAAAAAAACATTAAATAACACATGTAAACAAATTGGTGTATATTAAGACATTTGTGAACTTATGTGCACATGTGTAAGATCATTATAGCATTAAAATGACAAATGTTATTCTCTTGATTAATTAAGTTTAAAATTAAATTGTAAAATAAAAGAAGAGTTTTATTTTCAGCTAAGAATTCCTTTATTCTCTTCAACAAAAATTGAATACAAATCTAAAAAAAAAGAAGAGGAAATCTGAAAAACTGTAAAATCTGGAAAATAAGAAGAAGTAAATCTGGAAAATTCAAATCTTCAAAATATGCCGAATATTCAAAATCAAGAGAAGATCTTCTAGTACAATCAACTAGCAAATCTGGAAATCAAACTGCAATAGATTTTAATTCAACATGCAAGTGAAATTCAATAAGCCTGGAAAGTATCAGTTTCTGTCTTCTGCATATTAAGGTGAGTAAAAGGAATTTTTAAAACAATTTTGATTCTAAAATTTCATCTGGATCTTGTGTTGAATATTAAGGATGTTAATGAAATATTTGAATTTAATTGAATTGCATGTCTGTGTATATGGTTTGAAATGCCTGTATAGTTAAAAAAATTACTGTGTGATTATAAACATTTTCCATTTTTATAATAAAATTCAATAACTAGTTTTTGAATTCGAATTTGACTTTTGATTGTAAATAGAAGTTGTTTGTAATCAAGTAATTTATCATCTAAAAACAATTACAAGTTTTTAAAGTGAATAATTGGTTATAATTCTTTGAATTTACAGTAAAAATCAAATTTAGGACAAAATTTATGAATTCAAATTCTAGTTTTGATTTTACAATTGAATTACAATTGGGAAATTATGATTTTTAATGCTTGTATCATAATTTTTAGTTGGGTAATTAGTGAGATATTTGGGTTTATCTGTTTGGGGCTTTCTAGCCGATTCACGGCGAACTACGACGATCTGGGTGTCGCGGTTGAGCATGGAGGTTGAGGGGATGTTGATGATCATCAGAAAAATACTTGTGTAATTTATTAATGGATGAGGTGGCTGATAATTGATGATGTAGGGTTTTATACCTTGTTTATGTCATCGTGGTTCATCATGTCTTCGCGGCGTCGAGAGGCTACCAGGGACGATCACACATGGTGCTGGAGGTGATGGAGGTTGTGACATGGCTTCGGGAAGGATGGCGAGGCGTCACGAGAGGGGGATGGTCGGCGGTGATCATTTTTCTTGTAGTGATTGGCTTTGGTAGTTTGGGTTTTTAGGGTCGTTTTTTATTTTAGTTTGAATCGTGTTTTCTGGGTGACGCGAGGGGTTGCCGTGGTCGAGATTTTGATTTTCGATCAACGCATGTTTTCTGGGTTTCGATTATTTTTATAGGGGTCGAGCGCGACATGTTGGAGGCCGGCATGGTGTTCCCCGACGTTCGGCGGCGATGTGCACGTTGACGTGCACGATTTCGTGCTTCTGCAGTGGTTTTGGGGAGAAGACAGGTTCGAGCTCAAAGTGTGTTTCGTGTTTCTGATGCTTTTTCTCCAAGAAAGGTTTTGGTTTGGGATATTCGGGGACGACGCGAATAATTGCAGTGGTTTGCTCGTATTTTTGATTGAGTAGGATTTTAGTTTGGTTCAGGAAGTTTTAAAGTTTTAAAATATTAAGAGTATTGTTTTTAAAGATTTTGAAACCAAAGGAAACTTGATTTGTAAATGATTAAAGTTTAAAAACAAAAGTTAAACAAGTTTTTATTTATAAAACTAAATATGTCTCAAAATTAAATTTTAAACATGTTTTAAATTATGAAAGTTTTAAAATAAAATAAGTGGATTTTTGAAATAAAGTTTGTATTAAATTTTATTTCATAACTTTGGAAAGTTTTAAAGACTTAAATAGTTTAATTTGAATATTTAAATTGTTTTAATTATAATTGATTTTTAAAAATATTTTATTTTAAAATAGTTTTAATGATTAAAGTTTAGAAATCAATTATAATTTAAGAAAATAAAGGTTTCGATTAATTGAAGACAGATTTTTGTGAAAATAGTTAAGATAATTCAATTTTTTGTTAATAATTAATGTGTTATTGGTTAATATAAATGATCTAATTAAGATAAATGATTTTCTTAATTAAGAATCTTTTTAATATAAGAAGTTAAGAATCATTTAATTAAATTTAAATGATTAATTAAATAATTAATTAAGTAATTAATTAGTGATTAATTAAAGATAATCACTTTGGAGTTAATTAAGTATAATTCATGGGTGAAGTAATTAAGTAATTGATTACTCAAGGTAATTAAGTAAAAGATAATTACTTTATGAAAGTAATTAAGTGGATGTGATTAAGGGTTAATCACTTATGTTATTGATTAAAGAATTAATTAATATAAGTAATTAAAGGTTTAAATTATTTAACTAATGGTTAATTAATAAAAGGGTTAAGAGTATTTAATAATGTGATTAATTACTTGTTAAAGTAATTAATTAAAAAGAAATTTAATTAATGAAAGTAATCATTAATTAATGAAAATAATTAATTAATTGTTAATTAATAATTAAAAGATAAATAATTTATAATTAAGTTTTGATTACTCAATGTAATTAATTAAATGTGATTAATTAAAGGTAATTGATCAAGAGTGTTTAATTAAATAATAATTAATCAAGGATGATTAATTTAAAAGGGTAATTAAGAGATAATTACTTGGTATAATTAAGAAGTAAGTAATCAAGATGATTAATTAAATTTGTAATTAAGGAATAATTACTTAAAGTAATTAAGTAATAATTAATCAAGGATGATTAGATCAAAGTGGATAATTAAGTGATGTTTAGTTAATTAATTTGGAATTAATTAATGAATAAGTAAGATGGATTGATGATAATCCAAGTGATTAAGTAAGGAATTAATTTAATTAAGGATTAATTAAATTAATTAAGTTTGGATCAAACTTGTTATGGATGATTAATGATTAGTTGATAAATATCATTGGATGAGTTAATGAAATTGGGTGATATCGTATGTCATTGGTTGATATGTGATGATATGAATATGATATATCTGAAATGTGATATATATGATGCTTTGTGATTTGTACGGATGAATTTGACAATAATGGATTATCTATTTGTGTGTTGTATCATCCATTTATTGTAAGTGATATTCTGAATATCTACTGTTTAAAACCCTTAAGTACAGCTTGGACATTAAAATGGCGTTTGGATTCGGTGAGACCGGGATCGGGTTTCCATATTTGGATATCCGAAAACCACATCGATCCAAAATAAACGTTAGGTCATGAATCCAAGTGGAGTGCAAGTGAAGACTCGAGGTGTAAGAACTATTCGTCAGTATAACTCTAGGGGTGATTCCGAGATGAGTTTGACGGAAATAGTGCTTACAGGTTCGAGATGGTGATTCAGAGTGCAAGGGCTATGGTCGTTGACTCTGAGGGTGATTCCAAAATGAGTGCAACGAGATGGTGCCTTCGGTTTCGTTCGAACCCGGAACGGACTTGTGTGGATTGAATGCTTTCAGAACATCGTCAGGTGGACGATGAGCATTTTGAGATAAATGTGTCCTATAAAGGTAATCGCAGCCTCAAGCCTCATCAACCGGGAATGGCTAAAACAGGGGAGGTGCAGCAAGGTTAAGTGGGTCATGCCCAAGTAAGACGAGATTTACCCCTGTCTAGTTGTCCCTTTTTATTTCGGCTTTGTGGGCGGTTGGATCTGCAGCCAACTGCGGGGTGGTCTTGTTCGGGACTGTTCAGTAAGGAATGGTCCCGGCCTTGTGTTGCAGGGGATCGTGAGTGGTCCTCAGTACGGTGATCTAGGCCACGTACTGTGACGGGAGGTACCCCAGTAGCCCTGCCCTTGATGGAAACCCATTCTTCCTACGAGACCCTAAGGTTTTGTTTGTATTACCCACTTTTGTGGCTAATAGCTGGAATTTAATAGATGTAACAATTTCGGCTATTTCATATTTACTTGAAAACCCTATACACTATTATAATATCGCTGGATTTCCTATCAAATGTTTTGGTTAGCGTAAGGTAAAAACTTTTCCATGTTTATGTGTGGGAAGTCTTACGTGATACCTTTCTTTTCAAAGGATTTCTAAAATTAAGCAATTTAAACCGTTTACTCACACCAGACCCCTATCTGACCCGAGTGTTTATTTTCTGTTTTGTTAAACTCTTGGGTACTCATATTATGTATGAGTAGTCAAGTGATTCAGGTTATCCTTGACGAATTCTGGAGGAGCTTTGGAGCAGGAGGCTTCAGCATGTAGATATATAGATGAGTTTCCGCTGTGTGTTATTCTGTATAGTTGTTCTTGTATTTTATATTAGACAGAAATGTTATAACTATCTAAATTGAGATATATAGTTGTGTACTATGATGTATATGATACTAAATATATGTTATATACTATATTTCATTCGTTCCGCTGTGAGATTCTGATGTGTTATTTTTCTTTCTTCTCTTTCTTTTCTTCTTTTATCTCTTTCTTTCTTAAATAGTGATGCGTATTTCTGGTGATAGAAAGTCGGGTCGCTACAAGTTGCATTATACTCATGGAAGCATTGTGTGCGTTATGGAGTTGGATCGACGGAGAATGGAGCTTGTAGAATTTCGAGCTAAAATCGAGCGTCCATTCAAGTTTAGTTCAAACCAAAACGCTTCAGCAATAACTGAAATTTATATGAGTTTACTCACCTTTAAATTAGTTATATGATATCTGTGATGCTCTAAATTTGATATTGAATGCTTCATTGATAGTTTAGATATTGTTGTTGTTGCTTGATAAATTGTTTCGTTGAAAACCTATTTTAGAAAATGGATGACATATTAACTTAATTGCTATGAACCAATATAATTATACATATTGCCATAACCATTGTTTTGTAGGGAATATTTGTAGAGAATCCCTAATAGATTTCTTGCCAATAATTATTATTTATTTTCTTATGTTGTTCACATTAATGTTTAGTTGTAATTAATCATGATTTTCAAATTAAATTGTTTAAGTGTCATTATAGAAATTTTCGCTATAACTCAATTATTGAATATCATCTCCGAAACCCTACATATGTGTTGTCTTGAGCTTGTATTTTCATAAAATAGATATTTAAATTCATTAATCGTTTTGATTTATGATATTTAAGTTAATCAATCATTTTAATTAACGATGTTTAAAATTTATCAAATCATTTTAACTAATAATGTTTGAATTTAATCAATCCATCTAATTAATGATATTCAGATTTAATTAATCATTTTAATTAATGATATTTGAATTTAAGTAATCATTTTAAGTAATGGTGTTTTAAGTTAATAAATCATTTTAACTAAAGATGTTTAAATTTAATAAATCATTTTAATTAATGATGTTTTAAATGTAGTAAATCAATTTAATTGACAATGTTTGAATCTAATTTATCATTCTAGTTAATGATATTTAAATGTAGGTATTCATTTTAACTAAAAATATTTAAAGCTAATTAATTAAACAAAGTATTTAAGTTAATTAATTGATTTAATAAATGTGATTATAGTTAATTTAATGAAAGCATTTTAAAGTGAATTGACTAATTTAGTGTCATAAAGTAAATTAGTTGATTTAGTAAGATTTTAAATTTAACTTACTGATTAAATAAAAGTGTTTTAGAAATAATTAACTGTACAAATAAAGAAAATTGATTGATTTATTAAAAGAGATTATAAATTATCTTTGGGGATAAACAATATTGTTTTCAAAATTATAAAAGATTATAAATGAGATTAATTTTATCTTTTGGGATAATTAATACTGGTTTAAATTTATAAAAGGGATTTTAAATTGATTTATTTTCTTTGGAAAAATGAATGTGAATTTAAAGATTATAAAAGGACATTATGAATTAACCTTTGGGATGTTAACCTTTGATTTAAAATTTATAAAGTAATTTAATTGATTTATTATCTTTTGATATAATAAATATTGTTTTAAAATTTATAAATAATAGTTCATGAATAAAAAGACCTTTTAAAAATGAATTGTCTCAAATAAAGCTAAGTGTAAATTGTTTTGGGTTTATAATAAATAATGTCTTGACATTAGTTTTGATATTGGTTTTAATACACTTAGAAATTATGATTAGCTCTTCTAAAAGAATATTCTAAGAATGTTTCTAATGTTTCTTTAAAAGTATAGTGATGTGGAAATCATGTGCAAGTAAAAACAACCATCTTATCATTCTAGATAATTAATTTATCGACTATTAACTTTGATTCTACTTTCTTCTTTATATTTCATCACTCTAAGATGATTTGCTTATTTGACCCTTATTATCCTCTATCGAAAATGACTAAACCCAAAGAGCAAGTAATGGCTAAGCTATGTGGGGTTGCTCCCATTAGGATATTTTCACATCCACTCAAGATTGGATTCAGAGTTTGACATTGAGATGTGAATTACTCGGATACTCGGTAACAGTTGGCAGGGTCCCGCTTGGAGGTTTCCAAGAGCCATCTTAGTTTTCAAGTATATTTCTAGAGGTATACTTTGGTAAAGGGTGTAGGATCGAATTCACCCTAGAGGGGGGGTGAATAGGGTGATACTATTACTTATAAAAATTATTGCGGAAGCTTATAAAATTATTTCAACACAGATAAATCAAAATTATAGCAGCACAGATAATTGCAGAATAATAAATGCAGAAATAGAATGACACAGAATTTACCCAGCTTCGGCAAAACCCTACCTACGTGTTGCCACCAAGGTTTCTACTAGAAATTAAGTAGTCACACGCTTACACACGTAAACTCGCGACACCCGCTGCTGCTAACCTAACTCTACGCTCAAAACCCAGCCATAACTCAGCCACTGAGTTGTGAATTCTCAAACTACGCCATGTAGTTTGCCCCATAGTCACACGACTAGTAATTACATAATTTCTAAAAGAAAATATAATTTTGAAAACAATTAAAAAAAAACCCTAACAAACCCTAATTAAATCTCAATCAAATAAGGTCGACCCAATTTAAAAACAAACGCGACCTCATTTCTTTTATCAATGTCAGTCGTTCCTTTTACTCTTTGTTCTGTATAATGGCGGCTCGTTCCTTTGTTCCTTTGCTTGCAAATTAGGGCTTGAGAAAATCGATGAAGCCGATGGGTAGATGGTCAATTACAATTGGTATTTCTCTGTCTTACTTCGGCAATCGACTCCTTCTTCAATTCGAATATGGCTCCTTGATTTGATTGAGTTCAACTTTGACTCTGGTATGTAATTTATGCCTTTTTGTTCTCCTAGTTGAATGCTTGAACTCGATTGGTTTGAAAGTTGATGATAATTGGGTTTTTATAAGATTCGAATTCCTAATTTTTGTGTTCGTCTGAAAGTTTGTTTGACTTCATCTCGGCCATTTGATTATGTTTTGACGTTGATGATTTACCTGACTTTGTCAATTTCATATAATTGTTACTTGATACTCACGTTCCTGATTCGTGACTTGGTCAATTTACTTGGCCACCACGGTTTTGAATTTGAACTGTGCTGATGTTGATTTCGATCTTTGTTTCCTTTGACTTCGGTCAGTTGCTCATGGCTTTAACTTGATGTTGCTTGATGTTGTGCTGTTGAGCTTGATTCGAACTTGTACCCTGGTTATTTTGAGACTGCTACCTCGTTGATGTTTTGTTCATCACTGTTTTCATTTGCCTGTACTTGTGCACTATCTGGTTCGTATTGCATTGCTTCATCATTTGTGTCCACCGCATTCTTCGTTTGCGTATCAACTTGTTGCTATACTTGACTTGAAACTGATGCATATTGAACTGTTGTTGATTTGGCTAGTGTACCACACTTGAGTCTAGGCTTGTTTGATTGTGTTGCACTGAGTTTTTTTCATGTGTGACTTAAACTTGGTTTGGATTTTCTTTGAGCATTCCTGTATATGCACCCGAGTCATGGTAACAGTGACTAGAACTTTACATTTTCTTTGTGTATTGTTACTGTCATTAACTTGTACTATCCAGTCGAGTTATTGTTTCTTTGTACTTCTGTGTAGACTATTTGCTGGTGCAAACATTTCATTTGTTGCTGATGTTAGGTTCAGTCTTGTACCACTTGAGTCTCCACTTGCATTGTTTCTGGCTTCATCATGTCTTTGATGTTGAGGCCTGTGCTGCTGACATAGTTTTCATGATCATGCACTTGAATGTGCAGTCTTTGGTTGTTTGTGTTAGCATATTGGCTTTTCTGTATGGTCAGTGGTGCACTTGCTCATCTCTGTTGTGCATGCCTGAACTACTTTGTTCATGTATTGCCTGGGCATTTGTATGCATCAAGTTAGTTTGCATTTGTGTTGTAGCTGTCTTGACCATTTGAACTAAGCATGTTGAACTGGGTTGTACTATTCACTTCATTTGATCCACTGTTGCATTTGTTTTGGTTGCTACATTGACTTGATATTGTCATTTTTTCATTGTAGTTTGATTTGTGCACTGACTTGAGTTCAAGCCTTTTTCATACTGCTGGTTGATCAAAACTGCTACTTGGTTTGAACTTTTTGCTATGATATTGAACTTGATCATTTCATGAACTTGCACCTGTGTTGAATCCAGCCTGGAGCTCGGGTGTGACCTTGTACTGATTATTGTAACATTATTTTTATTGCACTTGAGTTGAACCCGACGTTTTGGGTTTGACCTATGCTCACGTGTCCCTGTAATTTTATCTAGTGTATATATCGGTATGCACGGCCTTGTGGCATATACAATGATACACTGTGAATGTCACAAGCTGTTCGTGTATGATGAATTCAAAATTAAATGATGACGAACAGCCCAAATAACTTAGGCAAATATTAATTTCAAAATCCACATTTCATTTTATACTTCAAAAATATTTTATTTTCAATTTTACTACTTCAATGTATATTTCTGCAGACTGCTCAGATGCTGGATTCACATTGGAATGAAGTTAAAGATCAGTACGAGTTGAGTGAATGCGTGATATGTAGTGAGGTGCAATGTAAATGTGAATTGTAATTTAATCAAATTTGTATTGTAATTGAAATTGTATATAATGAGAGTTTGAAATTTGTACTATTCAAAAATTGTAATAAATATTTGTTTGAATAAAATTTCTATTTGAATTCAAATTCCGTGTTATTTATTTTATTCAGAAATTATTTATTTAATCTATGAAAAATATAATAGTACATTTACAAATACATTTAAACGAATATATATATATATATGTTTATTATCATCAAACAAAAATCATATAATCGCATATTCAACAATCTCCCCCTTTTGATGATAACAAACATATATTTAAGATTTTGAAACATATTAAATGTATTTGATGATTCCATTTGCTCCCCTTATTTGAATGCTTCCTCTCTACACAAAGCTCCCCTTTCATATATGCATACAATTAAAAATATGCAAATGAGCCTAGATGCAAATAGAAAATATTTGACCTTTACTTGATTTTATTTGACAAAATCTTTTCTTTTCTCTCCCCCTTTTGTTATCAGCAAAAGAGTAATAGTGTTAGAAAAAAGAGAGATAAAGTGATAGATATTAGTCAACATTAAAACTCAATTGAATATAAATATTAAATTTCAATAAAAATCAAACAAAAATCATAAATACTTTGTTAGGCGCATATTCCACTTTTAGAATGATGGGAATGATGTCATCATATAAAACCATACAGTTGTGTCTATTTGTGGTAATTTGAATATCTACCAACCATGTATAACCGTTAGGACTTTTAAATGAGATTAGCAGTATTCCATTTTTTTTTAAATGAATTCAAGTATCTTCTAACCACGCATAGACGAGTGTTGATATTTATCATATATTATGACTCGAGATGGTATAATTAGTAAATTTCTTTAGAAATTTAAACAAGAGTTATAAAACTTTTGTTGGTAAAAATTTCATGACCATTTCTATTTCTATCATATTTCTAACGACCATCACTCATCAAAATTCTATATAGTTTGTCAATATGTGGTACTTTAAACAGGAATCATTTGTTTTTTCATTTTTCATTTTTTTAAATAAAATAATAATTATTATTATTAGGGAGTCAGATTAGTCAAAATAGTCATTTAAAATCAAATTCAAAAAATAACTATAAAATCAAAAATGACTGATCTGAAAACATGGTCAAAAATGATTTTCTAGAAGGGGTTATATTAGAAAAATTTCTGCTATTTTAAAATTATTTGAAATGAAAAATATGCAGATATTTTCTTTGAAAAACGATGCAGTTACTAATTGTCTCAACAAAAATCACATTCAACTAGTAATTTTTCTATCAACTAGATTATCAGTATAATCTGCATCTGAATTTCTCTTTCACTCAAAATTATCATTAGTTGAATTTGATAGACCAGACAATGAAGTGTGCAACAAAAAAATTCTCAAAATCAATGATATTCTCTTGAATTTAAATTGAAGTCGTGTAAATAATCAAAAACCGTGAATATAGAGTCAGCCGTAAGATAACCAAAATGTATTATCATCCAATAAAACACTATTATTAATCCAAACTGATATATATGAGGTAATTCAAAGTCTCTACAGATTTTTATAGTGTTCTTGGCATAAGAATATAATTGGCTAACAATTTTGAATAAGTCGGAATCAAAATCATCATTATTTCATCATCACATTATTGGCTGATTTAACTCAGATTACGGTGCAGATTATCACATTTAATATATCGTTCAAATAAATATACCATTACCTGTTTTACCTTTACGATATTTTTTGTTGTTGTCGATTGTGATTCTGTCACCTTTGTACTGGGCTAACGAACTTTGCTTTGTCACTCGTTGTGTCCTTAGAACAGCCAGAATCCAAGTAACACTATTGTTGTTCCTTAGCCTGCCACCACACCTACATGATGAAAGATTTTTGTGACCTATTTGTTTTTATCGGTCTATGATTATTAGTGGCAGAATATTTTGAAAAGTAATTTTGTGAAGACCCATAACTATTTATATATGTTCCTTTTGGCATCCAGATTTGTTTAACTTTAAGAGATTTTGTATTTGTGCCTTTTGGAACCCAAATTAGAATGGTTTTTACGTGTTTGGGTCTATACCAACATATATTTTGATTGTGTCCAAATTTTCTACAAATT
Source organism: Allium cepa (assembly GCA_030765085.1). Taxonomy (NCBI): domain Eukaryota; kingdom Viridiplantae; phylum Streptophyta; class Magnoliopsida; order Asparagales; family Amaryllidaceae; genus Allium; species Allium cepa. The sequence goes on along the minus strand of CM060928.1, from coordinate 345,434,290 downwards.
GTGCACATTGAATTTACTTGATTAATCTCATTTCCAACATTTTTAGATTGATTATACCCAATTCCTTGTCTAACTGTATTAACAGTTTGTTTTCCTAATAGCATATTCAATGATTTTTCACTTTTTAAAAATTTATCTAAAGTCGTTGACAGTTGTTGGACCTGTGTTTTGAGAGATTTATTTTCGTTCAATAATTGTATGCACTTTTTAATAGAATTTTCTCTCCTAGTATTTTTACTTTCTTTCAAAATCAAAATTTCATTTTCCAGTGATTTTATATAAATTTATGATTTTTTAATTTCTTCTTCAAATGTTGGACACTTATCACACTTAGGGATCCTACTTTGATAGGTTTTAACTAATTGGTCAAGTTGTTTATTTAACTCTATCAAAGTATCCTTTTGCGATTCAAGTTTGGCATACTTCTCCCTAAGTTGTTCAAAACAGTCAGTTACTTCACGGAAATATATAAGTAATTCTGAGTGAGTGAGTTTTGATACCTTGTTTGGTTCGTCATCGTCGCTATCAGTTATATTACCTTGAAGGCACATATCTGCTTTCTCACTCTCACTGCTAGTACTTTGATTATCTTCATCACTTGTATTCCACGTGGCTGCAAAACTTCTCCTTTTTGATTTCTTTTCAAAGTCGCGTCGATTTTGAGGACAATTGGGCTTGATGCGTCCGGGTTGGTTGCATTTATGGCAGGTGATCTTCTGTTCTTCTGAGCAGTCTAGTGCTTTGGCTATTCTGCTTTTCAATTTTTGATTTCGAGCTGGATTTCCGTATTTGTAATTCCACCTTTTGAATTTCTTTATTATCAGCTCTAATTCTGCTGCTCCATCATCATCATCATTTTCTGTTGTTCCTTTAAGAGCTATTGATTTCTTTCGAGTGTCACCTCCTTCACGCTCTTCCTTGAATTTCATTTCTAGCTCATAAGTGTTGAGATTTCTGATGAATTCTTCAATTTTCATCTGTTTTAAATCTTTGATTCTTGAATGGCAGTCACTTTAGCTTTAAAACTTCGTGGAAGGACTCCGAGGATTTTTCGGACAGTTTCCAACTCTGTATATGATTTTTCGAGAGCTTTTGATTTGTATACGATATTGGAAAGTCATCCATACATCTCTTTGACATTTTCTTCCTTCGCCATTGTGAAGTTCTTGTATTCGCTTCTTAGCATGGCAAGGTGAGATTCTTTGACTTGAGATGTTCCTTCGCCGGTCACTTCTAGTGTGTGCCATATTTCCTGTGCAATTAGACAATGTGAGACGCAATTAAATTCAAATTGATACAATGAACAGATAATAGAATTCATAGCTTTAGCATTAGCATTTTGTAATTTATTTTCTAGTTCTGTCCATTGATCCTTTGGTTTATCTATTTCCTGATTATCTACAATTATAGTTGGTGCTCTATAACCTGTCTCAACAATATTCCAAGCGTCAATAGTTTTCAGAAAAATATTCATTCTATTTTTCCAGTAGGCGTATTCACCATTGAACATTGGTGGTCTAACTATGGACTGACCCTCAGCAAAAGCATTATTAAAAGAAGACATTTTAAAAATTCAAATTTTTAAAACAAAAATTGGTTTTTGAAAAATGAATTTTTTAAAACAAAAGTTGACTTCTATTCCTAGCTCTGATACCACTTGTAGGATTGAATTCACCCTAGAGGGGGTGAATAGGGTGATACTGTTAATTATAAAAATTATTGCCGAAGCTTATAAAATTATTTCAACACAGATAAATCAATATTATAGCAGCACAGGTAATAGCAAAATAATAAATGCAGAAATAGAACGACACAGAATTTACCCAGCTTCGGCAAAACACTGCCTACATGCTGCCCCCAAGATTTCTACTACGAATTAAGTAGTCACATGCTTACACACGTAAACTCGTGACACCCGCTACTGACTAACCTAACACTACGCTCAAAACCCTGCCACAACTCAACCACTGAGTTGCGAATTCTCAAGCTACGCCACGTAGTTTGTGCCCTAGTCACACGACTAGGAATTACACAATTTTCAAAAGAAAATATAATTTAAAAAACAATTAAAACAGAAACCCTAACAAACCCTAAATAAATCTCAACTAAATAAGGCCGGCCCAATTTAAAAAACAAACGCGGCCTTATTTCTTTCACCAATGTCGGTCGTTCCTTTTACTCTTTGTCCTGTATAAGGGCGGCTCGTTCCTTTGCTTGCAAATTAGGGCTTGAGAAAATCGATGAAGCCGATGGGTAGATGGTCGATTACAATTGGTATTTCTCTGTCTTGCTTCGGTAATCGACTCCTTCTTCAATTCGAATATGGATCCTCGATTTGATCGAGTTCGACTTTGACTCTGGTACGTAATTTATGCCTTTTTGTTCTCCTAATTGAATGCTTGAACTTGATTGGTTTGAAAGCCGATGATGATTGGGTTTTTATACGATTCGAATTCCTAATTTTGTGTTCGTCTGATAGTATGCTTGACTTCGTCTCGGCCATTTGATTATGTTTTGATGTTGATGATTTATCAGACTTTGTCAATTTCATATAATTGTTACTTGATACTCACGATCCTGATTCGTGACTTGGTCAATTTACTTGGCCGCCACGGTTTCGAATTTGAACTGTGCTCATGTTGATTTCGATCTTTTTTTCCTTTGACTCCAGTCAGTTGCTCATGGCTTTAACTTGATGTTGCTTGATGTTGTGCTGTTGAGCTTGATTCAAACTTGTACCCTGGTTATTTTGAGACTGCTACCTCGTTTATGTTTTGTTCATCGCTGTTTTCATTTGCTTGTACTTGTGTACTGTCTGGTTCATATTGCATTGCTTTATCATTTGTGTCCACTGCATTCTTCATTTGCATATCAACTTGCTGCTGTACTTGACTTGAAACTGATGCATATTGAACTGTTGTTGATTTGGCTAGTGTACCACACTTGAGTCTGGGCTTGTTTGATTGTGATGCACTGAGTTTTTTTCATGTGTGACTTAAACTTGATTTGGATTTTCTTTGAGCATTCCTGTATATGCACTCGAGTCATGGTAACAGTGACTTGAACTTTGCATTTTCTTTGTGTATTGTTACTGTCATTAACTTGTACTATCCAGTTGAGTTCTTGTTTCCTTGTACTTCCGTGTAGACTATTTGTTGGTGCATACATTTCATTTGTTGCTGATGTTGGGTTCAGTCTTGTACCACTTGAGTCCCCACTTTCATTTTCTCTGGCTTCATCATGTCTTTGATGTTGAGGCATGTGCTGCTGACATAGTTTTCATGATCATGCACTTGATTGTGCAGTCTTTGGTTGTCTGTGTTAGTGTATTGGCTCTGTTGTATGGTCAGTGGTGCACTAGCTCATCTCTGTTGTGCATGCCTGAACTACTTTATTCATGTATTGCTTGGGCATTTGTGTGCATCAAGTTAGTTTGCATTTGTGTTGTAGCTGTCTTGACCATTTAAACTAAGCATGTTGAATTGGGTTGTACTATCCACTTCATTTGATCCACTGTTGCATTTGTTTTGGTTGCCGCATTGACTTGATATTGTCATTTTTTCATTGTAGTTTGATTTGTGCACTGACTTGAGTTCAAGCCTTTTTCATACTGCTGGTTGATCAAAACTGCCACTTGATTTGAACTTTTTTCTATGATATTGAACTTGATCATTTCATGAACTTGCACCTATGTTGAATCCAGCTTGGAGTTTGGGTTTGACCTTATGCTGATTATTGTGACATTATTTTTATTGCACTTGAGTTGAACCTGACGTTTTGGATTTGCCTGTGCTCACATGTCCCTGTAATTTTATCAAGTGTATATATCGGTGTGCACGGCCTTGTGGCATATACAGTAATACACTGTGTATGTCACAAGCTGTTCGTGTATGATGAATTGAAAATTAAATGATGATGAACAACCTAAATAACTGAGGAAAATATTAATTTCAAAATCCACATTTCATTTTATACTTCAAAAATATTTTATTTTCAATTTTACTGCTTCAATGTATATTTCTGCAGATTGCTCAGATGCTGGATTCACATTGGAATGAAGTTGAAGATCAGTACGAGTTGAGTGAATGCATGATATGTAGTGAGGTGCAATGTAAATGTGAATTGTAATTTAATCAAATTTGTATTGTAATTGAAATTGTATATAGTGAGAGTTTGAAATTTGTACTACTCAAAAATTGTAATAAATATTTGTTTGAATAAAATTTCTCTTTGGATTTAAATTCTGTGTTATTTATTTTATTCAGCAAATATTTATTTAATCTATAAAAAATAAAATAGTACATTAACAATACATTTAAACAAATATATATACGTTTATTATCATCAAACAAAAATCATATAATCGCATATTCAACAAAGGGGGCGCACCCTCCTAGTCATTGTTGGAAATACTTCTCTTTTTTTATCTTGTTGTAAATTCAAATCTTTGAATTGTTTCCTTAACTGCATTGAGAACTGCCTTGTGCTCTTCTCTGTGATAGATGTTTGTGTCCATGCTTTTAAGTCTGGAATTCGATGTTATTTACGCCCATTCATTCAATATGGAATTTGTTCTTACTAGTACCCACCTCTTTTATTTTGATTATTTCTATTGTTTATTTCCATTGTTCCTGAATTGGATTGTTGTTCTGATTTGTTTTCCAGTTCTTCATTTATAGATGTTATCCTTGCGAGGTAAAAACTCATTTTGCGTTAGCATCTTGATCTCACAGAATGTTTATATGTTCATCATATTAATTGAGTTTTCTCACGTTGGTTTTTCAGACTGACTTGGGTGTTATTTTATTATATTGCTCGGGTCAGACCAAGTTTTTCCTAGGTTGGCTTTGGTGATATGGAGTTAATGGAGAAGAGCTGGATGTTCACCTATCGTAATGTTTTATTTTCCATTGTATCGTATATTATACCTATCAGCAATTTGTAAGGTCGGAAGTTTATAATTATCCTGTTGATAAGGTTTGTGTCTAACTCTAATATACTTCATATTTTGGAATGATGGTTTTTTTATCTTTGTTATATTATATATTGTTGATTCTGCTTTGAGATTTTGATTTCCCTATTCTCTATGCTTTTCTATTATTTTACCCTAATAATTTGCATTCTCGACGATTGGATGTTCGACATTTGAATAACACGGATGGATTCAGTGTCGACATTCGATGGCCAAAAAGGCTAGTCGTTACAATTTAGTATCAGAGCTGTAGGATAAGCAATAACCACGGCTTTGGTAGGGTATGGCTCACCAGAGATAGGGTTAGTTATAGCCTAAAGTGAGCAACTCATTAGAGATAGAGTAAGTGACACCCTAGAGTGAGTTTAAGATTGTTATATATATATATATATATATATATATATATATATGAGAGCGTATTTCTTGTTGTTATAAACACATATTGTGTTAATTGATCTATTGAGTTGTTTATGAATTCTGGCTGAGATGTGGGACGTCGCGGTATCAATAAGGATTTCTAAACACTTGAACAAGATAAAACAGACACGATATTGATTTTTGAAAATTTGGTAAATGAAATATTTTACCTCTATTTTTATATATAAAGGAATAACTTTCAAATTTTATATAGTATAGAGTGTGTTTGTTTGTTTGAAAGTGGTAATATTTATTTATTATCACTATTATTTAGTCTATCATGCTTGACTAGTTAAGAGCATTGACTATTGTTTGTTGATTTGTTAATCCATGCTCAGCTAGTTTTTGAGAAAATATTGTTTGATAATTGCAAGTCATTAAAAACAAACCGCTTATGAATTAAGTTTCAAATTTAGCTGTGAAGTGTTTGTAGTAAATGTTCTGTTAATGTAATCTTTTAATAAAGGTTGTTTAAGTTAATCTAAATGGTAGGATAAGACATTTAGAAAAAGATAATTGAGAAAATCTTACTATAATTAGGTGGAATCATTATAAAATGAAATGATTCTATATGACAGTAATTTTATATAAATTTGATTACAAAAGGTGTTTTAAAGGATTTTTGAATTTAGATCCTAGAGTTGTTTGAAATAAATTCAAATAGGATTTTGAGAAAGTAAAAGTAATATTATTTGAGAATATTTATAAACAACAATATTTTGAAAGATAAATTTTAAGTGGAATGCTTTTTCTTTAGGGTGATTCGAAGGAAATCGTCTCAATTAGTTTTGTGATAATCTGAATAATTTTGTAGGTGATGATTGGATGTTTTCTTAGGCGAACGTTGTAGTGTACTTAGTAAATTATGCTCTTTACCATTTGTGACCAAAACGAGTTCAAAATCTGGATGAACCTAAAGTGAGTTTTATTAAATAAATCGTTGAAGTTATTTCATATAGAAATATTTATGGAATTTTTTCAAAAAGGATATTAGAAATAAAAACCTGGGTATTTGTGGAATACATAACTTCGAGTGATTCACACCGGCCCGAAAAATGATTTCTCACTTGATTCTTGTAAGCGAACATTTGATTTAGATTTGATATGATACTAAAGTTAACTATCATAGTTTATGGCTATGCAAGGAGAACAGAGGATTCTGATCAATGAATCTGATCGGAATCCACCATAGGGAGGTTGAGTTAGCAATACTAGTTCGAAAGTAGAAGTTTATGTATCCGAGCAAGTGATCAGATCAAATATAGCATACAGATGATTTATGTATATCGTACGGACTTAAGTATAATTGTTAACTTAGTATATGACATAAGAAAATTTGTGAACCTAAGAAAAATCCTAAATTCTGTTTGATAAGTCACTTAACATTTTAGTAGTGGTTAAGTGTTAGTTTATTCCTTTACGTAATTTGATTTGATTTGATTGGTTGTGTGATTTATATACCATAGTTTATAAAGTTTCAATTTACAAACAAAAGTTTTAGAATTGTTGTTCATTAGGACCTAAATCTAAGTCCAAAATATAGTTTCGAAAGAAATTATGAAGGAAATAAAAAATATCATTTTGGAAAAGAAATATTGATGAAGTGTTATATTTTCTTTTCCAAAATTAATTAATTATGGTTTTGATATATTTACTTTTGGGAGGAATTTGAAAATAAATTTTGAATACAAAACCCGAGCATTTAATTTTGAAATTTATATGCTAAAAATAGTGGATACACAGCATATTATAGAATTTCTATGTGTTTTGTTGCATATTGTTGATATCTTTCTTTTGGGTTTCATGTAGCTGTAATTCATACCAGAGTTGTAAGTATGTTAATATCATGCTATTTTTTGCATGTAGGGTTGCTTCATTATTATTATTATCAGTTGCATCATATTGTCTTGTTGCATATATTTTTATATTGTTTATGCTATTTGAGCTTATAATAGAAATAGCTTCATGATATATCATTCAGGAATGAGTCATGTATAGAAAGGATTTGTCCATTCCCCTACCTCGATATATCGCTCATGGTGAAATAAAATGAATCCTAAGGAAAGTTCATGAAGATGAATGTGGTGGTCACACTAGTGGGCAAATCTTAGCAAAGAAAATACACCGTTATGGATATTATTGGCCAACTATCAATCGAGATGTATGCAAAAGTTCCGAGAGCTCCGCCAATGGAAATTACACTAATGGTTGGTCCAATGCCATTTGCCACATAGGGCATATATATCATAGGTTCCTTACCAATCATTAAAGGTGGTACGAAATACGTTATCATATCAGTTGATTACTTCACCAAACAGGGAGAAGCAGAACCTTTAACCACAATCATAATGAAGAAAGTAATCAACTTCAGCGTTTGGAACTTCATTTATCATTTTGGCCTTCCATGAACCATTGTAATTGATAATGGAACCCTATTTGACAATGCAAAATTCAAAAACTTCTACCGTCGGCATCATATTGAAAGAGATTTGCGGCAGTTTCTCACCCTCGAGCAAATGGATAAGTTGAAGCTACAAACAAAATCATAAAGTCCATTCTAAAGAAACGCTTGAGAAAGGCTAGAAGCAAATAAGTGGATGAACTTCCAACATCATTATAGGCTTACAGAACCACGCACAAGTCCACAACTTACCATACTCCATTCACCCTTCCTTATGGCTCCAAAGCCGTCATTCCTATTGAACTCGAAGTCCATTTTCATTAAATGACACACTACGACCTCAGAACAAATAGAGATCTCATCTTAGAATCTCTAGACTTGGTGGATGAGAAGCGTGAAGAAGCTAATTTGAGGTAGTTGCACATCAACACCGATTCGTCCGATACTACAACACTAAAGTATGACCTAGGACCTTTGAAATCGAAGGTCTCGTCTTGAAAAGGGTTTTTATTATCCCATCACATATGAATCCTACTTGGGAAGGACCGTACGTCATTGAAAAGAGGCTTGGAGAAGGAACTTTCAAGCTAGCGACTGTTAATGGCATCACATTTCCAAGGGCATGGAACAACGAGCATTCACGATGCTACTTCACTTAGTTTATTCTTTTTCATTCAGTTGTGTTTAATTTCCAAATTGGCTTTAGCATTTGATTTTCCAGATATGTAATAAGATCAATTATATCATTTCTTTCTGTTTGGCAAATAAAGTTTGAAATTTCCTTCATGTCTATGATTGCTATAGCATTATATATTAATTATGATACTCTACTAACAAATATTGACATGTCCGAGTAGGTTTCAAGAGTTTGGAACCAGCCGATTACGCTAGTTTATGATCAAACTAAACAAAATGAATGTGGTCTGACCGTTCATTTGATGATTCTCGCTCACAACCCAATGGGCATAGTACTTAACGAGAAATGGATGTGACTTGACCATCCGATAATTAAATTAATCCTACCAAGCGATGGGACAGACATGAATCAAAAAGCAATCGTAACACGATTGATCGCTCTCCAAGTTAAACCCTGGGCATGGGGGTCAGTCAATCAATCAAGGAAAGTGCGGTACAACTATTTTTTAAAATAAATCTAAGTTCCCAGAGTGTGGGCTACAGTACAAACATAAATTGGATGCAATTAGACCACCCGCCAACAAACTCTTAACCCGAAGTACGGATATGACTATAAACAAACAGATGAGTGCGGTTCGAACCACTCATTATTTCATAAACTCTGACCTGAAATTGACCGGAGAAGTATAAATCACTAAGGATGGAATTTGACCATCCACTATCTAGCTCCTCTAACCCGAAATGGTGGGGGCATGAGTTATACTTAAGCCCCTTAATTCGACAGCGTAGCACTAGGGCTCGAAGTCGGTGTTTGGTTCAACTTGAGGCCACAACCACATGAAGACCTTGAGTAAAATTTACGGATGATTAGTCAAATCAACAAGAAACGAATTATAAGTTTATTGAGTAGAAAAGTAATAGCTCGACTACTTAAACAAATTCATATATGAGTTTAAAAATAACCAAAGAACTTTTATTCACATAAAAATTAGAAATCATAATACATGTGTTTATCCAAAAACGGGGGTCGTACCCGCACAAATGCGGCTAACAAAAAGAAAAAATAGCTATATAAACTATGTAAGAACTAAGGTGACATGACGGCTACTTCTTATGCTTCTTCTCCCTCTCAGGTTTCTTGGGATAGGACCCACTCGAGTCTTCCCTTGTTCCTCTCTTCGATCCTTTACCACTCTTGCCTCCCTTTAGAGAAATATCCTTGGATGTCACAGTCGGAGCAGTGTCACCTTCTAAAGTGGAAAAATGTTACTCATGGGAATCGACCCACTAAGGGGAATGACTTTTAGTGGGATAAGGTTTGGATCATCGACGTCCACATTAGCAAGTTAAGTTTTAGCTTTCTTTTTTAGCAACTCCTTTATCCCAATGCGCTTCTTCAAGCTAAGCATATCGGGATGTTCGAAGGCGCCTATAATCATAACATCATCAGACTCATCATGCAATGGCTGATCATCGGCCCTTTCATTAGCAAGAGCTCCAATAACTTGAGCATCGAGCCCTGGAATGTCAGTAGTCGCTGGAATGTCAGTAAGTGCCAGTTGTTGCTCCATAGTAGCACCACTTCCTAGTGTTTGACTAGTAGCCAGGAGACCTGCTGATTTTTGAACAAGCAAATAAGCCCAGAATTATTGGGCGTGAAGAACGAAATCTCTTGGGAAATGGAGAATAGAGCGGGATACCTACATCCGGCTGACTTTCGGTTGTGCCCGAGTGCTTCCTTCTTGAATAGGAGTCAGTGCCTTTGATTTATAACCGGGTCTATCCGGATCATAGCTTACGTCTTATCTTAAGCCAAGAGAAACCGATCCGCTGGCTAGTTGAAGTAAAGAGGAATCTTTAGGATCTGACCTAGAAGCTTCAATGATGTATTTTCCTTTGCCAAAAGATGCCAAAATATCAAAGTATCTCAGCTTTGCAGCGGCGAGGTCTCAAGGTTTGGATCCACATATAATTTCTCATACTAATTTCTCCTCATCAACATTAGCTTCACCGAGAGTCCTCTTCTTCTTATTGACGATATAGTCCAAAGTCTTGCTAAGCGATTCAAGATAACCCTCTCCCAAAAAGCTTAAGTCGCGGTGGATAAGGACCTTGGCATTATACTCAGTGAACAAAGGATCAAATATGTCCTTGATCTCGTTCCTGCCTTCCTCTCTTGCTTCCTCCAATGGGACTCAATTTTCCATCTGACCTTCTGACGACCAGCTTCCCTCTCCTCTTCTTTGAGGGCTTCAATTCGAGCAAGATCTTAGTCAAATTTAGTTTTCAGCTCACGAGCCTCAGTGACCTCTTCATAATAATTTTGGGATTCCATCTGAGAGGTGTATTTCTCATCCTTCTCTTTTTGAAGCAGGTCTTCGAGCTCTTTAACACGAAGGGCCAGAGGGTCTTTCTCTTTTTGAAAAGCATCTTTCTCCAAGGCAAGTGCATCGCTGCATTGAATAGCACTGTTGATTCCTTCTTGTGAGCCATTTCTAGATGATTAACTGCTTCAGATGTTTCTTTCTCTACTGTAGCTAACTTCGTAGTCAACTCTGTAATCTCATCGTCTTAATGTTTGATTATATCTCTATCATGGATCGCCTCCAGTTTAAGGCGATCGATTTCATGTTTTCTTTCAACAGACACCTCAGAAATTTTCTCAACTAAGTGTTGGAGTGCTTCATACTACACAAAAACATCATCGACGCATGCGAGGGAACTCGCTTTAATATTTCCCAGGATTGTATGGATAGAAGGAAGAAACTCTAGTCCATCAATGCAGATTTTGGAAATTTGACCATAAGTTCAACCAATCGTTCAACTGTAGAAGCCTTAGGAACTGTAATTGTTAAAGCAGGCTCATATGTAATAATAGGACATTTGTTCAACCAGCAATCATGAGGCTGTCAAGACCTAGATGCACCCGAATAATGCTCGGGCGGTATAGCAGTTTGGGGAACATGAGAAGAAGTCCGATCATCGCTATATACAGAAGAATTGGGTTGAACTTCTTGGCAATGAGATGATTGAGATTTTGACTTGTTCTTAGAGGATGAACCCGTGAGTGATCACTTCTTTTTTGACAATCACCTTGCCTAAATTTGGACCACGACTGGATCCATAATGTGTTGACGAACCCCTTAGGCGATCAAAAGCATGGGAATGAGACATAGCACCTGCAAACCAAACGAAGACGTATAAGTGACAATCAAATAAAAGATAGAAAAAAAGCATGTACTAAAGTGCACGTGATTGTAAGTGTCCTAATGTTCCCCATGATGGACCATGTTTTGTGGCCTTGCTCATAAAAGTGATTTCCCCTTTGCTTATGGGAGGAATATCATCACTAGTTTAGGCAGGCGAATTATGCCCCTCGACATTTAAATTGGGAAAGTAAAAGGTCATGACGTCGTCAGGAATCACTTCCATCGAACTTTCTAAAGGCTGAGAGGGAGATTCTTCTTCAACAAAGGTGATACTGAACCTGCGCATTTTAGCAGTTTTTCAACTACGGAGTTTGTAAGCGATCCATTTTCCTTTCCTTGTCAGTGCATGAGATTGTGTGTCTTGTGACGATTCGACACAAGCACGTTGCTTGAAGCTACATCATCATTGCCAGGATCATTGGCGTTATCACCTCTAATTTTGCCTTCTTTGGCATCGTCCTGAGCCTCCTTGACTGCGGGCACAATAAGGCTATCAGTGCCACTGTTTTATTCCACAGCTTTCCTTTGTGTTCCAACACTTTCGAAAGTCTGATGCTGCGACCCACTTCCAACAACCCAAAAGGAGATATCAACTCATCAGTTAAGATAATATCCCTGTCTTTGACTGGGGTAGTGCGAATCGCAGAGACCGCCCTCGAACAATTATCGCCTTCGGATCGTGGATGGAAACCTATAAAATTTCAAAATATTTTTAGTTCATGATATGACTTGGGTTTAAGAATTTGAAAATAAAATGAAGGCAATACTTATGCCCTTCCAACCATTGCCTCACAAAGTCGGACGGCCAACGAACGTAGAACCATTCATGCTTAAAGACACTGTGCTTGTTCCTAGCACCATTAAGAACTTGATAGTTGAGTGTGGGCTCAAGGAAAGTATTAGAAAGACTTCTCGTCCATTGCTTAAAATTATAGATGAACTAGATGTCTTTAGGAGATGGCAAATGGAACAAAACATCCATAAATAACAAGAAGGTACCATGAAGGAAAGCATAGCTATTTGGATGCAATTAAGCAAAAGCTATTCCTACATAATGCGGCATCTCTCGAATAAATGGATAAAAGGGTATTACACATCCGGCCCAACATATATATCAATTACAAGCCATATACCCTTCTAGGGGCAAGTGGGTCCTATCATTCCTTGAAGGGACTGTAAATCTCCAAAGGAATTCCATGTTTAGAGTATAGCCTACGGAGAGCAACCTTGCTAATTCTAGAAGCAGGGGAATTCGTCGGGTCATGTAGAAATACAGCACCCTCTAACGTATTAGGGGCAGGATCTATCTTGTTTGCACCAAAAGTTGGCACAAACATCCAATAGAGATTTTTTAGAGAAATAATGAATAATATTAAATGTAAACAGAGAGAATATAGCAGTAAAGCGATAAAAAATAAGCAAATAATAGAGACATGATAATTTATAGTGGTACGACATTGTTTGCCTACGTCCACTTTGAAAAGATAACTTTATCAATCACTTTGTAAACTGAATACAATAGGAATCAGATCAAAATCCTTAGTTACAATAGAGTACAAAACAACAAACAACGTAAGGATCTCGAAAATAAAAAATCAAGTCTCTATTTATAGAGGAAGAGATGAAATATGCCCCTAAAAATTCGGCATAAGGTTCTCCAGAACTGTAGGGGCCCTATATAAGGGATTGTATGGGACAATCGAGGCCAATCCCTATTTTGGAGGAGTTTGGGGGTGCAATTTATATGGGAGTTTATCCATGTTATATTATGCCTAGCTTCCAAGTTTCATGCCAATTGGATTAGTAGATGTTGAGTTATTGGTCAATCATTGCTGCAAAGTGTGTTGTTACCTGATTCTGACTGATCGCTATGGAGGAAAGAGGGCCGATCCCACTTGCTTGCTCCTTTTGGGGTGAGATCCTTAGGATGGACTCTCTAGGGTCTCCACATCTTATTCTTAAAGTTTCATATGTATTGGACTTCTGTATCGATTGTTTTCCATTAAGTTGCACTTGTTTGGCTGAAGTAAGCTGATTCCTTCGATTGAGAGGGATTATAGCCAATCCCTTTTCTAGAATAAATTATATTCCATACTTTGAACATTCTTATAGTAAATCTCTCAATTTTGTTTGATCACGGCTTCATTTTATCATCAATACTTGATTTCTGGACCCCCAACATCATCGCTCTAGGCTTACCAGCCTTGACGACAGTCGACTCTAACTTGTCCAATTAGTTCGGATATAGCCGGGTTAAAATGTTGGATAAAACTTGCCTCCCAAAGTATATCTTGCATTGAACATGACATGCTTTGAATCGAAGTAAGTTAGAGTTTCTAGAAAGAAATCCATCTTGTTTTTTGAATAGTCGCTGTTCTTTTTTCGAATTATTTTCCTAAAGGGACGTATCCTCTTCAAAACGCTTGGTCAATTTTCAATAGTATAAATTTAGGATTATATTCCATCAGTTGATATCTATGTCCATTTCCATGGAGCTAGTAAGCTATGGCTATCTGATTCAGTCTTGACCATGAAAGCTTCAGGTTTGAATTCAATTTCTGTCGATTTCAAAAAATTTAATTTTAATAATATTCACGTGCATGTTCTGGCACACGTTCTTGTCATTGGATCCCTGATGCGTTTGCATGCTCACGAGTCATCGCCAATTTTTGTTGAATTAGATGTAATTTTATTGCATTTATATATTTATTTACTTTATATAGTTTTCATATACATGTTTGCATGCACATAGGGGTCATACCCAATCCCTTTTCTCCCCCTCTTTTCTATATTTATAGGGATCAAAATACCTTTAGTCGATCCTTTTCTCTCCCATCTTCTCTTTTCTTATGTACAATTATTGGGATCAGATGGATCCCCCTGGGTAGGGATCGTATCTGATCCCTCTCAACATTGGGGACTTTATGTTTTTCAATTTCATGGTGAAGCTAAAAGCAGGCCAATCCTTCGTATATAAACCAACATCTCCTCCTCCATCCTTCAGTTTAGTTCATTTCTACATCTAAACCCTCCTTCAAAAATTAGTGAAGCCAAACCCTTTCCCCCTCTTCCTTCTTCAAATTCGAACCAAAATCCATCGCAACCCTTCATATTTTTGTAAATCTGATCCCTCTTCCCCTTCAATTTCGATCATCTCCAAACCATTCACCATCGCCGTAGTCTTCTCCATATATCAACGCAATTCATATGTATATGTAGGTTTTTAGCTTGCATATGATTTTGATTCTTAATGTGATAATGGTTTCGGTCATGCCATCAGTCGAATTAAGTGAAGAGGAGGAGAACGGTGATGACATTGGGTTCGGTGAGGTGGTAGAAGAGGAGAAGGAAAAGAGTGAAGCTTGAAGGAAGTAGAGGGAACCGTTCTGTATTAAGTGTGGAGCATGGAGGGACCGGTCATGATGGAGTCTGGAGGAGAGGGATTAGTATTTTAGGTTGCTTGAGGGATTGCAGTAAAGATTTGAGGGAAACATGAAAACGGCTAAGTAAAAGGATCAGTGCAGAAGCATGTAATAGGAATCAATCATTGGAGTTTGTGGTGGGATCAGTGATGGGATGCTTGGCTAAGGGATTAGTTGTATTGGTTTAGGCATAGAGATCGGCTATAAATATGGATCGGTTATGTTGGTTATGAGGGATCGGTCGTTTGTTTTGGGGGAGGGGTCAGCTATAGGTACTTAGTCGATTTTAAGCCATTGAATTGAGCTTGAACACTTGAGTAAACCAATCCATATTAACTTGCATGAACAATCAGAACCAATCCCGTCTTAAAAAACCCGAACATATGACTATAATGGATAACAAGAATTGCATGTCCACCTTTGAACTTGAAATTAAACGAATAAGGGCTTAGCATATGAATTAAAACTTAATAAATGGACTTCAATAATGAACTTCACGCTTCGATATGTCGATGGTCGATCCCAAAGCTTACACAACCGATCAATCTAAATGCCAGTTAAGACAGTCAGCAATGACGGTCACTCTGGTTAGAATCCAAAGTCTCGTCACTTACTTTTGCTTTTAATTTGGAACTGTTTATCTCTGCACTATACAACAGTGTACCACACTACGTACACTAATTTACACTTAGCATGGGGGATAGGTAAATTTTTCTGATCTTGACTATCTACGGAGTTTATTTGATATGGGCTCTAAACATTCAGGGCGTTTAGCCGCAATGTCTTCTAGACAACCTTTATAGCACAACAATTCAGGTGCCGAGTCGAGTTCTGTGATTGCATGATAGACTTTCTCCTGAACATCAAATTTAGCAACCAGAGATTTTTGGTCCGTTGGTTGACCTTTTCTCTGATGTTCCAATCCTTCTGATGGAAGAGATAAATCCTACCCCTGGCACTATAGAAGGTGCTATATTTCTAGATAACCCAATGGATTCTAAGGCCTCCCGAATTGGTGAGGTTGCTCCCCGTAGGCTGTGCTCTAAACATGGGATCATGTTTGGAGATGTTCAAGTCCCTTTAGTGAAAGTCATTGCTCACTTGCCCTCGAAGGAGTATAAGGCATGTAATAAATTTATGTGATGGGCCGGATGTGTGCTACCTTTTAATTCTTTTATTTGAGGGATGCTAAATTATCTAGGAATAGCTCCTACTTAGCTGCATCTGAATAGCTATGCTTTTCTGCATGGCACTTTCTTGCTATTTATGGATGTTTTGTTCTGCCCACCATCTTCTGAAGACATCAGATTCATCTACAATTTCAAACGACGGATGTGAAGCCTTTCTTATACTTTACTCGAGCCTTCGCCCAACTGTCCAGTCCTGATTGATGCTTATAAAAAGCTCGGTGTCTTTGGACACGAATGGTTCTACGTTCGTTGTCCGTCTGGCTTCACGAGGCGATTGTTGGAAGAATGTAAGTTTTTCCTCCACTGTATTCACAAGTTCTTCAGCCCGAGCCGTACCCGAGCTAACAAATACTTTGAAAAATTACAGTTATCCATCCATAACCCAAAGGTGGTAATTATTCAAGGATGTTTTCTACATTCTGCACCACCCCAGTGGTGGACAGGGACATCAGAGTCCTTGTAACCAATGAGTGGTTATCTCTTTTTGGGCAGTTAGAAGAAGATCATAGCATCGAGCTTCTAGGAAGCATTATGTTGCAAAGAAACATTATGGAACAAGAAAGCGGCAATTATAGCCTTGTCATGCCCCGGTCGAGAATGCTCGGGACGATACCGAAGAAGGTGAAATTAGAGGTAATGAAGTCAACAAGCTTTATGATGATAATGCAGGCCTAAGCAATAGCGCCTATAGTCAATTCATCACAAGGCATGAAATCTCGTGTGCCAACAAGAAAAGGAAAAAATATAGCATATAAACTCCGTAAGAGAAAAACTGCTAGAAAGTCTGAGTTCATCATCACCTCTATTGAAGAAGGGTCTTCCTCTTAGCCTTTAGAAAGTTCAATGGAGGGATTCTGGATCTCTTAATCCCTAACGATATCATGACCTTTGACTTTCCTAATAGTAGTATTGGGCGCCTTAATTCTCCTAATAGGACTGGTGATGAATTCCTCCCAATAACAAAGGGGAAAATACTCCTATGAGCAAGGTTACACTAATTGGTCCATCGAGGGGACGCTAGGACACTCACAATCATGCGCCCTTTACTATAGGATTTTTGTCTATCTTTTATTTGATGGTTGCTCACATGCTTTTTTGTTTTTAGGTGCTATGTCTCATTCTCATGCCTTTGATCACTGGAGGGCCTTCTCGACACAGTATGGATCCAATCGCAGTCTAGAGTCAGTCAGGCATTAAGAAAGGGATGACAGCAGGAAAGAAGTCATTATTCAAGGGAGTCTTCATCCTCTAAGCACAAGTCCAAATCTCAATCATCTCATCAAGAAGTTCATCCCAATCCTCCTGTATACAACAGGGATCAAACCTCTTCTCACATTCCCTAAACTGCTGTGCCACCCAAACATCATTCAGGTTCATTTGGTTCTCAACAGCCTCGCGATCACTCGTCGAGTATACATCTTATTGTTACTTCTGATCTAGCTTTGACTACCACAGCTCTTGAGGCCTCTACGGTCAAAAGATTGGCCGAACTTAAGGTCAATTTTCCAAAAATCTACTTTGATGGGCTAAAGTTTCTTCCTTCCATCCATATAATTCCAAAGAGTGCTAACGCGAGTTCACTTGCATGTGTCAATGATGTTTTTGTGCAGCATGAAGCATTCTAGCATTTATCTAAGAAATCTCTGGGGTGTCTACAGAGAGGCAACATGAAATCAATTGACTTAAGTTGGAGGCAGCAAGATGACGAGATTACGGAGTTGACAACGAAGCTATCTGTGGTAGAGAAGAGTGCTAAAGAAACATCCGAAGTGATTTGTCATCTGGAAATGGCTCACAAAAAGGAGCTGGATGCTACCCTTAACCGCAGCAGTATGCTTGCTATGGAGAAGGAAACACTGCAAAAGGAGAAACATATATACCCCCCTCCACATTGAGAAACTCGAAGAACTTCTTAAGATAGAGAAGGAAAAAAACTTGAGGCTTAGGAAGAGTCTCAAAGGTATTTTGAAGAGGTCGTCGAGGCTCGGGAGCTAAAAATTAAACTTGATGACCAACTCGCTCAAATTGAAGTCCTCAAGGAAGAGGCAAGGGAAGTTGGCAGTAATGGAGTTAGAGAGCAAATTGAGGCTCAGTTGAAGGATGCTAAAGAGGCTGGCTGGAATGAGATTAAGGACATGTTCGATCGTTTGATTGTTGAACACAATGCTAAGGTCCTAATCCACCGTGACTTGAGTATCAGAAGACAACCTCGAATCGCTTGCTGAGGCTCATAAATTTATTGTTGAAATGAGGAAGAAAGCCTTTGGCGAAGCTGATTTGGATGAAGAGAAACTCGTATGTGAGATCCTCCATGGGAATGAACCTTTAGATCTTGCTACTGCAAGGCTCTAATACTTTGATATTTAAAATGGAAAAACATTGATGAACCTTCAAAGTCCGATCCCAAAAGGTCCCCTTTCATTTCAAATAGCTGGTACATCAGTTTCACTTGGCCCGGGACAAAATCCAGGATATGATCCAAACAGACAGGTTATAAATCAAAGGTGCTGACCCCCATTCAAGAAGGGAGCACTCCGGCAACAGCTGAAAGTCAGCCAGACATAGATATCCCTCTCTGCTCTCAATTATTCGAGAGGTTTCGTTCTTCATGCCTAATAGTTATGGGCTTATTTTATTGTTACCATGAATCTTCAGGTCTTTCGGCTCCCAGTCAAACTCCAGGAAGCAGTGTCGTTGTAACATCCCCCAATTTGGAGGCCCAAAACTAACGACTATGGATGCTGCAGTCATCCATGGTTATTGATCCTCGGTGACCAAATACGAAAATTTTAGATACATTTCAAAACACATTTCCACATTCCATTCAAAACATTTAATGTTCATTACATAATCCTAGTACGTAGCCACGTTCAGACAAATTACACTTATTACAATATGCGCCAAGAGCGACATATGAAGATGCCCCCTCGGTTGATCAGAGTATAAAATCATAACATAGTGGAACCAACTGATAAAGAACTCTAAATTGCTATATGCCTCATGCACATCTTTGGAAGCTTATTCATTAGGTGAGGTACCTAAAACCTCGACTCTCAAACTACTCAACATCAATTGAGCACCCGAGAGTTTAAGAGGAAAACAAAAACTTCAAGGAAAACATAAAGCCTGGTATGAATAATAATCTACCATCTCGAACCTTCTGGATATCTAGTGAAACTATGCCGCTTAGCAAAAGGATTTTCCCCTCAGTAGTATCCTTAAAACCTTTATAAAACCATATACCATGCTCCTGCATCCACAATGGTTAAAATATAGTAATTCAAAATATTACGATGATATGTATACTTAATTAAAATATTTTGGATTTCCCATCCTCTGCTTAATTGAGTACTTGTCAATTTATAGTTTTTGGGTCACTATTAACCTATTAGTTTTCATGGCTTACTAATAACCTTTATATAATATATGGACTTCTTGTTATGCTTCATAGTCTTCATAGGCTTACTATTAACCTTTATATAATATCTGGACTCCCTATCCTGTTACATAGTTTTCATGGACCTACTAAGAACCCATTGGCCCCTGCCAATTAATTTAATTATTTCATGAGTTCTCCCTGAACCTATTGGTGACTCCAATAACTTCTTTCTTATCCTAGGTTCCATGGGTTGACTAGGAACCTATTGATATCTGTCAGTAACTTAATTCATATATAGTTTTCATGGGTGTACTATAAACCAATTGGCCCCGCCGACCACTCTTAAAATCATAGTTTTCGTGGGATCACTATGAACCTATTGGTAACTCCAGTAACTTCCTTATCATAGTTTTCATGGGGTTACTATAAACCTGTCTCTCCGACAAGTTTTATGTTTAAGCATCCTATACTCTGGTTTCCTTGACCTCCAGGATACAATTCTACTCATTCAGGAGTTTAACCAATTTATATTCACTGTTGGGTCATCCTAGCTAGTTCTTCTGCCCTTTATCCCCAAAATGCAGTTGTGGGTTCGCTATAATGTGAATATACTATTTGAAGAAGCAAACAAAACAACATAACAATACCATCTTGATGGTTTAATATCCTCGGAATCATTTTCATACAAAACATGGTTAATCCCTTTGACCTATTATTTTGTCAAGGAAAGCACCTTCAAATCTTTACACTTAGAATCATTTCAAAACTCCTTTATTTAGCAATGGGTTTTCTTTAAAATGATATTGAGTTATTTGTTTTGAAAAACAAAGTCTTTCGAAACCTTGCTATCGACCTAACTGGATAACCTCCTTCGAAAGCATAATAATCTATTTTCAAAACATTAGGCCCCTGCCTTCCGAAACACTTTAAAACCTTTCTTTTGAAACCTTTCAAATACATTAAAGTATTACCATTTAACTATAGAAGCATAGCTTCGAAACCATTCGAAAGTAACCTTTCCGAAATCACTGAAAATCTCTCTTTCGAAACCATTGGGTTAACATGTAAACATCATTTGGGTCAAGAGAAAAGTATCTCTTTCGAAACCGTACTTTATCTCATAAAAATATTTGGGAAAACTTCATGGCTTCGGCACCACCCTTTCGAAAGCAGAAGACATGTGGGTAAAACACTTGAAGGTTGCCTTCGAAACCCCTTTCGAAACCATTGCCTTCGAAACCCCCAACCCCTTCCAAAAGCTATATGAAGTGGCTTACATTTATAAAATAAAGATTACCTTCCGAAAGCACTAATATCCTTAATACCTTTGAAAGGCCTAAGGTAGCAGAAGGGTTTCAACTTAGTCAAAACTATCCCCTCACGGAAGCTTTACTTTGAAAACTACGTAGCTCATTCGAAGGCTACTACTTTAAATAGTAAAGTGGAAACTCTCTTTCAAAAAATAAATAAATGCCCCTTTCTCAAGTTTTAGTTTCGACTCCTTCGAAACCTTTTAGTAAAACAGGCAAGCGCTTTTGTTTAGAAAACAAAACAAAGGTTTCAACCCCATCGGAAGCTATGTTTTGACACCCTACCTTCCACCTTTCTCCAATCCACTATGTACCAACAAAGTGATACCATTTGTATTGGTTTCGGCCTCATTTGTTTCATCCTAATGGGTTTCAACCTAAATGAAAGCGAAAGCTCTAGATCGAAGGGGTGCTTTCGAAATTGGCAGAACCTACTTTTTCTGGGTAATGGTTGTTCTTACCAAATAAAGTAATTTCTTTGTAACTAACTTGCCTATGTGTAAACTATTGATTAGTGCCTTAAACTTTTAAGATTTTGAGATAAATAATTGCCACATATTTTCAGATCTAAACCATGATTTATTTTAACAAATAAGCCCTTCCATTAAGTAAAATAATTAAATCATTTAGGTTCCCTTTTCAAAATAAGTTCATTTCCCTACTAAAACACTTAGCAAAAATTCCCACAAATCATAGTAATTCACTTTTAAATATGTTATCTAACATATGTAAATTTCAGACCCAGATTCATCATATAATAACCGAAATTAATTTTTAAACCCAATTAAGCTTATCTTCCTTTGAAAATTCATAATAAATTCTTCATAGCTTGGAAAATTATAAAAGTTGAAACCCATCTTCAAAATCATGTTTTACATAACATATAATTTTTCCTTTGCATTCGAAAATCATTTGCAATCTGTTTTGCCCCAAAACTGTGTATATCCATATTTAAACAATTGGATTTAAATCAAACATGTTATGAATCTAAGCATATCAACGTCCAAAACAACATAAAATGGATTTAGTCTTAACTCCAAAAATATAGGATTTAGAACAAAATAGAGATTATTATGATTACTATTCACCTTAGTTTGGATAAGGAAATTGGAGATTGGTTAGAGATTGATTCCCCCAGCTTGAATCCTAAGTTTTAATCTTGAATTTCTTCTTCTCTTCTTACACCTAATGGGCGGCTTCTCTTTCTCTTTTCTTACATTTTGTTTGTGGTAAAATGAACGTAAATGGTATGGGAATAAGAGTATAAGGGTAAAGAAATATGGGCGAAAATTACCTTAGTGCCCTTACATTAACTTAATAATCATTTATAACCATTTATAAGTCCATTCAAGTAAACTAAGCACGGCCTCTAAGTTTAATTACAAATCTCAATCCCTTTATCACTCTTTTATTTACATTATTTTATTTAATTTATCTAACTAAATCTTCTGAATAATTTTAATGAGAATTAGGGGTGTTGTAGCCGCTATGGAGCAGAAATCAAGATTTACTAAAATTCTAGCAGTTGCCGACATTCCATGTCTCGATGCTCAAGTTATTGGAGCTCTTGTTGACGTAAAGGCCGACGACCAACCGCTGCCCGATGAATCTGATGATTTTGTAATCATGGATGCCTCCAAACACACTAATGAGCTTAGCTTGAAGGAGCACATGGAGAGAGAGGAGTCGTTATAGAAAAATGCTAAAGCTGAACCCCTTGATGTGGACGTCGATGATCCAAATCTCATCCTACAACAAGTCATTCCAACCAACTGGTTGATTCCCAGAGAACTCCCTCTAATCTCTAAAAGCCCTCCTGCTATGGGTGGTAAAGGATCAAAGAAAGGGACGAGAAGAGGCTCGGTTGGGTCTACTCCCAAGAAATCCAAAAGGAAGAAGAGGTAAAAGAAGTAGCAGTCACTTGGCTTAGTTTGTATATAGCTTATGTAGTTGTTTTTCTTTTTGTTGGTCGTGTTTGTAAGGGTAATGCCCCCGCTTTTGGATAAACTTATACTGTGATTTTAAAGTTTAATGAATAGATAAAATTTCTTTATTTTTTGTTGAACTCTTATGTGAGTTTTGTTTCAAAGTTGAGCTATTACTTTTCCATTCGATGTACTTGTAATTCGTTGCTTATTGATTCGGATTAGGGCTGTCAATTTCCAGCACGACTCGAAACACGACTCGAAATTACATAGAAATTAGAAGGTTAACCGAACCGGTAAAGTGGGCGGATCATTTTCGGATCAACCCAAATTTGACCCGTTTATAAATGGGTGGGTTTCGAGTTAACCCGTGAACCCGAATTTGACCCGTTTATACTTAAATGGGTTGACCCAACCCGATTATAATCCGACCCAACCCATGAACCCGAATTTGACCTGTTTATAGCACATTTACGACTCATTTATACCTTATATGGGTTGACCCGACCTGTTTTTGACCCGACCCGTTTATAATCGTGTTGCGCGGGTCGGGTTTGGTCAACCTTTTTATAATCGGCTCGGGTTGAGATAATTTTGACCTATTTAATAAACTGGTTGACCCGACCCATTTAAAATCTTCCCAACTTGACCCGACCCGAACCCGACCCATTGATAGCCCTAATTCGGATAATTATCCACTAATTTTTACTCAAGGCCTCCGTGTGATCGTGACGTCAAGATATGCCAAACATTGAGCTCAAATCCTATTACTATGCCATCAGATTCAGTGGTCTAAGTGATTATACTCCTACACCCAGTCTTAGGTTAGCACAGTTAGATAGTGGATGGTGAACTCCATCCTTGGCAAGTTTATACTTCTCCTGTCGGTTTCAGGTTGGAGTTTATGGATTACTGAGTGGTCGAACCAACTCATCCATTTGTTTATACTCATATTCACACTTTGGAGATAGGAGTTAGTTGACGGGTGATCGGATCGCACCTAATTTGTGTTTATACTACAGTCTACACTCTGGGGACTTAGAGTTATTTCGAAAAATAGTCGAACAATGCTTTCCTTAATTGAATGATTTGCCCCCAAGTCCAGGGTTTGATTTAGAGCGCGATCGACGTGTCACGATTGTTTTTGATTCATATATGTCCCATCGCCTGGTGGGATTAATTTGATTATCGAATGGTCAAGCCACATCCATTTCTCATTAGGTACTCTTTTCATTGAGTAGTGAGCGAGAATTATCAAATGAACGGTCGGACCACATTCATTTTTTAGTCCAATCATGAACTTATGTAATCAACTAGCTCCAAACTTTGGGAACTAGCTCGGACTTGTCAATATTAGTTAGTCCGGTATCATAACTAATATGTAATGCTACACGATTATGGATATGAAGGAAATTTCAAAATATATTTGCCAAATGGAAAGAAATGACATAATTTTTCTTATTACATATTTGGAAAATCAAATGCTAAAGCAAATTCAAAAATTAAATACAGCTGAACGAAAAAGAACAAACTAAGTGAAATAGCATCGTAAATGCTCGCTATTCCATGACCTTGGAAGCTTGACACCATCAACAGTTGCTAGCTTTAAAGTCCCTTCCCTAAACCTCTATTCAATGGCATACAATCCTTCCCAAGTAGGATTCATATGCGATAGGACAGGAAAAACCCTTTTCAATACGAGATCGTCGATTTCAAAGGTTCTAGGTTGAATTTTAGTATTGTAGTATTGGGTGACTCATTGTCAATATACAGCTGCTCTCAAATTAGCTTCTTCACGCTTCTCATCTATGAGGTCTAGAGATTCTAAGGGAGATCTCTAATCGTTCTAGGGTCATAGTAGGTCACTTGATGAGAAGGTACTTCGAGTCAAACAGAAATGACAATTTTAGAGCCATAAGCTAGGGCGAATGGAGTATGGCTAGTCGTGGACTTGTGGGTAATTCTGTAAGTCCATAATGTTGTTAGAAGTTCATCCACTTACTTTCCTTTAGCCTTTTCCAAACATTTCTTCAGAATGGACTTTATAATTTTGTTCACAGCTTTAACTTGCCCATTTGCTTGAGGGTGAGCAATTACCGCAAATCTCTTTTCAATAAGATGCCGAGGCAGAATTCTTTGAATTCAGTGCTGTCGAATTGGGTTCCATTGTCAGCTACAATGGTTCGTGAAAGGCCAAAATGACAGACTATGTTCCGGACAATGAAGTTAATTACTTCCTTTGTCGTGATTATGGCTAAGGTTCCACTTTGGCCCATTTGGTGATGTAATCAATTGCTATAATGGTATACTTCGCACCATCTTTAGAGATTGGTAAGGAACTGATAATATCTGTGCCCCATAGCAAACGGCCATGGACTGACCATTTATGTAATTTTTGTCGGTGGAGCTCTTGGTACTTTCATATACGTCCGGTGCTTTTTGCATCTTTTACCGTAATCAGTAGCATCTCGGTTGACAATTTGCTAGTAATACCCATAACGGAGTATTTCCTTTGCTAAGATTGCCCCCAATATGATCGCCACACACCCCTACATAAGCTTCCTTTAGGACTCATTTTATTTCATCACGAGTGATACACTGGATCAAAGGAACAGAAAAACCTTCTATACATAACTCCTTCTTAAATTTTATATCACTAAGATTGGCAATGGATTTTCCGTCTTTCATTCCTCCATTCGAGATGGACTCCCTATAGCAAATAATCTTTAATTGAAGTCATCGATGACACCTTCTTAGGCTCCATTTCTAGTACCCAGTCATTTTCATCCGGTTTATGCTCGGAGCATCTAGTACTTTAACTGGAATCAAGCGTATTTGTTGTGCATTTCTGATGCTAGCAAACTTTGCTAATGAGCCGGCCTCTTTGTTTTGATCCTAGGGAATGTGCATGATGTCATAATACTCAAAGTCAGTCAATAGTTATTGGACTTGGAAAAGGTACAAAGCAAGCCGTTGTCCTTCAGTCTGATAACCTGACTGGGTGTACCACTAACTAGGAATGGCAAAAGATTTCAAGAGATTTCATTCCTAGTTCCCTGTCAAGTTTGAGTCCAGCAATTAGAGCTTTATATTCAGCTTCGTTGTTCATTGCAGAGAAGTTAAGCTTCAAAGCGTAGAAAATTGATCGATCCTCGGGAGTTACTAGCATGATTACAACTCCAGAACAACGATTGTTGGATGCTCCATCCGTATACATTTTCCATCAAATGGTATGCGCTCCACCGTTCTCTAGGAGATCATCCTGTGCAATGAATTCTGCTATAAAGTCCGCAGATGCATGTCCCTGAATGGCTCTTCGGTGGAGATAAGTGATGTCGAATTGGATCAGTTTGATGTTCCACTTGAGTCACCTTTCGAACCCCTCAGGTCACTGCAGGACCTATCGTAATAGCTGATCAGTGTAAACATTGATGGGATGAGCTTGAAAATAAGGACGAAGCTTTCGTGAAGCAATCGACAAGCAATATGCCAATTTCTCTATCTTCAGATAATTCCTTTTAGCTCCTGTTAATCGTTTGCTAACATATTAGACCGATCATTGGATTCGGTTCTCCTCGCATCGTAGTGCGACACTTATAGAAAGTAACAACATGGCCAAGTAGATATACAAGTCTTCACGATTCATCGGCTTTGACAAGAAAGGAGGTCTCTCTAAGTGGTTCATCAAAGCTTGGAATGTGTCTTCACACTCCCGTGTCCATTTGAAATTCATTTTCCCTCTTCTAATCAAGTCAAGGAAGGAATGCATTTATCGGTGACTCTAGAAATAAATCGAATTAGGGCAAAAACCTTCCCATTTAGCTTTGTACTTGTTTGATGGACTTTGGCACCTGGTGTTGCAAATTTCCTGAATCTTTTCGGGATTAGCTTCGATTCCACGAACAGACGATGAAATCCAAGAACTTTCCTGATGCAGCGCCAAAAGAACACTTCAGAGGATTGATCTTCATTTTATAATATAGGAGGAAATCAAACATTTCTAATAAGTCTCCAATATGGTCGCTTGATCATTTGTGAATTTACGTGCATATCATCCAAATATACCTCCATCGTCTCTCTATTCTTATCTTTAAACATTCAGTTGAACAGGCACCGATAAGTTGCTCCTGCATTCTTTAATCCAAATGGCATTACCACATAGCAATACAATCCAACATCGGTAATAAAGCATGTGTTCTCCTTGTCGGGGATGTGCATCGGGATTTGATTATATTCGGAGTATGCATCCATGAAAGGTAGAACTCATATCATGCGATTGAGTCCACCAGTTGGTCGATCATTGGAAGTGGAAAACTGTCTTTCAGACACGCCTTGTTTAAGTCCGAATAGTCAATGAACATTCACCACTTTCCATTCACCTTTCTCACAAGTATAGGATTGGGTACCATTTAGGGTAGAGGGCGTCACGAATAAACCCATCATATTTGAGCCTATCCGACCCCTTTTTAAGGGCAGCACATCTCTCCGGATCCATGCCACACCTTTCTGTTTCATCGGGACATACCTCGGGTTGATATTTAATGTATAGCTCTCAATGGCAGGTGAGATCCCACTCATGTTAGAATGAGTCCAAGTGAATACATCAAGATTCGCTTGGAGAAAACCAACAAGTTCGTTCATCATCAAGGGGCTAAGCTGTGATCTGATTTTTAGGACCCATGATAGATCATCATGGCTAAGTGTGATGTTAATAGTCAACTCAACCGGTCCATCCTTGGTCTCTTTGGTTCCTTCTCGTCATCCTTCTGATCTATATCTTTATAGAATCGCCTATGGTGCCCGAGCCAAGGCCCAAGCACTGGTTGTCAATCTTTGATGGCTTGGATGCAAAGAGACTTGTCTACACCCTTACCTTTCTCCTTCCTTTGAGCTTCTCTCAACTCAGCAACATAGCAGACACATCCAGCTGCCTGATCACCATGCACAACTCCAACGTCGTTATCAATTGGGAATTTCAAAGTCAAACACCACGGAGCAAGAGCTGGCCAGAATTCAGCTAGGGCTAGTCGGTCCAGAAAAGCATTGTATGGAGAGTCAACATCCAAGACAACAAATGGCAACATCCGCACTCTCCAACCGTAAGCTTCTCCTAACTCCATTGGTAAATTGGCATAACCGATAGCTTCAATTGTAGCACCATTAAAGCCATGAATATGGGCTTTAAATGGTTTCAAGTTCAACTTCCATCCTAATCTGATCATAAGCCTTTTTGAAAATTATAGTCACGAAACTACCACTGTCAACCAAGATTCTCCTCACTAACGCGGGGCCGATCATGGCCGAAATGACCATTGGGTCGATCGTCGATGCCTCCACCTTATTTACATCTCTTTTTCTGAATACAATGTTGTCTTCCATAGTACACTGTCATTTTGCTGCAGCCCCATCTTTTGTACTTAAACAACACTCAAAATTCATATGTTTGATTGCGCTAGCATAGCGCTCCATCTAATGCCAGCTCTTATCAGTTGGATGTGATCCTTCGACTATTGTACTGCTCACTACTACTATTCCACGTAGGCTCCTCTGCCCTATGCGGTGCTTACCTCTATTGGGGTCGGATTTTCCTTGCCTGCCGTCCTGCAGGGCTTTAACAAACTACTATAGTTTTCTTTCCCGAATTAGCTTCTGGGTAACATCCTATAGATGCCAACATTCATTCATATTATGACCATAACATTCATGGAACTGGCAATATTTTCCAGTATTCTTTTGCTTTTTCGTCGATTGTTTTGGAGGTGGCTTCCTTACTGCATGGTATTACATATAGACAAGTAGGCATTCTCTAGGAATGTATTCAGTGGTGTGTAGGTATCATACATTGGAATCCTTGAATTTCCTCTTTTAGAATCTCTCTTTCGCTTACAGTTCCTATCATTTCCCTTCTTTCACCAATTTGGTTTATTTTGGTTTGCTTGAACTTTTCCCAGATTATTTCACCGCAATGTTACTATGCACTTCTCTCCACTTGGTCCCATAAAATTCCTCTTCCTAGAGCATCTAGCTTCCTCTATCCTCAAATGTTGAGCCACTTTTGTATAGAAATGATCTAATGTTTCGAGTGGTTTGCCAGCTAACCAATTGCCAAAGTTAGATTCTGGGTCATTCCTTCTGGTTACCGCCATCAATATTGAATGGTTATTCGGATTACTCACCTCTACGATGGCTTTATGAAATCTCTCCAAATAGTTTTCAGTGATTCTTTTGGATCCTGGATCACGCTTGATAGGGACATTACAACCTTAAGGTGAGTTGCATGCATAAGGAAATGCTCCATAAATTTTGTTGTTAAATCTAGAGATTGATCATAGAGGTAATCTCATAAACCACATCGTTGGTATGCCATAGAGAATGACAGAAAAGCATCCATATTTTGTGGCATCATCAGCTCATATGGAAACCATCGGCCATTCATATCTCATGATGTGTTTCTTGGGGTCGGTTTTTCCCCTTATAGGCGGGTATCGACGGCTTGCTAAACCTCCTTAGATACTCCGCATGTAGGATACTGTTGGTGAATGGGGTATGATTTCTTGTGATCCCCCAATCATCATTGGTCAAGCCTTAGCTTTCCCTAAGTAGTTGTCTAACCGTAGCCAACAAGTTTGGCATTTAGATAGTTGGAGCCAAGCGGTAGTCATGCTCCACCTCATGGGAATGGTCTGGTCGATGTCCATAGGCTGTTCCATGCCTTCTTGGCTCAACAACCTCTCGATGCATATCATTGTGTTCACTACATCGTCATTCCGAGAAGGTAATTGGTTTGCATCCACTTGAACTCCAGCATCCAAATCAACCGTGGGGACTCTAGCTTGTGCTCCACCGAGATGAGGCAAATTTCCTCCTCTAGAAGAGGGATCGACCTCGATCGATCTCGGAAACCCAGGTAGGTTTGCATGTTGATGTCCATATGCTTCTGTGTTATACCCATCAGTTTTGTGACATATGCATTTGTGATATTCATCTTATGAACTAAAACTCCCTAAGGAAAAATAGGAGTTGGCTCTCTTCTACTTTTCCCGCATTGTTGATCTCCAAATTGATCCATTAAATCAATATTGGCTTGAATCTGCCAGTTCTACCATCCACGGCTATCCATGAGCTCTCACATCAGATTCTAGAAATCGATTCTTGTGATGGATTTGGCTGGATTCTAAACATTAACTGGACTAGTAGCTTTAACATCTACTGGTAGATTGTTATGGCCTTCTTGCTAGATGCTAGCGTTCTCGTTTGCTTTTGTGTTTTGCGAGGTAGATCTGGTGTTCCTAATCGTTGTTGACAGTTTTTCTTAGACCAGTGAAAATCTGAATAGAATGAATAAACTAATTTAAGATAATTCTAGATCTCTTTCTGAGATTTATGCAATCTAGTAGCAGCAATGAGATCCAAATAGAGCTAAGAATCTATTCTCGATGAAAGCACCAAAATGTTTGCACCAAAAGTTGGCACAAACACCTAATAGAGATTTTGTGGAAGAATAAATAAAGAATATTAAATGTAAATAGAAAGAATGTAGCAGTGGATAAATAAGGTAAGTAAATAACAGAGACATAGTAATTTATAGCGATTCTACGTTGTTTGCCTACATCCACTTTGAAGAGATGATTTTATTAATCACTTTGTAAACTAAGTACAATAGGGATCAGATCAAAATCCTTAGTTATAATAGAGTATAAAGCATTAGATATCATAAAGATCCCAAAATTGAACAATAAATTCTGTATTTATAGTGGAATATGACGAAACATCTTCCTAAAAGTTCGGTAGAAGGATCTTCAGGACCATAGGAGTGATCGCATAGCTAAAATCCTAAGAAATAGGATCAGGGCCGATCCTTATCATGGAGAAGTTTGGGAGTATGATCCCTATACGAGCTTCTCCATGTTGTATTATTCCCAGCCTCTACGTTTCATGCCACCTGGATTAGTAGATGTTGAGTTATTGCTCGATCATTGCAGCAAAGTGTGTTGTTACCCGATTCTGGCCGATCCCTATGGTGGAAAGAGGGACGATCCCATTAGCTTTCCCCTTTTGGGGGCATGTTGCAACCAAATTTGTCACAAGCTCCCAAGAATAGATTTATATAAAGGAGTAAATGAGTAAAGTAAAATTAAAATAGAGGAATAGAATAAACTAACAAGCAAATCAAGCAATAATCAAGAACATACGAATTTATAGTGGTTCAGCGTTGTATGCCTACATCCACTTTGAAGATTATATTTACTGATTCACAAACAATTTGATTACAGTTGCAAACAGCAAGAAGTTAGAAAAAACTAGATCACAATAAAGGCTAATGTAACCAGCAGCGTAAAATCATCAGAATAACCCCCTAGTATTTACAGGTGAAGGCAACCACTAATCTCTTTGAAACTTTGGCTACAAGACCTTCTAATCCATATGAATCCACCAGAGGGGTCGCTAGGCCCAAATCCCAATGAATAGAGAGCAGTATCGATCCCTTTATCGGTTGATTCTGAGGCAGCGGTCCCTATGGTGGCTTCTTCATGTTTAGATACGTTGGTACTGCAATATCACGTTGATTGGATTAATGGAGCTCGTGCTTTTAATTGAACTTTGGTTCAACTCCCCTTGTAAGCTATTCTCTACTGAACCTTTCAAGTAGTTGTATGTTGATCCCTCATAGTAGACTCCAGTATGTCGATCCCTATTACCTATCAAACTCTGCCAATCTCTCTTACATGCTATGGCAATCCATCTGCTTATCCAATCATGTCGATCCATACACTTCTATTTATATCGATCCATACATTTCTACTTATGCCCATCCATACACCTTTATTTATATCGATCCCTCAATTGTTTCATCTATGCCAATCCCTTGTTTAACTAACCATGCCGATCCATATGGTACCAACATGCCACGCCGATCCCTTGCTTGTCCAAGCTAATATCCATATTTCAAGCATCCTGCATCATTTATCTACCAATTCCATTCAATTCTGGCTTCATACAACCATATGTGCTTCACTTTCGGGTCCTACAGTAATTGCTCCAAGGTCATCATTCTCGATATAAGTCGAATCTATCTTGTGCAATCAGTTTAATATAGCCGGGTCAGGATACCGGGTAACACTTGTCCCCCCTAAGTACATCTTGTGAGTAACATAATGTGCTTTGAATCGAAACAAGTACGAATTGTCGAAAAAAGTCCATCTAGCTTCCTGATTGATTGTTATTCCTTTGTCGAATCATTTTCCAAGGCATTATATCCTCCATAGATTTCCATGATATTTGGTCGATTTCCAATAATATAAGTCCAGTGCCATATTCCGTCAGCATATACAAATTCGGTTATGCGAGACTTATAATTTTTTTTATTATTCGGTCCAGCCTCAAAATTGAAGGTTTCAAGATTGATTTCAATTTCTATTGATTTAAAAATTTTGAACTTTTAAATCATTTATGTGTATATTCATATACATGTTTCTGTCGTTGGCTCCCGGATGTGTTCGAACGCTCACGGGTCGTTGCCAATTTTTGCAATATTTTGTACGTTCGCATTTACAGTCAAACCTTCATGGTCACTATCATCATTTATTTCATTCATCATTTTTTATATAAGGGGATCAACATTCATTATGTTGATCCATCTCGTAGCTATGCAATTAGGGATCAGCATGTCCCAATGCCGACCCTTCTCCACCTATGATTCATTCAATTCTCTTATGATCGAACCCTTTCCCATACACTCATACATATATATAAGCCATTCCTGTCTTCCTACCTTGCTTTTTCACTCTACTTGCCTTTGCACAAAATTTCCCTTCCAAGCCAGGCTATTCGAACTTCGACCTTAAATCCAACCTCGATTCCAGCCATTCCACAAATGCATTTTTCCCTCGCCTTCGATTCAATTACCTTGAATGCTCGTTCCAAATTTAATTTGTACCTCCATGTTTTAACATAGGTATGGATTTGTGATACCTCTTTTAATTACATGATTAGGATATCAGTCTTGAGTTACTGATGTGAGTATAAGGTGGCAAACGATCTCAGAGTAGTTAATGGTTGTTAGAACAAAGGCTTTGTATGTTGAATTATGCATAAACTGTTAGTCCCTGAGAAGATGGTTTTGTTGACAACAACCTTAGAATAAGATTATAAAATATAAATACTAACATTATAGTTTAGATATATAAGTATATGTAGGATTTAACCATGAAGGTACCAAGAATGAAGACTGTACAGTATAGAGATTCAAGATATTAAGATTGAAGACTCATGAGTATCAAGATTATCAAGAATTCAAGATTTCAATAATAAGTAATTTAATTAGGGATTTTGTTAAAACTCCTCGAAATGTATTGGTATCTTAAAATTCAATTTATTCGTGGAATGGAATCCACTACGAGCCTGTTAAAGGGATGGAACCCTAAGTAGGATGGAACCTACGAAAAATCTAGTAGAACATTGTTTTGTACCCACTAATTTTTATTCAAATATTTTTTACAAAATTATATCTTGTTTTCAAAACGATTTCAAAACCTTCCTTTTAAAAGAATCAAAAACACCTATCCTAGTTTTAAATATTTTAGCCTCAAAATAATCTTTATTTTCAAAATCAAATTATCCTTGGTTTTAAACCATCTTTTAATAATAATAATAATGTATTTAACTTTTAATATTTATACTTAGATTTAAATATAAAATTATAGTTTAATTTTATATATATCAAAATATTACTCTCTATATTTATTTATATATTTTAACTATAGTTAAGTATATTTATAAAGTTTAAAAAATAGTTTTAATACAAGATAGAAGTTATTTTCAAAGTAAAAAAAATCATCAAAAATACCATAGGCTTGTCGACAACCCTAGGACCCCTTGTCGACAAGGTGGCAGTTGATTTAAAAATTTTGAATTTCAAAAGAAGTGTCTATTCGTCATATCCTTTCACGAATGGACATGGTTGTTGTTCTACTATAAATAGAGGCAGTTTTAAATGAATTTATATCCAATTTTTCTCTGATTTCACTCCTCTTCTTCTTCCATATTTCTTTACATATATTTTTACCATTACTCTGCCGAAATCACCATTGAATCTAACTAGATCATTTCTGGTTTGATTCTTATCACTATCTCAACAAGATCTCAGTGCTATTCAGAGTTATAGGCTTCTTTGTGATAAACTAAGTGAGAAAAGATGTGATTGTAGCATGTGAAATCAATCAAGCGAGAAAAGGTGTGATTGTAGCCTGTGAAATGAATTGGGTGAACTTGGTGCCCATAAAATCAAGTATCTCTACCCAGAGGATTGTGAATCTGGAGAGGTGTACCTCGTGGCCTTGAAATCGAGGGTTGTAATTGTAATAATTGCTTTTGAAAGGAAATCTGTACTTGTGTGCGGGACTGGATGTAGGGTAACTCCAAACCAATATAAAATCTAGTGTGTTCTTTCCTTTATTGCTTTTACTTTATTTCTGCATCTGTGTTTGATTCTGTGATCATATCTGTGTTTTATGTTCAAATTAACATAAACTCAAAAAGATTTAGTAATTCCTTAAAACACTATTCACCCTCCTCTAGTGTTAATTCTAGCCTTAAGATCCGTAATCCGCACTTCACACATAGATGAGGAGATAGAATGAGGATTCGGCAAGGGATCCCAAGGGAAGAAGAGTTGTACGTAGAGAAATGAAGGATTCGGTGGTGTTGGTGACTCTGGGTGAAGGTTCAATAGGATAGGCTTCGATGGAGGGATCGGTAGTTGATTCTGAAGTTTAGAGGGGAGAACGATAAAGAAAATGAGGTTTCAACGAAGGTTCTTAATAGAGGAAAGGCTAGGTGTTGAGTGACATAGGGATCGGTTGATTTTGACACGGCAATGATAGGGGTTGGTTGCTTTAGTTGTGTAGAGGGATCTGTGAAGAAGGTTTAGGAAAAGGGATCGAAATTGGATAGTGATGTAGGGTTTGGCATTCCCTACTCTAGAATAGGGTTCGGTATAAAGGTCTTTGATGGAGGAATCGGTGGTTGTGGTCAATTAGAGGGATCATCATAGGAGTTCTTGGGAAAGGGATCGGTATCTGAATCCTAGGGATCAGCATGCACCCTATAAAGTAATTCCAACTTAACTTGTCCAAACAATCAATGCTAGTTTTCCTTGTTGACCTTGAACATACGATGACATTGGACAATCTAACATGCATACTTAAACTGTCGAACTTGAGAATGTACTATCATATTTCTTGGACTTTCAAAACAGACTAAGTGACAAACTTGCAAATGAACTTAAGTTACAGACTTCATACTTCGATATGCCAATAGTCGATCCTAAAGCTTTCATAATCGATCAATCCTTTTTGTCAGTTAAGACGGTCGGCGATGACGGTCTCTCTGAGCAAACTCCCAAATCTCATCATTTTATTTTGTTTTTCCAATTTTCAAATTATTAACATCTATTATATACTGGACTGCACTTCACTAGTTCAAACTTTGAACGGGGGGAATAGGTTATTTTCTAATGTGAAATATCTTCTGAGTATAGCCGATACAGATTCCAGACGCTTGAAGCATTCAGTTGGACATGTCTTCTGATTCGACAATGTGACACGTTGGTTCTGAAGTGAGTTCCAGTTCCACAACTATATATGGAAGGCCTTCTCTAAGCCATAATGTGGAAAAAATAAAAGTTCCTAACCCACAAGCCGATCTTTTCCCCGGTATTCCAGTCCTTCTGATGGAAAACTTTAGCCATGCTCCTGATGCTGTAGAGGGAGTCATTCTTCTAGATAATCTAGTGGATTTGCAAGTTTCTTAAATGGGCGAAGCTGCACTCCGCCTTTTATATTCTATCCATGGAATTCCATTTAGGGGTCTTGGTTCCTTCAATACAACATAGACTTCACTTGCCCCCAACCGGTATACATCATGCAATAAGTTTATGCGTTGGGTTGGATGGGTACCGCCTTCAATTTGTTTGTCCAAGAAATGTTGAGATATCCTAGGATTGTCCCTATACAACTTCATCCCAAAAGTTATGCATTTATTCATGGAACATTCTTACTATTTATGAATGTCCAATTTCCTCAACCTACTCCCGAAGGTATAAGATTTATTTACAATTTCAAATGATGATCGGGAAACCCTTCTTATGTCTTTCTCGAGCCTTCACCAAATTTCCAAGTTCTACGGGTGCTTGGAAAAAACTCTCGCTATTTAAATATGAATGGTTCTATGTGTAATGCCCTCGTGGATTTGAAAGATGATGGGTAGAAGGATGTAAGTATTACCTTCACTTATCTCCCTAGTTCACTAATCCAATTCATGACTTTTCCTTTGAATCTACTAACATTTGGATTTCTTTTAGGTGTTTTCCCACGCCCTGGACGCTCCAATTTTTCTAGAGCTGTCACTGCCATCCACGCTACCTCCATTGAGGATTAGGATATCAAACTCCTCATAATCGAAGGATAAGGACATCAAACTCCTCTTAATCGATGAATACTATCCTTGTTCGAGCGGTTGGAAGAAGGTCATAGCATCAGACTTCCTGGAATAGCGATATTACCAAAGAATATTGTAAAACGAAGATGGGACACAGTTAACCTGTGATAACCCGGATTTTTGAGTATCTGTAAATTGATAAATTAACTGAATTTAATTAGTAGAAATACCGATGTATAAGTTAACTAAATAATTGCAGTAATGAAAATATATATCTGAATAAGTATTGGTTTGATAATCTTTCTAGTATAATTAATTAATTTGGCAAAATTGATATTTTCAAACAATAATAATAATGTGTTGTTTTTAAAATAGATATAAATAGATTTTTAAAATAGAATTATTAATTACAAATTTAATTTGTGTTGCTTAATATAAACATATATTTGAGTTGATTTCAAAATTGGATTTTAAATTGAAAGTGAATTTGAATTTTGATTTAAATTTAAATCTAAAAGATAATTATTTTAAACATTTTTGGTTTAAAAATATATGAACAAGATTTGTTTTATATTATTTTCCTTAAAGACTTTATTTATATAAGTTAAGAAAGTATTTATTTAAATAGGAAAATTAAATTTAAAAGCTTTACAAAAAACATTTAAAAGTAAATTAAAAATGCATGATTACAAATGTTAATAGAATAAATCATATTGTAACATGTGTAATATTTTAAACATAAGGTAATTATAACATACAAAATTTCTATTAACATTTAAAATTTAATTAGTGCATAAATAAAAGACAAGTGTAATAACCCTTAATAAACATTAAAACAAATGTAATAATATTAACATGCAACTTAATAAGTGGCATGCTTATTGCCTTTCAAATTTAATTTTATGTGCAAAAATGAATTAAGGAAAAAAGAAAGTGGGCTGTTCTTTTTCTTCTTTATCTTTGAAATAAAAAAAAAGTAAAACTGAAAAAAAATTATCAAACTAAACAACAGTTGTTCAAAGTGTTCAAACCTGGAAGAGAAAGTTTCAAAACATGACCAAATTTCAAACTAGAAAGCAAAAGGGCTTCAGCCTGGAAAACTAAGCCTGTAATCAAGTAAAGATCAAGCAAACAAATTCAACATAAAAATTTCAGATTCAACCCAAAAATCAAAGCATCAAGTGGCAAGATTAAATTCCCATTTTTAAAAAGCATTTCCAGAATTCAAAATATAAGTTTCTTTGTTAAATGCAAGGTGAGTAAACAATTTTGATTTAAAAAGTTTTAAACCTGTTAATCCTTAATGCATGCAGTAAACTTGAGAAATAAATTGGTAATGATAGATTGCATGTTGATTTAAATGATTATATGTGTATGTGTATATGGATATCTCTGTGTGTGTGTATCTGTTTACTCTGTTCTTAAAATTCTGGATGCTAATATAATTCTAAAACCATTTGTTCATGTTCTGATAAATTTTAGGATATGATGTTTAAACATAAACTGTTAGAAATAACATGATTTGAATTTTAAAAATAGTCTGAATAGAAATCGATGTCATTTTTTACTGCAATGATAAATATACAGTAGAAACTGAAAGTTTGACAAAATTTGTTTTCAACAAACAAATGATCCAAGTATATAGCCTGAATCTACTATAAAAACTAGGATTTTTAAAATCAAAATCAAAATTTGTAGATGAGTTTTGGATGAGCATTTCAAAGATGATCAGAGGATGGGTTTCGACCTTCTTCTGATGATCAACGAATTTGGAATGGTCGGGTTTTCGATCGAAGCAAGTTTGGTGATTTGTGGTATCGGCAAAAATAGTGGAACTGGCGATTTATCGTTGTGGCGACGGCGATTGGTCAATTTAGGGTTTGAGCCCCAATTTTGATTCGTCTTCGTTCTCGAAACATTTGCTCCGTCTATGGTGTTTCGAGCTTTGTCGCGAGAGGTGGAAATGTCGAAGAGGTATGTGATGCTGCTCTAGTCAGAGGAGCGTAGGCTCCGGTGGACGAGGTCACCTCCGACGAGGAGTTTTAGGTGGGTTAGGTGGTTCTGTTTTTTGGATCGATTGGTTGTTTTGGTTTTACTAGCGAATTCGTCGATCTAGTGGTTCGTGAGGGACAGTAGGGAAGGCGATGACTTATGGAAGTCGCGACGGTGATCGGTAATAAGCGGAGTGACAGTGCATCATGCACGTGTGCACGATGTATCAGGTGAGGGAGAGGTTGGGAAGGAAGTTGTTTCCCTCGGGTTCAATCTCGTGTTTTAGGCGAAATGACGCGAAGTAGGTGAGGTACGAGAGTTTCTCGTGTTTTGCACGGGGAGATTATGGATTTACACAGGTTGATTTCTGTTGTGATCTGTTTCTTATCAAATCGAGAAAAATATTCTAGGATTTAAATCAAAAGATTTGAATTTTCAGGTTTAATCAAGTCTAAATATGTTTAGTTGATAAATAAATCAAGTTTAAAGGATTATCAAAAGGAATAGATTTTAAAATGTTATAAAATTTGATTGTTTTAAGTAATTTTATAGTAGGTAAATTCCTATATGTTTTGAGAGGTAATTTAAATGATGTCATTAAATAAAGTGTAAATTATTTAATAAGGATGGTTAATTGATTAAGGTAATCGGTTAAAGGAATAATTTATAAATTTAATTATTAAGGTAATTAGTTGATTAGTTTGTGAAATCAATTTAAGGTATTGATTTATTAATGTGATTAATTATTAAGGAAATAGATTAATAGAGAATAATTAATGTAATTAATTAAGGGGTAATTACTATATGTGATTTAATTAATGATAATTACATAATGAAGTAATTAATGGATAATTATATGCTGTAATTAATCATAGGGTAATTACTTGATGGAAAGTAATTAAAGAATAATTACTTAGTGGAAGTAAATTAAGTGATAATTATTCAGTGTAATTAATTAAAGGATTATTAATTAATAAGGGGTTAATTAAGTAATGTAAGTAATTAAGAATAATTAACCACTGAATGTCATTAATCAAGGTTGATTAATGAATGTGGTAAATTAATTTAAGGCTAATTACTGAATGTAATTAGAGAGGATAATTAAGGGATGATTAATTAATGGTTTGCAATTAATTATTGTTAAGTAAGCAAGATTTAAAAATGATTAAAGCAATTAATTTGATTTAAATTAGAAATGGGTGACTAATAAATCTTACTTATGAATAATTGGTTGATATTTCTGATAAGAAATGTTTATGATATGGTATGTTTGTCTTGTACAGTGATTGTGTGGTTATCTATCGATGATGAATTGCTGTATAAAAAGTGACATCTTGTATTTAAATGTTGAATTATGTTTCACTTGAATAACGTGGGTTAAGATGGTATTGAATTCGAAGAGACCAGAGTCGGGTATTATTAATTACCCGAAACCACTTCGATTTGTAATCTATAATAATTCTGTACAGATTTGATATGTGAAATCAATAGAATGGAATGGAATGATTTAAGTAAACTGGATCATTTAATCTAAGTTTTTGGTACTCAGAAATTGATGTGTGAAATAAATGATGTCTATAACAATTGTAAAATTGTAAATTGAAACGAGTTACCCCGGGTTTTATATAAGCTTTATACTTTTGTGTTTCATGTTGGATGGGTTTACTCACGCTGGTTTCCAGCCTGACCCGGGTGTTACTTTGATGTACTGCTCGGGTCAGACCGAGTATTACATATTTTCAAGTAAGGACGTTCTAGAGCTTAGGAGGCGAGCTGGATGGCAGGAACGTATTGAGTGTTTCCGTCGCGATATATTTTTGTATATCTGATACATCTTGATTGTATATGTCCAGTGTTAGTATATATGTTGTATCTCTGATGTATTAAAGTGTAATCCGATAAGTACAGTTTTCCTTTGAATAACAGATATTATTTGTTACTATATTTTATCCGCTGTGAATGTGAGATGTTGGTGTTTCTATTTTCTTCTTTTTTTTCTATCTCTTTCTTCATTCCCTTAACTATCTGGAATTTTCGGGATCGAAAATTCAGAGTCGTTACATAACCCCATTGTGCCCCATGTTGAAGGGACTCAGAAAGATACCGAGGAGGGTGAGATTAAAGATTCTCAAACCGAGAAGTCAGGAGATGTTGATGCAACTCCGGGAAAGTGCCAGTGGTTGAACCGTCCCAAGTCGGGCAATCCCAAACTCCCATAAAAAAGAAAGAAGAGGTTGGCATACAGGCTTCATAGAAGAAAAACCATTTCGGACCAAGAGTTTTTTACTACTCCTGTTAAAGAGAAATCATCCTCTCAACCCTTGGAAAGCTTATTAAAGGAATTCTCTAATCTTCAAATTCTAGATGACATCATATCCTACGACTTTCCAAACATTGACATTGAAGGACTTGACACTCCCACCAGAAGTGGCGAAGGCATTCAACCTTCTAATAAAGGGAGAATATGCCGACGAGCAAGGCTACAGTCACCAATCTATTGGGGGAACACTAGGACTCTCACAACCACATGCACTTCACTACGCACTCTTTATTGACCTTTCGTGCGACAACGCATTTGGTCTTTACAGGTGCAATGTCTTAATAGGGAGCCTTCGATCACCTCCAAAGTTCTTCAACATACCATTGATCAAGCCAGGATTCAGATTCTACCCAGCATAGAGAAAAGGATGACGGATAGGATAAGAATTATCACTCAAGAGAATCTTCTTCCTTTTCCAAACAAAAATCCCAATCCCGGATGTCTCGTTAAGGGAACAATCTAATCTTCTGGTTGAGAGTGGAGAACATCTTTCCTATCATGGCCTTCGCATCGATGCGTCTCATGAGAAACACTGGCTCTTCGAGCTCCAGACAGTCACGTAAGCGTCGATAAGGCAAACATCCACTTGCTACCTCCGATCCACCACTTTCGGCTACCGCTCCTGATGTTTCCACAGTAGAGAAGTTGGCCGAGCTCAACGCCACTTTTCTGAAAATTTTCTTTAATGGTCTCAAATTCCTTCATTCCATTAACATAATCTCAGAGCATGCCAAGGAAAGTTCTCTCACATTAATGAATGATGTATTTTTGCCGCACGAATCATTTATACACTTGGCAGAGAAAGTCTCTGAAGTTTCTATTGAGCGACAACGTGAGATAGGCCGCCTCAAGTTGGAAGCTATACACGATAAGGATATAATCAAGTACCAAGATGTTGAGTTTTTAGAATTTAAAACCCAACTTGCTAAGGCAGATAAGAATGCCAAGGAAATACTAAAGGCAGTAAGTCATTTAGAAGTTACTCATAAAATGGAACTCGACACGGCACTTCATCATAGTGGGACACTTGCTTTAGAAAGGGACTCATTGCAAAAGGATAAAGATGTTATAGCTTGCCATTTTGAGGAACTTGAAGAACTTTTAAAGAAGGAAAGGGAGGAAAAAATTGAAGCTCAAGAGGAATCGCAGATATACTGCGAGGAAGTTGTTGAAGCTAGGAGCTTAAAGGAAAAACTCGACGAGCAATTCACTAAAATTGAAGCTCTCAAAGAAGAAGTCGAGAAGAGGGCTAAAAAGAGATGATCAAACAAGCTTGCTCATAGGTGGAAGCTACCATGGAGTCTGGTAGGAACGAGATTAAGGACTTATTCAATCTGTTGATCATTGCATACAATGCTAAAGAACTGATTCACCATGACTTAAATTTTCTTGGTGAGGGTTTCCTCGAATCACTTGTTGAAGATTGGGAGCACATCGTCGAGATGAAGAAGAGAGAACGGGGTAAAGCCGAGCTCAACGAAGAAGAATTGGTAAGGGAAATTCTTTGTGGAAAAGAGCCTTCAGATCTAGCTGCTGCAAAGCTTCGATTTTTCAACGCTTCTGCACCAACTTAAGGAGAAAAGGACGTTGTTGGGTCTTCAAGGGCTGATCCTAAGGGTCCCTCTCCAACCCAAGTAGCCAGACCATCAATTTCTCTTGATATGGAGCAAAATCTTTGCTACAATCTGGATAACTACGACTCGAATAAGCCTGACTTCGAATCCAAAAAGTTATCTCCCATCCTAGAAGGAGGCACCCTGGCGACTATGGAAACTCAACCAGATGCTGGCATCACGCTATACTCCTTGATATATAAAAAGTTTTTTCTCTTCATGCCCAATGGCTTGTAGCTAATCTCCCTGTTTTAACAAATTTTGTAGGTCTTCCAATCTTCGGTCAAACTCCCAGAAGTGGCACTGCCGTAGAGTAACATAAGAAAACGGCCGAAGACCTGGCCGCTACTGATGTTCCGAGGCCCGATGCTCAAGTCATTGGTGTCCTTGATGAAAAAAATCGAAGATCCACTGCCACTCGATAAATCCAATGACGTAATAATTACTTGCGCTTTGGAAAACATAGACAAAACTAGCATGAAGGAGAGGATCGAGAAGGAGGAGACGCTGAAACGAAAAGCTAGGAGTGAACCCACTGAGGTGGAAACCGATTATCCTCATCCTGTACCATTGCAAATTCTTCCACCGGGCAAGTCGATCCCTGGCGAACTTCCTCTTACTTCCATAAGCTCTCTGGCCAAAGGCAGTAAAGGCTCTCGAAAGAGAAGCACAAGTGGCTCTACCCCTGAAAAATCCAAAAGAAAAAGAAAATCGAAGAAGTAATTGTTCCTTCAGGTTATTGTACATAATTTTCATAATCATTGTTTTCACTAGTCGTAGTTGTGTGGGTATGAATCCCGATCAATTGAAATAACTTTTCCTGAAATTTTGGCACCTATCATGTAAATAAAAGTTTTTTTTTCGATTAAGCATCATGTGAATTGTTATTTAAATAGTTGAACAATTACTTTTCATTCAATATACTTGTATTTTGTTGCTTGTAAATTCTGTTAACAATTTACTATCTCCATCCAAAGGCCTCCATGTGGTCGTGGCCTCGAGTTATATCAGACACTAGGCTCGGGCCTTAGTGTTACCCTATCGGATTCAGCGGTTTTTTGAATAATTGTGCTTCTGCCCTTGGCATTGATTTGGCGAGGCTAGAAGTCGGACAGTAGAATTCCATCCTTAGCGAGTTTATACTCCTCATGTCGGTTTCAGGCCAGAGTTTAGGGAATAGAGAACGGTTGAAATTCGCTCATCTATTCATCCATGTTTATACTCTAGTCCACACTCTGGGACTTAGAGTTATTTTTTGGAATAAAGAACAGTCGAAATACACTCATCTACTCATTCATGTTTATACTTCAATCCACACTCTGGGGACTTAGAGTTATTTTGCGAAATAAAGAATGGTTGAAATCCACTCATCTACTCATTCATGTTTATATTCCAATCCACACTCTGAGGACTTTGAATTATTTTACGGAATAGAGAACAGTCGAAATCCACTCATCTACTCATTCATGTTTATACTTGGGGTATCTAATACATCAATTGGCACCATACCCATCTGTTGTGCATCGTTGACAGTAGCGAACTTTGCTAACGAATCTGCCTCTCTGTTTTGATCACGTGGGACATGTTAAATGTCATAATATTCAAATTCTATCAACAGCTCTTGAAATTAGGTTAGATATAGGGCAATACGATGTCCCTTAGCCTGGTAGTCTCCTCTAACTTGATGCACCACTAATTGCAAATCATAAAAGATTCTAAGTGATTTAACTCCAAGTTCTTTAGCGAGTCTAAGTCCAGCAACCAAAGCTTCATATTCATCTTCGTTGTTTGTTGCTGGGAAATCAAGCTTCAAAGACTAACAAATCAATAGGATTTTAGGAGTTATAAGTAGAATCCCAACTCCATAACAATGATCATTAAATGCTCCATTCAGTATGTAGTTTTCATCGCACAGTTAGGATCTCACTTCCTTCTGGATGATCATCTTATATAGAAAATTCTGCTATAAGGTCCGCCAAAGCCTGTCCCTACGTAGATCTTCGACGAAGATATGTAATATCGAACTGGCTGACCTCAATGATTCCATTTAAGTAACCTTCAAAACGTCTTAGGTCGTAGTAGGACCTGTCGTAACGGTTGGTCGATATAATATTGAATGGATGTGCCTAAAAGTATGGATGAAGCTTCCGTGATGTAATAAGTAAGCGGTACACCAATTTCTCTATCTTAGAATAGTTCCTTTCTGCTCCTTTTGGTCATTTACTGACGTAGTACATCGACCTCAGGATCTGATTCTCCTCGCGAATCAAGGTGGCACTTATAGGATGTGCCGATACAGCCAACAAATGTACAACTCCTTGTGATCTACAAGCTTTTACAAGATAGAGGGTCACTTTAAATGATGCGTCTTTACAATCCATCATCCATTAAAAGTTTCTTTTCCTTTCTTAATCAAATCAAAAAAGGGACCATTTGTCAGT
Organism: Allium cepa; assembly: GCA_030765085.1. NCBI lineage: Eukaryota > Viridiplantae > Streptophyta > Magnoliopsida > Asparagales > Amaryllidaceae > Allium > Allium cepa. The sequence goes on along the minus strand of CM060928.1, from coordinate 345,389,626 downwards.
AGCTCTAGAGAAAATCAATTTGATGCGACAACCTTCCCATTCAAACTCTGCACCTATTTAATAGTTCTTAACACTTGGATATCTCAAATGATCTGAATCTTCTCAGGCTTAGCTTGTATTCCATGAGCATTGACAATAAATCCCAATAATCTTCCTAATGCAACACCAAAGGAACGTTTCAAAGGATTCATTTTCATCTTGTAATATCGGAGGATGTCAAACATTTATGCCAAGTCCCTAATGTGGTCACTTAACCATTGTGAATTAACGAGCATGTCATCCATATAAACTTCCATTGTTTTTCCCATCTGATCTTTAAGCATCCTGCTAACTAAGCCATGATAGGTTACTCCAGCATTCTTTAATCCAAACGGCATTACCACGTAACAATATAATCCAACATCTGTAACAAAATTAGTGCATTCTCGATTGGGAACATGCATCAGGATTTGGTTATATCCCGAATATGCATCGATAAAAGATGGAAATTCAAGTCGTGTAGCTGAATCAACCAGCGGTCAATCCTTGGAAGGGAAAGCTGTCTTTTGGACATGCTTTGTTCAAATCTGAGTAATCAATGCACGTTATCCATTTTCCATTCGCCTTCTTCACAAGTACGAGATTAGATATCCATTCAGGATAGAGGGTGTTGCGGATAAACCCGTAGGCTTTTAGTTTATCCACCTCCTCTTTAAGAGCGGCAGATCTCTAAGGATCCATACCTTGTCTTTTTTGCTTCACCAGAACATACTTTGGATCAATATTCAATGCATGGCTCACAATGGCATTCGAGATTCCACACATGTTAGAATGAGTCCAAGCAAATGCATCTAGATTCGCTCAAAGAAAACTAGCAAGTTCTTTCATCATCGAGGGGCTGAGCTGTAATCCAATCTTCAGGACTCATGACGGGTCATCATGGCTGACATGATATCAATCGTTGGCTCAGCCGGTGCAGCCTTGGTCTCATTGGGCTTCTCTTCGTCATCCCTTGGATCTATATCTCTATAGAGCCAGCTGTGGCACCTGAGCCAAGGCTCAGGTGCCAATTGTCAATCTTTGGTAGCTTGGATGCGAACAACTTTGTCCATACCCTTCCCCTTCTCCTTACGTTGAGCTTCCCTCAACTCAGCAACATAATAGGCACGTCCAGTCACCTGATAACCATGAATAACTCCTACACTAGTATCCATCGAACACTTTAAATTTAAACAATATGGGGCAAGAGCTACCCAAAATTTAGCCAGGGTCGGTCAGCCCAAAACAACATTGTACAAAGAGTCAACATCCAAAACAATAAATTGTAGGATCTGCACTCTCCTATGTTCACATTCTCCCAATTCAACAGGTAATTCTATATAATTGATAACCTCAGTCACAATGCCATTAAAACCATTAATATGAGCTTTAGATGGCTTTATGTCTTTGGCTTCCATGTGTGAACAACATTCAAAGTCTACATGCCTTATCGCGCTAGCATAGCACTCCATTTCTGGCAAACTCCTGTCCACGGGGTGCGTTCCTCCAGCTATCACTTTATCACGAGCCTTCCACCGGTCCGCGTAGGCTCTTCAGCCCTACACGGAGCTTGTCGTCGATTAGGTCAGATGTCCTCTATCCCCGGTCCTATGGAATTTAACAAAACGTTCCAATTTCTTTTCCTAAATCAATTTTATATAGCATCCTGTAGATACCTACATTCATTTTTATTGTGCCCATAACACTCATGAGACAGACAATATTTTCTGATCTGCTTCTGTCTCTCCAACGACTATTCTGGAGGCGGCTTCCTGCACTGCATGGTATTGCAAGTGGCTAGATAAATATTCTCCAGGGACGTGTTTAACGGTATGTAATTGTCGTAAATTGGAATCCTAGGCTTTAGTCTACCTGAACCCCTCCTCCGCTCTCGATTCCTATCTCCGTTTCTCTTTTGTTGATTTGGCCTATTCTGAACAATAACCTAGATTTTTTCGAAATTGTCATCAGACTGCTTTATCACTATATTGCTTTGCACTACTTCTTCACTCAGTCCAGCAACTTTTTTTTATAGAGGATCTAGCTTACTCCTTCCTTAGGAACCGAGCTGCCTTCGAATATAAGTGCTCCAACGTGGCAAGCTGGTTTCTAGCCATCCAATCACAAAACTCAGATTCTAGGTGAATCCCTCTCGTCATGGCCATAAGTATAGCTTGATCATTAGAGTTACTGACCTCCGTGGCGGTGGTATGAAATATTTCCAAATAGTCCTTCAACGACTCCTCCGGATCCTCAATGAAGCTGGAGAGGGACATCACATCTTTAGGACGAGTCATGAGCATTTGGAACTGCTACATAAACTTTATTTCCAACTCATCGAACCTAGAAATTGATTCGGGGGTAGTCTGATGAACCACATCGTCGCTATCCTAGAAAGGGTTATGGGAAAGCATGTGCACTTGGTCGTATCATTGGTTCTCATAGAATAAATCAGCCATTCGTACCTCATAATATGCTACCTGGGGTCGGTTTTTCCCTCATAGGTAGGCATTGATGGCATGTTGAATCTTCTTCGATATTCCACATGCAGAACATTGTTAGTAAATGGGGTATGGCTTCTCGGAATTCCCCAGTCATCATTAGTCAAGCGTAGTTCTCTCTTACCAACTATCTGACATTGCTGATAAATCTGGTGTCTGGGTAGGTGGCGCTAAGCGGTGGTCAAGCTCCACCTCACATGAAGTGTCCGGTTGATGTCTACGGGCCATTTCACACCTTCTTGGTTCACCATCCTATTGATGTGCACCTTGAACATTTATCTCATCATCATTCTGATGAGGTACCTGGTCAGCATTCGATCGAACTCTAGCATCCAAGCTTCCGAGAATAGCTCCTGCATGATTCACTAAGTGTAATGGGGGAATCCCTCCTCTGGAGGAGGGATTAGTACCGACCCCTAGGGAGGGATCAGCACCAATCTGTCTTGGCGGACCATATTGGTTTGTCAAGTAGTGCTCCGCTGTTTCTATGTGATTTCCTTCAACCTGGCGATGCTTATGCCTATGGTATTCATCTGATGGGCTTGAACTTTTCGATGCCAAGTATAGAGTGTGATCCCTTCTGGTCTTCCCATGATGTTGTGGAGTAATCTGGTTCATCGGGCTAATATTAGCTTGAATTTGCTCATTTAGTTATTGACGGATTTCCATCAACTCTCTTGTTAGATTATGAAATTCAGCTCTGGTTATAAAATCAACAGGGTTATGAACTTCAAATGGATCGGCACTCAAATTTGTAGGTTGGTTGCTCGGGTCTCCTTGTTGAATGTTAGCAGCTTCATTTCCATCCACATTATGAGAAGTAGATCTAGTATTCTTACCATTATCGATCTCCTTACTTAGATTTTGGTAAATCTGAATAGTTCATGCAGCTTTATGAAGACAACTATGGATCTCCTTAAGGGGATTGCCCAATCCAGTAGCAACAAAGAGGATCCTAATGAGCTGAGAATTAGGTTCTCAGTGAAAGCACCAAAATGTTTGCAACCAAATTGATCATAAGCATCCAAGAATAGATTTATGTAGAGAAGTAAATGAAGAAAGTAAATTAAAATAGAGGACTAGAATAAACTAATAAGAAAATCAAAGTAGTAATCAAGAACACAGGAATTTATAGTGGTTCAGCATCATATGCTTATGTCCACTTTGAAGATTATATTTATTGATTGACTAACAATTTGATTACAACAGCAAATAGCAAGAACTAAGAAAAAACTTGATTACAATAAAGGCTAATGTAACCAGCAGCATAAAAATCCTCAGAATAACCCCTTTGGCCAGTATTTATAGGTGAAGACGACCACCAATCTCTCCGAAACTTTGATTATAGGACCTTCTAATCATATGGCCCACTAGAGGGGTCGCTAGGCCCAAATCATAATTACTAGGGATCAGTACCGATCCCTTTATCGGTCGACTCTGAGGCAGCAATCTCTATGGTGACTTTTTTATGTTTAGATATATTGGCACTACAGATATCACGCTGATTGTATTAGTGGAGCTCGTGCTTTTGACTGAACTTTGGCTCAACTCCCCTTGTAAGTTATTCTCTACTGAACCTTTCAAGTAGCTATATGTCGATCCTTTATAGTAGACTTCAGTATGTAACCCCCTATTACTTATCAAACTCTACCGATCCCTCATACATAATATGGCAATCTATTTGCTTATCCAATCATGCCGATCCATACACTTCTACTTATGCTGATCCATACACTTCTACTTGTGTTGATCCATACACCTCTATTTTGTGCAATTAGTTCAACATAACCGGGTTAGGATACCGGGTAACAAGGTGCTATCCTTAGGGTGGACTCCTATAGTCCCCACATCTTATTCTCAAAGTTATGTGCATTCGACTTCTGAATCTTGAGATATCAATTGTTTTCCATTGTGTTGCACTTATTTGACTGAAGTAAGCCTATCCCTTTATTTGAGAGGGATTATATCTCATCCCTTTTGTGGATTAAATTATATTCCATACTTTGAATATTCTATATAGCATATCCCTCAATTTTGTTCAATCACGGCTCCATACTATCATCTGTGCTTGGTTTTTGAACCCCACAATCATTGCTCCAGGCTTACCGACCTTGATGACAGTCGAGTATAACTTTTCCAATCAGTTATGATATAGCCGGGTTAAAATGCGTGATAAAATATCTCTTCTACCAGTAGGACCAGAACGTCAATGAAAAGGTCAACTAATGGATCGGAACTCTCCTGTTGCTTAATTTGGTGTCCGAGAGAAAGTCTATCGAATACACTCGCGGAACTCGATTCGGTACCTCGATTGTTATGCTGTGAAGGTTGATTGGAAGGCATTGCAAATAAACGCCATAATGTCTGGAGCCCATATCAACTAAACTAAGTAGATAATCAAGATTAGAGAAATTAACCTGTCCCTCCATGCTAAATGTAAGCTACTATGGTGCAGTCTCATGCGGGGCGAAGGTAAACAATTTAGAATTAAAAGCAAAAGGTAGCGACAAGACTTTGGATTCTGACCAGGGTGACCGTCATTGCTGACCAACTCAACTGGCATTCACATGGATTGATTGTACTAGTGCCAGGATCGACGTCAACATATCAAAGTGTAAAATTTCTTACTGAAGTCCATAGTTAAATTTTGATTCATATTCAAGTCCCAGAAACTTAGTCATTCAATTGCAAGTTCGATACTGGATATGGAAGTCTTGTTGTCCCTCATAGTCCATATGTTCAAGTTGATTAAGGCGGGATATGACCGATCCCTCCGTTTTATAACTCTACCGATTCCTTTCTAAAACATCAACAACCGATCCCTCGGCAACCAATATGACCGATCCTTTCTTTCTCAAATTTAGATCGATCTATATAATTGAATCCCTTCTTCTCTCCATTCACTCCTTTCTCCGATCCTTATTTGAAGAAACAAACCACTGATCCCTTCCTTCTTGCTTTAAAGCATTAATATAATCCCTCATTCCTTTCCTTCTCCTCTTCTACCAGCTCACCAAACCCAATGTCGCCACCATTCTCTTCTTCACCTAATTCAACCCTTCATCCGTGTAATTCAAAGTAGAAAGACCCATCATCTTGCCACCATATCAAACACAGTCAATACTAAAAACCTACTTATGTATATAAATCAACGGTGAGATGTGGAGAAGTTAACGGCGATGGTGAATGGTTTGAAGATGATCGAAATTGAAGGGGAAGAGCGATCACATTGATAAATGTATGAAGGGTCACGATGGATTCTGATCCAAAGTTAAAGAAGGAAAAGAGGGGAATAAGGTTCAGTTATGGACGAGCAAATGAATGAAAGCAATTGAAGTAAAGTGGAAGAATAGGAGAAAGGGAATAGTTTATATCAAGTCAAGGGATCAGCTGGTATTCTCTTTCCACAAAATGAAAAATGAAAAGTCCCTTCCATTAAAAGGGATCAGATATGATCCCCATCTAAGTGAAATCTGATCCCTATGCACAAATAATATATAGAAAAGGGAAAGAATAGAAAAAGAAAGGGATCGGGGATGATTCGTAAGTGAAGAATGGGAAATTTTGATCCCTATTTAAAAAAGAATAATATATAAATTCAAGGTAATTGCATCAGATCCAACAAAATCTACCGATGACCCATGAGCATACAAAAGCATCCGGAGCCAACGATGAAGACGTGTACCTAAACATGTAGGTGCATATTTTAAAAATTCAATCTTTAAAATCGATAGAAATTGAATTCTCAACTGAAGCTTTCAAAGACGAAACAAGATCAGATAACCAAAGCTTAATAGTCCTATAGAACTGGACACAAATATCAACTGATGGAATACAATCCTGAATTTATACTATTGAAAATCGACCAAGTGTTATGATTATCAAAGAGAGGTACAAAACTTTGGAAAAATAATTCAATGGAAGGTAGTAACTATTCAAAAAACCAGATGGATTTCTTTTTAGCGACTCTAACTTGCTTTGATTCAAAGCATGTCATATTCGACACAAGACATACTTTAGGGGTAAGTGTTATCTGGCATTTTGAACAGGCTATTTGACTGGACAAGTTAGACTCAACTATCAACCAAGCTGGTAACCCAGAGCGATGATTATGGGGTCCATAAATCAAATATAAATGATAATATGAAGCCATGATTGAACGAAATCAAGGGATATGCTATACATAATGTTCTAAGTATGGAATATAGTCTAATCTAGAAAAGGGATAGGGTGCGATCCCTCTCTACCAAAGGGATCGAATTACTTCAGCTAAATAGTGCAACTCAACAGAAAATGATCTATATCTCAAAATCGAGAATTTAGATGCACATGAAACTTTGGGAGCAAGAAGAGGGGACCCCAAGGAGTCTATCCTAGGGATCGCACCCTATAAAACAAAAAAAAAGGGATCGATCCTCTTTCCTCTATAGGGATCGGCTATAATCATACTACAATACACATTGCAACAATGATCGATCAATTACTCAATATTTGCAAGTCCAATTGATATGAAACTTGGATGTCAAGCATAATACAACATGGAGAAGCTTCCATAGGGATTGCACCCTCAAAATCACCAATCATAGAGATCGGCCCCGTTCCTTATTCCTTGAGTTTGGGTCGTGCAATCCCTTCTATGTTCCTCTAGGTTGTGGAGATCCTTCTGTCAAATTTTTAGGGAGATATTTCATAGTCTTCCTCTATAAATATAGGCTTGATTGTTTATTTTCGAGATCTTTACACTGCTTGTTGCTTTTTGTTTTTTTGTAAATAAATATTTTTATCTGATCCCTCTTGTAATTAGTTTAAAAAGTGATTAATAAAGCTATCTCTTCAAATGGGCATAGCCAAACAACGATGATCCACTATAAACAGTTATGTCTCTGTTATTTGTTTATTTCTTTATTGCTATATTCTCTCTATTTACATTGATTATTCTTCATTTATCCCTCTACTACAAATCTCATGGGTTTTTGTGTCAATTTTTGGTGCAAATAGCTATGCTCAAGTTAGACAGAAGGATTAACCATCCTTTGAGGCAAAAGTAATAAAAGCGGTGCACTTCAACCCAAATAAAAAAGGGACAGAGGCTTTCCATACTCACACTTAGAAGTAATGCTTGGGTCATTCAGCCTTCGAAGAGTGGGAATTCATAGCTTATTCAAATTTGGAACCACCCATCAAGCATTCATGCTTCAATTTCAGATAGTCCTACATCGATTTCAAGCTTCCCGCCAACTCCTAGAATTTAACCGCTCAAAATATGGTTTTCTGCCAAAGACATGTTAGTGATCTACGCCATCAAATAAATGATGTGGATGGAGGACATATGGCATGATCCAACTGCAGGAACTAAATCAACGGAAGAGGAGTAATTGCGAGAATCTGTGTGCATCTTCTATGCTATAAATATAAGATTGTCTGGAATGGAAAGAGGATCCTTTTCTAAAAGATTGAAAGAATTGTATCTTTTACTCTCATACATGTGAAGTGGTATAAAAGATATATATATATATATATATAAAGATTTGACCCATGGATGTTGGACTTCAAAAGTATCAGAACTTAATTATTTTATTTCAAATCCCTCTCAACAAATCCATTGATAGAAGATAAATCTAATTTAACATATTAACAAACGGCTAAAATGCAACTACTTGATTGTGTAAACTTCCAGCAACATAATTACTACTTAAAGGCAGATTTAACATCGCTTAAATTTGTTGGTTCCAAAATTTTGAAAGTAACTACATGTAATATCCCGGAATTTATGGCAATTTAAATTTAATAATCTCTGTTTAAAATTTAAATTGAATTGATAATTTTTGTAGAATAAATTTGATTTGATTCAATAATCTTCTTTAATAAATATTTAATTAGGGAATTTATTTTTAATAAGCTAATAAATATGTTTTCTATTTATTATATGTATATGTATATTTATATATATTTTAAATAGATAAGTTGTTTTTAATTAAATTAGTATAGCATAATTTTAATATTTTGAAACTCGGAATTGTGATTTATTTTTTATTTAAGCTTTTCAAAAATATTTAATAAAATACTATATGATTTTAAATATGTAAGATAAATGTTTTACTAGTTTAAAATATTTTGACTTAAGATTGAATATTAAAATAAGGTTATAAAATGTTTGTTTTATTCTTTTTAAATTATTGATTGATAGTTATGATTTGTAAATTGAATATGATATTTAAAATACAATTAATAAATGAATCATGTATTCAATTAAATAACAAGTAAGTTATAATCTCTTTATAAATTTATTTTTAGTGATCAAAATATTATTTTTGAATAATTGATTAGTATATTGTTTTTATTTATAATAACACTTTGCTTTATTCTTTAGAAATTATTTATATACATAACTAAGTATAAGAAACTAATTAATTAAGTTTAAACATTCATCAACTTTAATTTAAAAATAACAAATCACTTAAATTGACATGTGTAAATAATTTAAGATAAGTTAACATGTGTTAAGTGATCTAATAAGTAAATTAACAAGTGTTTTTTTACAAGTGTCAATGTTTAATTTTAATTTTTTTCCTTGATTTTAAATAAATCATAAACAAGTTATATAAAACTTGCATTCTTTCTTTCTTTTCCTCTTTCTCATTTTTCATTCTAAACAAAGACATATGGAAATCTTGTAAACAAACTATCTAAAATCAGTAACCATTTTTTGAACTCAAAGTTCATTTTCAAACAAATTGTAAATTCTGCATTTCAAACAAAGCCTGTAGCTCCTCAAACCTGCATGTAAAATCTGGGAAAAGAATTTTCCTGCATACAAAAATCAAGCAAGGGCCTGCATGCAACAAATAAGATCAGGAAGCAAGTTTTAAAAGCATAAATCAATTAAAGCTCAAGTTTAAAGGCATTCAAACAATTGCAACAGCAATTTCAAATAATTCAAGAGCCTTTAAAAATCTAAAAATTTTGCTCTGCTCTGCATTTTAATTCAGGTGAGTGACTCCAAATTTAAAAATAAATTAAGTAGGGATTGCATGCTAATTTATCTGACAAGTTTAATTATGTATATGCCTTTGAAATTGCCTTTGTATATATGGGTGTGATGCATGTTTGATTATCCATGGTTCTGACTGTTACAGTTTAAGTTCAAGTTGATAAATAGTTCTTTTCCTTGATCTGGTTGCTATTATGATTTAGCATTTGAATGGAATTTCTTTATTACATGATAAAATAAATTTTAAAATTTTATATAAGTTGAATAATTTTTGTGTTGTCTGGAAACATAAACAACACAGCTAAATTTTGTAAAAGTGGAAAATTTAAATATCACAAAGCAGTGTTTCAGGATTAGGAATCAAAACTACTTCCAAATTTATGATTTTTAAAAGAAGAATTTCAATTTTTAATACCATATACAGAGAGTAGTTTAAACATTTCTATATTTTATAAAATGGGTGAGCTCTATTGATTTTGATGATCGTTTGGGTTGAAATTTCTTTTAGTGATAGTGTAATGATCGGTGATATTGGGAAAAACTTTAGATTAGGTGGAATTTGTTTTTGTTGTTGTGATTTAGGTTTTAAGGTTTTAAACCCTAGTGTTACAGTGGTTTCAAAAAGTGAACTTTTCTGCTAAAGTACTTGATCGAGTGTTTTGGGGTTTTAGTGATTGGAGGTTGATGGATTGACGAAGTCGTCACCGAAATTTGAGTGGCGATGGTGGCCGGAGGAGCGTGGGAATGGTGTTGACAGGTTTTGATGAGTATACTGTGTCTGATGTTCCAGATTTTGATCTTAAACTCGAATTCGAGTTAAATTCTGAAGGATCTGATGTTTGAAGGGAGTTGTGGGGTTGCTGGCCGATGGGAGATGACCGTTGATGGTGGCCAGTGATGGCCGGAGTTGATGAATGGGTGCACAGTGAGGTGGTGTGCATGTTGTGATGATTATTGGGTTACAGGGTTTTGGACCTCATGATGATCTCGGGAAAATCGTGTTATAACTCGAAGTAGGTATTGAGTCGACTCGGAGTAATTTGTGGAATTGCTCGAGTTACCTGTGTTTCAGATTTTGATGAATGAACAGAGAAAAACTGTTTACTGTTTTAAAGTAGAAGTAAAAAGTTTTTAAAATGTAAACTTAAAACCTGAACTAAGTTTAAGATCTAAACTGAATTTAGATATAAATTCAATTAGGTTAATTTTGGGTTTTTCTTGAAACAAATTTGAAATTTTCTTTTAAACTCTAGTTTGATTTCTAATAAACAGAAACTGTTTTCTGTTTTTTTTAATTTGAAAGTAAAGTTTAAAATGTAAGTTGAAGTTCAAACTGGGATTTTTTAAACCTGAAATTTAAATATGAAATCAATAGTTTAAAATCTTGGATTTTGAAATATTTTGAATTCAGGAAGTTTAAGATGTTTTAAACCAAAACAGAAAACTGTTTTTCTGTTTTTAAATTTAAAAGTAAAATTTTAAAAATGTAACTGGAAATTTAAACAAAGTTTAAATCTGAAAACTGAAATATGAAATTCGGTTAGATGAATCTGAGTTTGAATTTAATTTAAATCTGGGAATTTAAATTTAGATTTTAAACTTTTAAAGTATAAAGGAACATTGGTTTGAATTTAAACTATGAGTTTTAATTTATGAAATAAAAATTTAAAATAAGTTTAAATCCAATTTTAAAAACCTAGAATTTGATTTTAATGTCAGATTTTAAAATAAGTTTTAAATTTAAATTTGTTTAACTATTTTAGAAAAGGTTAAATAATTTGAATTTAAAAATGAAAATGGAAATGTAAGTAAAGCTTTAAAGTTCTAAGTTTAAATTTAGAATAAAGATTTTAACTTCATTTCAGTTTGAAATTTAAAAGGAAAATTTTCAAATTGAATTTGTTTGAAATAAATTTGTTTTATAATTTTTTGAACCTTTATTTTATAAAAGGGATGTTCTTGAACACGTGAGATAAAAGGATTTTAAATTTGATTAAAAACCTTGTTTAAATAAATTATATTCATTTCAAAATCTTAAAATTTTAAAATGAAATTTAAAGTGAAGTTTAAGATAAATTTGGAAACAATTTGTTTTAAAAATACTTTATATAAGAAAAAAATGTTTCTTAAATTAAGTTAGAATTTAAGAAATTGGATTCACTTAAAATATTAAGTTAATTTAAATGGAATATTAATTATTTGATTAATTAATAATGTGGATGTTTAATTAAGTAATTAATAATTTTTAGGTTAATTAATCAAGACTTGAGATTAATTAATTAAGGTTGATTAATCTATAATTAAGGATTTTAATTAAATTTTAATTACTGATTAAGATTTATTAATCAAATGATTAAGGGTTAATTAAGATTGTAATTAATACTTAATTAATTTATAATTAGAGATTAATTAAATTGAAATTAAATATTAATTAATTTGTAGTTAATAATAATTAAAATAAGTTAATTTCTTAATTAAGTAATTAGGAATAGTTAATGAAGGTCATTAACTTAAGATTATTTAACAATTAATTAATGTGATTAATTTTTGATAATTAACTAGATTAATTAATTAATAATAATCAATTGTTTAAGTTTAATTACTTAATGAAAGTAATTAATGAATTAATTACTTAGTGTAATTAATTTGATTAATGTGATTAGTTTAGATTAATTAAGTTAAATTAATTTAAACATGTGTGGATTGATGAATAATTACTTTATGTAATTAATGGGTTTGTAATTACTTAGGGAAGTAATTAAGTAATAATTACTAGATGTAATTAAAGATATTAATTATGGAAGTAATTTAAATTACTTTGAAATTAATCAAGTGATTAATGAAGATAATTAACTAAAAATAATTAATTTATGAGATGAGTAATTAAGGATAGTTAATTATTGGATTAGTTGTTAATCAAGGGTGATTAATATATGTGGATTAATTGCAGATTAATACTTAATGTAATCAATTTATATAGAGAGATTGATTACATGTAATTGGAAATCATTAATTAATAAATTAATGATGTAATTTAAGATTGATTAATTAAGGGATAATCAATAAATGAGGTAATTAATTAATAAAGGATTATATAATTAACTTTACTTAATTAATTGATTAAGAAATTAAAGGTTAATTATTAAGTATAGTTTAACTTGTGTAAATAATTTAGAAGTTAATTACTTATTATAGTTAAGGAATTATTGATCTGAAATGATTAACTGAAAATGAAATGATGATTTATTAATTGATTTGTAATCAATTGAAGATTAAGATAAGCAGGATTATAATGGTAAAGTAATAAAGTTAATTCATTTTTAAATTAATTAGAGATTAGATAATTAATTTAATTCATTTTAAATTAATTATAAATGGTGTTATCATTAGATCATTGCTTATGTTTGATGGATGATATTGGTTGCCTGGTATGGTTGGTAATCTCAGCTATAAGATGGGAAATGTATGTAATATGGATGCATTAGTTACAGTTGGATGATAATATGTATTATCTGATTTTGATATGAATTATCTGTTGTTAATGATAATGTTGATTATCTATTGTGTTGTATCTATCTGTGTGTATATAGATAATGAATTGAATTGTTTTAAACTCTAAAACAACTTGGCCATAAAAGACACGTTTTGGATTTCGATGAGACCGGGATCGGGTTTCCATATTTGGATATCCGAAAACCACATCGATCCAAATTAACGTTAGGTCGTGAATCTGAAGTGAAGATGAAGATTTAAAGTGCAAGTGTTATTGTCGTTAACTCTGAGGGTGATTCCAAAATGAGTGTAACGAGATAATGCCTTCGGTTTCGTTCGAACCCGGAACAAACTTGTATGGATTGAATGCTTTTAGAACATCGTCAGGTGGACGATGAGCATTCTAAGTGATATGTACTATAAAGGTAATCGTAGCCTCGAGCCTCATCAACCGGGAATGGCTAAAACAGGGGAGGTGCAGCAAGGCTTCGTGGGTAGCCCCCACTTGAGAGCGAGATTTACCCCTGTCTAGATGTCCCTGTGCGGTTGCTGATCACAACTGCGGGGTGGTCTTGTTCGGAACTGTTCAGTAAGGAATGGTTCCGGCTTTGTGTTGTAGGGGAGCGGGTTTACTCTTCGGTACGGTGATCTTTGCCACGTACTGTGACGAACGGTACCCCAGTAGCCCAGCCATTGTATGGAATCCAAAATCCAATAAGTGCCAACGGTTTTGATTGTATTACCCACTTTTGTGGCTAGTAGCTGGAATTTAATCATGTAACAATTTCGACTATTTCTTATTTACTTGGAAACCCTAGACACTATTATAATATCATCGGATTTCCTATCAAATGTTTTGGTTAGCGTAAGGTAAAAACTTTTCCATGTTTATGTGTGGGAAGTCTTACGTGATACCTTTTCTTTTCAAAGGTTTTTAAAAGTTAAGCAACTTTACCCTGTTACTCACACCAGACCCATGTCTGACCCGGAGTTATTTCTGTTTTTCTTTAACTCTTGGGTACTCAAATTTTTACGAATAGCCAAGGGATTCAGGTTAGGATTCAGGTTAGCTTTGACGAATTATGGAGGAGCAATGGAGAAGGAGGCTTCTGCGTATAGTTATACAGTTTTCCGCTGTGTTGGTATCTCTGAGTGTTTATCTGTAATGTATTGAGTTGTAATAACTAGACAGGTGTTTATAACTGTCTAGTATGTGTTGTATTGTATGTGTAACTCTGATAATTGTTCTATACTATGTAATACTTATGTTATTAATATAATTTATTCGTTCCGCTGTTGAGATTCTTGTGTTGTTTCTTCTTTCTCTTCTTTCTTTTCTCTTTTCTATCCCTTTCTTTCTTAAGGATGATACGACTTTTTGTGGAGAAAAAGTCAGGTCATCTCATTTGGTATCAGAGCGCTAGGTTGAGCGAATACCTAGTCTTTGGAGTGGTGTCTATCTTGAGAGAGTGTATTTGTATTATTATTATTATTATATATATATATATATATATATATATATAATTGTTTCTACCTATTTGTTGGGTTACGTGTTCAGGTTTTCCAGTATAAGTTAGAAAGGTAGATGAGGTAGTGGTGTGTATAACACAACTACTGATGGTTGGAGTTTGAATGGATGAGGTTGGAAGTGTATTTGTCGAGACTGTAAACCGAATACCGTCTCGAGTGAGTTTTTCTTGGTGTAAGTACTTCATCGATCTCTGAAGGAAACCCTTAAGGTTCGGAGTTCATCTTTGAAGTGTAGAGTTGAATAAGTTGAGTTTGGATTTGTCGGTTGGGCAGAAGCAAGCAAGTGATGGTATCTTGATATCTTAGGAAGTAGTAGCTTCATGATGAGTTGCAATGACTATTGATATTTCCGAAGATGTTTCTTTGGAACAAGAGTAAGGAAGTGAGTCTGCTTGGTGTTGTGGCTGAGTCCAGCAGGGTGTTCTGTTTGCTTTGAGATTCGAGTTTCTCGAAGAGCTTTGGATTGAGAATTCTTTGGCTTTGGTGTTAGCGGAGCAGTTCGGAGTGTTTTGTGTTGGCAAGAAGTCTTCTGGCTGGGTATTTTTTCTGAAGTGGGATTCAGAAACAGCAAGAGTGAATCCTTTTCTTTGGTGAATTGGCTAAGCCAGCATAAGCTGTTCTGATTGGAAAAGAGAGCAGCTTCTTGGATTTAGGCTGAGTTGATCACAAAAGTGACTTGCGATAGTATGTTCTTTTGGATTGTTGGCGTTGTCCGGATGTCTCCTAGGAAGTCAAGAGTTTGTCTGCATCTGAAGATTGAGTTTTCTTTCCAGGATTGATACCGGTAGTTCAGTTAGTAAATGGATGGTTCCTTGAGATAGAAGTGGGTGAAGCAACTCAGGTTTCGGAGAAACGTCTGAGTTTTCTTATGGATTTGTGGAACCATATTTCTGTGCTGGGTGGTCTAGTATGTGCTCGTGCTCTTCGCCAGCATTTTCTTTTGTTTGGATCAGAGTTGAGCAGTGGAAGCAGTTTGGAGTGTTTCTGTTTTTCTTTTCCCGGATAAGGAGAAGTTTGTGCTATCTTCTGTTGTTGAGGAGTTGAGTGTGTGTTCCTGGTTTTGGATTGATTTTGAGGAGATCATTGGATTGTTTTGATCCAGTTTGTTTCTAGAGGCATCAGCGTAGAGTTGAGCCGATCAGGAAGGATGTTGGCAGTCCAGGATCGTCCGAAGAGGTTTTATGGATAAGAGACAGAGGAATTTGGATTCTGGAGTCGGAGATTGGGTTTTGGTTAAGTTTTTTTCTGATCCATGGAGCTATAAGTTTTGGCAAGTCTGTGAAGCTAGCTCCGAAGTGTTTGGTTTTCTAGAGTTGAATTGCCAGTTTGGATAACTGGGATTCAGAGTGTTTCACATATCTCTGAGGGAGTACGTGTTTGATATTTCTGGTTTTGGAACCAGCAGTTCAGGATGGATTGGTTGTTGAGTCAGAATCGTCTGTAGTCTGATATCTTGTTTAGAGTTTTAGATATAGATGAATAGGAGCTCTATAGCTTAGTAGTGTTGATTGTTTGGATTCTATAGAGCGAGTATCCCGTTATTTTTACCGGGGAAACTCGTGAAAGTTTTATCCAAAATTCTTTTGGATAGTTAGATTTGTTCTGATTGTGTGAATTGGTTGCATTGGTTGTTAGCATATGATTAACATATGCTGTATTTTAAAATAAAATCTTTTAATAGATTACTAAATTACCTTTGTTTTAAATTTCGGGGACGAAATTCTTTTGAGGGGGGAGGATTGTAATATCCCAGGATTTATGGCAATTTAAATTTAATAATCTCTGTTTAAAATTTAAATTGAATTGATAATTTTTGTAGAATAAATTTGATTTGATTCAATAATCTTCTTTAATAAATATTTAATAAGTGAATTTATTTTTAATAAGCTAATAAATCTGTTTTCTATTTATTATATGTATATGTATATTTATATATATTTTAAATAGATAAGTTGTTTTTAATTAAATTAGTATAGCATAATTTTAATATTTTGAAATTGGGAATTGTGATTTATTTTTGATTTAAGCTTTTCAAAAATATTTAATAAAATACTATATGATTTTAAATATGTAAGATAAATGTTTTATTGGTTTAAAATATTTTGACTTAAGTTTGAATATTAAAATAAGGTTATAAAATGTTTGTTTTATTCTTTTTAAATTATTGATTGATAGTTATGATTTGTAAATTGAATATGAAATTTAAAATACAATTAATAAATGAATCATGTATTCAATTAAATAACAAATAAGTTATAATCTCTTTATAAATTTATTTTAAGTGATCAAAATATTATTTTTAAATAATTGATTTGTATAATGTTTTTATTTATAATAACACTTTGCTTTATTCTTTAGAAATTATTTATATACATAACTAAGTATAAGAAACTAACTAATTAAGTTTAAACGTTCATTAACTTTAATTTAAAATTAACAAATCATTTAAATTGACATGTGTAAATAATTTAAGACATAAGTTAGCATGTGTTAAGTGATCTAATAAGTAAATTAACAAGTGTTTTTTTTTTCAAGTGTCAATGTTTAATTTTAATTTTTTCCTTGATTTTAAATAAATCATAAACAAGTTATATAAAACTTGCATTCATTCTTTCTTTTCCTCTTTCTCATTTTTCATTCTAAATAAAGAAATCTGGAAATCTTGTAAACAAACTATCTAAAATCGGTAACCATTTTCTGAACTCAAAGTTCATTTTCAAACAAATTGTAAATTCTGCATTTCAAACAAAACCTGTAGCTCCTCAAACCTGCATGTAAAATCTGGGAAAAGAATTTGCCTGCATACAAAAATCAAACAAGGGCCTGGATGCAACAAATAAGATCAGGAAGCAAGTTTTAAAAGCATAAATCAATTGAAGCTCAAGTTTAAAGGCATTCAAACAATTGCAACAGCAGTTTCAAATAATTCAAGAGCCTTTAAAAATCTGAAAATTTTGCTCTACATTTTTATTCAGTGAGTGGCTCCAAATTTAAAAATAAATTAAGTAGGGATTGCATGCTAGTTTATCTGACAAGTTTAATTATGTATATGCCTTTGAAGTTTCCCGTGTATATATGGGTATGATGCATGTTTGATTATCCATGGTTCTGACTGTTACAGTTTAAGTTCAAGTTGATAAATAGTTCTTTTCCTTGATCTGGTTGCTATTATGATTTAGCATTTGAATGGAATTTGTTTATTACATGATAAAATAAATTTTAAAATTTTATATAAGTTGAATAATTTTTGTGTTATCTGGAAACATAAACAACCCAGCTAAATTTTATAAAAGTAGGAAATTTAAATATCACAAAGCAGTTTTTAAGGATTAGGAATCAAAACTACTTCCAAATTTATGATTTTTAAAGAAGAATTTCAATTTTTAATACCATATACAGAGAGCATTTTAAATATTTCTGTATTTTATAAAATGGGTGAACTCTGTTGATTTTGATGATCGTTTGGGTTGAAATTTCTTTTAGTGATAGTGTAATGATCGGTGATATTGGGAAAAACTTTAGATTAGGTGGAATTTGTTTTTGTTGTTGTGATTTAGGTTTTAAGGTTTTAAACCCTAGTATTACTGTGGTTTCAAAAAGTGAACTTTTCTGCTAAAGTACTTGATCGAGTGTTTTGGGGTTTTAGTGATTGGAGGTTGATGGATTGACGAAGTCGCCACCGAAATTTGAGTGGCGATGGTGGCCGGAGGCGCGTGGGAATGGTGTTGACAGGTTTTGATGAGTATATTGTGTCTGATGTTCCAGGTTTTGATCTTAAACTTGAATTCGAATTCGGGTTGAATTCTGAAGGATCTGATGTTTGAAGGGAGTTGTGGGGTTGCTGGCCGATGGGAGATGACCGTTGATGGTGGCCAGTGATGGCCGGAGTTGATGAATGGGTGCACAGTGAGGTGGTGTGCATGTTGTGATGATTATTGGGTTACAAGGTTTTGGACCTCGTGATGATCTCGGGAAAATCGTGTTATAACTCGAAGTAGGTGTTGAGTCGACTGGGAGTAATTTTGGAATTGCTCGAGTTACCTGTGTTTCAGGTTTTGATGAATAAAAAGAGAAAAACTATTTATGGTTTTTAAAGTAGAAGTAAAAACTTTTTAAAATGTAAACTTAAAACCTAAACTAAGTTTAAGATTTAAACTGAATTTAGATATAAATTCAATTAGTTTAACTTTGGGTTTTTCTTGAAACAAATTTGAAATTTTCTTTTAAACTCTAGTTTGATTTCTAATAAACAGAAACTGTTTTCTGTTTTTTTTAATTTGAAAGTAAAGTTTAAAATGTAAGTTGAAGTTCAAACTGGGATTTTTTAAACCTGAAATTTAAATATGAAATCAATAGTTTAAAATCTTGGATTTTGAAATATTTTGAATTCAGGAAGTTTAAGATGTTTTAAACCAAAACAGAAAACTGTTTTTCTGTTTTTAAATTTAAAAGTAAAATTTTAAAAATGTAACTGGAAATTTAAACAAAGTTTAAATCTGAAAACTGAAATATGAAATTCGGGTAGATGAATCTGAGTTTGAATTTAATTTAAATCTGGGAATTTAAATTTAGATTTTAAACTTTTAAAGTATAAAGGAACATTGGTTTGAATTTAAACTATGAGTTTTAATTTATGAAATAAAAATTTAAAATAAGTTTAAATCCAATTTTAAAAACCTAGAATTTGATTTTAATGTCAGATTTTAAAATAAGTTTTAAATTTAAATTTGTTTAACTATTTTAGAAAATGTTAAATAATTTGAATTTAAAAATGAAAATGGAAATGTAAGTAAAGCTTTAAAGTTCTAAGTTTAAATTTGGAATAAAGATTTTAACTTCATTTCAGTTTGAAATTTAAAAGGAAAATTTTTAAATTGAATTTGTTTGAAATAAATTTGTTTTATAATCTTTTGAACCTTTATTTTATAAAAGGGATGTTCTTGAACACGTGAGATAAAAGGATTTTAAATTTGATTAAAAACCTTGTTTAAATAAATTATATTCATTTTAAAATCTTAAAATTTTAAAATGAAATTTAAAGTGAAGTTTAAGATAAATTTGGAAACAATTTGTTTTAAAAATACTTTATATAAGAAAAAAATGTTTCTTAAATTAAGTTAATTAACTTGAAATATTAAGTTAATTTAAATGGAATATTAATTATTTGATTAATTAATAATGTGGATATTTAATTAAGTAATTAATAATTTTTAAGTTAATTAATCAAGACTTGAGATTAATTAATTAAGGTTGATTAATCTATAATTAAGGATTGTTAATTAAATTTTAATTACTGATTAAGATTTATTAATCAAACGATTAAAGGTTAATTAAGATTGTAATTAATACTTAATTAATTTATAATTAGAGATTAATTAAATTGAAATTAAATATTAATTAATTTGTAATTAATAATGATTAAAATAAGTTAATTTCTTAATTAAGTAATTAAGAATAGTTAATGAAGGTCATTAACTTAAGATTATCTAACAATTAATTAATGTGATTAATTTTTGATAATTAATTAGTTAATTAATTAATAATAATCAATTTTTTAAGTTTAATTACTTAATGAAAGTAATTAATGGATTAATTACTTAGTGTAATTAATTTGATTAATGTGATTAGTTTAGATTAATTAAGTTAAATTAATTTAAACATGTATGGATTGATGAATAATTACTTTATGTAATTAATGGGTTTGTAATTACTTAGGGAAGTAATTAATTAATAATTACTGGATGTAATTAAAGATATTAATTATGGAATTAATTTAAATTACTTTGAAATTAATCAAGTGATTAATGAAGATAAGCAATTAAGAATAATTAATTTATGAGATGAGTAATTAAGGATAGTTAATTACTGGATTTGTTGTTAATCAAGGGTGATTAATATATGTGGATTAATTGCAGATTAATTACTTAATGTAATTAATTTATATAGAGGGATTGATTAAATGTAATTAGAAATCATTAATTAATAAATTAATGATGTAATTTAAGATTGATTAATTAAGGGATAATCAATAAATGAGGTAATTAATTAATAAAGGATTATATAATTAACTTTAGTTAATTAATTGATTAAGAAATTAAAGGTTAATTAATAAGTATAATTAACTTGTGTAAATAATTTAGAAGTTAACTACTTATTATAATTAGGGAATTGTTAATCTGAAATGATTAATTGAAAATGAAATGATGATTTATTAATTGATTTGTAATCAATTGAAGATCAAGATAAGCAGGATTATAATGATAAAGTAATAAATTTAATTCATTTTTAAATTAATTAGAGATTACATAATTAATTTAATTCATTTTAAATTAATTATAAATGGTGTGATCATTAGATCATTGCTTATGTTTGATGGATGATATTGGTTGCCTGGTATGGTTGGTAATCTCAGCTATGAGATGGGAAATGTATGTAATATGGATGCATTAGTTACATTTGGATGATAATATGTATTATTTGATTTTGATATGAATTATCTGTTGTTAATGATAATGTTGATTATCTATTGTGTTGTATCTATCTGTGTGTATATAGATAATGAATTGAATTGTTTTAAACTCTAAAACAACTTGGCCATAAAAGACACGTTTTGGATTTCGATGAAACCGGGATCGGGTTTCCATATTTGGATATCTGAAAACCACATCGATCCAAATTAACGTTAGGTCGTGAATCTGAAGTGAAGATGAAGATTCAAAGTGCAAGGGTTATTGTCATTAACTCTGAGGGTGATTCCAAAATGAGTGTAACGAGATAATGCCTTCGGTTTCGTTCGAACCCGGAACGAACTTGTATGGATTGAATGCTTTCAAAACATCGTCAGGTGGACGATGAGCATTCTAAGTGATATGTACTATAAAGATAATCATAGCCTCAAGCCTTATCAACCGGGAATGGCTAAAATAGGAGAGGTGCAGCAAGGCTTCGTGGGTAGCCCCCACTTGAGAGCGAGATTTACCCCTGTCTAGATGTCCCTTTATTTCGGCTTAGTGGTGTGGTTGCTGATCACAACTGCGGGATGGTCTTGTTTGGAACTGTTAGTAAGGAATGGTTCCGGCTTTGTGTTGCAGGGGAGCGGGCGTACTCCTCGGTACAGTGATCTAGGCCACATACTGTGACGGCGGTACCCCAGTAGCCCAGCCATTGTATGGAATCCAAAATCCAATAAGTGCCAACGGTTTTGATTTTATTACCCACTTTTGTGGCTAGTAGCTGGAATTTAATCATGTAACAATTTCGACTATTTCTTATTTACTTGGAAACCCTAGACACTATTATAATATCATCGGATTTCCTATCAAATGTTTTGGTTAGCGTAAGGTAAAAACTTTTCCATGTTTATGTGTGGGAAGTCTTACGTGATACCTTTTCTTTTCAAAGGTTTTTAAAAGTTAAGCAACTTTACCCTGTTACTCACACCAGACCCATGTCTGACCCGGAGTTATTTCTGTTTTTCTTTAACTCTTGGGTGCTCAAATTTTTATGAGTAGCCAAGGGATTCATGTTAGCTTTGACGAATTGTGGAGGAGCAATGGAGAAGGAGGCTTCTGCGTATAGTTATATAGTT
This sequence comes from Allium cepa, assembly GCA_030765085.1. Lineage (NCBI taxonomy): Eukaryota > Viridiplantae > Streptophyta > Magnoliopsida > Asparagales > Amaryllidaceae > Allium > Allium cepa. The sequence continues at coordinate 345,367,506 of CM060928.1, read as the reverse complement.
TTCCACTGTGTTGGTATCTCTGAGTGTTTATCTGTAATGTATTGAGTTGTAATAACTAGACAGGTGTTTATAACTGTCTAGTATGTGTTGTATTGTATGTGTAACTCTGATAATTGTTGTATACTATGTAATACTTATGTTATAAATATAATTTATTCGTTCCGCTGTTGAGATTCTTTGTTGTTTCTCCTTTCTCTTCTTTCTTTTCTCTTTTCTATCCCTTTCTTTCTTAAGGATGATACAGCTTCAATTACTTCACGATAATCGAGGTAAAGCGAGGCAAAAAATCTCATCAACACCTATATCTTGTATAATTTTATAAACTATTCTTTGAATGATATTAATCTTTTTCTTGTATACTGCTCTTAAGTACACACCTTATCAAGAGAATTTAAATCAACTTCACTCATCGTAATTGCGCTTTGTCCAAGAAAGCTCAATACTCCTTATTAATACATCATAATTTATTATAGAAAAGAGCAACCCTTGAGATTGAATCTTTGTTTATATTAGGTACATTTGAAACACTTTCCAACATACTCACTCATTTGATCAAATAAAATCATTTATGTTGCTTGCTACTTCATTTGCTTCCATTCTATATTCTGTGAACTTATCAATGACATGCCCTATATATATCAAATACATATATTCATACTTGCGATAATTCATTGGCGAATACAACAAAATATGTAGAACCATTTTGGTATTATCAGATCTATAATGGTATACATCTATATGTATCAATCTGAAGTGATCATCAACTCTCACAATGCTCCGACTGGATGGTGCTTTGCCTTTAATTTTATGAGGTATAATTCACTAATACCATATGATTCATACCAACAGATGAAGGGGATAATGGAAACAATGACTCAAGATGCTGCCCTTCGACCACCATCATCCACGGTCAACTGCCATCACTAATCAAGCTTGCTAACTATGCAGCAGGTGAGGGATAATGCCATTCTTAGAAATGAGAATGGTGAGACTGGCCTATGAATCAAACCAAGTCATCAATTATCAAGCCCCCACTACAAAGAGAAAAGTGAGTTCAATCTACCCTCAACAACAATAGCACTACCATAACCTTCAAGGATGAATCGATCCACTCTCAATTCGAGGTTCATTCTCTTTCCTCTTTTACAATTCCTTCTAGCAGAGAAATACCTAAAGTATCTTTGGATATAAAGCTCTCTGCCAGCAAGAATAGAAAATCAAACAAGCAACAAAGTCTCGGCAACCCAGGTGACCCATATGTCCTTAAGATAACACAGCAATATGAAGGAATAACCTTAGTTTCCTTAGATCCCTCAGCACCCTTAGACATCTCATCTTCCTGGATCGCTGCTTCTTCCTCCCTAATAATCCACCCTTATCAATCAATGACTACCAATTAGACAATGATTTCGATGATGGAATGATGCCTAGTCCGGTGTACATACATATGAACCCCCTACTGCCATTATGGAAGAATTTGGAATAAAATTACTACGGTCAAATCATTAAGGATGTTCGCATTTCTGCTTGGAGACTAGGAAATTCAGTTACTGTATCCTCAACACCAACCATCATCCTTGCTAAGCATGGAGATGAAGTGATTGACATGCACTCTGATTTGAAAGTCTTAAGGAAAAGAAATACTATTATCAGAAGAGGAATCAGGATCGAAAGCCCGATACACTTGAGGTCTTTTGGAGAAAGTAAAAGCGAAGCAACTATTATAACTGCAAAAATACGAATGCTTGGTACTGCGTTGGGTATCACGAACCTCATTCTGAACGATCTGCATTACTTATGTAATAAACGTTGCAATTATTATAGAAAATTGTAATACAATGAATAGGTCGTAAGGATATTAGATGGCCCAAACCTGTATAAAAACCTCCCTGTGTTAATTCTTTGCATGGCAATTGGACTTAAGAATATTAGACGCTCTGAACCAGTATAAAAAGCCTTCCTATTTTAATTTTGTAAGCATATTCAGGCTTGACATAGGGATATTGGACGAGTCGAACTAGCCATCAAAACAAAACTAGACAAAACGCAACCCGATGTTCTCATCCAAACTGGTCGTAGGGATATTACGACCCGAACCAATATAAAAATCCCTCTATGTTAATTCTACTAACATAGTCACACTGGACGTAATGATATTGGACATCGTGAACAAGTCATAGAAAATCATGCACATGAATTAAGAAGGTTGTAAACACGTGATTTGACTTCATAATTAAATACCAATCTACCCCCAAATAGCAGGTTAGACCGTGCCAAGTGCAGGAAAATGAACATGACTCTGAACAAGGAGGTGGGTCACGTCCATCATGCAGCAAAATACACATGTTAGAAGCTCATTTCAGCATTCATGAACTGCACAAGAAGTTGATCTAGAAAATAACAAGGAAAAACAACACATGGAACTGCTACAATTTACAAATCATGTACGATTCCAGAAACTGCTTAAAGCAAGCCCATTAAACATTAAAAATAAGGATTTTCTTATATTTATTTAAGTTCTGCTAGCATACACTAAATACTACGCTCATATATATGCAACCCATATTTCTACAAACACTTTAAAAGCAGAAAAGAAAAACAATGCACTCCATTTAAACAAAACAGCTTTATGAGTTTGACTCAAGCCCAGAGGAAGAACTGGTTATAATCCTTTTCTGACGATATAATCTGCAGGAACACAATACTAAACATCCTCAATTTGAAGGGCGTAAGGGGAGTCACTTATTTCGGTAATAACAACCATGGACGACTAGGGGTAGCGCGCCCGTGAGTAGTATGAGGATTATAGCTAGCACTAACCTGGTAGTCACCATAGTCCTACGGATTGAATTCATTATCTGCACAATTGTATAACAAGGTTAGATAAACCCTTGCTAGAAGTGTGTGAAAACATCACTTACATGCTTCAAACCAATTTCTGCCTTAACTTTACCCACCTTCATATCGTGAAGGTATTCCAATAAGGAAGCACTATCTAACCCCCCCCCCCCCTCGAGATACCGCGACAGAGTCCAAATGAGCTTCACATTCTAGGGTGAATATTGTATTCTTTGGAGCATTCACACATTCCATAACAACCCGCCTAGTTCGTTCGATCTCATGCAAAAGTTGATCCCTTATTTTCTTAATGGTCCTTAAAAAGGGACCAAAGAGCTCTTACACAGAAGTAAGGTAAGGTGAGATGCATATTCGAGGTTCTAATAATGATCCTTTAACTATTAAACTTAGTCTTGTAATAATTTTTCAAAATGTTCTTCCATTTAAGAACATCGTCTGGATCAGCCCCGGAAGGAGGTGCAAGGGCAGCACCTGATCTAGAAGTAACGCGTGGTTTCAGAGCTGTAGAGGGTGCGTCTTCGGCACTAATCCACTTTACAATCTGCCCATTTAATTCTTCAAATTTACATTTCAAAACTTTAATTTCATCCATGTATATGAGCTCATATACACTTTTGGCATCCTTCAATAAAACTTCCAATTCTACAACCCTATCCATAGCGAAATTAAACTTTTCGGGTCTTAATCGGAAAAAGCGGGCTGATAATCAAACGAGCCTATACAAAATGAAATTAAAGAGGAGTACAAACATGTAAAGTAAGAACAAGAAACTCGCAAACTTCGTAGAGAAATCTCAATCCACATAACATATATACAACCCTGAATATGATGTAAATTTACAAGGTCATTTTTTAACGCAAGCTCTAACAATACTACACTAAGACAGTTAAGACAAACTGGCCAAAGGCGAGGCTTAACTGATGAGAAAGGTCCTTTAGGGGTCATAGCAAGCCCCAGCCCAACGGTCCATTGGTCCTTTTGTGATTGTTCGAAACCCACAATATTGCAAAAGAAAATTCTTATTAAGTGAAGGTCAGAAATATTCGAGGACATCCCTGGCGCATTGTAGGAAAATCCACCCCTTCTTACTCCCAATTTTTTCCTTCTACGTTATTTTAGAAGGGAGTTAATCCTACCCTGAGCTTCACTCAAAGAGTCCTCGAGCTCATAAATTTAGAGTACAGCCTCCATCCTTGTGTTTTCGAAAGTATTGATTAGCTGAGCCTTAGTCTTCTTAGTATTTATGGCCAAACCACCAAAATACCTAAGGGTGTCAGTCCTCCACCCCTCATCCCGTGTACGGGAAGGCACCCTCGGCTCTGCTACCCTCGTGCAATCAATTACTGGAGAAGGCCTAGTACCCACTGGACGAGTTGGAGCTAACCTAAGCGAGGTACCATAACCGCCTTCTCAGCCACTTTCTCTCCAATTAGGCGAGCAATCTCCATAGACATATCTTCAATGGTCTTCTTCTACTGAGCAATCTCGTTTTCATAAACAATACCATTAAGTTTTTCAGCATCTTTTTTAGACTGCTATATTCCCACCGGCTTCGACGCGGCCTCCCCAACCCATGTATGCAACTAATGTTGCATTCATACTGATGTGTGAGCGCATCTTTGCCTTCTTTAAGCTCCTCACATTGTTCTAATCCCTTTTTAAGCCTTTCATTATTGATTATGAGATCAACCACCTTTGCCTTAGCGACAACATAAGGATCCTTCACTTCAACCCTAAAGTCAAACATGCTTATGTCATTTGGCTCATGAACAATAGGAACAAAAGAAAGGTCAATTCAAAGGCTTTGTTAGGTTTAGGTAAAGGTTTATGGAGGCCAACCTAATTAGTGTAAAAAAATTGACTTAAAGACAATCGAAAGGCACTAAATAAGGATCTAATACAAATATCCATTATTAACTTCATTAATTCAATGGATCCATGTATAAAGGAAATATGCATATAATAAAAAAGGATTCACTCCTCATTTAAGTTTTTGAGCCTAAACCACTCTAAGTAGGGGACTATTAGGCGAGAAATAGCCACTTTTTAAGGCATATCGCTATCGGCGTAGCACAAAGTCATCGAGGGTTCTTTCACTTAACTACTTGGTCAATCCTGGAAAGTAATCCTTGGGTCTCATCCTTATGTTTTGTGAAAGACTCGTCTAATTTCTCTCACCCTACGGACAGCTGTAGCACTAAGACCAAGACAGTCTAAGGTTTGTGTTTTGAGCATGTCCTCGCTTTTCTTTTAGAATTTTGGTAAACAAAACTTCTTCAGAAGACTAAAACAAAAACAACAAAGTCAAAACAGTAAGTTGCAAGATAATAGAAAAATAAGGCAAAAAAGAAATTTTTCATAACAAAGTGAAGATAACAAACAAAATTTCACCACATATTAAAGAATCTCAAAGTCCATATATAAATGTGTTTTAAATAATTATATGATAAATAGAAGTAAGCCCGAAGTCCTTAGCCACGTCGACGTCCTTAGGTCCCTCCCCATCCCAAGGCTTATCACCCTTAATTTGCTGTAAGAAGGCAGAAGGAGAGGCATTCTCTACAGCAAACTCTTATTTCCATTGGGCCGTAATCATTATTAATGAAGGTCGAATCTTCCAAACCTCCTTCTTAAATTGGCATCGAGCAGAGGCATCCAGATTGTAGGTTATAATTGAAGTGCTCTCCTTAAGCTCTTCCTGCACTGTTTTGAGCTCTCCCTACATCGTTGCTTGCTCTTTTTCTTTCTTCTTCAAATCATGATCTTTTAAGGCAGGGGCATTCGCAGTATATTTGGATTCTTTTTCAGGAATTTTCCAACATACTTTAAAATCTTCCTTAATTTTAGCCTTATCAAAAGCAAGTTGGACCTTCTTAGAAGTGATGTTGGTCTTCTTGGAAGTAGCAAAAGCAAGATCCGCTTCAAGTTTGACAACCCGAGCAAGGATAGAGACCTGCTTGCCTTTGCACTTTCACACCTTCTTCATCAAAGAGGCAAACAAAAAAAATAACGGGTAAGAGGAAATTAGATAAGCAACCAACAAAAAAAGAAGAGTGTCTGTAACACCCCATAAAATAAATTATAAATAAATTGAATTAAATATAATAAGGGTTGGAACGAAAATTTTATAAATGTTGGAATTTGACCATGGAAGTTATTTCGTTACGTTCGTGGTGAAATTCTAATCTGTTTTCATATATAATATGCTAAAAACGGAGCTCAAGCAAAGAAGTTGTGAGCATTTGAAGTTATCAGATTTAAATTAATTTACTTTGAATTCAAATTCAAATATGAAATCAAATTTAGGGTTTAAATTTAAAAATTAGCTTAGGGCTTATGTAAATGTTTAGTTAATGTTTAAAGTTAATAAAGTTAACTAGGGAATAAAATAATCATGCAACGGAAATAAATAACCATTCCTCGAAACAGAGGAGCGGTCGACCTATATAGGTCAACCAGTTGACCATAACGGTCGATCGGTCACCTAAAGGTGGTCGACCGCTTGGCAAAAAATATTTCCAATGGTGGTTAGGGTTTGAAGTTGTGTTTTATTTGGCTAGACGGTCCAGATTTACCAATTTTCTACCTACTTCCATCCTACGGTTCTGGTGCATTTCAACTACTACAAATAGATTCCTATCCTCTCTACTTTTAGTCATATTATTTTAGGGAATATGATGAAATTCTCTATTGCTATCTCTCTCTAATAAGATTCGGAAAACTCCATAGAAAATTCAGGTAAGAATTCAACATTATTTCTTATTTGTTTCTTCTTCCTCTAATCTATTCTTATATTATTCTTCTCTAATTATTCTAAGTCAAATGAGCATTTATACCTCTTTCCTATTGTGTGTGTATATATCAAAAGAGAAAGATTCTGGAAGCAATCAGAATGCTACAAATCCATTTGAGTGAAGCTAAGGTTAATCTGTGAGTGAATACCTTAGTATTTCTTTTCAGCGATTGTTTAGTGTATTTCTTCTTGGATTTGAATATGCCTTAAGGATTTTGGAATTTCAAAAATATGGTTGATAAAATCCCCAAAATTCCTTTTTATTCCAATATGTCAATTCTATGATGAGATTCCCAATTATTTACATTAATTTGATGGGTTTGTTTCGTTTATGCAGTTTTTGATAACTTCATAGTCTATTCCACATTTCCTTCTTCTTTGGATCAAATTGTGGTCCGTCAATAAAATAAGGGGTTTAGATTGTGAATTCTATTTGTGGTTTACACCACTTATTCTTATCTATTTCTTTGTAAAAGAGGAGTTGGATAGAATATAGGGTTTGGATTACAATTCTTATTGTTTAAGATATTCCATCGAATTGGTTAATAAATTGAGTTTCATTTTATTTACAAGTCTGTTATTGCAGTTTTGGTTATGAATATCTATTCCCTATTGTGGATGTTAGAATCCCATGAAATCTTGGAAATTTGAAAAAAAAATGACTTGTTACCGTAAGTGGTTAGGGAATTGACATTTAACGCTAGTTTAGAGCGTAAAATATGTGCATTTAGAACATATTAGGTGCAAATATTTATTTATCTCTATTTATGTAATTAACATATAATTATTGCGTATATGGCGTAGTTAATTAGGAATTTATTTACATTTGTTTCCCTGCTAGGAAGATTTGGAGGCGAAACTAAGAGAAAATTCAAATATGGCCTAATTATTGTTTTAAGATGTAATAAGGAAGGTTCATTATAAGGCCTTACTTACAAAATGGTGAGATGAGTGTGTGTGTGTGTGTGGAGAGAGAAATTGATTTGTGGCTAAGTCGTAGTTAAGGTCCATAAAGTTACATGATAGAAGTCTGCCCTTCACTCTGAGGCTACCGGCAGTTGTGTACACTTTTATTGATGTGAGATATCTTTATGATAAATACTTGACATGAGGTTAGTTTTAAATTATGTAGGAAAAAATCTGCCCAGCTAATCTGGCTACCAATTGCTATGAATAGCGGACTAATGTGAGACATCGTTATAAGTACGGGACATAAGACGAAGAGCTTGCTTCGGGTTTTTGAGGTATTAAAAGATTGGACCTGCCTCGTTTCCCTAGATGAAATATTACACGGCTAATGGGTTATATTAGGTGGTATCTCTGTAAGGGACCGCTTTTGGAAATAGGTCTTAAATGATGGGGTATGCCTTAATTAAGGACTTAAATGACTAGAGCATGCCTAATTTCCACTTGGAAGTATTAAGTGGCCTATGAGATTCCATGTGATGTCAGCTAGATAGTACCATTAAGAAGAACACTTCTCTTAAATGATGGGGTCTACCTTAATTAAGGTCTTAAATGACCAAAGTCTGCCTATTTTCCATTGAAAAGTATTAATGGCTTGGGTACCGTCTCTTACATTATTAGATATTTATGACACATGATTGGGATATGTGATTCTAGAACCCTACTTCTGAAATAGAAGGTATTAAGTGGTTGGACCCACCTCCTTTCCTTATAAATAAGTATTAAATGACTTTAATGGTTTCATGTTCATAGACATATTCTTATTTTGAAATATATTGCCTAAGTATTGAAAAGGTAAGACTCGAGGTTTTTATTCATCTGACAGTTGTTGTTCAGACTCCCTCCTCATTACAACACAGGTTAAGGACGGAGTGATGGCACTGGCGATGCTTAGAGATGGAGAAGCTTGGCTGGTGGCAATATTTATTATTATTTTCTTTTATGTGTAGCCATGGATTTAGACAATTGTTTTAAAGGATATTATGTTATATTTTTTATGGGATTTAGTGTTATGACATTTTTGTGGTTTCGAAATAAATGGGTACACTTTATTATTATATTTTGTTCCATCATTGTGAGTACTGAAAGTATAGTCAGTGCTCTGCAATGTTATTCCCTTTTACTACCAACAACGTGCCATAGAATGAACAAAATTTTCGATGGGCCTTTTCTAGGTCAAATTTAAACCTGTTTTAGGGTAGGTTGTTACATTTGGTATCAAAGCCTAGGTTACCTGATCAATGGGGTAAAAGTATATGTATGAGAGTCGTATTTATTATTTTGAAAATAAAAATTCAAAAAGAATTTTCAAAGAATTCTTACTATATTTATATAGACACATATCCTCACTTCTTAAACATACGAATGTACACTAGGCGAACTTTTCTTTTCTTTCAACATGTAAATACTATCTTAGGAAATCATCGCTAAAGGTTTAACCTACAGATAATTTATATAGCTTATAATCAATCTTCTTCTGAACAAGGGAATGGAAGACCAACCATTTGTGGAATGCTCTAATGGTTTAAACAATATTTTGGGACTATCGAGTAAATTCCTATTCCTCCAGCTCATCGGTAGTACCACTGCGTCGGTCGCCAATGCAGCGCCTCATCCTATCCATTTTCTAAATTATGTAAGAACTTCTCAATATGAAAGGAGAACTGAAGGATATTCTAAAGCTAAAGCATGGATTAGTAACTACAAGAATTGGGATGATCAGCTAGAAGAATAGCAACTTGGCATCTCAGGGAAGAAGCCTTGAATTGGTGGAACTGTGTGACTGATGAGCACCCAGGAATGATATTCTCTTCGGATAAATTCAAGGAACAACTTGATATGAGATTCATGTCTAGAGCAGAAATTAGATTGAAATTGGAAAAGTTCATTCAGCTAAAACAAGAAGATTCTACCCATAAGGAGTACATAGCTAAGTTTACCGAATTGACAAAATTCGGGATGAGCCTGATAGACACATCTATGAAAAAAGGCCATGAAGTTTGTGAAGGGCTTAAACTCCTCACTAAGAGAAATGTTGTTGATCCTAGTATCTATTGGGGCCACATATGAGATGTTGGTAGAAACGGCGATGCTGCATGTATCCAATGAAGAAGATAAGGGAAGAGAGAAGGAGATGTCCGCACTGACCCAAAAGCAAGGAGGGTTTAAGAATAGGAGCTTTTGGGCCAACAAGAAGTCAAAAGGGAAATTTAAGAAGGATGTAAAGGTGTGTAAGAAATGCCAAAGGAAGCGTCATAATACTAAAGATTGTAGGGAGAATATGATAAAGGAAGCCTTTAAAGGAAGGTGCTTTAACTGCCACGAGGAAGGGTATCAATGTCCAAGATGGATAAGGAAGGACCATGCGGATAGGCATACGCTATTGATGTTGCCCCTACTGCCAGTAAGCCACCAAGGGACCAAGGAAAATAAACTCTAGAAGGTATAACTTTTATTTTTAGGGTAATTATTCATACCCTATTTGATTCGGGTGCATTGCATTTCTTTGTAGCTAGGACGTAGTAAATTCCTTAAACCTTCAAACCCAAATGGTCAACAACCCAATAGAGGTTTCCAATCCCATTGGGGGTTCGATCCATCTTTCTCTTATTTGCAAAGAGCTATTGTTAGAAAAATGCGATGTTGATTTTATATGTACTATGTATGTTCTTTCGAGGGGTATGGGCTTATCTTAAGTATGGATTGTTTGTCATATTATGGAACCATTCTTGACTGTGATAAAAAGGTAGTACGATTAAGGAGTCATGGAGGTCGTGACCTAGAAATTCTTTGTACACCCAAAGCTTTAGTTGAGTTAAGCCATTTATACTTGCTAAATCTATCTATTGTTTGAGAGCCATTATCTGCACCGGTAGTTTGCGAATTTCTTGATATCTTCGAGGTAGTCTCAGGTTTCCCAACCCATATGGAGATTGAGTTCCGAATCGATTTGGAGAAGGGTATAAGACCTATCACTCTTCCTTTGAGACATATGGACCCTAAAGAAAGAATGGAATTGGATAAGCAAATCTCAGAGATATTAAAGAAAGGATTCATTAGTAGGAGTACGTCTGAGTAGGGAGCCCCTTTCGTTATTACTACTAAGGTAGACGGTTCTTTTGGACTTTGCATAGATTATAGGGAGTTGAACAAGTTGACAGGGAAGAATGGGCACCCTCTACCTAGATTAGATGACATGCTCGACCAATTTATAGGGGCTAAATCCAATTATACTTAGCAACGGGATTCCATCGGTTGAGGATTTCAGAGGAAAGCAAGCTGAAGACTGCATTCCATACTCCAGATGGGCTTTATGAGTAGGAAGTGATGCCTTTTGGACTGACGAATACCCCAGCATACTTTATGGATTTGATGAGTAGAATATTCAGATGGCAACTTAATAAATTTATCGTGGTGTTTGTTGATAATATCTTGGTTTTCTCCAAAGGAAAGAAGAAGCATGAGGACCACCTTAGGGAGGTAATGGAGACGTTGAGAAGAAACCAATTCAAAGCCAAGTTTTCTAAATGCCACTTTTGGAAAATTGAAATTAGGTTCCTTGGTCACATTATTTTGGAACCAAGATTGGTGGTGGACCCTGCTAAAGTGGAAGCTGCCTAAGGATGGAAGACTCCTAGTAATGCATCGGAGATTAGAAGTTTTCTAGGGTTAGCAAGCTATTATAAGAAGTTCATTAAAAGCTTTGCACAAATATCAGCCCCTTTGACCCGATTAACTATGAAAAAACTAGTTTTTGTTTGGGATGATAGATGCACCAAGGCATTTGAGAAGCTTAAGGGTCATTGACTAGTGCATCTATGCTCACTATTCTAGATGGAAGCAAGCCATTCATAGTTTTCACGGATGCATATGGTACAGGATTCGGGGCAGTTCTTATGCAAGAAAGGAAGGTAGTTGCTTATGCTAGTAGACAACTAAACGACCATGAGAAGAGGTATTTAGTGCAAGATTTAGAATTGGCAGCCATTATTTTTTCATTAAGGATGTGCAAGCATTATCTCTTGGGGGAAAGGTTTGAGTTATTTACCGATCATAAATCACTCAAATATTTATTTTCCAAAAATGTTTTGAATCTTAGGTAGCAGAGGTGGATGTAGTATGTAGCATCCTTTGACTTGGTATTCAATATACCCATGAAAAAAGAAACATAGTCGCCCGACGTCCTTAGTCGGAGACACGCTATGTGGATGCTATATATGAATAGAGAAAGTTGTAGTTTCTCTCAAATTTTAACCTTCAATGATCAACAGAACCCATCCAGGGTTTTCAATCAATTATGGAGATTAGACCAGCCTTGATGGATCGTATAAGGCACGAGCAAGGAAAAGGTAAGTAGTTAGTTGAGATTTTGAAAATATTAAGAAAAGGAGGGCATTTTTCCCCACGCTAGGAGGTACTCAGTTGATGAGAAGGGATGTTTGAGAAGAGATGGACGTCTTTGCGTCCTAGTGGCTGATGATTTGATGAGAGATGTGCTTATGTAGTGTCACTACACGAGGATGACCATTCATCCTAGAGGAGATAAGATGTATAAGGATATGAATAAAAAAAATTGGAATGGAATAAATAGGAACGCAGCTGAGTTTGTTGCTAGGTGCTTGACATTTCAAAAGATAAATGCTAAGTAAGGGAAACCTGGTGGATTATTATTACCTTTAGAAATTCCGACTTAGAAGTGGGAACATATTCCAATGAATTTTGTGGAAGGATTGCCTAAAAGTCAGAAGGGCAATGACGCCATTTGGGTTGTTGTAAATAGACTCACCAAGAGTGTTCTTTTTTTTCGATTACGAGAGATATGACTAGCGCCTCTCTCTCCTAGATTATATTAACGAGGTAGTTCGTCTACGTGGAATTCCTGTAAGCATAGTGAGTGATGGGACCCCTTATTCACTAGTGAGTTTTTAGGAGCCTACAAATACTTCTTTGAATTTAGCACGGCATATTACCCACAAAATGATGAAAAATAGAGAGGGTGAATAGATTTTGGAGGACCAATTGAGACCTTAGACTAGGATTTCAAAGGGCATTATGTGCAGAATCTACCTTTGGTTGAGTTTGCATGTAATAATAGCTATCAAATGACGATTGATATAGCCCCTTTTGAAGTACTTTATGGACGGCCATGCAAATCGCCTGGTTGTTGGTAGGAAACCACCAACAAAGTATTGCTCGGACTTGATTTGATCCATCATACCACGGAAAAAATAGAGATGATGGGGCAAAGGATGAAGGTAACGCAAGACTGTCGCAAATCTTATGCGTATAAAAGAAGAAAAGAGCTTGAATTTGAGGTTGGTGATATGGTGTTTGTTAAAATCCCCCCTCTTAGAAAAGTTGTTAAGTTTGGCAAGTCTGGAAAATTGGCACCTAGATTTATTGGGCCATTTAGAATTTTGGAAAGAATAAGAAAATTGGCATATCTTATGGAGGTTCCTGACAAGATGGCAGGAGTCCATAATGTGTTACACATTTCTCACCTTAGGAAATACCTTCGTGACACTGTTAGAAAAATAGAGCCTAAATAGTTTGGGGATTTGAGATGGAGCTGAGAGCGCCTCGTGCTACCGCACGCATTGTCGAGCACGGTATGTGTCACCGCATGAATTGTGGAGCACGGTACTAGGAGACTCCACAATAAAATAATTAAGTTCGTCTAAGTACAACGGGAGGACAACCCGGCAAAAAGAACATGGAGACGGAGTAAAAGATAATCACTCACCCAGAGCTTTTCACTGGTAATTTTTCTCTCCAAAATTAGGATTTTGGTTGCATCGCAATTGCTAAATTGGATGGTTGAAGATTGTTATTACACTTTTTCACAATCACTTTACAGTCATGTAGGAATTTTTGTGCACGTTTAGGATATTTGCATACATACTTACATGACACGATTACACGCTCATGCTAGTATTGAGCTTATTTTAGCATGTCTGCAGTACATAGTCACGTTGCAATGTTGGTTGAGTACATGGTTGTGTTGAGAACTTGGTTTTACTACATGGATGTTATTGTGAGCTACGCCATTTGCCACTTGGAAGATTCAGAAAAAATCCTTTTAATGGGGGAAGAATATGCCACCTCGTAAATTGAACCATAAATAAAGTAAACTGAATTAAATTTGATAAGAGTTGGACATAGAAATTTTATAAAAGTTACAATTTGACCACAAAAGTTATTATGTTGCGTTTCATAGTGAAATTCTAATCTATTTCCATATATAATATGCTAAAAGCGAAGCTCAAGCAAAGAAGTTATGAGCATTTAAAGTTCTCGAATTTAAATTAGTTTAGTTTGAATTCAAATTCAAATGAGAAATTAAATTTAGGGCTTAAATTTCAATGATTGGCTCGGGGGCTAAGTAAATGTTTAATTAACATTATTCAAAATTTAATTAGGGAATAAAATAATCGTGCAATAGAAATGAATAAATAATCATTCCCTGAAATAGAGGAGCGATCGACCGCATCAAAAGTTGCCAATGGCGACTGGGTTTTGAAGCTATGTTTTATTTGGTTTGATGCTCCAGATTTACCCATTCTCTACCTACTTCTATCCTATGGTTCTGGTGCATTTAAACTCCTATAAATAGAATTCTACCATCTCCACTTTTATTCATTTTATTTTGGGGAATACGATGAAATTCTGCTATTGCTATCTCTCTCTAATAACATTTAGAAACTCCATAGAGAATCCAGGTAAGAATTCAACTTTTTTCCTTTTTTCTCTTCTTCTTCCACTCTATTCTTATCATATTATTCTCAATTATTCTAAATCTAATGAATATTTTTACCTCTTCCCTATGATGTGTATATATATCAAAAGAAAGAGATTCTGGAAGAGATCGAAAGGCTACAAATCCATTTGAGTGAAGCTAAGGCTAATATGTTAGTGGAGACCTTGGTACTTAATTTTGGCAATTGTTTGGTGTATTTCTTTCTAGATTTGAATATGCCTTAGAGATTCTGGAACTTTGAAAATATTATAGACAATATACCCCAAAATTCCTTTTTATTTTGAAATGTCAATTCTATGCTAAGTCCTAATTATTTACATTAATATGATGGGATTTGTTTCGTTTCTGCAATTTTTTGATAACTTCATAGTCTATTCCGCTTCTTCTTCTTCTTTGGGTCAAATTATGATCCTTCAATAAATTTAGATTATGAATTCTATTCATAGTTGAAACGACCCTGACTCGGGCTCGAAAATCGACATCCATACTTCACCCGTATTCGAATGCCGCAGATTCAAACGTCGAATCTGGTTCGTCAGAGCTTATTACACATTACGTACAACAACACAGCAGAAACAGAAGAATAACTTTTATTGATATACAATGGATACAACATTCTGATACAAATGAATATCAATATTATCAGAGGTACAATAGCGAAAAGATTAACATTAAGTTGAAAACACCAGCAATAGCAAAGGAAAACAATATCTTCAATGCCAAGCTCCAAACTCCAAACCAGAAGCTCTAACCACCATCATGCTGAACTTAAGCAAACTCGGTACACAATGCGATTGCCCAAATCCAAAGCTCCAAAGATTGAAGGCAAATGAATCTACATCTACTATCTGATTATCTGAAAACCTGACTATAGGTTGCCCGTGTGGAAAATTGTAGGCACCCAGAGTTTAGAAAGGGAACAATAAACTCCATGTCAGTCATGGGACTGGTGTGAGCAAACAAAAACAGTTTTATTTGAACAAAAACAAACAAAAAAATAGAAAGAAAACCGCAATGCTTTTTGGAAAAAGAAAGTACAATAAGACCTTCCCGCATACACGCAATGCAAGCACACACATTTCGAAAAATCCTTATTGATAGTCGAACATGCTTGATACGCAAAATCCTTCTGTTATTATTATTAGTGCATAGTGCAGAAAACATTTTGAAAGTATAATATTAATCTTAGCCAGCATAGGTACCATTATATTATGCATGCTATAGCTACCACCTGAGGTGGCAGGTTATACAACTGCAATCATAAAGGGCGTGTATTGTTTGATTGGATTTCCAACAAATGGTCAGGCCAAGGAACTTCCCCACCACATAGGTACGCCTGTGGAGGGACGCCCCGAGAACTTAACCAGCTCTCTGCCAACACAAGGCCGGGTTACCTCTGTAACTAGGAAACTACTGACATGAGTATGCCATCCCCCGATCGTTACCGACCTTTATCAAAGGATCCTCAACACCAACAAAATTCCAACAACCACATAGGTTAAATATCTAGGCTCCATACCATGATACCAGCTTTTCCCAGAAGGAAATGGACATACCCTAAAGGGTGTGACCCTCATACCTTGCCGCATTCTTCCTGTTTCGACCATTTTCGATTTGTGAGGTTTTGATGAAGTCTCATCTCATAAAGCTATGCTTTTCACAAAAGCCATGCTTCGATCAACAAATGAGCAACAACACTTAGCATGTCACATTACCAAATTGGTAATATATCACTAGTAACCATCAACTACATAATATCTGAGCTCGTATGTCTCAGAGAAGGGTGTTAAGTTAAGAGAATAAATTCTCCGCCACCAAACAGAAATGTATTTGATAGAAACCAGCTTACATCTCAAAGTGTAACGTCATACATACATCCATACAAGTCCATTTCGGGTTTGAACAGAACAGATTCCAAAGAAGCCCTTGCAAATCCGGATAATCCCTAATCATGTCCGGACTCCCCATCACAAAGGGTGATCAAATATCTATACCGGGGCCATTCGGTGCAGAGACATTCGACAGGTAATCCTTTCACTTTCGAAAATACCCGGTCTTCACCACCGTCTTCAATTGTTATCCATTTCGTCGTATCACTATTCGAAATGGGTTATATGACATAAAGTCCTCTCCCGGCTAAACCGAATAATGAGCGCTTAAAAAAAGCATATGGATATATTGGGATCTTAGTTAAGTCATAACTTTTAGCCCAAAAACTTTTCCTTTTGAATGGTTTAAACAACTTTCCACTTTTAATCTTTTTAAACAAAAGATTCACTTTTTAAAATCCACTTCAATTTGAAACAAAAGTTTACCAATCTTTCACAAAGATTCATTCGTAGTTTTCAAAACAATTTCCATTTCAAACTTGAAATCTTTCAACAAAAACTAGAAGTTCTTTAATTATATGAAAGCCATTATCATTTGAAAACAAATACTTTTCGTTTTGGAAAAACCGAATCAATTATACACAAGTTATAGCCTTTAAAAGTATAAAACAGAAAATCAGCGAACTGCCGTATCATCGGCAAGTTCTATTTTAATTAAATTCAAATTCCCAAAACAATTTATTTAAAATAGTCTTAAATCCATATATATATATATATATATATATATATATATATATATATTGTATAACTTATATAACCCTTTCAAATCATAAGTTCCAAAATAATTTCAAAACTTTAACAAGATATAGTATATTCAAACTAAATTTCAGAACTTCCTTTTCCAAAAGCTCTTCATATTCAATTCAATTTCACTTCCAAACCAATTAGATTGAAATTCAACATTTAAAGAAAATAATATTTAAATTTAAAATATCTATGACTTAACCGATTTCCCGTGAAATCCATATTTGTGTGTGTGTGGTGTAGTCCAGGGGTTTTACACACAACAATAACATATCACAATCATCATCAATTCAAGCATAACAATATCGATAAGCGGTATAATTCCATAACGCTTATCTTCATTCACAGATTCACAGATAAATATATAAATTCAACATAGATAAATAAATCACAGTTCACAGCTTAATCATATCACAGAATATCACATATCAGGGATATCAAACAATTCAAAGCTTTCAATACAATCCAAACATGCATAAGTAAGATCAATTAATCACCTAATTAATTTAAACTAGATTAATTACTTATGAATAAATTACTAATCCTGGTTAATTAATATTAATTAATTACAAACCATTTTAATTAATGATCCTTTAATCATTTATTAATTAACCTTTAATAATAAATTAATTAACCTTTAGTTATTAATTAATCAACCTTAATTAATAAATCAATTAACCTTTGATCATTAAATAATTAACCTTTAATTATTTAATTATTCTTTAATTAATTATCCTCAATTAATTATATTAATTAATTAACCCTTAATTAATAAATCATCCTTTAATCACTTTCATTAATTAATTAACCTTTAATTAATTAATTATCCTCAAATTAACTACCTTAATTAATTATTCATATAAATTAATTATTCTTTAATTAATTATTCTTTAATCATTTGATTAATCAACCTTTAATCATTAATTAATTATCCATAATTACATTTATTAAGTAATTATCTTTAAGTAATTAATTGCCCTTAATTACTTACATTAATTTATCTTAATTGATTAATTATCCTTTATGTAATTACACAAAGCAATTATCTTTAATTAAGTAATAATCTTTTATACATTTAAGAAATCATCCTTTCATTAGTTCCATTAAGTAATTGTCCCTTAATTATATTAAGTAATAATATTTTATTAAGTACATCAAATAATTATACTTAATTGATTTCATTAAGTAACCATCCTTTAATTACTCATCATTAATAAATAACTTGTTAACAAATTAACTAATCCTTGATTAATACTTAATTAACCTTAAATTAAGTAATTATCATTAAATTTAAATTAATGATCCTTAATCTTTAGATAACCTGTTTATCTTAATTAATTAGAAAATCAACATTTAAATCTTATTTTAAATAACCTTTGAGATAAATCATCATTATAACCTAATTTAACTTAAAGCCTTTAAGTAAATTAAAAATATTTAATCTTCTTAATTAAATTCTTAATTATATTATTATATTTATTTAAAAAAATAAAAAGGATTAAAACACTTCACTTAATTAATTAAAATATTTAAAAAGAACTTTAATTTATTTAAAACTAAAAATAAACATTTATTATCTTACAAGAATAAATCAAGAAAATGTTTTAAATTTGATTAAATGAAAAACATGTTTAATTTAAATTTTTAAAATTTTAAAGTCATAAACTCGAGATGACTCGAGACAAAGCTTCTTCTCACAAAGCCAACAAGCAACCCAGTCAAAATCGTGCACGCGTGCACGTGCATGGCAACCCCACACACTTCCGATCAACTTACCGATCATCAACACGATGCCGACCATCTCGTGGACCCATACGTCCACCTAGATCGACGAAATCGATGGCCAATTAAAACGAGCTTCATCGTTCAAAATCTGGAATCATACACCGATCGAAAACCACTAATCGTCGACGAACTGTACCTCGAGAACCCACGCCGACCTCACCGAAGCTTCGCCTCGACTTCCAGCTCCAATTCCCCACCTCGAGATCCACTCCTATGCATCACTGTCGCCGTAACAGCTCGACAACTCCAACGACCAAAACCCACTATGTAACGTTCCGATTTTTCGTTGCCGAAAAACCGAATAGTTATGGGTTTAAGAAAGAAGAAAAGAAGAAAGAAGATAGGAAAGAAGGAAATAGAAAATAGAAATTAGAGAGAATAGAAAACAGAAAAGAAGATAGAACATTTTAAAATAGAAGAAAAAGAGAATAGAGGAAAAAGAAAACAACAGAACAACATCAGAATCTCACAATTCGCAGCGGAACAACATATAATAATAAATGAATAATCTTTAAATAAAGAACTATATCAGTTATTACATTTTATACATTTCATTACATCATCTCATCAGAGTGTACCACATCATACAACAACAACAGTGCAGCGGAAAAAGAAATACTATATAAACTAGTAATACGCCATGCCATCCATCTTGCCTCCAGCAATTCCTGAATATCCAGAATATCCTGATAAACCTTAACTCTCGACTGCCCGTGTGGAAATTGGTGGGCACCCAGAGTTTAGGAAGGAAAACAATAAACTCCAAGTCAGTCATGTGACTGGTGTGAGAACTCAAAACAGTTTATTTATCTTTAAAATCAAAATAGAGGAATATTTTTAAATTCAATTCGCAATGCTTTTAAAAATGAGACTACCATAAGGCCTCCCGCACACACACACAATGCAAACGCAGAATCGGTGGAGATTTCTCCTTATGATAGTCAAAGATGCTTGATACGCATTTAAGATAACATTTGATATTATTACTAGTGCATAGTGTAGGGGAAAAATTCATTTTGAAAGTAGAATATAAATCTTAGCCAACATAGACATTTCGAACTATGCCTACTATAGCTACCATCCAAACAGTGGTGACCACCATAAGTGAATGATAGGTTCTACAACTAATACCGTACAAGTTTCGTATTGGGAATTGGATTTCCAACAAATGATCAGGCCAAGGAACTTCCCATTGCCACATGAGAATGCCTCTGGAAAGATATCCCCGAGAACCAAACCGGAACTCTGCCAACACAAGGCCGGGTTACCCCTAACTGGGTAACTACTGACACGAGCACGCCATTCCCCGATCGTAAACGACCTTTCTCACGGGATCCCGAAAACCAACAACCACAAAGTAATAAATTCGTAGTAACCACATAGGTTAAATATCTGGGCTCCATACCATGATACCACCTCTATCCAGAAGGAAACGTACATACCCTAAAGGGTGCTACCCCTCATAACCTTGCTGCATCTTTCCTGTTTTGACCATTTCCGGGGTGTGAGGTTCGACGAAGTCACGTCCACAAAAACATACTTTATACAAAAGCCATGCTTTGGGTCAACAAATGATCAACACAATGATCACCAAGATAGACGATCAAATAAACGATCCTATCACAATAATCAACACAATGATCATTTCAGCATCACTCAGCATATCACATTACCAAATTGGGAATATATCGCTGATAACTTCAACTATATAACCTCTGAGCTCGTACGTCTCAGAGAAGGGTGTTAAGCTAAAAGAATAAATTCTCCGCCACCAACAGAAATATATTTGAATGAAATCGGCTTTATATCTCAACTTGTAATGTCAGACATACAATCCATACAAGTCTGTTCCGGGATCGAACAAAACCGAAGGCACTTACAAAGAAGTCCTTGCAATCCGGATATTCACAATCCTGATCGGATTTCCCATCACTTAGGGAGTCTCTATACCGCTGCAACTCAGTGCAGAGACAATCGACAGGTCATCCTATCGCTCTCGCAAATACCGGGTCTTCAACACCGATCTTCAATGCAATTTACAACGACGTATCACATATTCGGAATGGGTTATACGACCCCATGGTCCTTTCCCGGTTAACCCGAATAGTGAGCGCTTATTCAAAAATAAGTTTAGCATTCACATTCAAACAAATCACATCAATTACCCATTCAAAGGGAAATATTGATAGTCGGTTATTGAACTATCAATGGATATGCACACATCACCAGATTCCAAATAATTTTCCAAATTATTTATTTTCCAAAATATCTTCACTAGATATATAATTTCAATACTTCAAAAATAAATCAATATTTATTTTTAAACCAATTCCACTTCCTTTATAAATTCCTTAGTGAATTTATAATTCCAAAATATCAATGAATATTCGATTTCAATTATTCATTTCAATTTTCCTTTTCAATTTATCTTCAAAAAGATAAATTCTCAAAATATTCACTTTATATTGGAAAACATTTCCATACTTATTTATTCATAAGTAATTCACAAATTTTATTTATTTTCAACACTTAGAAAATATTCAATATACTTAAATCGAAATTAAGTATATATTTCATTCTTTAAGGAAATCATTCTCATAAACATATTTATTTGGGCCCAAAACGAATGTTACGTAAAACATCGTTACGACAACCCAAAATCACTAGTATAGGGATTCGAAATTAAAATAGATATATAAATCCCAATACTATGCAAAACATTTCCTTTCGGAAATCATTTACTATAACAACAGTGTTATAGTCTACTATTTCCTTCTATTTCTCGAAAACGTCTATTTCAACAATAAATGTTGAAATCTATGGTTTCGAATCTCAACACAATTAAAACTTCGTTAGATCGTTTTAATTCAATTTAAACATCTCATTCAAAACATTTCCTTTAACATATTATTCACTATTCAAAAACGTGAATATACTACGTTAACACATTTCATCCTTTTATTCATTTTAATTCAAAGGATTATTCACTATTCAAAAATGTGAATATAACTCCATTAATAGGTTTCAACAATTTTCTTATCAAAATAAGTCGTTTGCGGATTTATAAAACAACGTTTATAAATTCCATTTCTATTTATTTATAAAAACTTCCTTTTTATAAATTCTTTTATTAACCTATTCCAGTTTATAACTCAATTATAAACTAAAAGTTCATATTATAAGTTAAATACTTATAAAACGATTATTTTACAAAATCGTTCTCTTAAAGACTTTCCAAATCATAAATCTTATAACTTATAAGATTCATTTATTTAACCAATCTATTCTTCAAATAATTTCACCAAATTTATAAATCTTACTATTTATAAATTTCATTCATAACTTCACCGTTTATAATTTTATAAATTTCATTCTTTAATGAAATTCATTTTCACTTCATTCAAACACTTATAAAAACTCGTTTTATAATTCAAATGTTTCAACTTATAAATATCAATTTATAAATCCTTTATAAAATCAATTTGTACTATTATTTTAAAACATCTTTAATCTCCTTTATAATTTCATCATTCTCTTGATTTATAAAATAATCAAATTTTATAAATCCTATATTTAAACTCTTTATAATATATTCAAAAATCCCAGTTTAAACTATTTTATAAAATCATAAATTCATATTTCTCAAAAATCAGCTTTTAACTATATTCTCAAAAATCATAATTTTTATAACTTTAAAAATTATATCGTTATTTATTTATGATGGATCAATTCCAAAAATAAAGTATATTTTCAAAAATCACTTTAAAATTATTTTAAAATCCCAAAATCTGGGTCCAATGATGCTACACACCAAATAGTCAATCACGACTACAACGATATCATATATCAATATGAAAATCCATCAAATATCAAAATATCTGAAATCAAAAATAAATACTGTTGAGGAATCCAGTTGGATCCCTCCAACCTGTTTTCCTGCATCCAAAAACATTAGCACAATACCAATTTCGCTCCAGTACGAAATTATCGCGGTATATGTTTTTAATAAATATTATCCGCTTAATAACGGCGTAATAGGGTCTCATCCGCTAAAAAATGCGGGGAATCAACAACTGCAATATATACATATGCCAATATATATATATTGATATTATATATAATACCAATTTCACTGTTTATGAAATATTCGTGGTATAAGTTTTTACTAAATAACATCCGCTTACTAACGGCGCATAATGTCTATTTTAACAATCAATAGATAACAATCATCATTTAAACATGCATTCAAATATTTTAAATCTAACTATTTAAAATAAAATCGAAACTAATTCGATTGAGTGAGAAGTTCTCACCTTGATTTTATTTCCGTTTTAGCGATTTATTTCGAATAAAATTAAATGCACGTTTAATTTTACCCAAAATTCTCACTAACTCCAAACGACTCCAAACCAACTCCATCGCGTAGTGCTCGTCCATACGATTCCAACGCAACTGGTTTCGCGCGTTTTCGACCTCGTATGAAAAAGATATGAATTTTTGAAGATTGTACACGATTTAAACTAAAAATTTACAACATAAATAAACTAATTTATAACCTAAATCAAATCATAGCCCTCCATCTCAACCCCAACCACATCAGGCCGCACACACACCTACAGATCCAAAGCCGAACAATGAAACCCAAAGCTACGAATTAGGGTTAAACATTGCAACATCAATACTCGACAATACTTCATCATACAACCACCATCGCGAAGCCCCCAACCTAAGCTACCCACGGCCAGAAGCAAGTTGAACTCGGCCCCCCCTCACGTTGAACTCGGCTGTCACCTGCACATCAAAACGCGTGCGTGACTGGCCACAGTCGGCCCCATCTATCTCCCTCTATGTTGCACCATTTCCGATCATCACCGTATGGAATCGAAGCTCTCGTCGAGCTCTACGACTTTCGTGTTGAACACCTTGGCTAAATCTTTGTATATTGAGAGAGATTGAGGGAGAAAGCTTGTGAATTTCTGGCCATTCAATTATAAAGTGGCGGCTACAGTTATAAATTAGGGTTTAGTTGTTTTTATTTTTTTTAAATGGGGGGGCTATTTATAAGAGAACGAACGACACTATTCATCCCAGAAATTCCGAACTCCGATTTACGCGCCGTAACCAGCGTTTCTAGGGTTTACCCCGCGTTCCGGACACAATGGAACAAGTTTCGGAAGCTAATTCGGAAGTATGTGCGAGTTATGGCTATAAACGCTCAATTTGAATTAAACCGATTTCTAGGCGTTTTAATTTGTACAGAACAAACGGTAAATCCAATTGACTTGAAATTTGAAACCATACAATAATATCACATTACGGATCCGATGAAACTAGTTTCGTCGAAATCCGAGACCTTTTGAAAAATGGCTATTTTGACTCGCCAAATTTAAATTAAAAATAATTCGATGCGTTTCGAGCTGCCACGCTCAAACGATAACTCCGATTGACACGAAATTTAAAATCCGGTAATAACTAACTATTACGGATCCAATGGAACTAGTTTCGTTCAATTCTGAGACTGTTCAAAAATTGACTATTTTATAGTCGATTATTAAATATTAAAATATTCAATTTTCACAAATTTACTCTTAATTCGATTTTAAAAGTTCTAAAATATCGTTCTAACTCCAATATGATAAAATAAAATTTTACAAATCATTTTTAATCATATTTAACCCTATTTTCAATTATTTCTAAAATTTAACATATTAAATTATCGATTTAATTATTCAATTAAATCCAATAATTCAAATAAAAATTTATTTGACTTATAAATTCACTTATTAATATTTAAAATTAATTAAATATTCAAATTTTAATTAATAAAAATTCTGGGTCGTTACACACTACTAAACCTTACATTGTCTTCGACTGGCCGCCTCGATCATCAGTAAAATCCACAACCATTTTTCCTGAGTTCATCCACCTGCAAGCTTCCTTCGACAACGATCACGTAGTGCCTCTCATGGCTGATCGACAATAATCGACATAAGTACCAAATCTGGTCATCTCAATATATCTCGATGAATACAGACTTAAAAATCGAGATTTATATATCAAAATTCATTATTTTACTTAACATTTCAGTTTATATAATCAAAAATGGAAATTAGCATTATCGATTTTGTCCCATTTTTGAATCTCACTGTTATTTATAAATTTTTTAGATAAATACTTAATATAAATTCCTGTAATCATTTTGAAAATTTACATTATCGTGTTACGGTCCTTTTTCATGTAAAGATCATTACCTAAAACAGATTATATTAAGAGGTGTGAATTTTTTGATTGTTTTTGAACCTGTATAATATAACAGAGATGTATATATGTTTACAGACATGCACCTAGTCATACACATATATACAGAGACATGCAATTACATTCACACAATCATTCAAGCACAATTCATTCATATCATACTTCAAATACAAATCCAAACACTAAGGAATATAACAGGGTCAAGGGGTTTTCTTGCCTGGATTGGTTTTGAACAGAGAACCAAAGCCTGGAATATTTTGAACACTAGAAATAGATTTTGATTTATGTTGAGTAGCCTGAACTTGCATGCTTGATTTAGCTGAGATGATCTTGCATTAATCTTCACAAGCTTTAGTATGTTGGATTTATCTTTAATCCGAAACTCTTGCATTTGAAAACTGGATTTTTTCTTTGCTTTTTCTTTGTCTCCAGGTTTTGAATTTTTTTTAGCTTTTGAAACTGGAAATGATCATGCTCTCAGGTTTGAATCAGGTTGAAGATGGTATTTGTTTCTTGAGTTTGAATTTTCTTTGATTGCATCAGGTTTTAATTCTCTGGCTTTGATTTGAGAGTGTGATGATTTTACTTGGATTGTTTCAGGTTTTGGTCTGAGTTTTGTACTTGTTTGATTTGAATTGCAATTTGAATCAAGTTGAAGCTTTGTTTCAGGTTTTGAATTTAAACAAGTTTTGTTTTAAAATTTTTTGGTTTGTGGATTTTGAAAAATATGAACAACAATGAATAAGTAGGAGAATAGTTGTGTATAAATAGTTTTGTTCTCATTTTATCTTTTATTTTTAAAATATAAAAAGAAAATGACACTTGTTAACCCCATATATCAAAATAGTTACACTTGTTAATCCCATATTTTAATTTACTTACACATGTCCTTTTACATTATAAAGTGTTTACATTTGTAAATTGCATGCATTAATAAGAATTTTATATATATATATATATATATATATATATATATATATATATTAGTTTATATTTAGTTATATATATATTATATATATTAGTTTATATTTAGTTATATATATATTTATATTCTATCTTCAAATTTTAATAATTACTTTTCCTTTTATAAATATTTATATAATCTTAAAGAAAATGATTTTTTAAAACTAATTATACATTAATAAATAAACACATGTATTTATTATATTTTTAACTCTCAAAGAAAATGATTTTAAAATCTAATTATATCTTAATAAATAATTAATATATATGTATTAGAATTTAATCCTTAAATGGCTTTTGAAAATTATTATATTAATTTCAAAATATCACTTTCAAATCACAGTGTATATATATCATATATATACATATTATAATGTGGAAATTAGCCACAAGGACCTCTTTAGCAAGTAAAATTAGTTTCTAGGACACACAACTGAAATAATTACTTTTAAGGACAAAATGCAAAATAATTAGTTTCTAAGCCTAAAAACCTATGAAATTATGTCCTTGAAAGTAATTGGACTATTGACTTTGTCCAAAAAGAAATTATTCTGCTGACTTTGGCCTTGAAATTAATTTCTGTAGATGTGTGTCCTAGAAACTAATTGAACTGTAAAGTTTATCCCTCTAGTGAAATGCCCCTATTATAATTACAAAACAAATTCTTATTAATTTTAAAATATAGAGTTTTAAAATCCAATTTATTTTCAAAAATATTTATTTTTGAATTTCAAATTCAAAATTTAATTAAAAATCAATTTTATACATATATATAAATGAACAACGTGTATTTTTTATGTTGGAAAATTTCAAATTCTAATTTCAAATTACAATCTATTTATATAAATAAACAGGCACATATCTTATTTAATTTGAAAAATTCAAATTAATTCACAATTTAAATCCAAAATTTTATATTAATTACCAAATTAAATTTGGCTTAAAACCGGGATCGTTACAGATTCCCCCTTAAGAAAATTTCGTCCTCGAAATTTGCTAGACGGGGAGACAACCAAAAAACAGATAAACATACAGAGAAATAGCTTTCTAGATCAAGCTAAATATTTATTCTACATTTGTCTTACCAAATCAGAATACCAACAATAGATACAAGAACAAGTTTATTTAACACTTCACAAGATACTCGGGTCATCAGATCTACGAAATATGCAGGGGCATTGGTTAGTCCGAAGGATAACTAATTATTTGTAGAATGTAATTGGACCCCAAAGAATAAACAAATGGATGCAATCTTCCACAATTCTCAAACACTAGGTATGGATTCCAAACTCAGGTCGGAATACCCCAAAGTATATATTAACTTGTCCCTCTTCGGACTTGGATTCACACAAGAAATCACAACAAAATTCCAAATTTGGTTTTGACCGAAATTGTTTTATCGATACAAATTAATTTTAACTTCATATTTTGTTAACCAATTTATTTTAAATAGAATTTCAAATTCATTAAAGTTAAAAACGAAAAGCTAATAGAAAACTGATGAGGAGAATATGGAATAGGAATCTTTTTACAATGATTCACAGGGTCACCACCACACCAAAGCTTCTCCCTCGAGCTGCCAGCAAACGATCAAAGAATTTAAATTGGATGATGATCAAAAGAGAGTTGACAGAGTAAGTTTTTCCTTATTGTTGCAGGATATTTACCATTTGTAGTGGTACTCCCTTGTCCCATATCTCATCCTCTTCTTGCACTCATACTCACTATCAGTGAATAGTAAGAGAATCAACTGAGGCATATGGACTTATATCTTAGGGATACTCATTTTTAGGGTGTTTACCCTGTCTCTAATGAGTCACCTAATGTGTTATACTCCTGAGCTAAAGTTCTTACTTAACCTTCAGCTTTGATACCACTGTGACGACCCTGACACGACGCTCGAAAATCGACATCCATACTTCACCCGTATTCGAATACCGCGGATTCAAACGTCGAATCTGGTTGGAGCTTATAACACATTAAGTACAACAATACATCGGAAATAGAAGAATAACTTTTATTGATATACAATGGATACAACATTCTGATACAAATGAATATCAATAGTATCAGAGATACAATAGCAAAAAGATTAACATTAAGCTGAAAACACCAGCAATAGCAACGGAAAACAATACCTTCAATGCCAAGCTCCAAACTCCAAACCAGAAGCTCCAACCACCATCATGCTGAACTTAAGTAAACTCGGTGCATAATGCAATTGCCAAAATCCAAAGACTCTAAAGATTGAAGGCTAACGAATCTATATCTACTATCTGATTATCTGAAAACCTGACTCTAGGCTGCCCGTGTGGAAAATTATGGGCACCCAGAGTTTAGAAAAGGAACAATAAACTCTAGGTCTGTCATGGGACTGGTGTGTGCAAACAAAAATAGTTTCATTTGAATAAAAACAGTCAAAAGGAAATAAAAAGAAATCCTCAATGCTTTTTAGAAAATGAAACTACCATAAGGCCTCCCCGCATACACACAATGCAAGCGCACACTTGGGGGAGATGTCTCCTTATGATAGTCAAACATACTTGATACGCAAAATCCTTTTGATATTATTATTAGTGCATAGTGCAGAAAACATTTCGAAAGTATAATATTAATCTTAGCCAGCATAGGTACCATTATATTATGCCTGCTATAGCTACCACTTGAGGTGGCAAGTTATACAACTGCAATTGTAAAGGGCGCGTATTGTTTGATTGGATATTCAATAAATGGTCAGGCCAAGGAACTTCCCCACCACATGGGTACGCCTATGGAGGGATGCCCCAAGAACTTAACCAGCTCCCTTCCAACACAAGGTAGGGTTACCTCTGCAACTAGGTAACTACTGACACGAGTATGTCATCCCCCGGTCGTTACCGACTTTTATCCGAGGATCCTCAACACCAATAAAATTCCAACAACCACATAGGTTAAATATTTAGGCTCCATATCATGATATCACCTTTTTCCAAAAGGAAATGGACATACCCTAAAGGACGCAACCCTCATAACCTTGCCTCATTCTTCCTGTTTCGACCATTTTCGGTTTGTGAGGTTCTGATGAAGTCTCGTACCACAAAGCTACCCTTTTCACAAAAGCCATGCTTCGATCAACAAATGATCAACAACACTTAGCATGCCACATTACCAAATTGGGAATATATCACTAGTAACCATCAACTACATTACCTCTGAGATCGTATGTCTTAAAGAAGGATTTTATGCTAAGAGAATAAATTCTCCGCCACCAAATAGAAATGTATTTGATAGAAACCAGCTTTATATCTCAAAGTGTAACGTCAGACATACATCCATACAAGTCTGTTCTGGGTTCGAACGAAATCGAAGGCACTTCCAAAGAAGTCCTTGCAAATCCATATAATCCCTAATCACGTTCGGACTCCCCATCACAAAGGGTGATCAAATCTCTATACCGGGGCCATTCGGGGTAGAGACATTCGACAGGTAATCCTTTCGCTTTCGAAAATACCTGGTCTTCACCACAATCTTCAATCGCTATCCATTTTGTTGTATCACTATTCGGAATGGGTTATATGACATAAAGTCCTCTCCCGGCTAAATTGAATAATTAACGCTTAAAAAAAGCATATGGATATATTAGGATCTTAGTTAAGTCACAACTTTTAGCCCAAAAACCTTTCCTTTTGAATGGTTTAAAAAACTTTCCACTTTTAATTTTTTAAACAAAAGATTCACTTTTTAAAATTCCACTTCAATTTGAAACCAAGGTTCACCAATCTTTCACAAAGATTCATTCATAGTTTTCAAAACAATTTCCATTTCAAACTTGAAATCTTTCAACAAAAACCAGAAGTTCTTTCATTATATGAAAGCCATTATCATTTGTAAACAAATACTTTTCGTATTGGAAAAATCCGATCAAATATACACAAGTTATAGCCTTTAAAAGTATAAACCAGAAAATCAGCGAACTGCGGTATCATCGGCAAGTTCTATTTGAATTGAATTCAAATTCCCAAATAATTTATTTAAAATAGTTTTAAATCCATATATATATATATATATATTGTATAACTTACATAACCCTTTCAAATCAAAAGTTCCAAAATAATTTCAAAACTTTAATAAGATATAGTATATTCAAACTAAATTTCAAAACTTCCTTTTCGAAAGCTCTTCATATTCAATTCACTTTCACTTCCAAACCAATTAGATTCAAAATTCAACTTTTAAACAAAATAATATTTAAATTAAAAATATCTGTGACTTAACCGATTTCCCGTGAAATCCATATTTGTGTGTGTGGTGTAGTCCAAGGGTTTTACACATAACAATAACATATCACAATCATCATCAATTCAAGCATAACAATATCGATAAGCGGTATAATTCCATAATGCTTATCTTCATTCACAGATTCACAGATAAATATATAAATTCGACACAGATAAATAAATCACACTTCACACCTCAATTATATCACAGAACATCACATATCAGGGATATCAAACAATTCAAAGCATTCAATACAATCCAAACATCCATAAGTAAGATCAATTAATCACCTAATTAATTTAAACTAGATTAATTACTTATGAATAAATTACTAATCCTGGTTAATTAATATTAATTAATTACAAACCATTTTAATTAATTATCCTTTAATCATTTATTAATTAAACTTTAATAATAAATTAATTAGCCTTTAATTATTAATTAATCAACCTTAATTAATAAATCAATTAACCTTTGACCATTAAATAATTAACCTTCAATTATTTAATTATTCTTTAATTAATTATCCTCAATTAATTATATTAATTAATTAACCCATAATTAATAAATCATCCCTTAATCACTTTCATTAATTAATTAACCTTTATTTAATTAATTATCCTCAAATTAATTACCTTAATTAATTATTCACATAAATTAATTATCCTTTAATTAATTATTCTTTAATCACTTGATTAATCATCCTTTAATCATTAATTAATTATCCTTAATTACTTTTATTAAGTAATTATCTTTAAGTAATTAATTACCCTTAATTAGTTATATTAATTAATCTTAATTGATTAATTATCCTTTAATGTAATTACCCAAAGTATTTATCTTTAATTAATAATAATCTTTTATACATTAAGAAATCATCCTATCATTAATTACATTAAGTAACTATCCCTTAATTATATTAAGTAATAATCTTTTATTAATTACATCAAATAATTATACTTAATTGATTTCATTAAGTAATCATCCTTTAATTACTCATCATTAATTAATTAACCTTTTAACAAATTAATTAATCCTTGATTAATACTTAGTTAACCTTAAATTGAGTAATTATCATTAAATTTTAAATTAATGATCCTTAAATCTTAAGATAACCTATTTATCTTAATTAATTACAAAATCATCATTTAAAACTTATTTTAAAAAACCTTTGAGATAAATCATCATTATCACCTAATTTAACTTAAAGTCTTTAAGTAGATTAAAAATATTTAATCTTCTTAATTAAATTCTTAATTATATTATTATATTTATTTTAAACAAATTTAAAAAGAATTAAAACACTTCACTTAATTAATTAAAATATTTAAAAAAACTTTAATTTATTCAAAACTAAAAACAAACATTTATTATCTTACAAGAATAAATCAACAAAAAGCTTTAAAATTTGATTAAATGAAAAACTTGTTTAATTTAAATTTTTAAAATTTAAAGTCATAAACCCGAGATGACTTGAGACAAAGCTTCTTCTCCCAAAGCCAACAAACAACCCAGTCAAAATCATGCACGCGTGCACGTGCACGGCAACCCTACACCCTTCCGTTCAACTTCCCGGTCATCAACACGATGCCGACCATCTTGCCGACCTATACGTCCGCCCAGATCGACGAAATCGACAGCCAATCGAAATCGAGCTTCATCGTTCAAAATCTGGAATTATACCCCGATCGGAAACCACCAATCGCCGATGAATTATACCTCGAGAACCCATGCCGACCTCACCGAAGCTTCGCCTCGACTTCCAGCTCTGATTCCCCACCTCGCGATCCACTTCGTTGCATCACCGTCGCCGTACCAGCCTCGACAACTCCAACGACCAAAACACTCCACTAAACCCTACATTGTCTCCGAATGGATGCCTCGATCATTAGTAAAATCAATGACCATTTTTCCTGAGTTCATCCACCTACAAGCTTCCTTCGACAACGATCACGTAGCACCTCTCATTGCCGATCGACGGCAATGAACATAAGTACCAAATTTGATCATCTCAATATACCTCGATGAATACAGACTTAAAAATCGAGATTTATATATCAAAATTCATTATTTTACTTAACATTTCAGTTTATATAATCAAAAATGGAAATTAGCGTTATCGATTTTGTCCCATTTTTTAATCTCACTGTTATTTATAAAAAATTTAGATAAATACTTAATATAAATTCCTGTAATCATTTTGAAAATTTACATTATCATGTTACAGACCTTTTTATGTAAAGATCATTACCTAAAACAGATTATATTAAGATGTGTGAATTTTTGAGTGTTTTTTAACCTGTATAATATAACAGAGAGGTATATCTGTTTACAGACATGCACCCAGTCATACATATATATACAGAGACATGCAAGCATATTCACACAATCATTCAAACACAATTCATTCATATCATACTTCAAATACAAATCCAAATACTAAGAAATATAATAGGTCAAGGGGTTTGCTCACCTATATTGGTTTTGAATAGAGAACCAAAGCCTGGAATATTTTGAACACTAGAAATAGATTTTGATTTGTGTTGAGTTGCCTGAACTTGCATGCTTGATTTAGCTGAGATGATCTTGCATTAAGCTTCACAGGCTTTATTTTGTTGGATTTAGCTTTAATTTGGAACTCTTGCATTTGAAAACTGGATTTTTTTTTATTTTTCTTTGTTTTCAGGTTTTGAATTTGTTTTAACTTTTGAAACTGGAAATGATCTTGCTCTCAGGTTTGAATCGGGTTGAAGATGGTATTTGTTTCGTGTGTTCGAATTTTCTTTGATTGCATCAGGTTTTAATTCTCTTGCTTTGATTTGAGACTTGATGATTTTACTTGAATTGTTTCAGGTTTTGGTCTGAGTTTTATAGTTGTTTGATTTGAATTGCAATTTGAATCAGGTTGAAGCTTTATTTCAGGTTTTGAATTTAAACAAGTTTTGTTTTAAATGTTTTGGTTTGTGGATTTTGAAAAATATGAACAACAATGAATAAGTACGAGAATAGATGTGTATAAATAGATTTCTTCTCATTTTATCTTTTTTTTCAAAATATAAAAAAAATGACACTTGTTAACTCCATATATCAAAATAGTTACACTTGTTAATCCCATATTTTAATTTACTTACACTTGTCGTTTTACATTATAAAGTGTTTACATTTGAAAATTACATGCATTAATAAGAATTTTATATAATATATATATATATATATATTAGTTTATATTTAGTTATATATATATATTTATATTCTATTTTCAAATTTTAATAATTACTTTTCCTTTTATAAATATTTATATAATCTTAAAGAAAATGATTTTTTAAAACTAATTATACATTAATAAATAAACACATGTATTTATTATATTTTTAACTCTTAAAGAAAATGATTTTAAAATCTAATTATATCTTAATAAATGATTAATACATATGTATTAGAATTTAATCCTTAAATGGCTTTTGAAAATTATTATATTAATTTCAAAATATCACTTTCAAATCACAATGTATGTATGTGTATATATATATATATATATATATATATATATATATATCATATATATACATATTATAATTACAAAACAAATTCTTATTAATTTTAAATATAGATTTAAACCCAATTTATGTTCAAAAATATTTATTTTTGAATTTCAAATTCAAAATTTAATTAAAAATCAATTTTATACATATACATAAATAAACAATATATATTATTTATTTTGGAAAATTTCAATTTCAAATTTCAAATTACAATCTATTTATGTAAATAAACAGGTACATATCTTATTTAATTTGAAAAATTCAAATTAATTCACAATTTAAATCCAAAATTTTATATTAATTACCAAATTAATTTTGGCTTAAAACCGGGATCTTTATTGATTCCACCCTTAAGAAAATTTCGTCCTCGAAATTTGCTAGATAGGGAGACAACCAAAGAACAAATGAACACACAGAGAAATAGCTTTCTAGATCAAGCTGAATATTTATTCTACATTTGGCTTACCAAATCAGAATACCAACAATAGATGCGAGAATAAGTTTACTCGACACTTCACAAGATACTTGGGTCATCAGATCTACGAAATATGCAGGGGCATTGGTTAGTCCGAAGGATAACTAACTATTCGTAGAATGTAACTGGACCCCAAAGAATAGACAAATGGATGCAATCTTCCACAATTCTCAAACACTAGGTATGGATTCCAAACACTGAACGGAATACCCCAAAGTATATATTAACTTGTCCCGCTTCGGACTTGGATTCACACAAGAAATCACAACAAAATTTTCCAAATTTGGTTTTGACCGAAATTGTTTTATCGATACAAATAATTTTAACTTCATATTTTGTTAACCAGTTTATTTCAAATAGAATTTCAAATTCATTAAAGTTAAAAATGAAAAGCTAATAGAAAACTGATGAGGAGAATACGGAATAGGAATCTTTTTACAATGATTCGCAGGGCCACCATCACACTAAAGCTTCTCCCTTGAGCTGCTAGCAAACGATCAAAGAATTTAAATTGGATGACGATCAAAAGAGAGTTGATAGAGAAAGTTGTTCCTTGTTGTTGTAGGATGTTGACCATTTGTAGTGGTACACCTCTGTCCCCTATCTCGTCATCTTCTTGCACTTAAACTCACTATCAGTGAATAGTAAGAGAATCAACTGAGGCGTACAGACGGATATCTTAGGGATACTCATTCTAAGGTGTTTACCCTATCTCTAATGAGTCACCTAATGTGTTATACTCCCGAGCTAAAGTTCTTACTCAACCTTCAGATCTGATACCACTGTGACGACCCTGACTCGGCGCTTGAAAATCGACATCCATACTTCACCCGTATTCGAATGCCGCAGATTCAAACGTCGAATCTGGTTCGTCAGGCTTATAACACATTAAGTACAACAACACAGCGGAAACAAAAGTATCTTTTATTGATATACAATGGATACAACATTCCGATACAAATGAATATCAATATTATCAGAGATACAATAGCGGAATATGGGATTTAGATTGCAATTCTTATTATTTAAGATATTCCATTGAATTGGCGTAATAAATTGAGTTTCTATTTTATTTACAAATTTGTTATTGTAGTTTTGGTTATGAATATTTATTCCATATTTTGGACATTAGAATCTCATGAAATCTTGAAAATTTAAAGAAAAAGGACTTGTAATAATAATTGGTTAAGGAAATGACATTTAACGCTAGTTTAGAACATAAAATCCATGCGTCTGAAACTTATTAGGCACGAATATTTATTTATATATATTTACATAATTAATGTATAATTATTGTGTACATGGCATGGTTAATTAGGCATTTATTTACATTTATTTCCCTTATTAGGAAGGTAATTAATTTTGAGGCAAAAATAAGAGGAAACTCTTATATAGCCTAATTGTTATTTTAAGGCGTAATAAGGAAGATTTCCTATAAGGCCTTATTTATGAAACGATGAGATGAGTGTATGTGCATGTATGTGTGTGTGTCTATATGGAGAGTAGTTGATTTGTGGATAAGTCATAGGTATGAAAGGTCAATAGAATTACATGACAGAAGTTCGTCCTTCACTCTAAGGCTACCAGCAGTTGTGTACACTTTTATTGGCATGAGATATCCTTATGATAAATATTTATAATGAGCGAGGTTAGTTACAAATTCTGTAGGGAAATTTACCCGGTTAATCTGACTGCTAGTTCCTACAAATAACGGACTATTGTGAGACATCATTATGAGTTTGGGCGACAAGACGAAGAGCCTGCTTTGGGGTTTTGAGTTATTAAGTAGTTGGACCCGCCTCTTTTTCCTAAATGAATTATAAAATGGCTAAGGCGTTATGTAGTATTTCTACAGGGGTCCGCTACTGGATATAGGTCTTAAATGATGGGGTCTGCCTTAATTAAGGTCTTAAATGACCAAAGTCTGCCTATTTTCCCCTTGAAAGTATTTAGTAGCCTAGGAGATTTCATGTGATGTCAACTACATAGTACGATTGAGGAGCACGCTTCTGGAAATAGGTCTTAAATGATAGGGTCTACCTTAATTAAGGCCTTAAATGACCAGAGTCTACCTATTTTTCCACTGGAAGGTATTAAGTTGCTTAGGTATCATCTCTCATATTATTAGCTATTTATGACATATGATTGGGTTATAGGATTCTAGAAACTTGTTTCCGCAATGGAAGGTATTAAGTGGTTCGACCCGCCTCCTTTCCTTATAAAGAAGTATTAAATGACTTTATTGGTTTTATGTTCGTAGACATATTCTTATTTCGAAATATACTACCTAGGCACTAAAAAGGTAAGACTCGATCTTTTTATTCACCTGACACTTGTTGTTCTGACTCCCTCCATATTACAACACAGGTTAAGGACGGAGTGATGGTGGTGACGATGCTTTGAGATGGAGAAGCTTTGCCGGTGGCAGTATTTAATATTATTTTCTTTTATGTGTAGCCAGGGATTTAGAAAATTGTCGTAACGGATGTTATGTTATATTTTTTATGTTATGACAATTTTATAGTTTTGAAATAAATGGGTACACTTTACTATTATATTTTGTTCCATCGCTATGAGTCCTGAAAGTTTAGTTATGGCTCCGCAATGTTATTTCCTTTTACTACCAACAATGTGCCTTAGAATGAATCTAAGATTCAATGGGCCTTTTCTGGATCGAAATTTAGGCATGTTTCGAGGTAGGTTGTTATAGTGTCAGGATCAAAAGAAGTTTCCTACGAAGATCAAGATCACAAGAGTACTAAATCTAAAATATATTATAAACAATTTAAACCCCTAAACTCGGTCGAAGTTAGGGAAGGCTTAAAGATATTGTAATAAAATGTTTGATTTAGGCGGGAGAGTCAAATTTCTTGAACATATCATTATTATAGAACCTTTTTATTTCTCGCTCCTTCATGTCCAATCCTAGGATGCGATTTCAACGCAATTCATACGATTCGACATCCTAAGAAAAAAATGACGTGATTAAGATATTGACGAAAACCAAATGGAAAATTATCAAAGTTTGAAATAAAAAAATACATATCCGCCTAACTTTGATTCTTCCGGGGGACATCAGGAAGAACCAGTTTATTAGCTTGGGCATAGAAATAACCAGCGTTGCCACTTGAAGGAATTTTGTTAATGTCAAATAGAAACTGAAGCTCCTCGCAATTGAGGTCGTAATCATTCTTAGCATAAAGGATAAAAGTTGTTATCACAAGAGTATAAGAAAGAGGGGTAAGTTGGACAGGCACAAGATCAATGGAGAACAACCATTGACGAATCACTGGTTTGGGGGAAGATAAAGTCCACATCATATATGTTCGTGAAGAGAGTAAAAGCTAATGGGTTCGTGAGGTTCAAGAATCCTAACCTTACAACCTTCGAACCCAAGTTGACTTAATATGCTATTGGCTTCTTCCACCTGAGTAATTTTTAAGGGGAAAAGTAAGGAAGAAGAAGAAGCGGAAGTCACTTCGAAATCTCACGATTGGTTTAAAAAAATAAATGCTAAATAAAAAAGATCAAACAACAATAGAAATAAAAAGAAGATTCTTACTTCAATCTAAAGGAAAATCCGAATTTAGAGACGGAGTCGACCTAACAGATATTGATTTTCTTTTCTTTCCTTCGCTAAATAAGAGTATGAAAAGGAACAAATAGAAGACAAAGGAAATATATATATACCTTAATTTGAATACTGGCAGCTTGATCGAAATAATGAAGGAATCCGTGAAACATCAATCGATTAGCAACCAAAATAATGAATACACAGATCAGGATAGATTTTCCTAGAGAAGCGAAATGTTTGATTCGACAACGGCCCAGAAAGTGGCCCAATAAGGGAATAACAGGTGTACAAGAGCATTAAATGTAAAAGCGACTAGTACATTTTTTTCTATTCATGAAAAGAAAAGAAAGAATAGACAGTAATGACGAAACACGCAGACCAAGTGTGAATAATGACAAGTCTACACCGATCTACAATCGTCACAGACTTTGGTGGTAAGTGTTATACCCATATTTCTCGAACTCTATTGAAAGCAAGGTGACATAACACCAAAGTTAGAACAGGAAGCTCTCTTAACAAAAGTTGGTCCACGAGAGGGAAATACAAAGAATAAAGCAAAGTCAAAAGAAAACTGCGCTTGGAAACTACATGACAACGATAAAGGTTCAAATTGTGTCGATCCCCCAAATCCCGGTATTACATTACGATACCGAGCACAAAACTGAATACAGCTACAAAGTGTAGTAAACAACCTACAACCATGGTACATGGAATTGCGGCATAACCAAAAACCCAATAATAATAAAACATTAATGTTGCACTCCGACACAAGGAGTTAGATAGATGGAGTCGAAACTTAATAGTCCTCATTTAAAAAAGACACACACTATCAACAACATACTACACTAACAAGTCAACATATACGGATAATAAAACTATGCTAATAATCTTACATTAAAGTAAAATAAGGATGCGCTTCCCCTTTTTCTTTTAACACTAGAGAAGAGTGAAATGTCACAATGCATCGTTATTAGGACCTATATTATATTAAGCGCTAGCGAGGCATTATAAGTCTCGCATCGCTTAATGTCGCCAAAGTGCCGCTTAAGCATTACCTAAGCTCTACTTTATTATTGAGCATAAATTATTCATATTAACATAAATTTATGTAAATAGATTATATTAAGTGCATCATTGTCCATGTATGGATGAATTAATCACAAATAAGTAAAGTTTTACTTTGAAGTTAACATATAAGCTCATAGGTTGTAAAACTTGGATTAACATTGAAAGTAAGCATACTCGAGTTGAGTACAAACCATGCACATTTGTGTAATAAATATTCGTATCTTGACGTTAAAAAATTACTCACCATCCATCATCTCATATGATAGAAAATAAGAAAAAAATTCTTAGGACTGTTGCTTTTATGCTATAACCTTATTTCTTCTTATTTTAAAAATAATATTTTTTATTAATAGTGCTTATTCGTCGCTTAACTCTAAGAAAAGCGTGGGTAAGCACCAATTAAGCATGCTTATGCGCTCATCACTTAATTTTATTACCTTGTTAACAAATTAAGCGATGTATACACATTTAGCGCTTAAGCGATGCTTAAGCAACGCTTACGTATGCTTTTCATAACATAGATTAGAACAAATCAATAAAGAAATGCACCACCATCAAGACATCAACATGAAGAGAAGGACTGCATCACACTCAAAGGATTGAATAAATCCCTTGTACATTATAGATACCTCCAAGAACGAATCTGCACTGCACTCACTGGGGGTTACCTAAGCAGTATCACGCGAAGTCAAAATCAATCCAAGGGCTACACACAAGGCTACTCAAATAGTACACCGGCACAGATCCACAATCATGATTAAATGATAAAGATATGAATACCCCTCATCGATAACTCATGCAGTCCATTGCTCAGAGAAGCTTGGCACAAAGAGGCATAAAGCAATTGCCTTTACAAATAACAGCCCAATCACCCAAACCAACCTCTTAAGTATCACATATGCTAAGGTCAGACCGAAGGAGCAACCATCCTTTGAGGCAAAAGTAATAAAAGCAGTGCAATTCGACTCGAATAAAACGGGATGGTGGCTTTCCATATTCACACTCAGAAGTAATGCCTAGGCCATTCACCCTCCAAAGAGAGGGAATTAAGAGCCCATTGAAATTTGGAACCTCCTACCATAAATTCACGCATTCCCGCTTTAATTTTAGATATT
This sequence comes from Allium cepa, assembly GCA_030765085.1. Lineage (NCBI taxonomy): Eukaryota > Viridiplantae > Streptophyta > Magnoliopsida > Asparagales > Amaryllidaceae > Allium > Allium cepa. The sequence continues at coordinate 345,327,461 of CM060928.1, read as the reverse complement.
CCTGCCTCGATTTCAAACTTTTTGCCAACTCCTATAATATAACTGCTCAAAGTATGGTGTCCCGCCAAAGATATGTCGGCGATTTAGGTCTACCAGACAAAGGATGCAGATAGATGACACATGGCATGATCAAATGGTAGGAACAAAAGCAAAAGAAGAAGAGTAATAACGGGAACCCATATGCATCTTCTACTCTATAAATAGGAGATAGTCTGGATTGGAAAGAGGATCCTTTTCTGAAAATTGAAAAAATTGGATCTTTTATTTTACTCTCATCCATGTAAAATGGTATCAAGGATACACACACAGATATATATATATATATATATATATATATATATATATATATAAACAAAGATTTGACCCATGGATGAAGGATTTTGAAAGAATTTGAACCATGTAAGATTCAAGTATCTTTTATTATTATGCGCCGTTACTTAATTATTTTACTTCAAATCCCTCTCAACTCAAATCAGTGATAGAAGATTAATCTAATTTGCCATTTTAACAAACAGTTAAAGTGCAGTTAGTTGAAATTTATAGCTTCCAACGACATAATTACTACTTAAAGAAAATTTAATATCACTTAAATTTGTTAATAACAAAATTTTGAGAGTAATTAAAGCTTCAATTACTCCACAATCATCTAAAGTGTTGTGAGATGAAAAATCTCATCAATGCCTATATCTTGTATGATTTTGTAAACTATTCTTTGAATGCTATCAATTTTAACTTTGTTGTACTACTCTTAAGTACACACCTTATAGGAAGAATTTAACTCAACTTTACTCATCATAATCAACTTTTTCCAACAACGTTCGATACTTCTTATTAACACATCATAATATATTATAGAAAGGAGAGATTCCTGAGATTGAATCTTCATTCATTTTAGGTATATTTGTAACTCTTTCCAACATAGTCACTCATTCGATCCAATTAAATCATTTATGTTGCATGCTGCTTCATTTAGTTCCGTTTTATGTTCTTTGAACTTATCATTAACATTCCCTATATGTATCAAATACATATATTCATACTAGCGATAATTCATCGATGAATACAACAAAGTATGTGGAAGCATTTTGGTATTATCAGATCTATGATAGTATACATCTACATGTATCAATTTGAAGAGATCATCAACTCTCATTATGCTACCACTAAATGGGTGCTTCGCTTTTAATTATCTTAGATATAATTCATTGATGCTTTATGATTCATAATCATATGATCAAAGAATTACTTCTTAGAATCGTGGCTTAGTCCATAATTTAAAGTAATTGGAAATAATTTCAAATACTTGGGTACTCTCTAATGCATCACTTTTGTTATGAAAACAAACACCACATTATAGTTTTATTTCACAATGAATATTCATAATATTCTCATCAAAATAAAAATATTTAATCTTTATTCATCATCGAAGAACGGATATTGTTTCATAAATAATGTGCGGTTTGTTTTACAAAAATAGTTTTCATAACTTGATGCAATCAAATGCTATAAGGTATGTTCCTACTATTTCTGCATTTACTATAATAGCGTACTGAATACCGAGGTCCATCATCAACTTAATATAGACTATTTATTTCATATACTGCAACTAGTTTACAAAGGGGAGTTCTTTGATCAATTATCTTGAACTCAAAGAAATAAACTCATTGGAAATAATTTTTAGTATGAAAATACATTTTAGAATAAAAATCATATTTCTTATTCCACTGTTAAGTATAAATTATTATTTTAAAATTTTTGTTTCTTATGTTTCTTTATAAAGCAAGGTGACCTTTTACTCTCTTCATTCCAATTGTATCTTAAATACGTTGACTCTTATACATTTGTTTTTCTTTTAAATGGTCGAACCATTCTAAAGAAAAATCTTACTATAATATTATAACGAACTGTTTACAAAAGTGCACTCGATCATTCTTAACATTTAAGAACATCAAATATGTTGCACTTACATAAACTGATCAAACTGACATTTCAACGATCAAGTTCTTAGAGTATCTGTAGTTTTAGCCAGTGTTACATTTAATAGAATACGATCTTCATTGCAATTAATCAGATCGAATACTGGATCTCATTGAATGAACTAATTTCATCGAACTATCATATAATACAAATTGTGACCATTCACTACATAAGACTTATATGTGATAGTATATGGATCAAATATCCATAGTCTTGTATTGGAATTAGTGTTCGAAACTCATAGAAAGCATACACAATCTTAGGTAAAATAAACTCATAAGCAATCAAATTACAATTGTATTTGGTAGTTGTAAAGTAAGGTACTTACATGGATGTAGAAAAAATTAACATGCAAGACGTACTTAATAGTAAGTATATATTATATTTATATTTGCCAATCTTTAATATAGTTCATTTGTATTTTTAATTGATAAACTTTTGTCAATCATGTTAAATGCATAAATTTATTAATATAGATTATTATAACATTGTATAACATATGTTCTTACAATATTAGGGAGGTTTAATGTTACCATTTCATTTTTTTTAATAAGGCTCCCACTAGACCTATATGCTTCTCCAAACCATAAGATGAAACATATAAGTTTTTCAACTTCACAAGTAGGCATTCAGACTAGTCTGCCTTGGGATTCCGATCTTAATTTAGCTCAACAAGTCATAGCCCTACAAAAGATGAATAACTCTTTATCGATTATATCATATATAATTTATTACCTATGGTTTCTTATCCTAATCTGATTTCGACCATGAGTTTTCTCAAAAAATCAGAAGAAATTATTCACTCGTACCTGCCATTACGTGAGGCCTAAGTATAGTATGTGCAAGTATGCTCAATAAATACATATACATATCTTACCTCGTCTAGTCAATATATCAATAGTACTACACATAACATCTACAGTTTGAGTTTGCTCAACAATTAGAGAGTATTCAAGTAATTTATTAATATATAAATGGTAGAAGACAACACTTATATTAAAAATTGATAATCTTCAATAAATTTAATTGAGTGACATCAATTTATGAAATAATGTACTTCTAATGAAAAACCCTTATGATTCAAGTGTCGGACACGGCAGAAATCACGGTATACGTACATTTGTGTATGTATTTATTCCTCAAGTCTCTTTAGGTTTCTTTAATATTCAACTTTTGGTTTACACATTCATATTATAGGTTTAATTATTATATAACTTTTATATTTTATTAACTTATATAACAATTTTCTGCATAACATTATATTAATTAAATCTTATTTAATTAATTTCAAATAATTAACTCTTTGATTAATTTTATACCATTATCCTAGTATAACTTTTGTATTGGACATGTACACTATAACCTTTATAGTATATTTATAACATTTATCGTAATACACACACACACACATATGTAGATTTATAATAGATGTATGTATGTTTATAAATCTTAATTTAATTAACTGGCCTTTAATAAATTACATTCATTTTTTTAATTTAACACATTTAACTAAATTACATTAATTTCGAAAGTCTTTTTTTGGCAAGGCCAGCCGGTTTTATAGTGGACCGTCCACTTTTATTATGAAAGTAATAAAATTGAAGTACAGGGGTAAGGTAAAAGCACCTTAACTACTAAGAAAAATGGAAAATACAGCACAGGTATGTGACAGATATGCCACAGCAACTAAATGAATCACCAAGACTAAGTTTCCTCCAAAGAGGAAGAATCATCATCTTCCACAGACACCTGGGAAGAATCCAAAGGAACTTTATCACAAAGACCAGCAAAGGGACGGAAATGGATAGCAAGACAAGGATCGTAACCCATAGCATCAGAAGAGTATATGAAAGAATGATCCCAAGTAGTATCAGCAAGCATGACAGAATTCATACTCGCATACAAACCATCAAAATCAAGAACTAAGGAATCACCAAACGGTTTATAATAAAGGCATCTAAGATCCATGTGATCATCGGAAACAAATCTGAAGTAGGAATCAACCACTGAGTTAAATCTCACATCAGAATTGTGATCAACCCAACACCTCTCGGACTCATCCCAAACAACAGGCAAAAGCGGGAGAGCAGAAGCTGGAGCATCTAAGGGAAATGCAGATCCATCACAAGGGACATCAGAAACAGAAGGAGAGGCAGGCCTAGGAACAGGAACAGAAATAGGAGGAGGACCCAGAACAGATAGAGGATCGGCAGGAGAGGGGGCAATCTGAGAGGTAGAAACCTTTAGTATCCATTTCCTGAGTGGAGGATGAGGCAGAGGGATCTTTGGAGCAGCCGCGGACGCTACGGAATGAAGGCAGGAGATAACTAGATGACCAAAGGAGTGACAGGTGGAGCAAATATCTGGAACCCAACCATAACGAACACGGATAACCGCTATATGTCCGACAGCAAGCTGAACAGGAATAGAAGCAGGGAGAGGCTTAGAGGGAGAAATCTCAATAAGAGCCTTAGCAAACATCAATTTATCACGTGCTACCATATTACTATCAAAGCATTTCAATTTACCAACATTACAGGCTAGCCAATTCAACCCAATCAGAGGCTGAAGTGCAGACGGAATTTGTGAAAAGTAAACCCAAACAGGGATAGAGAGAACCTGTTCACGAGCACTCGCCACAGTAGGAGACCAAGGAGTAATAATAAAAGGCCTACCACAAAAAAGGAAGGCTCAGCCTCAAGAACAATCCGACGTTCTTCGAAAGAGGAAAACTTGAGATAATACATAGAGTCAATCAGCTTAACATGTAAATTACCACTCAGTTTCCAAGCCCGTCTATAAACAGAAGACGCATCACGAAGACGATGATTTGGTTCCAAAAAGAAACCAACCAAATATGAAGACCAATATTCCACGCCGGTCTGCATAACTATTAGAGGTGGGATCATCACTCCATTTTCCTCAATAATGTCAAAATCAATTGGTGTGTAGTCACCTGCATTACGTGGCAGAGATTTAAACAGAGACGTCCAAGATTTGGGGCATGCCAGCGACGGAGAAGATAGGCCAGGTCGGTCCAATCCACAACATTGAGGAGACCAGCGGATGCAAGAGACCTGGGAACACTCGAAGATTTATCACTGATTTTAGGTTCAATATTCGCAGTGGCATTAACACAAGCATCAGATGTGCATTGTAACAAACCAGAGTTCACAGCTGAATCTAAACCTACATCACGACCAGACATACGAACAGTATTCTGATCATCGAACGCAACGTTCGAAACATGCTTTTCCAAAACACTATCAGTATTCACAAGAGAACGCACTTTACTTCCGATATCAATAGGAAAAGGATTCTCACCAGTCAGCGAAGAAGGCAATACACAGTTAGCAATTGCAACCAAACGACGTTGACTGACAGAATTCGTGACAATAGAAGCATTCGCTACAATAGGTGATTCGCAGACAACATTTGCGACAACTATCGCATTAGGACAGACAGCGAACGCAGCCTCAGCACTCGAGCAAGGTCGAGCAATAGCATCATGCTTGGACCGATTAATACTAAGCAGAGGAGGAAAATCAAAGTACGATAAGAGAATAGGAGACTCGATCCCAGTGGACATAACCTTATAGACGCGACCAGATCTGGTCGACGAGGGAGAAAGGAGGAGTGATAAGGGGGGTTTCTATGGAGAAAATGGCATAGGAGAAAGGAGATAGGGGGGAGGAGGAGCGGAATGAATAGGGATGAGGCAGAGAAAGAAGTCAGGGAGGAGAAAAAGAAGACTCCCTGGCCATTGAAATCGCAGTCGCCATTTAAATCACAGTTGCCATATGTATGTTTGTGCTTTATTATTATTATTTTGAAAGTCATTTTATATATACATAAATGTCTTAAACATTTTAAGATGATATAACATATATCAATATATATATAATACATACATACATATATATATTATTCCTCAAATATATATGTATGTATGTATTTAATTAATTTATATATTTTATTAATCTTATTAATAAATTACTTTTTTATATTAATGTATAAATTTTAAATTTTCAAACGCCTTGAAATTTTATTATCTTTTCAAACAATTTAGAAACTTATGTTATACTATAACTTTTATAATAAACATGTTTAAATTTAATTTTAAATTGAAAATCATTAATCTAATTTTTTCGAACAATTTTGAAAATTAGCAAAAGGCCCAAATCAAATTAGGTTTTTTCTATTAGAGGCAACCTTTGTTCTTACTTCACCTTTCAGGCCAAGCCGATACCAAGGAGGAAAAGGTACTTGATTGCCCAATTTCAATCCTAGACATTATTTTTCTAGATACCATACTAAGTGGACAAGCTTAATTATTTAGCCCTAACATGACTAATTTAGGCCGCATAAGCTATTGGGCTCTGATATCATTGTTGGAACTGGGTCAGCCCATAATGGAGTTAAAAGGTTAATTTCAAAAAAATTCCTTTATTAGATCTTAAATGGGTCAATGAAGTCTAATCCATTTAGAAAAATTTTAAATTATATTTAAATAAAATTATATTTAATTTAATTTTATAATTAAAGTTTTACTTTAGTTTAATGTGTGTTAAATTTGTATATGTGTATCATATATACATATATGTGTGTACGTACACGTCCAACGTAATAATATGTGCATGGCTTAATGTTCCCATATGTAGGTGCTCGGGTTTATACCGTAATGGACATGTTAACCTTTGTTGTATTTGATTTATTGTCTAATGTTTACATGCAGCATCCCAAATTTTCGATAACATTAATCAAAAAAATTAATTAGATAAATTAAATAGAATAATGATGATAATGGGATTGAGATTTGAATAAATCATATAGAGGGCCATGTTTAATAATAAAAGAAATAGGATTTAAATTGGTTTAAAGGTTAATTAGTTCACATATAGGCATATTAGTAAATAGCCATTTTATTTTACATGGCTATACACTTCACATCCTTGTCCATTCACGTTCGTTTTCTCAAAACAAAAATAAATGCAAAACTCTGAGAAGCCGGTCATTATCAAAGAGCAAGATAATAATCTAAAGCTAAGGATCAAAGCAATGATCAACAACAAATCACAAAATCCTTATTATATCTAAGCTGAATAATGACTTCATACCATCTCTATTTTATTCTATGGTTATATATGTTTTCAGATTTATGATTAAATTCGTTAATATTATGATATGGATGATGATATGCTTGAACAACATTATGTTTGATTTATTTTAATTCATTAATATATGAATTTGCACAGTTTTGATGTAAAACCGAAAGTTTAAGATTTTAGATTGCCATGGAAAAATTTAATGTTTTGAAAAACATGATTTGGAGATAGGTTTTATTTTTAGAATTTTCCAAGCTATAGATATTTTATTATGAATTTCCAAAGGAAAATATGATATAGTTTGGTTTAAAATTTAATTTAAGTATTTCAAGAAGAAAATGGGTCTGAAATTTTAATATGTCTTCTCGATGTAAATCTGGTTCTCGAAATTTGTTCTGACAAAAAAGAATAGCGATTCATTTGATCATAAATTTAGAGGCACCTTCTTTCTAGAAATTCATTTAATAACAAAGATTCTCATTACTTGATCACTTAAACTTCTTCTAGGAGAATTTGATTTAGCACTTTAAGGAATGAAGCTTTAATAACTTTTTTTTTAGGCTTAATCATTTAGAACTTTGGAGCTTGATGTTTGAAGCTTTAATCTCCATAGAGTATTTATCAGGAAGTCCATTTGATGATTGTTTTATTGAGGACCAAAAATCCTTTGGAAAAAATAAGATCATTTGTTTGGAATATCGAAAATCCATTTGGCAATAATTTAAATAGGATGATAGAAATCATCTAGTTATAATAATCCGAATAGAAGACCAGAAATCCATAATAATATTTTGAATAGAAGACCAAAAGTTATATGGCATTAATATCACTTAAATAGAAGACCAGAAAATCAACTAACAGTAATATAAGATGTTATCCCGCCTTTTGGAAGGCCGTGACACCAAAAAGTTGACTGAAAATCAAGAACAGTTCGTCCCAAATATTGGTTATACACTGTTTCGCTATGGATATCGACGAATTTTTCCCGAGTTCGGATCTGGCTACAATTGACAAGACATGACAAGCAATACTATGAAAGCGAAAGTTCCAAATTTCAGGTCAATCGGAGTTCGTATGCTCAAGATATGATCGATGCAATTCAAGCAATCAACTGTTCGTATCCATCAAGCGAAGGGTCTTGTTCGTATCCATCAAGTGAAGGGTCTTGTTCGTATCCATCAACTGAAGGGTCCTGTTCATATCCATAAAGTGAAGGGCCTTGTTCGTATCCATCAAGTGAAGGGTCTTGTTTGTATGCATCAACTGAAGGGTCTTGTTTGTATCCATCAAGTGCAACAACGATCGAGCATGAATAGTGTGTAGGATCGATTTCACCCTAGAGGGGGGTGAATAGGGTGATGCTATTAATTATAAAAATTTATCGCGAAAGTTTGTAAAATAATTTCAATGAAGATATATCAAAATAATAGTAGCACAGATAATAGCAGAATAATAAATGCAGAAATAGAACGACACAGAATTTACCCAGCTTCGGCAAAACCCTGCCTACGTGTTGCCCCCAAGGTTTCTACTAGAAATTAAGTAGTCATACGCTTACATACGTAAACTCGCGACACCTGCTATCGACTAGCCTTAACTCTACGCTCAAAACCCTGCCACGACTCGGCTACTGAGTTGCGAATTCTCAAACTACACCATCGTAGTTTGTCCCCTAGTCACACGACTAGAAATTATAATTTTTAAAAGAGAAAAATACAATTTAAAACAAAATTAAAAATAAAAACCCTAATTGAAAAAATAAGCCAAAAGCTCTTAATGAAACCGGCACAAAATAAATTAACACTAAAATATGGGCCCCTTTTCTCTTTTATTTGCTTGGCTTGCTTTGCTCTGTTAAAATGTCGACCTCGTTCTTTATTTGATCGTTCCTCTTTCAATAATAAGGGTTTCTGTAAAAATTGAAGTCGCCGCCTTAATTGACTGTTGATGCTTCGAATTCTTTCTTTTATTAGTGATTGCTTTCGGCTACTTCAATTTGATCAATTCGAATTAAAATTGGTGTGTTATTTTCCCTTTTGCTTTTCTAGTTTATTGCTTGGACTCAATCTTGATTCGAGTTGAATGATTATTGTTCTCTGTTTAGCTCAAACTCGAATGATCTTCTCGGCCGATGATGAATGGGTTTATATAGGGTTCGAACACCTTGATATTCGTTCATCTGATAATTTGCTAGAATTCTTCTTGGCCATTTGATTTAAGTTGAATGTTTGTGATGATTTATGACTTGTTCAAATTCGTGACTTTCGTTGCTTGATTAATTGATACCCACGGTGTTGATTTCTGACTTGGTTCAATTTCTTGGATATTACGGCTTTGTGAATTTGCTGATTTGTTCAACTTTGGCACTAACTTAATTTGGTTCTTGTTTGAAATCCCCTGCGTCCTTATTTTTGGTTCGAACTTTTTGCTATGACTTCGACCACTTGATTTGATTTGAAACCGTTGATCCATGATTTGTTCGAACTTGCTGTGTATCGTTATTTTGAAACTGGTACGTGATGATTGTATTCATCTGGAAGTTTTGCATTGCTTTGCCTTTGCCATTGCCTGACTATTCTTGTGTGTCTGCACATATGTACTCGAGTCTTATTCATGTAGTCTTGCTTCCATACTGCTATGATGTAGTCATCTTGTAATCTGGTTATGCATATGTATATAATTGTTTTATGATATTAGTCTGGGTTGTTTCAGTGGCATGTGAATTTTACTGTTTGTCTGTTCCATTTGATCTGGGCATTTCAACTTGTATTCATTTGATTTGAGCATTTCTGGTTTGAATGTTCGATCACTGTCGTGCTTAGAATTCACATGCATTTAGTCCAAACATTATTGTCTTCACTTGCATACTTGTTCATCATGTAGTTCACTGTATTGGGTTTTGTTGCACCACTGTTGTCATCTGTTGCAGTTTGAATTATGACGAGTTTCATCCCTGGTCAGATTGTGTATATATGTGCATATCAACTTGTTTTGGTTTGTCGAAATCATAGTGGCATTTGCATATGTATTCATCCACTTGTGTACATATGTTTATGTATGTATGTATGTATGTGATTTCATCTTGTACTGTGTCATTTACTGGTTCACTGCTTGATTTTGAGTTCTGGTAGCACTCGAGTCTTCTTGCATCTTCAGTGTAGCAGTGTTGTTTCATTGAGTCTGATTACAAGACTTGTTTGCAATCTTGTGTCATATGCATGTTGTATCATTGAGTCTGTACATTCACATTGCTATGTTGTATTGTGTTTACAGTCATCATGTAGTTGCATTGAGTTGGTTTGCCTTTGTTTCCAATCTTCGACACGGTTTCAGTTGCATTGTTTCGGGTTCGGTCATGTTCATTTGGGTTTCACTATGACCTGGTTTGCAGCAACTGGTTAGATAAGTATACCATATGCACGCATTCATATAATAGCTGGACTTGCTCGGGTTGCTTGATTCACTGCAACCATATTGTTACTGTATATTTGCTTGTGCTCTATATTTCAGTTTGGTTGCCATGTATATGATGCATGATTTGTTAACTTTGTTCGCTGCCTGGTCGACATGTACTGTTGGTCTTTGGTGCACTTGCTCATCTCTGTTGATTGCCATTTTGAACTGCTATACTGGTTGTATTTGAATGCTTATGCTCGATAGTTTTATGATGTTTTGTAGTGCACCTGAGTTGAATCCAGCTTGTAGCTCGGGTTTGACTTTGTGTTGATATCGTGACTTTATTTTTATTGCACTTGAGTTGAACTCGGCTTTTGATTTGGGTTTGACCTTGTGCTCTCCTGTCCCTATAACTTTATCGAGTGTATATCGGTGTGCACGGCCTTGTGGTATGTACAGTGATACACTGTGCATGTCACAAGTTGTTCGTGTATGATGAATTCAAATTTAAATGATGACGAATAACCCAAATAACTGAGGCAAATAATATTTTCAAAATCACATTTTATTTTACACTGCAAAAATATTTTCTTTTCAATTTTACTGCGTCAGTGTGTATTTTTGCAGATTGCTCAGATGTTGGATTCAATCCGAAATGAAGTTGAAGATAAATTATGAGTGAACGAGAAATGTGTAGTGAGGACATTTGTAAATGAAAGATTGTGATGTAATTGAATTTATATTGTAATCAAAATTGTGTATGTATAGTGAGAGCTCGAATTTGTACTATTCAAAATTTTAATAAATATTTGTTTGAATAAAATATCTGTGTGAATTTAAACTCTGTGTTATTTATTTTATTCAGCAAATATTTATTTAATCATGTGAAAAATAAAATACTGCATTAACAAATACATTTAAATGAATAAATATATATATGTTTATTATCATCAAACAAAAATCATATATTCGCATATTCGACAATCTCCCCCTTTTGATGATAACAAACATATATTTAGGATTTTGAATTTGTTAAATGTATTTGAACATTCAATTTGCTCCCCCTATTTGAATGCTTCCTCTTTACACAAAGCTCCCCCTTCATATATGCATGTAAATAAAAATATGCAAATGAGCCTAGATGCAAATAGAAAATATTTGACCTTTATTTGCTTTTATTTGACAAAATCTTAACTTTTCTCTCCCCGTTTTGTTATCAGCAAAAGAGTAATAGTGTTATAAAAATAGAGATAAAATGGTAGATATTAATATAACATTAACACTCAATTGAATATAAATATTAAATTTCAACAAAAAAATCAAACAAAAATCATAAATGAATTGTTAGGCGCATATTCCACTTTTAGAATGATGGGAATGATGTCATCATATAAAACCATACAGTTCTATCTATTTGTGGTATATTTATATCAAGAATTTGAATATCTACTAGCCATGCATAATCGTTAGGACTTTTAAATGAGATTAGTGGTATTCCAATTTTATTTTAAAAAATGAATTCAAGTATCTTTTAACCATGCATAACCGTGAGGACTTTTAAATGGGATTAGAATCAACTTGTTTATTTAATAAATCAATTTTGATATGCGGTCCATACATGCATAACCGAGAGGACTTTTAAATGAGCATGGAAGCACATAATCAAAAATTCCAAGTAATTCACTCATGCATAACCGTGCGGACTTTTAAATAAGAGTGAATACTTTGGATTTTTTTTATTTATTTAAAAAATATATATATAAAATGAAAAACGAATGATTCCTGTTTAAAGTACCACATATCGACAAACTATATTGAATTTTGATGAGTGATGGTCGTTAGAAATATGACAAAAATAGAGATGGTCATGGAATTTTTACCAACGAAAAGTTTTTATAACTCATGCTCAAATTTCTAAAGAAATTTACTGCATACACTGTCTCAAGTTATAATATATGATTAATATTAACACTCATCACTTTTTCAATCACTATTTATCTTTTCGATAATCATTAGGGAGTCAGATTAGTCAATGTAATCATTTAAAATCATATTCAAAAATAATTATAAAACCAAATTTTCCAAAATGACTAATCTGAAACAAGGTCAAAAATGATTTTACAGAAGGGGCTTTATAAAAAAACGTCTGCAATTTGATAATTATTTGAAGTGAAAATATGCAAATATTTTCTTTGAAAAACGATACAGTTACTAAATGTCTCATCATAAATCACGTTCCACTAGTAACTTTTCTATCAACTAGATTACCAGTGTAATCTACATCTGAATTTCTTTTTCACTCAAACCTATTATTAGTTGAATGTCACAGACCAGATCTTGAGTTGTGCAACAAAATTTCTCAAAATCATTTTAAACAACTTTTTAAATGACATTCTCTTGAATTTGAATTGAAGATGTGCGAACCAACAAATCAGTGAATATAGTGTCAAATTTAGAACGTAGGATAAACAAACATATTTACGTGCACCGAGATTAATAATCAGTCAATAAGATACCATCATTAGTACAAACAAATTTATATGAAATAATTCAAAGACTCTAGAGATGCATGTAATATTCTTGATATGAAAAGTATAATTGGCCAACAATTTTGAACAAGTCAGAATCAACATCATCGTTTATTTCATCATCACATTACTGGCTGATTTAGTTCAGATTATGGTGTAGATTATCACATTTGATATATCGTTCAAACAAATATACCATTACCTGTTTTACTTGTACGATATTTTTCATTATTGTCCATTGTGATTCTGTCACCTTTATACTAGGCTAAGGAACATTACTTTGTCGCCCGTTGTGTCCCTGAAACAGCTAGAATCCAAGTAACACTGTTGCTGTTCCTTAGCCTGCCACCATACCTACACGTTAAAAGATTTTTGTGACCTATTTGTTGTTATAGGTCCATGGTTGTTAGTGGCAATTGATTTTGAAAAATAATTTTGTGGAAACCCATAACTATTTATATATGTTCCTTTTGGCACCCAAATTTGTTTAACTTTGAGAGATTTTATATTTATGCCTTTTGGAACCCAAATTGGTATGGTTTTCACGTGTTTGGGTCTAAATCAACAATTGTTTTGATTGTGTCGAAATTTTCTACAAATTGTGCACATTGAATCGACTTGATTAATTTCATTTCTAACATTTTTAGATTGATTATATCCAAGTCCTTGTCTTACTGTATTAACAGTTTGTTTTCCTAATAGATATTCAACGATTTTTCACTTTTTGAAAATTTATCTAAAGTCGTTGATAGTTGTTGAACTTGTGTTTTGAGAGATTCATTTTCGTTTAACAATTGTGTGCACCTTTTAATAGAATTTTCTCTTCTTGTATTTTCACTCTCTTTCAAAATCAGAATTTCATTTTCAAGCGATTTAATTTTGATTTCTGATTTTTTAATCTCTTCTTCGAATGTTGGACACTTATCACACTTAGGGCACTTGTTTTGACAGTTTTTAATTAATTGTTCAAGTTATTCATTTACTTCTATCAAACTATCTCTTTGTGATTCAATTTTAGCATATTTCTCCCTAAGTCGTTCAAAACAGCCATTTACTTCGTGAAAATATATAAGTAATTCAGAGTGAGTGAGTTTTAATACCTCGCTTAGCGCATCATTGTCGCTGTCAGTTATATTACCTTGAAGGCATATATCTGCTTTCTCACTCTCACTGCTAGTACTTTTATTATCTTCATCACTTGTATTCCACGTGGCTACAAAATTTCTCCTTTTTGATTTCTTTTCAAAGTCGTGCGGTTTGGAGGACAATTGGACTTGATGTGTCTGGGTTGGTTGCACTTATGACAGATGAATTTTTGTTGTTCGGTGTTATCTAAAACTTTGATTATTCTGCTTTTTAATTTTTGATTTAGAGCCGGATTTCCGTATTTGCGATTCCACTTTTTTAATCTCTTTATTACCATTTCCAACTCTGCTGCTCCATCATCATCACTTTCAGGTGTTCCTTTGAGAGCTATTGATTTTTTTTTAGTATCTCGTCATTCATGCTCTTCCTTGAATTTCATTTCTAGCTCATAAGTGGTTAGATTTCCGATAAGTTCTTTAATTTTGATTTGTTTTAAATCTTTTGATTCTTGAATGGCATTCACTTTTGCTTCAAAACTTCGTGGAAGGACTCTGAGGATTTTTCGAACTATTTCCAATTCCGTGTATGATTTTCCGAGAGCTTTTGATTTGTATACGATGTTGGAAAGCCATCCGTACATCTCTTTAACATTTTCTTCCTAGGCCATTGTAAAATTCTCGTATTCGCTACTCAGCATGGCAAAGCGAGATTCTTTGACTTAAGATGTTCCTTCGTGAGTCACTTCGAGTGTATGCCATATTTCCTGCGCAGTTAGACAATGTGAGACACGATTAAATTCAAATTGATCCAATGAACAGATAATAGAATTCATAACTTTAGCGTTAGCATTTTGTAATTTATTTTCTTGTTCTGTCCATTGATCCTTCTGTTTATTTATTTCCTGATTATTTACAATTATAGTTGGTGCTCTATACCCTGTCTCAATAATATCCCAAGCGTCAATGGCTTTCAGAAAAATTTACATCCTATTTTTCCAGTAAGCATATTCACCATTGAACATTGGTGGTCTAACTATGGACTGACCCTCTACAAAAGCATTATTAAAAGAAGCCATTTTAAAAATTCAAATTTATTTTTAAAACAAAATTGGTTTTTGAAAAATCAAACTTTTTAAAACAAAAATGGCTTTTGTTCCTAGCTCCGATACCACTTGTAGGATCGATTTCACCTTAGAGGGGGGTGAATAGGGTGATGCTATTAATTTTAGAAATTTATCGCGGAAGTTTGTAAAATAATTTCAATGTAGATATATCAAAATAATAGCAGCACAGATAATAGCGGAATAATAAATGCGGAAATAGAACGACACAGAATTTACCCAGATTCGACAAAACCCTGCCTACGTGCTGCCTCCAAGGTTTCTACTAGAAATTAAGCAGTCAGACGCTTACACACGTAAATTCGCAACACCCGCTATCGACTAGCCTTAACTCCATGCTCAAAACCCTGCCATAACTCAGCATAAATTGAAAATATAGGCCAAAAGCTCTTAGTAAAACCGACCCAAAATAAATTAACACTAAAATATGTCGGCCCCTTTTCTCTTTTATTTGCTTGGCTTGCTTTGCTCTGTTAAAATGTCGGCCTCGTTCTTTACTTGATCGTTCTACTTTCAATAATTAGGGTTTCTGTAAAAATTGAAGTCGCCGCTTTAATTAACTGTTGATGCTTCGAATTCTTTCTTCTATTAGTGATTGCTTTCGGCTACTTCAATTCGATCGAGTTCGAATTAAAATTGGTATGTTATTTTCGTTTTTGATTTTCTGGTTTATTGCTTGAACTCGATCTATATTCGAGTTGAATGATTATTGTTCTCTGTTTAGCTCGAACTCGAATGATCTTCTCGGTCGATGATGAATGGGTTTATATAGGGTTCGAACCCCTTGATTTTTGTTCGGCTGATAATTTGCTTGAATTCTTCTCGGCCATTTGATTTAAATTGAATGTTTGTGATGATTTCTGACTTGTTCAAATTCGTGACTTTCGTTGCTTGATTATTTGATACCCATGGTGTTGATTTCTGACTTGGTTCAATTTCTTGGATATCACGGCTTTGTGAATTTGCTGATTTGTTCCACTTCGGCACTAACTTAATTTGATTCTTGTTTGAAATCCCCTGCGTCCTTATTTTTGGTTCGAACTTTTTGCTATGACTTCGGCCACTTGATTTGATTTGAAACTGTTGATCCATGATTTGTTCGAACTTGCTGTGTATCATTATTTTGAAACTGCTACGTGATGATTATATTTATCTGGAAGTTTTGCATTGCTTTGCCTTTGCCATTGCCTGACTATTCTTGTGTGTCTGCACATGTGTATACGAGTCGGATTCATGTAGTCTTGCTTCCATACTGCTATGATGTAGTCATCTTGTAATCTGGTTATGCATATGTATATAGTTGTTGTATGATACTAGTCTGGTTTGTTTTAGTGGCATATGAATTTTACGGTTTGTATGTTCCATTTGATCTGGGCATTTCAACTTGTATTCATTTGATTTGGACATTTCTGGTTTGTATGTTCGATCACTGTCTTTCTTAGAATTCACACGCATTTAGTCCAAACATTGTTGTCTTCACTTGCATACTTGTTCATCATGTGGTTCATTGTATTGGGTTTTGTTGCACCATTGTTGTCATCTGTTGCAGTTTGAATTATGATGAGTTTCATCCCTGGTCTGATTGTGTATATATATGCATATCAACTTGTTTTGGTTTGTCGAAATCACAATGGCATTCGCATATGTACTCATCAACTTGTGTACATACATTTATGTATGTATGTGATTTCATCTTGTACTGTGTCATTTACTGGTCCACTGCTTGGTTTTGAGTTCTGGTAGCACTCGAGTCTTCTTGCATCATCAGTGTAGCAGTGTTGTTTCATTGAGTCTTATTTCAAGACTTGTTTGCAGTCTTGTGTCACATGAATGTTGTATGATTAAGTCTGTACATTCACATTGCTATGTTGTATTGTGATTCCAGTCATCATGTAGTTGCATTGAGTTGGTTTGCCTTTGTTTCCAATCTTCGACACGGTTTCAGTTGCATTGTTTCGGGTTCGGTCATGTTCATTTGGGTTTCACTATGACCTGGTTTGCAGCAACTAGTTAGATAAGCATACCATATGCATGCATTCATATAATAGCTGGACTTGCTCGAGTTGCTTGATTCACTACAACCATATTATTACTATATATTTGCTTGTGCTCTATATTTCAGTTTGGTTGCCATGTATATGATGCATGATTTGTTAATTTTGTTCGCTACCTGGTCGACATGTACTGTTGGTCTTTGGTGCACTTGCTCATCTCTGTTGATTGCCATTTTGAACTGCTGCACTGGTTGTATTTGAATTCTTATGCTCGACAGTTTTATGATGTTTTGTAGTGCACCTGAGTTGAATCTAGCTTGTAGCTCGGGTTTGACCTTGCATTGATATCGTGACTTTATTTTTATTGCACTTGAGTTGAACCTGGCTTTTGATTTGGGTTTGACCTTGTGCTCACCTGTCCCTGTAACTTTATCAAGTGTATATCGGTGTGCACGGCCCTGTGGCATGTACAGTGATCACTACGCATGTCACAAGCTGTTCATGTATGATGAATTCAAATTTAAACGATGACGAACAACCCAAATAACTGAGGCAAATAATATTTTCAAAATCACATTTTATTTACACTGCAAAAATATTTTCTTTTCAATTTTACTGCATCAGTGTGTATTTTTGCAGATTGCTCAGATGCTGGATTCAATCTGAAATGAAGTTGAAGATAAATTATGAGTGAACGAGCGATATGTAGTGAAGACATTTGTAAATGGAAGATTGTGATGTAATTGAATTTGTATTGTAATCAAAATTGTGTATGTATAGTCAGAGCTCGAATTTGTACTATTCAAAATTGTAATAAATATTTTTTTGAATAAAATATCTGTTTGAATTTAAACTCTGTGTGATTTATTTATTTAGCAAATATTTATTTAATCATGTGAAAAATAAAATACTACATTAACAAATACATTTAAATGAATATATATATATATATATATATGTTTATTATCATCAAACAAAAATCATATATTTGTATATTCAACACAGTGCAGCAGCGATCGATACGAACAGTGCAACAACGATCGAGTACGAACAGTGCAGCAGCACTACGATAGGAACAGTGCAGCAGCAATCGAGTATGAACAGTGCAACAGCGATAGATAGGAACAGCGTAGCAGCGATCAAGTTCGAACTATGCAGCAGCGATCGAGTACGAACAGTGCAGCAGCGATCTAGTACGAACCGTGCAGCAGCGATCGAGTGTGAACCGTGCATTAGCAATCGAGTGCAAACAGTGCAACAGCGATCGATACGAAGAAGACAGCCTTCGAAAAATACGAACTTGCATCGATCATATCTTACAATCTACAAGTCCAAATGCTACGAAATTTTCACCAGAGCTCGATTTCGACTCGATCGGGCAAAATATTGATCGATTCGAAATTCGTTCGCATTGATCACGGATCGGGTCAAAATCACATGGGATCGATTGCGTGGGCCCGCACACGTGCCAGAAGAGGTCTCCCGAGATCTGAGCGAGATATTTGCAGCCCACGCCTATAAATAGCATCCCAGAGTCTACAGAAAAGGACCTTTGGTTCTTCGACGCCCAGAGTGTGTCGGATTCATCATTGTATTCGAATTTTGCTATTGTAATCAGTTGTAGCGTGTCATAACCAGCAAGTATACATCAATAAAATCATCAAATTCAAAGTGGACGTAGGCCGGATTGCTGAACCACTATAAACTCTGTGTGCTTTACTGCTTTCTTCTTAATTTTCTGAGTGTTCATCATTTTTAATTCTCTACATACATTATATGTGATCTGTGATTGTAAACGGGTGCTTTCATCGACAATTGGTTGTTTGTGATCAATTTTGGTGCAAACATTTTGGTGCTTTCAGTGAGAAGGCTAACATTCAGGAATTCTACCGCTTGGAATTCAAATTTGAAGGCTTGAAGACTTAGATATAGACAACTATGACGAGGCAATCAGCAAGAAGACAAAGAACGGAGAGGAGTCATCATGAAGGGAGTCAAGAAGCCTCCTCAGGGGCTAATCAGACTTCAGTTTTCATCACCAAGGATGAGAAGAAGGTGATGATAGGAGCCATGCAAGAGGAGCTATTCAAATGGAAAGAAGAGATGATGCAGAACATTCTCAGATGAATTGAGCAAGCGGGAACAGCTGAAGCTATTGGAGTTCAGACCAACGAAGCAAGACCGGAAGGACTAAACTGGGAACCAAATAGAGCGGGACCATCAGGGGCAGCCTCTGAATTAGGAGGCACCCCCTAGGAGCATGTTGATCCAACCTTAGGTAGAATACCGACTGAGATTAGACCGAAGAAGCTAACAGAGGAGCAGATGCTCGTCCACAAGAGTAGATTCAAGCAAACCCTCGCGAACTCGGGGGCAGATCGGAGGTAATGTACAAGGATTACAGCTTGGAGATAGTGATAGCTTAGCAAAAATGGTCAGACGAGGCATGAGAGGCGGATTAGTTAAAAGAGATCTAGAAGATGTGAACTGGAGTCCTTTCTCTCCTGTGATTAGAATGGATAGAAATCCACCAGAGTTCAAACTACCAATATTGAAAACGTATGATGGGAGGACAGATCATGCAGTTTATCTTACCAGATACATGAGGCATATGGAGGTAATGGAGGAATCGAAGGAGGTCATGGCTCAATGTTTCCCATTATATTTGACAAACATAGCGGCACTATGGTTCAGGCAGTTAGAGAGCGGTTCCATTGGAACATGGATCGAGTTGGTTGAAAAATTTATAAGACAATTCAGAGTTCATATTTCAAGGCCCAAGAATGTGATGAGTTTGATAGCATTGAAGCAAAAGGCAGGAGAATCTTTAAGAAGTTTTCTGACACGATTCAACGCAGCGGTAGCATTAGTGGATCGACTGGATCCATCCATGGTTATGATTGCAGCTATATCCGGAATAGCTGATGGCACAGAGTTCAAGAATAAGTTGACTAAAGATCCACCTACGGACTGGGAGAGTTCTATCATGAAGACGAAAAGTTTCTACGGTCGGAGGATGCTAATGCTGAAAGAGAGGAAGGAGAAGGAGTTGATGTTTATGTTGTAAAAGGTAGAGACCCACCAGGAAGGATTCTAGCAAGGATAAAGGGAAGCGGAAAATGGAAGATAATGACCATAGGTCAAACGACCATGGAGGGAGCCGCATTTCACCACTTATTTAGAGTTGAATGAGAGTTTGGAGCGAATCTATAAGGATACCTAGGGCAGATTCCTTATCGAAAGCCAATGAGAAGGGTTCTGACCAGCAATTAAAGAAGATCTGACAAATATTGCTTATTCCACGAGCTGAATGGTCATAACACGAATGATTGTAGGCACTTGAAGGATGAGGTTAAGGGGCATATCGTGAATGGTCTGCTATCGTGGTGTGTGAGAAGGGGAGCCATGATGGTGGAACAAGAACGACCACCGCATGCACCAACTGGAGACGACTCAGGATCAGGGTGTCAGTTTATCATCAACTGACTGAAATAATGACGAATAAGTGGCAAACTCCACACCGACACGATAAAGTCATTTTACATGTACAGTATCATGAACGATCCTATGGCATGCTCCGATACGACTATAAATCGCATCAGTGTAGGTATTTGCATTTTGACGTCCCTGTTTTGCTTTTGTTTTCTACTTCTCATGTTTGGACTTGATTTTGTTAGACATTTATGTTGAAAACTTATTTTGAATGTAAATATGCTATTTGTGATTCCATAACGGCTAAGCCACTTACACATGTAAGTGATCGCGAACGGTCCTCAGGCATGCTCAAAGATGGCGATAAATCGCCATAAAACATCTCAGAAACTCGCTCGAATATGAAATCTAAAAATAATGATACTAAGTCCCCCCGGGCACACACAACTCGCCTCGAACGACACTCGACTGTGAACGATCACAATTCGTCTAGAATGACACCCGATCGCGAGTGACCACAATTCCTCTAGAACGACACTCGACCACGAACGGCACAAATCGCCTCGAACGACACCCCAACCGCGAACAGTCATTATTCTCCATGAACGACACCCGACCTCGAACGGTCATCATTCGCCTCAAACGACATCCGACCACGAACATCACTATTCATAGTCAGACAAGATTATCAATTTCTTTTCAGATCATTAACAGGATACGAACATCCAACTTATTGAACTACAAAACACACCTTCCTATCGCAAGCCATGTTTTGGGGGGCAAGTGTTATCCCGCCTTTTGGCAAGGCCATGACACCAAAAAGTTGACTGGAAATCAAGAACAGTTCATCCCAAGTATTGGTTATACACTATTTCGCTATGGATATCTACGAATTTTGTCCTAGTCCGGATCGGGCTACAATTGACAAGACATGACAAGCAAAACTATGAAAGCCAACGTTCCAAATTTCAGGTCAATCGGAGTTCATATGCTCAAGATATGATCGATGCAATTCAAGCAATCAACTGTTTGTATCCATCAAGTGAAGGGTCTTGTTCGTATTCATGTGTGTCTGCCGCACCACTGTTGTCATATGTTGTAGTTTGTCATGCGGTTGTAAGTTGTAAGTGCATTTGTAGTTGAAGTGGCATTGTATTTTAGTCTGGACACGTGGTTCATTGTGTAGCCTCGAGCTCTGTCTTTACTGCAACCATATTAAGCTATATATTTGCTTGAGTCTGATCATTGTCATTGCTTTACTATTTATTTTTCTTGGCCATTCACTTGTTAAGGCTGCTGCTCCTTCAAGCCCCTATGCATTGAACTTGTATATGGTTGTATGCATATTTGTACCTTATTTTGGTTGGACTATCTAGCCTTTCACTTGAGACTGTATGTAGCCTGTGTGGCCTTTGTTTCCCTCGAGAATTATTTGCATTTTGAATTGCACTTGTGTTGAATTTAGCTTATAGCTCAGGTTTGATCTTGTGCTGATATCGTGACTTTATTTTCATTGCACTTGAGTTGAAACCGTCTTTTGATCTGGGTTTGACCTTGTGCTCACCTGTCCTTATAATTTTTTTCAAGTGTATATATCGGTGTGCACGGCCTTGTGGCAGGTACAGTGATACACTGTGCATGTCACAAGTTGTTCGTGTATGATGAATTCAAAATTAAATGAAGACGAACAACCCAAATAACTGAGGCAAATAATATTTCCAAAATACACATTTTATTTTCAGGTATATAGGCACAAGGAAGAAGTTGTAAAAAAATTAGTTCGAGGGACAACAAGTTTGCTTTTTAGCCCAAAGGATATTTTTTAGCGTAAAATGAAAATGATAGTTACAACTATCATTCTATGATTTGCACTAAAAGGTGTCCTTCAGTCTAAAAAACAAACTTCTTGTTCCTGAAACTAAATTTTTCACTAACTTTTTCCTTGAGCCTAAAAGCCCCTTTTATTTTATACTGCACAAATATTTCTTTTTCAATTTTACTACTTCAGTGTATATTTTTGCAGATAGCTCAGATGCTAGTTTCAATCTGGAATAGAGTTGAAGATAAATACGAGTGAATGAGTGATATGTAGTAAGGTGCATTTGTAAATGAAAAATTGTGATGTGATTGAAATTGTAATAAAATTGAATTTTGTGTGTGTGTATATATATGTGTGTATATATATATAATGAGAGATCAAATTTGTACTATTCAAAATTGTAATAAATACTTGTTTGAATAAAATATTTGTTTGAATTTAAACTATGTATTATTTATTTTATTCAGCAAATATTTATTTAATTATGTGAAAAATAAAATAGTACATTAACAAATACATTTAAATGAATATATATATATATATATATGTTTATTATCATCAAACAAAAATCATATACTCGCATATTCTACAGGTATGTGAGAACGCTCACTTGATTTGATGTTATCTCAGGTCTTGGACTATGGATCTTATACATTGGACTTTTGATGTGAAGTCGGTTCTTGGCCTTCAAAGTGGCATGGATTCGAGCATTGAGAAATCAAAATGTTGAGTAGTCTTTAACAAGATGCGGTCTTACGAGTTATTAAATATCCGACGCACTTAAGTGAATAATGTGAGGTTTGCTTGATGGTTGCTATGTTTGTTATATTCTGTTATGGATGTCACATGATGTAGGTATTATGGACTTAGGTACCTAGACACCCATACTATATTTTAACTACTGGTGCACCCAACATTGATAGCTTAGAGCATACTGTTACATGTGTTATCTTTTTGGATGCATGGACATGTCAGGTATGATTCTTTACATCTCGTATTCCTATTTGCAATGTGATTTTTATAGTATATTGAGATTATAGAGCAGTTATACTAGACTGTTGTCTGACTTGAGATTTATGCTTCGCTTCTTGTTATCTCGAGTACTCTTCAGCGAGTAGAATAGGAATAACAGATCTAAGATAACGCATGGAGCTGTAAGGAGCAGGTGGCTAGCACTTTCAAAAACTATACTTTGGAGCTATTATTGTTATTTCGCTGTGTAGTACTATGGAGCTATTATCAATACTATTTAACTATTAGAGATGGTTTTTCCTTTAGATTTTATTTGTCTCAATGTATAAACTATATTCCACTTGTTTTGTATAACTATGATGAATCTTATGTACTTTGGTTTGTTTTGATTAATTAATTATAGCACCATCTTTCCTGTTTTTTTATCTATGTTGATTATCGTATTTTATCATATGCGCTTTGAGATACACAAAATGTTCTATTTTGGATTCTTTTATTTTACCCCTGACGGATGCCTTACATCGATGGGATACTACGGCAGTGTAGGATCGATTTCACCCTAGAGGGGGGGTGAATAGGGTGATAGTGTTAATTATAAAAATTAATCGCGGAATATTCAATTCAGATCATAGAATAGAAGCACAGATATCGCAGAATATAAATAACAGAAAAAACATAACAACACGGAATTTACCCAGCTTCGGCAAAACCCTGCCTACGTGCTGCCCCCAAGGTTTCTACTAGAAATTAGATAGTCCCTCGCTTACACACGTAAACTCGCGACACCCGCTATCGACTAAATCTAACTCTACGCTCAAAACCCTGCCACAACTCAGCCACTGAGTTGCGAATTCTCAAGCTACGCCACTGTTCATCGACGGAAATTCTATCGGTTTAGAAAACCGTCGAACGAATTTTGAAATAAAATTTATACCGCAAGCGCACGGTGTACGAATGTAGCACGTGGCGAATACGGGTCGATCCACAGGGAATTGATGATTTTAAAATTCTATTCGATCAAATTATACCGAAGTCGAGAGTGAATAGTTAGAAATGTAAGAAACTAACAAAAACTAGCAAAAGAAAATGATAAAAATATGAGAGTTAAAAGAACAATTTAGAGATAAATTCACTCTCTAGATCATATAAATCAACAAAATGAAGTTATGGTCTCTCTTTTCTTTTCATTAGTGTAATTAGTTGATGTGTTTATCATAAGTATGATATATTTGTGCTATTAATTAGCCCAATATAAACCATCAAACTATAACACAACCACTAATACACTTTTAAATCTCATAAAATATGACAAGAAAGTTGAAGGAAAAATCTATTTTAAGCATGGCCTATTAACTATTAATTAGAAATATAAGCCATCAAATTTTAATTTCAACAATCACTTCTTTGCCATAATCATATGTAGATGAAGAGGCAATTTGTGTTTTGTTTGACTAAGCATAGCCTATTTGTTATAAACAACATAGACTATCAAATAAAGCTAAACAACATCATTAAACCACTTCAATCATTCTCATTAAGCACAAAAAGAGAGCATAAACATAAAATTAAGTTGAAGCTACATGATTAGAGAGCTTCATTACCCCTAAATTGAAGGGGTTTAGCCTCTCATATTTGTTATCATATGAACAAATGTAGCTTGCAACATAAGAGAAAAAGAAAAGGAAAAGAGAGTAAAGTGAAATGAAAACTATTCTAATTGCATAAAGGAAAATCTACACTACTTGCATAAAAGGAAATGAACATGTAATTAAAAAGAAACAATAATTAACATTGCATAAAAAAAAGAATTACATAAGAGAAGAAATAGCTAAGTAGCCATGGAAAGAAAGAGAGATTTGATTTATTTTATAAACTAAAACTAACTAACTAAGAGAAGATGGCTACATGAAACATAAGGGGTATATATACAAGTTTTAAAACTCTAATTCACTTTTTGGGGAATGCCCAAAATGCCCCTTAGGAAGTGTGGAGGCCAAGTAATCATTAACATGCCTTAATCCCCCATTAAGTGTACATGAAGCCATTAAGTCCAAAAGAATGTGCATTAGCCTTTAATTTGGACATTAATGTAGGTGGGTAGGTGGGGTCCTCCATGATCTTCACTTTGAATTATTTCCATCTTCATTCCTTTATATCCATTTTGTGCATGCATGTTTCTTCATGTACCCACTAATATGAGAAGCTAAATTCCTACAAAATATTATAGAAATTTCAAATTAAATTCTTTCAAATTAATATACGCGCACAAATGGCCATTTTGCCCTTATATGAAGATGAATATGTGAAAATTTGGAATTAATATGAATTTTGGTTAAAACAAGTTAAAATACCCAATATGATCATTTATTTAATATAAATAGAATAAATATGGTGATAAAAATATGCATATTTACGTGCACATCAAATACCCCCACACTTATCTTTTTATTCGTCCTTGAATAAAGGGAAACTAAGATAAATCCGTTTTCGTAGGAAGCACGATTGCATTGAGCGTATGCAACAAGCCGTTAAACCTCTGGGTGTCCCCAGTAGGACGAGTGTTGTCTCATGAGGGTTTTCAGCGGATACTACCCACAAAATCCAAATGCGTGATGAAAATATTTACAAAATGCAAGACTTATTTACAAAGAGATGAATGCAAATTTTTGAAAATATTTACAAATGAAGGATTTATTTTTAAACTGACACGAATAAGTTAAATATAGGTTTTTGTTATTATCTTGAAAATTAATGTCATTTACTCGTCAAAATTTCCAACAAAAATCAAGTTATCATAACAAATAAACAATAGTTTAACTTGTTGTTTCGGTTGATAACAAAGTGTAATTATAAAATGGATCCTTAGTTGATTATAAAAGTTTGTCAAAGTGGTATTTTTATTTCTTTTCAATAACAAATCAAATCAAATAAGTAAAAATAGTGCTAGGATTTCTATTGCTTGCTCTCTCATTATTTGCAAGAAAAATTACACACCTAGCTCAGGTAAACTGAGGCCAGATATACCCCCCATGCACTGCCTTTCGGGCTTATGTGAGGGGAGTACAAAGCATGGCGAGTGTACACACTTTCGTTCATACACCTATCGACCGTAGGTGGTTTTTATTAAGACTTTTTTTTAACATGTGTTCCATACATGCATAACCGTGAGGACTTTTAAATGAGTATGAAAGCATATAATCAAAGATTCCAAGTAATTCACCCATGCATAACCGTGAGGACTTTTAAATGAGAGTGAATACTTGGATGTTATTCATTTTTTTTATTTTTTTTATGTTTTATTTTTTTTTTTAAGAGAGAGAGAGAGTTTTGCAAAATCATCTTAGCACCATTTAACTAAGAAGACAAAAAAAATGTTATATCCTTTACTTTAAATCAACCACTTTTTAAAACAAAGATTTTCAATTAGGATATACTTCATAATTAACACGTATGAATCTTCCTATATACTAGTTAAACCATTATTATTTGTCATCAAATTTCATTTTTATTTTTGTTTAGACAAATAAATTTCCAAAAATTTCAATTTAATAAACCAAAGCCATATATTTATCTTATAGTGTTTCCTTTAAAAATAAATCAAAAGAAAATTTGTTTTTGGGATTTTTTTGTTTTTGTGATTTTAAAGCAAAAATAAACCATGAAAAAAAAATGAAGATGAGTCTTCCCCCCACACTTGATTTTGACTGTGTCCCCACAGTCAACCCAAGTGAAAGGGATGTTTATTATTATTTACATGAAAACGAACGGTATTTACACGAGATCAGAAAGTATATTGTCAAAAAGTAAATGAAACGGTCTTCCAAAAACCGATTCATTTGTCTCGTCGAGTATTCGAAACACAGCTTAAGCTCGAAAAACCAAACCATAAAAGATTTTGAAGTTGAATGTTGATTTGGAAAAATGAATGTCGTTTTATTGAAAATTGAATGAGTTGTTTTGTTTTCGATGATTTTTGGGGCAGATAAAACAAGTGATTGAAATTCAAGTTTATTTTCACCAAATTGAAATTCAAGTTTGTCATTGAAAAATTCTTCAAAATTATTGATTTCAAAATCAAAATGGTGATTTTCATCTTCTCTTTCGGAATTTAACAACTCGTCATCCAAAAGTCCAAAAACTTCATGTTCATTAAACTCGTCTTCCTTTATTGGATTATCAACAACTTTATTACATGTCTCAAGTTCAAAATTCAAAGTTGGTGTATTCAAATTTTCAGAAAAAGGAAGATCGAAATTTAAATCGAGTTTCTCACCCTCAAAAGAATTGAAATCCAACACAATTACCGTCTTTTCAACAACTTCGTTAAGATCATCATTTTCAGTTTCAAAAGTTCTTGTTTGAAAATCATCGATTTGGGTAAAAGATGGATTATCGTTTGACTCGTCACACATTGAAACTTGATTTTGTTTCTCACGAAAATTTTCCAATGTTTTAATCAACAAGTTTGTGTGATCATTGTAAATTTCATTCATTTGCTCAACAAAGTCAAATTTGTAATTATTAACTTGAAAATTTTCGATTTGGACTTGTTGAGAACAAGAATTGTCAATTTCGATAAACGGTGGATTATTATTTGATTCTTCGTGGGTTGAGATTTGATTATGATTTTCACGATAAGTTTTGTATTTTTCAAGTAATAAATCCCCGTTATCTTTTTCCATTTCATCAACACAATCAAATTCATGATTATTAATTTGAAAATTTTCACTTTGAATTTGTTGATAACCAAAGTTTTCAATCGTATCGCAATTGAAACTATTCCCATTGCCAAATTCGTTTGAAAAGTTGTTCCCATTTTCATGTTGAGTTTGAAATTCATTTTGGAGTTCGAAATTAAATTGGCATGGGTTATAATCGTAATCGTTTGAATTTTGAATTGAATTCAAATTTTGAAATCCTTGACTCGAGTTATTACACAAATAAGAATTACATAAATCATTTATCTCTTGATTTTTTCGTGTAGAAAGTTCGAGTAAAGATGAAATCATTTCAATGCTATTTTCAAGAGTCGAAGGTTGGTCATCGTTTTGAAAATTTTGTTGTTCGAAATTTGAATTATTTACACAAAATTTGTTGTTAAAATATCCATACGAATTAGTAGTAAACTCATATGGATTATATTGATTTTCACCGTTAAATTCAAGTGAGTAAGAAAAAGGAAACTCGGACATTTTCAAGATTTCTTCTTTTTTTTTGGTTTTTTTTTATAAAGAAAATATTTACAAGTAGAATTTATTTTTCAAAATGGAAAATTGATTTTTGTTTTGTTTTTGAATTTTCAAATTTTTTTTTGGCTTTTGAAAAGATTTTATATTTTTTTTTTGGATTTTTGTTTTTCTAATTTTTCTGGATTTTTGAAATTTCAAAGGAAAAGGATTTAAAAATTTCAAAGAAAAGGAATATTTAAAAAAAAAATTAGTTTTGGATTTTGAAATTTTTTTTTTGTTTTTTTAAATATGCATGAACAAATGCAACTAAATGAATGCAAGGGTTAATTACAAATGATTTATCCTAAGTTAACCCAAAATTGTATATTCACAAATTGTCTTAGATAAACAAGATAGTTCTCAGCCAGGTAACGGGCAGGATTTATCGGTGCACCACGAATCACCGTAGCAATGCAGCCGAAGGTTTAAGTACCTTCAGAGGAACAACCACTATAATATTAACGAATCACCGTAATATTTATAAATAGTTATTACTCTGCCGTAGCCTAGACACCAAGAAATTAAATTGTTCAAAAAAACAAATTGTCAATATACAATTAAGTGTTATCGATGTCTAACCGTTATTATTAATCAAAATCTAAGATGAAATGCAGAACAGAAACTAAAAATGTATTAACAATGCAACTACGAATGAATTTTTTTATGTTTTAAAATGCAAATGCAAGCAACCAACAATTCAATTCAAATAAAACTAGAAATGAAAGCAGAATTTTTTAGCAAGCAGAGCAATTTATTTTGGCTAGCTAAGGAAGCAATTTTCAGCAAGCTATTCTTCCTTTATTTCCTGCTTTGGCAACCTGAAAATTAAAAACTAAGATATATACAATATTTTTTTTTTTTTGGTTTTTTTTGTTTGAAAGGAAACTTAAAAGTAGGGTTTTACATAAAAAAAAAATTATTTTTTCTCAAAAAGAAGAAAAAAAAAGTAACTAAAAAATTTGAAACCAAAACAATTTGCCAAAACCAAATTCACTAAACGAATAAAACCTAAGACAATTTCTTTTTTTTTTGAATATTTTTAACAATAAAAGAAAACAAGAAAATGTTTTAACTATACAAAACAAAAGGATTAAAAAAAAGAAAAACAAAACAAAATAGTTTAATCAACACGGCCCATCAAACAAAGCCCAAGACCGTAACCTTCCTCTATCTAATAAAAGAATTTCACCCAAATTCGTTCAATACAAATTTGTTTTCACGAGAATACCCAAATCAGAGAGTTCGAATTTCGTCTTAAAATCAATTGATCATTTCGAGTTGCGAGGATGTCGTATTACTGGAAGTTATCGAAGTCTGGATTTATTCTGTTGTAGGGTTCAAATCGAGGCTGACGGTGGTGGATAAGTTGCAAAGGAGCGGTGAAGCAATTTAGGGTGATTGGCGGGATGAGAAGTGTGGGCACTGGGTTGGTGATTTGAGGGTTGTAGAATTTGATGGGTGGGGAATTTTGCGACTTCGGGGTGTAGATTGAAGGAGGTCGCGAGGCAGTGTTCGCGCTGCTGTTCGATTGTGGGGTTGGTTTGCTTGTAGGAGATTTGGGGATTTACTGGTAGGAATTTACGGTTGTTGGGTTATTTGATGTCGAGAAGGAGATCGCAGCTGGAGGTAAGCGTTGAAATTCGTGAATAGTCGTAGTTTGCTGGGGAAGTCTCAGGTTCGTGGAGATGTCAGATGATGGATGAGTGATGGTTTCGAGTGTGAATTGTTAGATGAACTGAATTGGATACTGGACACTGGAAGTGCAACAGAGACAGGCAGGTTGTGGATGTTATATGGAGGATTACTGTGATGATGTGAAGTGGGGTTTGCAGCAGATGATGAAGGGGTGAGTGCACAACAGTTGTATGTTTGCGTTTGAGTGAACGTGGAGATGAAAAGTGGATATGTTGATGGCTGATATGAATTATGTTGACTGAGTGGAGCGAAGGGGGATAGTGATAGCAAGCAGGGGTATGATTGTTGGTCAGGACTTGATTCAGACAGGTTGTTGAGTGGATATGGCAAGTGGTTGGTTGACAGTAGCGACAGGGAAGGAAGTTATAGCGAGGCTAGTTGCGAAGTTTGTGATGACAGAGGTGAAATTGAACGGCAGTGGATGGACTATGGTTTGGCAGTGAAATTGCTTGGAGGTGGCTGCGGTTGTGAAGCACTGTTTTGTATGGGAGGCAGACAATTAAGTCAGGTGAAGTATGGGTAGTGTTGGAGAGGTGTTGGACTGTAAGTGGTGAAGAAAGTGATTGAGTTCTACCAGGGAAGACAATGTACAGTGAAGAGGGTGAATAAGAAGGTAGTAAGGTGGAATTTAAAGGCAGTGAAGAGTGAAGTGAGATGGTTGTTGTTGGGAGGTTGACTGATGATGGATGTTATAATGGTGGAAGGTGATATGTAAGTGCAAGTTGATGTGGAATTGTTTAGGTGAGGGGGATGTTCAGTGGCTTGAAGGCAATGGGATAGGTTGTCGTATGTATGAATGTGGTTATCTAGTGACTGGTGGTCAGTGGGTAGGGGATGTTTGATGGTTGATGGGATGCAGAAGCTTGTTTGTAAGCAGTTGCAAGTAGGCTGGGAGAAGGCAGTGTTTTGACTGTTGGACACTAGTAGTTTACTGCTGTGGTGATGGTAGAGAGGAGATTGTGGAGCTTTTGTAGAAGTGAATGTTGGGAAGGTTGACAATGGTTGCAGAGAGTTTGAAGGGAAGGGAGCAACAGAGAGGGTTATGTTGTACTGCACAGTGAAATGAACAGTGAACAATGTTGTTTTTTTTTCTTTTTTTAATGTAAAGAAAAGAAGAAAATGAACTGTAAATGCAAAAATGTAAATGGAATGCAATAAAACAAAATTGTTTTTGAAATGAATTTGTATA
This sequence comes from Allium cepa, assembly GCA_030765085.1. Classification (NCBI taxonomy): domain Eukaryota; kingdom Viridiplantae; phylum Streptophyta; class Magnoliopsida; order Asparagales; family Amaryllidaceae; genus Allium; species Allium cepa. The sequence continues at coordinate 345,295,920 of CM060928.1, read as the reverse complement.
TGTTCTCTCTCTTTTTTTTTTTTAATAAATGCAAATGCAAATGGAAAAGGAAACTAGAAACAAGCACACAAAGAAAATGCAATCAAAAATCATACAAACACAACAATTTTTTTTTTAAATGCGAACACACACAACAAACACACAAATAAAATCACACAAAAATAATCCGAAGAATAGAAAATCAAAACAAATTCCCCGGCAACGGTGCCAAAAACTTGTTCGTCGACGGAAATTATATCGGTTTAGAAAACCGTCAAACGAATTTTGAAATAAAATTTATACCGCAAGCGCACGGTGTACGAATGTAGCACGTGGCGAATACGGGTCGATCCACAGGGAATTGGTGATTTTAAAATTCTATTCGATCAAATTATACCGAAGTCGAGAGTGAATAGTTAGAAATGTAAGAAACTAACAAAAACTAGCAAAAGAAAATGATAAAAATATGAGAGTTAAAAGAACAATTTAGAGATAAATTCACTCTCTAGATCATATAAATCAACAAAATGAAGTTATGATCTCTCTTTTCTTTTCATTAGTGTAATTAGTTGATGTGTTTATCATAAGTATGATATATTTGTGCTATTAATTAGCCCAATATAAACCATCAAACTATAACACAACCACTAATACACTTTTAAATCTCATAAAATATGACAAGAAAGTTGAAAGCAAAATCTATTTTAAGCATGGCCTATTAACTATTAATTAGAAACATAAGCCATCAAATTTTAATTTCAACAATCACTTCTTTGCCATAATCATATGTAGATGAAGAGGCAATTTGTGTTTTGTTTGACTAAGCATAGCCTATTTGTTATAAACAACATAGACTATCAAATTCAAAGCTAAACAACATCATTAAACCACTTCAATCATTCTCATTAAGCACAAAAAGAGAGCATAAACATCAAATTAAGTTGAAGCTACATGATTAGAGAGCTTCATTACCCCTAAATTGAAGGGGTTTAGCCTCTCATATTTGTTATCATATGAACAAATGTAGCTTGCAACATAAGAGAAAAAGAAAAGGAAAAGAGAGTAAAGTGAAATGAAAACTATTCTAATTGCATAAAGGAAAATCTACACTACTTGCATAAAAGGAAATGAACATGTAATTAAAAAGAAACAATAATTAACATTGCATAAAAAAAAGAATTACATAAGAGAAGAAATGGCTAAGTAGCCATGGAAAGAAAGAGAGATTTGATTTATTTTCTAAACTAAAACTAACTAACTAAGAGAAGATGGCTACATGAAACATAAGGGGCATATATACAAGTTTTAAAACCCTAATTCACTTTTTGGGTAATGCCCAAAATGCCCTTAGGAAGTGTGGAGGCCAAGTAATCATTAACATGTCTTAATCCCCCATTAAGTGTACATGAAGCCATTAAGTCCAAAAGCATGTGCATTAGCCTTTAATTTGTACATTAATGTAGGTGGGTAGGTGGGGTCCTCCATGATCTTCACTTTGAATTATTTCCATCTTCATTCCTTTATATCCATTTTGTGCATGCATGTTTCTTCATGTACCCACTAATATGAGAAGCTAAATTCTTACAAAATATTATAGAAATTTCCAATTAAATTCTTTCAAATTAATATACGCGCACAAATGGCCATTTTGCCCTTATATGAAGATGAATATGTGAAAATTTGGAATTAATATGAATTTTGGTTAAAACAAGTTAAAATACCCAATATGATCATTTATTTAATATAAATAGAATAAATATGGTGGTAAAAATATGCACATTTACGTGCACATCAGCCACGTAGCTTGTCCCCTAGTCACACGACTACAAAAATAAATGGTTTAAAAAAGAAAATACAATTAAAAACAATTTAAAATTAAAATAACCCTAATTTTTAAAACCTATAACCCTTTAAACATAAAATAAAAAGCCATTTTATCAAAGTAGAGTAAGGCCGGCCCTCTCCCCTTTTTCTTTTATTGTCTCGGTCGTTCCTTTATCTTGAGAATGGCGGCTGTGTCTTTGCAAATTAGGGCTTCATTCGATCTCGTTCCTTTTTGCTCTTAAATTAGGGATTTGGACATTTTAAAGATGCCGGCTTTTGGTTGCTAGATCGAAAGGAGGAATTATCACTTTGTTTGGTTCGTCGATCGCTTGCTTCTCTGTTTTACTTACGGCTCTTGAAATTGATCGAGTTCGAACTTGCTTCGGTAAGTAATTTTATGCTTTTTACTTTTCTGGATTTGGCTTGCTTGAACTCGATAATCTGATTGCCGATGATGATTGGGCTTTTATATAGGTTGAATTCCTATATTTGCGTTCGTATAAATTTGATTGAATTCGTCAAATTCTTTGTACTGCCGCTTGATCATGCTTGGACGTTTGAGATGATTGCGACTTGTTCAAAAACGTATATTTTTTGTTGTTTGAATCCCACGGCATTGATTTCAACTCCTTGGTCATCACGTTGTTGATCTTGACTTGGTAAAAAACACGGCTTTGATACTTTGTAAACTTTCCATTCTTGTTTTGCATGTTTTAACAAATTGCCGCTGTGTTGGTTCGACTCTGGTCATTTTGTATTTCACTGTATACTTGTAGTTTAATTGCTTTAACGTCAATTTGGTCGAGTGGTTCATCATTGACTTATTGGCAATTTTTTGAATTTGCTACTGAACCATGGCTTCAACTGATAATTTCGATTTCCCACTACACTTCTTACCGTTATTTGACTTGTCTAGTCTTGTTCATCCCTCTGGTGTATCACTGGTTCACTGGTGGTCTTCATATTGTGTATGTTGTATGGTGTCTCTGTATATTTGTTCAGTGTAGCTTCACTGGTTTATGCATTGAGCTGTTTCACTGGTGGTCTAGTGGGTTCTTTTCACCGGCTTGTTGAGTTACCCTGATCTTGTGCACCTTTGTTCATGGTTTGTTGTGTGTACACATTTGTTTGGACTAGTTGTTTCATTGATCGGGTTTTGTTCTTGTATTATTAGAAGTCTAGAAGTCTTGTTGCACCTGCATGTGTTGAGTACATTTATGTGTATCTTCATGTATGTTGGCTGAGCTCGAATGAATAATTGCCAGTGATGTTATTTTTCGATATTACTCAGTTGGTCTGCATTTATGCTTCTTGTGTTTCACTTGCACCTGTACTTGGTCATAATTGATGTTGTTGAACTTGATGGCATGCATTTTGTGGTCTTCCTTGTTGCTGTGTCATTGCTGTTGATATGTTGTTGTATTCTCTTGAGTCTGTTTCATGAGTTAATTGCGTACTTCATGATTGCACTGTCTCCTGCATTTATGTGGTTGTTGACACTAGTCTGCATACATGTGCTTAATTGCTGCACTGACTGGTGGATTGAACTTCATGTACCCTTTGAGTTGCAGTGCTTCATGTTGATTTTATATCATGGCGTACATGTGTGTTCATGCTTTGATGTTGTTTCAGTCTTCATGCACTGATGCATTTGAAGTTGATCTTGTTGCCGTTGCTATGCAGTTGCTATGCCTTGTGTTGAACCCAGTTTTAAAGCTCGGGTTTGACCTTGTGCTGAAGTTGATATTTTATTTATGTTGCACGTGAGTTGAATCCGATAATTTCATTTGGGTTTGACCTGTGCTCACCTGTCCCTGTAGCATTATCAAGTGTATATATCGGTGTGCACGGCCTTGTGGCATATACAGTGATACACTGTGTATGTCACAAGTTGTTCGTGTATGATGAATTCAAATTTAAATGATGACGAACAACCCAAATAACTGAGGCAAATATTATCTTCAAAATTCATCTTTTATTTTATATTGCAAAAATATTTTATTTTCAATTTTACTGCGTTAGTGAATATTTTTGCAGATTGCTCAGATGCTGGATTCAAACTGGAATGCAGTTGAAGATAGAAATATGAGTGTGAGTGATATGTAGTGAGGTTCAGAATGTAAATTGAATTTGTATAGGTATAGTGAGAGCTTGAAATTGTACTGTTCAAAATTGTAATAAATATTTGTTTGAATAAAATATTCGTTTGAATTCAAAATCTGTGTTATTTATTTTATTCAGCAAATATTTATTTAGACTGTGAAAAATAAAATAGCATTTTAACAAATACATTTAAACGAATGTATATACGTTTATTATCATCAAACAAAAATCATATAAGCGCATATTCAACAATCTCCCCCTTTTGATGATAACAAATATATATTTAAGATTTTGAATATGTTAAATGTATTTGATCGTTCAATTTGCTCCCCCTATTTGAATGCTCCCTCTCTACACAATACTTCCCCTATATATATGCATACAAATAAATAATATTCAAATGAGCCTAGACGCAAATAGAAAATTAATTATTTTACCATTGTTTGATTTTATTTGACAAAATCTTAACTTTTCTCTCCCTCTTTTGTTATCAGCAAAAGAGTAATAGTGTTAGAGAAAATAGCGATAAAGTAATCGATATCAATCCAACATTAAAACTCAATTGAATATAAATATTAAATTTCGATAAAAAGTCAAACAAAAATCATAAATATTTTTTTAGGCGCATATTCCACTTTTAGAATGATGGAATGACGTCATCATATAAAACCATATAGTTATGTCTATTTGTAGTATATTTATATCTGGAATTTGAATATCTACTAACCATGCATAACCGTTAGGACTTTTAGATGAGATTAGTAGTATTCCAATTTTATTTTAAAAAAAATGAATTCAAGTATCTTCTAACCACGCATAACCGTGAGGACTTTTAAATGGGATTAGAATCAACTTGTTTATTTAAAAAATCAACTTTTGATATGCGTTCCATACATGCATAACCATGAGGACTTTTAAATGAGCATGGAAGCACATAACAAATTCCAAGTAATTCACCCATGCATAACCGTGAGGACTTTTAAATGAGAGTGAATACTTTGGTATTTATTATTATTATTATTATTACTACCCTTTTTCTTTTTAAAAAAAATGTGAAAATGAAAAACAAACGATTCCTGTTTAAAGTACCACATATCGACAAACTATATAGAATTTTGATGAGTGATGGTCGTTAGAAATATGATAGATATAGAGATGGTCATGGAGTTTTTACCAACAAAAAGTTTTATAACTCTTGTTTAAATTTCTAAAGAAATTTTCCAATTATACTTTCTCGAGTTATAATATATGACCAATATCAACACTCATCACTTTTTCAATCGCTATTTTTCTTTTCGATAATCATTAGGGAGTCAGATTAGTCAAAATAGTCATTTAAAATCAAATTCAAAAATAATCATGAAATTAATTTTTCTAAATGACTAATCTGAAAATATGGTCAAAAATGATTTTCTCCAGGGGGTTTTAAAAGAAAATTTTCTGCTATTTGAAAATTATTTGAAATGAAGAATATGCAGATATTTTCTTTGAAAAACGATGCAGTTACTAAATGTCTCAAAAATCACGTTCAACTAGTAATTTTTCTATCAACTAGATTACCAGTGTAATCTGCATCTGAATTTCTCTTTCACTCAAAATCATCATTAATTGAATTTGATTGACCAAACCATGAAGTGTGCACCAAAAATTTCAAACTCAATTTTAGCAGCAATTTAAACGACATTCTCTTGAATTTGAAATGAAGTCGTGTTAATAATCAAAAAACTGTGAATATAGAGTTAGCCGTATTATAACCAATTGTATTATCCAACAAAACACTATTTTTAATCCAAATTGATATATATGAAGTAATTCAAAGAATCTAGAGATTATTATAGTGTTTTTGGCATAAGAATATACTTGGCCAACTATGTTGAATAAGTCAGAATCAAAATCATCATCTTTTCATCATCTCAATATTGGCTGATTTTAATTCAGAATATGGTGTAGATTATCACATTTAATATATCGTACAAATAAATATACCTTTACCTGTTTTACCTTTACGATATTTTGCGTTGTTGTCCATTGTGATTCTGTCACCTTTATACTAGGCTGAGGAGCTTTGCTTCGTCGTCCGTTGTGTTTCTGGAACAGCCAAAAATCTAGAGAACACTATTGTTGTTCCTTAGCCCGCCACCACACCTACACGGGAATCGATTTATGTGACCTATTTGTTTTTATAGGTTCATGGTTGTTAGTGGCAGAAAATTTTGAAAAATAATTTTGTGTAGACCCAAAACTATTTATAATTGTTCCCATCGGCACCCAAATTTAACTTTGAGAGATTTTATATTTGTGCCTTTTGGAACCCAAATCGGTATAGTTTTCACATGTTTGGGTCTATACCAACAATTATTGTGATCGTGTCCAAATTTTCTACAAATTGTTCACATAGAATTAACTTGATTAATATTGCTTTCAACAATTTTCGAATTATTATATCCAAGTCCTTGTCTAACCGTATTAACAGTTTGCTTTCCTAATAGCATATTCAACGATTTTTCACTTTTTGAAAATTTATCTAAGGTCGTTGACAATTGTTGGACTTGTGTTTTGAGATATTCATTTTCGTTTAACAACTTTGTGCACTTTTTAATAGAATTCTCTCTCCTAGTATTTTCATTCTCCTTTAAAATCAGAATTTCATTTTTCAGTGATTTTATATTGATTTCTGATTTTTTAATTTCTTCTTCGAATGTTGGACACTTATCACACTTAGGGATCCTACTTTGATAGGTTTTAATTAGTTGGTCAAGTTGTTTATTTAAATCTATCAAAATGTCTTTTTGTGATTCAAGTTTAGCGTGTTTTTCCCTAAGTCGTTCAAAACAACCATTTACTTCGTGGAAATAAATAAGTAATTCAGAGTGAGTAAGTTTTGCTAGCTCGCTTGGCTCGTCATCGTCGCTATCAGTTATATTCCCTTGAAGGCACATATCTGCTTTCTCACTCTCACTGCTAGAACTTTGATTATCTTCATCACTTGTATTCCACGTGGCTGCAAAACTTTTCCTTTTTGATTTCTTTTTAAAGTCGCGTTGATTTTGAGGATAATTGGGCTCGATGTGTCCGGGTTGGTTGCACTTGTGACAAATAATCTTTTGTTCTTCTGAGTAGTCCAGTGCTTTACCTATTCTGCTTTTCAATTCCTGATTTCGAGCTGGATTTCCATATTTGCGATTCCACTTTTTGAATTTCTTTATTAGTAGTGCCAGCTCTACTGCTCCTTCATCATCATCGTTATCATCATCACTTTCGGTTGTTCCTTTGAGCGCTATCGATTTCTTTCGAGTATCTCCTCCTTCACGCTCTTTCTTGAATTTCATTTCTAGCTCATAAGTGGTGAGATTTCTAATGAGTTCTTCGACTTTCATTTGTTTCAAATCTTTTGATTCTTGAATGGCATTCACTTTTGCTTCAAATTTTCGTGGAAGGACTCTAAGGATTTTTCGGACTATCTCCAACTCTGTTTATGATTTTCCAAGAGCTTTTGATTTGTACACGTAGCTTGTCCCCTAGTCACACGACTAGAGAAATAAACGGTTTAAAAAAGAAAATACAATTAAAAACAATTTAAAATTAAAATAACCCTAATTTTTAAAACCTATAACCCTTTAAACATAAAATAAAAAGCCCTTTTATCAAAGTAGAGTAAGGCCGTCCCTCTCCCCTTTTTCTTTTATTGTCTCGGCCGTTCCTTTATCTTGAGAATGGCGGTTGTGTCTTTGCAAATTAGGGTTTCATTCGATCTCGTTCCTTTTTGCTCTTAAATTAGGGATTTGGACATTTCAAAGATGCCGGCTTTTGGTTGCTAGATCGGAAGGAGGAATTATCACTTTGTTTGCTTCGTCGATCGCTTGTTTCTCGGTTTTACTTACAGCTCTTGAAACTGATCGAGTTCGAACTTGCTTCGATAAGTAATTTTATGCTTTTTTCTTTTCTGGATTTGGCTTGCTTGAACTCGATAATCTGATTGCCGATGATGATTGGGCTTTTATATAGGTCGAATTCCTATATTTGCGTTCGTATAAATTTGATTGAATTCGTCAAATTCTTTGTACTGCCGCTTGATCATGCTTGGACGTTTGAGATGATTGCGACTTGTTCAAAAACGTATATTTTTGTTGTTTGAATCCCACGGCATTGATTTCAACTCCTTGGTCATCACGTTGTTGATCTTGACTTGGTAAAAAACACGGCTTTGATACTTTGTAAACTTTCCATTCTTGTTTTGCATGTTTTAACAAATTGCCGCTGTGTTGGTTCGACTCTGGTCATTTTGTATTTCACTGTATACTTGTAGTTTAATTGCTTTAACGTCAATTTGGTCGATTGGTTCATCATTGACTTACTGGCAATTTTTTGAATTTGCTACTGAACCATGGCTTCAACTGATAATTTCGATTTCCCACTACACTTCTTACTGTTATTTGACTTGCCGAGTCTTGTTCATCCCTCTGGTGTATCACTGGTTCACTGGTGGTCTTCATATTGTGTATGTTGTATGGTGTTTCTGTATATTTGTTCAGTGTAGCTTCACTGGTTTATGCATTGAGCTGTTTCACTGGTGGTCTAGTGGGTTCTTTTCACCGGCTTATTGAGTTACCCTGATCTTGTGCACCTTTGTTCATGGTTTATTGTGTGTACACATTTGTTTGGACTTGCTGTTTCATTGATCGGGTTTTGTTCTTGTATTATTAGAAGTCTTGTTGCACCTGCATGTGTTGAGTACATTTATGTGTATCTTCATGTATGTTGGATGAGCTCGAATGAATAATTGCCAGTGATGTTATTTTTCAATATTACTCAGTTGGTCTGCATTTATGCTTCTTATGTTTCACTTGCACCTGTACTTGGTCATAATTGATGTTGTTGAACTTGATGGCATGCATTTTGTGGTCTGCCTTGTTGCTGTGTCATTGTTGTTGACATGTTGTTGCATTCTCTTGAGTCTGTTGCATGAGTTAATTGTGTACTTCATGATTGCACTGTCTCCTGCATTTATGTGGTTGTTGACACTGGTCTGCATACATGTGCTTAATTGCTGCACTGGCTGGTGGATTGAACTTCATGTACCCTTTGAGTTGCAGTGCTTCATGTTGATTTTATATCATGGTGTACATGTGAGTTCATGCTTTGATGTTGTTTCAGTCTTCATGCACTGATGCATTTGAAGTTGATCTTGTTGTCATTGCTATGCAGTTGCTATGCCTTGTGTTGAACCCAGTTTTAAAACTCGGGTTTGACCTTGTGCTGAAGTTGATATTTTATTTACGTTGCACGTGAGTTGAATCCGATAATTTCATTTGGGTTTGACCTGTGCTCACCTGTCCCTGTAGCATTATCAAGTGTATATATCGGTGTGCACGGCCTTGTGGCATATACAGTGATACACTGTGTATGTCACAAGTTGTTCGTGTATGATGAATTCAAATTTAAATGATGACGAACAACCCAAATAACTGAGGCAAATATTATTTTCAAAATTCATCTTTTATTTTATATTGCAAAAATATTTTATTTTCAATTTTACTGCGTTAGTGAATATTTTTGCAGATTGCTCAGATGCTGGATTCAAACTGGAATGCAGTTGAAGATAGAAATATGAGTGTGAGTGATATGTAGTGAGGTTCAGAATGTAAATTGAATTTGTATAGCTATAGTGAGAGCTTGAAATTGTACTGTTCAAAATTATAATAAATATTTGTTTGAATAAAATATTCGTTTGAATTCAAAATCTGTGTTATTTATTTTATTCAGCAAATATTTATTTAAACTGTGAAAAATAAAATAGTATATTAACAGATACATTTAAACAAATGTATATATGTTTATTATCATCAAACAAAAATCATATAAGCGCATATTCAACAGGCAGAGCACTATTCATGGTACTTAGGTATTGGAGATAGGGTAGTTGACACACATACCCCCTTAAATTTCAATGTACAAACAAATATACTACATAACAACGCACATAGAAGCATCCAATGCGCCATAATAATTTATCATAAAGAAGACACTTTTGATTTCCAATTTTGACAAGAATGCCCATCACCTTATTGTACTTCGTAGGGTAGCATATGGAATAATACACATCTTTCACTTTTTAGTGAGTATACCAATCCAACCCTATGTTTCATTGCCCAAGGTTCTTATAGCTTCCACTCTTAAAGTATCAAGACTCGTGCATTGGATAGTTTTCATGTATTTTGGGTCAAACAACTTAACGTTAATTGATTCTTCTCCCAGATCATTATACTATTCTATCCTTTGCATTATTCTATGAGAATGGATTATTTTGTTATAAGAATGAGCCAACCACCTGAATACCATTCATCATACTCCACTCCCGACATCTCCCTACTTGTCTCAATTTGAGTTTCTTTTACAAGCTCAAACATTTGGGAAATGTTTCCATTTTAACTTGTAGAACTTTGCTCTTGATCAACCAAAGATCTTATCAGAAGAAAATATCACTCGTGAAACAATACCTACGGCTGAAGTGGTGGCAGGATGAGACTCAAACACGGGAGGAATAGTAGCATCTTTTAGAGATGTTGCAGAAGGAACTTGATAAATGTTAACAGACTGGTCCACAATCTCAATAAAGCATTTCCCAACCTTAGGAACCCACCACCGCACCGGGGACGAGGAAGCGGCACCTTGGGTAGAGGAAGAGCCATAGATGGGAGCTGGCAAGAGTCGGTAAGATGGCCAAAAGAGTGACAAACGGCACAGATATCAGGAGCCCAACCATATCTAACACGAACTTCTGCTACTTGGCAGTAAGTTGAACTCTAATCAAAGAAGGAGGTAGCTTATCATGGGTTATTTCAGTTAGCGCTTTAGCATATACCAATCTGTCATGTGCCACCGTATTAGAATCAAAACATTTCAATTTACCAATAGTGCATGCTAGCCAATTCAAACCCACCAATGGCGGTAAAACAGACGAAATGTGCAAAAAGTATGGTCGAATAGGAATAGACATAGCCTGGTCCCTAGCACTTGAGTCCAATTGGTGATAATAAAAGATTTCTCATCAATAAAGGAAGGGTCAACTTCTAGGACAGGTTGATGCTCCTCATTGCTAGAGAATTTGAAAAAGTACATTGAGAAGTAGATTACTCGGAGATACCCACAAAGCTTCCATATAAGGCGGTAAAGACTTCTAGCATGTTGGATCCTTTGGATGGGATCCAAGAAAAACCAACCAAAAAATCTAACAAATAATCAACCCCAGCTTGCATCACCATGGGCGGAGGCAACATAACTCCGTTTACCTCCTCAATTTCAAAATTAACAAAGGTATAGACACCCGTATTTCGAGGAAGGGAACTAAACAGGGATTTCCAGGGCTTGGGATCAGACTTTGCTGCAGGATGATTAGCTTCAACGCTAGGCGCTGATAATATAGCGATACTCATATTAACTTGGGTCCAGGCTGCGTTTTGAAGGACATCAAGTATTACCAATGGGGAATTTGGTCGAACACCATCCGTGCATGAGCTAGAAATTGCCAGCTAAGGATCCGTGGGCGCTGATACGTCATCCAATAAACACGCATTATCTACAGGACAATTAACATGGCTGTCACCCTTGCTACCAAGCGAAAGAGACTCTAATACAAGGAATACAGACCCAACCGTCGGAAGCTCTACAGAAGCAGCAACAGCTCCAAAGGAGTTAGATGTGGCAACCTGGGGTCGAATTGCATCGGCCGGTGAAGGAAATTCAATCGACGAGCCAAACGACGTCCTGGGTGGAGACAACGATCTAAAAGGGTTAGAAAGAAACTCTAAATGCATGGCCATACCTTGTCGAGCTCAACAGGACAGGAATGGGAAGGAGAGGTGAAATTTTGTGTTGCTTCTTAGGTATGGAGAGGCCAAAATGGAAGAAAGATTCGGAGAAGAAACTAAGAAAAGAAGGGAGCGGAAATGGGAACTAGAAGCAGGGAAAAGTAATAGGTCACTATTGTTGAGGATATATACTTATCTAATGACCCTTACTCGACCTTCGAAAATCGGCACCGAATACGACACTCGTATTCAAATGCCGCAGATCCAAACGTCGAATCTGGTTCGTCGGAACTTATAACACATTAAGTACAACACGGCGGAAGAAAACAAGGAAATAATATCATTTGACGTACAACATTTGATACAATATTCAGATACAATGATGATATAATAGAATGATACAATAGATATCAATACTATCAGAGATACAAGAAATAGCAGCGGAAAGATAATGTCTTCAAATGCCAAAATCCAAGAACTCCATCTCCAATCCAAAGCTAGCGAGAACCCTCATCAGGTTGCACAAAGATAAGCATGGTCAGTCGCGAATGCTGAAGTGTAGCAAATGCGATCCATAAATCCAAAAGGCTTTGAAGGCTAACGAATCAATTTCTACTATTTGACTATTTGAAAAACCCAACTCTAGACTGCCCGTGTGGAAAAATTGTGGGCACCCAGAGTTTAGAAAAGGAACAATAAATTCCAGGTTAGTCATGGGACTGGTGTGAGCAAACAAAAATAGTTTTATCCTTTTTAACAAACAACAAAAGCTTTTAAAGTTCAAATCCGCAATGTTTTTTTTTGGAAAATGAAACTACCATAAGGCCTCCCGCTACACACACACCATGCAAACGCGGAATTGGAGGAGATTTCTCCTTATGATAGTCAAAAATGCTTGATACGCGAAAATATTATTATTAGTGCATAGTGGAAAACATTTCGAAAGTATAATATTAATCCTAGCCAGCATACAACCATTATTGTATGCCTACTATAGCTACCATGTTCAATAACCTCCACATTCCATGGTAGGTTATACAACTAAAACCGTACAGGGCTCGTATTGTTTTGTTTGGATTTTCCAACAAATGGTCAGGCCAAGGAACTTCCCATTACCACATGGGTACGCCTCTGGAGGGACGCCCCGAGAACTTACCCGGCTCTCTGCTAACATAAGGCCGGTATACCCCCTTCCCGGGGGTAAAACCTAAGATATGCCACCACCGGTCATTTGCGACCTTTATCCGAGGACCCTCTACACCAACAACATCTCACAGTAATAAATATACAGTGTCCACATGAGTAAGTATATGGGCTCCATACCATGATCCACCCTTTTCCAGAAGGAATGGACATACCCTAAGGGAGCTACCCCTGCAACCTTGCCACATTTTTCCTGTTTCGACCATTACCGGGTTGTGAGGCTCGATGAGATCTCGTCCACAAAGCTACGCTTTTCCACAAAGCCATGCTTTGATCAACAAATGATCAGCAGCACTTCGTATGCCACATTACCAAATTGGGAATGTATCACTAGTAACCATCAACTACATAACCTCTGAGCTCGTACGTCTCAGAGAAGGGTGTTAAGCTAAGTGAATAAATCTCCGCCACCAAACAGAAATGTATTTGATAGAAACCAGCTTTACATCTCAAAGTGTAATGTCAAACACACATCCATACAAGTCTGTCCCGGGTTCGAACAGAACCGAAGGCACCTTCGAAGAAGCCCTTGCAAATCCGGGTATTCACAATCTCGATCGGACTTCCCATCACTTAGGGAATCTCTATACCGGCGCGACTCAGTGCAGAGACAATCAACGGATTATCCTTTCATTCTCGAAAATACCCGGTCTTCACCACCGGTCTTCAAATGCTATCCATAACGACGTATCATTATTCTTAATGGTTTATATGACACAAGGTCCTCTCCCGGCTAAACCGAATAATGAGCGCAATATTTAAAAACATATGGATATAAGATTTCAGTTAAGTCACAGCTGATTATTCAAAACCTTTCTTTAAAATGGTTTAAACAAATTACCACTTCAAATCTTTTAAATAAAAAGATTCATTTCACAAAGTTCACCCATCTTTCACAAAGATTCAATTATAGCTTTCAAAACAATTTCAAATTGGATTAACTCATCCAATCATTTAAATAAAAGATTTAATTAAGTCATAGCTTTCAAACCATTTCCAATTCAAATCTTTTATATAAAAGATACACCATTTAAAATCCTCTTAGATTTCAAAACAAGGTTTAATAATCTTCCATAAAGGTTAATTCATAATTTTTCAAAACTAATTACAATTTCATTTCCAATTTGAAATCTTTCGATACAAATTGGAAATCCTTTCCTTTTATGACTACTATTGTTATTTGAAACAAATGGTTTTCATTTTGGGAAAATTGATTACATTTACGTAAGTTAAAGCCATTCAAGTATAAAACTCTGATTTGAATTTAAATTCCCAAAATAATACTTTTTAAATGGTTAAAAAAAACCATATAAACACCTTTATAACTTATATAATCTTTTTAAACCATGATTCCCAAATTATTGAATTCAATTTCAAATATTGAATTCAATTTTAAATCAAATTATTCAAATTTCAAAACTTTATTAAATTATTCAAAATAACTTTTATTCTTGAAACTCATTTTCAAAAGCTTTCAATCCCAATTCAAAAACTATTTTGGATTCAATCTTTAGAATTATTAAAAATCTATGACTTAACTGATTCCCTCGTGCAATCCATATTTGTGTGTGTATAGTGTAGTCCAGGGATTTTACACACAATAGTGCAACAACATCAGTCGTTATAGATTCAATCATATCAATATCAATAAGCGGTATATTCCAATAACGCTTATCTATATACACAATAAATAAGTTACATCACGAATGAATAAATTACATCACAGATGAATAAATCACATCACAGTTTACAACATAAATCAGAATAATTCATACCACAAAGCATCACATATGAGGAATATCAAACCATTCAAACATTTAATAGAATCCAAACATTCATAAGTAAAATTTATTAATCAACTGATTAATTTAAATCAGATGAATTTCTTATGAATAATTTACTAATCATGATAAATTAATATATATTTATTACAAATCAATTTGATTAATCACTCTCTAATCATTTATTAATTAACCTTTAATTTATAATTAATGCTTTGATTAATTATCCTTAATTAATTACAATAATTAATTAATTAATCTTAATAATCATTTCTTAATCACTTTCATTAATTAATAAACCTTTTGAATTAATTATCCTTTAATTATTTAATTAACTTTTAATGATTAATTAACTAATCTTAATTAATAAACCAATTAATCTTTAAATAATCAACCTTTAATCATTTAATTATTCTTTAATTAATTATCCTTAATTAATTACTTCATTAATCCTTAATAAATTTTATTAATTAATTAACCCTATAATTACAAAAAATGATTAACCTTCAACGAAGTAATTAGCTTTAAATTAATTACAGAGTAATTAGCTTTGATTTACTTTTATTAAGAAATTCCTTAATTAACTCCATCAAGTATTTCCCTTTAAATTACTTCCATTATCTTTTGATGACTTTTTTTCTAAGTAATTGTTCTTTAATTGTTTAAAACTTTAGATAATCGATGATATCCCATTTGTCATACCTTATTACTTGTTTATAAAGCTTGTTAATGAATTTGAAACTTGTTTGAAAACTTGGTTTAACAATTTTTCTTTGAAATTTAAATCATTTCAATAACTTAAAAATATCTTGTTTGATGAATATCACCTTGGAAAAACATAATTTACATTTCTTTGAAAAAAACTTGTTTTGAATAAACTTACATGAAAATGTGATTTATACTTTTTACTTTAAAATTTAAATTTCATTTTCTGGTTCTTTTTAAACCTGGTGCAATTTATTTTCAAAACTTTAAAACCTGAAACTGGTGCCAATTAACAACCTCGAGCCCAATTATTGAAACCCTAAGCATCTTCACCATTTTCTCGAATTCGACCCGAGGCTAACCCTCTTCTTCCCCTTTTTATTTTTTTAAAACCTGATTTCGTTTTTAAATTAAATCCTTTGAACCCTGATACGCGCGAGCGACCCAACGACAACTCGAGCCAAGTCTTCTTCTTCCCGAGGCACGCTTTGAGATAGCACCTTCCCCCTTCAACCCGGACACAACATCAACTAATGCACGTGTACATCTGAACCGAACGTTGTCGACCAATTCTGTGATCACTGGCACATCACCTTTGACCCACCTAACTTCCCCGACCTCCTAGATTGATGAGATCACCGGAGTATCAAAATCGAACTACTCAAGACCACTGGAACCAAGTCACCATCGTCGAAAAAACTCCTCGTCCCATCGATCTAGTACACCAGAGACCACGAAATTTTGGTCGGAGCTTCGACAAACTCCAACGCACCGTTCCCCATTTGTGCGGTTGGCCCAAACACCTCGAGATTGACGCAGTTCCTCTTCAAACACATACGAATAAAACTAGCTTTAAAACCCTACATCATCATCGTCAAAACACCACGATGATCAGAAAAATATAGCTCCATTTTTCCACCAATCTTCGACGCCACGGCTACTTCCATCATGATCTCGACGAAGATAAATTTGTCAATCGGTGGAAATTGATAGAAACAAGTTTCCAGTTCAACTCGCAATTCCTCCTTATTTATAAATTTAAAAATTAAAATTCGGTTGCCAAAAATCATCATTTTTGAATGTGAACCAGAATTATATATGAAGCTTTCAATTATGTTTGTTGAACTTTTCTGATATACTTGGTCTTTACTGTATAATTCAATATATTAGAAGAATACTTAGTTATTTCATTTGAAATTATTTTTAAAAATTGTATTGCCTTCATACAAGCATATACTCTTAAGACATCATAACCTATAATGTCTTAAATAAAGATAAATTGAAATTTTCTTTAGGGGAGATGAGCCTGTAAATTAAGCAAAAACATGTTGCCTGAAACACAGACATGTACACACTCATTTGTGTGTGTGTATACAGTCATACATGTACATCTAACAGCCATACAACCAATCTTCATCACATACTTTACGAATGAATCCAACCATCGCAATATAATAACAGAATCAAAGGGTTTGCTCACCTGGAATGGTTATACAGAGGGCAAGCTTGAGTTTGAAATCTGGAACATGCAATTTTTTAAACTGCTCTGCCTTTTTATCTTTGTTTGAAAGAAAATTAAGAGCCGTGGTCAGAACAAAGTAGAATAAGAACAGAACAGTACGTATATCATGATACATCGAAGTACAATACGAGTGAATCGTTATCCTTTATTTGAGCTTGTTTTCGAATGGAGCCTTGATTCTTTTTCGAGTTTTGGGATTGTTGAGGTGGAATATGTCTAGGAATATATATATATATATATATATATATTATTCCGTAGTATTCCATAATAGAGTTTGATGTCATCTTATCTTATAAGTAATCTTATTTGGGATTATTCTATTCTTATTTTTGTCGATACGAGTGAGTTCGTATCGATGGAGCTGATTGATTTCTTTGAGCATTCTTGTTGCATTCCTTTGAGAGTTGTGAATCCTATTGAGGGGATCCACAACGAGTGGCTTGTTGTGAGCATTCTGAGTTTTCTATTTGTTGCTGCTTTAGTGAGTATGTGTTTATTACTCACTATCTTGAGATGTATCTGATTTGAGATGGATTGACTTATTTCATGTTAAGTCCGATCCTTTCGTTGTTATAGGATCCTATATTTAGGCATCCTAATTTGATTGGTTTATTATTTCTATCACTTTGGAATGTTGATGATGATACCGAAGTTTCTATATTCACTCTTGAGTATCGAGATGTTGATGATATATCTCGAATTCCAGTCAAGGTGACTTTGTTGATTTTTGTGAGTCTGTTTGGATTTGACATCCAATCGGGCAATCGAGTGTTGAGGTAACCTTATTCCTGGCTCTTAGCTCTTTGGTTATCCATCCACGAGGATATCCACTAAGGAATGAGGTGAGTTTCTAGATTGTTCGAGTTTGATTGAGTTTATCATTCAGCTTCATTTGAGTGTTCTTTTCAGATACTCAATCAATGTTATCCTTTGTAGCATTACTCCGTTTGAAGTAGTGATTCATAGAGTGTGTTTCTTCTCCTTCGAGAAGAATATCTTGCTTATCCTATATCTTGATGATTTTTGGGAGTGGCTCGTGACATCGTAAGATTGACGAACACTGTCTCCTTCTGTTGATTTTGAGAATCGAGTATTCTGGGAATATCTCGATGCATTATCTTAATATTCTTTGGTTTGAGTTTCGAAGCTATATATATGAGTTTTAAAAAGAGAAATTGGAGTTTTGAGATAAAAAAATAATAAAAATAACAAAAATGAATCAAAGAATATTTTGAGAATATATTTACATGAGTAGTATTTCTTTTATGGAAATAATTTGAGAGTGTTGGGTTGTCCATCGAGTAGTTAAGAATTCTGGTCGATACGCCTGATCAACGTTATCGATAGGAATCTCCTAAATGCTACGATGAGGCAATCAGACACAATGGGTTGTGTTTTAAAAATTGAGATTTTGAAAATAATATTTTGAGATTATATATTCAATTTATTTTTGAATGGTAATTGCAACCATTGATTTTAGAGACGAGTAACAGAGTGGCGAGGCAGTTTTGATCGTTCGATCGACTCTATATCTGTTTATTAGAGATTCAATGGCGAGGCAATGTCATTTAATTACTTAATTACTTTGAAATTATAAAGATGAGACTATGTGAGAATATTCTTGAGCTATACTTTATTGAAAGTATATTTTGAGATTTTAGAATCTATATTATATACATCGAATGTTTTAAGAGAAGAGTTAAAAGAGGATTTTAAGATTGTTTTTAAACTATTTAAGTGGTTTACTAAAAAGAATAAAGAGAATTTAAACCCTTAATTTATTTTGAGTAACATTATTATGGATTTACAAAATTCTTTGCAAATTAATTTTGAAGTAAGAGAAGAAATTTGGACTTTTAATTTGAGTTTTATATTACTTACTAAGTAATATAGTAAAGAGTTTAAAAATTTTCTAATGTTGAAAACTGAGATTTAAAATTTAAAAGATGTTGAGAAAAATAAGAAAAAAAAATTCTAAATATCTTGGATTGAAAATAATTTGAGCTTATATTCTTGTTCTTGAGTTCGCTCTATTCTTGTGCTATTGATAACGACGTGCATTTCCGTGGTCGTTTGAATTTGGTGGCCTCGTGAGAAGCCATTTTTTTTGTGATTTATCTATCTTGTCTATTGAGTCGCTCCTTGTTGTGAGGATGTTCTTTCCGTATTATTATGTAGTGTGTCGATGATCATTTTTGTTGCTTAGAGTTCAGGTTTGAATGAATTTGATCCCGACTATATATGTAGAGTTTTGAGAAATCTATCCTATTTTATAGATTATTTGTTGAGCTTTTTATTGAGTATTGGTTCGAAGACGGGATATCTTCGAAATTCTTTCGAGTTGCTTGGAAAATTCGATGGTTTTCTAATCACTATATTAGCATATGATGGATTATTGGATTAACCAGGGGAGTTTTTCCTTATTTCTCTCTATCATTCTATGTTGAGAGTATGAATGGTTTGAGTTTCGAGCTTGTCTATCACCTTTGTTGATTGAATTTTTATGTTGTTTATAACTCTTTTTCTAGAAAATTGCGGGGATGCAATTTTTGTAGGAGGGAAGTCTGTAACAACCCTGGTTTTAGCGATTACCTGAGAATATTAAATTATAACGACAGTTATAATTTAATAGTGTGAATTAATAATAAATGAGGAATTTAAATTGTTTATTGAGAATAAACAATATATTTGAGAATAAAATGAGAAAATAAAAGTTTTAAATAATGTTTGGAAATGAGCTAGGATATTTTTCCAAGTGGGAAATTGAATTCTGTTGAATTTTAGAAGTAATAGACATGGTTTATTACACTTAATTGAATAAATAGTGTATTTTATGGGAATAAAGGAAATCGATAAAAAAAATTTAAAAGTATAAATTATCATTTCATTTGATAGAAAATATTCAATTTCATAAGTATAAAATTTACAATATTCGTTTGAATTAAAAGTTAAAAGAAAATGAATTTAAATATGTATACATGTGCATATATGTGCATATATGTGATAGGTGTGAATTTTAATTAACTACAACTATGCCTTCTCTTTTATTTTTCTAAGTATTCGGCCCATTAGCCTGCTAATGGAAGGGAAGAACTGAGAAATCTTGGGGGTACTCATTTTCATTCATCTTCTCTAACCAGCTGAAAATGAAAAAAAAAATTCGTTCTAGCAATTAAAAGAACAGAAAAACCAATGAACCAAATCCCTATAATTATTTAAATCCTTAATTATCTATTTCGTTCGAGCCCTAAGGCATGAAAAGTCAGCCCGACACTTCTCATAGATTGAAAGGAAGTGGCAATGCAACTGGGTTCTTTGGTCTGGCGATGGCAGCAAGAAGTCGGAGGCTAGAGGAGGGGTAGAACGAGCATGGAGAATTTGCGTGTTAGGTTTTATCAACTATGGTGAGTTGTATACTCACAATAGCTATCTCCATATATAAATTTTAAGTTTAACTGCTTAGATTTAATGAAAGTAAATTCGAATGAAAAGTGATAAATTGTTTAAGTATTATGTGTTGTTAGAAATCTAAACTTAACGTAGTTACAAGCATGTTCTTCTAGCTTCAATAAATCAAGGGTTGAAGTGAAGAATAACTAATTATGTTGCATGCCACACCATCTACCGCTATGAAGTTAATTTGTGCTCCTAGGCCTAAGATTAATAATTTGTCAATTTAATCTGGAGGCTCGTTGGGCTATATGAATTAGACCTACTGGTGCACCGGTGGTGGTATACCGGTACACTAGTTAGTGAATTTGGAACCAAGATTCGATTCCAGAATCTGTTGTAAAATTTAGATCATTTGTGGTTTAGTGGGTTGTTTTGCTTGGTCCTACTGAATTTCCTGTTAGTGTACATCTTTCTGTTATTATTTGTGATGGTTTTAGTTCATGGATGGTTTCAGTTTTGTAGGGTTGAATTTGATGTTATATACATGGCTTGACTTAGTGCATGTTTTATTAGCAGCTCTTAAATGAATATGTGATATATTTGCTTATGTATAACAATAATCTGACATTTTTAGACCAACTTACGTCTAAGTAAATACAACTTGTTTCATTGTTAATCTTATGAACTCTTTGTTTGGACCAGATAATATATGTCCATGTTTTCAAACAGTGGTATAACTAAAAGGTAAACAAAAATTTGCAGTCACAAGTATGAACAAGCAGGGACGAAATAAATAAAAGAATGAGACCAAAATGCTTCTTGAATTAAATAATTTTTTTTATATTAACATGTGTTATGGATTATAGAAGAGGTTATGTATATATTAGTTTGGAGCTAAATGCAAATCCTCCTGTTGTAAGAAATAACATTTTCTACTGGTACGGTTCTTCATGCATGTGCCTGTTACCTTAGAGAACGATGACTACACATTATTATTTTAATATGCACGTCTCTACCTATTGCCCTGTACTTGCTCATTACTGAACTAAAAGAAGTAATTGTTTCAGCCTTACTTATTGCACATCCTATATTGTTTAATTTGCACGTCCTGTACATGTACTTCGCCTTGGAAATTGTCCACCCACTCAAGCATTTTTGATTGAATTATTTCGTCCCTAATGCCAAAATTTGTTTCCTTGACTTTATTTTTTTTTTACTTGTCCTAGTGCTAGACGAGTCATGTCCCTGTCACTTTATCTAGTTACTTTGAATTTTCAAGTCTCTATCCTTATGTGTAATTGTACAGTTTAATATAGACCTAAGTATAAATTCCTTTATTGTAAAGCTTTCTGAAATTTCAAAGTTCGCTTGATCAAAACTGTGTTTGTTTGTTGCTGTCCCGAGAGCAAAAGGACAGCAACAACAATTGTTGACCCGAGAATTGTATTAGCTTATTTTTGCTCTCTTTCTTTTTCGATTTTGATGTTGTTTTGACATATTTTGAGAGCTATGATGCCTATCAATAGGCTAGCTATATTTGGAAAAAAAAAATCAATTCAAATTTAAATAGAATTTGAATTGATTTTGGGTTAAACTTGAATTGAATTTGTATTGAACTCAAGTTATCGATCTTGAGTTATCTTTTTTATTTTTCATTGTTTTCGAGCATGGTTTTCACTAAACCATTTCTTAAGTGATTTTTGAAATAAATGGAAATTTCAAATTATTATTATAAAGTATTTTAAAATTATTTTTCAAACATAAAATCTATTTATTTCCTATAATAAAGGAATTTTAAATATTGGTTTTATTAATCTTTTCGGAAAAAAGTTTTAAAAGCTTGTTTTCTCTAGTAGATTATTTTAAATATAAAACACACACTTTTGCACTATTCGAACGTATGAGAAAGAGAATTAAACGATTTAGTAAAACACGTGGTATGAGACATGTGCGTTTACTATTTCAGTGTAAGTACAAACGTTAAAGATCTAAATAGAGTTGGATGTATAACATTGTGACGTGCTTCAAATTTTACATTACAAAATAGGGAATAAAAATGAATACGCTAAAACTATTCTCTTAACGGGTTGAACACTAAGTATGGTTGTTCGGGGATTTCCATAGTAATGTACATAATTTTTTTTTCATTTTTCTTTCAATATTCGGATTCAAGTATTATATGTGTGTGTAACATACAATAAAATGGATTTACTTGCATTTTATTTACACATGTTCAATGGAAGTGCTTACCTACTATTAGTGTTTGTAAGTATACTAAATTCAAATAATAAAGATCGTAGCAAATAATAAAAGTAATAAATTTTATTTTAACTAATTAATTATAATCGGTTATGTTTAATATCGAATTTAAACTACCCATATCACATCCCTTTAATGCTTATCAATTGGAGATCTGGCTTGCAATCAATTAATCATCTTAATTCATTCCCTTTATCATCAGCGTTTGAGAAGCATTGTAAGTTCCAACTCCATTAAAGAACATACGACTTGAATTGTTTGTAACTTTAATAAATGTTTACATTGTGGTAGAGAATAGTAAGTTGGAGCCCTCATGGGTTCTTAGCAAATATATCTTTCTTTTCAATCACAAATTTAGCAAAAGAATATAATAAATGAGAGATAATATATATAGATTAAAAATTTCAACAAACAAACAAAATATTATTCGAGTAATGTTTGTTAATTATTTCAAAGGCAACATTGTAGTTTACATATTTGTATATGCTTGAAATGAAATATTATATATTTTATACATAACAAAACATGATTATAATCTTTATCTTACATGGCTAACACACGGATTGTGTTATAAGCACTATATTATATTAAGTTTAGATGTAAAAAAAAAAAAAAAATTACAAGCATTAGTACCAATGATAAGTTGACATTCCGTAGGAAATTGTGTCCAATTATTGAGTGAGTGTTCAAAGAAAACTCACGGTCAATACTTTAAACCACGATATCATGTGATAAAAATAAATGACAGCTAATTACAAAAAAAGACAAGGTGAAGCCGATAAATTACTAAATAAGATGTAGAATTTAAGTGAAATTACGCCTTAAGGTTGAGTTAGGTATTAAGTAAAGTCAGTTTGTTGAAGAAATAGGGATATGAAAGATGTCTCCATTCAAATAATTATTTTGAAGAATTTTTTAGAAAATTATTAGTTGACATAACTTAAATTCCAGCTTTGCTATTTGTAGAATAAGGCATAATCTAGATTTTAGTATAAAACA
This sequence comes from Allium cepa, assembly GCA_030765085.1. Taxonomy (NCBI): domain Eukaryota; kingdom Viridiplantae; phylum Streptophyta; class Magnoliopsida; order Asparagales; family Amaryllidaceae; genus Allium; species Allium cepa. The sequence continues at coordinate 345,272,344 of CM060928.1, read as the reverse complement.
AATAAATTTTGGCTACTTCTTACATTGTATAAATCATTTTTTTCCCTACATATCATTCTACTTTCTTTTACGTATTTTTTTCTTCTATGCATATATGTGCCTATTTTATAACATAATTTGTTCTGCTTTATAGTATAGCCATATATCGTATACCTACTATGATGGTAACAAATCTATTTTTAATAGCTCACTTCATTTACATGTTTCTTCACACCAATTGATCTAACTTTTACTTCAATGAAATAACATGTAAAGTATTTTTTTAATCTACCCAATATATATATATATATATATATATATATATATATATATATATATATATATATATATATAGTAGAAAATATGATGTTTCAAATTTACTGTCATGTCTTCTTCAAAATTGTAATAATGCAAATGTTGAAATGTTATTTCTTTACCTAAATTTAAATATTGCTTCACCCTGAGACAATTTCCATAATTTAGATTTAGAACACCATTATCAATTAAATTGTATATGTGTTAAATTTTATATGTTAATTATAAAACATGACTATCTTAAATTGCTATCACTACATTAAAATATTAACTAATAGACATATTTAATAACGTAATGCTCATGATGGTAGGAAAAATTGGTTGTTAATGTTAACTATTAAGCAGCTTATCCGCAACCATTAAAAAAAACAGATCGATGTGAACTTCTTAACTAAAAGCAAACATAATGGATCTATAATAAAATATATAATACAATGCACGTACGAAGTTGTAAAACTTCAAACAAAATAATGCTATAAACAGTTGCACACTAGCTTAACAGTAAAGTAGAAAATGTACATTAACGTAAAAACGCAAACGATCGTCATTTGAAAATCCAAATAAAAATTTTAATTACAGCATTGTTTGGGGTCCTTCAGGTGAAAAGAACTCCCTCCAAAAAATATCGTATGCTGCTTAAAGTGGAGAGCACACGGTATTCTTTAGTAAAAGGCGAAAGAATAGTTCGCTCTGTGCTCACCACGCAGCTGCGATGATTTAACCGAGCAGCTTTCATGCTTTTATATAGCGCCAGGTTAGTATAATCTATCCATTAAACGCGATGTGGGACTAAGAAAAAGGGACACCACTTCAAGTTTGCAGCTTTTATCTTACTCTCTTTTCTAATCTCGAAGCCTTCTCCAGTAGCAATACTTCTTTCTAACCTTTGGTCTGTCATGGTATGAACTTTTTCATATCTTTTATTTTGTTTTTACTCAATTCATTTTCTTACTGCCCCGTATCTTACGATGCTCAGAATTAACCTTTTAACTTTTATGATGCTTTTCAGCACAAAAAAATGAAATTGATTTTTAACACGCACAGTTAATAATGCTTTGGTTAAATCTTCTAGGCTACCTCCCAAATCAAGCGTTCCCTTCCATTTTCAGACTTTCAGTAAAATAGGTATTTGGTATAATTGGAGAAATAGTGATAATAGATTTAGTGTACTGTTTGCTTCTGAATTTGATTTTCGTTGTTTGGTCAAAAAATTAAGTGTGCCCCCAATTAAAAAGTGAAGGTTTGTTAAATATTTTGAGTGTTTACTTAGCTTTGATCCTGTAACGGAAAATTTGATGCAGAATCTCAAGAAACCAAGGAGGAATAGAGCTATTGCATTAGAAATTCGCAAACAATAGGTTGAATTTAGTATTATGCTGGAATTTGCCAAAAAAAATTGTTGAAAAAATGCTACAGATTATCATAATGTGCTCAAATAATTACTGATGTTGTGATCTATAGCAAGAACTTAGAAGCAAATGACACATTTCATAGGTTAAATGTTGTTGATTATTAAATGTGAAATTTTCAGTTTGTAAAGTTGAAAAGAAGGGGCATTGTATCTATGAAGTTAGATCATCAATTGTTTATGTAGCAATTTTGGATCAAATTAAACAACGTCTCTTTTTGACTAAATCACAGATGAAAATATTTTGCTTGAAATTTAATTATGTTAGAGAGTTAAAAGAAATATAATGCTATGCGTTCCAAATAGGATTGGGGATGTGAGATAAAATAGTGAGCCTAAAGTGCCATGGGACTTCCTATTTTGTCTCACGTTTAATCATGTAATGTATTTGGTGTTAAAGAATATCGTAGATGATTTTACAGTTTATTATTTACTCGTTGTGCTTTCTATTTTGACTAATTAATTCCCGCATCTTTATTAATAGTTGGCTTGAAAGCGCAAACGTTGGCGCCACGTGTACTGGCGGCATCTCAAATGCCGCCAGTACACGTGTAATTTGTAAAACAACACTGACGACATTTGAGATACCGCCAGTTAGCAGCATCTCAAATGACGCCAAACTTTTTGCTCTCTGTAAATTTACAGCCTCTTCATCACTTTATTACCACTCTCCGTTTCTCTCAAGCTTTCTCAAAAAGAAAATCGAACCCCCTCCCATTTCAGCAAAAATCAAAATTTTAAATAGAAAACTATTTAGATCTAGCTAGAATTTGAAGTATGACTTCCTCGTTGTCTCAAGCACCTCCTATAGGTTTGAAATCTATCGATTTTGTCTCTAATTTTGATTTTTTGAATTTAGAGTTGAGTTTAGGGCTAAACTTGTTTTATAATTGCAAATCTATGGTTGTATACTATACGAAGTAGAGTAGTCACTTAGAGCATGTGTTTAATCGTATTTTGATTTGATATAAAGATGTATTATGGTATGACTATGATTATGTTACGTTATTGTGGTAGAATACGACGAAATGGCGCCCGGACCAATCGATCCTAGCGTGCTTTACCTCCAACCTCAACACCGCAGAAACAATATCAATAAGATGGAGGTACAAGTTCATATAATTTGTCATTACTTCTGCAAAGTGTTGGTAAATACCATAATAGCTTTCATTTGTTATTATTTATCGACAGGCGGTTGAGCCCGACGACTTCATTGACCATTTATCTACTTTAAAGCTCGTCACGTTAGTGCATGCAGGCGTATAGAAACTGTTAAACAGAGCTGGATTCGGTGTTGTCAATAAGTTGGGATATACACAGCTCGACCGGAATCTTTTGATGGCATTGATCGATAGATGACAACTGGAGACGTCTACATTTCATCTTAGGGTAGGTGATATGACCATCACTTTGAAAGACGTAGCTGTGTTGTTTGGGTTGCAGATTAACGGGGATCCCATCCTAAAATCGGATTTCCCAAGAAATTATATGGAATTGTGTAAGCCCTTGCTCGGCTTGTCTCCTCCAGAAGATGTGAGGAGGGGAAATGAGTCGATAGTGGCCACATGGTTTAGGGAGCAGTTGGCTGGTGGTATTCCCCGTCGTGTCTCTCATTTGCAGATAGCCCAGCGAGCCCACGCTATTATGTTGCACATCATCACGCAACGTCTATTCTGCGATCGATCGAGGACAAGAGTGGTCCTTCAATGGCTTCCATTGTTAGAAGACTTCGTTTCATGTAGCAATATTCATAGGGTAGTGCAGTGCTAGCTTTCACCTATACGGAGCTTACGAGAGTTGCATTGGTCCAACAACGGTCCGTCGGAGGCTGTATGACTCTACTTCAGGTACATACATAGTTATTCGTTGCTGCATATTTGAGTTTGTCATAAAACCGTAATTAAATCTAAGTTACATACTTGTAGCTATGGCCATGGACTTACCTTCTGGTTGGTCGCATATTTATGAAGACGCAAATAATTAACAATTCAAAGCCATATGAAGCGAGGTAAAACAGTGTTGTTAGTATTGTTGTATGACACAGTAAACTTGAATACTTACTATAACTTGTTGCTACTATAGGTGGACTGGCCCGAAGAATATCAAAATGACCCCCAGACGAAATCCGGCCTTCTACCGGAACAAGTTTGATGTCTTAATACTACAATGCAGTCACATGGAATCCATATACCGAGGAAGACATTCCGTCTCTTCGGGTTATTTGCACAGTGGACAGGTCGTTATGGTGGGCAAGACTTATGATTTTTGTTTTGGAGATTTAGCATAGCATCTGTCCGACAGAGTTATGAGACGGTTTGGTCTTCGTCAACACTTACGTATCATGCTTTGTATTACACTCTTCCATACGGCGAAGATGAGTTTGAAACGATGATTGAGTTATGAAACAACTGATTCCTAGCCGCGGAAGACGAGCACGAAGTTACGTTGACCAATGAGAAGTATCTTAGCTGGTATTGGAATATCACTCTTCGTTATGTGCTACGAAGACAAGCGGAAGAACCCGAGCAAGAGGTGACTGTTAGAAAACTGCTATTAGAAACTGCAATTGTTTCATTTACTTTTAACGTTATGTAGTTTCTAATCTTAATATGACCCTATTAATTAAGTCATAAATAGAACGTTTCATTTACCTTTAACGTTATGCAGTTTCTAATCTTAATGTGACCCGATTAATTAAGTCATAAACAGACCGTTCTATATTAGAACATTAGGTCTGTGATTAATCTTAAGCGTTGAATTGGTATATGATGGACGTACCAGATTTAGAGTTAAATGTTATATAAAGGATTGGGTCCTCTATTCTTCTCCATCAAGAAACATATAAAGAAACAGGGTTAGAGAGAGAAATCGAATTCTGAAAAGAAGAGTAATTATTAGAAGTCAGAAGAAGAAGATGACAACCATTACATCTTCCGCTATTAATCAACGTACGTCATCTTAAAAAAATCATATTAAGCTTTGTTTGTGAAATATTCGATATTGGTGATCCTTGGGCTATTACTTGAATTGTTCATCATTAATCGTGAAAGATCGAACAGTAAAGAATTTCTGACATTTGATATCGGAGCCACCAATCAATAACCGAATATTTCCTATGATTGCAATTGATATGTTCCATGCTTTACTCATGATGTTTAATCAAGTATGTGTTATAAGTCAATTATACACATGAGATTTATGATTTTGTTAGTCACCAAAGTGGTCAAAATCAGAATAATCATTTAGTGCATAAGTGACATAATGATTATTGATAGAAATTGCCAGTTATAATAATACAAAAAACAACTGGTATCACTAATGGTAGAACCTGAGAACTTACCTAAAGGAAAGTATTGTTCTATAACTAGTTGACATGATGAGGTTTAATAGATATCTTGATTAAATAAATATTGATCATCCAAAGATGTCAGTTTTATTTAATTGAATATATTTATTACTTACTTATGTTTTGGTATTTAATTATGTTAAGTATAAGATAATATCTACCCAAAGGAGTGTTATATTATACTATTATGTACATATCTGAACCGCGTTAGCTATGAGCTTATAGTTATTTCATTTTTTTTAATTTGCAGTAGTTCCCATGAATACACATGCTTCATCTGTTACATTGCTCACTGGTGTTAATTTTTCTGAATGGAGAGAACAAGTCAATTTCCATTTAGGTGTTTAGGATCTTGACTTGGCACTCCTTGAAGATAAACCTGTTGCTCTTACAACAGCTAGTATTGAGACAGAAAAATTACATCATAAAGCATGGGAACGCAGTAACAGATTGAGCCTCATGTTTATTAAGATGACTATTGCTAACAACATCAAGTCAACAATTCCGCAAACAGAAAGTGCTAAGGAATATATGCAGTTTTCGTTCAGCTGATAAATCACTCGCTAGTACTCTTATGGCAGAACTCATGACCATGAAGTTTGATGGTTATGGCAGAACTCATGACCATGAAGTTTGATGGGTCACGAACTATGCAAGAGCACATTATAGAGATGACTAATCTTGCAGCAAGGTTAAACTCCCTTGGACTTACAGTAGATGATTCTTTTCTTGTCAAGTTTATCTTGAACTCGCTCCCTTCTGAATATGGACCTTTTCAAATTAACTATAACACTATAAATGATAAGTGGAATGTTAATGAATTGCCCAGTAGACTTGTTCAGGAAGAAGGACGTTTGAAAAATCAGGTGAATCACTCAGTAAGTTTTGTGAGTAATAAAGCTGGTAAAGAAAAGAATGGAAAATCAAATCATTTCAAGAAGAAAAAGACACCTGCTAAGAATGGGCAGGATAAGGAAAAGAAGGAACTAAAGGATGTTCGATGTCATTTCTGTAAAAGAAAAGGACATTATCAAAATGATTGTCCGAAAAGGATAGCTTGGTTCGAAAAGAAAGGTAATCATCTATCTTTGTATGTTTTGAATCAAATTTAGCTGAAGTTCCTATTAATACATGGTGGTTTGATACTGGTGCTACAACTCATGTCTCCAATAATATGCAGAGATTTCTTATGATCCGAACCATAAATCCAAGTGAAGATCATTTTCTCTTGATGAGGATGTTTATATGGATCAACGTGAGGGTTTTTCTGTAAAAGGTAAAGAACAATTGGTGTGTAAACTTAGAAAGTCAATATATGGGTTTAAACAAGCATCTCGACAATGGTATATAAAGTTCAATACCATTATTACATCTTTTGGTTTTAAGAAAAACATGGTTGATCACTGTTTATACCAAAAGATCAGTGGGAGCAAGTTTATTTATCTAGTCCTTTATGTTGATGACATCTTGTTTACTGCAAATAATTTAAGCATATTGCATGAGACTAATGAATTTCTCTCAACGAACTTTGAAATGAAAGATATGGGAGAGGCATCCTATGTGATTGGAATAGAAATATTTCGTGATCGATCGCAAGAAATATTGGGATTGTCTCAGAAAGGATATATCGAAAGGATTCTAGAGAGATTTAGAATGAGTAAGTGTTCACCTGGGAAAGTTCCTGTACAAAAAGGTGATAAATTCAATTTCATGCAATGTCCTAAGAATGATGTTGAAAGAAAGGAAATGGAATCAATTCCATATGCATCTGTAGTTGGTAGCCTAATGTATGCTCAAATCTGTACTAGACCGGATATCAGTTTTGCGGTCGGTATGTTAGGGAGGTATCAAAGTAATCCAGGAAGGGAACATTGGCAAGCTGCAAAGAAAGTGTTAAGGTAGTTACAAGGCACGAAAGATTACATGCTCATGTATAGTAGATTCAATGAATTGAAGGTGATTGGATATAGCGATTCAGATTTTGCTGGATGCATCAATACTAGAAAATCGACTTTTGGTTACCTGTTTATGTTTGCTCAAGGAGCCATATCATGGAAAAGTGCGAAACAAACTATCGTTGCTTCATCTATCATGGAGGCAGAATTTGTGGCATGTTATGAAGCCACAATTCATGCATTATGGTTGCGCAACTTTATTTCGGGACTTGCGGCTATCGACACCATTAGCAAGCCGCTGAAAATTTATTGTGATAACTCCGTAGCAGTGTTTTTCTCAAAAAACGATAAGTACTCTAAAGGTGTCAAACATATGGAATTGAAGTATCTTGTTGTGAAAGATGAGGTTCAAAAACCAAGAGTGTCAGTCATGCACATCAGGACAGAACTTACGATTGCAGATCCTTTGACGAAAGGGTTACAGCCAAGACAATTTAAGGAACATGTTCAATGAATGAGTCTTGGTTGTATTAATAATAATTGATGTGTGACATTCTGAGCTCCTTTGTGTGTTTCTGATATACAATTATGTGTCTCTTGTTTTAATGTGGTAGCACGTACTTTATGTAATTTTAAACAAGAAAGAGTCTTATAAAGATACTATGTTTAATCATTATGATATAAGACATTATGTGGACCATTATGTTTTATATAAATTATGAGTATAAAATGATGGATTGCTGGTATTGTAGTATATGGAAGGAAATGCATTGAATTAATAATGCACAACCGCTATAACTCTCAGCAATTTATCATAGTATGATGTTCAACACTTGATATTATGAATAATCGGGTCAAGTGGGAGAATGTTAGAAAACTGCTATTAGAAAATGCAATCGTTTCATTTAATTTTAATGTTATGCAGTTTCTAATCTTAATATGACCATATTAATTAGGTCATAAATAGAACGTTTCATTTACCTTTAACGTTATGCAGTTTCTAATCTTAATGTGATCCGATTAATTAAGTCATAAGTAGTCCGTTCTATAATTAAAACATTAGGTCTGTGATTAATCTTAAGCGTTGAATTGGTATATGATGGACGTACCAGATTTAGAGTTAAATGTTATATAAAGGATTGAGTCCTCTCTCTCATGGATATAGATGTATTCTTCTCCATCAAGAACCATATAAAGAAATAGGGTTGGAGAGAGAAACCGAATTCTGAGAAGAAGAGTAATTATTAGAAGCCGGAAGAAGAAGATGACAGACATTACATCTTCCGCTGTTAATCAAGGTACGTCATCTTAAAAAAATCATATTAAGTTTTGTTTGTGAAATATTCGGTATTGGTGATTCTTGGGTTATTACTTGAATTGTTCATCATTAATCATTAAAGATCGAACAGTAAAGAATTTCTGACAGTGGCACCTTACACTCCACGAGCTCCGCTTGAACGGAATGTGGTACGTATTAATATTGACAACTTGTATAGTACTTACGAAACTCATAATGGTTTATGCTATAAGCAGGCAGATGGTATGTATCATATGTTGGACATAGTCGACGAGCTTGCGGAGGAGGTTCCTGAAAAGAGCAAGATGAAATGCTTCTCTATCAAACAAATTCTACTATCTTGTTTGTCGAAGAACAAGATGTCAAGGCCAATTCCACCTCCGCTTCCTTCTCCTCCTGTCGTGCCACCACTTATCGAGGACGCTTCCCCTCCCGCATCGTTTGAGGACATGGCTTCAATTCCACCGGCTCCCGAACCGAAGTGAAAGTATCAAAGGAAGAAAATGGGGGCGAGAGTTTCAGAGCGATATCTTTCCAGCATACACTACTTCTCGGGCCGTTGCAACCCCCAATGAAAGGGACGCAAGAGGAGGACAGTGAAGAGCTGCCACTGGAAGAAGATGAATTTATGCTCAAGCCAAGAAGAGCGAAGAAGAAAATTTTTTGGGAATTAAAAATTTTGAGATAAAATTTTACACTAATCGTAGTGGACCGTCTTAGGTATTGATTGATCATTCGTGCGGGATGTTGACTGTAGTATTGGTTGATCGTGGTTTCCATTTGTTCGTTTGGGATGTTTGGTTGAAAACTAATGTGGACTATTGTTAGTCGTTGTGATTGTCGATGTGACTCTTGTATTTCGATGTTGTTGTGAATGTTATTGATTGTAGACTTGTATTTGTTGATAGTGAAAGTAGTCGTGAGTTCATTTTCATATCTTGGCAGTGTAGCCGTCAATGTTCATAAATTTGTTTACATTGGTGTCAAAGTATTGATGCCGTAATGTCTGGATTTGCTGTTTTGATGGATAAGTAACAAGCGGAATTTCAAATGTCGCCTACATGTAGCATTTGAAATGCCGCCTGGTGCGGCATTTGAAATGCCGTACGTTGGCAACATTTAAAATGGCGCTCTGTTGCCTATATATTTGTTGAGCTTTTGCAATTACCCTGCCCACACCCTAAATTTACCAAATCTATTTCATCAAAAGCCCCAAGTTTCCGATTGCTATTAATTTTCTATTTACCGTAAATTGCATTTCATTTCATTTCAACAAGGCGGTTCTAAGGTAATTATTGTACTAGTCTCGTTCAATTTTAACAATTGTTTTGTTGATGTATTTTTTCTTGTATTCATAAGTGGATAATGGACAATTGAGAAATTGATGACGAAACAATGATGAAGATGTACGGTGAATTCGAACAAAATAAAAGCAAAGGGATTTCAAGTGGCGCCGACCTTGAAGTTGATTTTGTACCGGAGACCCAATTCGAAGAACCCCTAGTTGTGGATGGTGGAACATCACGTGGAAAAAGCGCGACTGATAGACCAATCCAACAATCGCTTCATGCACGTCTTTTAGGTGTCCATGGTCGTCAAAATCGTGCAAGCTCAAGCGCCAAGCTCCATGTGCAGTTTGTGACTGTGGAGAGGATTGCGAAGTAATTGTTTGCAGAAACGATAGGAACACTGGATGTTGTTTCTACCGCTGCGCTAGATACAACGATCATAAGATTCGGCCGCATCAAGTTAAATGCTGCAATTTTTTTAAGTGGCTCGATCCATAATTGTGTCCTAGGGGGTGCAATACGCTTTAGAGGTTAGTCGTTTGGAAAAGTTGAACATTGAATTCGTAAACAAATTGTTGGTTCATGGGTACAAGTATTCGGCGTTGTGGCTACGTAGATTGTTGAAGGAAAATTGAAATGTAACGTAATGATCAGGAACTTGTTGCATGATGAATCATTATCCGAAATAATTGTGCTAAAGTATTGAAGCATTATTCGAAATAATTTTTATCTGTTTGAAGTATGCTATGCTTAGTTGAACTTTGTGGTTATGAAAAGTCATTCTACGTGCTTGCCAAAGTCGACAACGGATGCAAACAGCAGAGCGGCATCTCAAATGTCGATTGCCAAAAAATAGAGCGCGGCATCTCAAATGTCGCATGTAGCGGCATCCCAAATGTCACCTGCCAATAAGTCGACTGCGGTATCTCAAATGCCGCTAGAGAAGGCTTCTTCAGCAGCTTTGAATGCATTCGTTTAACAGTAAAGTATAAAATATTTTCGATGAACTAAATAAGTGTATAATAAACTTTGCGTACAAAATTAGATTACACAACCAACTGTTCTCGGACAAACCAGAATGCATTCGAATTAGAATTACAAACAAAATAAAATGTAAACATTAAGATGTCGTATTGCAACGATTTTTTATATGACCAAGAATACCACATTTGGTGCATCTATTTTCTTTAGGGGTCTGCATTTCGTCCATTGTACCTTTAATTCTAGTTGAACGTGGACGTCCTGATTGTCTTTTAGCTATCGGAGGTAGGACCAACCGATTGTCACTTGAACTTCAATAGCGTTTATCTCGAACCGGGTGAAACTCGAAGGTGTAAGCAACCAAGTATTTCTCTGCAGAATACCATGTTGAAACGAAGTCATGATGAGTTCTATTTGCTCCATTGGAAACCAATGAGCAAGCGGCCATAACATGCGTACACGGTAGGTGCTCTAAAAGAGGGATGTTGCACGTACAAGTGCAACTGTTACCGGTGATTAGTGCTTTGAACTCGTCATCGAAATAGTGCACAATCGTCACTCATATTGACTAAATGAATTATTCTTGTACGCCTTGCTTCTTTAGCTCTTTCGGCAATCTTGGCTTCCCACTTCAGAGTAAGACTGAAAGTCAGTTTTGCTGCCGCTTCTCTTCGTTGACAAAGGTAATCAACTGACCTAAAAAAGGTGTGTGCAACTAAAGCTTTGACAGGTAAAGGCCTAACTCCTTTAAGTACACCGTTGAAACTTCTGTGCAGTTAGTGGTCATGAGATGAAATCGACCGCCATCATCTTTACACAGTGCCAAATTCTCATCTTTCGCTCCCAAACTCCTTTCTATCCAAATGTGAACCCTGATGCATATATTTTTGATTTCTTCATGTATTTTGTTGTACTCAGCTTCTTTCCCAGCATAAGCGCAACATAAAAAATCCGGTTAATCGTTTTTCTCTAAATCCTGCAGCTTGGAAATTAGCTTTAAGATGTCTAGCAAAAATCTATGTTTATGTGGCAAACACCATTTCGATTCCAAGGCTAATGGTATTCCTTTCATTCGATCCGAAATGACAGTAATTCTTCGATTGTTAACACTGTGAATGAACCGCCGCATGCATGCAAAAAACCACCCCCAACTATACTCAGATTCTGACTCTACAATTACGTACGCTAAAGGGTATAGGTGATCATCCGCATCAACAGCAGTGGCCACAAATAATGTCCCTTTGTATTCCGTACAAATGTGTCCCGTCAATACATAACAACGGACGACAATGATCAAATCCTTCAATACAAGGTCCAAAGGCCCAAAAATCTCGATTCAAGACTCTATAATCATCAATCGTAACGTGTCCAACACTTCCCGGGTTCGTTCTAGTTATTTCAGCAAAATATTGTCTTAGACTGCTATATGACTCTGCCCAATTGTCATAAATTCTTTCCACCGCCTTACTTAAAGCTTTCCAAGCCTTCATATAACTAAGTTTCACGAACAACTGTTCTTCCATCAAAACTTGTACCGCCCCGGCTGTAATGTTCTGATTGGCTTCACAAAAGTAAGATATTTGTCGCTACAAAATTGGTAGTCGCCTGCTTGTGAGTGGAGTTCACCGTCGGGTTAACACAATTGTGTTCGCTAGGATATTTCTTTACAATCCACTAGTTCTGCTTCGATTTTTTTGACACAATAGCATGAATTCTCCATGGACAGTTTACATCTGTATTACAAACGACGGTGTATTTGGATTTATTTGATTTTATTTCTTTAAAAGAAACGACATGCAAAATCGACAATTCGCTCAACTGTTGTAACAACTTGGCTTTCGTCTCGAAAATCATTTCAACTTTGAATCCATTCTGAACGCTTACGGTTGAAAACAGCTCATTGCAACGATTAACCTTGCCGTGATTTGCATCCAAAGGCACTTCCATTTCCACATCATCACTGTCTTCGAAAATAATGTCTTCAACCGAAAAATGATAGTTTAAAGGATCATTGTTCACTTGCATACTACCTATCCACGACATATCGTTCTCCGCCATGTTCACTAAATCCATACTATTTACATGGGGTTCGTCATTGACATCTTCACCTTCATTCTCGTCCATCTCAATATCAACATCTTCGTCGTTTGCATATACGTTTGCATTCTCCAAATCAGCATTAGATTGCATAGCAATATCGTGCGCGGGAAATCTGCAGTTCAAACATACGTATTACTTTAAAACCAGTACCGTAATTACTAGCCACTAAATTTTGATTCTTCATGATATATACCTCTGACTAAGATCATATAACTCGGAAGGAATTGGATACATAAATGGAAGACGTATGACAGTTTGATGGTTCGACAGAAGTAGGCGGTGTTGGTCGATAAGGAAGATAACTGCATATACAGCGACAAACTGTTAAGTAGCACACAACTATCAAACTAATACGACATAAATTTCATAAATAAATGTTTCACCTTTCGAGCAAATGCGTAAAACTGCATTGACTTGGATTTGGGTACGTATACTGAACGCCTTGTGGATAAGTCATACACAGAGGATATCCATATAGGGCTTGTTGTTGACCGTAAATCGCTGTCATGGTCGGATTAATGAAACTCAGAGACGCGTTTCCGCGACTGATACTTGCTGCCTCAACCGTTCTTCAGTGGTCCTCAATTACACTGTTAACTTCTTGTTCTTGTACGGGTTTTTTCACTTGCAACCGTCAAATTTTTCCAACAAACAGCTCAATTGATTTCGATATCGCTGAAAACATTAGCTCCACATCGTCATCATCGGCTATTTTAATGGCTTTCGATTCAAAATCTGTCGGTCAATTGCACACCAATTCCATATCAAATTCTTCAGATTTTATCTTGGTCGCTTTATAAATCGATTGTTTTAATCGCACCAAATTACAACCTTTCAACACTTTAGCTGATTTACACGACCCAGCGACATATTTTCCACAATTAAGTTCGTCAACAACCAATTCACCATCAAAATAACAGATCGTTGGTACACACTTGGGAGTCATTTTACAATTTATTTAGTCAACTCGTTGCCTATTACCATTTATTACCAAACAAATGAGAAGAAAAAAATTGAACTAAGGTTTCCACAAAATACATACCTACAGTAACTTTTTCCTTGTTTAAGAGGAAGAATTAGATGTTGCTCCTCATCTATAGCTAAATCCAATCAAGATTAAACTACAATTTGAAAATATTTTAGCAGTTTGGAGTTTAGGATTTTTGTAGATCTAAGAAAACTTTGAAAGAAGCCAAACAGAAAAAAATGGTTTCCTAATAAAGCAGAAGATAACAGCAGCATTTGAGATGCCATATACTGGCGGCATTTCAAATGCCGCCAGTGTATTTTTACACAATATACGTGTACCGACGGCATTTGAAATGCCGCCAGTACATGTGGCATCCAACCTGGCAAAAACTAGTCTAGTTTTGTATATAGTTTGTAATGTGACATATTCTTGTAATTTGTTTACAAATTTAGCATATGTACAAAATTTCCTTCTATTTATAAACTGAAATTATAGCACGTTGTGTGCATAACAAAATGGACGTGGCATGCATATCCATAATCCTTACTCGGTCCAACATAGAAATATTCTAACTTCATAACACAAATATATATAGCATTCTCGAAATATCTACCAAATTCTATAAATGTCACTCACTCTATTCATCCATGTTCACATATTTTTCCACCTCTATTCCTTTTCCACTTCTCTCTTCTGTTATCTCCATTCAGATCTCTCACCACCACCGTTTCTTTTAGGACATGCTTCATTGAGTTGCTCGTCATCATTAATCTTCGATATCACAGCTTCATGTTAGTGTAATTATACCATTGAAACTGTGCTTTACACTATAGCCCTATCTTGCATTTATATATTTTAATCTTATTTTACAGAAAAAAGAACCATTTTGGACTGCACCTTCTACACTTCTGCTTTATATTAAAAAAGTAATTTGCAGTTTTTAGAATTTGTTTGTATTGTTTATTTAAATGCATTGCTCCGTGTATTCTTAAAATAATATCATGATTACATGTTATTTACAGATATAAAGTCAACCGACCGATGAATTTCCATGTTATTTTTTATTTTTGAAAATATTTTGATCTTATTCTACAGGAAAAAAATCATTTCTACGACTGCAACTTATACATTTCTATTTTATATTAAAAATGTAATTTGCACATTTTAAAATTTGTTTGTATTGTTTTTTTAAGTGCGTTGCTCTATTTATTCTCAAAATAAAAGCATGATTACATGTTATTTATGGACATAAAATCAACCGATCGATGAATTTTTTTTTTCATGTTATTTTTTATTTTTAAATATGCATAAAGATTATGCTTCTTATAAAAAATGTTCAAAAGTACATGTTAGTCATCACGTTATTATTACTTTAATCTATATATTCAAAAATTAATTTCAACATATAACATTATTTATCAATCGACTAAAGGATATTAAACACTCTGATAAGCAAAAATCGATTCAAAAAGATGATATATCTTCAAAAGCATATTCAACGTAAGATAGCGTATATGTTCAAAAATCAACAAATGACGACAAAAGATGAATATGGCTAGGATGATAAATTTACTTTTGAAGTAGTGAGTGATATATCACTCAAAAATTTTGAAAAAAATATATAATTAAATTTTATTATCTTATCGGTTTTCTCCTCCTGTTTTTGCTATCAGCGTAAACTTCGACAAATGCATCTATATAGATATTACCAAATGTTACTATCACTTAAAAATAAGATCTAGCAACTATACTTTTGTACAGATTCAATACGCCCTCCTACATATATTACCAAATTTAGTATCACTTAAATATACGATCTGATAATTAAAGTTTCTATACGTTTTTGTTCTTTATTAATTGATAACAGAAACAAAAATTCAACCTAACAAAAAAATTAAATGCTCCAATTCAAACTGATTACACATTATTCCAACGTAAAAACATAGCTATTTCTCTTAAATATATTAAACACATATAATTTGTAAAAAAAAAAAAAATCAATTTACTCGAGAAGCATGTGCTATCGTCACGCGTTAAGTGCAAGCCTAACACTAGTATTTTATAGTCTAGGTGTAAATTTCAGTCATGTATAATTTAAACATCAATCAAGTCATTAACAAAGACGCAGCCTTTATAATTTTTTGTTTTCTTCTTCTTTTTCCCCTTCTTTTCTTCTTTTCTATTTTGTATTTTTTTATTCAATAATATGAACATTCTGGAAGATGTGTAGCATTCACTACTTAATAATAGCCAGACACCTTACAATTCAAACAATCACTTTATGCACAGAGCATGCGAAAGATTTGTAGATGTCTGATATATGACATGCAAATATATTACATATCAGTGCCATCTATTATCTACTTAATCCTAAAAGCAAGAAATAAAATCTGCTTATGTGGCAGCATGAATTTCTATTGTTTCAAAATGCTGTTATCTTCCCCATTTTCATTCTCTCTCTCTCCTATCAATAATGGTGGTTGTAACAAAATCACCCAAAGCTCGATTAACATGCCTAAATTCCCCTGTTCCAACCTCCAACTCAAACTGAAGTCTGTGTCCCCCAAACCCATTGATTACACATTAATGTTCTAGGGCTACCAACTCAGATGTTGAACTGCCACTTTTCCTCATATTCTTAGGTTTTTTTAAAGTAAAAAGCAAGCGTGGAAGTTCTTAAACAGTCGCCTAACTGTGAATGGTAGTTCAGTGATATCTCCACCATCATTCTATTTGCATCATTTAACCTTTAAACGCTTACCATCAATGATTTTCTTCTCTTAATTGCTTGAGCTGTGTTGGGTTGGATGCCGCTTCTCACCTTATTAATACGAGTGTTACGGCACACGCTTCGCGAGTGAATTGTTTTCCTTATAATTTGCATATGTTAAATCAGTCAAAAAATAATTTTTTTAATTTTCAAGTGATATTAGGATTTGTATATTTGTAAAGAAGTATTTTTGAGTTTGTAAAGGCAGTTTAATTTTAAATCCTATTTTTTAACAGCGTTATGAATTTGTAAAACATATTTAGTTGTTAGATCCTAGTTTTAGAAACGGTTGAATTTTTATAAGAAGTTTAATATTAGATCTTATTTTTAAGTGATTAAGATTTGATAATATACAGAGGGACATTTTTGATAGTTCGTGTTGATATAAAAAGTGTGATACCAAAGCTTTTACAACTATTATTAAAGATATAAGGTCTAAAGGTAAAATAAATTTTATTGGAGCCTAAAATGAAAATTTGTCCAAATTAGAATTGTAAACATTGGATGTCAAAATATGTGGAGGGAAATTTGAAAATGAAAAGTGAAATTGGGCTTCATTTGTGGTGATTATTTTTTGATATGGCCATTAAGACATTTGATATGGGGCCTAGTGTCAAATTTTTATTTTTGATATTAGGCAGCACCTCAAATGTCTTAATGGCCATAAGTTAACTAATATACTATAGAAATTCGACTCTTGCAATATTTGAATTTGAAATGCTGTAAACATTTTTCATGATGTATGTTTTAAGGTGAAATTGTGATAAATTGAGGTATTTTAGGTTAGTGATATTTATCAAAGTTAGGCCTATAAAATGCATGTACAGAGATAACAATTGTGATGAATAGAATTCTAATGCACTTAGAACATGTTTTACAATGACTTATTTCATCGCCTCTTGATTTATTGGTGACTTTCTTCATATAAGTTTTGTTAACTCTATTTAGAATGAACTCGTATGATCGTTTTTTTTTACTTAATAGTCAACCTAACCAATTCACTTCTGAACTATTGTTAAGATTCCAAAAATTACTGTAGTAAGTTTGAATTGGGAGTATAGCAGTAAATGATATGTACAATGGAGTATCCTAGTTATAGCTCGTAATTCTACCTTGACTCTGTTGAACTATCAATCCAAGTACGCGTTATGATTGCGCCTTTAACAACAGACATTACTTGTAACTTGTACCTGAGTTTTATGTTAACGTAGACATACATAGGGTTAATGTAGACATACATAACATAATTTTGAAACACGTTTTAATAATTGTTCTCAATAACAGCGAAATTCAGTTTTTTTTCATGGAAAGTTACGAACAGTTTATTACTATGATTACTCAATCTACCTGCTGCCACTTTTCCTATTGGATATAATCATAAAAGTTTTAGAGTTCATTACAATAATATTTTGGTTTTCCTTTTCAAAGGATTCAATCTTCTTAGGTACACAGTGAAATATGAATACCAAAGTAGTCTGCACTCGAGAAATCAAAATCCAACAGATCATCAAAATTTGAAGCCTGACATTGAGCAACCTAACAGCATTAGGATGCTTAAGCAACTTCAAAGTATTAATCTCCCTCTTGATCTGCAACAACAGTACAGTGGCGGGCAAACTCGACTTTACCCAAATTGCCCTCGCCGAGGGTTCTGCCAACGTCGTATTTCCCCAGTCGGATTCCTTTCCCAGCTGCTGCTTCTCTCACCATTCGTGTACCAAGAAGTGACCAGAACTCCAGTGGAAGATATTGCCCGGTTATTTTTCTTATTTGGTACAAGATAGTACTCCTAACCGATCTAGTTAATGAATACCTAAGGGTAATTAGCTTATAGCGAAGCGTAATGGATATCGTATCAAAATCGAGTCAATTCCACGGATAATTGGTAATCTTCGTCGCTGCTGAATAGGCGAGGAAATCAATCTAGTTTTTAGTTTTTTCCCCCAATGAGTGAATGAGAAAATAGGGTTGTTTAGTTTTGGGAAAAGGGAGGAAACTGCGAATGTGAGATATCCAATACTGAAACAAAGAAGGAGGAAAGGTATATTTGGTAGACACTGTTCAATGAATTTTCTTAGTAGTTAAGATTTGTGTTTGATTGTGAATTCTTTAGATTTTTAGATCTGATATCTTACTACAGCTTCTCTACATGGCTTTGATGAATCTGGACCTGTTGATAATTTACCTTTCTTTTTATTGCTATCATTGTTTACTACAATCTATGTTCACTTTGTCCTTACTATTGTTGTGTGTAGTAATCTGCTTCTTCCTTATTGATTGACAATAGATGAAAACATGATGCTTTATTCGTCAATGGTATACTTAATTCATTATTAGATGAAAATGTCATTTGTTGTACTAATGCCTACTCTGAAGTAAATATACATTACCCTCTACTGTAATACTTCATTTGTTTACGTTTCCTAAATTTTTTTGTTCATTTATCAGTCATTTGAAGTAAAAGCTAGTCACATTTCGCAGTATTAATTTGTTGCTTTTTTTTTTTTTTTTTACACTATGGAGTTAGCAGTAAGTAAGGATAACATAAATCATAGATGGTATAAATCTTTAAGGTTTTAGCTGAAAATCAAACGCAGTAGTGCTTTAGTTACATTATAGTTTTTTCAACCGAAATAATATTTCCTTTTTCTCCGCCTAAGCAATTTGTATTAGATGTTCCAACTGAGCATAAGACCAATGAGTATGGTAATGTAAAAGATTGAAATTCCAACTGAGCAAAAATTTAAATCATTGTATGTGGTTGTTTGATCAATGCAAGTTCTGGTCCGCAAGGTTATATGTACCTGAAGACCAGTAAAATCCTCTAAAAATCCTGGGATTTCACATGATCAACTATAATGAAGAAAAAGCTTGGTGTAATATCTATATGGATATTGACATGCATATTACTGCACGTACGTTGATATTTTATATATGTAATACCATTGACATTAATGGAAAACACATGCATAAAATGTAATAAAATACAATTTAATAGAGAATACTATCCTAGTAGATTGTTTGCATGGATAGTTTATGTCGATGCTCTTATGTTCTTGTTGATTATTTAGTTTATTCTCCATCAGATAATCTTTATATGTCTTTTATTGGACTCCACGATGAGTAAGTCAATATCAAGAGTAAATCCCTAGAATTAAAATGTTAATTATATGGTTATATTGGACTAATTGGGTAATTAAGGCATAATATATCTATATATTGAAAGATCACCCATCATTGTTTAAATAACTCCTGCTAAGTATATATGTTCAAATAATAAAATGTGAGTTTTATTTTTTTGCTTTGCCTCCTTATTTAACCCATTTTACTAAAGTGAGAACAATTTTACTTGCATATTACTCTCACGTGATGTAGAAAGCATACTTCGTGTAGCCCCACTATATAAAAATGCTTTAGAAACATCACAATTATATCACTTGTTCGATTTGAACATGTCTTATTTTTTGTTCTTCAATAATGAAAAGATACTTCATATCAATCTATTATTTTATTTAAAATAATACAAAATCAAGTAAAACGCATTTCACACTATCTCCTTCATGTGGAGTGTCTCTTGAAAATCCAAATATATAGGAATGTAAGATTTGAAGTCTGAATTAATGAGTTCATGGAAATAATAAACTTTTTAAAACACAAGGTTCAGTATTGTTGGAAGAGATGATCACTAAATATTTGATTTCATGTACTATATATGGCTGTAAATGTATGATTCGGTACCAAGATTCAGTATTGATGTACAGGTTTAACCTTCAGCTTCTACTTTTTACCAAAATTTACCTTTGCCCCTCAATAACTTCCCTTTTTAAATGTTTGCCAAAGTGTAATAAATTAACTTTGTATCCAATTATAAAACTCTATATGTGGAAAAGGTCAGTAACAAAAATATATCATATATAACTCAAATAGTCATGTTTCAGTCAAACAGTCGATAAATTATAGTAAACTTTTTTTTTTTTTTTTTTTTTACCGAAAATATATACATAAAACAAACACCAATAGCTGGCAACAAGCCTGGCAGGTAACTACAGAGACCAGCATGCGACATAAGCGAAAGAATAAAATCCCAAAACACAGCTGGAACAAAGTCAGAGCGGAACAGAAAGCCGTAAACCAAATCAGATATAGGACAGGTAACTAGAGAAGAAAGATCCAAGATCACATGAGTAGCCCCAGAATCGAAGAACACCAAGATAATGGAACGTCCGCAACCAAGCATTACCATGAGAAGCAGCCAAAGCCATGCAAATAGAGAAACGGGCGTAGAAAAAGTCCACAGACACCTGGACCTGGAAAACAAGCAACCTCATGAGATTTTTTTTTTTTCGGGGGGGGGGGGGGGGGAATGGGAACGAGGCGGGAGAGACATCGCGCCAAGATAAGGATTCAGCCAATGCCCAGTCTAGCAGCAGACCGGACAGTGGTAATAGAGAGAAGACCCACAAGTCTCCTTGAGCGGGGGCCCACGGATCCTCTGAAGGGCCTACTGCGGAAGGCCAGGAAGACATCATTCCTGACACGCCTTATAATAGTCGGGGGGTCCATGGGGCTATTATCGAAGATTGTCTTATTCCGCGCGCACCATACGTGCCAACAGATCAGACAGGGAAGCAATCTGAAAACAATCGAACGAAGAGATTTACCAGATACGCCTGCCCACCAGATTGACTGGAGCTCTGGGGGAGATGTGGCCATGGCACGAACTCCGACGAGATTGTCGAAGTAATTCCAGCACGCTCTGGCCGAGAGACCAACAAAAAATAGGTGGGACAAGGATTCCGAGTTCCCAACGCTGCAGCATCTACAACGGGAGACGATTGGGATGCCGATCATTTGGAGAATTTCATCGAGCGGCAACCTATTGTGAAGGATACGCCACATCAACAGAGAAACCTTAGGGGGAATTCGAGAATCCCAAATGAAGGAAAACAAAGGGCGGATATGACTTGAAGTGCGAACTAATGTCCAAGCTTTCGCAACGGAGAACGATCCACCATCCCAACCCGTAAGCCCGTTGTGAGAGTCACAGAACAGTTTAACCGACTGCATGTGCTTCCAGGTCTCACTAGCATAGGACGGAGTGCCAGAAAAATTTGTGCCTGCAAGCCTATAGTACTTAGCACGGAGAAATGTTGCCCACAAAGAGTCGTTAGCCCCAAACCTGTTCCACAGCTTACAAGCAAAAGCCGCACAAAGGTCCTTAGGATTACACAGTCTCAGGCCACCTTCGTTCTTCGGACGACAAATGACGTCCCAAGATACCCAGTGGTGACGGCGGGTATCGTCCTTGGAACCCCAGAAGAAGGACGAGACCAAAGACTGATAAGAACGGAAGAAGGAAGAGGTGGGGGTCATAGCGGCGAAAACATGGGTACCCATTGAGTCAAGAACCGACTTAATGAGAACTAGTTTCCCTGCTTGGGATAGGAGAGATGCATTACAGCGGATAATCTTGTTTCTCACTTTATCAGTTAAGGGATCGAAGATAGCGTTAAGTTTTCTACCTCGGTAAAGGGAGATACTCAGGTAAGGAAGAGGAAGGGAAGCTGCCTCGTAACCAGAAATGGTCTCGATCCAAGTGGCACGAGAAGGGGACAAGTCCTTGCTATGGACAAAGCAACTTTTGGATGGATTAACGAGTTGGCCCGAACACCTCTCGTATTGGTGAATGAAACGAAGCAGTCGCCGGACAGAGGAGCGGCTACCATTAGAGAAGATGACAATGTCATCAGCAAAGGATAAGGAAGAGATAAGAGGGCAACCCCTCGGGATTCCAAATCGCTGGATCTGACCGTAGATAGTCAGAGACTGAAGACCACGAATGAAACCCTCCGCCGCAATGACGAATAGACAAGGCGAGAGTGGGTCTCCCTGACGCAGATCCCTACCTCCCTTGAAATACCCAGCAGAAGACCCGTTAATGAGCACAGAGTACCAACAGTTCGAGATGAGCCGCCAAACTAAGTCAATAAGGGTTTCCGGGAACCCGAAAGCCCTAAAGACCTTTAAGATGAAAAATCAAGACATGCGATCGAAGGCCTTAACCATGTCTAGTTTGAACACCACATTGGAACCCCTAATTTTCCGATCTATTTGGGAGATCAGTTCCTGAGCGAGAAGGATGTTATCCGTGATTAAACGTCCCTTGACAAACCCCGCTTGAAAGGAAGAGATAATGCGTTCAAGGATAAATTATTCTTTATATATGTTATTGTATTAAAGAGTAAAGATTTTTATATCACATAAGCATATTGCTTTACATGTTAAATCATCAGCATATATATAAAAACAATTTTTGTTGATATATCTAATCCTATCAAGATTTATCTTATTCGAGTCGCATATATATTAGAATAACATGATAGAAAGTGAATTACTTTCGCTATAACTTCATTATTTTTCAAATTCTCAGCTTCAACTCTTCTCCAAAATCTCCTTTTATCAAGCTCTTTTTCTACTACTATATATTGCTCACTCTTCCTCCTTTATTCAGTTTTAACCCCTAATTTGGGTAGAGTTGTAATGTACTCCTTGTAATTAATATATTCCTAGGCGAAAAGGAGATTGTTAAAATACTATGGTTTCAGTACAGTATGCAGTGCGGTGACTGACTGCACATACTTATGTTTTATTTTTCTCTGAAGTAAACAAATTCCAAAAAAAAGATACAAACCTATGTTTATTTGTATGGTTTTTATTCCATTAAGGTTTTGTAATAAGTACATTATATTTGCAATGCCTTCTTTTTCTAACTAATATGTGAAAGACAATTTCTATAATAACTGTAATTTTTAATACTATTGTTTTTGTTTTTTGTACACTTGTTAGTTCTGAGAGAAACTGTTTCAAATTTAACTTGACTATTAAGAGTACATTATAAACTGTGTTTGTAAGTTATTCATCACCTGAATAAATATAATAGATGGGGATACCGTAAAATAGAATTAGCACATATAGATATGTTTAGGTATTTATAAAATGAATTTTGACATGTTTATGCAAACTGAAAATTGCTAGGGTAGTACTGTTTAAGCACGTAAGTAGCCCATATTCTCAAAATCCATAAAATGTCATGTACGATTGTATGCTTCCAAATATCCTTAAATTGCTCTTAAAATCAAACTGTAAAATAAAAAGAATCCTTAAAAAGGTAAAAATGAGGTGGAATAGGAAACAGAAAAAATATGAAAGACCAAAGGTAGTAAGAAAATGCATACGGGGCCTATAAGGAACACATACCATGCATTTGAATTTCAACTATTTTATGTGTTAAAATACTATTTGTTATATCTTAGCATGAATTTAAACTAAGCTTGAAAATTGTTCTAATTGGCCTGTTGGGAAAATGCTAGAACAAATATAGTTAAATCTTTTGTTTATACCTGATATAGGTTTAAAGCTACCTATGTAGTTTCCCCAAAAAACATATTAGAAAATATGAAATATTTAAGGAATGGAATGCATTCAACTATCATGTATGTTTCATATGGCATAAGGTCAACAATAATGGCAAAAGGTGGAGCATGCAACTGAATAAAATTCGAAATTTCTTTTAAATGGTTGTATGGCCTATGTAAGTTTTGGTCTACAAGTTCTATGTCATGGTCCAGAAGACCACCACAACCTTCTAAAAAATAAGAGGATCTGACATGGAACCTGCATTTTCTATTGAAAAAAGCTTGGTTTACGTTTGAAAATTTCAGTTTTTTATGATTTCTCTTGCATAAAGATATGTTGTATCCTCTTGAATAAATGAATGTTGGCTAACACAATATTACTAGTTGTGATCAATATTGCTGGACAATTTGCACAAAAATCTGAAATAGTGAAGAAATGACTTTTGTCCAAAGCAGTATATGTATATATGTTGCATGGATTAAGACACACATTAATTTACACCATAAACAACATATCAATTATCATTAAAACTACACTTAGTATTATATTGTAGCTAACTAACTGTATTGCAAGACGTGGTGGTAAACGCCACTGATTTAGCAATAGAACAAAATCTAGCTGCTATATGTAAAAACAAAATTATGAAAATGTTAACTTTTTAAAAAAATATGCATCATTAATGCAATTTTTTCAGCCAAAAGTTTGCTTTTTTCCTTTATTTACTTTTGTATTCAAATCCAACTACTCAATGATATCATCAGGAAAAAAATCATATATGAAAAAAATCAGTTCAATAGAATGCAAACATCAAATAGGATTTTATTATACACAAACACAAATTTTAACTTAAACAAAAATTTCATTTTAAAATAGAGGACAACGGTGGACCTTCTACTATTTTTTTTAGTAATCCAAGATTAGGGAATAATAGCCAGATAAGGAAACTAAACGGAGCAAGCGGAAAAATGATAGCGAGATCACCTACATGCAATTTGCGCAAAAATCTGAAATAGGAAGAACTGACTTTTGTCCAAAGCAGAAAATGTGTATATGTTGCATGGATTAAGACACACTTTAATTTACACGGCAAACAACATATCGATTATCACTAAAACTATACTTATTATTATATATGTTAAAGCTAACTAACTATATTGCAAGACGCGGCAAATGCTATGGATATAGCAATAGGGACAAAACCTAACTGCTATATGCTAAAACAGAACTATGAAAATGTCAATTTTTTTTAAAAATATGCATCGTTAATGCAGTTTTTTCAGCCAAAAGTTTGCTTTTTTCCTTTATTTAATTTTGTATTCAAATCCAGTTGCACGATGATATCATCAGAAAAATATCATATATGTAAAAAAATCAATTCAATGGAATGCGAACATCTAATATGATTTTATTATACACAAACACAAATTTTAACTTAAAACAAAAAATTTATTTTAAATAGAAGAAACGGTGGACCTTCTGACCATTTTTTTTTCAACAATTCAAGATTCGGGAATAATAACCAGATAAGGAAACTAAACGGAGCAAGTGGAAAAATGATAGTGAGATTACCAACATGCGAAGACCCAACCACACCTTGGGGACAAATCGGTGGATGTTCGAGAAAGAGCGATAGCCGACGTTGGCAAGGTGAGGAAGAATAACAGTACAACAATTGAGAGAGGATACGTTGGAGAAAATCATATCCCCTTCGATTTTGGGTTAGGGAGTAGATGGGAAAAACATTTGATAGAGAAATATTATTGCTGAGACACATTTCCAAGGCACACAAACCACCTTACGATTTTAAACTGAAGAGTCACGTTTTTGCTTTTTTCTATTCCTCTTATACCGTGGCTTTTCCTTTATCTCCATTAGTTCAAGAAAAAAAACTCAGATCTCTTCATCTCCACTCCTAGACTATGAAGCCTCGTCTCATTTTTGAATTCAACCATCGCACCTTATTTCCCTACCAAATGTTTTTCCCATCTACACCCTAACCCAAAATCGAAGGGGATATGATTTTTTCCAATGCACCCTCTCCCAATTGTTGTACTGTTATTCTTCCTCACCCTATCAACGTCGAAAATCGCTCTTTCTCGAACATCAACCGATTTGTCCCCAAGGCGTGGCTGGTTCTTCGCATATAGGTAATCTCACTATCATTTTTCCGCTTGCTCCGTTTAGTTTCCTTATCTGACTATTATTCCTGAATCTTGGATTATTGAAAAAAAAATTGGTCAGAAGGTCCACCGTTTCTTTTATTTAAAATGAAATTTTTGTTTAAGTTAAAATTTTTGTTTGTGTATAATAAAATCCTATTTGATGTTTGCATTCCATTGAATTGATTTTTTTTCGTATAATATCATCGAATAGTTGGATTTGAATATAAAAGTAAATAAAGGAAAAGAACAAACTTTTGGCTGAAAAAATTGCATTAACGATTCATTTTTATATATAAAACATTGACATTTTCATAGTTTTGTTTTAGCATATAGCAGCTAGGTTTTGTCCCTATTGCTAAATCAATGGCGTTTACGACCACGTCTTGCAATACAGTTGGTTAGCTACAATATAATAATAAGTAAAGTTTTAATGATAATTGAAATGTTGTTTGTCGTGTAAATTAATGTGTGTCTTTATCCATGCAACACACACATATACTGCTTTGGACAAAAGTCAGTTCTTCACTATTTCAAGTTTTTGTGCAAATTGCTTGGCTGAGTCTTCGCATGTAGGTAATCTCACTATTATTTTTCTGCTTGCTATGTTTAGTTTCCTTATCTGGCTATTATTCCCTAATCTTGGATTATTGAAAAAAAAATTAGTCGAAGGTCCACCGTTGTCTTCTATTTAAAATGAAATTTTTGTTTAAGTTAAAATTTATGTTTGTGTATAATAAAATCCTATTTGATGTTTGCATTCCATTGAATTGATTTTTTTTCATATATTATTTTTTTCCTGATGATATCATTGAGTAGTTGGATTTGAATACAAAAGTAAATAAAGGAAAAGAGCAAATTTTTGGCTGGAAAAATTGCATTAATGATGCATTTTTTTTTAAAAAAATTGACATTTTCATAATTCTGTTTTAGCATATAGCAGCTAGGTTTTGTCCCTATTCCTAAATCAATGGCGTTTACCACCACGTCTTGCAATACAGTTAGTTAGCTACAATATAATAATAAGTATAGTTTTAATGATTATTGATATGTTGTTTATCGTGTAAATTAATGTGTCTTAATCCATGCAACATATACACATATAATGCTTTGGAGAAAAGTCATTTCTTCACCATTTCAAATTTTTGTGCAAATTGTTTAGCAATATTGATCACAACCAATAATATTGTGTTAGCCAACATTCATTTATTCAAGACGATACAACATATCTTTTTGCAAGAGAAATCTAAAAAATTGAAAATTTAAAACATAAACCAATCGTTTTCCAATAGAAAATGCAGATTCCATGTCAGATCCTCTTATTTTTTAGAAGGTTGTGGTGGTCTTCTGGACCATGACATAGAACTTGTGGACCAAAACTTAAATTGGCCATACAACCATTTAAAGAAATTTCGAATTTTATTCGCCTACATACTCCTCCTTTTACCATTATTGTTGACCTTATGCCATATGAAACATACATAATAGTTGAATGCATTCTATTCCTTAAATATTTCATATTTTCTGATATGTTTTCTTATTTAGGTTTTTGGGGAAACTGCATAAGTAGCTTTAAACCTATGTCAGGTATAAACAAAAGATTTAACTATATTTGTTTTAGCATTTTCCCAACAAGCCAATTAGAACAATTTTCAAACTTAGTTTAAATTAATGCTAAGATATAACAAATAGTATTTTAACACATAAAATAGTTAAAATTCAAATCACTACAAGAAATTTTATTTTTGGTGGCGCACATAAAACGCTACCAAAACTTATGGTAGCGTTTTGATAAACGCCGTGACAAATCCCGCAATTTTAGTCGCATTTATTTCAACGCCACTATAAATCCTTTTATTGCAGTGTTTCTCAAAAGCGACCATGGATCTTTTTGAAGCGTTTTAAAGACGCCACCAAAAGGTTTTTTGGCGCTACCAATAGAATTTCCAACTTTACCCCTACTTTATGGTTGCGTTTACTCAACGCCACTATATGTATTTCTGTAGCGTTTTTGAAACGTTACTAAAAGTTGATGATAATTTTGCACTATTTTTTCATGCTATTATTTCCTTTTGATGGTCTATTTTGTTTCTACTATATCAATCAACAATCGCTCACATAATCATCATATTCAAACAATTAAAAAAACATATTAATCATATAATCAAATAGGATATCCATAACCATTCTAATACAATAGTTTTCTGATAAAATAACCAAACTCACATACAATAAGCATTCGTATACAAATTTACAAACCAAGTACTAATAAAATGTTATACTAAACTGGTGCTAACAAAACGCTTAATTACCCATAATTCTTTGTTGCATGTACAAGTGAAAGCTAGAACCATAAAAGTCCAACCTTGCTCTCTTCGAAAATCCAATGCCTGCACAAGTGAAGCACAACATATAGTCAAACAATTATATTAATTCGTAGGTCTGATATCAAACATCTATAGCATTGTACAAGCATATCATACTATAAATAACATCATATAAATAATCAAAGATATAAACGAAATGAAATAAATAATGTTCAATCTTACAGTTATATATAAAACTTTGTTAGATTAATTATATTATTATTATTTATAAAATTTAGTTAACTTAAACTTAGTTAATTTTATAAAACTTGATTAATTAATTTTAACAAAACTTAGTTAATTTTTATTAACTTGGTTAACTTAGTTAATTTATTATTATGATTATTATTATTTATAAAACTCGATTAACTTAGTTAATTTATTATTATTATTAAAACTTGATTTAACTTAATTTTATTATTATTGTTGTTGTTCTTATGAACTTATTTCATTTTATGAACTTGGTTAATTCATCATCATTATGAAACTAGTTAACTTAAACTAGTTATTATTTATAAAATTAGTTAACTTAAACTTAGTCAACTTTATGAAACTTGCTTAATTTTAACAAAACTTGTTAATTTTTATTAATTTGGTTAACTTGGTTAATTTATTATTATTATTATTATTATTATTATTATTATTATTTATAAAACTCGGTTAACTTAGTTAATTTATTATTATTACTATTATTATTATTATTATTAAAACTCAGTTAACTTAATTATTATATTATTATCATTATATTAGTTAATTTTTATAAACTTTGTTAATTCATCATCATCATTATTATTTAAAAAACTTTGTTAAATTAGTTATATTATTATTATTTATAAAATTAGTTAACTTAAACTTAGTTAATTTTATGAAACTTGCTTTATTTTAACAAAACTTGGTTAATTTTTATTAACTTGGTTAATTTATTATTTATTATTATTTATAAAACTCGGTTAACTTAGTTCATTTATTATTATTATTACTATTATTATTATTATTATTATTATTATTAAAACTCAGTTAACTTAATTATTATATTATTATCATTATATTAGTTAATTTTTATAAACTTTGTTAATTCATCATCATCATTATTATTTATAAAACTTTGTTAATTAGTTATATTATTATTATTTATAAAATTAGTTAACTTAAACTTAGTTAATTTTATGAAACTTGCTTAATTTTAACAAAACTTAGTTAATTTTTATTAATTTTGTTAACTTGGTTAATTTACTATTATTCTTATTATTATTTATAAAACTCGGTTAACTTAGTTCATTTATTATTATTACTATTATTATTATTAAAACTCAGTTAACTTAATTATTATATTATTATCATTATATTAGTTAATTTTTATGAACTTTTTTAATTCATCATCATAATCATTATTATTTATAAAACTTTGTTAAATTAGTTATATTATTATTATTTATAAAATTAGTTAACTTAAACTTAGTTAATTTTATGAAACTTGCTTAATTTTAACAAAACTTAGTTAATTTTAATTAATTTGGTTAACTTGGTTAATTTGTTGTTGTTATTATTATTATTTATAAAACTCGGTTAACTTAGTTCATTTATTATTATTATTAAAACTCGGTTAACTTAATTATTATATTATTAGTATAATATTAGTTAATTTTTATAAACTTTGTTAATTCATCATCAATTATTATTATTTGTAAAACTTGGTCATTACAAATTATTACAGAACTCTTCATTTGTAATGACATGACTTTATTAGGAGAAGACACTTTTTATAACACAGACATCTTTTTGTAAACCATTATTTCTTTCAATGAATAAACAGAACTACTCATAATATATTATGAAAAGTAGCAATTTTTCAGAAAGAATGATCTTTCTTCACAATATAAAAATAGTATTTACATTAAAAGGTTTACATTTAACAAACTTTCTGTAAAGAAGTTTGCAACGTAACTAATATGCCAACTAAATTATGTGCTCAAGTACATACCTCGTTTGAAGGTCGACCATAATCTATAGGATCTCTACCAGTAATTGCTTCAAGCAGTACAACACTAAAGCTGTAAACATCACTCTTTTCATTCAAAAGTCCTGTGTTGGCATACTCTGGCGCTACGTAACTGAAAACAAACAAAATGCAAAATATAATTGTGATGAAAAAATCATGATCTCAAATGAGATGCAAGTGAGCAGAGTATTAGAGCATACCCAAATGTCCTCATAACTCGTGTCGTTATATGACTATTTCCAGCACCAAACAGCTTGGCTAAACCGAAATCAGATACTTTGGCATCAAAGTCATAATCAATCAAGATATTGCTTGACTTGATATCTCTGTGCACAACTTTTGGTTCTATTGCCTCGTGCAGATAAGCAAGTCTGTTCAATGATAACATTTAGACTACCTCAAGTTAAAAAATAAATCAAAGTTATTTATCAAAGAAAAATGTTACTTACGCCTTGGCGGTGCCAATTAGAATCTTCATGTGTGCTTCCCATGGAAGAGAACCTTGTTGACTCATACCCCCATGAAGCCACTGTTCTAGATTTCCATTATTTACATACTCATATACCAGAATCCTGAACATCCAAAATCAAAATCAATCAAATGCATAAAACCTATTATTCTAGTTGTACTCACAAGAAGTTGAGTTTTTGTAGTATATTATTGTGACAAATGACAACAATTTAAATGGGAAGCTTACCTTTGAGTGCCTTCAGCACAATAACCAAGCAGCCGAACAAGATTCTTGTGACGAACATGACCAATAGCTTCAACTTCAACCCTGAACTCTTTTTCAGCTTGACCCCTATAATATAATATCCAGTAAAAGTTAACACCAGACTAAAGATTCATTTTAGCTCCCAACAAGCTACTCATCTAGAAAAACACTAAGATGAGAAGTTAGAGATGTAAGACATTCTTCAGGAGTTTTGGAACCTAGCTTAATATAAAGAAATGATAACATTATAAGTAGCTGAGTAACACATAAAGATCTTACATGTTATTCAGTGTCCTTTTAACAGCGACCGGAGTCCCATTAACATTTCTATCAAAAAAAACCCTATAGAAACGTTCATGACTTCGAATTTTGTTTAACTATTTAATAAGTTATCATTTAGATATAGAGATCAAGTGCAAAATAAATAAATAACGACTCAGAATTAACTTAAAAAAGTATGCTCGAATAATAAAATAAAATGATTGAATCAACAATTCAATTCTTGTAAAAAACATAACAGCAAAGGTAAACATAACCATGATGTGCCTGCTCCATGTGGAAGTGCTGCCCTAAACAAACAGTAGCTGGCTTCCGTTGCTCCCACTTCTTCTTTGGCCATCGAACCATATGCAACTACTAATCATGGTAGTGATATGAATCAAGCTCCATTTACTCTTAAAATGTTTCAAGAGCCTAACGTTTATTAATCTTATAATGAATATAAACAATTTGACTTCCTAAATGAATCGGCAACAGATGATGCAAAATATACATTTGAAAACAAAGGATGAACCTCAAAAAAAGTTCATTGAGCCCTTGTTGTGCTTAACATGTACTGTGAAAATTAGATTTGTTATAAGAAGAAAATAAATTAAACAAAAATTGCTTTTAAGACATTACAAACTTAGTTTAGTGATATAATAAAGATGAAAAATAGGTTATTACAACTACATATTTGACAATTTAGAATTGTTAATTATGTCTACTAGAACTAAATTAAACAGTAATATTTTTGAATAATTTTGGCAAGATTCATAAACTTTGCAAATAAGTTGACTTTTTAATCGATTTTGCATATTCACCATGCAAAATACAAGAGCAAAATAGTATATACAGTTAACTATTATAAATACAGGATAAAGCAATATCTATGAGAAAAGTAACCATAAGAAGCATAATGGAAATTTGAAAGATGAAGCATGTACCTGAACTAAGATTGCTCCAACAACTTCACCAAAGAGAACGCGCTTTCCTTTACTCGTTAAAGCAACAAAACAAGCGCTTAATTAGTAATAGAAATCCCGTCTGAATAATAAAAATAAAAATAAGTGCACTTAAAAACAGTGTAGCATTTACACAAACAAGTCTTTTATTTCACTAAAAGGCTTACAGTATTTGTTCGATTTACAGATGAGTTGAAGTATTTTGATCCATTTCTTCTTCTAGATGAGTTTTCAAGCATTGTATAGATCCATTTCTTCTTCTAGATGAGTTTTCAAGCATTGTATATTACTATGTGAAAATTAGATTTACTGCATTATCTCTAATGAAATGTTGATTAAATTTTTGTTATCTGAAAATTACAGTTACTACCCCTGCAGGATTCCCTGATCATCCTCATAGAGGTATAATGAATCTTATATTTCCTTACCTTGTGGGCAAATAGTTTTGACTCGGTCGTTCTGCTTTGATTTTCAGGTTTCGAAACTGTCACTTATATGCTAGAGGTGGGTACATTTCTTTTTCTCCCATTCATTGGCAAAATATGAAGTATTTTAAACAATACTTGGTTGATTTCTCATCAAATTGTAAAAACATATATAGGGTGCAATAACATATGAAGATTTCGAAGGACACAGAGGCACAATAAAAGGCGGCGACTTACAATGGATGACCGCAGGCAAGGGCATAGCGCATTCATAAATACCCTCTGGACGTGGACTTGCAAAAGGCCTACAGCTTTGGATCAACCTTTCTGCCAAAAATAAAATGTAACATTTTACATGCTTCCATATTTAACTACCTGCTCATATAATAAAATCATATAATACAAAATGGGCCCTACAAAATGCAATCACATTAACTCATATAAATGACAACATATACGTATTATTAGTCAATATATTGATACCATGTTATATATAAAATTGTAGGATGGAGCCTAGATATCAAGAAATAAAAAGCAAGGAAATAAAAACTGCAACATCTAAAGACGACACTATCAGCATCAGAGTCATAGCAGGAAAATGCAATGAAATTCAGTCTACAGTGCACACAAAAACTCCCACCTTATTTCTAGACATCACCCTGAAACCATCTGCACACATTTTACAGCCATTGCCCCAAAAATGGAACTCATTCCACCCAAATATGATATAGCATCAAAAAATCTATATGCCAAAAAATATACTCACGTATTCATGAAAAAGCCCAATTTAAAAATAATGAAACTAGTAGCTTAGAACAAAATAGGTCTATTCTCAGCGCAAGCGGCATAAACGGTGGTGAGACTACTTCTGATATTACAAATGCGAGTTTTAAGAGGAGGTTTGTCAGGCCCGACTCGATTGTTTTGATTGCCCAAGGCGGATAAGAATTATTTTTATAATTTTTTTGCCTCTTTCTTTTAAAAGCATAAGTTTTTTTTACAATATATACAAGGCACAAAATTACCAAGCATTAACAAGAATAAAAATTATCTTCAAAATATGATGGTAAAGTTACAACCAGCATTTTATTAGAAAAAACAATATTAACTATTAATAAAAAAACTAAGCATCATCAGTGACTGATTATTGGCCATATTGGTTGTTAGTAATTATTAGACATTAACTTGTTTTCCCTTTTTCCCAACCACCTGAATGCATGAACTACATATGCAGTGACTAATTAAAACAACTAAATGCATATTGATTAATAACAGAGAATAATTTACTATGAAATGAACTCACGGTCGAAGGATGAGCAGCACAAAAATATGTAAAACTGAAGTTGAAATCAAATTAGGGCAAATAACACATAAATCAAATTGCAGAATGATAAACTAGTAAATACAATAAAATCGGTTACTCACATGATTTAGGGAAAAACAAATTAGAGCCAAGGACTTCCAGTTCGAGTCTTTTAAGACTGCGTCGACGGTTGTAGGTTGAGAGAGTGACCGACGGCTTCGAATTTGAGGCGGCGTCGGCATTTTTGAGTTCGAGGGAGAGATGAGAATTGGCATCTTCGACTTTTTTTGTTGCCCCACGGTTTGCTGTTGCCCTAGACAAATGTCTCTCTTGCCTATGCCTTGAGCCGGATCTGAGCTTTGTTCTCTGCGGCCATTACTAAAGTGATGGAGGAAGCTGACGCGTTGGCGGTAGCTGTAGCAGCGGTAGTTAGCTGTAGCAGCGGTAGTTATACCAAAAAAGTAAGAGGGGTTTTGAAACGAAGACAAGGGATTTTATGATGAATTTGAGCGATAAATTTGAGGGAAAATGAAAACGAGGGTTTTGGAACTCAATTTTGTGACAAAAAAGGAGGGAGAAAAAAATGAAACATGAGCGGCCACTGAAAGTTTGAGCGAGGAAGGTACCAAAAATTCGCTAAGTATATAGAGAGATGAGCGGACAACAAAAAAATTATCCAAATTTATGTGAATTGTTGGCGGGAAGCACTTTGTAGCGTTTCTTTGTTCATTTTTATAAGTTAAACCGATCAATGGTTGCATACAACTTCAAACGCTACCAATTTATGCAACTAAAAACATTTTTTGTTGTAGTGAATGCATGGTGTGTGTTCCTTATAGGCCTTTATGCATTTTCTTACTACCTTTGGCCTTCCATATTTCCTGTTTCCTATTCCACCTCTTTTTTTCCCCCTTTTTAGGGATTCTTTTTATTTTACAATTTGGTTTTGAGAGCAATTTGAGGATATTTGGAAACATACAATCGTACATGACATTTTATGGATTTTGAGAATATGGGCTACTTATGTGCTTAAGCAATACTATCCTAGCAATTTTTAATTTGCATAAACACGTCAAAATTCATTTTATAAATACCTAAACATATCTTGCCTATGTGCTAATTCTATTTTACGATATCCCCATCTATTATATTTATTCAGGTGATAAATAACTTACAAACACAGTTTATATTATACTCTTAATAGTTAAGTTAATTTTGAAACCGTTTCTCTCAGATCTAACAAATGAACAAAAAGCAAAAACAATAGTGTTAAAAATTACAGTTATTATAGAAATTGTCTACACATATTAGTTAGAAAAAGAAGGCATTGCAAATGCAATGTACTTATTACAAAACCTTAATGGAATAAAAACCATACAAATAAACATAGATTTGTATCTTTTCTTTGGAATTTGTTTACTTCAGAGAAAAATAAAACATAAGTATGTGCAGTCAGTCACCGCACTATAATGTACTGAAACCATAATATCTTTACAATCTCTTTTCTGCCTAGGAATATATTAATTACAAGGAGTACATTACAACTCTACCCAAATTAGGGGTTAAAACCGAATAAGAGAGGAAGAGTGAGCAAATATAGTAGTAGAAAAAGAGCTTGATAAAAGGAGATTTTGGAGAAGAGTTGAAGCTGAGAATTTGAAAATTAAAGTTATAGTGAAAGTAACTCACTTTCTATCATGTTATTCTAAAATTATATTCTTTACATGACTGTTCTCCTATTTCTATATATATGTGACTCGAATAAGATAACCCTTTATAGGATTAGATATATCAACAAAAATTGTTTTTATATATATGCTACTGATTTAACAAGTAAAGCAATATGCTTATGTGATATAAAATTCTCTACTCTTTAATACAATATCATATATAAAGAATAATTGGTTAAATCACATAGTTTTAATTCATGACATGACGACGCTCACGTATGCGAGACAATACTCAAGTATGGCATCGTGCAATAAAAAGAGAGACAAGAACAATGGTGAAATTGAACTCCTCATTACTATGTGTGTTTTTTTTGTTTTTGAGTCTTAGAAATTTCGTAAAATCTATCCTCAAGAAAACACAACACACACACATCTCGATGGCTTGTATGTGTTGCAAACATAAAGCCATTCGACTGGCAATTTTGCCCAGTCGACTGGTTCTGTATGTGCTGCACATACATGCACATCCGTGCATGATTTTTTACATGATTTTACTTTTCAGTCGACTCACCATTTTCGACCAGTCGACTGACCTGAATCTAACTGTCATATTTTCAAAAGACATGTTTTCTCTGCGAAGGTTTGCGATCGATTTTTTAATAGCAATAGTTGCTTCTCTTCGTTAGAACTCTTTATCAATGGCTGCAACTCTCTGTTTTCTATATATACTTGTTTCCAAACATTCTACAATCATCAACACTACAACAAAACAGCCTTTTTACAACAGGCAATGCCCGTTGCAGTATACCTTTTTACAATGGGTTATGACCGTTGTAATAGACTCTAATACAGCGGTCATAGCCCGTTGCAATAGACTAACCATACTAGTTGCATAGCCTTTTTCACAACATGCATTGACCGTTGTAAAAAGCATATTTAACAACTTGCGTTGCCCGTTGCAATAAACTATATAACAACAGCCATAACCCGTTGCAATAGACTAACCATACTAATTGCATAGCCTATATCACAACATGTATTGACCGTTGTAAAATACCTATTTAACAACCTTTGTCGACCGTTGTAATAAGCTCATATAACAACGTACATTGCCCGTTGCAAAATAAATGCAAATTATAAAAAAAATTAGAGCAGCATCCATGCAATACATCCATACAAATACTAAATATTGTCGTAAAATAATTAAAATCACGTACGAAAAGACTAAAAGCTAGAGTCATAAAATTTTAACACTCCAAAAAGTTAGATAAGTTTACATGCCAAATACATAAAGCGTTAACACATAACAGTCCGCTACAAATACCACGTTCTAAGTACAATCATACTATACCACAGAGATAAAGTCTTTATGCCACGCGACGGTTGATCCAACGGCCTCTTTGATAGTCTGCATCTCTGAATTTAACCTAAATAAAAAGGCTTCTTGGTTCCACCGCTACATCAACACATACTTTCCAAGCATTCGCTCCAATCTTTACAAAATGTACTGAAGCATCAGGATCAATGCTTGCTATCGTCCCCTCTGCAACTACGTTCTTCTGCCAACCCAATAGCTTGCACTTTTTTTACCAAACCATCCACAGTAAGCTGATCTTGAACCTGCATATTGTTACTCTCGCGGTGTGACTGCAAGCAAAAAACCATGGAACAAGGTTATATAAAAATACTGAGATTCAAAAGGTAAGTATGGAACTTACTGTTGCGGTGTCACCTAAAGGTTTTTTTTCCTTTTTTTCTAAAAATAAATGAAATGTGAACTAATTAAACTAATTGAACTACTACCATGATTAATGAACAACAATTTCTCTACGCAAAAAAACCAAAATTTCATGTACTAATTTAGGATTATTTATATATTCTAACCTGAGATGTATGAGCCTCAGCGATCTCCAAATCCGCCACATTAACATTTCTTCTATGTAAAAGTACAAGAGATGACTTGGTAATTCATAAGCACATATCACATATTTATTAACAATAGCTAATTAAATATAAACTTACTGTCATGACCAAATTAGTCAACTCTTCTACTCTAGCCGCCAACTGAGTTACTTAATTTTCGAACGCAATCGCCTTTTTTGAATTAGTTGAATAAACACCCATTTGAGATGGTACTACACCAAAACCCAGCCCTCTCACCCTTCCCCTATGTTCATTTCCAAAAACATGTGACACCCCATCTCCACTTACCGATGTTGTTCGATGAGAGCTCTGAGCACTACTGTGCTCTTTTATCTTAGCCTACAAATCAAAATAGACCATTTCAAGAAAAATGAAATATGAATAAACTATCATCCCTCGATGTTCAGTTCAATGTATTTAATATTTGTAGTGAAATGTTGATCGTAGAAAATATATATGAGCTGATATATGACTGAATCGACGAAATATTGATCCCTCAATATCAAGTACATATGAGTTTGAACAAATATCTACACTCATATCTCAAAAGAATAAAAAAACTTACGATACAATCGGCAACAACGGAATTCGGTGGGTCTCCATTTTTCTTTGTATGGGCTTTGCACCAAAGGCCGTCTCTGCTAATATTTGATATTCCAATTTCCTTTTTTTGCAAATAATAATAGCAAGAAGACAAACCAAAGAGAAAAAAAATTATTGATGTAAATGTACATGCATTTCTTACCATATCTTCAGCTAATCTCGCATAACTCTTTCTGCTCATTGTATGTGGAAGTTTATTTTTATCTCTCAGTGCTTTGAATTTTTTGCTAGTTTCCTACATAGGAGAAATTCATTAATAAACTATTATTTACCTTTTAATTTATACTGAATAAAATACAACTTATTACCTCAAATTTCTCCGACAACTTTTCCTTAACAAAGTCGTTCCACTCTTGAACATTTTCTATTGTATCCGTTTTAGCATCGCTAATCTAGAGGAAGCGTCAGGGAAAGTAGAAGCTACTTTAATAGCCGAAACTAATCTTGACTTTGCCTCTCTCCATCGTACTCCTAACATCTTAAGCAATAAACCCTTGTATGCTTCATCCACCATGAATCTTGACTGCACAACAAAAATCTTTTCCTAATCAATACAAACAAAAACATGAATTTGTAGATATTCGTCAACTATAGTCTTTTAAATAACCAATCTCGTTACAATTATTATTATTCAGAGCTACCATGTAATTTTGGGTAAAAATCTCATTTTGTTATGCGTTTGTTCCTAGTGTTTATCTCTCTACTGCACTAAAGTCATGTAAATAAGAAGCTGAAAATCAGAGGCACAAAATTGTATATGTGCAGGAAATCAAAATATTACAGCACAAGATTTTGAATGCAACATGTATATGTGCAGCATGTATTTGTGGTATGAGATGACAAATTGGAGATTCAGACAGCACCACTGCACTGACCACAACTCCATCACTTCATTGAAGATGACAGATATATCAATGATGTCAAACGTGTAGCAAAAGGATCAAGGAGTTTAACATGCGCAGTTACTATATCAAACAACCATCATTTCCACTTCATACTGCTGCACCACTGCAATGACCACAACTCCATCACTTTATTTCTACAGCAAAAATAAAACCAGACCTACCATATCACCAGTCAAACAACCCAGCAACATAAACTATCACTTTAGTTACAACACTACATTCACCTCTACCCACTCAGTCACACAATCAACTTTAATCAATTGCTGCACTGCCCATCAACATTCAACAAGCAAAACCCCGCAGCATCAAAACATCAAAACCCATCCAACATCAAAACTCCATAGCAGGAACATAAATCACAAAACTCACCACAACATACAGCCAAACTTCACAGCCCCAACCTACTTCACAAACATATACACTCTACTTCATCTGAAACCATCACCAGTGAAACATATACAATAGTTCTTTCAACATTACAACACTATTTCTTTCCTCATTCAGCAACCACTACCACATACATCCTCCTTGACTCACTGTCAATTCCTGCTTCCAATTGTGCAGACTCCCCAAACCATCCTTTCAACACTGCACCAATTAAACATCACAGTCAACCACCGTACATTCTCTTCATCCACTTACAGTCAATTGCCCGCTACCCGCTCCACTGCACAACCATCCTGCACACTCCAAAAAATCTACTTCTCTGCCTCTCTTCATTTTACTTTAATTCCCACCATAGCACACTACAGACAACATCCCTTTTATAAACATCACCTGAAACCAAATCATTCCCACATTTCTTCCTTACTGTTCAATTACATCTACTTCAGTTTACCACCTCTGCCTTGTACCATCTCCTCTGGTCACTTCAAACTGCCCTACAAATACCCCCTCCATCTATTCACCACAAACAGTCACTGCCAAATCCCCATACCCCCATGACCATCCACCCATACAACACTGCATCTTTCAAACAACAGTGAACTTCATTTCACAACATACCATAAGAAAAAATTTACGTTAGTATAAAAAAACGTTAGTATAAAAAAAATTAAATTATTACTTTCAGTTAACAACTATCAGAAAAAATTTCACAAATCAGACTAAGTGTTTGAATATAATAATTTAACAAGTTTATAAATGAAATTGTACCAAAAAAGAAAACCAAGGATAAATTACTTCGAAAATTGGAGATAATACCACCATACAAAGATGGTTGAATGCAGATGGAAATCATCGCATTAATATTAATTTCTATGTATGCTTAGTTTGTGATCGATTTACATGTTAGTTACATTAGCACATATGTTCTACTTTGTAAATCACATTGCATAAAAATAATGTTGCAATCAGAACTAACGTGTAAACCACTAACGAGATATATAGGTTCATGCATGCATTGACAATCATTAATCAGAGTACAATGTTTGCACTTGCTATAAATATTTTTTTCTTCCTTGGCGGTAATTTGGAGGCGCAAAAATTTGGTTAATATAGTTATCTAGCCATATTTATAGGATACTTCTTGTTAAAAGCTCTCCGCTTTTGACAGCAACTTATAACACTACCAATTTTCATTATTTCCTGTATTTATTTTAGTTTAATGTATACCAAATCTATGTTGACCTTGTTAGATGGGATTAAATTCTAAGTCCAAGATGATAAATGATTTAGCTATGTATTTAAAGTGTATAGGATGGCTTTCATTCGTCTTGTCTTGCGAATATAGGATAGCTCAATACACAAGCAACTAAACAAGAATCATGCAGTTCCAAACTGTGACCATAAACTATTCTTCAATCGTAGTATATGTATCAGGTAATTAAAATTAACATAGATGCTCATGAGATCGATGCCAATAAAGAATATTAGCTTGAATTCAGTGACGATAAAGAATATTAGCCTGTATCCTAAAACAAAACTACGTGGTCGGCGGAGTGATGCAAGTTGAAGAATGACGTTGGATTCACTCGTTCCAATCTTGTTCCTTGGGTTCAGTTTTGCATTTACGTACATGCTATGAATCAGTGCATTTTTATATTAACATTTTGTTTAAAGGTTGATGCACAACTATTTTATTTAAAAGAAATGTTGTTATGAAACATGTATTTGCAGTTTGAGAACGATATCAACATGTTTAGTACGTAAATTCTGCCATTTCTTCTAACCGTCGAAACCATGCCTTTTTTATTTTTGAAAAATCATACATTTAAATACAAGTTATACTCAAAAATATTGAAAGAAGTATGGCTACATAGATGACACCGATATGCACACATCAATTTTGCATTCTATATTTAATAATTCTTTTGAGAAGTCTGAAGCTGCTGTAATGTCTGAAAGTGATGTGTACACGCATGGAGGTGAGATGATATGTGTATATAAGGTTACTGAACTGTTGGATATGAATAAGCTACAAAAAGAATCGAAACATGGTGAAGTATGGATATGAATAATGTCAAGGATGTTTGTACCCTACTAATTTCCAACAAAGTTTACATATAAATGAAGGATGTCCAAAAATTGTATTCGAGTTTACAGCTTATTTCATACCTGAATACAAGTCCATAAATCTTTCTTTAAATCTGCATGGACTTTTTTCCACTCTAAAATGGTCAAATGTACCATCTCCCTTGCTAAGGTACCGAGATATGATGATACGTGCTTAGAGTTGGAGCCTATTGGTTGACCTCGATCGTTGAATTCAATTTCGGCCTTTTCATTCGGCATACAAGAAAATGTTTTCATCACCGTCTTCCCTCTTTTTTTCCTTGACGTCTCTTGTTGAATACCATCATTATAATCTGGATTGTTCAAGGCATCCACGGCGTTGAGCGGGTCTGTGTTTATGGAAGTGATATTTAGAGATTCAGTTGAATTAGGGCCAGGATTGAGATTTGAAGACTGGACTTGAATGGGTGGAGGCTGCATTTCAGTACGCTTCCTAGGGGATCTTCAAGCATTGCTGTTTAAACTTTGAAGAGGATGAGCTACATCAACACGGCTTGTTTCATTGTTTTGCACACTAGCAGTCTTATCTTTTGCACGTAAAGCTACAACTACAGTTAGAGATTGCCTCTTTGAATATCTTGTTGCTACCTTTGACATCTGAAATTAGCATACACAGTCAAAGTAAATTCTAGTACAGTCTGAAATATCACTACTAGATCATTTCATAAAAAATACAATTAGAAAATATAATCTCTAATCTACATAATTTTCGGTCATTTCATAAAAAATACATACATGCAGTGCCTTTGTGGTTCATCCTTGATATAATAAAATTTGTTTAAAAAAAATATGCATATGCAGAAAACTATGTGTGGAAATAAAAAATTTATGTCATGATATAAGAAATGTCAGTTTAAAAAATAGAAGTGCATATTAAAATTTTAATATTTTACCTCTCCTTGACCTTGCTCCATTTTACCTATTGATGCTTCAAGTTCAACTATCTTCCGTTAAGAGAGGAACCTAGAATATATATATATATATATATATATATATATATAAAATAATAATTAGAACATCACATTAGTTAATCATTATTGTAAAGTATGAAACTCCTAATATACAATAGCAATACTTTGCAAAAGAAACATTTTTTTTTCAAGTTTACAAATCAAAGTTCATGGTTGATAATTCATGATTAATTAATATTACTATGCATAAAACAATGTATAATTACACTCTTTACGAATATAACTACGTGTAACACAAATATCAATAAAAGATGCTTATATCATACCAAAATACCGTCACGATCCTTCCTTATATAACTTTCATCCCCATATCTCTATCATCAAGTAGCGACTCATCTACCGATTTGCTAGTTGACTCATCCTCCTCATCATAGCTTTCCAACTCATGAAAACCTCTAGGGGGTGCTCTTAGCACAACATACCAATTTGAAAAACTACTTTCTCTACAAAAAAAACACTTGTATGGCTTGCGTTGCCAAGATGAAAGGGTCGCTTGGAAATTGATTTTGGAATTGACGTAAATTGACTAACGTAAATCCATCTTCGACCTTAACTCCATGATCAATATTTTCCCAATCACACTTAAACAAGGCAATTTGAAACTGACGGTAGTCAAACAACAAAATCTCACGCAAAACACCATAATATATTACTTTCTCAACGGATCCATCTATGCGAACAATACTTGCCTCAATGGAAACACCACTATTTTGTGTAGATTTATCATTGTCTTTAGTGTGAAAACGGCGGCCATTAATTATATAACCAGTATAAGAAATTACTTGATGGCGAGGTCCATATGAAAGCCAATTTATTAGTTCACTAACATCGGATGTATTTCTATCATCTTTGACCTGGAAAAACATAATGTTATATATAAAGACTAATCACAATAACATATACTTCTATGTCGAACTTATCCATCTTAAAAGATATAACATTGTCAACCTTTTTTTAAACCAATGACTAAAAGTCTCTGAATGCAGCTTTCAAAGTTCCAAATCATCTCGTGAAAGCCGGGGATGCAAACGCTTCAATTCCTCATTGTGAATCCTATATGCGTAAACATACAAGTCAAAATCTAATTTATTTCATACAAAATAATTAAAATAAACTTATGCTTACTTTATATAAGACTCCACTTCCTTAGTATTAAACAACACATACCGATGAGCGGCATCAATCACCTCCTTAGTGACTACCTTAGGTTTTCCTTTGGAAATAGGACGCCCGTCAAGTATGGAATCACTTTGTTCCACTTCATTTCTATTTTTCCTTTGTCCAATTTCTAATGCACCATTAATATATCCAGCACAATACTTCATGCATTCATCGGCAGAATAGCGCTCAACTATGCACCCTTCAGGCCGTGCTTGATTTTTAACATACCCCTTCAGTGTTGTCA
Source organism: Allium cepa (assembly GCA_030765085.1). NCBI lineage: Eukaryota > Viridiplantae > Streptophyta > Magnoliopsida > Asparagales > Amaryllidaceae > Allium > Allium cepa. The sequence continues at coordinate 345,228,397 of CM060928.1, read as the reverse complement.
TATATCTATAATCAAGATGCATAAGTAAAATGTTTTCATAAGCACATGTATCATTAACTACTATAAGTACTAATGATGAATTTTACCTCTCAAACGGATACATCCATCGATATTGCACTGGCCCGCAAATTCTTGCTTCCCTCGCTAAATGTATTGTCAAATGAGTCATGATGTCAAAAAAGGAGGAAAAAAATCTCTCAAGATCACATAGTGTTAATGCGACCTGATTCTCGATGGATCTAATTTATCTTTATCAAGCACTCTTTGTCAAATGTTGTTATAAAAAGAACATAGTCGTAGTAATGCATTCCTTGTCCCTTTAGGTAGAAGTCCTCTCAGTGATACAGACAATAGTTGTTGCATCAAAACATGATAATCATGGGACTTCAGACTTGAAATTTTGTTTTGTTTTGCAAAACATTTTCCAATATTTGAGCTATACCCATCGGGTACTTTCAAATTCCTCATTTTATTGTAAAAGATCTCCTTTTCTGGATCAGTTAAGGTGCATGGGGCGGCTGGAAGTAATGCTTTCCTTCCCATGTCTATAGGATGTAACTTTTTCCTAATACCCAGTACTTCTAGATCTTTACGTAAATTAATGCCATCTTTTGATTTTCCTTTAATATCAAGTAACGTTCCAAGAATACTTTCATCGATATTTTTTTCAACATGCATTACATCTAGATTGTGACGTAAAGGAAGTACCTAAGAAAATCAAAAATAGACTATAACTAATTAATAATAAAGTATTGATTACCTAAATAGAAAAGAAGAAGCAATTTTGTTTCTGATTAAACTTTACCTGCCAATAAGGAAAATCAAAGAAAATAGACTTCTTCTTCCACATTTGACTTTCTTTTTCCTTCTTATCTCCCCTTTTTCTTTTTCTTTTTTCTTTCTCTTTATCTTTCTCTTCCTCCTTTGATTTTTCCCCCAATCATTGCAAATATCTTTAACAATATCAAAGACTTGAGCACCGGTTTGTATTGAAGGTCTTTGTCCAGTTTCTTTGGTTCCATCAAACAAGTTTTTTTGTTGGCGATAGTCATGATTAGGATCAAGGAATCGCCTATGGCCTAAATATGCACACTTCTTACTAAATGGTAACCATATTGAACATGTATTAACGCCACAAACAGGGCATGCCCTCTTACCCTTTACGGTGCAACCTGCTAAATTTCCATAAGCTGGAAAATCATTTATTGTCCACATTAAAACTGCATTTAATCTAAATTCATTGCGAGTGTATGCATCATACGCCTTCACCCCTTTATCCCATAATTTTTTCAAATCTTCAATAAGTGGTTGTAGATACACATCAATATCATTCCCTGGTTGTCGTGGTCCAGGAATTAATAATGATAACATCATATTATCTTTATGCATACAAAGCCACGGAGCAAGTTATACGCAACAAGAAATACTGGCCAACAACTATAGGCAGAGTTCCAATCCCCAAAGGGATTAAAGCCATCACTTGCAAGACCAAGCCTTAAATTTCATGGATCGGATGCAAAGGAAGGATACATCCTATCAATTGTAGCCCATTGAGAAGAATCTACTGGATGACGTAATTTACCATCTTCACCCTTATGATTGCTATGCCATCTTAATTGCTCTGATGTTTCTGCGGACATAAACATTCTTTTCAGTCTTGGTTTTATTGGAAAGAATCTCAAGACCTTTGCGGGTACTTTGGTTTGTTTTCCATCTTCATTCGTCTTGTTTTTTTCCAATGAGATTTTCCACATTTTGGACAAAAATCACTATATGCAAGTTCTTTCCTAAAAAGACAACAATCATTTACACATGCATGTATTTGTCTATAGCCTGAACCAAATGATTTAAGCAGCTTTTTTGTTGCATACGTCGAATCAGGAAGCGTGTTTTCCATAGGCAGCATATCTTTGAGAAGTTTAAGAAGTTCCATAAATGTTGTGTCAGATACACCATTTCGAGCCTTATGCGTGTAAAGAAGTATTGTAGCTGACAACTTTGTGTGGCTTGCACAACCAGGGTACAAAGGAATTTCAGAATTTTCTATCATCTCCTTAATCTCTACCCCATGTACCTCATGTCTTACATTAGAATGATCTTCCACCTCGTCATTACATATTTGTGTGTCTAAGTACATTCTATATGTATTTGTCACTTCATCGCCTTCATTTTCTGAAGGGCGTGCTTCCCCATGGAAAATCCATAAATCATACATTGGATCAATTACAAAACAAATCAAGTGTGATACAATTTCCCTTAATGGATGGCGGATAAGATTCCTACATTTTGAACAAGGGCAAATGATTTTTTCTGCATTTTCCTTCCTTTCTGCATGCTCATATACAAAATTCCGAACAACTTGCCTGTATTTTTCAGTCATTCTATGACACATAAAGGGATCAATAATCAACCATAATAATTACAAGTATAAAACTGATAATCAAAATTGACAAAACCTTGGTAGGTGGATCCATGCTTTGTCCATCTTGATAATCCTTTGATGTTAGAACCTACTGAAAAGACGTTATGCCAACAAAAATATGAGTTTTTCTCATGACGGAATTTCACAATTACCTCCTAATCAAAACTATATAGTAATGTCATATTTTTTTAATCTCATTTCGTTTTTAGTAAATTCGACAGTTTTCTAATGGATAGAAAATCCATTCCGAACATGTTTTTGGCGCCGTTGCCCAAGAAAGTAATTTAATTTCAGTTTTATTCTTCGAATTATTTTTATAGTCGTTTTATTTTGTTTTATGTTATTTTAAAAAAAGAGGTTTTATTGCATTTCGTTCGTGCATTTCAACTCAAAACTGTTTGCTATCTTTGTTCTTTGTTAGCTGTTTTTGTGCTATTTTCAATTTGCATTTATTTTCAAAAGGGAGAAAAAATTCATTGCATTTTGTCATTAGTTTCATTTGTTTTAGTTATGTCCACGAGTTTGTTTTAGTTTTTGGATACTATTGTGTAATAGTTTGCATTTCTCCGACTATATACGTTTGTTCACAGTTTTTATTTGCATTTGTGTAACTACTGTCTGCTTTCACTACCACATCACCTTATCTCCCATAACTACATTAAGCACAAATTCTCTAGAAAAAAACAAGAAAAATTTCTATTTACATTGCAATAAACCCTTGTATGCTTCATCCACCATGAATCTTGACTGCACAACAAAAATCATTTCCTAATCAATACAAACAAAAACACGAATTTGTAGATATTCGTCAACTATAGTCTTTTAAATAACCAATCTCATTACAATTATTATTATTCAGAGCTACCATGTAATTTTGGATAAAAATCTCATTTTTTTGTGCGTTTGTTCATAGTGTTTATCTCTCTGCAGCACTAAAGTCAGGTAAATAAGAAGCTGAAAATCAGAGGCACAAAATTGTATATGTGCAGGAAATCAAAATATTACAGCACAAGATTTTGAATGCAGCATGTATATGTGCAGCATGTATTTGTGGTATGAGATGACAAATTGGAGATTCAGACAGCACCACTGCACTGACCACAACTCCATCACCATGACAGATTGGAGATTCCCACAGTTCTTCCTTACTGTTTAATTACATCTACTTCAGTTTACCACCTCTGCCTTGTACCATCTCCTCTGGTCACTTCAAACTGCCCTACAAATACCCCCTCCATCTATTCACCACAAACAGTCACTGCCAAATCCCCATACCCCCATGACCATCCACCCATACAACACTGCATCTCTTAAACAACAGTGAACTTCATTTCACAACATACCATCACTGCCTTGCACTGCTCAACTACCACATTGCCTCAACCAACTTAACTGCCACATCAGTGCCATCCCACTACAAAACTGATATCACCAGTCAAAACTGATACTGCCCTCCACTGTCATACATCTCCTCTAACCCCCAACATATCATCAACACAGTCATCTTGCCTCAACACTACACTGCACATACCAACCATCCCCTCTGTTGCAGTCATACGCCACTGCCCCATCAATATCCTAGTCATCATCACTGACATTTACTTCTTGCTACCATTCCCTTGACATACATATCTCATCCTTCATACACACAACGCCACACATGCATTTCAGACACACATCTCCACTACAGAAACATCACAGTGCCTGCCTACTTGCTTACTGCTACAGAGCAATTTCCAAGAAACATCACAGTGCTTGCCTACTTGCTAACTGCTACAGAATAATCACCACCTACCTCTGCTATTACTTGTTAACCTCATCCACCCACTACATCAAATCACTACAACCAAACACTTTCATCTGCCCTCTTCATTAACATCATCCCTACATCAAATACCAATTATCAGTGCCTCACCATTCATCAACTACTGCTACCTATAACCACCACATACCACCCCTGACATTCCACTTCAATAACAACTATGTCAACCAACTTCACATTTATTCAAGCAAAAACTCCCCACTTCCAACATTACTACCATCTTCAATAAGTTTGTAAAGAAAAAAATCACAAATATCCATTCCTCGCCTCTGACCGTCATCCACTATTCCAAAAGCAGCATACCTGATATACCAACCTCCACCAAATTGTACTGCCTACTGCTGCTTACCATTGCCTCACCAAATCAAGCTTCAACTTCTCGGCCACCCAACTCACATACAAAGCACCATCTGACAACACATCCTCTACTCACCTTTGCCTCGCCATATTAACTTAAGTACATAAATCTATTCAAGTAATATACAAAAAAGTTACGTTAGTATAAAAAAAGTTAAATTATTACTTTCAGTTAACAACTATCAGAAAAAATTTCTATCCACAAATCAGACTAAGTGTTTGAATATAATAATTTAACCAGTTTATAAATGAAATTTTACCAAAAAAGAAAACCAAGGATAAATTACTTCGAAAATTGGAGATAATACCACCATACAAAGAGGGTTGAATGCAGATGGAAATCATCGAATTAATATTAATTTCTATGTATGCTTAGTTTGTGATCGATTTACATGTCAGTTACATTAGCACATATGTTCTACTTTGTAAATCACATTGCATAAAAATAATGTTGCAATCATAACTAACGTGTATATAGGAGCAACCTGCAGTACAATGTTTACCCTTTAAACATGACGTAGGAGCAAACTGCAGTACAATGCATTCACATTTCTGTTTACATTGTTTTTGCATTCACATTTCAGTTTCAAGTTTCTGTAAATTGTGCATTTACATTTTCTGTTTTCAAATTCCTGTTTCTCATAATTTACAAACAACCACAATCCACAGTAACCTACCGCTCCTTCTCCTACACCATCCATCCTACAACCTTCCTGTGCTATGCAAACAACTACTACATCACCACCTGAACTCCTCCTTAACATCAACCACTACATCAACCACACTCCTCCTTAACATCACCACCTGAACTCCTCCTGCCATCAAAACCACTGCTCTAACTTCCTCAAAACTTCTCCTAACCTGATCAGCATTAATCTCCACAGCAACCTCACTGCAAACCACGATCATCCAAACCTACACGAACTCAAACCGCTATCCCCTTGCATCACAAACCTCTTTATCCCAACTACCACCCCTAACCGATCTTCAACCAACCATCACCCCCTATCTCCAAATCACCAACAAAAACCCACCACTCTAAATTGACCACCCATCGCCCTCCTCAGTCGCCAAACCAACAGTCATCACCCAGTAACCCAAAATCCGTTGCCTCTTAACAACCAACCACCAAGACGCCTTCCTCACCAATCGCTTGAATCTCTTCTAACCATCTCCACCGCGGCGACCACAATCCAGGCTTTGTCCTTAAACTGCAACGCCTCGCTCGAACCTTAACTATGCCAGTTTTCCTAATCGAACTCGCAAATCAATTCAATCGCGAACCGCCAAATTCACGACTACACCCAATTTGCAAATCAACCACCGCATCCACTACCCAATCCACGAACCAAATTGCCAAGTTATTTAATCGTCGACTTAAATTGCCAAACCTTCCGAGCAACTCACGACTGAACCAATCCTTAACCAGAAAATTCGGATTTTATTTCCTTTTTGTGAAAATTTGTTTGGAATTTTTGAGGGATTTATTTACTGTATTGAAATTCATTTGTGAAAATTTTATGAAATTTTATATAACTTGAGTTCAAGAATATCTACCAGAAAAGCAAAAGGAAAATAAAATCGATCGAGTTCAAGAATATCTACCAGAAAAACAAAAGAATCATCGATCGAGTTCAAGAATATCTACCAGAAAAGCAAAAGGAAAATAACATACCAATATAACTCGAACTCGATCGAGAAGCAGCCGGCTTCGAATCAAAGTGACAAAGCAAACCGTATGTAATTCATTCTTCAATCAACTACATAAGTCGGCGGCTTCAACAAATTCGAAAGCCCTAATTTTTCGAGCAAAGAAAAGAGGTAAAGAGGAACGAGAGTATTGCTTCATGGAAAAGAGGAAAAGAGGGCCGGCTTCTATAATTTTTATTTGGGGTCCTATAGTTTAAAAATTAGGGTTACCTATTACAACGGGCATTTTTAGCCCATTGTAAAATTGGCACCTATTACAATGGGCAGTTTTAGCCCGTTGTAAAATTGGCACCTCTATTACAACGGGCGTTTTGTGAACGTTGTAAAATTGACATCTATTACAACGGGCATGAAAACCCATTGTAATAGCATTCTATTACAACGGACAGTGACTGCCCGTTGTAAAAAAGACGTTATATAAGACATCTATTACAACGGGCTTGAATGGACCGTTGTAGTAGCCTGCTATTACAACGGGCAGCCAATGCCCGTTGTAAAAAGGACGTTGTAGTAGAGTATTTTTTTTGTAGTGCAAAATCATTCTAACTACTCTCTATTACTCTTGTGCTCTCATATTCTTGCATTCTAATTATCTAATTGCTTTGAATCTCTGAATTACTTACATATTCCTTGATTCTAAGAAATATCTTCCTTTTTTATTCTCACATACATTTCAAATACTTGAGGATTTGATTATAGGAAGGGTGTACTACAAGTGACAAATCCGTGTTATTAGAACACACAAGGTCAAAACAATCTTTTGTATTTGTTGAAGTCCTGTTCTGCTGCTCAGGCGTGTGAAGTCCTATTCGGCTGCTAAGGCGAAATCATGTTCCGCTGCCCAGGTCCCTGTTCGTCTGCTCAGGGGTTGTATAGACCTGCTCCTCCGGGTTAAGTGAGGGTTGTTGTTTTAGTGAAATTCCAGAAGGAGTCTGGGACTGGACGTAGGACGGAGCTCCGAACCAGTATAAAAATCTCTGGTCTTATTTTTTATACTGCTTTTATATTTCGCACTATTTACTATATAGCTATCATCATTACACTCTGTATTATCATATATCCATATTACACGATCCATAGCACACTTTCATTTGGTATCAAAGTTAGGTCATCCTATCCGAAAAACACTTCGAACCAGTTTACATGTTCGAAGAATGAAAATATTTGAAGATGGAGATATTGAGACGAATAATAACGAAGGACTACTTGTTGATTAATTGTGGATAAACTCCCGATTCATTATATTGTAGCAGTGGTCTCCTTGTTATGAAAAACCTTAAAACCACAAAGGCTTCTCGCCTAGTAATGGCCGAGGAAAGTACCTTCGGTTTTCTTCGGTCCCAGAACAAACTTGTATGGAAGAATGTCCGACCTTGCATTCCAAATCATAATGAGTGATCTCTATTAAGGTATCGGTCGGTGGTGGAGAAGACACCTTCTCTTACCTTAACACCCTTTTCCGAGACATACGAGCTCAGAAAATTATACATTTATATAAATCAGTCATGTGAATATGGAATGGTAATGTGATATTCAAAGTGAAAGAAGATGTGCTATGTGAAAATGTAATCGTAGCCTCGATCCTCATAAACCGGAAATGACCGAAAGAGGGTTAGATGCAGCAAGTCTACATGGGTCATTCCCAGTTAGGGTATGATCATCCCCTTCTAGATATATTTCTTCCCGTTATGATGTTCAGGATGTAAATTAATGTGGTGTATGGAAAACGAGAGTTCGGTTAAATGTTGGTAACGACTGGGGGATGATATACTCGGTACTATCTAGTTATAGAGATAGGCCAGTCTTGTGTTGGTAGAGGATCCTTTGTGATGGTCCTCGGTAATTACTCTAGAAATGTACTGTCGGAAGGTGGTTCCTTCACATGATCATTTGTATGGAAATCCATTCTCCAATAAGAACCTACGGTTTTATTTGTATAGCCTAGTATGCTGAAATTTAATAATGTTAACAATTTCGGCTAAGATCAGTAAGTTTATTTGCAAATGTTTCAAAGAATATCATTAAAAATAATATCAAATGTTTTGATATGTAAAAGTATTTTAGTTATCATAAGGTAAAAATCCGTCAGTGTTTATGTGTGGACGTGGTCTTATGAGATACTATTTCTTTTCAAAGGATTTTATTTAAAGGCTGATATATGACACCATCATTTATTACTGAGTTTTCCTCATGCTGGTTTATCAAGCCTGATCGGGTATTTTCAATACTCGGGTCTGATCTGAGTAGTTTCAGGCTTAGTCGAAGATGGTTGGAGTTTCCTGAGGAAAGCTGGAGATATTTATCTATGTATGGACATATTCCATTATCAAGCTGCTGTCTGTTTGTCTTTGTTTAATGTTTGTCACCAATTGTAAGGGCAGATGTTTATAACTATCCAAGCTGAATTTAGGTTCGTCTTTGAATTGAGACTTTGGGTAAATATAATATAAAAGGGTAAGTTCTATAACTTATAAGAGAGATAAGATAATTTGAAATTTAGACACTTTGATTAGGTTAAAATCAAAGTGAAATTTAGGAATAAGAGATATAAGAAATATCATCCTAATATAAAACTTTGAATTAGTGATACATTTAGGGTAATGTTTATAATTCAGATGAAGTAATATGGGAGTTGATAGGTTAGAAATGAAAAGATAGTGCAGATCGTGCTATATGGAATTATACTATACTAGCGCGGAAATAAACTAAGATACTATAGCAATGTGAATAAGTAAAATAAAACAAGCACACCAGGAATTTTTATACAGGTTCGAACTTCCCATTCTATGTCCAGTCGCAGACTCCTTCTAGAATTTTAACTAACTATGGTCCTTACTTAATCCGGAGGAATAGGCTTACAACACCTGAGCAAAGAACAAGATTTTGCGCCTCAGCAGTAGAAGAGGACTTCACTTTGCCTGAGCAGCAGAACAGGTCTTTTACAAATAAATTTTCTTGACTCTATGTGTTCTTTAATAATACGAATTTGTCAATTATAATACACCCTTCCTATAATCTTCTCCTTTATGATGTATATATGAATACGTGAAGAATAAGGAAGTGATAGAATGAATTTGTATGAAATTGAATGCATAAGAGTATTAACATCAAAGAATATGAGAGTAGAGTAAGAATAGACTGAATTATGTTATGGAAACATGATTCTAATGTGTTTATATAGATTATAAATAGGTGCATATGTTCGTGAAGAGTTATCATGAAGAGATATAGTCATATCTATTGAAATGAAGAACGCATCTCTTCACGAATGAAAGTGCCTATTTGAAAATATAGCCGTTATAGACATTCAGACTTCCGAATTGAATAATTCAGACTTCTGAAATTGCACGAGCTCAAACCAGAAAGGAAATAGGCTAAAAATAACCATCTTCAGACGTCTAAAATAAACAAGTCAGACGTCTGAATATTGTACTAAACAATATTCATTTTTCCAAATTCAGACGTCTGATTTGGTACATTTAGACGTCTGGATGTAAACTAAAAATGATAATATGCAAAGATTATTAGTGTATGCTAATAAAATGAATAAAAGTGTCGTAATATATATCATATAGGAGAGATTTTAACATGAGTAAACTCTAGACACAGACTCGATACATACTTATATAAGATTTGAAGCTTATTCAAAATCGGTCTTGATTAATTCCTGTAAAAACAAGTTAGTATATAATAGTGACTTGTATAGTTGTCATAGTCAAAATATCATAATTACGAAATATTACAAATACAAAGTTTCAACATTCTCCCCCTTTCTGACGATGACAACTATATACGTATATATACAATATGAACTTATATAAACAGGAAATAGAATTATATGTACTCCCCCTTACTATAAATTCGGTAGTTTTTAAACTCCTTCTCCTGCTTTGACATCGACAAAAAGGAAACATAATATATATGAAATACTCACATATCATATGAACGACGGTGAGCAAGAATAGCATAGATAATGTAGAATAGTTAACGTACTACACCATTGCAAAAGAGACATAGAAGTTTAATTTTACAAACCAACATAGCAAGTACGAGATCACCACATAAATACATACATAACAAAAAGCATATAACTATGAATGTTTTGAGATAAGAAAAAAACCATACCACTACCTTAAAACTTTTTGCTTGACTGATCATTACTTCTAATATTCTTTATTTTTAATCCTTTCAAATTTTGGGTTCTTTTCACAAAAACTTTAAAATGGTCAAAAGTATCACTTTTATTTTTTGTAAATATGGTCCAAGTATATCTAGAAATGTCATCTACAATTACAAACACATATCTATTGTGATTTATGGATTATACTTGAGTAGGTCCAAATAAATCCATGTGAAGTAATTTGTAATGTAGAAATAACTTTCTTAGATTTGAAAGATGATTTAGTTAACTTTCCTAATTGACATGTGTGATATCCCGGAAATTTTGACAATAACAATTTAATAATTTATGTCAAAATTTAATTGAATTGACCATATTGTTAATAATAAATTTGAAATAAATGTAATAATCTTCTTTAAAATAAATATTTAAACTGATAATCTATTTTAAAGGCAAATAAATTGTTTTATATTTGTAATGTATACATATCTGTATATATTATAACTAGATAAATCTTTGTTTTAAATTTAATATATACATATAGGCCTGTTTTCTTATTCTAACATTTTTGATAAATTAAAATTGGATTCAAATTGATGTTAAGCTACTAAATAAGTAATCATATAATTTTAATACCCAAACTAAAAACATAATGATTTAAAATTGATTTTAGTTTAAGTTTAAATTTAAATAAAAGGATTTGTTTGTTTTTAATGTAGCTAATAAAATAAGTAATGTATTGAATAAGAAGACAAATTCATTTGTGAATTATTTTAATTTAATAATGAGTTATATTTAACAATATTAATAATTTAATATTCTTACAAAATGGATTTTAATATAGATAGAAATGACTATTTCAAAATTTATATGAATACATTAACATAAGAAGTAATGATTTGTAAATTAGAAACAACATCTTTCAAACATGTTTTAAAATAAAACAAGTCTTAAAATATATTAAACACAAACATAAATTAAATGTATGGTTTTTTAAAATGAGTGTAAATACATAAACATCTATGATATTATCATAAGTATAAAAAGAAATAATAAGTAAATTAAGTGTTTAATAGTTTAAGTTTAAAATATAAGAAAAGTAAAAATAGGAAATAGAACTAAACACTTAAGTTAGAAAATTTATAACAAATTAACTAAACCAACTTTATATTGGTACATGAAGCATAAAAATAAACAAAGTGAAAAAGGGAATATTAAGTACATAAAATATGAAGCTGCCAGGCAAATAAAAATAATGCATGTAACCTGTAAATAGTATGCAAGGTGAAAATAAACAAAGTATAATAGAACATCTATATATGTATCTACACAAAAGAAGATTAGTATTGAAATAAGACAAAAGAAAAAAATAAAAATAAACCATAAACTGGCAATGTAATCTTGTATGTTGCCTGTAAGGATATATACAAGTACAAGTAAAAACATACAAACCAGGCAAGCAAGAGAAAATATCTTAATGCATACAAAATAAGATATGCATACAACATAAGTACCTTTTCATTTAATTAGCACACCATTTGGTCTACTAAGGATATACTTATCATTTCAGCCGAAATATAGATAAAATATCTCTGACATTAAGATAATAATAATATAATATAATCACTACATCTTCCTGTATAAGCTTGCCTAACTTATATCTATATATATAATACTTTCTGTTCAAAACTGGGTAAACCAGAAAACATAAGAAAGTTTTTATTTTATAAACTTAAACAACATCATACTACAACAAAGGCAAGGAGTTTTAGCAGGAAGATCAAAGCTTGCATTCCAGTTTCACATCTTCAAAGCCAAACCTGTAATCATTTTCAAGCAATTCAGCAACTCTGTTCCAAAGCAAAAGATTTCAAGTTTACAGTTTTCAAGTTAAAATCTGTTTTCAAGTTTTATAAAGCTCTGTCTTCATTTTAAGGTGAGTAACACTTTTTAATACTCAAATATAAATCTGGTTGCTTGATGAATGCCTGAAATAAGTTTGTATTTGTGTATGTATATTAGAAAATTCTTGTGTATTTATGGATGTGTGATGCAAGTATATGTTGTAAATGCCTGTAGAACATCTCTGTTCTAAATTTCATGTCCCAGTTTCAATTTAAAACCCTTTCCTCTTGATCCACTGATTGTTATGACTTATGATTCAAATAATATATGTTTGTTCGATTTTAAAGAAAGTTTTAAAATTTGGTTAAGATGAAATAAATTGTAAGTTACTCTGGAAACAGGAACAACAGGGTAGTTTAAGTTTTTAGTAAAATTTCAAACACTGTAATTCATTTATTCATGAACATAAATTGAATACTAAACTAAAAAGATGATTTTTAAAACAAAAACCATAATTTTCAGTAAGGGGGTTAAGGTGAAATACTGGTTTGTAATGCATATGAACTTTGGAGTTTCTTTGGCGATTCATGAATCCGGGGGTGATGAGTTTCGGTATGGTGATGGTGAGTTGATCAGTGATGATAAGAAAAATCATAGGTGATGATGAAATTCATCAGAGAGATTGCGGTTGTGATTTTTATTTCAGAACCCTAGTTTTGGTTTCAAGTATGTAATCGATCGTTTCTATGAGTATAGTGGATCGAGTGTGGTGAAACTTTGAGGGATGTTAGCTTGGACGTGGGAGCAACTGTAGCCGGAGCTACAGAATTTCAGGTGGTCGGGATTCCTCAGGCAAGGCGGTGACAGGTTAAGGTGGCGTTGCTCTGTGTGTTTCAGGTTTTGGGTCGAAGTCTCTATTTTAATTTCGAGTTTTGGAAGATGATATGACGGTCGTGGGTGAGGGAGAAGGTGGTTGCCGATGTGAAGCAATCATCGGAGATGGTCGGAGGTGGAAAATGATATTGTGCACGTGCACTGTGAGTTGGTTCTGGTGAAGGGAGTTGGTCTGTGCAAGCTGGTGTGGTCTCGGGTGTTTACTCGAGTTATTGGGGGTTTGACTCGGGGGAAGTAGCATGCGAACTCGGAGCAAACTCGTGATTGACTCGGAGTAATGTGGGGAGGGGAAACCTGGGTAAGCTGTTACAGGCATTCAAACCTGTAAAATTTAATATTCTTTAAACTGTGTTTAAAAATGAGAAATGAATGTTTAACATGAATATTTAATTAAAGGATGAATCAGAATTCAAATGAAGTTTGAATTTCAGTTTAAAATAAAATCAATTTTCAAATTTTAAATTATTTATAACCATTTTAAAAAGGGGAAATGTTACTCGAGTTTCACTCGAGTGATTCGAGTGTCGGACTCGAAGAAAAGTGGGGTTTGGCTCGTAGAAATAGTTGTTTGTCTCGGGTATTTTTAGCTACAGGGTCTTAAACATGTAAGTTTTATCAAAAATTTAAAACCGTTCTTTTAAATGAAAATATACGTATTTAAAACAAGATAAGTTTGGATTCAGATATAGTTTGAATCTCAGTCTTTAAATAACTAACGATTTTTAAATTTAAAATTTGTTTTAAACTAATTTGAATGATAAAGTGAATTTTTAAATTAGACTTGAATTCAAATTGAAACCGTGTGTAAATTCCTTTAATCTACTATTTTAAGATAACTATTATTTCAGTTGTAAAATAAAAAGAAGTTTGGAATTGATAAGATTAATTTGATTTCATTTTAAATCTTATATTTAAAATGAATTTAAAAGTAAATTTAAATTAAGTTGATTAAATACCTTATGGATGATAAATTGATTATTAAATAGAAAAAGAGTTTTAAAAACTTAAGACTTGTAATTATCAAATTAACTAAATGGATAATGAATGACTAGAATTAATTAACTCAGAAATGAAGAGTTAAATTTATTGAAAAAAGATATAAATTATAGGTAAATTAATTGGTAATTAGGAAATCATTGGTTTAATATGAAATTAATGATTAGTACTAAATTAATAAAGAATTAATTAATGAGTTATTAAGACTAACTTAAAATGTAAGTTAATTACTTTGGGAAAATAATTAAAGGATTTCAATTAGTTAATGAAGGTCATTAACTAAAATTATGAAACACACAATTAATAGGATTATTTTTAATAATTAGTTAAATTATTTAGTTAAGATAAGCAATTGTGAATTATTAAGTATAATTACTGAACGAAAGTTACTAAGGGATTAATTACTCATTGTAATTAATTCTATTTAATATGAATTGTTTTAAGTTAATTGGTTAAGTTTAAATTGATTTAGACAACCATTTGAGGATGTGATGAGTATAATTACTTAGAGAAGTAATTGATGATAATTACTGGATGTAATTAACTGAGGGTGATTTAATAATGAAAGTAATTGGAATATAATTACTTTGTATAATTAATCAGGGGATTAATTAGAGAAATTAATTAAGGAGTAATTAATTTAATTGATGAGTAATTAAAGATAGTTAATTACTGAATGGTATTATCAGAGGTGATTAATAAATGTGGTTTAATTGAAGATTAATTACTTAAAGTTAATTAATCTAAAACAAGGAATTAATTAAAATGTATTTAGAAATCATTAATTGATATAATTAATGATGGGGTGATAAATTTAGATTAATTAATCAAGAATAGGAAATTAAAGAGTAATTAATTGGTGTAATTAAGAAGTAATGTAATGTTTGTAATTTAAGGTAAATTTCTATATTTAGATAAGATAATTAATTTGTGAAAATAATTTAAAGAATGATTATTTGTGTATAATTAAATGTTAATTAATCAAGTATGATTGATTGAAAACGAGTTATTAGTGAATGATTTATTAATTGATTGGAGATTGATTAATAATTGTGTAAGCAAGTTTTAATTGATGAAGTAATTAATTTAATTTACTTTAAATTAATTAGAGATGATATAATTAATTTAGTTCATTTTAAATTAATTATAGCCTATATGATTTGCTTATGTATGAATGGATGAAATTGTTTACCTGGAATGATTTAAGATCTCAGATATGAGAATTGATGTTATGTGATATTTATGCTATATGATATGGATGCTTGATTTAAGTATGAATTATCTGTTATGATGATATGCATTATCTGTTTGTAGTGATAACAATGATTATCTATTTATGTTGGTGTTGACTATCTATTATGATATTGTGAATTATCTATCTGTGTGTGTATTGAATTATTTTGAATTAAACTGTTAAGACTAAATAGACAACTTGGCCCTAAAAGACACGTTTTGGATTTCGATGAGACCGGGATCGGTTTTTCCGCATTAGGAACATCCGAAAACCACATCGATTCCAAATTAACGTTAGGTCGTGAATCTGAAGTGAAGATGAAGATTCAGAGTGCAAGGGTTATCGTCGTTAACTCTGAGGGTGATTCCAAAATGAGTGTAACGAGATAATGCCTTCGGTTTCGTTCGAACCCGGAACGAACTTGTATGGATTGAATGCTTTCAACACATCGTCAGGTGGGCGATGAGCATTCTAAGAAATGTGTTCTCTAAAGGTAATCGTAGCCTCAAGCCTCATCAACCGGGAATGGCTAAAACAGGGGAGGTGCAGCAAGGTTAGGTGGGTCATGCCCAAGCAGGACAAGATTTTCCCCTGTCTAGATGTCCCTTTTATTTCGGCTATGTGGACGGTTGTGAGCTCCAACTGTCAGGGGTTGTCTTGTTCGGGACTGTTCAGTAAGGAATGGTTCTGGCCTTGTGTTGCAGGGGATGAAGGGAGTAATCCTCGGTACGGTGATCTAGGCCCCGTACTGTGACGGGCGGTACCCCAGTAGCCCTGCCATTGTATGGAATCCAAAATCCAATAGGTGCCAACGGTTTTGATTGTATTACCCACTTTTGTGGCTAGTAGCTGGAATTTAATGAATGTAACAATTTCGGCTATTTTCTATTTACTTGAAAACCCTAGACCTATTATAATATCACAGAATTTCCTATCAAATGTTTTGGTTAGCGTAAGGTAAAAACTTACCCATGTTTATTTGTGGGGAGTCTTACGTGATACCTTTTGTTTTCAAAAGATTTTCAAAGTTAAGCAACTTAAACCTGTTACTCATACCAGACCCATGTCTGACCCGGAGTTTATTTTTGTTTTTTTATAAACTCTCGGGTACCCAAATTTTTACGGGTAGCCAAGGGATTCAGGTTAGCTTTTGACGAATTCTGGAGGAGCAATGGAGTGGGAGGCTTCAACGTAGTAGATAGATATTTATAGTTCCGCTGTGTTGGTATCTTTGGGTTATTTGTTTGAGTTGTGTTGTATTAACTAGACAGGTGTTTATAACTGTCTAGTATGAGATGTATTGACTGTATAACTCTGATATATGTAAAATTATGTAATAGTTATGTGATCTATTATATTTTGTTCCATTCCGTTGTGAGATTCTGATGTTGTTGTTCTTTCTTCTCTATCTTTGTATTTTCTCATCCCTTTCTTTCTTCAAGACGATACGTCTTTCTGGGAGTAGAAGGGCGGGTCGTCACAGTTGGTATCAGAGCGCTAGGTTGAGCGAATACCTAGGCGCTTGAGTGATTTCTTTCTTGAGAGAGTGTATTTGTAATTTTAATATATAAATATATATATTTATTTATTTCTACCTATTTGTTGGGTTACCTGTGCGGGTTATCCAATATAAGTCATAAAGGTAGATAGAGTAGTGGTGTGTGTAACAGGACTACCAATGATTGGAGTTTGAATATTTGAGATTGGAAGTGTATCTGTCGAGACTGTAGACCTATTACCGTCTCGAGTGAGCTTTGGATGGAGTAAGGATTTCATTGATCTCTGAAGGAAACCGGTTAAGGCTCGGAGTTCATTTGAGGTGTAAGTTTGGACGAGCTAGAGTTTGGACTCGTCAGTTTGGCTTGAGTAAGTCCGGATATCTTACCTATGGATGTAGTAGCTGTGTGATGAAACACAGTGACTGTGGAAGTCTCCGAAGATGTTTCTTTGGAATCGGTTAAGGAAGTGTAGATGTTTCGATGTGGGGGCTGAGTTCAGTAGAATGTTTCTGTTTGGTTCGAGGTCCGAGTTTCTCGAAGAGCTCGGGGTTAGAAATTTCTTGGCATTGGTATTGGCAAGGGAGTTTTTGACTTCTGCATCAGCAGTGGAGTTCAGAAATTGCAATGTGGTTCCGTTTCTTTGATAAATTGGCTAATTAAGCATAGGCTGTTCTTGATTGCAAAGTGACTTGCGATTGTTTGAGTTTCTCTTGGGCTATCTGATTTTTTTGGATGTCTTCAGGAAGTTAAAATTTTGTTCGTGTTTAGAGATTGAGTTTGGTATCGACTGGATTCCAGGAGTGGTATCGATGGTTCAGTAAGGTGATTTTTGGAAAATGAGTTGGTGAGGCAGCTCGAGTTTTGGAGGAACTTCTGAGTTTCTTTTAAGGATCCGTTGAACCATAGTTCTTAGATGTGTGGTCCAGTTTGTCCTCGAGAGCATCATCAGCATTCTCACCTATTCTGATCAGAGTAGCGCAGTGGAAGCATGGTGGCAGCTGTTTGGTGTGGGAAATAACTAGGATTTGCAATATTTTGAAATTAGAGAGTTTCTACTGGAAATTTTTTTTCAGGATCTTAAGACCAGATTGGAACGCATCTGTATTATCTTTCGATATGAGAAGAAGTAAGATCAGTCTGCTGATTTTGGAATTGAAGTTGTGTTCTGATTTTTTTTAAAGTTAATCTTGGAAAGATCATTTTGGATTGTTTTTGGATCAATTTGTTTCTGGGGATATCAGCAAGTGTTGAGCTGATCAGTATGGGTATTTTCAGTCCAGGATCGTCAAAAGAGTATTTCGGATATCTGAGATTCGGAGTGTTTCACGTATCTCTGCGGGAGTACGTGTAAGAGTTATCTTTGATTGTAGAATCAGCAGTTCAGAGATTTTTCGTTGTTGAATCGGACTTATCTGTAGTCTGATATCCTGTTTTGTATTGTAGATCCAGGTGAGTGGGAACTCAGTAGCTTAGTAATATTGGTTATTTGAATTCTGTAGAGAGAGTATCCCAATATTTATACTTGGGGAAACTCGAGAAAATTCTATGTAGAATTTTTATCTAGACAATTAGATTTGTATATTGATGAATTGGTTGCTATGATTGATATATGCTTGTGTTTTAAAAAAATTAAATCTTTAATTAAATTATTAAATAACCTTTGTTTTAAATTTCGGGGGCGAAATTCTTTTAAGGGGGGAAGAATGTGATATCCCGGAAATTTTGACAATAACAATTTAATAATTTATGTCAAAATTTAATTGAATTGACCATATTGTTAATAATAAATTTGAAATAAATGTAATAATCTTCTTTAAAATAAATATTTAAACTGATAATCTATTTTAAAGGCAAATAAATTGTTTTATATTTGTAATGTATACATATCTGTATATATTATAACTAGATAAATCTTTGTTTTAAATTTAATATATACATATAGGCATGTTTTCTTATTCTAACATTTTTGATAAATTAAAATTGGATTCAAATTGATGTTAAGCTACTAAATAAGTAATCATATAATTTTAATACCCAAACTAAAAACATAATGATTTAAAATTGATTTTAGTTTAAGTTTAAATTTAAATAAAAGGATTTGTTTGTTTTTAATGTAGCTAATAAAATAAGTAATGTATTGAATAAGAAGACAAATTCATTTGTGAATTATTTTAATTTAATAATGAGTTATATTTAACAATATTAATAATGTAATATTCTTACAAAATGGATTTTAATATAGATAGAAATGACTATTTCAAAATTTATATGAATACATTAACATAAGAAGTAATGATTTGTAAATTAGAAACAACATCTTTCAAACATGTTTTAAAATAAAACAAGTCTTAAAATATATTAAACACAAACATAAATTAAATATATGGTTTTTTAAAATGAGTGTAAATACATAAACATCTATGATATTATCATAAGTATAAAAAGAAATAATAAGTAAATTAAGTGTTTAATAGTTTAAGTTTAAAATATAAGAAAAGTAAAAATAGGAAATAGAACTAAACACTTAAGTTGGAAAATTTATAACAAATTAACTAAACCAACTTTATATTGGTACATGAAGCATAAAAATAAACAAAGTGAAAAAGGGAATATTAAGTACATAAAATATGAAGCTGCCAGGCAAATAAAAATAATGCATGTAACCTGTAAATAGTATGCAAGGTGAAAATAAACAAAGTATAATAGAACATCTATATATGTATCTACACAAAAGAAGATTAGTATTGAAATAAGACAAAAGAAAAAAAATAAAAATAAACCATAAACTGGCAATGTAATCTTGTATGTTGCCTGTAAGGATATATACAAGTACAAGTAAAAACATACAAACCAGGCAAGCAAGAGAAAATATCTTAATGCATACAAAATAAGATATGCATACAACATGAGTACCTTTTCATTTAATTAGCACACCATTTGGTCTACTAAGGATATACTTATCATTTCAGCCGAAATATAGATAAAATATCTCTGACATTAAGATAATAATAATATAATATAATCACTACATCTTCCTGTATAAGCTTGCCTAACTTATATCTATATATATAATACTTTCTGTTCAAAACTGGGTAAACCAGAAAACATAAGAAAGTTTTTATTTTATAAACTTAAACAACATCATACTACAACAAAGGCAAGGAGTTTTAGCAGGAAGATCAAAGCTTGCATTCCAGTTTCACATCTTCAAAGCCAAACCTGTAATCATTTTCAAGCAATTCAGCAACTCTGTTCCAAAGCAAAAGATTTCAAGTTTACAGTTTTCAAGTTAAAATCTGTTTTCAAGTTTTCAAAAGCTCTGTCTTCATTTTAAGGTGAGTAACACTTTTTAATACTCAAATATAAATCTGGTTGCTTGATGAATGCCTGAAATAAGTTTGTATTTGTGTATGTATATTAGAAAATTCTTGTGTATTTACGGATGTGTGATGCAAGTATATGTTGTAAATGCTTGTAGAACATCTCTGTTCTAAATTTCATGTCCCAGTTTCAATTTAAAACCCTTTCCTCTTGATCCACTGATTGTTATGACTTATGATTCAAATAATATATGTTTGTTCGATTTTAAAGAAAGTTTTAAAATTTGGTTAATATGAAATAAATTGTAAGTTACTCTGGAAACAGGAACAACAGGGTAGTTTAAGTTTTTAGTAAAATTTCAAACACTGTAATTCATTTATTCATGAACATAAATTGAATACTAAACTAAAAAGATGATTTTTAAAACAAAAACCATAATTTTCAGTAAGGGGGTTAAGGTGAAATACTGGTTTGTACTGCATATGAACTTTGGAGTTTCTTTGGCGATTCATGAATCCGGGGGTGACGAGTTTCGGTATGGTGATGGTGAGTTGATCAGTGATGATAAGAAAAATCATAGGTGATGATGAAATTCATCGGAGAGATTGCGGTTGTGATTTTTATTTCAGAACCCTAGTTTTGGTTTCAAGTATGTAATCGATTGTTTCTATGAGTATAGTGGATCGAGTGTGGTGAAACTTTGAGGGATGTTAGCTTGGACGTGGAAGCAACTGTAGCCGGAGCTACATAATTTCAGGTGGTCGGGATTCCTCAGGCAAGGCGGTGACAGGTTAAGGTGGCGTTGCTCTGTGTGTTTCAGGTTTTGGGTCGAAGTCTCTATTTTAATTTCGAGTTTTGGAAGATGATATGACGGTCGTGGGTGAGGGAGAAGGTGGTTGCCGATGTGAAGCAATCATCGGAGATGGTCGGAGGTGGAAAATGATATTGTGCACGTGCACTGTGAGTTGGTTCTGGTGAAGGGGGTTGGTCTGTGCAAGCTGGTGTGGTCTCGGGTGTTTACTCGAGTTATTGGGGGTTTGACTCGGGGGAAGTAGCATGCGAACTCGGAGCAAACTCGTGATTGACTCGGAGTAATGTGGGGAGGGGAAACCTGGGTAAGCTGTTACAGGCATTCAAACCTGTAAAATTTAATATTCTTTAAACTGGGTTTAAAAATGAGAAATGAATGTTTACATGAATATTTAAGTAAAGGATGAATCAGAATTCAAATGAAGTTTGAATTTCAGTTTAAAATAAAATCAAGTTTTCAAATTTTAAATTATTCATAACCATTTTAAAAAGGGGAAATGTTACTCGAGTTTCACTCGAGTGATTCGAGTGTCGGACTCGAAGAAAAGTGGGGTTTGGCTCGTAGAAATAGTTGTTTGTCTCGGGTATTTTTAGCTACAGGGTCTTAAACATGTAAGTTTTATAAAAAATTTAAAACCGTGCTTTTAAATGAAAATATACGTATTTAAAACAAAATTTTAAAACAAGATAAGTTTGGATTCAGATATAGTTTGAATCTCAGTCTTTAAATAACTAACGATTATTAAATTTAAAATTTGTTTTAAACTAATTTGAATGATAAAGTGAATTTTTAAATTAGACTTGAATTCAAATTGAAACCGTGTGTAAATTCCTTTAATCTACTATTTTAAGATAACTATTATTTCAGTTGTAAAATAAAAAGAAGTTTGGAATTGATAAGATTAATTTGATTTCATTTTAAATCTTATATTTAAAATGAATTTAAAAGTAAATTTAAATTAAGTTGATTAAATACCTTATGGATGATAAATTGATTATTAAATAGAAAAGGAGTTTTAAAAACTTAAGACTTGTAATTATCAAATTAACTAAATGGATAATGAATGACTAGAATTAATTAACTCAGAAATGAAGAGTTAAATTTATTGAAAAAAGATATAAATTATAGGTAAATTAATTGGTAATTAGGAAATCATTGGTTTAATATGAAATTAATGATTAGTAATAAATTAATAAAGAATTAATTAATGAGTTATTAAGACTAACTTAAAATGTAAGTTAATTACTTTGGGAAAATAATTAAAGGATTTCAATTAGTTAATGAAGGTCATTAACTAAAATTATGAAACACACAATTAATAGGATTATTTTTAATAATTAGTTAAATTATTTAGTTAAGATAAGCAATTGTGAATTATTAAGTATAATTACTGAACGAAAGTTACTAAGGGATTAATTACTCATTGTAATTAATTCTATTTAATATGAATTGTTTTAAGTTAATTGGTTAAGTTTAAATTGATTTAGACAACCATTTGAGGATGTGATGAGTATAATTACTTAGAGAAGTAATTGATGATAATTACTGGATGTAATTAACTGAGGGTGATTTAATAATGAAAGTAATTGGAATATAATTACTTTGTATAATTAATCAGGGGATTAATTAGAGAAATTAATTAAGGAGTAATTAATTTAATTGATGAGTAATTAAAGATAGTTAATTACTGAATGGTATTATCAGAGGTGATTAATAAATGTGGTTTAATTGAAGATTAATTACTTAAAGTTAATTAATCTAAAACAAGGAATTAATTAAAATGTATTTAGAAATCATTAATTGATATAATTAATGATGGGGTGATAAATTTAGATTAATTAATCAAGAATAGGAAATTAAAGAGTAATTAATTGGTGTAATTAAGAAGTAATGTAATGTTTGTAATTTAAGGTAAATTTCTATATTTAGATAAGATAATTAATTTGTGAAAATAATTTAAAGAATGATTATTTGTGTATAATTAAATGTTAATTAATCAAGTATGATTGATTGAAAACGAGTTATTAGTGAATGATTTATTAATTGATTGGAGATTGATTAATAATTGTGTAAGCAAGTTTTAATTGATGAAGTAATTAATTTAATTTACTTTAAATTAATTAGAGATGATATAATTAATTTAGTTCATTTTAAATTAATTATAGCCTATATGATTTGCTTATGTATGAATGGATGAAATTGTTTACCTGGAATGATTTAAGATCTCAGATATGAGAATTGATGTTATGTGATATTTATGCTATATGATATGGATGCTTGATTTAAGTATGAATTATCTGTTATGATGATATGCATTATCTGTTTGTAGTGATAACAATGATTATCTATTTATGTTGGTGTTGACTATCTATTATGATATTGTGAATTATCTATCTGTGTGTGTATTGAATTATTTTGAATTAAACTGTTAAGACTAAATAGACAACTTGGCCCTAAAAGACACGTTTTGGATTTCGATGAGACCGGGATCGGTTTTTCCGCATTAGGAACATCCGAAAACCACATCGATTCCAAATTAACGTTAGGTCGTGAATCTGAAGTGAAGATGAAGATTCAGAGTGCAAGGGTTATCGTCGTTAACTCTGAGGGTGATTCCAAAATGAGTGTAACGAGATAATGCCTTCGGTTTCGTTCGAACCCGGAACGAACTTGTATGGATTGAATGCTTTCAACACATTGTCAGGTGGGCGATGAGCATTCTAAGAAATGTGTTCTCTAAAGGTAATCGTAGCCTCAAGCCTCATCAACCGGGAATGGCTAAAACAGGGGAGGTGCAGCAAGGTTAGGTGGGTCATGCCCAAGCAGGACAAGATTTTCCCCTGTCTAGATGTCCCTTTTATTTCGGCTATGTGGACGGTTGTGAGCTCCAACTGTCAGGGGTTGTCTTGTTCGGGACTGTTCAGTAAGGAATGGTTCCGGCCTTGTGTTGCAGGGGATGAAGGGAGTAATCCTCGGTACGGTGATCTAGGCCCCGTACTGTGACGGGCGGTACCCCAGTAGCCCTGCCATTGTATGGAATCCAAAATCCAATAGGTGCCAACGGTTTTGATTGTATTACCCACTTTTGTGGCTAGTAGCTGGAATTTAATGAATGTAACAATTTCGGCTATTTTCTATTTACTTGAAAACCCTAGACCTATTATAATATCACAGAATTTCCTATCAAATGTTTTGGTTAGCGTAAGGTAAAAACTTACCCATGTTTATTTGTGGGGAGTCTTACGTGATACCTTTTGTTTTCAAAAGATTTTCAAAGTTAAGCAACTTAAACCTGTTACTCATACCAGACCCATGTCTGACCCGGAGTTTATTTTTGTTTTTTTTATAAACTCTCGGGTACCCAAATTTTTACGGGTAGCCAAGGGATTCAGGTTAGCTTTTGACGAATTCTGGAGGAGCAATGGAGCAGGAGGCTTCAACGTAGTAGATAGATATTTATAGTTCCGCTGTGTTGGTATCTTTGGGTTATTTGTTTGAGTTGTGTTGTATTAACTAGACAGGTGTTTATAACTGTCTAGTATGAGATGTATTGACTGTATAACTCTGATATATGTAAAATTTGTAATAGTTATGTGATCTATTATATTTTGTTCCATTCCGCTGTGAGATTCTGATGTTGTTGTTCTTTCTTCTCTATCTTTCTATTTTCTCATCCCTTTCTTTCTTCAAGACGATACGTCTTTCTGGGCGTAGAAGGGCGGGTCGTCACAACATGTATCACAAATATGATCGACTTTGAAGTTCATTTTTGGTAATCCTTTGACTAAATCATTTTTAGAAAGTTTGTTTATTGCATGAAGTTAATATGACAGAATCTCTTGTGCCATAACCAAGGATCATTTTCTTTGCCTATTAGGTACATATCTGAATTATGATTGATTTTCATATTCAGAATGTATATGTTTCTATCTCTATTACCTTCAAAGATAAGATTTTTATTATGATCATAAATGCTACATTTATCCTTAGAAAATGAAATTTTGAATCCTTTGTCACATAATTGACTAATACTTAACAAATTATGCTTCAAGTTTTTGACAAGTAAAACATTGGAAATGAGAGGTGAATTAGATATACCATAATTGCTCACATCGCTTTTGCCGATGATATAACCTTTGGAATTGTCTCCAAATGTGACAGAACCTCCATCTGAATATGTAATATTTGTTAGCATATTTTTATCTCCTGTCATGTGTTTTGAGCAACCACTATCGAGTATCCATTTTTCTCTTTTCTTAAGTGGGACCAGCAAAAAATAAAAGAATAACATTGGTACCCAATTTTTGATAGAGTCCTAAGAGTTAGGTCTTAGGAAACCAAACCCAAGAGGATTCAGTATTCCCTTTGTATAAATAATTTTGACTCTTATGCACATTTTCCAAAAAGGATTTTATATATTTATTCCTAATCAAACTTTTGTTTGTTTTAGTAACCCATATTTTTATGTTTTTTTTGAATCTTGATTCCTTTTTGGTTGAACTATGGTAGACTTGGATTTAGAAATATTTCTCCTATTTTGTTTATTTTTGGATGGAGCTACTGATTTCTTAGAATAACCTAGTCCTTTCTTATTTAAAACAGATTTGGAATTCTCAATAATCTTAGATAGGTTCTCTCTACCTTTATTGAATTTAGTCACATTTTTAGTAATGCTTTCTAACTTTTTTTTGATGCTAGTATTGTCTAGTTCAATCATTTTGATCTTGGTTTTTAGCTCATGATTTTCAGAGATAAGAGCATCATTCTCTTCCTTTTGAGTTTCAATTTCTTGACTCAATAAGGTAAGTTGAGAGTTATCATTAGAAAAAGTATGTTGAAGTTTTCCAAGTTCTTCTTCTAATATCTGCTTTTCGTCATTAAGCATATCTCTCTCGAATTTTGCTTTTCTCTGATTTTCTAGAGCCTCTTTATATTTTCTTTTGAGACTTTTTAAAGTATCTAATAAATCAGAATTTATATCAATCATGTCATCAAAAGTATGATCATTTACCTCATTCTCTGTAGCCATGGAACAAACATTTGCTTGTTCATTTTCACTGTCACTACTACTTTCTGAAGAAGAAGAATCCGAGTCATCCCATGTTACTGAAAATGCTTTTCTTTTAAACTTGTCCTTTCGGTTCTTATTGTGATTTTTTTTGTTCTGGACAATCTTTTTGTATGTGCCCCTTCTTGTGGCAGTTAAAGCATTCTAGTATTGATGAAGATGGCTTATTTGAAATGTTATTGAATTTTCTTTTCCCGTTGTTTCGATTTCCTTTTCTTTACTTCAAAAACTTTTTAAAATTTTTACCAATGAATGCCAAGTCTTCTTCATCCAAATCTGATTCTTCTTTTTCTGCATGAAATGCCATATTCTTTTTGTCTTGCGCTTGTACTCTTTTAGCCTGCAAATTCACTTCGTAGGACATTAGCTTTCCTATTAACTCTTCTTGCTTCATAGTAGAAAGATCATTTGCTTCTTCAATGGCTAAGACATTTCTTTCCTATTCATCCATTAAAGAGTTTAGGATTTTTGATACAATACCAAAATCAGTAAATTTTTCTCCTAGTCCTAATAAAGAGTGATAAATATTATGAAATCTAGAGTACATTTCATTAATAGACTCATCCTCTTTCATTCTAAAAATTTGAAATTTACTTTTCAACATAGAAATTTTGCTTTGCTTAACCTTGTTAGTACCTTCTTGTGTAACTTTAGTGTTCTCCATATTTGATAAGCAGTTGTACACATACTAACTCGATTAAATTCATTCTTGTCTAAGGCACAAATTAACATATTCATAGCTTTGGCAATTGCAGTAGCATCTAATTTTTGTGTGTTTGACCATGAAGAGTATTCTGTTGTAGGAATGTTATACTCAGATTGAGTAATAATCCATGAATCAAAACCATTTGATTGCATATAAATACACATTCGAGTTGCCCAATAGTTGTAATTCATGCCATTGATAGTGGAGGTCGTGCAGTTGATTGACCTTCTACAAAACTGGTGTTAGTGACAGTGCTAGTGTTGGTGTTGTTTTCCATATTAACAAAATATCAAATAACTTTATAATGGTTATTAGATGCCTTGCTCTAATACCAAATGAAAAGACAGTGCAGATCATGCTATATGGAATTATACTATACTAGTGCGAAAATAAACTAAGATACTATAGCAATGTGAATAAGTGAAATAAAACAAGCACACAAGGAACTTTTATACTGGTTCTAACTTCTCGTTCTACGTCCAGTCCCAGACTCCTTCTGAAATTTCAACTAACTATAGCCCTCACTTAACCCGGAGGAATAGGTTTACAACACCTGAGCAACAGAAAAGGATTTTGCGTCTCAGCAGCAGAAGAGGACTTCACTTTGCTTGAGCAGCAGAATGGGTCTTTTACAAATAAAGTTTTCTTGACTCTATGTATTCTTTAATAATACGAATTTGTTAATTATAGTACACCCTTCCTATAATCTTCTCATTTACGATGTATATATGAATACATGAAGAATAAGGAAGTAATAGAATGAATTTGTATGAAATTGAATGCATAAGAGTATTAGAATCAAAGAATATGAGAGTAGAGTAAGAATAGATTGAATTAAGTTATGGAAACATGATTCTAATATGTTTATATAGATTATAAATAGGTGCATATGTTCATGGAGAGTTATCATGAAGAGATATGGTCATATCTATTAAAATGAAAAACGCATCTCTTCATGAATGAAAGTGCCTATTTGAAAATGTAGCCGTTATAGATATTCAGACTTCTGAAGTGAATAATTCAGACTTTTGAAATTGCACGAGCTCAAACCAGAAAGGAAATAAGCTAAAAATAATCATTTTCAGACGTCTGAAATGAACAAGTCAAACGTCTGAATACTGTACTAAACAATATTCATTTTTCCAGATTCAGGCGTCTGATTTGGTACATTCAGACGTCTAAATGTAAATTAAAAATGAGAATATGCAAAGATTGTTAGCGTATGCTAATGAAATCAAAAAAGTGTCAAAATATATATCATATAGGAGAGATTTTAACATGAGTAAACTCTAGACACAGACTTGATACATACTTACATAAGATTTAAAGCTTATTTGAATCTGATCTTGATTAATTCCTGTAAAAACAAGTTAGTATATAATAATGACTTGTATAGTTGTCATAGTCAAAATATCGTAATTACGAAATATCATAAATACGAAGTTTCAACAAGAAAAGGTTAAAAAAAGGGTGGAAGCTTTGGATAATATGGTTAGTAGGTTAATTGTTGGATGAAAATGTTTAAATAACAAATACCATGTGAATTAAGTTTCACAATTTGGCTATAAGGTATTCGACGGGTTTAAGGTTAAGAAATTTGATTAGGAAATGGATAGGTAAATAAGTTAAGTAGATAATCATAGAATTTGTAAGCAAAAGATGTAAACTTAACAAAGTTGTCTTATTAATATATGGATAAGGTAAATAAGATTAGCTAAATTAAGACCTTAGTTATATAAAGCTAAGGAATATGATTTATAACTTATTAATTTGAGATAATAGTAGAATTCCACATTTGTTAAACATCCTAATTGAAGTAATAACGGTTTGAAGTTAGGGATATGTATATATTCTCTTAGGAAGTAAAGGTATGTTATACAAGTTTAAGTCATATTTGTAAGCTTAAGTAATAATAGATTTAGTAGAAAGTAATGATTGTGAAATAAACTTAGATTAGTAGAAATTTTTAAAAATATATTAGGTAAAAATGAATGTGAATAAATACATAAGTTACACATAGATCATTTCGGATATAAATTTTTGTTCTAAGATTTGAGTACAGAACTTTATGGTGTTTACACCAATTCGAAAAAAGATTTTGTTGGAACTTCGTATTTACGATATTTTGTAATTACGATATTTTGACTATAACAACTGTACAAGTCATTATTATATACTAACTTGTTTTTACAGGGATCAACCATGACCGAATTCAAATAAGCTTCAAATCTTATATAAGTATGTATCAAGTCCGTGTCTAGAGTCTATTCATGTTAAAATCTCTCCTATATGATATATCTCGACGTTGTTTTTAAAGCTTTGCATATTCTAAATTTTTAATCTACATTCAGACGTCTGAATGTACCAAACTAGACGTCTGAATCTGGAAAAATGAATACTGTTTTGAACAATATTCAGACGTCTGACTTGTTCATTTCAGACGTCTGAAAATAGTCATTTTTAGCCTATTTTCTTTTTGGTTTGGGCTCGTGGAAATTCAGAAGTCTGAATTATTCGATTCAAAAGTCTGAATATCTATAACGGTTATATTTTCAAATAGGCACTTCCATTCGTGAAGAGATGCATCCTTCATTTCAATAGATATGACTATATCTCTTCATGATAACTCTTCATGAACATATGCACCTATTTATATTCTATATAAACACATTAGAATCATAGTTTTCACTACTCAATTCAATCTATTCTTACTCTACTCTCATATTCTTTGATTCTAATACTCTTGTGCATTCAATTTCACACAAATTCACTCTATTACTTCCTTATTCTTCACGTATTCATATATACATCATAAAGGAGAAGATTATAGGAAGGGTGTATTATAATTGACAAATTCGTATTATTAAAGAACACATGGAGTCAATAAAACTTTATTTGTAAAAGTCATGTTCTGCTGCTCAGGCATGTGAAGTCATCTTCGGCTGCTGAGGCAAAAATCATGTTCTTCTGCTCAGGTCCCTGTTCGACTGTCCAGGGGTTGTATAGATCTGTTCCTCCGGGTTAAGTGAGGGTTGTTGTGTTAGTTGAAATTCCAGAAGGAGTCTGGTACTGGACGTGTAACGAAAAGTTCGAACCAGTATAAAAATTCCTGGTGTGCTTGTTTTATTTTACTTATATTTCATTGCTATAGTATCTTAGTTTATTTCCGCACTAGTATAGTATAATTCCATATAGCACGATCCGCACTGTATATTCATTTGGTATCGGAGCAAGGCATCTAATAACCGTTACAAAGTTATTTGACATTTTGTTAATATGGAAAACAACACTAGCACTAGCACTGTCACTAACATTAGTTTTATTGAAGGTCAATCTACTGCAAGAATTCCACTATTCAATTGCATGAATTACAACTATTGGGCAGCACGAATGCGTATTTATATGCTAGCCAATAGTTTTGATGCATGGAATGTTACACGACCAGAATATACTGCACCTAATATTGAATATTCTACATGGACTGCTGCACAAAAATAAGATGCTACTGCTAATGCTAAAGCAATGAATATGCTGTTTTGTGCATTAGATAAAAATGAATTTAACCGAGTTAGCTTATGTAACACTGCATATGAAATATGGAGAACACTAAAGTCACTTATGAAGGTACTAAACAAGGTTAAACAAAGTAAAATATCTATGCTTAAGAATCAATTTCAAAATTTTAAGATGAAATAAGATGAATCTATAAATGATATGTACTCCAGTTTCAAGATATTCATCATTCTTTATTAGGACTAGGAGAAATATATTCCGACTTTGATATTGTTCCAAAAATCCTAAAATCTTTAACGGATGAACGGGAAAGAAAAGTCTTAGCTATAGAAGAAGCTAATGATCTTTCTACCATGAAACCAGAAGAGTTAATAGGAAATCTAATGTCCTATGAAGTAATTTTGCAGGAAAAAAAGTTCAAGCACAAGCAGAACAAGAGGAATCAAATTCAGAGGATGAAGATTTAGATTTCATAGCTAAAAATTTTAAGAAAAATTTGAAGTATAGAAAAGGAAATCGAAATAATGGAAAAAGAAACTTCAACAATAAGCCATCATCCTCGGTACTAGAATGCTTTAATTGCTATAAGAAAGGTCATATGCAAAAATATTGTCCAGAAAAAAGGAAGGAAAACAAAATAAATATAGAAAGGACAAATTCAAAAAGAATGCATTTTCGGTGACAAGGGATGACTCGGAGTCTTCGTTCTTCTGAAAGTAGCAGTGATAGTGAAAATGAACAAGCAAATGTTTGTTTCATGGCTACAGAGAATGAGGTGAATGATCTTACTTTCGATGACATGATTGAAATAAATTCCGAATTATTAGATACTCTAAAAAGTCTCAAAATAAAATATAAAGAGGCTCTACAAAATCAGAGAAAAGCAGAATTCGAGAGATATATGCTTAATGACGAAAAGCAAATATTAGAAGAACTTGAAAAACTTCAAGATACTTTTTCTAGTAATAACTCTCAACTTACCTTATTGAGTCAAGAAATTGAAACTCAAAAGGAAAAGAATGATGCTCTTATCTCTGAAAATCATGAACAAAAAACCGAGATCAAAATGATTGAACTAGACAATACTAGCCTCAAAACAAAGTTAGAAAGCATTACTAAAAATGTGTCTAACTTTAATAAAAGCAGAGAAAACTTATCTAAATTATTGAAACTTCTCAATCTATCTCAAATAAGAAAGTACTAGGTTATACTAAGAAATCTATGGCTCTACCAAAAATTAAGCAAGATAAGAGAAATATTTCTAAACCTAAGCCTACCATAGTTCAACCAAAAAGGAATCAAAACTCAAAAACCCTAAAAATACGGGTTCCTTAAACAAACAACAGTTTGATTAGGAATAAATATATTGAGTCCTTTTTGAAAAATGTTCATAAAAATAAAAATTATTTATAAAAGGGAATACCGAACCCTCTTGGGTTTGGTTTCCTAAGACCTAACTCTTAGGACCCTATTAAAAAGTGGGTACCAATTTTATTCTTTTATTTTTTGCAGGTCCCACTTAAGAAAAGAGAAAAATGGATACTCAACAATGATTGCTCAAAACACACGACAGGAGACAAAAATATGCTAACAAATTCACATATTCAGATGGAGGCTCTGTCACATTTGGAGACAATTCCAAAGGTTATATCATCGGCAAAGGCGATGTGAGCAATTACGGTATATCTAATTTACCTCTCGTTTCCAATGTTTTACTTGTCAAAAACTTGAAGCACAATTTGTTAAGTATTAGCCAATTGTGTCACAAAGGATTCAAAATCTCATTTTCTGAAAATAAGTGTAGTATTTATGATCAAAATGAAAAACTTATCTTTGAAGGTAATAGAGATAGAAACATATACATTCTGAATATGAAAATTAATCATAATTCAGATATGTGCTTAGTAGCCAAAGAAAATGATTCTTGGTTATGGCACAAGAGATACTGTCATATTAACTTCAAAGCTATAAAAAACTTTCCAAAAATGATTTTGTAAAAGGATTACCAAAAATAAACTATAAAGTTGATCATATTTGTGATGAATGTCAATTAGGAAAATTAACTAAATCATCTTTTAAATCTAAGAAAGTTATTTCTACATTACAACCACTTTTACTACACATGAATTAATTTGACCCACTCAAGTACAATCCATAAATCACAATAGATATGTGTTTGTAATTGTAGATGACTTTTCTAGATATACTTGGACCATATTTATGAAAAATAAAAGTGATACTTTTGACCATTTTAATTTTTTTTGTCAAAAGAATCCAAAATTTAAAAGGATTAAAAATAAAGAATATTGAAAGTGATCATGGAGGAGAGTTCGAAAATGAAGCTTTTAAACATTTCTGTAAAAAAGAAAGGAATATTTCACAATTTCTCGTTTTCTAGAACTCCACAACAAAATGGAGTTGTAGAGTGGAAAAATAGAACATTACAGGAATGTGCAAAAACTTTGTTAAATGGAAGCACACTTCCAAAATATTTCTGGGCAGAAGCTGTAACAACTACTTGTTATGTTTTAAATCGTGTTTCTATATGACCTCTTACCAAAAATACTTCATATGAACTTTTTCATGGAAGAAAGCCAAATATTTCCTATTTTAAAGTTTTTGGATCAAAATGTTTCATATTAAATACCCAAAATCAGCTTGGCAAATTCGATGCAAAATCCGACGAAGGTACCTTTGTAGGATATTCAGATCGAAGCAAAGCTTATCGAGTGTTTAATAAAAGAACTAATATTGTTGAGGAAACTCTTCATGTATCTTTTGATGAAAATTTTCAATAAAAACCAAGTATAAGAGATGAAGAAGAACTTTCAGATAATATCACAAATATTGACAATATAAATTATGAAGATAATGAAAACATAATTGATAATTCTAGAGAAGATGATAATGTTATTCATAATAACAATGAGTTAAGATCTCCACCAAAAATATTATGGGATCAACTTGTTCAAAACGTTATTGGAGAAATTAATTCAAACATCCGAACTAGAAGTCAATTGAATCAAATGGGTCACGTAGCATTTCTTTCCAATATTGAACTCAAAAACCCTAAAGAAGCATCTACCGATGACTACTGATATTTTTACAAAACCACTTCTTGAAAATATTTTTTTTAAACTGAGACGAGAACTCGGAATCGACTCGTTTAAAAACTTGTAATTTGATTTTCTGAAATATATTATTAATAGCATACTATTTTTTTATCTTAAGTACAAGTTTTTGTTATTTATGTTCCAATTTTATAAGTTAAATTATGAATTGCCTTTTCATTTTTTTTACCATCCATTTCCTGCAAAGATATTGTCCACATTTTTTTTTTGCTATTTTTTCTTCGAAACCTATTTACCTTTGATTCTCATCCACCTGTTTACTTTCTAAATATATGTTTTATTCACCTATAAATTTTCTCCTCTCGCTATATTTTTTAGCTTCCTTGTTTTTGTTATTCTATGTTTAAATGTTAACATAACCATGTTACTTTCTCAATTACTCACAATTGTCTTTTATTCTATGGTTTCGAATGGCTCTACTTCAGAAGAACCTTCTTCTAGAGTTTTCTACACCATCTTCAGCATATTCTTCCGATTTACCGACACCAACCCCTTGTTATGAACCTGCCCGGCATGTATCTCCGAATAATCATACCGGTCATACTCCAGAAAAGAAGAAAGCTCATCATTTTTGTTCTTCGGTTCCCCACCAACTAAACAGAAGATTGATGATATTTATCATTATCAATAGGAATCGTTCAGTCTTCAACGAGAAATGTCCTATGAGCAAAAAGTTAATTCATGATGTCTTAACTTTCTGGAGAACCTTGATTGGAAAATATGCGGTTCATCTACGTCTAATGTTCATCAACCTACATCTTTCGATCACAATATATGGAATCAGACACCGCAACGTCCTCATGTATCACCAAATTCCTGGGAACGTGGCAGCAACTGGAATTCTTTGGAATCATCTAAGGGAAAAAAGGCGATAGAACCAGAAGAGCCTAAGACTCCTAGACAATCATCTTCCTCTTCATAGACACAAAATCAATCAATTGATTTTACATGTTTTTTTTTATGTTTATAATTATATGTTTTTAACAAAACTTCTGTATTGTTTTTAATAAATTTTTTATATATACTCAGGAATACATCTTTTTGTTTGAAATTCAGACGTCTGAAAAGGTTATAATAGATATCTGAATATTGTCACATATATATTTTTAACTTCAGATTCAGACGTCTGAAACACCCAAAACAGACATCTGAATATGACTAAAAATGAACAATTTGCGTCCTGTTTAAAAATTATTGATTTCAGACGTCTGAAATTAAAATCCAGACGTCTGAATAGTTCAGGCTATTCATATTTTAAGGGATTTTCAACATTTTTGTTTCCCACCTACCATCTTAAAACCGTTCCAATCCTCTTCTCTTCTCATTTTTCACTAACCTACTTCATTTTATTTCCCCATTACCCACCTTTTTCAATCTAAAAAATTCAAACTTTATCATCTATTCTTCACAAATGGCTCCAAAACCAAAGAGATCTAGGGCTTCAACTTCCTCATCTACTCCAAACATTGATCAATGGCTTTGGAATGACGAAGAAAAACATCGTTTTTCTCAAATGGAAAGAACCAACTTCTTTCCCGATGACTTCATGAAGTATGAAGAATTTAAGCCTTATCAAATTCAACAATTAGCTCGCTCTAATGGGTTAGAATCTCTTCTTTCTTTTACTGCTAATAATGTAAAGATTAATCATCTGTTGGTCAAACTTTTTTATGAAAACATGAATTTGGATCATCACCACCCTCACAATCGTCAAGATTGCAATTGGACTATAGTTTGTGGTACTAAAATTTACCTTCCACTTGTTCGTCTTGGAGAAATCCTTCAATTTCCTTCAACCGGAACCGACTTAGATGATATTAAGGTCTCCCTATCCTTGGACGAACGAGATGAAGTTTCTCACCGCTTTCTTTTTGACGATATTACTAAACTCACATCTATTCAACTTCGTCCACAAGCATGTATCATTCATAGAGCTTTGATTCGCTCCGTTTTACCACGAACCGGTAGCTATGAAGTTGTTAATAAGCGCAACTTTCAAGCTCTCTATGCTATATACTCCCAACAATCTGTGGATTGGGAGCATGTCATTATGGTAGAGTTTATAGATGTGGATCGCCATCATCGTTATAAAACTTTTCATTGTGGTGCTTATATAATGAAAATTCTCCAAAATTATGGTATTTCTTTTCCTGAATCCGAATTTTCCACAATTAAAGAGCTTGGATCCAAAACCTTGGGACTTATGAACTTACAGAAACGTCCACAAAGTCTTGCTTTTATATCATTCCAAGAATGGACTGCCAGTTGTGATCAAAATTGTCCTCAACCTCCTCAACATTATCACCCTGTTGCTATTCAAGTTCAAGAAGGAGATGATGATGAAATAGAAGTTCTGAATCTTGACTCTACACCACGACAAGCTTTGGTTACTCTTTCCCAAAATCAAGCCAAGCTTAAGACTAAAATAGATAAGTTCTAGAGGAAAACCAATAAAAGGTTCAACTCCATTCGTGGTCTTTTAAATAAAATATGGGAACGTATTTGTTGCACTTCCTCCACTTCTATCGAAGCTTTTGATCCAGCTCCTTTTCAATGGTCCTCTACCTCCGGCACCAATGATGACGATGAAGAAGAAAGTGATGATGAGTCAAGCCCATGGTTTAAGGTAGTGGTATGGTTGTTTTCTTATCTCAAACCATTCGTCGTAATATGCTTTTTGTTGTGCATATATATGTACGTGGTGATCTCATACTTGCTTGTTGGTTTGTGAAATTAAACTTCTATGTCTATTTTGAGATAGTGTAGTATGTTAACTATTCTACATTTTCTATGATATGTGAGTATTTCATATATGTTATGTTTCCTTTTTATCGATGTCAAAGGGGGAGAAGGAGTTTAAAAACTACCATCGACATGGGAGCTTATAGTAAGAGAGAGTACATATAATTCTATTTCCTGTTATATATGATCATATTGTGTATAGACTTATATAGTTGTCATCGTCAAAAAGGGGAGAATGTTGGAACTTCGTATTTACAAAATTTTGTAATTACGATATTTTGACTATAACAACTATACAAGTCATTATTATTATATACTAACTTGTTTTTACACGAATCAATCAAGACCGGATACAAATAAGCTTCAAATCATATATAAGAATGTATCAAGTCTGTGTCTAGAGTCTATTCATGTTGAATTCTCTCCTATATGATATATCTCAACATTGTTTTTAAAACTTTGCATATTCTCAACTTTTAGTCTACGTTCAGACGTTTGAATATACCAAATCAGACGTCTGAATCTGGAAAAATGAATACTGTTTTGAACAATATTCAGACGTCTCACTTGTTCATTTCAGGCGTCTGAAAATAGTCATTTTTAGCCTATTTTATTTCTGTTTTGGGCTCGTGGAAATTCAGAAGTCTGAATTATTCGATTCAGAAGTCTGAATATCTACAATGACTATATTTTCAAATAGGCACTTCCATTCGTGAAGAGATGCATCCTTCGTTTCAATAAATATGACCATAACTCTTCATGATAACTCTTCACGAACATATGCACCTATTTATATTCTATATAAACACATTAGAATCATAGTTTTCACAACTCAATTCAATCTATTCTTACTCTACTCTAATATTCTTTAATTCTATACTCTTATGAATTCAATTTCATACAAATTCACTCTATTACTTCCTTATTCTTCACGTATTCATATATACATCATAAAGGAGAAGATTATAGGAAGGGTGTACCATAATTGACAAATTCGTGTTACTAAAGAACACATAGAGTCAAGAAAACTTTATTTGTAAAATTCATGTTCAGCTGCTCAGGCGTGTGAATCCTCTTCGGCTGCTGAGGCAAAAATCATGTTTGCTGCGCAGGTCCCTATTCGGCTGTTCAGGGGTTGTATAGACCTGTTCCTCCAGGTTAAGTGAGGGTTGTTGTGTTGGTTGAAATTCCAGAAGGAGTCTGAGACTAGATGTAGAAAGGAAAGTTCGAACCAGTATAAAAATTCCTGGTGTGCTTGTTTTATTTTACTTATATTTCATTGCTATAGTATCTTAGTTTATTTCCGCACTAGTATAGTATAATTACATATAGCACGATCCGCACTGTATTTTCAGATTTATCACTCGATTCTTAACGACGAACATTGATGAGGGTTTGTGGTTATATACTCAAGTTTTCTATCGTAGTTGAGAGCTATGCAAGGAAAACAAGGGTTTGTAATCAAGAAGCCTGATCAAAGTCCACACTAGAAAATTGGAGGATCAATACTAGTTCAGAGGTAAAGTTGTGTATTCGAATAATAGATCGAATCAAATATCATATATAGTATGTTGTTTTTGGTATGTCTACATAGTAGTTGGATAGTTATCTTAAATAATAGGCACTAAGATATAGGGGTTATGTGGATGTATTCATTTATGTTGATATAGTATCAGATTTGTTGTTTTGGATGTATAGTCTTCTTTGGTTGTCGTATATTCTATCTTAAGTATGCAGTATGCACTAGAGTTGGTATGATAGAAGTCTAACTTGATGTATGTATATATAACCTTAAGTACGTGATAAGTACTCAGGTTAGTGTATGGAATCTTTGTATGCATGATTATGTATCATTTGTTTTCGTATTGTTATGGTATTGACCTTGTTTTTATATATGCATTTTTTCTATCATAAATATAAATAAGCCAAAATGTTTGAGGATACGAGTATGAGATAGATTCCTCTATCTACCTTCCATTTCAAGGACGAAATGCTTTTAAGTAGGGAAGAACGTAACGACCCGTAATTTTGCTACTTCGAAAATGAAAGATTTCGTTTATTTTAAATTTAAAAAGGTTTAAAACTTAAATAAATAAGTTAGATACAATAAATAATAATAAAGAAATTATTTATTCCTATAGTTAATAATTTGAAAAGTATAAATTTGGATTTTAACAGAAATTAGCAAAAGTTAAATTTTGTTAAAAATAAATAAAGGCTTAAATAAATAGGTTTAAATATTTATTTAAAAAGTTAAATCTTTTTGAAACACCTAATAGAGATAATAAAAGTACATTAACAATCGTTTTATAAAAATAACCAAAATTTATCGTATTGTCAGTTTTACGTACACTGTAAAAATAGATGCGACGACCCACATTTCAGAAGGTTTAAACTGACAGTAATACACCCATGTCCAACCCAAACAATCCGGAACATTGATAATAATTGGGGTTAATTTAGAAAAATAAGAAAAGAAGAAGAAAAACAAACACAGAATCTTGCAGCGGAATGACAAAATATAATAATCAAATAACAGTTCATGAAGCTGTTTAAACAGTAGATTTGATTATAATCTATACAACATTTATCAAAGTTATATATACATCAGGGATAAATAAATGATGCGGCAGACAACATGATGCAGGGATAATAATAGTAGTAACATTCCAAATCTTTGTCTTCGTCCTCCCGAATAGATCTTCAATAAGCTGAAGAAAACTTAGGACTGACCCAAGCATAATGAAAAGAACAAAACACTCGAGTCGGGACTAAAATATCCTTATGTAAGTCAAATCAAAATCGCATATAACATGAGTGTCGTGGCATGCAATAACTCAAGAGAGGTTACGAGATTTTCCATCTCCTAAGGATCGGTCAAAATATTTATATGTAGCAGAATATGCTATATATATAATGTCTAATCAATAAAATAAATATTTTTCTTAGCATTAAGGCTTTACATTTATCACCCTTAATGCATTTTTAAGCATTGTCGTACAGTTTGCACATAAAACACCAGTTAAACGGCCGGTGTATAGAGATGCGCCGTGATACAACAACACTAAACCAAAATTGTATGGGTCTTGTTTAAGGTTAAAAGTATGACAAGGCACGTGAGGCAATACCCAAGGTAGGATGCTACCAGTTCAGGTTGCAGAGCTGGTGGTAAGGAATCATAGTCATGACCGCCCACCGCATTCATCCATTTCATATCGAGTCAAAAGGAGGCTATCCCAAATCAAGATCACCAATCGAAACCAACAACAAGAGTAATAATATGGACCGAGTCTAAGAAAATCGAAGAACGGATGTTCTCTCGGGGTAATAATCCCACTTGGCCTTGTCAAGCCATCCCGTTTTAGTCATTTCAAATCGGCACAAGTGCTGGGGTCTATCCATCATTGTTATCTTTCTTTAAATCCAGCAAACGACGCCAAATCCAACCACTTCGTTTTGGAGTCTCCTCCGCACACATAGTTGTTAAAGTGGTTCCAATATTGACAAGAGTATGTCAATAAGAGGCCTCGGTCTCTTTAACAACCAAACGTCGTTTTACACATCGGTTGGTTCTTCTATATTTCAAAAACCATTCACATTTGATATCAAAATATAGTATTTGCTTCGAAATCAGTTTCATTTCAAAAACATCATATTTACTCAAAATATACAATTTCAATTCATACATATCGCCTTAATATCTCAATTTCGCTTCCAAAATTATTTGAATTTCAATTTAGGCTATAACTTCATTTTAACCCAATTCGTATTTAAATCCAAGATTTAAATATAAACATCCCACCCTTTTGACTAGTATTAATTTCTAGAAAATAGTTTAAATAGTTCAATAGTTAAAATATTTTAACAGAAAATAGTTTGAGTGTTGAAAATGGTTTATATAGTAAAATAGTTTGGCAAATCAAAATATTTGAATATTTAAAAAGATAGATTTTTTTATAGTTTAAAATAATTTATTTTAAAATAGTTTCAAAGTCAAACCGATTCAATTCCAAATTTCCCAAATTTCCATTTCAATTTAATCGATTCAATTCCGATTTCAAGTCAAATTTCACTTCCGATTCCAAATTAATTTCACTTCCAATTCCAAATTAATTTCACTTCCAGTTTCAAATTAATTGCAATTTCAATTCCAAATTAATTTCAATCTAGCTCTAAATTAATTTTAGTTCCAAGTTCGATTTTCTAAATATGGATTTAAAACACTTAAATAAAATTTTACCTTCAACGCCCAATTTAAAATCAAAATTTCTAAATATATTCACTTCCGAGCTCAATTTCGAAATATCATTTTATATCACTTTTACTTAGTAATATGCAATGTTCAAATAAAAGTCCAATACTTTAAATCAAATCAATTTCTGAAATTTAAATCATATTTCGATTATAGCTTAAAAATCTCAACTTCAATTATTTAAAGCGTTTCGTTTACCAAATTTAAATTTTAACATTTCGAGCTCCAGTTGGAAAACAATTTGATTTCCATAAATTTGATTTTATTTTTCAAAAAAAATCAAAATCAATTTAAATAATTTCAAATCAAAATCTTAAAATCATTTAATTTAACCAATCCGGTGTCCGTATATCATTTCTTATCCTACGACCAGGTGAATCAATTATTTCAATTTAATTCCAAGGATGGATATATCATTTCAATCCAAAAAAAAGTCACAGGTATATATCATTTCAACTTATTTCTTAATTTATTCAAAATAATTTGATTTACAGTTTTATGTACTATAAATAAGATCCCGGATGATAACAGGATATACAAAATAAATAAACATCCAAATCATCCAAAATATCAATTCATAGCATCCATCTTAATCAATCATTCAAACAGTCGATAAAATTCACAACAATTTCATAGCTTTCAATATCGGGTATTTTACTGGCAATTAAATTTTAATTCAATTTAACTGTCAATTCAAATTCTATCAATTTATTCAGATTTCCATTTAAAATGTCAATTAAACTTGTCAAACAAAAACCAATAAATTCAATTCACTTCACGATATAAATTTTACTAACATAAAAAATATATTAGTCAAACGTGATAATTTTACTGGCAATTAATCTTGTATTGAAAAGTTACGATCTTTATCAGCAAATGATAATTATAAAAATAAATTAACCTAAAAATAAAATTTTCCATACCCTAATCATCACCTCGCACGGTTCTCCTTCCCACCCTCCTTTATCCAGAACAAAAAATGCGATTATGAATTTTTTTTCAAAGCGAACGCTCCTCCACCGCACGTTGCACCGCCTTCCCAGTCTCCAAGCCCCGCCGCCCTCGAGTATCCTCCCCTCGTGCGCTCAAACCAATGCGGCGAAACCCAATATCGTTGCCTCTCCTTCCATCCCTCCGGCCTCCCACGCACGTGCATACATTGAAGAAAACCCTACGCACTCTAGAACCCACGTGCGACTCCCCAATCGACCGCGATCACGATTTTTTCTTTTTCTTTTTCCTTTTCTTTCGTTAGTTCGTTTTTTTAGAATTTCTAGCCACGCGATTTGAAATAAAGGAAGGAGGAAGAGATGGGGTACCGGGTAAGCAAAAAGGAGACGTGGGTCGTACGAGAGGAGACCAAATGTTAGCTGCCTTGTACGAGATGTCGGAGAAGAAAAGTGTAACAGCCCGCAAATCCGTACCCCTTGAGTCAACACTATTCTACCTAAATCAACTCAAGTTGTACAGAAATAAGAACCATTTGGGTTAAAGAAGAAAAGGTAGAAGAAGAGAAAACAAAATCAACATCAGAATCTAACCATCGCAGCGGATAAAATATAATAGATAATAATGATCTTTACTAAAAATCAAATATATCAGTTTATATATATTACATCATCAGATTACATCAATCACAACTCAACATCAATAACATACAAATGGATACACAACAACTCAAGATACACAACAACTCAAACATAGCGGAATAATATATATATATATATATATACAAATACGGGAGTACGTATCGCCATCCTGCTCGTCTCCTGAGCTCCACAGCATCATATCCTGTATTCTATAATACTCGGTCTGACCCGAGCATTACAATTAAATAATACCCGAGTCAGTCTGGATTACCAGCGTGAGAAAATCACACCCAATTGATTATTAAAGTTTCAAAAATCCTTTGAAAACAAAAGCATCTCGTAAGACCACGCCACAAATAAACATGTCGGGTTTTTACCTTACGATAGCTAAAACATTTTTATAGAAATCCTCTGATATTATAATAGGGTCTATATACAAATACTTATAAAATAGCCGAAATTGTTGCATCTATTAAATTCCAGCTACTAGCCACAAAGTGGGTAATACAAACAAAACTCGTACAAGGCTCGTAGGGAGAATGGATTTCCAACTAATGACTAGGCACTGGGGTACCACCTGTCACAGTACGGGGCCTAGATCACCGTACCGAGGAGTACGCCCGCTCCCCTGCAACACAAGGCCGGAACCATCCCTTACTGGGCAGTCCCGAGTGAGATCACCTCGTGGTTGGGATCAGCAACCGCCCACTAAGCCGAAATAAAAAGGGACATCTAGAATGGAATGACCTCACCCTGCTTCGGTGCCACCCACCTAGCCTTGCTGCATAACCCTTGATTTTCAGTCATTCCCATTTGATGAGGCTTGAGGCTAAGCGTTACCTTTTATAGAACATATATATTCCTTGGAATGCCCATCGTCCACCTGACGATGTTTCGCAAGCATTCATCCATACAAGTCCGTCCCGGGTTCGAACAGAACCGAAGGCACTATTCCTACTACATCCATTTTGGAAATATCCTTAGGATTAGTAGCGACTAGCCCTTGCACTCCAATGCTCCATCTTCGAATCCAAATCGTTTACACGAACGTACAAACCGGATCGAAGTGGTTTTCGAGAAATTAATCTCGATCCCGGTCTCTTCGAAACGATCAACGTATTTGTCCAATATTGATAGTCGGTTATTTAACTATCAATTATATTCACAAAACAACCATCAACCAATATATAATTTTCCAAATTATCTATTAACCTCCAAAAATATCTTCACAAGATATATTTCTATTTTCAATCCGTTGAAAACAGTTTCAAAACCATCATTCTTCTCAGAATCAACTTTCCCTAATATTTTATATCTCCTCTGAAATCACCAAGCACACAAAAATAGATTTTTAAATAATTTAAAACACTTTACTTTGAAAATATACTTTAAACATTTAAGTTAAATTACTTCAATAATTTGTTAAAAATACATACTATAGGAATATTTGAAAATAAGGTTACTTAATAAAACATAAAACCAGATTTAAACTTTTTAAAACAAATACTAAATCACTCTGTAAATAATTATTGCTATAATATATTAAAAGGAAATACTTGCTTTAGAAATTAAATATTAGAAATAATAAATTTTACAAAACATACTTCTTAAAACAACTTTAAGCTTTCAATTTATATTTAAAAATTTACTCTGAAAGCGTACTCGGTTATTCAGAGAGAGATTTCCAAATCTCGATCACTTAAATCAATTTTCCAAATTGATTCCCAATTTATTCCATTTGAAATAAATTTCTTCACTTAACAGTTCATTTCAAAATTCATTAATTATGGACTTTATTATTATTTTCAGTTTGATTTTTAACTCCTTTAGCTGAAATATACAAATCTCCGGTTATTCCCAATTTCTTCTTTATTTTTCTTAAATAATTTAAATCCTCAATTTAAAATAAATGTTTTGTTCTTTTAAACAATAACATTGAGATTTAAGTTTCATGAACTCTCTGTTTATTTAAATTTTCCTTCCCATACTCAAGATTTATTTATTAAAATTTTAAAGTTACTTTATTTCCTTTCCAGTTCATTTATAACTTTATTCAACTTTTCTATAATTATTTTACTTACAATTTTACTTCTTTTATTTCCATTCCCAAACTCAAATTATATATTTGGGTAATTCATTATTTCCCGATTATAACAATCGAGCCATAGCATACAATATTTCCACATAATTCATTACAGAATATCAAATATTCAGAACAGAGAATATTAAATAATTAAATAAAGTTGAGGGGTCCAGTTGGATCCCTCCAACCTGTTTTCCC
Organism: Allium cepa; assembly: GCA_030765085.1. Taxonomy (NCBI): domain Eukaryota; kingdom Viridiplantae; phylum Streptophyta; class Magnoliopsida; order Asparagales; family Amaryllidaceae; genus Allium; species Allium cepa. Next base: position 345,184,084 of record CM060928.1, on the reverse strand, counting down.
TGCATCCACAGACGTTAGCATCACATAATATGCCAAGTTCAAATTATACTATACTACATCACATCAATCAATTCAACCACAAACAATTATTTAAATTTAATCATTTAAATTAAATTTAAACTGAGTGAGATTAACTCACCTTTGCATTTGTTTGGGAATCCAATCCAAACCCGCTTGTTTTTTTTTTTCACCTTCCAGACCTTGTATAACATTATAAGGTTTGTTAATATTTGAATTGACTGAACAATTACTTACTATTTTTACAATTATTTTTATTTTTATTTTTACTTTAAGTTAATAATTTGGTTTTTAACCTAATAATTTATTAACTAAAAAGAATTCTAATCTTAACGAATAATTAAATTTTAAACCAGTTTTCCTTTAATAATTTCTATGAAGCTAAAATAATTAAATAAGCTAATTAAACAAGTTAATCACCTTAGCATATATTCTAAAGTTTAAACAGTAGGCTTAATGTGTATACTAAAATATTCTAAATGTTAATTAACAGTGATTTGTTCATAGAAACAGTGATTTGTTTAAAACAGTGATGAACTTGAAAATAATAACTGTCCAAAATAATAACATTGATTACCTTATCGCCTAGCTTAAAACCACCACAACTTGCTGCCGCGGCCCTCACGCACGCTTCGCCTCGAAAACCCTAACTCAAACCTCACTGCGCTGCCTTGCACTCACAACCCAGGCTTCGATACTCCTCTTACCATCGCGTCAATGCTCGAACGACCCAGCTGCCCTACATGAGCCCCAAATCTCGCGAGCGCGAGCATTTTCTCACTCGCTTCGATTGAACGATCGAGCTTCAACTCACAAGAATCTCGCAAAATACGAGCCCAAACAGTCGAATCCCTAACCCCTAAGCCCTCCCTGTCTTTGCTGAAAGGAATTCGAGAGGAAAATGATTTTGATCAACAAGAATGCGAAAGTCGCGAGCCATCATACTCGAGAGGAGCTCGTCCGCCATTCTTTTTTTTTTCGGTTACTGATTTGAAATTTAATGGCTTCGGCCATTGTTGATTTTCGATTCAGAAGAGAAGGAATCGCGGCATAACATTTATTTACTATTATTTTTATAGACGAAGAGGGACTGCATGATGGAAGAGATAAGGGGACAATGCTGTTTTCTTGTCTGCCAAAAATGTGAACACTCGGAAAGGAAGTGTACTAAATGGAGACAAATGAGGCGTGTTGGGGAAGGAACAACTACAGTGCTCTGAAATGAAATGGAAAAGATATTGAGAGAAAGTAGGCTGCTTGTTAAAATAGTTTGACCAGAATATGTATTTTGAATTAAATTTTCGATGTAACTTCGGCGCATTTATATAACGTACACTCACGCACTAACTCCGATCAATACGAAATTTGAAATCCGATAATAATTCAATATTACGGACCCAATGGAACTGGTTTCGTCGAATTCCGAGACTGTGCCTCGGTAGGCTATTTTTAAATTCAATTTTTAAACGATATAAATTTTAAAATTGAACAAACCACTGTTAATTTCAATTTTACAACTCCTATTATCTTCAGTATTATATTCAATGTTACCAATGTAAATTTTATAAGCCTTCAGATTATATTTAACAGACTTAAACTCTCAGATTTCATATTTTATCCAATTCAAATTATTTAATTCAATAATTTAATTATCAATTAATTTGTGATATTCGTAATTCAAGTTAAAATTACCTATTGAATATTTAAAATTAATTATTTATTCAGATTTTAAATTGCTTGAAAATGCCGGGTCGTCACATTCCTCCCCCCTTAAAAGAATTTCGTCCCCGAAATTACTAACTAGGAAGAATGGCCCAAAACCCGTTTACTTTTCCTAAAACCAAACAGTTTCTAACAATTCAACATCTTACCAACTATCTTCTTATAAAAGACCCATTATTATTCTTATTAACCTTCCAAACTTCTCCATAGTTTCAAACTATACTATTGGTTTAACCATTCAAGTTTCAATTCAAAACCAAATCCTGAATTATCAAAAATTCCTCAAAATTTTCTAACTCCTTAAATTTCCGAAATTTTTTGCCAGCGTCTCCTTTGCGCGGCTGACTCGGTACAACTACAAAATGGCTCTACGGCCTCCCAAATCCAAAAAGAAAACAAAAGGCAAAGTGGCTCAATCCAAATCCAAATCCAAATCCCAATCAAATTTCACACCAAATTTAAACACATACCTTTTTGTCGAGCATTTCAAATTTATCTTCTTGAAAGCAAAAACCAATTCTCTTTTCCCTTTTATAATACCTGCATAACCTGTTTAGCACTAATATCCATTCATAACATTCCAAATTTTTTTTATCGATTTCCTTACCAAATGTCAATATTCATCTAAATATCAACTTAGAATATATTTGCAATAGTCAATTTCCAATTAAGAATTCACCATTCCCTTCTTAAGTTAGTATAAGCATTTTATACGTTTCTTATATTTATTTTCACTTTACCACTCTAATTTATATCCATTTCTATCCAAATCGATTCTTTCATTTCCATATGAACTCAATTTATCTTTAACTCTGCAAATATAAATTTTATTTGTCATTTATTACTAATTCATGTCATTACTTTAAATTGGTTTCACTTACTAACTTATTTTAGTTTCCAATTCGAATTTGTTTGTCGTTAACAAAGTTTGCCAAAATTTCAAAAAAAATTCTAACTCTCAAAATTTCTAAAAAAAAATTGACAGAGTCCCCTTTGTACGGAGGGGCTTTTGCAATTTGACAAAAGAGATAAATATATATACATCGACCCACACGGTCGGAAAAACCAAAAACAGTTCATATTTCCTATTTTTATTGCGTAGGCGTACCTTATTTAGCATTTTAAGCAAGCAGCTTATTATTTTTAGCAAATAGCACAACCAAATCCAGCCACACGGCTCTCAGATACATGTACTTACTCAATTTAAACATGTAAGTGTTATATAAATGAAGTTTAACTACATTACACTTAGTTGCAATAGTTAAAACATATGAATCCCAAAAGAAACTCATTCCAAACATTTTTCCGTAAGCGATTTATATAGTTTTCATACCAATTCATCCGTTTCAATTAATTTATAAACCATTCCCATCCAATGTGAATGTTTTTAAATCCATTCGTATATAACTTCATTAATTTGATGGTTTAAAATTCAATTGCTTACATTTTATTTATTTTTAAGCAAACTAAACTCATATTTAATTCAATTGCTTCCAAACCCAATTTATTTTATTCCTATCCATCCAAGGCATCTTAACAACTTCTATTTACATTCAATAACAATTTATTCTTTGCAATTTGACGAGATTTATGTGAATAAATAAGCACTTGAGTTTTATAATCAATTTAAATTGACTACAACTCAACTTACACTTAATTCAATTCCATTTCGGATTTATTCACAATCCATATATTTTCTGTTTCATTGCACTTCAATTTTATTAACCAAACTAGTCCATTCAAAACCATTAACAACTTAGGTTCCATCTCTATTACCAATTAAATTTCCTTTTTATTTTAATCCATTCACAAGCATTTATTTAGCTCGACATACTCCATTTAAATTCCATTTACAATCCATTTATTTGCATTCCATTCCCAAATTTGTTTATTCCAAACTATTTTATTTAGCTCGAAGACAATCCAAGCTATTTCATTTTATAACCATTTCTCAACTTATTTAAACCACATTTCATTTGATATTTATTTATTCTATCATTTATTTATTCAATTTAATTAGTTTATCCACATTCACTTAAACCATTCTAATAAACTTGAAACATTCATTTTCCTTATTGTCTCAAGTTATTTCAATCCCTTAATAATTTAAATGGTTTACAATTATTTATTTAAGCATTTTCATTCCATTAAATATTATAGGCAACTCACCGAATTTTACTTCAATTGAAATTCATTTTTTTACTTGATTTAAATCCAATCCATTTTTATTAAACTAAATTTTAAGTTGATTGCAATTCAACTCATTTCGTTTTTTTAGCTTAAGTTTATTCATTCCAATTTTTATACTTAAGCTCATTTTATTTTCAAGTAAATTTTCTTATTCAACTTAATTCTCTCCCAATCAAATCTCTGTTCAAATCTGCAACTTCATTTGATTGGTTATTATCAAATTTAACTTTTCAGATCCAACTCATTTAATTGATTACATGGCCATCTCCAATTTATTTCCACTTATTTGGATTTTATTTGCAATTCATACCGTTGCTATTTTAATCCATTTCATTTTTATTCTATACTTTCAAATTATATTTATTTTGTCAACACTTCATGTCTAATCTTAATTAATAGCTCAAGTTCTGATTCTGTTATTCACTTTTAATTTACCATCCAATTTATTAACTCACAATTCAGCTTCATTCTCAATTACTTTCGCTTCATCAACAGTTTGAATCAACTTTTAATTTATAACTTGAGTTTATTTCCAAACTTTCATCATAAACTCACAATTCAATTTCATTTACCAATTTATTATCTAATTAGTTCTTCCCTTATTTATAATCCATCACTTGAATTTTAATTCCAAATATCACTCCATTTAATTTTCTTAGTTCATTTAGTTTATAATTCAAGTTTTGATTTTCATTTTATTCTCCAATTCATCAATAACATTTATTTTGGGATTTCTATCCCATTTTTCAATTTATAAGTCATAACTTATTATTTTACACAATTCCATCCATTATAGACTTGAATATATTATTCTTTTATTTTTAACTCAAGCCTTATGCTTATTTATAACCCAAGCACATTTTTATTTCATGCATTTCTAATTCTTTTATAAGTTATTATGATTTATTTATTCCAATTCCAATCCTTATCTAATTTATTTTCCACTTATTCAGGTAAGAATTTCATTCCATTCATTAATTCAATTGAATTCTTATTCCAATTCAATTTAATTTTAACTCGGATTTATTTAACCCAATTCGATTTCAACTTAATTCGAATACAACTGGATATTATTTTCAGCTTATTCAATTAATTTCAGTCCAGTCAGATTTTTATTTCCAAATCCAAGTTAATTTCACTTTCAACTTTTCTCTTTAACTTTAAATTCCAACCTTCAAAGCTTATATTTCTTCCTAATTTACAAATCATTTCCATTTATAAGCTTACAACTTATCTCATCAGGATTTTTATACACCCGACTTTTGGTTTCAAATTATTTTGAAATTTTCAACATCAAATCACATTTCTCAAAACTCAAACCAACCCTGGTTTTACCCTTTGCAAATTTCTTTTGAAATTTTCAAAAACAACTAGCTCTTCCGAGCAAATCAATTTTTTTGCAGCAATCCAACACTTAGAAATTCGAAAATGAATACTGATGATGCGGCCGTCATCATCGGAATTATTTTCCAATAATCCAAGTAATTTCAATGCTATATCACTTCCAAAATCCATTTAAAACAATTTTCCTTTCAGAAATAACCCAAAAACAACAATAATACTATCATTTATCTTCAAAACACTTCCAAAATCTTCGGGGTTTTAAAGTTTTCAAATTATATTTTAATTCAAATTTTAACTAAAATGCATTTGTATAGTTTATGCTTATACAAATTCCCAATTAATTATATTTCAATTCATAATTTACATCTATAATTCATATTTATAAATTTCATTCTATAATGAATTTATCCCTTAAATTTTTAATTATATTTCAATTTCTAGTTAAATTTTCACTTAACAACGATAATACCTTAATATTATCATTTCCTAACATCCAAGCAACCATATATTAGCTAAATAGTTTACAAAAACTTTTCTTTATATCAAAATATAATTTGGGTAAAATTATTTCATTTACCCACATTTAAAACAATACCGTGTCGATTGCTCTCTTCAAGTGTTTAGAAACCCCTTCGATACAGTTGTCCAGACTGTGCCGACAAAGGTTCATATGCCACTCAACAAACCAATCAACACAATATTAAAACAATTTATATTCACTAAAAATACGCGCTCATATTTATTTATATGCTCAAACTCATTATAGAGTACTACGGACTCTATTTTAAATGAGTAATTCCCACCAGAGCCAAGGTTATCACCAACCAAAGCTCTGATACCACTGTAACAGCCCGCAAATCCGTACTCCTTGAGTCAACACTATTCTACCTAAATCAACTCAAGTTGTACAGAAATACGAACCATTTGGGTTAAAGAAGAAGAGGTAGAAGAAGAGAAAACAAAATCAACATCAGAATCTAACCATCGCAGCGGATAAAATATAATAGATAGTAATGATCTTTACTCAAAATCAAATATATCAGTTTATATATATTACATCATCAGATTACATCAATCACAACTCAACATCAATAACATACAAATGGATACACAACAACTCAGACATAGTGGAATAATATATATACAAATACGGGAGTACGTATCGCCATCCTGCTCGTCTCCTGAGCTCCACAGCATCATATCCTGTATTCTATAATACTCGGTCTGACCCGAGCATTACAGTTAAATAATACCCGAGTCAGTCTGGATTACCAGCGTGAGAAAATCACACCCAATTGATTATTAAAGTTTCAAAAATCCTTTGAAAACAAAAGCATCTCGTAAGACCACGCCACAAATAAACATGTCGGGTTTTTACCTTACGATAGCTAAAACATTTTTATAGAAATCCTCTGATATTATAATAGGGTCTATATACAAATACTTATAAAATAGCCAAAATTGTTGCATCTATTAAATTCCATCTACTAGCCACAAAGTGGGTAATACAAACAAAACTCGTACAAGGCTCGTAGGGAGAATGGATTTCCAACTAATGACTAGGCACTGGGGTACCACCTGTCATAGTACGGGGCCTAGATCACCGTACCGAGGAGTACGCCCGCTCCCCTGCAACACAAGGCCGGAACCATCCCTTACTGGACAGTCCCGAGTGAGATCACCCCGCGGTTGGGATCAGCAACCGCCCACTAAGCCGAAATAAAAAGGGACATCTAGACTTGAATGACCTCACCCTGCTTCGGTGCTACCCACCTAGCCTTGCTGCATAACCCCTGATTTTCAGTCATTCCCATTTTATGAGGCTTGAGGCTAAGCGTTACCTTTTATAGAACATATATATTCCTTGGAATGCCCATCGTCCACCTGACGATGTTTCGCAAGCATTCATCCATACAAGTCCGTCCCGGGTTCGAACGGAACCGAAGGCACTATTCCTACTACATCCATTTTGGAAATATCCTCAGGATTAGTAGCGACTAGCCCTTGCACTCCAATGCTCCATCTTCGAATCCAAATCGTTTACACGAAACGTACAAACCGGATCGAAGTGGTTTTCGAGAAATTAATCTCGATCCCGGTCTCTTCGAAACGATCAACGTATTTGTCCAATATTGATAGTCGGTTATTTAACTATCAATTATATTCACAAAACAACCATCAACCAATATATAATTTTCCAAATTATCTATTAATCTCCAAAAATATCTTCACAAGATATATTTCTATTTTCAATCCGTTGAAAACAGTTTCAAAACCATCATTCTTCTAAGAATCAACTTTCCCTAATATTTTATATCTCCTCTGAAATCACCAAGCACACAAAAATAGATTTTTAAATAATTTAAAACACTTTACTTTGAAAATATACTTTAAACATTTAAGTTAAATTACTTCAATAATTTGTTAAAAATACATACTATAGGAATATTTGAAAATAAGGTTACTTAATAAAACATAAAACCAAATTTAAACTTTTTAAAACAAATACTAAATCACTCTGTAAATAATTGTTGCTATAATATATTAAAAGGAAATACTTGCTTTAGAAATTAAATATTAGAAATAATAAATTTTACAAAACATACTTCTTAAAACAACTTTAAGCTTTCAATTTATATTTAAAAATTTACTCTGAAAGCATACTCGGTTATTCAGAGAGAGATTTCCAAATCTCGATCACTTAAATCAATTTTCCAAATTGATTCCCAATTTATTCCATTTGAAATAAATTTCTTCACTTAACAGTTCATTTCAAAATTCATTAATTATGGACTTTATTATTATTTTCAGTTTGATTTTTAACTCCTTTAGCTAAAATATACAAATCTCAGGTTATTCCCAATTTCTTCTTTATTCTTCTTAAATAATTTAAATCCTCAATTTAAAATAAATGTTTTGTTCTTTTAAACAATAACATTGAGATTTAAGTTTCATGAACTCTTTGTTTATTTAAATTTTCCTTCCCATACTCAAGATTTATTTATTAAAATTTTAAAGTTACTTTATTTCCTTTCCAGTTCATTTATAACTTTATTCAACTTTTCTATAATTATTTTACTTACAATTTTACTTCTTTTATTTCCATTCCCAAACTCAAATTATATATTTGGGTAATTCATTATTTCCCGATTATAACAATCGAGCCATAGCATACAATATTTCCACATAATTCATTACAGAATATCAAATATTCAGAACAGAGAATATTAAATAATTAAATAAAGTTGAGGGGTCCAGTTGGATCCCTCCAACCTGTTTTCCCTACATCCACAGACGTTAGCATCACATAATATGCCAAGTTCAAATTATACTATACTACATCACATCAATCAATTCAACCACAAACAATTATTTAAATTTAATCATTTAAATTAAATTTAAACTGAGTGAGATTAACTCATCTTTGCATTTGTTTGGCAATCCAATCCAAACCCGCTTGTTTGTTTTTTTTTCACCTTCCAGACCTTGTATAACATTATAAGGTTTGTTAATATTTGAATTGACTGAACAATTACTTACTATTTTTACAATTATTTTTATTTTTATTTTTACTTTAAGTTAATAATTTGGTTTTTAACCTAATAATTTATTAACTAAAAAGAATTCTAATCTTAACTAATAATTAAATTTTAAACCAGTTTTCCTTTAATAATTTCTATGAAGCAAAAATAATTAAATAAGCTAATTAAACAAGTTAATCATCTTAGCATATATTCTAAAGTTTAAACAGTAGGCTTAATGTGTATACTAAAATATTCTAAATGTTAATTAACAGTGATTTGTTCATAGAAACAGTGATTTGTTTAAAACAGTGATGAACTTGAAAATAATAACTGTCCAAAATAATAACATTGATTACCTTATCGCCTAGCTTAAAACCACCACAACTTGCTGCCGCGGCCCTCACGCACGCTTCGCCTCGAAAACCCTAACTCAAACCTCACTGCGCTGCCTTGCACTCACAACCCAGGCTTCGATACTCCTCTTACCATCGCGTCAATGCTCGAACGACCCAGCTGCCCTACGTGAGCCCCGAATCTCGCGAGCGCGAGCATTTTCTCACTCGCTTCGATTGAACGATCGAGCTTCAACTCACAAGAATCTCGCAAAATACGAGCCCAAACATTCGAATCCCTAACCCCTAAGCTCTCCCTATCTTTGCTGAAAGGAATTCGAGAGGAAAACGATTTTGATCAACAAGAATGCGAAAGTCGCGAGCCATCATACTCGAGAGGAGCTCGTCCGCCATTCTTTTTTTTTCGGTTATTGATTTGAAATTTAATGGCTTCGGCCATTGTTGATTTTCGATTCAGAAGAGAAGGAATCGCGGCATAACATTTATTTACTATTATTTTTGTAGACGAAGAGGGACGACATGATGGAAGAGATAAGGGGACAACGTTGTTTTCTTGTCTGCCAAAAATGTGAACACTCGGAAAGGAAGTGTACTAAATGGAGACAAATGAGGCGTGTTGGGGAAGGAACAACTACAGTGCTCTGAAATGAAATGGAAAAGATATTGAGAGAAAGTAGGCTGCTTGTTAAAATAGTTTGACCAGAATATGTATTTTGAATTAAATTTTCGATGTAACTTCGGCGCGTTTATATAACGTACACTCACGCACTAACTCCGATCAATACGAAATTTGAAATCCGATAATTCAATATTACGGACCCAATGGAACTGGTTTCGTCGAATTCCGAGACTATGCCTCGAAAGGCTATTTTTAAATTCAATTTTTAAACGATATAAATTTTAAAACTGAACAAACCACTGTTAATTTCAATTTTACAACTCCTATTATCTTCAGTATTATATTCAATGTTACCAATGTAAATTTTATAAGCCTTCAGATTATATTTTAACAGACTTAAACTCTCAGATTTCATATTTTATCCAATTCAAATTATTTAATTCAATAATTTAATTATCAATTAATTTGTGATATTCGTAATTCAAGTTAAAATTACCTATTGAATATTTAAAATTAATTATTTATTCAGATTTTAAATTACTTGAAAATGTCGGGTCGTCACAAAAAGTCAACATATATTATTTTAATTAGAAAATATGTCGCCGATCGACCCGCGAAATCCCGAACTCCATACGAAATGTGCTTCCTGGCGTTCAAAATGTTTTACCCCCATTCTGAACACAATGGAACTAGTCTCGAGGCCTAATTCGATCGTATGTAGAAGATGGCTTTTCAAACTTAATTATTTTAATAAAATTCTAAAATTAAATTATACGTGTTTCAAGCTCGCACGGCCAAATGACAAGTCTGATCACTCATTTGAAATCCTACAATAATTCACTATAATAGATCTGATAAAACTGGTTTCGTCGAAATCCGAGACAGTAACCGAAATGGATATTTTTGCTTGTTAATTATAGTATAAAATTCCCAATTTCTAATTATTCACTTTTAAATCCAATTTTAAATGCGAACAATCTTCTTTACTGTTTTACAATTTCTGATATCATTTTCTTTCACATTAATTCAATATTCAATTATTTAAATAATCGCGATATTAAATTTTAAACAGTTTAATTATACAGCAAATCACCATAGTTGGAATATAAGTTATCTAACCTATAAGATTTACTCTTAAACAAATTCAAACAATAACGCAACTATTTCCATTTCACGGTAATTCAATTTAAACATTGATTTTAAATACGTTCAATATATAGAATTCCATTTCAATACTAATTATTGCCCAAATCATCGAAATTGGTTATTTCAAAATTTTATTAAAGTTCATATTCAATAAATTACATTAATAAATCATTAAATTTTATTCTTAACCATTTTTGTTCAATAATCATATTAAATTTAATAATTTAAAATAGTTAAAAAAAATACGTGTCGTTACATTCTCCCCCACTCAAAACTTTTCGTCCTCGAAAAGGAACTAAGTACGGAATTTAACACTTGATATATTTTATTCAAAACATCAATTTATAAAACATTAAATCTCATTTAGAAAACCATTACTACATTTCTACTACGCTACTCCCATGGGCTTACGAAATTTACAAGTTATTTATCAAAACAAGTTATAAAATTTTTAGAACTTCAAATTTTTTCTAACTCCCGGATTTACGGAAAATTTTGACAGCGTCTCCTTTGCGTGGCTTGATCGAATTTTTTTTACAATACAATATATAACCCAAATATATATCAAATATACATCTCATCTCAATGATGAGGCGTCCCATAGAGAAAAATATAAAAGTGCGGTATGTAATCCGAGATGTGTACCTTATTATCATTAATACGAGCGAGTTCGCTCGTATTAAGCAAGCAAAAGCAAAATAAAATCCCCGTATACATCCAACGTCTTCGTATGTACCTATCTCAACTCAAATTTGAAATATTAGTTACGTATAAAAGGTATAGAAGCATATATGAGTTTGTTACAACCATATAGCATAATTTTGAATCCAAACCACAAACACGAGCATGAATTTACATCCATAACAATCATATGCAATTAAAACGGTTAAAACAATTACTTACAATAGAAGAAACCATTCAACCATCAATATTCATTCGATTAACCAAATTAATTCATAACCATGAACTTACATTATCCAATGTCTATATTAATTTATAAACATCATTTCTTATTAACATCAAGTTTTCATTAACGTTTAATTGGTTTGTTTCAAATTTATTCTCATCCATTTTGTTCACATTCAATTTATTCAATGCAATTCGTTAAATTTAATTATTTCACTTTATGTTTAACAATATTTCATATAAATTCATTTATGGATCATTTTATAACTCATTTCATTTAATCCTTACCTAAATTAAAAAAAATCTTTTTTTCTTTATCACCACTCAATATTTTAATATTAATATTATTTATAAACCATTTAAGTTTATTATAACATTTTACATAACATGACACATGTTTAGTATTATCACCTCATAGCTTAAGTTCATATTAATTCATTGATTCGCTTCATTCATTCATATTCATATTAACAATTCTTTTTCTTACACTCATTTATTTCTATTCCATCTCTTTACACCCAAATTTCATTTCATTTTATAATTCAAGTTTGTATTCATACTATTACCTTATTTTGTAGCTTAAGTGGAATTATTTCACTTTATTTATTCATCCAATTCCATTCAAATTCACTTCAGTTCATCCAATCTTTATTAAATTATACTTTATTTCATTTAGTTCATTTCTCGGTTCATTTAACTTTATTTAAGTTAGACCCTTTTTTCTATCATTCACATTCAACAAATTTAATTTTTTTTTAGCTTAATATTTCTCAAATTTATAAGTTATACAAACTCATTCACTTAAAATTTCATTTCATTATTTCATCTAATTCATTTCAAATATAGTTTATTTTTATTTAAACTTTCTTGAGTTAAACTTCATTTTATTTTCTTCATTTTACTAACTCAATTTGTTAAACCTTTCTTAAGTTAACTATTTTATTTCATATTTTAAATTAAAATCTTCTTTTGTTTGCTTAACCAAAAATATTTAACAGTTTTTAAAATTTAATTTTACTATTTTGTTCAAATCTATAAGTTATAAACTTATTTTTATTTATACTATTTAAATTTATAAGTTCAAAACAATTTCACATATTTATCAAATCATACTTAGAATTTCTTTCACAACAAAACTTGTTTTAATCGAAAATAAATTCCTTTGGTAGCAATTTTCACTCAGAAACTCGAAAATGGATACGGAAGATTCTGCGGTCATCCCCAGAATTATTTCCTAGCGATCAAAGTGAGTTTAATTCTTTTTTTTTTCAAAAATCATTTCAAAATATATTTCTCGTCAAAAAACTTTCAAATAATATTATTATTAAATTTGAAGGTTTTGAAAACAATTTTGAAAACAACAGGTTTTAAGTTCAAAATTCTCAGCTTTTAATTTTTTTATAAACTATATTATAAACATACTTATAAAAATTCCATTACCTTATTGCTAACATTTCATTAATTTACAACTTTGTAATTTCAAACAATTCTATTTACAATTGGTTTCAATTCAATTTAATTATCGAACACTTTATAAAATAAAATTCACAAAGTATTCGTTTCATTTTAATTCAACCAATAACCGAAGATAATTAAACAATATCATCGCCTAACTATCATTCATTAAAATTTATCATTATATATAATTTAGATAAAAAAATTTCATTTACCTTATTTTAAAACAATATTATGTCGACTTGCCTTGTTTAGGTGTTTAGAAACCCCTATTGATAGCATTGCGTTCCATGCACTGACCAGAATTCATAAACAACCCAACGAATAAGTAAACACAATACAAAATATTTTATAACACTAACAAGTACGCTCTGTCGTATACATACGCGCTCAACAACTCATTCTAAGGTATTACTACCTTAGCTCTAATGAGTCGAACCCTACAAAGCTAAGATTATCGCTAAACTAAAGCTCTGATACCAACTGTGACGACACACATTTCAGAAGGTTTAAATTGACAGTAATCCACCCATGTCCAACCCAAACAATCCGGAACATGGATAATCATTGGGGTTAATTTAGAAAAGTAAAAAAAAGAAGAAGAAAAACAAACACAGAATCTCGCAGCGGAACGACAAAATATAATAATCAAATAATAGTTCATGAAGCTATTTAAACAATAGATTTGATTGTAATCTATACAACATTTATCAAAGTTAAATACACATCAGGGATAAATAAATGATGCAGCCGACAATATCATGCAGGGATAATAATAGTAGTAACATACCAAATCTTCGTCTTCGTCCTCCAGAATAGATCTTCAATAAGCTGAAGAAAACTTAGGACTGACCCGAGCATAATGAAAAGAACAAAACACTCGATTCAGGACTAAAATATCCTTATGTAAGTCAAATCAAAATCGCATATAGCATGAGTGTCGTGGCGTGCAATAACTCAAGAGATGTTATGGGATTTTCCATCTCCTAAGGATCCATAAGAATATTTATATATTGTATAATACGCTACATATGTAATGTCTAATCAACAAAATAAATATTTTTCTCAGCGTTAAAGCTTTACATTGATCTCCCTTAACGCATTTTTTAAGCAATGTCGTACAGTTTGCATATCACCAGTTGAACGGTCGGTGGATAGGGATGCGCCGTGATACGACAACACTAAACCAAAATCATATAGGTCTCGTTTATGGATAAAAGTATGACAAGGCACGTGCGGTAATGTCCACGGTAGGATACTACCAGTCCGGGTCACAGGGATAGTGGTAACACATCATAGTCATGACCGCCCACCACGTCCATCCATCCCATATCGAGTCAAAAGAAGGCTACTCGAAATCAAGGTGCACCAATCGAAACCAATAATATGGACCGAGTCCAAGAAAATCGAAGAACGGATGTCCGCCCAGGATAATTAGCCCACTTGGCCCTGCCAAGCCGTCATATTTTAGTCATTTCAAATTGGCGCAAGTGTCGGGGTCTATCCATCATCGTTCTATTTCTTCAAATCCAACAAACGACGCCAAATCCAGCCACTTTGTTTTGGAGTCTTCTCCGCATACACAGTTGTTAAAGTGGTTCCAACATTGATAGAAAGTATACCAATAAGAGACCCCGGTCTCTTTAACAACCAAACGTCGTTTTACACACCGGTTGGTTCTTTTACATTCCGAAAAACAATCACACTTCATATCGAAATATCGTATTCGCTTTGAAATCAATTTCATTTCGAAATCATTATATTTACTCAAAATATACTATTTCAATTCATAATCACATCGCCTTCATATCTCGATTTCGCTTCCAAAATTATTTCGAATTTCAATTTAGGTTATAACTTCATTTTAACCATATTTGTACTTAAATCCAACATTTAAATATAAATATCCCACCCTTTTGACTAGTTTTAATTATTAGAAAATAGTTTTAATAGTTTTAAAATAGTTAAATAGTTAAAATAGTTTAACAGAAAATAGTTTGAGTATTGAAAATGGTTTATATAGTAAAATAGTTTGGAAAATCAATATAATTTAAATATTTAAAAAGGTAGATTTTTTATAGTTATACTAAAATAATTTATTTGAAAATAATTTCAAAGTCAAACCGATTCAATTCCAAATTTCCCAAATTTCCATTTCGATTTATCGATTCAATTCCGATTTCAAGTCGAATTTCACTTCCGATTCCAAATTAATTTCACTTCCAATTCCAAATTAATTTCACATCCAATTCCAAATTAATTTCACTTCCAATTCCAAATTAATTACAATTTCAATTCCAACTTAATTTCAATTCCATTTTCAAATTAATTTCAATTCCAAGTTCGATTTTCTAAATATGGATTCAAAACACTTAAATAAAATTTTACCTTCAACGCCCAATTTAAAATCCATATTTCCAAATATAATTCACTTCCGAGCTCAATTTCGAAATATTGTTTTATACCAATTTTACTTAGTAATATGAAAAGTTCGAATAAAAGTCCAATTCTTTAAATCACATCAATTTCTGTAATTTAAATCGTATTTTGATTATAGCTTAAAAATCTCAACTTTAGTTATTTAAAGCGTTTCGTTTACCAAATTTAAATTTCAACGTTTCTAGCTCCAGTTGGAAAATAATTCGATTTTATTTTCAAAAAAAATCAAAATCAATATAAATAATTTCAAATCAAAATCTTAAAATCATTTAATTTGACCAATCCGGTGTCCGTATATATTTTCCTATCCTACGGCCAAGTGAATCAATTATTTCAATTTAATTCCAATTATGGATACATCATTTCAATCCAAAATAAATGTCATAGGTATATATCATTTCAACTTATTTATTAATTTATTCGAAATAATTTGATTTATAGTTTTATATACTGTAAATAAGATATAGGATTATAACAGGATATATTAAAAATAAATAAACATCCAAATCATCTAAAATATCAATCCATAACATCCATCTCAATCAATCCTCCAAACAGTTAATAAAATTCATAACAATTTCGTAGCTATAAATATCGGGTATTTTACTGGCAATTAAATTCTAATTCAATTTATCCATCAATTCAAATTCTATCAATTTATTTAGATGTCCATTTAAATGTCAATTAAAATTTTCAAACAAAAATCAATAAATTCAGTTCACTTCACGATATAAATTTTACTAACATAAAAAATATATTAGTCAAACGTGAGAGTATAAAAAACTCACCTTTTATTTGAAACTGAAAATATTTCAGATTCGAATAAATTTCAGATCCACTCCATGCAGTAGACAAAATCGTTACGATTCCAATGCATTTTGTTTCACCTGAAATCGATCATGTATTGAAAAGTTACGATCTTTATCAACAAATGATAATTATAAAAATAAATTAGCCTAATAATAAAATTTTCCATACCCTAATCATCACCGTGTACATGCCTCCTTCCTCCCTCCTTCATCCAGATCAGCAAATGAAAATAGAGATTTTGATATTAATTAAATACGATTTTAAAATTTGAATATACATGTTTTAATTTATTTAAAAGAAGTAAAAAGTTCATTTTTAAGTTTGGCTTACTTAAACATATAGTTTAACAAAAACGTCAAATTTTGACTGTAAAATTTGTCAACAAAAATGCCATTTTCAACCAAAACAAGTTGTCGTCAAGTTGTTGCAACATGATATATTTTCTAACAATACATGCACTTAACAATTTGTTAACAAACAAAAATTCACTCTGAAAAGTCAAAGTTTGCAAATAATCCAAAAAGTAACATGATTTGACAATTTATAATTAAAATTAAATTGTTAAACATAATCATTACAAAAAATGCTTAACCTCTCTTTTCTCATTAATGCATTAACCTTCAAATGTCAAATCTAAAGCGTGAAAAATAAGCACTTCTTATTTTATACAATTTGTTAATTTATAAAGTTAGATAATCATTTCACTTAAATACAAATTCAAAATCAAACCATCTCTGTCACCATTAATGTCGTTATATCCTAAGTCTTATATATGTATGAAAAAGGAACAAAATGGTTTTTATGTAATTTAAAAGCAAAGACAAAAGGCAAAATCGTTACATAAGGACATAAATGAAATCCTAACATCATCTCATATTTAATACACTTCTTATCATGCCTTGGAAAGAGTTTTTAAAATAGTTTAAAAGTCAAAAAGTAGTGAAGGGTATTTTAGTCTTTTGC
This sequence comes from Allium cepa, assembly GCA_030765085.1. Lineage (NCBI taxonomy): Eukaryota > Viridiplantae > Streptophyta > Magnoliopsida > Asparagales > Amaryllidaceae > Allium > Allium cepa. The sequence continues at coordinate 345,166,595 of CM060928.1, read as the reverse complement.
ACTTCCAAACTGAAGTATAAGTAAGCATGCACACTTTTTATTTTTTGCACACTTCATTCTTTACTTTTCTCTTCACTTTCTCCATCTTCTTCACCTCCATTTCCATGGCATCCAACTTCTCTTCCACTTCCATAACTTCCATCACCTTAACCAAGCTCCTACACACCCTAAAAGGCCAGGCGCCTGTAGGTTTTCGGGTGAGGCACCAGTATATTAATTGGCGACCAACGGGTCCGGTATATTAATTGGCGCCAGTATATTAATTCGGAACGTTCCACCGGTTGAAAGAAGAGAGCGAGGCGAGCTCTGTAACCAGTTCACTTCGAGTGCCCTACTTCTACAACCCATACACGCCTCCACACCCCTCTACACACATCCAAACACACGCACCCACCTCCTCCAAGCCAACACGCCCCTACCCACCTCTCTACCCTCGGCCACACTACCCACCCACCCCACGAAAGCCGTACCCCACTCCACACCCCACGGCCAAAGCACCTAACCACCTACCCAAGCCCATAACCCTCCCAAAATACCTACGGCCTAAATAAAAAAAAGGAGAAGAAAAAAGAGAGAGAGGAAAAGAAAGCGGTTAGAAAGGAAAATAAATTAAGGCGAGAATTCAAGACGTTCGAGAAGGAGCATGCTAGTTCAGATAAAAGTTTGGCGGAGTGAATACGAAGGTGAGAAAATTCTCACCGCTTTTAAAAGATCGTATTTTGATTTTGTTATAATAATCATCTTATTACATATGCAATTATACACCCATTTGAAATGTTGTTATGGATATTTGGATATGTTTGTGTTATGTTTGAATTGTTGTAACTATTTATGGTTGTGATTTTTTATCATATTAGTTTGTGTATGGATCATAATCATGTTAGTGATAAATGATGCTCATTTTGATTAAGTGTTCCCTTTATTAAATAAGACCCTAGTTTGGTGATATGAAATGCTTTGTAAAAATAAGTCTCTTTTTAATTGGAATTGAAATTAAAGTGAAAATAAAAGAGAATTTGAAATTAGAAGTGGAATTGGATTTGAAATGAAAAGTTGAATTGAAATTGAAATTTAGATGAATAGTGAAATTGAAATCAATTTTGAAAATTGAAAGTGAGATTAAGGCTAAAATTGAAATTAGATTTGAAATCTAAGTTTTAATTGAGTTTAATTTGAAGTTAGAATTGAAATTAAATTTTAGAATTTAATATTAAAATAATAGGAATAAAATGCTATTATAATATGGAAATATTGAAAATACATTATACAAGGTTTAGAAAGTAAAAATATTCGTATAAAATGATTTGTAACGGTTTTATAAGTAAATAAATTTAACTTGGATAAATTATTCCAAGTGTTGAAAAATAAGTTAAACTAGACGCGTCGCGCAATGGTGGTTTGCGATTTCGCGTCTTAATGTTCAAATGAGTGTGTAGAGTGGAATATAGCTCGGAATTCTTCGAGATCAGAAAATTTTGGAATATTATATCCTTATCTTCTAAAAGAAGAAAGAAAATTAAAATTTCGTTAAGTATATTTTGAATTATGTCCAAATCAATTTTCTAGAAAAATCGTGCTAGCGTATTTAAGTGACCATAACAGAAAATCTTTTTAAATGAACGTTTTTAATTATGGAAAAATATGAAATAAATTTGATAAATCTATTTAAATAATTTAGAAGAGACTTGAATTGAAAATTATGAATTTTCAAATATTAAAAAGTTGTTTAAATCAAATAAGCTTGTATAGCATTTTCCGTAGCACTTTTATGCTGCGAATTCTATAACTTTTGGAATATGAGTTTAAATGTATCGATTTTTCCTAGAATCTATCATGAATGCTTTTAAAAGGAAAATTAAGCGTTTAAAAGATAATTTGGGGTCTTTATAGTCAATTTCAAAATAAAGTTGATAACTAAGTATGCCGAATGACTAGTACAATTGTCCCGCTTGTGAGATCTGGGAAGATAAGACAAGGTGTTTAACTAAAGTTGGGGCTGGAGCAACCAGTGTCTTGAACTTACTTGACCTATGTTTTCTCTTCTTAGGCAAGGGGTGGAATGGATCGAAAGGAAAGCCTGCATGCTCTAAAAAGATGATATTAAGTTTCTAAAATAAAAGAAGTTTGGTATTATCCAAAATTTAAGCAATCTCCAAATTGAATAAACTATGACTTGGATTGCATAGATATAATCTCCTTGTGTTTGGTATTTAAAAAAAAAAGAAACTTGTCCTATACGTGGAATTTAAAAGGTTATTTCACTATTATTCCACCCATAGCACTTGTTGAATACAAAAATTGATGTTGAGTAAAATCGAAATGCTTTTTATGATCCTATTTACTTAAAAATGTTTGCTAAAATTGATTCAGAGTTTATCGTAAATGATGTCTTAAATAACATTGTTTTTTGACCTACCAAAAAGTTAAGGAATTTGGATTGAGAGTTAAGTGAGGGAAATTGAAATATTATCCAAAGAAAAAGAATGAATTACTTAGAATTACTCTAAGATAAAAGAAAGAGATATCGAAATCATCCGAAAAGAATTAAAGTGAAAAGAGACTTAATGATCCTATATACTTATATTCACTTTTTATCGATAACTGGATTTCGAAGGAATCGGGGTCGGATTTGAGTGATTCCAATCCAAAAACCACTTCGAAGAAGTTTACGTGTTCGAAGAATGAAGATATTTGAAGACGGAGATATTGAGACGAATAATAACGAGGGACTACTTGTTGATTAATTGGGGATAAACTCCCGATTCACTATATTGTAGAGTGGTCTCTTTGTTATGAAAAACCTCAAAACCACAAGGGCTTCTCGCCTAGTAATGACCGAGGAAAGTACCTTCGATTTCATTCGATCCAGAACAAACTTGTATGGAAGAATGTCTGACCTTGCATTCCAAATCTTAATGAGTGATCTCTACAAAGGTATATCAGTCTGTGGCGAAGAAGACACCTTCTTTTAGCGTAACACCCTTTCCTAAGACATACGAGCTTAGGAAGTTATACGTTTATAGAAATCAGTCATGTGAATGTGGAATGGAAATGTGACATTCAAAGTGAAAGAAGATGTGCTATGTGAAAAGGTAATCGTAGCCTCAATCCTCATCGACCGGAAAAGACCGAAACAGGGTTAGATGCAGCAAGGCTAAGTGGGTCATTACCAATTATGATATTATCATCCCCTGCTAGATATTTTTCTTCCTGCTATGACATTTGAAATATAAATTAATGTGGCGTATGGAAAACGAGTGCTCGGTTAAAGGTCGGTAACAACCGGAGAATGACATATTCGGTACTATCTAGTTATAGAGACAGGCCGATCTTGTGTTGGTAGAGGATCCGTTGTGATGGTCCTTGGTACATTCCTCTAGAGATGTACTGCCGGAAGGTAGTCCCTTCACCTGGTCATTTATATCGAAATCCATTGTCCAATAAGAACCTATGATTTTGTTTGTATAGCCTAGTATACTGGAATTTAATCATGGTAACAATTTCAACTAACATTAATAAGTTTATTTGCAAATGTTTTCAAAGAATGTCATTAAAAATAATATCAAATGTTTTGATATATAAAAGTGTTTTAGTTATCATAAGGTAAAAACCCGTCCATGTTTATGTGTGGGCGTGGTCTTATGAGATACCCTTTCTTTTCAAAGGATTTTATTTAAATGCTGATATATGACACTGTTATTTTTTATTGAGTTTTTCTCACGCTGGTTTATCAATCCCGATCTGGGTATTTTCAGTACTCGGGTCAGATCCGAGTAGTTTCAGGCTTAGTCGTGTTAGTCCATGAGATGATGGTTTTGATGACAACAACCTTAGAATAGATTATAAAATGTAAATACTAACATTATAAGTTTAGATATATATGTATATGCATGATTTAACCATGCAGGTACTAAGAATAAAGACTGTACAGTACAGAGATTCAAGATATCAAGACTGAAGACACATGAGTATCAAGATTATCAAGAGTTCAAGAATTCAAGTAATTTATTCTTTAATTAGATAATTTTATTAAAACTCGTAGAAAAGAACTAGCATCTTAAAATCCAATTTATTCGTGCAATGGAATCCACTTCGAGCCTGTTAAAGGGATGGAACCCTAAGTATGATGGAACCTACGAAAAGTCTAGTGGAACATTGTTTTGTATCCTCTAACCTTTTATTCAAAATGATTTTTTTTTTCAAAATTATATCTTGTTTTCAAAATGATACAAAACCTTCTTTTTAAAAGCATCAAAAGCATCTATCCTGATTTTAAATAATTTTAGCCTCAAAATCATCTTTAATTTCAAAGTCAAATTATTCCTGATTTTAAACTATCTTTTAATATAATATATTTAACTTTTAAAATATTTATACTTAGATTTAAATATAACATTATATTTAAATTCTATATATATTATCCTCTATATTTACTTATGAATTTTAACTATAGTCAAGTATATTCATATAGTATAAAATTGTTTTAATATAAGATAAAGGTTATTTTCAAAGAAAATCAAATCGTCAAAAAATGCTTTGGGATGTCGACATACTCATGGTGACCATGTCGACATGGTGTTAGTTGAGTTTAAAATTTCAGTTTCAAAAGAAGTGTCTATTCGCCATAACTTTTCACGAATGGACATGACTGCTGTTCCACTATAAATAGAGGTCAGTTTCAACGAATTTTACATCAGATTTTCTGGTTTTTCACTCCTCTTCTACTTCCACTTTTCTTAATAAAAATTCTTATCATTACTCCGCCGAAATCTATATTGAATTGAACTCGATCATTTGTAGTTTGATTCTCTATCACTATCTCAACAAGTTCCTTAGTGCTATTCAGAGTTATAGGGCTTTTGTAATCAACTTAGCGAGAAAAGGTGTTATTGTAGCCTTGAAAATCAATCAAGCTTGATAAGGTGTGATTGTAGCCTTGGGAAATCAATTGGGTGAACTTGTTGCCTGTAAAATCAAGTGGGCGAACTTGTAGCCCGGAAACTCAAGTATCTCTACCCAGAGGATTGTGATTCTGGAGGGTGTACCTCGTAGCCTTGAAATCAAGGGTGTAATTATAAAGATTGCTTTTGAAAGGAAATCCGTACTTGTGTTGCGGGACTGGATGTAAGGTAACTCCAAACTAGTATAAAATCTGGTATGTTCTTTTCTTTACTGCTTTTTATTTTGTTTCTGTATCTGTGTTTGTTTCTGTGATCATATCTGTGTTTGTATATTGCACATATCTGTGTTTAAATTAACATAAACTCAAAAAGATTTAGTAATTCTTTATAAACATTATTCACCTCCCCTCTGGTGTTAATCCTAGCCTCAAGATCCGTAATCCGCATTTCTCACAATCGGTATCAGAGCAAGGTTTTAAAAGTTTCATAATTTGATTTTTGAAATTTTTTCAAAATGGCTATATTTGTTAATACTAGTTTAGAAATATTCAAATCATCAATGTTTCATGAGTCTGCATATAATCAATATTCAAATTCAAGTTATCTACAAAAATTATTTGATGTGCAGGAATCATGCTTTATGGCTGTTGAGGAATCAATCCACAACGACAAATTGTGCAGATCAGAAAGAAAAAATGGATACTTAATAATGGATGTTCTAGACTCATGACTGACAATCCAGATATATTGAATGATATTATATACAAAGACGGAGGACTGGTTAATTTTGAAGACAATTCAAAAGAATATGTGATTGGCATCGGCAAAGTCAGTAATTCTAAAACTCCTACTATTACTAATGTTTTGCTAGTTAAGAATCTGAAACATAATCTGCTAAGTATAAGTCAACTATGCGATTAAGGATATAAAATTAAATTTGAAAAAGATAAATGTCACATTGAAGATAATAATTCAACCATTATATTTGAGGGAGTCAGGAAAATCAATATTTATATTCTTAGTATGAAAGTTTCAAATGATAACCTGTGTCTGTTGGCAAATACAAGTGACCCTTGGAGTTGGCATAAGAGATTTGGGCATTTGAATTTCAAACCCTTATCTAGATTGTCAAAACATGATCTAGTAAGAGGGCTTCCTAAAATGAATTTTAAAGTAGATAGTCTATGTGATGTTTGTCAGTTAGGAAAACTTAGAAAAAGTTCTTTTAAATTAAAAGATATGATTTCAACGTCAAAACCTCTTGAATTACTTCATCTTGATTTATCTGGTCCATCTCAAATTCTGTCAATAAATCATAGTGAATATGTTTTTGTAATTATAAATGAATATTCTAGATTTACATGGACAATATTTTTGAAACATAAAAGTGATACTTTTGAATGTCTTAAGACCTTTTCAAAAAGAATTCAAAATCAATTTTCTCTAAAAATTATAACCATTCGAAGTGATCACGGTGATGAATTTGAAAATGAAAAGTTTGAGGAATTCTGCAATAAAAATGGTATAACTCACAAATTTTCATTTCCAAGAACTCCACAACAAAACGGAGTAGTAGAACATAAAAATAGGTCGATTCAAGAGTGTATGAGAACCATGCTTTCAGATAGTAATTTACCAAAGAACTTTTGGGCAGAAGCAGTTGCTACCGTCTGTTATATTTTAAATAGAATTTTAATTAGACCTTTAACTGATAAAACATCTTATGAACTTCTTTATTCAAAGAAACCTAAGGTATCTTATTTCAGAATTTTTGGAAGTAAACGCTTTATTTTAAATACAAAAGATAATTTAGATAAATTTGATCTTAAATCCGACAAAGGAATCTTTATCGGATACTCTAATAGAAATAAAGCATATAGAGTGTTTAATTTAAAAACTAACATCATTGAAGAAACAATGCATGTTTCATTTGATGAAAATTTCAAAAATTTTGAAGTTACAAATGATGAAGAGGATTTAATCACTCAAAATCAAGAATCAATTGAAACTAATATAGAAATTAATCATCCTAATAAAAGGACTAAACTTTTAAAAGATCATCCTATAGAAAATATACTGGGAGATATGCAATCTGTTGTTAAAACTAGAAATCAACTAAGTCAAATGAGTAATGTAGCTTTTATATCAACTATTGAACCCAAAAATCCAAAAGAAGCATCAACTGACGATTCATGGATTTTGGCTATGCAGGAAGAATTAAATCAATTTACTTGAAATGGTGTTTGGGAACTTGTTCCTAGACCTGAAAATAAAACTATAACTGGAACTAAATGGGTTGATAGAAATAAAATGAATGAACAAGGAGAGGTAGTTAGAAATAAATCTCGATTAGTCGCTCAAGGTTATTGTCAAGAAGAAGGAATAGATTTTGATGAAACCTTTGCTCCCGTAGCAAGATTAGAAGCCATTAGGATTCTACTTGCTTCCGCAAATCATAATAAATTCAAATTATTTCAAATGGATGTTAAAAGTGCCTTTTTAAACGGATTTGTAAAAGAAGAAGTATATGTTGAACAACCACCACTTTTTGAAAATGGTAAATTACCAAATCGTGTTTACAAACTTAAGAAAGCTTTATATGGTCTAAAACAAGCTCCTAGAGCCTGGAATGATAGACTAAGATCTTATTTATTACAATCAAAATTTGAAATTGGTAAAGTAAATAATACTCTTTTTATTAAAAGAAATAAAAATGATATTCAACTAGTACAAGTTTACGTAGATGATATCATTTTTGGATCAACTAATTTTGAAATGAATAAAGAATTTTCTGAAATAATGACAAAAGAGTTTGACATGAGTCATATGGGTGAATTAAATTTCTTTTTAGGATTACAAATAAAATAATTAGATAATGGTATCTTTATTAGTCAAGAAAAATATGCTAAAGACCAAATTAGTAAATTTGGTTTGACTACTGCAAGTGGAAAACCCACTCCCATGGCAACCAATGTGTACCTTAGTAAAGAAGATCTCTCGAAAGATGTAGATCAAAAATTATATAGAGAAATGATTGGATCACTACTCTATATTACTGCTAGTAGACCTGATATCATGCATAGTGTTTGTCCCTGTGTCAGATATCAATCCCAACCAAAAGAGACCCACTTAAAAGCCGTAAAACGAATCATAAGATATGTTAAACACACATCCGATTATGGTTTATTTTACCCTAAAAATGATTCTTCTGACTTAATATCTTACTGTGATGCTGATTATGCTGGTTCTAAATCAGACCGAAAAAGTACAACTGGGACTTGTCACTTTTTGGGGCATTCTCTGGTTTCCTGGTTTAGTAAAAAAGCAAAACACGGTTTCTCTATCAACAACTGAAGTAGAGTATATTTCTGCTGCTTTGGCTTGTTCTCAAGTAATATATATACAAAAAACTTTAAAGATTATGGTTTAAATATCTCGAAATCACCAAGTTATTGTGATAATACTAGTGCAATAAATTTATCCAAAATACTACTCATCATGATCGAACTAAACATATTGATATCAGACATCATTTCTCAGAGATAATATAAGTAAGGAAGTAGTTACTCTCGATTATATCAATTCTGAGAAACAAATTGCTAATATTTTAACAAAACCCTTAAATGAATCAATATTTACTAAATTAAGAAGATAATTAGATATTTGCTCAATAACTGATATATAAAATATAAATATCCATTATAATAAATAATTAATACTAAAATAAATCAAATAGTAGAAATATAAAGGAGCATGTCGACATCCCCCAGATATCCATGTCAACATACAACGTTTTTATTTTTTAAAAAAATTCTTACCAAAATTCAAAAAATTAGTCATATATTCTTCTTATTTTCGAATTTTTGATCATTCTCTCTGTTCTCTTTCTATTCTATCTTCTGAAGAAAATAAAATCGTGGCATCATCTTCCAAATCAAACATAAAATTAGCATTTTCGTTCCCCTCTCCTACTTCTGGTCCATTTCAACGTACTACTCTCTCTCGTGTAACAAAAATGGAGGAGTCTCTGAAGGATGCACTTCAGATGATGACTGAAATTCAAGTGATTCAACTCCGTATGGCAAAGGAACTAGAGAGACAAGGCAAGATTCTTAGGAATTTGTAAAAATTTCTAATGGATAATCAAGCCAACCCTATCTTGATTGATGAAGATTCTTCACTCGATCAAGAACAATAGGCCAGCGAAGAAGAAGAAGAAGAAGAACCCAGGGAAGAAGCACAAGCGGAGGATGACGACAAAGTTGGGTGCGTTAGAGAAGTGTGTTTTGACAAAGATGGGAATCTTGTCGAACAATGTGGAAATTTTTGTTTCCATTATCCAAACTGTTCGATTCATAGATCTCCTATGTTCAAAAACACACATTAGTATCTTCTCTTTCTTTACATTTCTTGTTTATTCCTTCTTACGTTTACAACGAAAATGTAAATATAATTATATGATTAATAAATAAATTGTGTTCGTATATGTATTCTTCCATATTAATAAATATAACCATATGGTTATCATATACTTAGAATAGTTAGTAGTTTAGGATTAAGATTATCTAAGTGTTGATTATTTATGATAACACTATCATTATAATTACATATTATAGGGTATTATATTTAAGGGAGTTATATAGTTTGGAATTATATAGTTTGGAGTTATAAAGTGTAGAGTTTGTTTTTTTTGACGACAAAGGGGGAGAAGTATCAAATTAGGGTAGTTAGGCATAGATTAAGGAGGAGTTATTAGTTTTAGGGGGAGTTATTAGGATAGAAGTAATATTTTATAAACAAAGGTTGTCATCATCAAAAGGGGGGATATTGTTAGTCCGTGAGATAATGGTTTTGATGAAAACAACCTTAGAATAGATTATAAAATATAAATACTAACATTATAATTTTAGATATATATGTATATGCAGGATTTAACCATGCAGGTACCAAGAATGAAGACTGTACAGTATAGAGATTCAAGATATCAAGACTGATGACTCATGAGTATCAAGATTATCAAGAGTTCAAGAATTCAAGTAATTTATTCTTTAATTAGAAAATTTTGTTAAAACTCCTAGAAAGCACTGGCATCTTAAAATCCAATTTATACGTGGAATGGAATCCACTTCGAGCCTGTTAAAGGGATGGAACCCTAAGTAGGATGGAACTTACGAAAAATCTAATGGAACATTGTTTTGTATCCGCTAACCTTTTATTCAAAATGATTTTTTTTCAAAATTATATCTTGTTTTCAAAATGATTTCAAAACCTTCCTTTTAAAAGCATCAAAAACATTTATCCTGATTTTAAATAATTTTAGCCTCAAAATCGTCTTTAATTTCAAAGTCAAATTACTCCTGATTTTAAACTATCTTTTAATATAATATATTTAAATTTTAAAATATTTGTACTTAGATTTAAATATGAAATTATAGTTAAATTCTATATATATTATTCTCTATATTTACTTATGAACTTTAACTATAATCAAGTATATTTATAAAGTTTAAAATAGTTTTAATATAAGATAAAGGTTATTTTCAAAGAAACTCAAATCATCAAAAAATGCTTTGGGATGTCGACATACTCATGGTGACCATGTCGACATGGTGTCAGTTGAGTTCAAAATTTCAATTTCAAAAGAAATGTCTATTCGCCATAACTCTTCATGAATGAACATGACTGTTGTTCTACTATAAGTAGGGGTCAGTTTCAACGAATTTGACATCAGATTTTCTGGTTGTTTTTCACTCCTCTTCTTCTTCCACTTTTCTTAATAAAAATTCTTATCATTACTCTGCCGAAATCTACATTGAATTGAACTCGATCATTCGTAGTTTAATTCTCTATCACCATCTCAACAAGATCCTTAGTGCTATTCAGAGTAATAGGGCTTTTGTAATCAACTTAGCGAGAAAAGGTGTGATTGTAGCCTTGAAAATCAATCAAGCGTGATAAGGTGTGATTGTAGCCTTGGGAATCAATTGAGTGAACTTGTTGCCCGTAAAATCAAGTAGGTGAACTTATAGCCCGGAAAATCAAGCATCTCTACCCAGAAGATTGTGATTCTAGAGGATGTACCCCGTAGCCTTGAAATCGAGGGTGTAATTGTAAAGATTGCTTTTGAAAGGAAATCTGTACTTGTGTTGCGGGACTGGATGTAGGGTAACTCCGAACCAGTATAAAATCCGGTGTGTTCTTTCCTTTACTGTTTTTTATTTTATTTCCGCATTTGTGTTTGTTTTTGTGATCATATCTGTGTCTGTATATTGCACACATCTGTGTTTAAATTAACATAAACTCAAAAAGATTTAGTAATTCTCTATAAACACTATTCACCCCCTCCCTCTAGTGTTAATCCTAGCCTTAAGATCCATAATCCGCATTTCTCACAAGTCGAAGACGTTTGGAGTTTCCAGAGGAGAGCTGGAGATATTCATCTACATTGAACATATTATATTATCTACTGCCGTCTGTTTGTCCTTGTTTAATGTTTGTCAGCAATTGTAAGGGCAGATGTTTATAATTGTCCAAGCTGAATTTAGGTTAGACCCTGATATATGTACATACATACATACATACATACATACATACATACATACATACATACATACATACATACATACATACATATATATATATTAAAAGTCTTCCCGATGTAAATATATTGTTTAATATTATATATTATTCCATTCGTGTGAGATTCTGTTCTGTCTTATTTTCTTTATTACACTTCATGTTCCGTCTGTTCGTGCAATTTGAGTTGGACATGTGAGGTTTATTGTCGATTCAAAGGGTATGAAAAAAGGGGCCATGACACATTTAAATGGAGTAGATGTGATATTTTTTTGATTTTTACAGTAGACTTTTGAGTTAAGCTCTCTGAATATAAAAAAATGTAAAAAATCATGTCATGCCTGTAGACTCACCATCCCATTCAATTTTAACTTGAACACTGACAAAATGATCTTATAACGATGAACTTACATTAAGTGTTTTTTTTATTGTGAAATCCAAATACATATCGTTGATTACCTTTCTACCTTCATAAGCAGCTTCAAGTTTAAAATTAGCATTTATTTCCTAACGACAACCGCTCCGTTTATCATATTCTTCTCATGTTTTATTTCCAAATTGTTGGACAAGTGTTAATGCATGGACTTCTTGCATCTGCTTCATTTTCTAAATAGCCCGTGCATCATTTTTTAACAACCCGTACTACTGTGTTATTCCAGCTATCTATTAACCGCTGCTTTTAACTTGCATGCTACACCAAACTATCACCGTGCTCTTTTCTCGAAAATAGTTGTTTTTTATTTAGGTATACAAATATTTTTACTTATTAAATGTAAATAATAAATAAATAGCTTTGAATGTTCACCATCAACGTAAAAGCAACAAACATCTTTTAAACACACATAATACCAAAGTATCACATCTAACGCTCATTTTTCATTAAACAACAAAATTATTCTTAGTTACAATTTTGGGTAAAATCCATGTGCGGAACACGGGTACGCCCTAATACATTTATAAAATACAACCATATATTTATATATAAATATGTAAAAATAATAGTTGTTATAATTTATATAAAATAGTTAAGATATATTTGTACAAATGTTCGTTACATTAAATAACAAAACCATTTAATAGTTAATATAAAACATATTTTTATTTTTTTAAATTGCTACTGCAAGCCTGGGAATAAAATTAAATTTTTTAATTATTTTAATAATATATAATTATAAATATACAAACACATGCTATATATATATAATTGATGCTAGCTGATTTAGAGCTTATGGAATAAAAAATAAATTGTTTTTGGATTTATAAATAATTTTTAAATTAAAAATTAAAAATTATATTAAAAATAAACGAAATTAATTATTAAAATTATAAAACAATTATTTTTGGAATCGAAATTTTATATAACATTATCAATTAAAACTTATAATTAATTTCAAATTATATATATAATCAATTTCTAGTTAAATAAATAGTTATATTAATATTTAAATATATAATAAATATAAATGTATGTTAAAATAAAGAAAATTTGCTGCCGAATAATTGTTCTACAAAACAAAAATTTAAGAGATTTTAAAATAATAATTATATGATTTTAATCTTTAGGATATAATTTATTAACTGATAAAATAGTACATAATATTATTTAATTTAAATAATTGTTTATTTTTATTTTTCTTTGCCTCGAGTTTGATACTAGCAAATAACATTCAAAATAATTTTTTTAGGTATATAATGCACCAATATATTCAACCATCCAATATGTGATGGAAAATTGATACACTAGGTTCGTAATATAATCCAATAACCTACAATATATTACAATAATTGTAAAACCTCTGCCCTATATCCATACTACCAAGAGTATTACTGAGGAATACTGTTAGATAATATGGAGAATAAACTGTATGGGATACACATGAATATTCCTTGGGCCTAATACTGGTACGTACCTCAAAAAACATAAATACCTCACATATACGTATATTGTATCGGCATAAAGCAATAAACACATGTGCCTCTAAGATAGAACAATACACAGTATAAAATTAATCCTAGGGATCATAGCAAGGGATAATTCGAGAGGTTTAACGGTGGGCTGGAAAGATAACTGTGCTAACTTTCACAATCTATTGTTAAATCTCACTCGTTGCACTTAATTTTCTCTGATTTTAGCAATGGTTCATTTTTGATTGTTACTAACGTCTATGGATCAAACTCTAAGTTAGAATGAAGGATTCTTTAGAGCAAATGTCTGGAGTTTGGATCATTTGCTCTAGGTCCATGAGTGATGGGTGGAGACTTCAATTTCATTAGATCTTTAGAGGTACGAACTCCTAGAGAATGTGATTATTTTTCTACGGAAGAATTTTATCAGTTTAATGTTGTTAGTAACTTGATTGAGTTACAGTTAAGTAATAGACGACTCACTTGTTCCAATAACAGGGAAAACTTATCGATGACACTCTTTGGTATGTTTTTTATTAGTGATGAAGTGGAAGATAAATATCATGTTTGTAAGGATGTTGGACTTTCAAGTATTTACTCGAATCATTGTTCGATTGTTTTATCTTTTAATAACCAAAATATTAGTAATAAAATGTATAGATTTGAAAAGATGTGGCTGTTAGGAAATAATTTTACAGATTTAATTACAAATAAATGGCTTTTTATGGGTAATTATAGTTATAAATTTTCAGAAATATAGCTAAAATATTTGTATGCATCTAAAGATTTAAGAACCTTTCTTAAGAAATGGAATAAAGATGTTTTTGGTAATATTAGAATTAAAAGGCAAAATTTACTAAACGAGACTCTAAAGTTGAATAAAATAGAAGAATATAGAATTATAAATATTTTAAAAAAGGTTCTTTTAAATCTAGAAGAAGAATTAAATATACAAGAATAAGTGATTTGGAAACAAAGATCAAGGTTAAATGTGATGGATGAAAGAGAGAAGAATACTAATTTTTTTCATAAAGTAGAAAATGGTACAAAATGCAGTAATACCATTAATTCTACTGTAATTAATAATGTTGAGATCTTTGACCAAAAAGAATTAAATGAGGCATTTACTGATTATAATAAAGAAATTTTTGGAACTAAAATTAAGCATTGGGTTAGAGCTAAATATGATGACTTATATCCCAATAAAAGTAGGATAGATTTAGATGATTTAGATAACCCATTTACGGAAGAAGAGATTTTTAGAGCTATAAAGGACATGCTTAGCGATAAATCGCCTAATCTTGATGGATTTCCTTTTTTATGGAATCTTTTGGAATATTTTAAAATATGATATAATTAAAATGTTTAGTGAATTTTATGATCGTACATTACAATTAGGAATACTTAAATTCACTAATGTAATCTTACTACACAAGAAAGTAACGAGTTAAAAGATTTTAGATCTCTTTCTTTATGAATTGTTCTTTTAAAATCATCTTCAAATTTTTAGCTAATAAATTAAATGCTAAAATGAATAAGGTGATTAATAATACTCAAACAGCTTTTTATCAAAGGTAGAAATATTATAGATGGAGTAGTGGTTGATCAAAAATTTATTAATCATTGTTGTAAAAAATAATATCACTTATGCGCTTCTAAAACTTGATTTTTCAAAAGCTTTTGATTAAATTGATTGAGGCTTTCTTAAGAATTTATTAGTGGCTAGGGGTTTCAATGTTAGATGGGTGGGTTGGATTATGTCTTTACTTAAAACCGAAAATTCAAGTATTATGGTTAATGATATATTAGGAAATAAACTTCAGTCGAAACATGGACTTAGACAAGGTGATTCATTGTCACCTCTTTTGTTTAATTTAGTTATTGATGTTTTTTTCAACGTTGTCAGCCACTAACAAGAGGATTTTAAATAATGTTGGAAATGAAATTATGAATAATGGTATTTCCATTCTTCGGTTTGTGGATGATAACATGTTTTTTACATCTTACTTACCTAGACGTATTATAGCGCTTAAGTTTACATTGTATAACTTTGAATTGCTCTCCGAACTAATGATATATATAAAAACATACAATTTTAGTATTTATTGATTCGGAAGAGATTTAAAATACACTTTTCCCAAAATCTTCAATACAATTCCAAATCCCTTAAACTCCTTTTCGAAATAATTCATAATTTTAAAATTAAATATTCTTTAATGATAATAATACCAAAGAAGTTTTATAACGGTCTCCTTCAAATAACAAATTTAAATAATTCATATTCCAATCAAAATAATTTCCTATTTTATATTTACCATATAAAAATAATACCGAACAAAAGTTCTCTTTTATATCAACACTTCTGAATATCTAATATAAAAATATAGGTTTATAAAATTCACTTGTACATAAAAGCCTCAAATTTTCACAATGTAAAATAATTTAATTCGAATAAAAAATTCTAAATATTTATTATCTTTTTTTTAAAATAATCAAATACAAAATTATTCTTAACGATATATATAAAAAATTTCCTATACTAATAATTTTCGTTCAATAAACTATCTTCTTCAAATTTGTTATTATTCCCAAAAATGTTATTTTATAAAAAATCATGTTTATTTAGTTATTATAAAATAAACTCTTCGTTTCATATTATATTTAAATCACTTTTTTAAAACCCTTTAATATTTTCAATCAACGATAAATAAATATAAATATTCAATTCACTTATTTAATAAAATCACATAATATGTCATTTTTTAATAATTTCCTTTCTCAAAATTATCTCGCTTTTATATTTTCTATTAATAACAACATTTTCAATATTATTTAATCATAATATATATATATATATTCAAATATTTTATTTTATTCGAAACTTCGAACTTAATTCATTATCTCATTCTGACCAATTTCTTGTGTTGTGTTCAACTAATACCATCATCAAATTCAATTAACATAAACAACATAATTCAACCAAGGTACACAACGTTATTTCAGTCAACGTCAACC
This sequence comes from Allium cepa, assembly GCA_030765085.1. Lineage (NCBI taxonomy): Eukaryota > Viridiplantae > Streptophyta > Magnoliopsida > Asparagales > Amaryllidaceae > Allium > Allium cepa. Next base: position 345,150,198 of record CM060928.1, on the reverse strand, counting down.
AACGACACTCAATTTCATCCAATAACAATAGCATAACAAATTCATTCATCAACGTAGAATCAAATTCAACAAATTGGCCACATATTAGAGCATAGTTGTGAGTAAATAAATTTACTCACCGAATTCCCCAGCAAAATCTCTTGTTTGCTTCATTGCTCCATCTCCAATCAGTCATAACATAGTTCATGAATCTCTAGTTGCATACGCGCGCATGACATCGCAAGGCTTGGCATTGCTCAACCTGCCTCTATTGCTGATTCTAGGATCATATTGCACTTTAATTACCAGCCACTCCTCTATGTCGTGCTGACCACGCGAGCAACAATCCAGATTTTTGGGTTGCTCTAATAAAAGAAATAATAATTTAAAAGGGAGATTTGAAATAGAAATTTGAATTTATTAAGTATTTAAATGATAGTAATCATTTTAAAGCCAATTATTGGGGTTTATTTCAAAATAATGTATGGAAATCCGGTTTAGTATTTTTGTGTAAATTTTTATATGTGAAATCAATTTATAAAATGATGTTTAAAAGAAGAAAATAATTGTAAAAGAATGAAATTCTTTCTAATTAGATTTGGGATTTGACTTAAATCAATGTCATCCTACTTAAGTGTAAAACGGGATTTTGCCTTCTTTTGTACTTGGACAAAATGAACTAAACGTTCATTTTTCTTTTTACTATAACTCAAAAAAGAAAGCTTCTTCTTCTTCTTCTTGTTATCAAAACCAGACCTCAAACCAAATTCCAACATTTTAGATTGAGATAAATTCTAGAAAATTCGAATACAATCAAGGTAATGATTTTAAAACCTATTATATCTTTTAAATTGATTGATTTCAGTTTTTATGGTGTTTGATTTTGTTGTTCTCTATGTTTACAACCAAATTGGTCACAAACACCCAAGAATAGGTTTATGCTGAGAAGTAAATGAAGAAAATTAAATTAAAACAGAGCAGTAGAGTAAACTAATAAGGAAATCAAAATAATAATAAAAATACCAGGATTTATAGTGGTTCGGCGTCGTATGCCTATGTCCAATTTGAATACTCCCTTTATTGATTCACCATCAATTTGATTACAATAGTAAACAACAAGAAATAAGAAGAAACTTAATTACAATATCGACTTATGTAACCAACAGCGTAAAAAGAAGCTCCTTCAAATGACCCATGGAGCCTGTATTTATAGGGAGAGACGACGAGATATTTCGCTAAGATTTCGGCAGAAGGCACTCTAGGTTTAGAGGGGCCCACCACAACAATTAGCAATGTTAAATCGATGGTTAGGAATGATCGGCCTAATGTTAGTTGATGGTTTTTCTTGGCTTCAATCAGGGTGAGATTGTTTTGGGAGGGTCCTACATGCCTCTTGATATTGCTTCAGAAATATGGAATCATTCTGAATTGTAAATTGAGAGATATGGGTCGATCTTGAAGTTGGATTATACATTAAACTATACCGATCGTTTTGATGGATCGGCAAGAAAGATTGGTCAATAACGATCGGCCATCCTAAAACCTTCACCTTTTGGTACGTGATCGATTTTTGTAGGCTCCTCTTTTCATTTTATTGATGCTCTATAAGGTTCACATGAATTGGCTTCATGGATTTCAAGATATTGAACGTTCTCCAATGACTTGAACTGTTTCATGGATCGTTCTTAGTTGATCCATACAAATCCTTGCTTCATTCGTAACTTGAGCATATGAACCCCAATTAACCCCAAATTTGAAATATAACTTCACGGGGCCTTGCTAGTTACTCCCTGCTTACTACACCACGATTAGGTCCTGGTTCAAATCTACCCGACCACCGTCTATGATACTGTATGTAATTTACTCCTAAGGCTATTGACCATCTGTTCCTAGCCAAATCGATGATATCACGGCTTTGTCGAAAGGAAGAATAACATTTGCCCCCCAAAGTACGTATTGTATCGTACATAACATGCTTTGAAGTGTTGTAAGCTTGAACTGCCTTAAAAGAGGACCATTTGGTTCATCAAATAACTGCTATCCTTGCGTCGGGTTGTTTCCTTGTTGAAGGTCGCGTTTTTCTTATTTGTCGTGACGATTGCTCGATTTCCAATAGTATAAACACAGGGATCACTACTTGTTAACAATCATATTTTTTTGAACCAAGCGATTTCCAAGCTTTAGCAACTTAGCTTTTTTTTCCTCTAGTCGGATCCGGGTGGCTTCTTGATCGTTTCTTTATTTCGGAGAATTGAATTTCGAAACGTATACTTGTACGTATAAGTATATGCACCAGACTCCTGATGATGATTACACGTTCATGAGTTGTCGTCAAGTTAACAGTGATAACTTTCTATAAACAGTTTCCCCCGGTCATTTCATCATTTTATATATATAACTTTCCATTATTTAAAAAACAAATTTCAAACCACTCGCGATCACAGAATCGATCGGCATATGCTTGGTAATGGAATGATCGGCCTAAGGCTTGGATAAGGGATGATAGACATAGAGCTTGAATAAGGGACGATCGGTGTATAGCTTGGATAAGGGGTGATCGGCCTAGGACTTGGATAAGGTACGATCGGCATAGAGCTTGGATAAGGGACGATCGGCATAAGGCTTGGACCGATAATGATCGGCTATATCCCCCTCCTATATAAGCTCCTATACTTGGTCATTTTCCTTCATTCTACTCCATCGCTCCCTTATGAAGCAAAAAATAAACAAGTTTTGGTACCTCTTTCTACCGATCCTTTCATCAATCACAGCAAAGTCACCACTCTCCTAATCGATCTCGCATTCTCCTTTCCCAGATTCAAATTTAGGTAGCATGAATTCCATACTTGCTTTAAAAATTTGAGATCGAAACTTTAAAACTGTGGCGATACGATTAATTTTGGGGGTTCGCTTCCTTCCTTCTTTTTTTCGTACGATTGTGTGTAATTGAGACTAATTCATTAAGGATTAGTGAGTCACGCTTTAGTTAATCATTCGTTGATAGGTATAGTGCTTTGGATTGTGAAGAAGCTGCATGATAGATCGTCCATGACCTCTCTTGGATGATCGGTGAAACTCTAGGACATTGAAGTTTAACAGTTGCGAATAAACAATCGGCTAACTTGGAATTGTAGCCTCATAACAACAATCGATGGAAAAATGCACATGGTGGACGATCATCCAATATTGTCCTAGGGAAACGATTGGCTATCATAATACTAGAATGATCGACCTATATAATTATACCTGTACGATCGGTCTGAGCCACATACGAACCACACTTTCTCTTTTTCATAAAATGGAGTATAAATAGATAAACTTGAACTAAGCGACGAGATTCAGTCTTTCCAACTTGGACAAACATTAAGACTTGTTTACGACCTGCATATGATCTAAACTTCATGATTGGTAGAAAATTGCTTTAGTAAAAATGACACGAACCAATGCCTTTAATTATCATCTTAAAAGTCATTTATAACTTAGACAACAACCAAACTTTTGTTGGCTAACGATCATCGATGAAACTCAAGCTGCATTGTTTCCCGATAATACGCGAAAACAGTTGAGACGACCAGGAATGACGGTCTTTTCGGCCAAATTTCTATGTCTTATTGTCTTTTCTGTCTTCAGTTTTGCACAACTTATTACTATACCGAACAACACTTTAATTAGCACTCACTATGCACTACGCGGTATAGATTACTTCTTCTAATTATGATTTTTACTAAGTTTAATAGCAATGGGATCTATACGTTCTGGGCACTCTACACTATGCCAATTGGATCATCTTCCCAAAGGAATAATTCTGACGTAGAGTCTAGTTCGGCAACTGAGTCTGATAGTCCACCATTCAGTTATGATTCGGAATAGCCAGAAGGCTCAGGTCCTCAACTTGATCTTTCTGAAAACGTCCCATCTTTTCATCAAAGGTTATCATATTGCGCCTGATACTCAAGAGGACGTAGCCATCCTTGATAATCCTTCTGATTCGGTAGCTTCAAAAATTAAAGGAGATGCTCTGCAAAGAATTTGCATAAAGCATGGAATTCCTTTCAACGACGTGTTGGTTCCGTCGTGAGATGATACAGACCTCCTGAAGGGTATACAGCATGCAATAAGTTTATGTGTTGGGCGTGATGCATCCCGCCTTTCAACTCTTATATTCGGAAGATCCTACGTTATCTAAGGATAGCTTCAACACAACTCTAGTCAAATGGTTACGTGCTCCTTAATTGTACTTATATGGTATTTCTGGAGTTTTTGCACCATCCTCCCATGATCGAAGATATCCGATTTATTTTTACTTTTAAGCGGTGGACAAGGAGCCTGTCGTTCACATTTCTTGAGTCGAAAAAGAGATCCCAAACTCTGACCGGCACATGGAACAAACTAAGTGCCTTCAAGAGCGAATGGTTCTTTGTTCGCTGCCCGCTTGGCTTCGCTCGATAATATCTAGAAAGACATAAGTGTTACCTACCAGTTTCATGATAACATAGGAAAATAATATCCAGATTGCCTTCATGACTATGTTACTCATTGCAGGTGTCCTTACTCGGCTTAGCGGCGATATTTATGAGGAGGCAGTCTCAATTCTGAAGAATTCTCCACTTGAGGACAGGAATATCGAAATTGCTCAGGGATGAACGTCTCATCACTTTTTGTTTGATAGAGGAGGGCCTCGGTGTGGGGCTAACTAAAATTGCCCAAACGGCAGGGATATGATCATGGATTGCAATCGGTCAAAGCAATAATCAATCCGACCCAGTGGTGACCCTAGTCATGAGTACCTAAGAGTTTGCTGATATTGATGTCGGAGGACATGGTGACGATGCATTTGGTCATAATAGCGATAAATTTGATCCTGGGGTCGATGTCGGATCCTCACAGGTCTCACAACCCCTGGTTGCAGATAAGAGAAAAAAGAAAACATTCATACATAAGCTTCCAAGAAGTCACCTCTCTGACCAATCCAAGTCTTCGATAGCCCATAAGGCTGTTCAAGATGAATCTTCCTCCCGACCATTGGAGCATTTGAGTTCACCACTAGACCCTTTGTCTGATCTACCAATTCCACCTGATCTCGTTGCCTTCCATTTTACTGATGTAAGCATTGGAGGGTAGGAGTCTCCAATCAGAACTGGCTTTGAGATCACTACTTCCGGGGGGGAGATTGCACCAATGAACAAAGCTCCTGTACCTGGTCTGTCAAGGGGTTACACTAGGACACTTACACACACTTTCACCATTCAACACTGCACTGTACTTGACTTATACTCTCTAATGCTCAAAGTTGATTGATATCCATTTTCCTTTTCATAAACGATGGTGAGGATGAGGAACATGTTTGATTCTCTTCGAGAAATACATCATCGATCATCGGTTATCGGGTTTGCATTCTGGCTCCTATCGCGTTAGTCGAGATTACTATGATTCTAGCTATCGCCTTAGCCGCGATCGGGGTTATCAAGAAATAGATGAGATGGACAAGCTATCTCAGAATAAACGTAGATCGAGATCTCCTCCTCTAAAAGGTCCTGAATGACCAGGTGACCATAGGGACCTGGCCATTGATCCCTCTCGCGGCCCTTCTACCATTCTAATGCCTCCACAAACTTGGTTCCATCTCATTCTCAACGGCCGAGCGATTGCCACCGCCATGGCGAACACACTGCTGCGCACAAGCCCAGTGAATAAAGTACCAAGTTGAAGCTGCTACCGAAGATCCTACAATCGATCTAACTGCTCGTATGGCATAGCTTCGTGAAGAATTTCCGAATTTATGCTTTGAAGGATTTTATTTTCCTCCTAACTTGAAGAGGGTTCTGGATCATGTTCAGAAGAGGACCATCAATTGCGTCACTGACATTCATATGGAATATCGGGAATGGATTAAGACAGGGAAAAAATAAAAGTTTCCTTCGAACGTGTGGTAGAGATCAAAAAGCTAAAACGCCAAGAGGCTCGGGACAAAAGAATCATCGACACTTTGACAAATAATTTGGAAGCCTCTAGAACCGCCTTATCAAAAGCCGAAGGAAAAACTAATGTTGCTATGAAATCCATGGAAGAGATGAAATCCAGCCATCTCGATATGGTCCAAGTATTGCATCATCGGAACCAAGAGATTGCACTTGAGCGAGATGCGGCTCAAAATAATAAGTCTGCATCATTGAAGTAAATAGTTAATCTCAAGACCAAGCTTGAGTATGCAAATAAAGAAAAAGATGATGCTCAGAAAATCGCTTAGGATTCTTGCGAAGAGCTGGTTCATGCCAGGCTTGTGAGAGACATGGCTATAGAAAACGCCAAAAATATCAACGTGCTCATTCAACATGAAACGGAAGCTACCAAAGACAAGGTCAGAGAAGAGATAATGAATGAGATTGACCCGCTTCTCGTTCTCTTCAACGCTAATGTTGTCAAGCGTAGGAATTTGACGTGGCTTGGTGAAAACTATCCCTACCAGCTCTATCATGCTTGGGAATTCCTCGTTGTGGAAGAGAAAAAACTTCATAACTCAGAGGATGTTGATGTATATAAACTTGAAAGAGAAGTGCTATTGGGCAATGAACCCAAAATATTGCATGACATTCAGGTCTCACTGCAGAAAGAATATGTGGTTGCTCCTTTACATCAAGTGGGTGAAGGATCCGGGTCCGCGCAACCTGACATCACAGCTGAATTGCCCCTGGTGTCCCAATTCATGTCTAGTTCTATAGCAAGCTCCTCAACTATTCCCAGGTATGATCCGGACAAGCCACAACTATCTCCAATTCTCGAGCACAGTTCTAAAGATGCTTCGCCTCAACCTAGAAGTCATACCGAATAAGGTGTTCCGTCGACTTTTCCTATCTTTCACAAAGTTAGGGTGCTATCAATTGATATTTCTAATCTTTTTGCCTATTTTTCCTTAGCTTTGAATCCATCAGGCATTGCTCATTTCCCATCACAAGAGCTTATGTTGGAGTCGCAAACGGCTGCAGCAGAATCTATTAAAGTTACGACTTCGGTCGCCACTCAAAGTGCTCAAGTAGATACCTTTGTTATTGATGACAAATTCACAGAGGCATTATTCAAGGAAGGAAGCGACCCTCACCACGAAATCCCTTTCGACGATGAAGTCATGATCATAGGTTCATCCGATCCCACCGATGAGCTTAGTATGAAAGAGCAGACTGAGCGAGAAGAAATATCAAAAAGGAAGACAATAAGTGAGCCTATTGATTCGGTCTCATATGAACTTATTCCTACCCCACTTCGGATGATCTCTCCTGGTGGGACAATTCCTCCGAATGATATTCCCCTTGCTTCTGGTGCTGAGGATGCCTACATCCCTCCTACTTCCAAAGATGATATCACCTCGATTCATACAACTGAGGAAACTCCTTCAAAGAAAAGCCGAGGCGGCAAAGGGTCAAAGAGGGGTTCTAGCGGTAGTTCAGAAGGGGCCCACTCTGAAGAAATAAAGGAAGGATAGAAATCCAAGAAGTAATCTTCAGACATGTAAATAGTTCAAATGATCATTTCTCTTTTTTGTTGGTGTATTTTTTTAGGCATGGCCCTCCACTTTTGTTTTGCATTTCGGATAGACTTGTGTGATGTACAACAAGTTTAATGTAAATAAGATTTCTTTTTTCCTTGCATATGATCTCTGCATTTACTCATTCAAATGTTTGAACTATCACAATTTTCATTATATGCACTTGTGACTCATTGCTCGTTGAATTGAACGTTGATTTGATTAATCCATCCCAAGGCCTCACTAAGGTCGTGGCCTCGAGTTGCATCAAACACTAGGCTCGGGCCTTAGTGTTATGCCGTCAAATTTCAGTGGTTTTTTAGGTAACTATACTTCTACCTTATTTTTGGTTCTATGGGGTTAGATGTAGGACGGTCGATATACATCCCTTGCAAGTTTATACTCCTCCCGTAGGTTTCGGGCCGGAGTTGGTGGAATAGTGAACGGTCGAACTCCACTCAACCATTCATTCATGCTCGTATCCACACTCTGAAGATGTTATTTAGCTAATGGGTGGTCGGATCACACCTAATTTGGGTTTTTACTCTAGTCCACATTCTAGGGACTTTAGAGTCGTCTCGCGGAATAGAGAACGGTCAAAATCTGCTCATCTATTCATTTATATTTATACTCCAGTTTACACTCTAAGGACTTTGAGTTATTTCATGGACTAGAGAACGGACGAAATTCTCTCATCTATTCATTTATGTTTATACTTCAGTCTGCGCTCTGGGGACTTAGAGTTATTTCGCGGGCAATCGGTTTCCACCCAGTTTATGTTTATACTCTAATCCGCACTTTGGGGACTCAGAGTTGTCTCCCAAGCAGTCGGTTTCCACCTAGTTTATGTTTATACTCTAAACCGCATTCTGGGGACTTGGAGTTATCTCGTAGGCAGTCGGTTTCTACCCAATTTATGTTTATACTCTAGGGATTCAGAATTATCTTACGGACAATCGGTTTCCACCCAGTTTATGTTTATACTCTAGTTTGCACTCTGGGGACTCGGAGTTATCTCGTGGGTAGTCGGTTTCCTCCCAGTTTATGTTTATACTCTAGTCTGCACTCTAGGGACTCAGAGTTGTCTCACGAGCGTCAGTTTCCACCTAGTTATGTTTATACTCGAGTCCGCTCTCTAGGGACTCAGAGTTGTCCGATGGGTGGTCAATCACATCCATTTTTGATTTATACTCCATCTCCCAAGTCGAGGTAAGAGTGATCGAATGAATGGTCGAATCATGTTCATTCATGGAATGGAATTCTACCCCCAGCATCAAGGACAGAACTTGGCAAGTGAGACAATCGATCCATGTCCGCTTGGTGGTTGTAGCTCCTCTTGTCAAGTCAAGGAGGGAGTAGGCGATGGATTGTCGGATTGCATCCATGCTTGGGTTGGACGATTAGGACACATCCACCTCAAGCTGCAGCCGTGTCCATATGTTGAGGGCGGTGGTTGATAAGTAGGCAGTCAGTCGCACTACTTTAAGTCGGGTTTCTGAACTGCCTCCTGTGTTCAGGGCAGGAGTTGGTATGTGGATGGTCAAATCATGTCCACTTTAGTTAGACCTTGGTCATGTTAAGCTTCGAGAAAAAAACATAAGTATCTTGATGAACTTCAAGTATGAGTTGGGGAGTGGAAGGTTAGGTTGCATCCACTCTAAGTCATTACTTAGTCTCCAAGTAAGGCGCGGAAGTTGATGAATAGATGATCAGTTGTGTCCACTTTTTGTTGGATCCTGACCTTGTCGGGCTTTTCTTTTTCGATCCTTGGCCCTATGTCAGGGGCATACGGTAGCCGAGGAGCCATTGAATCACGCTTATCTTGATGAAACTCCAAAGGTCTGATCATGGTCCATGGAGATTGGTTGGCGTCCAACTCTAAGTACTTGGTCACCTACACCATTTGGAAGTAGTTTAGTTCAAGTTGGTCATAGTTCACAACACAATTGAGATTGAAATAGAAATAATTCAAAGAAGATTGCAATAAATCCCATTGATAAGTGAAGTAATGTTATATGCTCGCTATTCTACTTTGTCTAATCCCTTCTCAACCGGAAGTTGACCGTGGGTGGTCCAATTTATAATCAGAGTTCTTTATTGATAGAGGTCGGATGTTTCCTGCCTGCTATTCCATGGGGCTTGTGCATATTGTCGAAACTTTCCTTTCTGAATATCTTTTCAATCACATCTCGGAGGTATTTGCAATCGCCAATGTTAGGATCGTGTGTATCTTGGAAGATACAACATTCCTCGGATTTCCTCTAGGCTTCGTTGGACTCACTCGAGGCTGGTTTTCAGTATATCTCCGATTCATGAGTCTCCAAGTAGATGTTATCAATTGAATCGTTTAAGGGAGTACATAAGTCGAATTTTATGATTCTAGGTCGTAATCTAGAATCCGAGTCCTCATCTAAGGCGTCAATTCTTCCGTCGCTTTGACTTCCATCAGCCAATGGACTTGCATTGTTCTTCTATCTAGTATGTCTTGCCTCCTCCTTGTGTAGGCACTGGTTCGCTTTGTAGTTGAAGCCATCCAAGGTCGAAGGAGGCTCTCTAGCTAACCAGTCGTTGAAATCCAACTTAGGATCCCCTTATCAATGCCATTAGTTTGATATCCTCATTGGGATTGCTCGCTTTAATAATGACGACGACATCGAATCTCTACAGAAAGTCTTTGAGTGGATCACCTAGCATCTTGAATAAATTGAATAATGACATCATATCCTTGGTGTGATTCGCATGCATTCTGAACTGCTCGAAAAACTTCTGATCCGGTTGGTTGGATGAAGAGATGGATTTGGGCAATAATTGCATGAACTGCATGATCGATACACTCTTGAGGAATATAAGAAAGAATCTACATTCAATGGCATATATCGCTCTGGCGGAATTCATATGCCACTCGAATTTCATGAGATATAGTCCAGGGTCGTTTTTCCCCTAGTAAACTGATATGATTGGTACATTGAATCTCCTCGAATATTCTACACACTCAACGACTTCAATGAATAGGTTTCGATTGGGGGAGATTGTAATATCCCAGAATTTCAAGCAATTTAATTATGATAATCTCTCTGATTTCATTAATTAAAATTGGTAAATTGTTATTTTAAACAATAATATTGTGATGATTTTAATAATAATTACAAATGGATTTTTAAATGGAATAATTATTTTTACAAATTTAATTTGATTGTTTTACAAATAGAATTTTTAATAGACTTATTATTTTCAAATTTAAATAAGTATTGTTCAAATGTATATGTATATATATTTATTTAAGATAATTTTTAAAAATAGAATTGTTATTTTCAAATTTAATAGTATGTTTGTTTGGACTAATATATATATATGTTTAAGTTGATTTTAAATTGGATTTTTAAATTTGAATTTGAATTTAATATTTGGATTAAATTTGAATTTAAAGAATGATTTTTTTAAATAGTTTAGATATAAAATATATGACTAAAGTTTTCATTAGAATATAATTTGTTTTATATTCTTTTTCTTTAAAAGGTGAAAGTATTTATTTAAAATAGTAAATAAATACAAAAGTTTTATATTTATATCTATAAATGAATTAAATAACTAGGTATGATTTTATTTAAAACATGATTGGATTTATTCTAATTTTCTTTTAAAGGTTTTATTTTTTTATAAATTTAGAAAAGGAAATTATTAAATTAGACATGTATTAATTCATTAAGATATTTATATAAAAGCTTTTTAAATCAATTTAAACAAATAAAAAAATTGCATGAATACATATGTTAATCTATAAACATCCTTAGTAACATGTGTTAAGAAATTAAATAGGTTGGAGACAAGTGTCAACTCTTGTAATTTATTTTTCTTAATTTTTATTAAACTATAAATTAGTTTATATAAGAAAACATCTTCATTTTTTCTTTCTTTTTCTCACCTCAATTCTATACTTAAACAAAACGTGTAAATCACTTTCCAAAATTAAACAATCATACCACTCTCAAGTTCAAAAATAGTCTCTGTAATCACTTCAATTCTCAAATCAAAAGGAAAAACTATAAACACTCTTCAAGTTTAAACACAATCCCTGTAATATTTTCCAAAATCAAAATACCAAAACCTGTCATCAAATTCTCAAAGCAAAGACCAAAACCTATAATAAAGAATATAGTTTCAAATACAATCTGGGTTATCAATGCAATCAGCAGAATTAAGCTTCAACCTGCATCAACATTCCAGTTTTAAAGCATTTCAGTAATTTAAAGCAATTCAAAGTTTATAGCTTCAACACCCTTTCCAGTTTCCTGTTTCAAACTCTCTGCTTTCTACAAAAGGTGAGTAAACTTTTAAATTTGAAATTTAAGTAATAAGTATCCGTTGCATGTGATATTTATCTATGTTAATGATCGATTTGCATGTATGTGTACATGTAAGCCTTTGTGTGTTAATAAAGAGCATATCTGTTGATTTTAAAACAATTCTGTTTTTAGTTTAAATCTCCGCTTTTAAAACTGTGAGCATGAATCACCTTCAAATTTGATGCATATGCTAATGGTTGAAGTAAACTAGTGATGTATGCTTGAAAATGTGTTTGCATGATGGTTTTAAGTTCTGAAAACATGTTTATATGTATGAAATTGTGGTGCATGTCTGAAAAATCAAACATATGAGATTATTTTCCAGGCTACAGGCATATGTCTGTTCAAAAAAAAAAAAAAACCATTCCACGTCCCTCTGATTTATTTTTAAGAAATAGTTTCTAAACAAAACTTGTTAGTTTTAACAAGATTTAAACTTCAAAATAGTTTTAAGTAAATCAAAGTACGGTTTCTCTGAGAATTTGGAAATTTACAGTTAAATTCAAAATAAGTTAAAAATTCAAACATCATAATTTGATGATTCAAGATTATAATTCGAATCCATTTAGAAAGTTGTGATTTTTAAAACTAAAGGCAAGATTTTTAATAATATATTGAGTTCAAAATTTGAGAATGTCTGGGATTTGAATTTGAGGCAATCTCTGGCGATCTAGGAGTGCAGAAGTCTCGGGGTTTCTTCTGGAGATGGTTGTAGTTGTGGGGTGTTCGCGAAAAATGCTTGAAGTTGTTCAAGATCGTCGAGGCGACGAGGAGAAGGGGATTTAAGATTTAACCCTAGTTTTGGCCGATCGTGCAAAAGTGGGTACTGCGTCATTTCTAAAGCATCGAGTCGCTTGGGATTTGGAAGGAGGCTGCATGGATGATTCACGAAGATGTGGCCGGAGTCTAGGAGGCTCTGGTGATCGGCGATGTGGATGCGGGGTTGTTTTCAGGCAGTGGTTTTGGTTCGAGTTCTCCTGTGAAGCTCGTTTTTGATTTGGGTTCTATGGTGGCGTTGGCCGTAGGGTGGATCACTGAGTGTGGAGATGATCGCGGCGGCCTTGATCACCGGTGCATATGCACAAGCAAGTGTGTGTGTCAGTGGTTTTGTGGTAGTTTAGGAAGATGGATTATCACGGGTTGTAACTCGAGACTGTGGGTAGTTCGCTCGAGTTCAAACTCGAGTAGTGCCTGAGTATTTTAAAACTTGTTAACAGTTTTTATTTGTTACAGGTTTTAAAATTAAACTAAATTAACTAAATTTTTGAAATGGTAGAGGAACTCGGGTTAGACCCGAGTAGTCTTCAGTTTCAACCCGAAGTAAATGTTTAGCAAAATTTTAAAAAGGATTTTAAAACTTGTTTTTTTGAAATTTTAAAAATGAAATTAGTTCTAAACTTTCTTAAATAACTTACTATATAATAGATGTTTCCTTTAACATTGTTTATGAAGTTTTGAAACTTTATTTAATTTTAAACTTTGCTAAATTAAGTTAAGATTAATTAAAACTTTTGTAGGAATGAAATTTTAAGATTTTAAAAAGCAAGTTTATTAATTTAAATTGATAATGGATTTAAAACTATTACTTGATAATATTTTAAAGCATTTAAAGGTAAGTGGAATTTGTAACTTTAAATTATTAAGTTGAATAAGTAAATTAAAACATAATTGATGATTTAATTAAGTAAAGTTATTTTGAAATAAAATGTTTAAAATGATAATCAAGGCATAAGTAAAATAAGGTTTTATGTTAAGATAATTATGGTTTTAATGATTTGAGATTAATTAAGTTAATGTAGAAATTTGAGTAAAATTTATTAACTTAATTAAGTATAAGAGGTTAATTAAGTAATTAATTAAGAATAACTAATTAATTTAATTAACTAATGATTTAGGATTTAATTTTTAATTGAGGATTATAATTAATTAAATTGAGGGTTAATTGATTGTAATTAAGGATTATTAATTAAGTAATTAAAGATTGATTAATTTGTAATTAGAAATTAATTAATCAAGTGATTAGAAATCAATTAAATGATGATTAAGAAATACTTAATTAAGTTTTATTAATTAATAATTATGAAATAATTAATCTAAATTAAAGATTAATTAATGGTTAATTAACTGTTAATTAAGGGGTTGATTAACAGGTAATTTAGAAGTACTTAATTTGTAATTAAGTTATATTAATTAATAATTAAGGTTTATTAATTAATGATTATAGATTAATTAATCTGTAATTAAGATTTAATCAATTTGTTTTAAGGGTAATTAAGGGATGAATTACCCAATTGTAATTAACTTGTTAATTAATTAACGATAATCTCTTGGTGATTAATTAAGTATAAATACTTAATGAGATTAATAAATGTAATTACTTAGTGAATTAATTAATGTATAATTACTGGATGTGACTGATTAAAGGGAATTACTTAATGAGAAGTAATTAAAGGGTAATTAGTTCGTAGAAGTAATTAAGGATTAATTATTTAGTGTGATTAATCAAAAGATTAATATAGTTAATTAAAGAGTTAATTAATTAATTAATTAAGTAATTACAGAAGGGTAATTATTGTTTATGATTAATTGAGGTTGATTAATGGATGTAATTAATTAAAGTATAATTAATTAATGTAATTAATTAAGGATCAATGTAATTAATTATAATTAATTAATTATTGGAAATAAATAATTAAGGATCATTAATGAATGTAATTAATGAGAGTAAATAAAGGTTAATTACTATAATGATTAAGGATAATTAATTTGTGAAATTAATTTAAGGATAATTACTTTATGTAATTGAAGAATAATTAATCAAGGTGATTTATTAAGATGGATATTTTATCGATAGTTAATTAATTAAAGGTTATTAATTGATTAAGCAAAGTTGGTGATTAATTCTTAAGTAATTGATTTAATTTAAGTTAATTAAATTAAATCTAATAGGGATTAATAATTGTTGCTTATGGATAATTGTTTGAGTATAATATCTGAATTGGTTGATATCTAACTGATGTTATGCTGTGATATTCTATGATATGATATTTGATATATGAGTGACAAATGTGTGATATTTATCTGTGTTAATGCTGTGTGAATTCAAGTATTGAATTGAATTGCTTTAATTTTAAAACAACTTAGACCTAAAAGATGGCGTTTTGGATTTCGATGAGACCTATCGGTTTTCCAGATTTGGATATCCCAAAACCACATCGATCCAAATTAACGTTAGGTCGTGACATCTCAAAGTGAAGAACAAGATGGATTTTGAAGTGCAAGGGTTATTGTCATTAACTCTGAGGGTGATTCTAAAATGAGTGTAACGAGATAATGCCTTCGGTTTCGTTCGAACCTAGAACGAACTTGTATGGATTGAATGCTTTCAGAACATCGTCAGGTGGACGGTGAGCATTCTAAGAGATGTGTTCTCTAAAGGTAACCGTAGCCTCAAGCCTCATCAACTGGGAATGGCTAAAACAGGGGAGGTGAAGCAAGGCTAAGTGGGTAGCATCCAAGTAAGACGAGATTTCCCCCTGTCTAGAGGTTCCTTTTATTCGGCTGTGTGGGCAGTTGTTGAGCTCCAACTGCTGGGGTTGTCTTGTTCGGGACTGTCCAGTAAGGGATGGTTCCGGCATTGTGTTGCAGGGGATTGGGAGAAATCCTCGGTACGTTGATCTAGGCCACGTACTATGACGGGCGGTACCCCAGTAGCTCTGCCATTGATGGAAACCCATTCTTCCTACGAGCCCTTATGGTTTTGATTGTATTACCCACTTTTGTGGCTAGTAGCTGGAATTTAATGAATGTAAAAATTTCGGCTATTTTCTATTTACTTAAAAACCCTAGACAAATTATAATATCACTGGATTTCCTATCAAATGTTTTGGTTAGAGTAAGATAAAAACTTACGCATGTTTATGTGTGGGAAGTCTTACGTGATACCCTTTCTTTCAAAAGGTTTTTAAAGTTAAGCAACTTTAACCATTTACTCACACCATACACTTGTCTGGCCCGAAGTTTATTTCTGTTTTATTAAACTCTTGGGTACTCAAATTTTTACGAGTATCCAAGGGATTCGGGTTAGCTTTGACGAATTCTGGAGGAGATATGGAGCAGGAGGCTTCAGCGTTGTAGATAGATAGTGGTTCCGCTGTGTTGATATATGTATTGTATATTGAGTTGTATAACTAGACAGGTGTTATAACTGTCTGGTATATGTTGTATAAGCTGTGTAACTCTGATGTATATGATACTATGTAATATTTATGTGATTAATATAATTTAGATTCTATTGTTGTTTCCTTCTTTCTTCTCTATCTTTCTCTTTTCTATCCCTTTTTTTCTTAAATTTGATGCGTCCTATTGTGGAGAATAAGGCGGGTCGTTTCATTTGGTATCAGAGCGCTAGGTTGAGTGTGAATACCTAGGCTTTAGAGTGATTTCTTTCTTCAGAGAGCATACTTGTAATTTTATTATATATATATATATTTATATTTCTACCTATTTGTCGGATTACCTATTTGGGTTTTCCAATATAAGTTATAAAGGTAGATGGGGTAGTGGTGTGTGTAGCACAACTACCAATGGTTGGAGTCCGAGGGTTGAGGTTGGAAATGTATTTGTCGAGACTGTAGACCTAATACCGTATCGAGTAAGCTTTGTCGTAGTGTAAGGATTTCTCTAATCTCTGAAGGAAACATGTTAAGGTTCGGAGTCCATCTTTGAAATTTGGATGAGTAGAGTTTGAATCTGTCGGTTGTGCAAAAGCGAGTGATGGTATCTTAGCAACTTCAGGATGGAGTAGTTGCGTGGTGAGACGCAGTGACTATGAATGTTTTCAAATATGTTTTCTTTGAAACAAGTTTATGGATGTATGTCTGCATCGGTGATGAGGCTGTGTTCAGCTGGGTATTTGTGTTTGGCTTTGAGGTCCAGGTTTCTTGAAGAGCTTTGGATTAAGAAGTCTTTGGGCATTAGTGGCAGCAGTGCAGCTCGAAGTATTTTGTGTGTCTACAAGAAGATCTTTTGGCTTTGCAGTTTCCTAGTGGTGGAGTTCTGAAGCAGCGAGGTGGACCCATTTATTCAATGGATTGATCAAGGATAAGATGTTCTGATTTGTGGAGAGAGAACAGTATCTGTGGATATTGAGCTGGATAGGATCGTAAAAGTGACTTGCGATAGTTTGAGTGATTCTCTTGGATAGTCTTTTGCTTAGTTGAGGCATCTCTTGAGGACGTAAGAGTTATAGAGTTGTCGGAAATTTTCCGGATGTCTTCTGAAAAGTCTGAGGTTTGTTCGCATTAGAGATTGAGTTCTGTGACAACTTGATTCATGGAGCTACCGGTGGTTCAGCTAGGTAAAAGGATGTCTCCTAGGATGGGGTTTGCTTGGAATTTCTTGGTGCTTCTGTGTTTTCTCTTTATGGATCTAAGAAACCGTGTTTTTTGAGATATGTTGTCTAGTTTGTGCTTGTCTTCATCGACGGCATTCTCATCTACTCCAAATCAGAGTTGTGCAGCGGAAGCTAGATGGCAGCTGTTCTAGAGTGGAAGCAACCGGAAGTTGCAGTATTTGGATTAAAGGGTTTCTTCAGGAAGTTTATCTGGATTTGAGGCCAGATTGGCGAGTGCACATGTTTTGTCTTTTCCGGATAGGAGAAGTAAGCTTAGAATCTTCTGTTGATTGTGAAGTGGAGTTTGTGTTCTTGGTTGACCTTGAGAGGATCATTTTAATTGGGTTGTTTTTGATCCAGTTTATTTCTGGAAGCATCGGTGAAGGTTGAGCTGATCAGGAAGGATGTAGGCAGCCCAGGATCGTCAGAAGTAATTTGTGGATAAGAGACAATGAATTCGGAATTCGAAGCTGGAGATTTGAATTTTGGATAATATTTTCTCCTGTAAGGGGAGCAGTAAGATTGGATAAGATTGGAAAGCTAGCTCAGAAATATTTTGTATCTTTCCGTGTCTTGATAAGGATTGGTGATTTGGTCTTCAAGAGTTGAATTTCTAGTTTGAAGACTGGAATTCAATGTATTTCATGTATCTCTGAGGAAGTACGAGTTTAGTCCATCATTGGTTTTGGAACCAGCTATTGGAAGGATTTGGTTGTTGAATTGGTCTTGTCTGTGGCCTGATCTCTTGTAGATGGTAGATCTAGATGAGTAGGAGCTCAGTAGCTTAGTGGTGTAGCTAGTTTGGATTTAATGGAACGAGTATTCCAGTATCTGTATCTGGGAAACTCGGGATAGTTTTAGAAAGCTTATCCGGATCATTGTCCGGATCGCTAGAATTATTTGTTTGGATGAATGGTTGTTTGATTGATAGTGCATGGTGGATATGTATGTTTGAAATTGTTTGAAATATAATAAAACTTTGGGGTTTTTTTAAATTTCGAGGACGAAATTCTTTTAAGGGGGAAGGAATGTAATATCTAGGAATTTCAAGCAATTTAATTGTGATAATCTCTTTGATTTAATTAATTAAAATTGGTAAATTGTTATTTTAAACAATAATATTGTGATGATTTTAATAATAATTATAAATGGATTTTTAAATGGAATAATTATTTTTACAAATTTAATTTGATTATTTTATAAATAGAATTTTTAATAGACTTATTATTTTTAAATTTAAATAAGTATTGTTCAAATGTATATGTATATATATTTCTTTAAGTTAATTTTAAAAAATAGAATTGTTATTTTCAAATTTAATAGTATGTTTGTTTAGACTAATATATATGTTTAAGTTGATTTTAAATTGGATTTCTAAATTTGAATTTGAATTTAATATTTGGATTTAAATTTGAATTTAAAGAATAATTTTTTAAGTAGTTTGGATATAAAATATATGAATAAAGTTTTCATTAGAATATAATTTGTTTTATATTCTTTTTCTTTAAAAGGATTTATATAAATTATGAAAGCATTTAAAATAGTAAATAAATACGAAAGTTTTATATTTATATCTATAAATGAATTAAATACACTACGTATGATTTTATTTAAAACATGATTGGATTTATTTTAATTTTCTTTTAAAGGTTTTATTTTTTTATAAATTTAGAAAAGGCAATTATTAAATTAGAAATGTATTAATACATTAAGATATTTATATAAAAGCTTTTTAAATCAATTTAAATAAATAAAAAAATTGCATGAATACATGTGTTAAGAAATTAGAGAGGTTGGAAACAAGTGTCACCTCTTGTAATTTATTTTTCTTAATTTTTGTTAAACCATAAATTAGTTTATATAAGAAAACATCTTCATTTTTTCTTTCTTTTTCTCATCTCAATTCTATATTCAAAGAAAACGTGTAAATCATTTTCCAAAATTAAATAATGCATACCACTCTCAAGTTCAAAAACAGTCTCTGTAATCACTTCAATTCTCAAATCAAAAAGCAAAACTATAAACACTCTTCAAGTTTAAACACAATCCCTGTAATCTTTTTCCAAGATCAAAATACCAAAACCTGTCATCAATTTCTCAAATCAAAGACCAAAACCTGTAATAAAGGATACAGTTTCAAATACAATCTAGGTTATCAATGCAATCAGCAGAATTAAGCTTCAACCTGCATCAACATACCAGTTTTAAAGCATTTCGGTAATTTAAAGCAATTCAAAGTTTATAGCTTCAACACCCTTTCCAGTTTCCTGTTTTAAACTCTTTGCTTTCTACAAAAGGCGAGTAAACTTTTAAGTTTGAAATTTAAGTAACAAGTATATGTTGCATGTGATATTTATCTGTGTTAATGATCGATTTGCATGTATGTGTATATGTAAGCCTTTGTGTGTTATTAAAGAGCATATTTGTTGATTTTAAAACAATTCTGTTTTTAGTTTAAGTCTCTGCTTTTAAAACTGTGAACATGAATCACCTTCAAATTTGATGCATATGCTAATGGTTGAAGTAAACTAGTGATGTATGCTTGAAAATGTGTTTGCGTGATGGTTTTAAGTTCTGAAAACATGTTTATATGTATGAAATTATGGTGCATGTCTGAAAAATCAGACATATGAGATTGTTTTCCAGGCTATAGGCATATGTCTGTTCAAAAAAAAAAAACCATTCCTCATCCCTCTGATTTATTTTTTAGAAATAGTTTCTAAACAAAACTTGTTAGTTTTAACAAGATTTAAACTTCAAAATAGTTTTAATTAAATCAAAGTAAGGTTTCTCTGAGAATTTGGAAATTTACAGTTAAATTCAAAGTAAGTTAAAAATTCAAACATCATAATTTGATGATTCAAGATTATAATTCGAATCCATTTAGATAGTTGTGATTTTTAAAGCTAAAAGCAAGATTTTTAATAATATATTGAGTTTGAATTTGAGAATGTATGGGATTCGAATTTGAGGCAATCTCTGGCGATCTAGGGGTGTAGAAGTCTCGGGGTTTCTTCTGGAGATGGTTGTAGTTGTGGGGTGTTCGCGAAAAATGCCTGAAGTTGTTCAAGATCGTCGAGGCGACAAGGAGAAGGGGATATAAGATTTAACCCTAGTTTTGGCCGATCGTGCAAAAGTGGGTACTGCGTCATTTCTAAAGCATCGAGTCGCTTGGGATTTAGAAGGAGGCTGCGTGGATGATTCACGGAGATGTGGCAGGAGTCTAGGAGTCTCTGGAGATCGACAACGTGGATGCGGGGTTATTTTCAGGAAGTATTTTTGGTTCGAGTTCTCCTGTGAAGCTCGTTTTTTATTTGGGTTCTGTGGCGGCGTAGGGATGATTAGAATTCGCTGTAGGGTGGATCGCTGACGTGTGGGAGGTTCTAGAGTTGGTTGTGGCGGCGTTGATCGCCGGTGCATATGCACAGGCAGGTGCATGTGTGTCAGTGGTTTTGTGGTAGTTTGGGAAGATGGTTTATCTCGGGTTGTAACTCGAGACTATGGGTAGTTCACTCGAGTTCAAACTCGAGTAGTGCCTGAGTATTTTAAAAATTGTTCACAATTTTTATTTGTTGTAGGTTTTAAAATTTTAAACTTAAACAAAATTAACTAAAATTTTGAAATGGTAGCGGAACTCGGGTTTGACCCGAGTAGTCTTCGGTTTCAACCCGAAGTAAATGTTTAGCAAAATTTTAAAAAGGATTTTAAAACTTGTTTTTTTTGAAATTTTAAAAATGAAATTAGTTTTAAACTTTCTTAAATAACTTACTATATAATAGAAGTTTCCTTTAGCATTGTTTATGAAGTTTTGAAACTTTATTTAATTTTAAACTTTGCCAAATTAAGTTAAGATTCATTATAACTTGTGTAGGAATGAAATTTTAAGATTTTAAAAAGCAAGTTTATTAATTTAAATTGATAATGGATTTAAAACTATTACTTGATAATATTTTAAAGCATTTAAAGGTAAGTGGAGATTTGTAACTTTAAATTATTAAGTTGAATAAGTATATTAAAACTTAATTAATGATTTAATTAAGTAAAGTTGTTTTGAAATAAAAATTTTAATTGATAATTAAGGCATAAATAAAATAAGGTTTTACCTTAAGATAATTATGGTTTTAATGATTTGAGATTAATTAAGTTAATGCAGAAATTTAAGTAAAATTTATTAACTTAATTAATTAAGTATAAGAGGTTAATTAAGTAACTAATTAAGAATAATTAATTAATTTAATTAACTAATGATTTAGGATTTAATTTTTAATTGAGGATTATAATTAATTAAATTAAGGGTTAATTAATTGTAATTAAGGATTATTAATTAAGTAATTAAAGATTGATTAGTTTGTAATTAGAAATTAATTAATCAAGTGATTAGAGATTAATTAAATGGCAATTAAGAAATACTTAATTAAGTTTTATTATTTAATAATTAAGTTTTATTAATTAATAATTAAGGAATAATTAATCTATAATTAAAGATTAATTAAGGGTTGATTAACACGTAATTTAGAAGTACTTAATTTGTAATTAAGTTATATTAATTAATAATTAAGGTATATTAATTAATGATTATAGATTAATTAATCTGTAACTAAGATTCAATTAATTTGTTTTAAGGGTAATTAAGGGATGAATTACCCAGTTGTAATTAATTTGTTCATTAATTAAAGATAATCTTTTGGTGATTAATTAAGTATAAATACGTAATGAGATTAATAAATGTAATTACTTAGTGAAGTAATTAATATATAATTACTGGATGTAATTAATTAAAGGGAATTACTTAATGAAAATAATTGAAGGTTAATTACTTCCTAGAAGTAATTAAGGATTAATTACTTAGCGTAATTAATCAAAGGATTAATATAGTTAGTTAAAGAGTTAATTAATTAATTAAGTAATTAGAGAAGGGTAATTACTATTTATGATTAATTGAGGTTGATTAATGGATGTAATTAATTAAAGTATAATTAATTAATGCAATTAATTAAGGATCAATGTAATTTATTATAATTAATTAATTATTGGAAATAATTAATTAAGGATCATTAATTAATGTAATTAATGAGAGTAATTAAAGGTTAATTACTGTAATGATTAAGGATAATTAATTTGTGAAATTAATTTAAGGGTAATTACTTTATGTAATTGAAGAATAATTAATCAAGGTGATTAATTAAGATGGATATTTTATGGATGGTTAATTAACTAAAGGTTAATTAATTATTGATTAAGCAAAATTGGTGATTAATTCTTAAGTAGTTGATTAAATTTAAGTTAATTAAATTAATTATAATAGGGATTAATAATTGTGGCTAATGGATAATTGTTTGAGTAGAATATCTGAATTGGTTGATATCCATTGGATGATATGCTGTGATATTCTATGATATGATATTTGATATATCAGTGACAAATGTGTGATATTTATCTGTGTTAATGCTGTGTGAATTCAAGTATTGAATTGAATTGAATCGTTTCAATTTTAAAACAACTTGGACCTAAAAGATGGCGATTTGGATTTCATGAGACCGGGATCGGGTTTCCAGATTTGGATATCCGAAAACCACATCGATCCAAATTAACGTTAGGTCGTGACATCTCAAACTGAAGATCGAGATGGAGTTTTGAAGTGCAAGGGTTATTGTCGTTAACTCTGAGGGTGATTCCAAAATGAGTGTAACGAGATAATGCCTTCGATTTTGTTCGAACCCAGAGTGAACTTGTATGGATTGAATGCTTTCATAACATTGTCAGGTAGACGATGATCATTCTAAGAGATGTGTTCTCTAAAGGTAATCGTAACCTCAAGCCTCATCAACCGGGAATGGCTAAAACAGGGGTGGTGCGGCAAGGCTAAGTGGGTAGCACCCAAGTAGGAAGAGATTTTCCCATATCTAAAGGTCCTGTTTATTCGACTGTGTGGGCAGTTTTGAGCTCCAACTGCTAGGGTTGTCTTGTTCGGGACTGTCCAGTAAGGGATCGTTCCGGCCTTGTGTTGCAGGGGATTGGGAGTAATCCTCGGTACGTTGATCAAGGCCACGTACTGTGACGGGCGGTATCCCAGTATCCCTACCATTGATGGAAACCCATTCTTCCTACGAGCCCTTACGGTTTTAATTGTACTACCCACTTTTGTGGCTAGTAGCTGGAATTTAAGTAATGTAACAATTTCGGCTATTCTCTATTTACTTGAAAATCCTAGACCTATTATAGTATCACTGGATTTCCTATCAAATGTTTTGGTTAGCGTAAGGAACTTACCCATGTTTATGTGTGGGAAGTCTTACGTGATACCTTTTCTTTCAAAAGGTTTTTAAAGTTAAGAAACTTTAACCGTTTACTCATACCAGACCCATGTCTGACCCATAGTTTATTTATGTTTTATTAAACTCTTGGGTTCTCAAATTTTTACGAGTAGCCAAGGGATTCAGGTTAGCTTTGACGAATTCTGGAGGTGATATGGAGCAGGAGGCTTCAACATTGTTGATAGATAGTGCTTCCGCTGTGTTGATATCTGTATTGTATATTGAGTTGTATAACTAGACAGGTGTTATACTGTCTAGTATATGTTGTATAGGTTGTGTAACTCTGATGTATATGATACCATGTAATATTTATGCGATTAATATAATTTATTCGTTCCGCTGTTGAGATTCTATTGTTGTTTCCTTCTTTCTTCTCTATCTTTCTCTTTTCTATCCCTTTCTTTCTTAAAATTGATCCGTCTTATTGTGAAGAATAAGGCAGGTCGTTTCAGAGATGCTTCATTCATTGTCAACCCGATTTCTTTTTAAGTTACAGCTATCTTTTGTGCTTGTGAATGATGTATGCATGCCCGAGATATGAGTAAAGCAAGATGTACCAGTATTAACGGATTAGTGGTAAGTTACTTGGAGTCGGACCCGAGAAAATATGCTATTTGCTTGAAGTCGGCAATTTATTTGCTTAGAGTCACTGAATTTCAATTGTTGGGTCGGTGAAGAACAGTGCGTGGAGTCATCTTGGCATTTGCTTGGAGAAAATCTTGGTCTTACCCGAGTTTGGCTTTGGGACAAAGTTTCTTAGGTTTGCTTAGAGTCATATCACATATGTTCTCCAACCTTTGGAAGTATCATTTTAGTAATGGTTGCTTGTCCACTCCTTGGTTGCAATCCAGATGCTGCCACTTGATCCTCTATGCCCAGTTTAGCCACATGACGTAAGGGAAGTGGATAGAATGCATTGTCTTTAAGTTGAGTTTCAAATGCAACATGCGAGGGAACTACGCTGCGACACAGGTTCGGTAATGAAAAACGATCAATCATGTCCACATTTGAGAGCCTTTTTCTTAAATTTTGGATCGTCCCAAAATAGTTTTTTTTTTGAAAAACGATCGGTAAAGAAAATGATCGGTTAAAACGACAATTGGTTGAAAATAATAGGTTGGAATGCCAAAGCGTTGGAAGATCGGTTGTAGATTGAATGATCGGTGGAAATGTTAACGAGAAACGATCGGTTTTAGCGATCTTGGAACGATCGGTGAAAATGGTAACTGGAACGATTAGTGAAGAGGTTAACTGGAAGATCGTACAAAAATGATCCCATAGAAACGATCGGTGTAAATCCACATAGCAGTGGGATGATTGTGTAGAGATGATCGGTATGGAACGACTGTATAGAAAAAACGATTGGCCAAATTCACGTTGGTGGAACGACCAGTGAGAACAATCGCATAGATTAATCATACATGATGATGCAATGTAAGGATTTGTAGGGAACGATCGTTCATTGAGTATGTATGGGGCATGGCCGATGACCGATTATTCACATATGATTCAAAACTTGAAAATGTATGCACATTCATCAAACACATGACTAATTGATCACTGATATCATGATTTCCTTCTTCTGTAGGGAAAGTGGACTTGGCTTCTTTGGCCATGGCTAATAGTTTCCTTATAGATTTCTTTCAAATCTAAGTAGAATAGGAAACTTGTTGATCAAAACCTGGATCTATCCCACGAACATGAAAATCCACAAGTAGAAGATAAGATCCAGTCAAGTCGAGAATTCATTTCTCAGTGAAAGCACCAAAATGTTTGAAACCGAATTGGTCACAAACACCCAAGAATAGGTTTATGTAAAGAAGTAAATGAAGAAAATTAAATTAAAACAGAGAAATAGACTAAACTAATAAGCAAATAAAAATAATAATCAAGAACACTAGGATTTATAGTGGTTTGGCATCGTATTCCTACGTCCACTTTGAATACTCTCTTTATTGATTCATGATCAATTTGATTACAGTAGCAAACGACAAGAAATAAGAAGAAACTTGATTACAATATTGACTTACATAACCAGCAGCATAAAAAGAAGCTCCTTCAAATGACCCATGGAGCCTATATTTATAGGGAGAGACGATGAGATATTTCGCTAATATTTCGACAGAAGGCTCTCTAGATCAAGAGGAGCCCACCATAACGATCGACAATGCTAACTCGATGGTTAGGTACGATTGGTCTAATGTTAGTCGATCCTTTTTCTTAGCTTCAATCATGGTGCGATCATTTTTGGAGGGACCTACATGCCTCTTGATATTGCTTCTGAAATATGGAATCATTCTGACTTGTAAATTGAGAGACATGGGTCGATCTTGGTTGAAGTTGGATTATTCATTAAACTACACCAATCATTTGGATGGATTGGCAAGAACAATCAGTCAATAACGATCGGCCATCCTAAAACCTTTACCTTTTGATACGCGATTGTTTTTGTAGGTTCCCCTCTTCATTTTATTGATGCTCTAGAAGTTTCACAATTTGCTTCGTGGATGTCGAGATATTGAACGTTCTCCAATGACTTGAACTATTTCATGGATCGTCCTTGGTCGATCCATACAAATCCTTGCTTCATCCGTAACTTGAGCATATGAAATCCAAACAACTTAAAATTTGAAATATAACTTGACGAGGCCATGTTAGTTACTCCATGCTAACAACACCTCGATTCGATCTTCAAATCTGCTAGACCATCATCTATAGTACTGTACGTAATTGATTCCTAAGGTTGTTGACCATCTGTTCCTAGCCAAATCGATGATATAACGGCTTTTTCGAAAGGCGTAATAACACTCTATTTCTGGTTGAGAGGTTTTCTAGGGTTTACCAATTTCTCATTTTGCTGTTGTAGAAGTTATAGCTGCTTAATTGCAAAGGGAAGAGGTGAGTTAATTCTCATACAGTTATATCTGAATTTTTAATTGCATGCTTGTGAATTAATACTAAATGTTGAGGAATTGGAATCGTGATTTGTTGTTTCTGGTTGCAAACCTGTAGCTTGTTCTTCATTCAAAATTCCTTACTGTTACCTTTATTCTCTACCGCTCCTCAAGTACGATGTTACTTGATGGCTTTGGATGACTGAATGTGTTTATTTATGTTGTATCAGTTCCCTTTGATCGTGTTTCAGTCGCCGAAAGTGGAGAATTCAGCATATGAATCGTTGCTTGGAGCATACAACTCCAGGAAGCGATACTGGTCGACCTATATGTTCCACCGGTCGATCGGTAGCGGTGACTTTCTTCAAGCTATTTCTTATGTTTCTTTTGCTGTGTTTTACTTTTTCCTTTTTTTTCTTTCCTGGTTTTGATTTTTGATCCTATTGCTTTGGGAAATCATGGTATTTTATTCTGATATATATATATATATTAAATATAACTTTATTTTATAAAGAGTAATTTTTGGAAAAATGTTATATAAAAGAGATAATTCTAAAATCATTCTTTTAAAATCAAATATGTAAATTATACTTATAAAGCTAGTTTGTTTAATTTCAACTGTAAGTGGTTTGCAAATTCTTTTATGGACTTTTATATAACCATACATAGCTATGCATTTTGAATTCAGTTCATTTTATAAATGTCTATAATAAGTAACTATATATTATATATAGTTAAGTAGAAATAGTTTATGGATTTAGAAGTAGTGAAATACAAGCCTATTTTTTTCATAAATAAATGTTTGTACATCTACATTTCTTTTGGAATATAGTTTGTAGAACTACATAATTTTTTAATAGGATTTTGGAACAACTATATATATAAATACATTTTTTATATCTATTCAGACTTATAGTTTATTTTATCAAGTATTGAACAGGTATACGTATATATATAGTTGAATAAAAATGAGTTTATGGATTTTAAAATGAGAAGTTTGAAAGTAAATATGTACATAAATTATTTTAAAAATCATTTCTTATATGGTAAATTTATATTATTTGCTTTCAAAACCATAAACTCTTATTGGCTTTTATTGTGCTTAGCCTTTGGCTATTTATATGCTATTTTGGCATTTTTTGCATAACATTTGGAATTATTGCTTTCCTACAATTTCCATCTTCGCTTGAATGAAAAATCTAATTAAAAGATTTACTAAAACCAGTGGTATGGAACACTTATATTACTTTATCGGTTAATTTTTGGACTTATTCGATTGAATATTTTAGTTGAGTGGGATTTGCAGTCTTTTAGTAAATTTTAAAGTATCGCAAAGTGGTTATGGGATGTTAGGCTATACTCCTTTGGTTACTGATTGAGAGTATATACACTTATTGAGTGGATTTTACTAACTTATAGTAAATATTCAATAAACTCATGTGGTATAGGATGCACGGTCGTTACTCGAATGATTACTATTTGGAGGTAAATTACACTTATTGATTAAAAATGATCACCTTGGTGGGCAAGTTCCCATATCTTATGTTTTCTTGCGATGTGCTTGCCTTTATGTTAGAGTTGTGATGTGCTCGTCTCTGTGGTCCATAAGGGGACAATACCTCATCTGTGTTCGGTGTTGCTTTCATGCTCGTCTTTGTGGTTGATGCATGAAGTGCATGTCTCTTATGTTGACTTGCGAATTGGCTATCTATTATGCTAGCTTATGTATTAATTTGCAAAGTGTTTGTCTTATTTGAATTGCGAAGGGCACGTCTTCTGTGTTAGCACATGAAGTGAGTGTCTATTATTATAGCTTGCGAAGTGCTTGCATTTGTTTTGACTTGCGATGTACTTGTCTTTATAGTTTTTTGACTTGTGACTCACTTTTATGCTAGTCTTTTGGGTTTTGACTCGTTTTCAAGCAGCCTTATATTTTCTAGAGTTTGACTTGCTTTAATGCGGTCTCTTTTGTTCTTGTGGTTTCGAAGTTAGTTTTCTTACCACCATATTTGAGATGATTACCGTTGATGGGTATGAGAGGATTTGGTGACATGTTGATTTGGTATTGATGTCTTTTATTTGCATATGGCACATTATATAGTTATTATTATGCCTTGTGTTTTATGAAAGTTTATCAGTGGATTATTTCATGGTGAAACCTTATGACGCTAGTGTAATACAATATACGGATTTCTGTATCTTTGATGGTTATGCATGCTTATTATTATGATCTCCTTTTTGGATATTTAGAGATAGTCTGACCCATTTATTATTTTTATAATACTCATGTAAACTGAGACTTGATAGGTACAGGTATAGGCACCCAGTGACTTTGGATGTGGGCTAGCTAGAGTAGATATATTATGTATTATCAATATGATAGGATTTCATTTTGAGATGCTGGTTATATTTGTGTACTTGTGGTACATTTGGTTTTTATATTAACATAAGCCATCATGTATATTCTTTTAACCTATCATAGTCTATATATGTATATGGTTGTTTATGTAAATCTAGCTTTTCTCTTTTGTAGACTTACACTTCAGAGAGATATTTGATGTATTATATTTCCATCGCAATGTATGATTCTGTGTTGTATATTATATGATATATTATTCTGAATTATGTCAAGCCACTGTATTATTGTTTTGCATTCGGATTGTATAGGTCGAATCCCTTCTTATAAGGAAAATAAATAAAAATAGTCGCATAGTTAGACGTATCGATACTCCTCCAAAATAATATTATGGATAGTCGCTCCTAACCAGCCTTATTCTCCGTATTACTCGACAATATTACTTGTAATATTATTGGGTAATATGGGCATAGAAGTGGGGTGTCATAGCTAGCTTCCCAATTCCATTCGCACGCAACCAGGTCGACCCCCCTCACATCGCATCGTTCGCCTGCACCAGATTCGAGCGCCTCGAGCACGATTGTGTTTTTGCTTTTTTCAATTGTCGTCACAATTTTGATTTCTAGCTTAGGGCAAAAGTGTTAATAAGGATCAGATTTTCTTTTTGGGTTGAATTGGTGAAGTAGGAGCCTTCTAGATATAAGAAGGAAATGTAAATGGGCTTAAGCCAAAAGAATTTGGACTCCCTAATTCGATTAATTACCTTTACTTCGCTTAAATTTTAAATAATTATTTTCAATAAATTGTACTAAATAAATTGTTTTAAAAGAATTTATTAATTAAATTCAGTTTATCAAATCTAAGTCTTTTACTAAACAAAATTTAATTAACTAAAAATTCTATTTTCAAAATATAAATTATCAAACATTGAATTCAAACAATTTTATTCTAATTAATTGCTATGTAGAAAGCAGGGTTGTTATAGTAATAGATAATGATATTAAAAAAATTAGTAAACATGTTAAATATCTTTTGCCAAGGCCTAGAGATCTAACTTTGAAATGATGAAATGACTTCTTGAATCAAATTCCAAATTCTAAAGTTGCTAACTCCCGAACTGCTTTACATCAAATCGAAGAATATTGATGTAGTTTTAGCTCATATTTCTTTTGGATTTAAAGAGGGTTTGCTTTGAAATTACAGTAGGAATAAGAGCTAAAGGTCTTTAAATAAATGGTGTGGAGAGTGGCATATAAATAGGAAGCCAAATAGAGAGACAAGTGGATCACATCTTTTTCTCTCTCTTACCAATTACACTCTTTTAAACCATTCAAAAGCCTTTCTCTCTAGCAACATTTGACTGGCCTATCCAAGTTATTCTGGCCGAAATTTTCATGTCCCATATGGGCTTTCAAACCAATTCTAGCTCGAACAATGTACATTGCATTCAAATCTAAATCTAAACGCGTACCGATGTCATATATCGATTAATATACTTATAACTATTACAAATACATTGTTTAACATTATTCAACACATCAAATACAAATTTTCGTAACTAATATTTTATAAATATTAATTAATTTATAATAATTACAATTAATTAAATCAGGTGATAAAAGGAGTATTTGTCGTTTCGGTTGTGTGACTCTTAGGTGTAAATTTGGTCTGCGTTAATATCGAACAATTCAAACATTAACATTCAACATCATTTAGTAAGTGTTGTGACATTATGACCTTACCGCTTATTTGGTTTTGGTAAAATCCATTTTTATTTTATTAAGCATTGCCCCATTGTGATAATTGTTTACACTAATTCTCTTCGTCAAAACCATATCACTTTGGACTTATGGAATTTAGTAATGGTCAAAATTCTAGCATCATCCATATTCAAATCTATAGTCTAAACACAAAGTCATCAGTTTAATAATGTAATTATTATTAATTGAACTGCTCTAGCCAGAGACTTTGACTTTGAGTTGACTTGACAGTAATAATAACCTCATGTAATCGAGGAGACGTGCACTCTCTTGAATAGTGTTTCACTTCCAATGCTTCTACTCAACCTAACTATAATCATTCTATGGATTTCATGCCACGATTTAACTATAATCAAAGCAGAGTTTCCACTTTGAAGCTCGGTAGCATTCTTAAGCCGATGGAATTGTGTAATATTGTCACGTCGATATTTTCCGTTTGACCTTGGTTATATTAACCAATAGAAAAGCGTCATTCCATAGTTATCCAATAATTATCAATATGTAACCCCTTGATGCCCTCAATAGTCATGAGTAATACAATGTCCAACATTTGGAAAACGTCACGTACTCTAGTCTCAATGTATGCATCGATATCCAATCTTGATACATCTTGAATAGGAATATTTAAAACAGTATGTTTATTTAATTGTGATAAATCACTCTTGGTTATAACGCCTTGTAACTACTATCACAAAACTTATCATTTATGGATCTCTTATTAATTATTATTTTAATTAAATAATTAATATAACATATTATATTATATAATGAATACGCCTTTTATTTCGAACAAGATTGGTTATCGAGTTAGATATATGTAACAAATTACATAATTGCCCATAGAGCATACGCCTAACTCTATCAATCTTTCACTTGCACTTGGATTCAATTATGGAATCTCTATCTCATCCTTTTAATCAATTTTATGAGAACTTATTGAGTCAGACCCTTAGTGAATGATCTGTTGTATTGGTTTAATTATCCACTTTATCAATCAAATCTCTCCGATATTGAAAACTACCTTTATCATATGGAACTATTTGGAGTATGTTTCTCGAATTCTAGTGAGTACTTATTATTACATTATTATCATGTAACAATGATGTGGTATTCTTAATACTTAGAATCACCCTTCGCTCGGTTATAAATTTGTGCATTTATATTTATATACATTACTTTTGTTGTGGTGCTATTCAAGGTGATTTGCTCAGTATTTCATTAAATCAACCACACTCTTTTGTATGCAACATTTCCAACTTAAAGCTTCTTAATTAAGGTTTGAACATGAATTTAGCATCGACTACTATAATTGATAGCATTTATGAAGTTCGAATTCAAACACTTTTTCATAAATAGTTTGATGTTTACGTAAATAATTCTATAGTATTCAGTAAATACTCGAGAACGCTCTAAACTACCATTTAGTGGTCTTAATTCAAATTTGATATTTTCTTTATGCATCAAATACATATGAAAATTATGATATTGTAGATATTCCAACATATATGATAATTCTACCATCAATACATAAGGAATCCATCTTACATGTTCCATATGGTCTCTTTGCATATTGTTTAGAACATTCCCAACATCCTTTAAAGATATAATTTACAAATCAAATATCAATTATTAGAAAACCAAACTACTACTATTTTTAACATGAGTACATCGTTAACAAAAAAATTATGTTGGTTACTTATAGTCTAGAAATATCTATGTACCTTTTAGTGGTTCTTTCTTATGGACACACGCTTCCTTTGCATTTTGACCGAAAATCAAACTATTCGATATTCTATCAAAATACTTGTTCAATTCTGATGCTTACAAAATGATACTTTCATTCATTTCTTTGTTCATACTCAAAAACTAAATATCGCTCCTATTGACTTCGAGACATTTTGGTTGTTATGTGCAAATAGTCTATTGTAAATCATTAATCAGAATTTTCCATTTCAACGCATATATACTAAAACATAAAATCATACCAAACGATAATTTTATGAGTAACTTTGAATTAACTTGAGCCTATTGAATATCAAATTTATTACGTTAATTTCAACAATTGAAATTCATGACATTATTCTTATTAAAATTGCTTATTATATTCCAGCTGCATTTATCTTACTCTTCAAGACTCATTCATGGCCGATGGATCATATCCCTTCAAGTACAACTACTAAAGTCATAATTTGGTAACATACTTGGAATCCTTTTTGGATTTATGCATCATACCATATGGTATATTCAATACTTAAATTTTCTTAATTCACAACTGAAGATTGTCTATTCTCGATATTGATAAGAAACTTATAGTCTATCTATAATGTGTGAGAATACTTATTAGACACTCTAATGCAATATGTTCGTTTAGGTTAGGTTAATTTCATTTCATCCCACATAATCAGTTTTATCTTAGGATTGTATCCAAATTTAATTAACTACCAATTATTTTCAAAGAAACTCTTTTGCTACGAAGTAGGTATTTCATGAAACAACAGTTGTTTCTCAATGCAAAGAAATATTTGTTCATCAACGCTTTATGAATTGCTTATATATAAACCTGATTTGGTTTTAGTTTACAAAACTTATGTTCAAAATATAAAAAGGTCATCCAATGATAGTCGTTTCCAAACTCCTTTTGTGGAGATTCACACAAGATCCCTTACGAACAATTATTATGTGTAGTCTTTCGACTTGCACAATCAGCCAACTATTTATCCTATCATATATTGGGGTTTCTTATAAACCTTATCTTGTATGATTTTGTAGACCATTTTATAGATGAAATTAATTTTAACCTCGTGTATTACTCTTAAGTACACGACCTTATAGAAAGAAGTTAACTCAACTTCACTCGGAATTAATCATACTTTATCCAACAAAGTTTGATTACTCATTATCGATACATCATTATGTATCATATGGAGGAATGAATTTTGAGACTGAATCTTTATCCCTTTTTAGGTTTGTTTGGAACTCTTTCCAATATGCTCGCATATTCGATCAAATTGAATCAGCTTTATTTTCTAATGTACGTTATTTTACTTCGCATTTATACTCTATGAGCTTATCATAGACATACTTCGTACGTATCAGATACACATGTCCTTCATGGTGATAACTTGTCGGTGAATGTAACGAAGTATATGAAACATTTTGGTATTAATAAACTCGTAGTCGCATATGTCTATATGTTTCAATCTGAAGAGTTCATCAACCCTTATGATACTCCTATTGAATGAGTGCTTTGCCCTTTATTCTTTGAGATATAATTCATTAGTAACATATGATTAACCATATAATCAAATAATTATTTATTCAAACCATGGCTTAGTCCAAAATTTCAAAATAATTGCAAATAAATTTAGATACTTCTATATTTTTTAGTGCATCACAAATGCCATTATTGTAGTTTTATTTTATAACGAATATTCATATTGAAATAAAACTACGTCTATTTTTCAGTCAATGCTGAAAAGCAATTATTATTTCATAAATAATGTTTGGTACGTTTTAAGAAAACAATTTTCGTTACTTGATGCGACCAATAAGTGTTACATGGCTTGCTCCTACTATTTCATGCTATTACTATAATGACGCGTGAACTATTCAATCACTTATTATAGGCTATTTATTTCATTTACTATAAGAGGTTTGCATTCGAGAATTTTCAGATCGAATATTTTAAATTTAATGAAATAAATATCATAAAAGACAATGTTCTATGTGAATATACAGTTTGGGAATAGAAATCATGTTTCTCATTCCAATGTTAAGTACCTATCATTATTTTATAGTTCTCATTTCTAAATTTCTTTAAGAAGCAGAAATGACCATCCACTCTCTTCATCCCAACCGTGCCTTAGGTTTTATCCACCCTAATACATTCGATTTCCTTTCTATACGGTCGAACCATTTAAATGAAATCATTACTATAATATAATAACAAACTCTTTACAAATGTGCATTTGGTCATTCTTAACTTTTAACGATATCAAGATTGCACTTTAAGTAAACTGATCAAACTAACAATATAGTGACCGGATTCTTAGATCTATCTTGTAGCCTTTGGTCTAGTATTACATTTAATACAACAACATCATGACTGTAATCAATCATATTGAATACACGATCTCACATATAGTTTACTTGCTTATTTCAATGAAATAATTTCATCGAGGTTTCATACATTATGAAATGTGAATGTTTACCATATAACATTTATATGTGATCGTACATGTGTTTATATTCTTGTATTTCTTTTACAGTTCAAAACTCATTGAAGATAACACATAGTCTTTGGCAAGTAAAATCATAAGTAACCAAGTTATGAATGTATTTAATGGTTGTATAATTAGGCACTTGCATGGGTCAACATGCAAAAATTTATTGGTAATTATATTTTATATTTCTATCTGTCAATATTAATTCAGTTTATTAGTATATTTTAATTTATAAACATTTTATCAGTTATATTTATTGCACAAATTTATCGACGTACAATATTTTAATGATACATAATAGATGTTCTTACAATATTAAAAATGTTAAAAACCACACAAACG
The DNA here is from genome assembly GCA_030765085.1 of Allium cepa. Lineage (NCBI taxonomy): Eukaryota > Viridiplantae > Streptophyta > Magnoliopsida > Asparagales > Amaryllidaceae > Allium > Allium cepa. The sequence continues at coordinate 345,115,073 of CM060928.1, read as the reverse complement.
ATGGATAACTACTTGTCGGGTATATCATATACGACCTTTAACATATATTTTCTTGTCCTAAGCTCATTTTGAACTTGAATTTGCTTAATAAATCGAAAAAAATTATTCACTCACAAGTATCATTTCATGTCTGCCGAAGTATAGTATATGTACCTTGAGTTTACTCAACAAGTACATATAGTTATCTTACCTCGTCTAGTCAATATATTAATATTACTCAACATAACATCTCTAGCTTGAGTTTGCTCAACAACTCGAGAGTATGCAAGTAATTTATTAATATATAAATAGCAGAGGACAACATTTATATTAAAGATTCATAATCTTCAATATACTTAATTGAGTGATATTGACTTATTGAATAATGTATTTCTTGTGAAATACCCTCGCGATTCAAGTGTCAGAAACATCAGAAATCACGGTATACGTATTATACGTATATTTATTCCTTAAGTCTAATTGGGTCTCTTATCGTTTCACCTTTAGTTTATACATTTATACTATATAAATTTTGTTATTATATAACTTTTATACTTTATTTAAATTATATATATAACATTATGTTAATTAAATCCTATTTAGTTAATTAACACTTTAATTAATTATTGTATTATTCGATTATAAAAATTATATTGGATATATATACTACAACCTTTATGGTAATACACATACATCTTTTATATTTTATTTTAATTTGTTAATTAACTTTTAATTAATTTCTTTAATTAAATAATTTTAATTAAATTTTATTAGTTTTGAAAATTCTTTTATACACATATGTATACTTATATTGTCTTAAATAATTCAAGCCAACATAACATGTATCATTATACATGACATATATTTAACTAATTAACTTATTTAATTAATTCACTTATTTTATTAATCTTATTAATGAATAATATTTTTTAAATTAATTTTATACCATTTTCAAACATTTTAAAAATTATATTATAACTTTTATAATATGTGTTTTATTTTAAATTTAACTTTTAAATTCAAATCTTTTATCCTAATTTTCAAAATAATTTGAAAAATCTATACCATAACATTTATAATATTTTCTTATTTTAAATATAACTTTAAATTTAAAATTTTTATTTTAATTTCAAAATAAATTGAAATTAGCCCAAGGCCAAATCTATTTAGGCCTTTATATTTGGGATAACTTTTGGGCTTACCTTATCCTTTGAGGCCGGACCGGTAGTCGGGTAGGGCAGAGTACTTGATTATCCAAACGTAACCTTAAAAACTACTTTCTAAACACCTTACTATATGGGTAAGCTTCAATAAGTTAGCCCTAACACTGTAGATATAGACCACAAATGCTATTTGGCTCTGATACCATTGTTGGAGCTGGGTCAACCCACAATGGAAGAAATGGGTGAATTTCAATTTAACTTTACCATTTTGGATCTTCATTGGGCCGATGAAGTCTAACTCATATTAAATTATTCTAAATTTCTCGTAAATAAAATCTTTATTTAATTTAATTTTATAAATAAAGTTTTACATTATATTATTTTATATTATGTTTAAATATGTGTATCATATACACATATATATGTGCATGCACGTGCAACATAATAAAGTATGCATGGGTTGACATGTCCATGTATAGGTGTTAGGATATACATAGCAACGGACATGTCAGCTCTTCTAGTACTCTATGTGCTGTCTAAATGAATATATGTACATATATGGATCAAATGCTATACATACATACATACATGCATACATATACATACATACATATATATATACACACACACACCAGTATGTATGGCACATCCGTTGGACGTTTGCGAAGACAATCGTGAGTTAACTTTTTTTTAATGTAAAGTAGTACATACAAAACTTGTCTTGTCATATAGCTGCATAAGCTTACCAGTTAAGATTGCATACTAATACTATTATTTTGCTGCTATTCCTGCATGACTATATTATTGCCTCTTTGTTTGTAAAATATTTTCTCTCCTCCTTTATCCGGGCTTGAGACCAGCATCACTAAGTAATAGGTGATGGCGAAGTTAAAAACATTTTTTTAGGGATCGGTTTATGTGATACATGTTTTTATAATGATCATAAAAATTTAAAATTATTGTTGTTGTATATTGGATGTAAACGAAAGTTTCAAATTTGCATATAAATTAATACGTGGGGTATGAAAAGTAACCGAAATATAAGTGAAATAATGAAGTTCCTTTGGTAAATGCAGAATGACATTACTTAGTGATATTTTGAAAATGAATAATGTATATTAAAAAAATTTGGTGGAAAAGATACTCTTAATTGTAATTAGTTTAAGTTTTGATTACACGACAATAAAACATCTTTGTACACTACATGTCTAGTGTGAGTTCCCTTGTTGTGTGGAATTTTTCCTTTTTGTACTAAAATCTTTGTTGAGTTTCATGCAACTCCTCTGGATAACGCCACATATAGTTGACCATGACTAAAAACATGCTCTGAAAGATAAATTCCAACATAAGGAATGGTTTGTCCTTGTGATTTATTAATTGTTAAAGCAAATGATAATTTAATTGGAAATCGTTTGCGAATTAAATTAAAAGGCATGTTAATATTTTCAGAAAGCTTTGGGGGGTACGTGGAATAAATACCCTTGTACCACGATAATGACCAACTGTAATTTCTGCATCAATGAGATTTCTATGGAAGATACGACATATTAATCTTGTTCCATTACATAATCCAATTTTTGGGTCTGTATTTCTAAGTAACATTATTGGCGATCCTACTTTAAGTATTAATTTATGTGGTGGCAAGCCACCTAAAGCAAGCGAGTTCAGAAATTTCAGCTGATACAAATTAGTAGTATCATCTTCAACTCTATCAAAAGAATAATAAACATTTCTTCTCCTAGAAAGATATGTATGGTTGTATTATTTATATCATCTGTCGTTTCATTTCTTGGTGTTAATATTGCTCTATTCATTATATAATCAGTGTTACCTAAATTTTCATGGAGTGTAGGGAAGACTTCATTAATTAAACGATATAGAGAATTTGCATTGGTGTTGGGTATAACAATATCATCTGGGAGTTTAATAAGATCATCTTGTACATAAGATTCTGTTCCATTTCCAATATGTAAAAGTAATTTGGAAAATGATTGATCGTGTCTCGCTCACATATTTTGTGTTAAATGAAGTACATGGACACTTGTCCACAAATATGACCGTAGTATACATGAATCGACTATTTGAGCTCTAGTACCTTTTGCGACAATGGGTAGTACATGTCGAAAATCACCACCTAATATAATAATCTTCCCACCAAATGGAGTATTTACACCTGTTAGGTCCCTTAATGTTCTATCTAAGGCTTCAAATGCATAACAATGAGCCATTGTTGCTTCATCCCATAGTATAACAGTGGCCAAACGCAATAGTTTTGCATTATCAGATTGTTTAGGAATGTAACATATTGACGAAGAATCCAATTTGATAGGAATTTTAAATCTAGAGTGCGCAGTTCGACCTCCAGGCAATGCTATAGAAGCAATTTTAGAGGTAGCAACCGCAATAGCAATAAGGCCTTGGATTCGTATATGGGCTAAAATTGCTTTATAAAGATAATTTTTTCCTGTACCTCCTGGACCATCTATGATATATATTGAAATTTTTTTCTTTTACCAAATGCGTGATCGGTTGAAATGCTTCATTTTGTTCTGCGTTTAAGTTATTTATAGAATCTATATTGCTTTGTGGTATCTCTGTAGATTGTTCTTCTAAAATAATGGTTGAACTATTATAGTCGTGGGAAAAATGTAGATTGTTATGAGGGATGTCATAGTCAAAAATTGTTTTGTTATATTGTTTTAGGAGGTTATTAAGGTCGAAAAGACATCGGATTTGTAATAACCCGGTATTTTTAGCCATTCGCATCCACACATGCCGGACTTGAATTGCTCAAAATACCGCATTGCAAGTAAATTTGGAGCAAATGAAATACAATCATAGAATCACAGACACGGAAATATTTAACTCGCAGCGGAAATTAAAATACCGCAGTAGTTCATGAAGCTACTATAAAAAACTCTCAAAACAAAATACATAATATCTGTCTGAAAACATATACAATAGAAATCTCAAATACATAGAAGTTTATAAATACCAGAGCTGAAATAGAACAACTGAAACTGAAAGAGAATAGATAACTAGACAAGCAGAATCTCCAGCGATTTCTAGCTCCAGAAAAGAAATCCAAAGCTACGCTGTAAATACTCAGGCTGACCCGAGCATAAAGTAAAACACAAAACACTCGAGTCGGGACATACATGCTTAAATAATGTAAACCAACTCAAGTGAACTGTAGTGGTAATGCACAATAACTTAAAGGATGTTTGGGATCGCCCATCCTCTAAGGATCAGTTAAACCATAAATTAAATATATCCTATGGTTAAAATTTCAAAATGGTATTTATACTTCTAAATCAAATATCATTTAAAAAATTCAATATCATTTCAAATTCATTTCGAAATATCAAAATATCATATCTTTCCAAAACCATATTCATTTTTATTTAATTTAAATACCAATTCAAATCACATTTTAAAATGGTTTATATTTCAAATCAAAATATTCCATTTAAATCATTTAAATATTCCATTTAAGCTAATTAAATATTCCAACTAAACCAATTAAATATTCCATTTAAACCATTTAAATATTCCATTTAAATCATTTAAAGATTCGATTTAAATCATTTAAATATTCCATTTAAATCATTTAAAAGTGAAATTATTATATTGAATAATCAAATATCAAATTCTCAAAATTTTAGCCTTTTCAAAGTTCATTTATTCTTTTAAATTTATCAAAACAGTGTAAATTCAACTTTCGCAGCACTTAGAAGATGCTACGGAAAGTTATGTTTTAAAATAATTCATTTAACAAAAGACAACATTTAAAATGTTATAATAGGTTTAATTTATTTTCAAATAAAATTTAGTTAAGTCCAACAACTACAGCACTTACAACGTGTTGTAATAGCCTTTGTTCAATTCTAGTCATTTCGTTTATTTATATCAACCACATCATTTACAAAATATTGTAATATCCATTACATTAATAACATTTCAAAAAAAATGCAATTAATTAAATTCCAAATATTCAATATAATTTCATAAATAATTAAATTTTTATTTAAACCATTTTAAACTTATAAAATCATATTCTCACATTTTAAAATGGTCATTTTAAATACCCTTTTAATTTATGATTTTATAAAGTGAAATTTCACAATTAAATATCAATTTTTAATAATTCACTTACAAAATAAATGTAAAATTTCATAACATTTCATTTACTTTATATTTAAATTTAATTTTACCATTTCATAAATTAAATTTAAATTCCCTTTTATTTTTCTTAACTTAACTTTATTTTAAAACACATTTCACATTCTCCAAGTTAAGTTATATTTCAAATTTCAATTTTAAACATTTATTTATTTAACTATTTTTAATTTACATAAAAATCAATAACACTTTATAAAATCATTTAAATTTAAATTTAAATCAAATTATCATATTTTCTTACTTAGCTTAAACTTCATTTATAAACAAAATCATAAATTCCAAAATTAACTTATATTTCAAATTCTACTCTACCATTTATTTATTTCACTTATTTAACTTGTAGAAAATCACTAATACTTAATAAAATAATTTTTTATTTAAATTTAAATCAAAATTTCATAATATTTACATTTTTGTAATATTTAAAAAAATTTAGAAAAATATATTTTTAACCACGGTCTGTATAAAATTTTCTAACCTAAGTCCAATGATACGGATAATGTATCATTTCATTCCGTAATTTACAAAGGAAAAATCTGGGTTCTATCATTTCAAACCCGCAATCCCAAGTTAAATGAAATAAATAAAAATTGTTCACGCCTATCATTTCAGCCCATAATGATTTTTCCCTATTCTAAAGTCTGTTCCGATATGTATCATTTCAACTCATAGTGATTCTAATCTATAGGGAACTTGCAGTGTGATAAACTGATATAAATAAACAGAATAGCATAATATAACAGTAACATATGATATAACAGGTGTATAAGCATAGGTGAACATCATATGATCATAGCATAACAGATATAACATAATGATATGGGTTTACAAATTCAATTGCGATCAGTTTACTAATCATATAAGTATAAATTTGTCTGGTGAGAATTACTCACTTATACGAGCTGGAGATGACAACTAAATACACAAAACAAAGATCTTCAAAGACACGAAAGCACGACTACAATTTGAGAGTGGAAGAGCCAAAGCTAATTGCCTTGTCAAATATCAAACAAAACAAATACAACATAAATTTCAACCCAAAATATTACTAAACAATGCTAGAAATCAATGCACAACACAAAGCCAAAGCTTTAGCACTTGCATTCAACAACTTGTGTTTCAGCCATAGGTTGGAAAAGCACTGCTATGGGATGGATTTGGATCAGGTTAAGGTTCATATGCGGTCGGCCATAATAATATAAAGGAGTAGAGAGATATGTGTGCATGTATACACAACTACAAGGCACACAAGAGGATTTCCATGTCATCAATAGCTTCGGCCAAGGCATGATCATGCAAGGCCTGATCTGGTGAGTCAACTACAGGTATGGAAAAGGTCTCAGGTTTAGGTTTGGCTGGTGGTGGTGGTGCACAAGTCGGCCTAGGTGGTGGTTAGAGTGGTGGAACAAGTGGAGAGCTCGGCTATGATGATTAAAGTGGAGTTTGTGTCATATTTTGGTGGATCATCAACATGGATGGCCTCGGCTATGGAAGGGCAGTGGCAAGGAGGACATGGTGGCTAGTTGTGGTGGCGGTGGAGGCAGCCATGGTGCTGGAGATAGAAGGGCCGAACTACAAGAAGAGATGCAAGTGCAAAATCAAACAAATCAATGGAAAAAAAGTGAAAAAGAATAGAAATTTTTACCAAAATTTCTTCAGGTGATAGCCGAATGTTTTTTAGGGTTTGAGAGCTTATTTTTCACGTGAGAAACAATGAGATGGTCGGCTGAAAGATAGGAGTATGGCAGCAAATGAAAGGATATGATGCTTGGTGTTGAAAAGGTAAGTAGAATATGAAAAGGCAATGCACATAAAAGGTCACAAACCTTTCAAATTTTCATAATTCTTTTTGAAATTTTAAATACATGTAAAATACATATAAATAAAGATAAAAACACAAAAAAATAATGAATGCATAAAAATAAATAAATAAATATAATTAAATTAAGAAAATAGCAAAAAAAAATAGGAAACCAGGCTTTAAAAATTGAAAATAAATACACTAAGCTATGGAAAAATTATAACATTATTTTAAAATATTGTAAAATAAAAGTATATACCTAAAATTTCATATAACACATATTAGAACGTAATATAACAAATAAAAATATTATTTATATAAATTAAAATAGATAATTTTATTAAATAAAACAATTTGCATACAATATTGTAAAAAGCATAACTTTCATAATATAAATCGGATTTCAACAAAATGAAAAGAAATATACTTAAAATTTAATCTATTTTCGTAATAAAGATAAAAATTCAAAAATTCAAATAATTATTTTAAATTTGAAAGTCAAAGTTTGACCAGATTGGCTAAAATCCACATTCTGGAAATATTATATTTATTCAGGTTTGAAATTATAATTCACACAAAATCAAAATTTATATTTAAAATATCAAAATTAATCCATTTTAATAAAGAAAAATAAAGTTTTTAAATCAGACATTTCAATTAAAATAATTAAAATATACAATTAAAATTATCACAAATACGTGGTTGTTACACTCTCCCCCACTCAAATCTTTTCGTCCGTGAAAAGAACGAACAAGGGAAAATAAGAAAAAGCAAGATAGACAAAGCAAATAGTACCTGAAACGAGCAATTTCAGATCCGAAGCATGAATGCTCTCCTCCGTCTTCCAGGTACAATCTTGATCATCGGTACTCCACTATACTTTGATCAGACTAACAGATTCTCTTCTTAGTTGCTTCGTACCTCTGTTGACAATACGAAGTGGCTTACTCTGACAGTCAGATTAAGCTAAATATCCAAACTATCAAGAGCATTTGACAGAACAAAAAAAGAGATGGGTCAAGAAGATACTAGAGGAGATGTGAGACATGGAATACATCATGCACTTCGCAAAGTTTCTTGGGCAAATCTAAACGATAAGCCAAAGAACCAACTCTTTCCATAATACAGAAAGAACCCTCAAAGAAGAAGAAGGTAAGAATGGCTAGAAGGAAAAATAGGTTGGAAGACAAGGATGAACCATATTTTTTAAAACCATATAAATTTCAATTTGATTTTTTTAAAACATTTTATAATATATATTTTATAATATGATGAACAGCCATTTGATTCAAATTTGATAGTTCGAAGTAAACAATATTTAAAACATTTTTAAATTATTTAGAAAAGTAAAACAAATGATCAAAATATCCTTTATATAATACTTTTATAACTCGATGTCGTAACAAGTTTACTTTCGTTCCTGCAGACTTTGGCCATGTGTTGATTAGGCGCAAAGCTAGAATTCTCCAGGTACTTAGTAGACTTGTTTCAATACCCAGTGAAAATACTGGAAAACCTTTTAAAAACAGATATGGAAAGTACAATTCAAACAAATCAACCAAACCAAACATTTGTCTAACCATGGATCGCAGATACACAATGGTTACGCCTGGATCCCCCAAGAAACATCTGTACCTGTAAGCTAACTCAGCCAGCGAATTACGTCATGATGACTAGTAGACCGCAGATACACAATGGTTACGCCTGAATTCCCCAGGAAACATCTGTACCCTTAAGATATCTCAGCCAGCAGATTTCGCTACTAATACGATCTACATAGATCGCAGGATACACAATAGTTATGCCTGGATCCTCCAGGAAACATCCGTACCCCCAGGCCATCTCAGCCAGGCGAATTACGCTATACAGTCGCAAACATAAGACCATGGAGATCGCCATGGAATTCGATGGACACTCGAGTATCATATCCAGAAAACCCAAATCAGAGAGAATAATATCGGTAGAATGAATCCACGGTGTGGCCACAAAGCGGATATCAAGAAGAAGACAATTTCCATATCTTTGCTTCAAAAATATGTATCATATAGTACCTTTCAAAATCACTTTCAAATATCATACTTATACAAAGTCCATCTATATAAGATTCCATTTTCAAATCAAATACTTTCCAAATCAATAGTATATCAAATCATACTTATATAGACTTCGATTATATAAGCTTTCACTTTCCAAATTGAGTACCTTTACAAATCAATAGTTTCAAATCACTTCATGCTTATACAAATCAATTTTATATAAGTTCGATAACTCCCAGATCAAAGTATTTAAATAAACAAAGTTCTCAATTTCAAACCATTTCAATATCAGTTCAGTTTCAAAATCATATATGATTTCACCAAATCATTTCTTCCTAATTACATATATTCAGATTCAAAGTTTCTTAAAATAATAGATTTAGAAAATAATCCAAATTTCCAAATATACAAAATTTAGGTCAAACAAATTCATTTCCAATTCAAACATATATTCGCTTTCAAAAATCATAATACTTTCAAAGTTATAAATCTTTCGAAACCAAAATACTTGAAATCATTACACTTTGAAAATCATAACCTTTCAAAATCATATAATTGAAATCATAAAACATTCCTTTAATTATTTACATTTCACAATATTATTCAATTAAATCCAAATCTAAAATTTCCAACTTTAATTCAATTCAAACCATCAGTTTCAATTCAATTTAGTTTTCCAACAAAACCATTTCAAATATTATCAAATTTCAAATAAAGATTTGATCCATAAAATAAACTATTCAATCTCTATATATTTCAAAGCTTAAATATACCATATTTTCAAACTAAATTTTATAATTTCATATATCTTAAAAAAAATTCATTATTATTTAGTTTTGAAATATTCATTTCATAAATCCATCATTTTCAAATAAACTCAAATTACAAGTAAACCAAATATCCTTTCATACAAATATAAACTTCAAATATTCATTTATCAAAATCAATTATCATTTCAAATTCATACTCTTTATCAAAATAAAGTTAAATCATTTCCAAACCGTTCCAATCATCAAATATCTAAAATGGTTACAAAGTTTAAAACCATCTCTTTTTAAAATATCCAAACTATTTATTTCTATATGAAAAATCCAATTTACCATTTGAAAGATTATTATTCTATATATATACTTTATTAAAACATTTCAAATTTATATTTCATACCAGTATAATTCAAAATAGTCTTATTTATTTCACTCAACAAACGGTTTCAAACTTATATAAATCATATTGCTTTATACTTTAATCATACCAAACTAAACTTATATCCTTTATCAAATACCCTATACCTTTCGAAATTACTTAGCTTTGAAAAGTTAACCTTGATTTGGAAGTGCTTGAACCTTCAAAATAGTCGAAGAAATCATATTTTCAATCCAAGAGTTGGAAATTACTAACAAATCAGTAAACCAGTTTCAAAAGATAGGGTTATACCAAAACAAATCTGAATCTCAAGGGCTGAACACCAGCTTACTTTATATCATTTCAATACACACACACACACACACACACACACACACACACACACATATATATATATACACACATATATCTTTCAAATATCAAACCATACTTCAAAATTTGAAATCAAAATTGATTTCACAAAATCACTCGCATAGAAAAGCTACTAGAGTCGCCTCTTCCCCACTCAGAAACTCGAAAATCAATGTCGATGATGCATGCATTCATCACCAAAATTTATTTTCCAGTGACATAAGTGGGTTCTGGACTTTTATCTTGAAACTTCTTTGAAATCACTTCGAAATCATTGGGATTAGTTCGAATACATTTGAAACATTTTTATTTGGAGAATGTCTTTAAATCATATTATTATTATATTTTCCAAAATCCTAAAACCGATTTCAAAACACCGAAGTTCGATTCCTCGAAATTCAAATTCAAAACCCTTCAGTTATAAATCATTTTTATTTAAATCAAATTTAGCATAAATTTTCAAAATTTCAAATCTTTTCAAATTTTCATTTTAAAAGATATAAAATCATTATGAAAACATTTCACTTTTATATACAAAATAGAGTCATCCTTATCAAAATAATAATTTCAATGTATGCACAAATTCCAAAATACAACCAAACACAAATTTTCAAGGGATTTTTTCTCAAGGATGGATTCCAAAACAAATAGAGATTTAAATTCAGAGGAACTTTGATCAAATAGAATTCTGATTCGAAGATAAGCTCGAACGAAGAAAAGATACTTTAATTATCAAATAGAAGATGGATAAGCCATTATAAATCGTGGGTGACCTTACCCGATCAACCGTGATTTCATGATTATAATCTATTCGAAAATATAAGGCAAATCAACATTCGATCGCCAGAGATAGAATCCGAGTAGAGCAAGAGATAGATAGCATTGTAAACTGAGGATATAGAAATCTCCGGTGAATCAATGCCAATTGTAAAGAAGTTTCACCCTTTTACAAATCATTCAAAGATTTGTGGAATCACCGATCATTATAGAGGGCATTCCAAAGTAGAGTATGCAATGCCCCAAAATCAAAAGGATAATATAGGGAAGAAAAGACTGGATTTCAGAACAAGTGGGACCATTTCAAATTTCAAGGAATCCTAATTGATAAGAATCCTAACCAAGAGATTTCTAACAAGATGGATACCGAAGAGATGAAGTTTAGAAAATCTTGATTTCAAAATAAGGAAAATTATTTATACCAATATAATCTTTAAATACATTAAAAATCATTTGGAAATCATTTTATACTTCGAAAATACGTTCTCTCACAAAGAAAAGATTCTGAGGTTGATTTCACTCATTCCAGGGTATTTCTACCCTAGTTTTAATGAGTTTTTGCTCCATAGGCTATGATTTGCCTAAAACCAAAGCTTTGATACCAACTGTAATAGGCCACGCCAGTGGGGTAGCGTCTATCGTAGCATACACTGGTACATGTGTTCTGCCTTTACGGCCAGCCTCCCGACTGCACCACCAACCCCTATGGGGACATGTAGGAGTAAGAGTCATCGGCTCGCTACCAAACCAAATGCGAGAACCCCCAATCATGTTGCACCCTCCAAATGCAACGGCAGATACACATGTCGGACTTGAATAGCTCAAAATACCGCATTGTAAATAAATTTGGAGCAAATGAAATACAATCACAGAATCACAGACACGGAAATATCAGAATAACTCGCAGCAGAAATTAAAATATCATAGTAGTTCATGAAGCTACTATAACAAACTCTCAAAACAAAATACATAATATCTGTCCAAAAACATATACAATAGAAATCTCAAATACATAGAAGTTTATAAATACCAGAGCTGAAATAGAACAACTGAAACTGAAAGGGAATAGATAACTAGACAAGCAGAATCTCCAGCGATTCCTAGCTCCAGAAAAGAAATCCAAAGATAAGCTGTAAATACTCAGGCAGACCCGAGCGTAAAGTAAAACACAAAACACTCGAGTTAGGACATACATACTTATATAATATAAACCAACTCAAGTGAACTGTAGTAGTAATGCACAATAACTTAAAGGATGCTTGGGATCGCCCATCCTCTAAGGATCAGTTAAACCATAAATTAAATACATCCCGTGGTTAAAATTTCAAAATGGTATGTATGCTTCTAAATCAAGTATCATTTAAAAAATTCAATATCATTTCAAATTCATTTCGAAATATCAAAATATCATATCTTTCCAAAACCACATTCATTTTTATTTAATTAAAATACCCATTCAAATCACATTTTAAAATGGTTTATATTTCAAATCAAAATATTCCGTTCAAACCATTTAAATATTCCATTTAAACCAATTAAATATTCCAATTAAACCAATTAAATATTCCATTTAAATCATTTAAATATTCTATTTAAATCATTTAAATATTCCATTTAAATCATTTAAAAGTGAAGTTATTATATTTAGTAATCAAATATCAAATTCTCAAAAATTTAGCCTTTTCAAAGTTCATTTATTCTTTTAAATTTATCAAAACAGTGTAAATTCAACTTTCCCAGCACTTAGAAGATGCAATGGAATGTTATGTTTTAAAACAATTCATTTAACAAAAGACAGCATTTAAAATGCTGTAATAGGTTTAATTTAGTTTCAAATAAACTTTAGTTAAGTCCAACAACTACAGCACTTACAAAGTGCTGTAATAGCATTTGTTCAATTCTAGCCATTTCGTTTATTTATATCAACCGCAGCATTTACAAAATACTGTAATATCCTTTACATTAATAACATTTCAAAAAAATGCAATTAATTAAATTTCAAATATTCAATATAATTTCGTAAATAATTAAATTTTTATTTAAACCATTTCAAACTTATAAAATCATATTCTCACATTTTAAAATGGTCATTTTAAATACCCTTTTAATTTATGATTTTATAAAGTGAAATTTCACAATTAAATATCAAATTTTAATAATTCACTTATAAAATAAATGTAAAATTTTGTAACATTTCATTTACTTTACATTTTAAATTTAAATTTACCATTTCATAAATTAAATTTAAATTCCCTTTTATTTTTCTTAACTTAACTTTATTTTAAAACACATTTCACATTTTCCAAGCTAAGTTATATTTCAAATTTCAATTTTAAACATTTATTTATCTAACTATTTTTAATTTACAGAAAAATCAATAACACTTTATAAAATCAATTAAATTTAAATTTAAATCAAATTATCATATTTTCTTACCTAACTTAAATTTCAATTATAAACAAAATCATAAATTCCAAATTAACTTATATTTCAAATTCTACTCTACCATTTATTTATTTCACTTATTTATGTAGAAAATCACTAATACTTTACAAATTCATTTTTTATTTAAATTTAAATAAAAATTTCATAATATTTATATTTTTGTAATATTTTAAAATTTTTACATAAATATATTTTTAACCACAATCTGTATAAAATTTTCTAACCTAAGTCCAATGATACGGATAATATATCATTTCAATCGTAATTTACAAAGGAAAAATCCGAGTTCTATCATTTCAAACCTGCAATCCCAAGTTAAATGAAATAAATAAAAATTGTTCAGACCTATCATTTCAGCCCTAATGATTTTTCCCTATTCCAAAGTCCGTTCGGGCATGTATCATTTCAACCCATAGTGATTCTAATCTACAGAAAACTTGCAGTGCGATAAACTGATATAAATAAACAGAATAGCATAATATAATAGTAACATATGATATAACAGGTGTATAAGCATGGGTGAACATCATATGATCATAGCATAGCAGATATAACAAAATGATATGGGTTTACAGCAATTGCGATCAATTTACTAATCATATAAGTATAAATTTGTCTGGTGAGAATTACTCACTTGTACAAGCTGGAGATGACAACTAAATATACAAAACAAAGATCTTCAAAGACATGAAAGCACGACTGCAATTTGAGAGTGGGAGAGCCAAAGCTAATTGCCTTGTCAAATATCAAATAAAACAAATACAACATAAATTTCAACCCAAAATATTACTAAACAATGCTAGAAATCAATGCACAACACAAAGCCAAAGCTTTTGCACTTACATTCAACAACTTATGCTTCATCCATAGGTTGGAAAAGCACTACTATGGGATGGATTTGGATCAGGTTAAGGTTCATATGGGGCCGGCCATAACAGTATAAAGGAGTAGAGAGATATGTGTGCATGTACACACAACTACAAGGCACAAAAGAGGATTTCCATGTCATTAATAGCTTCGGCCAAGGCATGATCATGCAAGGCCCGATCTGGTGAGTCAACTACAGGTGTGACAGAGGTCTCTGGTTTAGGTTTGGCAGGTGGTGGTGGTGCACAAGTCGGCCTAGGTGGTGGTTGGAGTGGTGGAACAAGTGGAGAGCTCGGCTATGATGATTAAAGTGGAGTTTGTGTCATATTTTGGTGGATCATCAACATGGATGGCCTCGGCTATGGAAGGGCAGTGGGAAGGAGGAGATGGTGGCCGGTTGTGGTGGTGGTGGAGGTGGCCATGGTGCTGGAGATAGAAGGGCCGAACTGCTAGAAGAGATGCAAGTGCAAAATCAAACAAATCAATGGAAAAAAAAGTGAAAAAGAACAGAAATTTTTACCAAAATTTCTTCAGGTGATAGCCGAATGTTTTTTAGGGTTTGAGAGCTTATTTTTCACGTGAGAAAAAATGAGGTGGTTGGCTGAAAGAAAGGAATATGGTAGCAAATGAAAGGATATGATGATTGGCGTTGAAAATGTAAGTAGAATACGAAAAGGCAATGCACATAAAAGGTCACAAACCTTTCAAATTTCCATAATTCTTTTTGAAATTTTAAATACATGCAAAATACATATAAATAAAGATAAAAACACAAAAAAATGAATGCATAAAAATAAATAAATAAATTTTAAATAAATATAATTAAATTAAGAAAATAGCTAAAAAAATTGGAAACTAGGCTTTAAAAATTGAAAATAAATACACTAAGCTATGGAAAAATTATAACATTACTTTAAAATATTTTAAAATAAAAGTATATACCTAACATGTCATATAACACATATTAGAACATAAATATGAAAAATAAAAATATTATTTATATAAATTAAAATAGATAATTTTATTAAATAAAATAATTTACTTACAATATTGTAAAAAGCATAACTTTCACAATATAAATCAGATTTCAATGAAATGTAAACAAATATTCTTAAAATTTAATCTATTTTCATAATAAAAGATAAAATTTCAACAATTCAAATATTTAAATTTTAAATTTGAAAGTCAAAGTTTGACCAGATTGACCAAAATCCACATTTTTTGGAAATATTCTATTTATTCAGGTTTTGAAATTATAATTCACACAAAATCAAAATTTATATTTAAAATAACAAAAATAATCCATTTTAATAAATAAAAATAAAAATTTTAAATCAGACATTCAATTAAAATATACAATTAAAATTATCACAAATACAGGGTTGTTACACGCTTATTAGATATATATTATTTTGGTTATTAGTATGCGTAGAAGAATAATCTTCAATTAAATATGGTAAAAACTCATCCCATAGTTCTCGCACCATGCAAGGCTCACAATACACTAAAATTGTGACAAACAATCTTCTTAAAGCGGTGGGCATGTGTGTGTTTGAAGCATCTTGTAAACATTCCTTTATACCATTATCATTTTCAAGCAAACCTCTATGTTCTACGGCTTCTTTAAAGGTGTTATACTGAGTTCCATTAACGGTATGTAAGTGCGTAAAAGATGTCGGACCACTAACATGGTTTGAAAGTAATCGTAAATTAAATCAATCACCTTCTGTAGGAGATACTGTATAAATTCAACTAATTACCTTACGATTGTTTCGTCTACGTATCCATTCTTTTTGTTTATATTCACACCATTATTTTTCAGGAAATTCGTAGTATAAGTATTTACGCGCATTGACATTGTTAATATTCTTAGTGAAAAATTCAGTAAGCATTGCTTTAGATCTATGTTCATCACTCAAAATAGTTTCTAAGTTTTCGTTTTCACTAAATTATAGTTGTTGTCTATTTGGAAAATGTATTTGTAGTCCTATAATAGAAGGAGAAATAGAACTTAGTGCAAAGTTAAATATTTGCCATATTGACTCAGGTGCACAAATCCATCTAGCGTTAACAAATTGTGAAATTTCATCCGCATCATTTGTGTTAGAAGATACGTTTACAGAAACATGATCCGACCCTTTATAAACATATTTATATAAATATTTCACAGATGTAATACTTGAGCAAATTTCAACATTTCTATGACAATCATATTTTAATAGTAAATAAGGATTATAAGGAACGACCCAGCGATTGTCAATTATTTGTCCACCTCTTTGTACTTTTATTCTGTTGTCACGTCTTTTATAAATCGGATACGAATCACTTCCTTATAAAGCTTAGGTGAAAAAGACTTTGGAAATCATTTCTTACATTGATTATTTTTCATGCGTATGGCATTAGCATTAAAACGACCACATGGAGTATGAACCATTTGTTTTATAACTGCAGCATGTAATTCTGGTTCTAAATCTTTATCTAGGATATCAGCCCTCACTAAAGCTTCATAATCGTCAGGGTTGTTAATCTTATCATTTTCTTGTAGAATAATTAATTTATGTGAATGAGGTAGACCTCTCTTTTGAAACTCAATGATGTGCACATGCGTAATGACTTTACCTAATACGCCTTTTCCATATAAGTCGTGTTTTAGTTGTCCTAATTTTGCATGAAATATCCTTGTTAAATCGGGTATATCTTGTGCTTGTTGACCGGGTAGTAGTTCTTGTGTAATCTCTAGCCACTTAACATTACATGTGATAGTAATAAACAAATCAGGTTTTCCATACCTTCGCACTATTGCCATTGCATCTTGATATCGATTATGCATATTTCGAGGACTACCGGTGTGAGATGATGGAAGAATTTTTCGAACACCAACATTTCCTAAAGGTTATAGTAAAATGAAATAAAGTTACAAAATATAATTTTGAATGTAAAGTTATAGAAACATAATAAATAATTGTTTACGAAGTATTACTAACCGGTAGACGTCTCTCCAGAAGCAAGAGCATCCTGTAAACCTTGATATAATTCAGCTCTAATAGTATCTTGATTGTTACGGAGGTACCTTAGTCTCATAGTTTCTATTTTGACATAATTGTCAACCACATACTGCTGCAATAGACGACCGCCATGCAAAAGTAGTGACATCTCCATTGATCGTATCTAAAAACATAAACAAATCAATAATGATTATAAAAATAAAAGTAAGTGGAGGTAAATGGTATGTTATTCACCTGCAAAAGATGAGAATAATAAGCTCTACAACTTATTGTTGTGGCTCCATTGTCATGTATGTGCAGATCCATTCCATGTTCACCGTATGGTAATAAAAGTGGATATTGTAATGGATCATAAAACCCTGCAGTATCTTGAACCCTTTGTAAATTTCCACTTCTTGTTTGAACTATAATAGCCCTATTGTTCAAATTGGTATCTTCTTCATCTCCGACAATGATACCTGCTACTTGTGATGCAGTTGGTAACACATGAATGTGTCTATTTACTACAAGCTCTTTTATTCTTATTCTACAATTTTGTATATCATCCCGTTGGCTCAAATGTCGAAATACTTGTACAAAATGATTATGCATATCTAAAATATGTTTTAGTGTCAAAAGTAGGTCTAGCCTCATTGTTGCATTATCATGTTGTCTATTTTCAATCTCGTGGTCAGTATCATAAATATATAACTGCAAATATCTTGGTCTCATTCCATCCATAGGTAAAGAACTACCGATGTTATGATATATGGAGCCTTGTGCATGATATGAATAAACTCCATTTGTTGCATTTGCTAAGCTATGGTTAATGTTAGCACCCATCGATGTAAAAGCAAAAGCATTGTTATATGATCTTATGTTACATCTAAAATGCATACCAACTTCGGTTTGATCAATATATAAATCTAATAGTTGTTGAGGTGTTGTTGGTCTTTGAATGGTAATTTTACCATTCTTACAGCAAATCTCTAAAGTCTCATTAAAGAATATCTATGAGCTGCAAAATGGGCAGTAGGTAGAAGCAGGTAGCATGTGCTTGTGAAAATACTATGTAGCAATAAAGTTTCCACCACAATTATAGCTTGTCAAGAAAGTGGATCGAGGTATTATTTTTTCTTCATATTAAGATGATCCTAAATTATTACCAACATAGGAATGATTAGAATTACAAAATTACAAATTAAATGAGAAAGTGAGTGGTTTAAGTAAAGAAAATTATCTAGAACATAAGATGTTAGAATCCTTGGCCTTCTACGTGTTTGAGTTGATTGTCCTTTTTCTTCCAAGATTGATTGTCCTAAAAGAAATAATAAGTATTCTATATAGTTTGAATCATGTTTTTCATATAATATGCAGTTGAAACAGTAAATGAAAAATAAACTTAAACTTTGCTAACTCATAGTTTATACTATTTTACATTAAAAAGAAGTTAACTCACGGTTGACTTTGCACACATCCAACTGACATGCCATACATACTGGTTATTATAAGGGAAATTTTTACTATCATTTTATACGTTCTTAGGAATCTTTACAGTTTGTTAAAAATAATAATTAAACATTTGCTTTTATTTTCAGTCTTATTTTTATTTTATTCTAAATAATGAAAGTTTATTTTGAACTGTTAAAACGTCTAATTTTATTTTTATTGTACATTAAAATAATACTTGTATCTTTTGAAATTTCAAGCTATTGTTAGACTTTTCACATGCTTCCTACGTAGCATACAGTAAGCAACACAGTCTCGAAAATCATCATTTCGAATCCCTGTAGTAATCCATTTTACTTTTCTTTACTGTAGATAGTATCAGAAGTACGTTAAGTTTGGAGTTATTCAAACTCTCATATAATTGCTACATTGTATAATTATGTTAACTGGGCAGTTATATTTCCAACCGACTGTACATTTTATCATAAGATTATGTAGCCGAATATACATAAAACTGTTGTGGAAAAGGTTAAAATATTATATAAATTCACATAGTTTTTTCATGCCAAAAATCATATTCAACCAAATAACTTAATAATTTCTAATTGAATTTTTTATTAAATCATCACACTTCTCATTTTCAACTTGCGTAATTAAAAAAACATTGTTAAATATAAGAATCGGCATTAGTTAATATATGCGGTTTGGTATGGTAATTGCCATTATAAAAGCTTTTCATCATTAATATTGTACCACATATTTTCATGGAATTAGTAAACCATATAATTCAAACTGGTTACTAATTTTATGGGATCACTTTTATGGGTACTGGATAGCAGGTGGTAAGTGATGGTATGGAAAATGATCAGCCTAAAATTTAAAATAATAATATTTCAACAATGGTTACCTAAAAAATTTAAATTCATGTGATGTTGGATTGGCCGAAGGCAGGGTGTGTGTATTTGTGTGAGAGTGAGTTTGCATGTGTGACTGTGTCAGGTTAAATATATGTGTGTCTGGCAGTGTAGTGTGAGTGCATATGCATAATCATTATTAGAACTAACATACGTACAGTTATAATATTCAGGTTGTAGGTAAAATTTTAACTATAAAATAAATACCTGGTTAACTCAAATGAGAGTTTTCATTTGATTGAGACCTTCTATTTCAAATAGTTTGCTCTCTTGCATGTTCACATCTAGAGCATTAGCTCTCACGTCGCCTCTCTATTTGTATTTCAGCCATAATAATAAATAGAACAATAGAAAAGTAGTTCAATAAAATTCAATATGAAGTTGTTTGGTTAGCTTAGAAAATAATTGTATCGTGAAGACATAAATGTAACGACCTAGAATTTCTGTCATTTGAAATTCGTATATTTAATTGATTTTTAAATATTAACAAGTAAAGTTTGTAAGTCGAATAAATTTTATTTCGAATATCTAGATTTAATTGGATAATTCAATCGATAATTTAATATTTGAAATTACAGAAATAATTGGAAATTGGGTTTAATGTGATTAAAATTTATTTATAAAGTTGTATTAAATCATATTAGAGTTAGAATGATGTTATAGAACTTTTAAAATTGAATTAAAAGTTAAATTGTAAAAATTGAATATTTTAATATTTAATTGACGAGTAAAAATAGTCATTTTTCAAACAGGCTCGGATTTCGACGAAAATAATTTCATCGGATCCGTAATGTTAAATTATTGCAAGATTTCAAATTTCGTGTCAATCGAATTTACGGTTTGTCCGGGGCAAGCTAAAACGCACTGAAATCGGTTTAAGTGAAGTTTTAATTTAAATATTCGATTTGAAAACCTATCTTTCAAATATGATCGAATTGGCTCCCGATATATATTCCATTGCGTTCGGAATGGGGGTAAAACATTATAAACGCCAGGCGGCACGCTTCGTTTGGAGTTCGGAAAATCTCGGGTGAATAGTGTTTCGTCAAATTTTCTATAAAAGGACCCCATTATCTTCATTTTTCACAAACCCTAACCAGACTAGGGAAAGCCGCCTTTTTCATTTCCAATGGCGAGAAATGCTCGATACTTCCTCTTCAATTTTATTCCAGTCTGTCGACAATCACGAAAATCCTCCAACTAGGGAAATGTTAAGCACAACGAGATCTCGAACTTCAATGGCTATGATCGAAATCAATGCGGCGGATCGTCAGCAAAATGGCTACAAATGGTCGAACTTCGTGCGCATTTATCGAGGAGGATGGGCGACCGAGCTTCACCATACTCAGGCCGTTGGTGGTGCTCGAGTAACGCTTCGATATGATGGTGTTTGATCGGCCTCTAGGGCGGTGTGGTGGTCGCGATAATTGGGGGAAGAGGCGGCCGAGATGGGTTTCTTGCGTACGTGAAAGAACGAAGGGGAGAAGATGAAGGGCACGGCCCTAATGCAGTCAAAGAAAATCGAATGCAGAGATTTATTTGAGGTTAAATAGAAATAAAATTTGAAAATAAAATTTATATTAAATTGTGTAAACTTTAAAAAGCTGTAACATGTTCATACGAGGTAGAAAAATGACGAAACGACTTGCGTTGGAATCGTATTTTCGAATACTACGTGATGGAACTGGATTGGAGTTGATTTGAGCTAGTGTGAATTTTGGGTAAAATTAAATGGTCGTTTAATTTTATTCGAAATAAAACACTGCAACTGTATTGGAAGCAAGGTGAGAACTCTCACTCAATCGAATCTGTTTTGATTTAAATTTAAAATAGTTAAATTTAAAATTGCTTGATTGTGTGATTGAATGATAAATTTCTATCTGTTGTATTGAAATAGACCCTATACGCCGTATATTAAGCGGATGTTATTTAGTAAACACATATTCCGCGATATTCCACCTTGAAGTGGAATTGGTATTATATATGTACTTGGAGTTGATTTTCCCGCATTATATAGCGGATGAGACCCTATTGCGCCGCATAATAGTGGATGATACTTTATATAAACCCATGTACCGTGATATTCCGTCTTGAAAGGGAATTGGTATTATGCTAACATCTGTGGATGCAGGGAAACAGGTTGGAGGGATCCAACTGAATTCCTCAAATAATTGAATTTGTTTCAATATGGTGTGTTGATTATTTATAATCTCTGTGTGATTATCTTTTTGATTGAAATCGTTGAAGGCTAAAATTTAGCCGAATATAATTTAGGCATGGTTAGATACCGGAAATAAATAAAGATTTGATTTTTGAAAATTCAGGTTGAAAATTTATATAAAAATTTATTTTTGAGAATTGGATAAATTTAAAAGAAGGAATTCTAAAATAATAATGTTTTATTTTTAATCTTATTGAATAAAATTTCAAAATATAGGAAAAGCTGTAATAAATGGATTTCGGGCAATATTATTTAAAAGTTAAAGAATTTATTCAAAATATGGATTTTAAAGAGTTTGAAAAATAAAAGAATTGGTTTTCTTTAAAAGGAATTTATTTTTAAAAGGAAATAAAATTTGAAAACCATTTGGGAATTGATTTTTGGCGATTGAATTTAAAGTATTTTGAAAATCCATTTGGAAATTTATTGGGTGTTTTAAAATGAATTTGGAATCAAATTTGAAAATTGATTTGGGGTTTAGTAGAAATTGATTTAAATTTAAGATTTGAATAAAATTCACTTGGTGTTTAATTTCTTGGAAAATCAATATGGAATTTGATTTGATTGTTTTTGAAATCAATTGAAAAAAATTGAATTGTTGTTGAAAGTGAATATTTGAAATCGATTTGAAAATCGTATATCAGTGGATATTTGAAAATTTAAATTCACCGTGGAATTTATAAAGAAAAGGGAAATTTGTTTAAAAAATAAACATTGATTTATTTTTGAAGCGTGGAAATAAATTTACGGATTTGGAATGTAAATTTAAAGTAAATCGGTAAGGATTTATTTAATTGGTTTAAATGAACTATTTTTAAACGAAAGTGTATTCTCCCTGGAAAGCCGAATAAAATTTCTGAATAACTTCGAAAGATATATACATATACATATACATATATATATATATATATATATATAATTCTAGAATTGGTTTTGAAAAGGATACTTTGGAGAAATTAACTTTTTAAGTTGTTTAAATCCTTTAAGTAAAGATTTATTGAATTGATTATAGAAATGGTTATTTCTAAGATTTAATCAATAATTGTTTTAGAAAATAGTTATTTAAATAGTTATAATCTATCTACTAAATTTATTTTGAAAATTAGTTTGGACTTAAGTTATATGTAATATTGGTATAATATTTTTTTAACTAATATTTTAAGTAAAGTGTTTAAAGAAAAATAGTTTTATTTCAAAGTGTTTTCCCGATATATTTTGGATAAGTGTTATGAATTATTTTTAAAGTATTTGAACTCGGCAGATTTTCAGTAAAAATGAATAAATATTTGGAAGTGTTTCCGCGTAAGGAAAATGATTTCAAATTTATTTTCAAAAGTTGTAAAGGTGAAAAGTGATTTGAAATTTGTTTTCAAATGGTTGAAGCGTGGAAAAAAAAATATCTTGTAAAGATATTTTTGAAAAATATAAATAATTTGGGAAATTATTTGGAATCTGGTGATGTTGTGCATACCTATTGATAGTTAAATAACCGACTATCAATATTTTATCTTTAAATGGGTATTTGTTGTGATTTGTTTGAATTTGAATGCTACACTTATTTTAAAATAAGCGCTCGTTATTCGGTTTAGCCGGGAGAGGACCTTTGGGTCATGAATCCCATTTCGGATAGTGATATGTCGTAATGGATAGCATTTGAAGATCGGATATTTTCGAAAACCGAAGGATTACCGTCGAATGTCTCTACATCGGCTAGTCTCCGATATAGAGATTTTACCACCCTTTGTGATGGGAATTCCGTACGTGATTAGTGAATATCCGGATTGCAAGGGCTTCTTTTGGAAGTGCCTTCGGTTCCGTTCGATCCCGGAACGGACTTGTATGGATGTGTGTCTGACGTTACAATTTGAGATGTAAAGCTGGTTTCTATCAAATACATTTCTGTTGGTGGCGGAGAATTTATTCTCTTAGCTTAACACCCTTCTCTAAGATATACGAGCTCAGAGGTTATGTAGTTGATGGTTACTAGTGATATGTTCCCAATTTGGTAATGTGGCATACGAAGTGCTTCTGATCATTTGTTGATCAAAGCATAGCTTTTGTGAGAAGCGTAGCTTTGTGGACGAGACTTCGTCGGACCTCACACCCCGGTAATAGTCAAAACAGGAAAGATGCAGCAAGGTTATAGGGAGTAGCGCCCTTTAGGGTATGTGCATTTCCTTTTGGATAGAAGTGGTACCATGGTATGGAGCCTAGATACTTAACTTATGTGGATGTCGCAAATATATATGACTTTGTGATTGTTGTTGGTTGAGGATCCTCGGATAAAGGTTGTTTGCAACCGGGGGATGACATACTCGTGTCAGTATTTACCTACTTTTGCAGAGGTAACCCGGCCTTGTGTTGGCAGAGATCCGGTTTGGTTCTAGGGGCGTCTTTCTAGAGGCGTTCCCATGTGGCAATAGGAAGTTCCTTGGCCTGATCATTTGTTGGAAAATCCAAAGAAACAATACGAGCCCTGTACAGTTTTTGTTGTATAACCTGCCATGGAATGTGGCGGTAACCTGCTATTGAACTAGCTATAGTAGGCATAAGTGCGGAATGTCTATGCTGGCTAGGATTTATATTATACTTTCGAAATGTTTTCCTACACTTTGCACTTATAGTAATAATATCAAAGAAATTTGCATATCAAGCATGTTTGATTATCATAAGGAGAAATCTCCTCCAATTCTATGTTTGCATTGTGTGTATGGCGGGAGGCCTTATGGTAGTTTCTTTTTCTAAAAAGCATTACAGATCTATTAAAAAAAATTCTTTGTTTTTTAAAGATAAACTGTTTTAAGTTCTCACACCAGTCCCATGACTGACCTGGAATTTATTGTTCCCTTCCTAAACTCTGGGTGCCCATCATTTTCCACACGGGCAGCCTAGAGTCAGGTTATCGGTTCTATAATTCATGAGATGTTGTGGAGATCAGGAGCAAGCTGGATGGCGAAACGTATCAACTTGTATATAGTATTTCTTTTCTGCTGTTTGTTGTTGTAAACTTTTACAATGTAATGTAATGTGATGTAATGTATAAAATGTACAGTTCTTTTGATTTAAAGATTATTCATTTATCTATTATATGTTGTTCTGCTGCGATTGTGAGATTCTGATATTATTTCTGTTGCTTCTTCTTTCTGACTTCTTCTATCTTTTTCTTCTTCTTAAACCCTAAGGGTTCGATTTTCCAGCATTCGATTGTTCGGCAGTTGATACAGTGGACGTATTAATGTCGACTTTCGAAAGTCGAAGAATCGGGTCTTTTACATTTGGTATCAAAGCATTTGGTTAAGCGACAACCTTGGCTCTGTTGGGTGTTACTCATTAGAGATAGAGTCAGCAGTACTTTAGAATGAGTGTGAGTGTAATAATAGGTATGAGCGCGTATTTGTTAGTGAGTATAAAAATTGTTTTATACTGTGTTGATTGGTTTGTTGAGTGGTATATGGATTCTGGTCAATACGAGTAATTAACGTTATTGATAGGAATCTCTAAACACTTGTGCAGAACAAATTCGACACGATATCGTTTTAAAATAGGGTAAATGAAATAGTTTTACCTAAATTATTTTCGTATATAAAAGAAGAAAATTTTCTATGAATTATTATAATTTATGATTTCTTGGTGGCTAGAAAATGATGATATTAAATTATTATCATTAATGTTGAAAAAGAAATTGAAATCGTAACTCCAAAGTTAAGAGATAAATTCACATACAAATAGAATTGGAGAATATAAATTGTAAATGTGATTTGTAATTTGAAGTAAAATTCCTTTTTGAGTTTGAAAATGGTTTTCAAGAGTTTCGAAAAAATGTTTCGGAGGGATAAAAGCTCTAAAACTCTTTTCGGTCGTTGGAAAATAACTTCGGTGATGACTGCAGCATCATCGGTGTTCATTTTCGGGTTTCCAAAAGAGGAATTGCTGCCAAATTATTTAAAATTTGAGTTTTTTTGGAAAATTTGGGTTTGGGTTTTGAAATTCAAAGGATAGTTTGAATTGGTTTCGAAAATGATTTTGAAATGTTGGAAAGACTCTGGAATCTGATAAAAATAGTTATGGAATAAAATTTATTAAGTTGAAAATAAATTTGGGGTAGAAACAAATGAATTGAAATTGAGTTTGAATTATGGAAATAAATTATGAATGAACGAATTTACAATTAGGAGTAAATGAAATTGGAAACTAAATGTTGAAATTCATCTTGAAATTGCAAGTAAATTGAAAATTTGTCAAGTTGGATCAAATGAAGCTAAGTATTAAAATAAAATTAGTAAGTAAAACTAATTGAAGAAATGACAAATTTAATATGGGTTGAAATGAATTGAATTCAACATTTATAAATAAAGGGTAAACTAAATTCGTATGGAATTTGAAATCCAGCTTAAATATAAGTGATTATAAACCGAAATAGTGAACTGAATTGTGTTTGGGAACGAACAAAAGAATAAAAACTGAAATTGGAAACTGATTATCGAAAACCAATTTGAATTCTGCGAGATGAAATGAGTTAGAACTTGTAATGAATTAGTAAAAGAAACTAATTTAAAATAGCAAGATGAATCAGTTGTGAATGAAAAATAATTCATAAATTCAATATTCAGAAGGTAAATTGAATCCAAATAGAATTGAATTGGTAAATTGAATTCAAATGAAATTGATAATGTGAGATTGAATGAAAATGGATATTATGGTTAGCAGGATATACAGGTGTATTAAAGGAAATGGAATTAGGATTTTGATTTCGAAGATAAAAATTGAATTGCTCGACAAAAGGTATGTATTTGAATTTCAGTATGAAATTTGATGATTTTCTTGTCCAACCACTTGGTTTTTTCTTTTCTTTTTGAAATCTGAGGGCCGTGGTGCCCTTTTTTGTAGTCGTACCGAGCTAGCTGTGCAAATGAGAAGCTGGCGAAATTTTTCGAAAATTTAAGGCGTTAGAATATTTTTGAGAAAATTGGATTTTTTTTTTGAAAACTATAACTTTGATTTTGGAGTGAAAAGTTAAACGATATAGTTGAAAAGATAACTAAGTATGATTTAAAAACTTAGCAAAGTTATTGTAAGATGTTTAACTATGGATTTTGGAAAAGTTAAAATGTTTAAATGAATTTGAAATTTAATTTGAACAAATAGTTTTGAAAGGTTAATGGATTTCAAGACTTTTTCTTACTTCGCAATTTCGAGGACGAAATTCTTTTATGGGGAGAAGTCTGTAACGACCCAAAATTTCTGTCATTTGAAATT
The DNA here is from genome assembly GCA_030765085.1 of Allium cepa. Lineage (NCBI taxonomy): Eukaryota > Viridiplantae > Streptophyta > Magnoliopsida > Asparagales > Amaryllidaceae > Allium > Allium cepa. The sequence continues at coordinate 345,087,505 of CM060928.1, read as the reverse complement.
TGTATATTTAATTGATTTTTAAATATTAACAAGTAAAATTTGTAAGTCGAATAAATTTTGTTTCGAATATCTAGATTTAATTGGATAATTAAATCGATAATTTAATATTTGAAATTACAGAAATAATGGGAAATTGGGTTTAATGTGATTAAAATTTATTGGTAAAGTTGTACTAAATCATACTGGAGTTAGAATGATGTTATAGAACTTTTAAAATTGAATTAAAAATTAAATTGTAAAAATTGAATATTTTAATATTTAATTGACGAGTAAAAATAGTCATTTTTCAAACAGTCTCAGATTTCGACGAAACAAATTTCATCGGATCTGTAATGTTAAATTATTGCAAGATTTCAAATTTCATGTCAATCGGATTTACGGTTTGTCCGGAGCAAATTAAAACGCACTGAAATCGGTTTAAGTGAATTTTTAATTTAAATAGTCGATTTGAAAACCTATCTTTCAAATATGATCGAATTGGCTCCCGATATATATTACATTGCGTTCGGAATGGAGGTAAACATTATAAACGCCAAGCGGCACGCTTCGTTTGGAGTTCGGAAAATCTTGGGTGAATAGTGTTTCGTCAAATTTTCTATAAAAGGACCCCATTATCTTCATTTTACACAAACTCTAACCAGGCTAGGGCAAGCCGCCATTTTCATTTCCATTGGCCAGAAATGCTCGATACTTCCTCTTCAATTTTCTTCCAATCTGTCGACAATCACGAAAATCCTCCAACTAGGGAAATGTTAAGCACAACGAGATCTCCAACTTCAACGGCTATGATCGAAATCAATGCGGCGGATCGTCGGCAAAATGGCTACGAAAGGTCAAACTTCGTGCGCGTTTATCGAGGAGGATGGACGACCGAGCTTCACCATACTTAGGCTGATGGTGGTGCTCGAGTAACGCTACGATATGATGGTGTTTGATCGGCCTCTAGGGCGGTGTGGTGGTCGCGATAATTGGGGGAAGAGGCGGCCGAGATGGGTTTCTTGCGTACGTGAAAGAACGAAGGGGAGAAGATGAAGGGCACGCCCTGATGCAGTCAAAGAAAATCGAACGGAAGAGATTTATTTGAGGTTAAATAGAAATAAAATTTGAAAATAAATTGTATATTAAATTGTGTAAACTTTAAAAAGCTGTAGCTTATTCATACGAGGTCGAAAAATGACGAAACGACTTGCGTTGGAATCATATTGTCGAATACTACGGGATGGATCTGGATTGGAGTTGATTTGAGCTAGTGTGAATTTTGGGTAAAATTAAACGGTCGTTTAATATTATTCGAAATAAAACACTACAACTGTATTGGAAGCAAGGTGACAACTTCTCACTCAACCAAATCTGTTTCGATTTAAATTTTAAATAGTTAAATTTAAAATTGCTTGATTGTGTGATTGAATGATAAATTGATATCTATTATATTGAAATAGACCCTATACGCTGCATATTAAGCGGATGTTATTTATTAAACACATATACCACGATATTCCACCTTGAAGTGGAATTGGTATTATATATGTACTTGGAGTTGATTTTCCCACATTATATAGCGGATGAGACCCTATTGCGCTGCATAATAGCGGATGATATTTTATATAAACCAATGTACCGCGATATTCCATCTTGAAACGGGATTGGTATTGTGCTAACATCTGTGGATGCAGGGAAACAAGTTGGAGAGATCCAACTGGATCCTCAAATAATTGAATTTGTTTCAATATTGTGTGTTGATTATTTAAAATCTCTGTGTGATTATCTTTTTGATTGAAATCGTTGAAGGCTAAAATTTAGCCGAATACAATTTTGGTATCGTTAGATACCGAAAATAAACAAAGATTTGATTTTTGAAAATTCAGGTTGAAAGTTTATATAAAAAATTATTTTTGAGAATTGGATAAATTTAAAAGAAGGAATTCTAAAATAATAAAGTTTTATTTTTAATCTTATTAAATAAAATTTCAAAATATGGGAAAAGCTGTAATAAATGGATTTCGGGTAATATTATTTAAAAGTTGAAGAATTTATTCAAAATATGGATTTTAAAGAGTTTGAAAAATAAAAGAATTGGTTTTCTTTAAAAGGAATTTATTTTTAAAAGTAAATAAAATTTGAAAACCATTTGGGAATTGATTTTTGGCGACTGAATTTAAAGTATTTTGAAAATCCATTTGGAAATTTATTGGGTGTTTTAAAATGAATTTGGAATCAAATTTGAAAATTGATTTGGGGTTTTGTATAAATTGATTTAAATTTGAGATTTGCATAAAATTCACTTGGTGTTTAATTTCTTGGAAAATCAATATGGAATTTGATTTGATTGTTTTTGAAATCAATTGAAAAAAATTGAATTGTTGTTGAAAGTGAATATTTGAAATCGATTTGAAAATCGTATATCAGTGGATATTTGGAAATTTAAATTCACCATGGAATTTATAAAGAAAAGGGAAATTTGTTTAAAAAATAAACATTAATTTATTTTTGAAGCGTGGAAATAAATTTACGGATTTGGAACGTAAATTTAAAGTAAATCGGTAAGGATTTATTTAATTGGCTTAAATGAACCATTTTGAAATGAAAGTGTATTCTCCCTGGAAAGCAGAATAAAATTTCTGAATAACTTTGAAAGATATATACATATATATATATATATATATATATATATAATTCTAGAATTGGTTTTGAAAAGGATACTTTGGAGAAATTAACTTTTTAAGTTGTTTTAAATCCTTTAAGTAAAGATTTATTGAATTGATTATAGAAATGGTTATTTTTAAGGTTTAATCAATAATTGTTTTAGAAAATAGTAATTTAAATAGTTGTACTCTATCTACTAATTTTATTTTGAAAATTAGTTTGGACTTAAGTTATATGTAATATTGGTATAATATTTTTTTAACTAATATTTTAAGTAAAGTGTTTAAATAAAAATAGTTTTATTTCAAAGTGCTTTCCCGATATATTTTGGATAAGTGTTATGAATTATTTTTAAAGTATTTGAACTCGGCAGATTTCCAGTAAAAATGAATAAATATTTGGAAGTGTTTCCGCGTAAGGAAAATGATTTGAAATTTGTTTTCAAAAGTTGTAAAGGTGAAAAGTGATTTGAAATTTGTTTTCAAATGGTTGAAGCGTGGAAAAAAAATATCTTATAAAGATATTTTTGAAAAATATAAATAATTTGGGAAATTATTTGGAATCTGGTGATGTTGTCCATACCTATTGATAGTTAAATAACCGACTATCAATATTTTATCTTTAAATGGGTATTTGTTGTGATTTGCTTGAATTTGAATGCTACACTTATTTTAAAATAAGTGATTGTTATTCGGTTTAGCCGGGAGAGGACCTTTGGGTCATGAATCCCATTCCGAATAGTGATACGTCGTAGTGGATAGCATTTGAAGACCGGTGTTGAAGAACAGATATTTTCGAAAACGGAAGGATTACCGTCGAATGTCTCTACATCGGCTGATCTCCGATATAGAGATTTTATCACCCTTTGTGATGGGAATTTCGGACGTGATTAGTGAATATCCAGATTGCAAGGGCTTCTTTTGGAAGCGCCTTTAGTTCCTTTCGATCCCGGAATGGACTTGTATGGATGTGTGTCTAACGTTACAATTTGAGATGTAAAGCTTGTTTCTATCAAATACATTTCTGTTGGTGGCGGAGAATTTATTCTCTTAGCTTAACACCCTTCTCTGAGACGTACGAGCTCAGAGGTTATGTAGTTGATGGTTACTAGTGATATATTTCCAATTTGGTAATGTGGCATACGAAGTGCTGCTAATTATTTGTTGATCAAAGCATTGATTTGTGAAAAGCGTAGCTTTATGGACGAGACTTCGTCGGACCTCACAACCCGGTATGCAGCAAGGTTATAGGGAGTAGCGCCCCTTAGGGTATGTGCATTTCCTTCTGGATAGAAGTGGTATCATGGTATGGAGCCCAGATACTTAACTTATGTGGATGTCACAAATATATAGGACTTTGTGATTGTTGTTGGTTGAGGATCCTCAGATAAAGGTTGTTTACAACCGGGGGATGACATATTCGTGTCAGTAGTTACCTACTTTTGCATAGGTAAACCGGCCTTGTGTTGGCAGAGATCCGGTTAGGTTCTCGGGGCGTCTTTCCAAAGGCGTTCCCATGTGGCAATAGGAAGTTCCTTGGCCTGACCATTTGTTGGAAAATCCAAAGAAACAATACGAGCCCTGTACAGTTTTAGTTGTATAACCTGCCATGGAATGTGACGGTAACCTGCTATTGAACATAGTAGCTATAGTAGGCATAAGTGCGGAATGTCTATGCTGGCTAAGATTTATATTATACTTTCGAAATGTTTTCCTACACTTTGCACTTATAGTAATAATATCAAAGAAATTTGCGTATCAAGCATGTTTGACTATCATAAGGAGAAATCTCCTCCAATTCTGCGTTTGCATTGTGTGTGTGGCGGGAGGCCTTATGATAGTTTCTTTTTCTAAAAAGCATTACAGATCTGTTAAAAAAAATTCTTTGTTTGTTTTCTAAAGATAAACTGTTTTAAGTTCTCACACCAGTCTCATGACTGACGTGGAGTTTATTGTTCCCTTCCTAAACTCTGGGTGCCCATCATTTTTCACACGGGCAGCCTAGAGTGAGGTTATCAGGATATTCTGGAATTCAGGAGATGCTGTGGAGATCAGGAGCAAGCTGGAAGGCGAAACGTTTCAACTTGTATATAGTATTTCTTTTCCGCCGTTCGTTGTTGTAAACTCTGATAATGTAATGTGATGTGATGTAATGTATAAAATGTACAGTTCTTTTGATTTAAAGATTATTCATTTATCTATTATATGTTGTTCCGCTGAAATTGTGAGATTGTGATATTGTTTCTGTTGCTTCTTCTTTCTTACTTCTTCTATCCTTTTCTTCTTCTTAAACCCTAAGGGTTCGATTTTTCAGCATTCGATTGTTCGACAGTTGATACAGTGGACGTATTAATGTCGACTTTCGAAAGTCGAAGAATCGGGTCTTTTACAATAAAACAGAACAATTTACTTATATATAAAAAGATAATGTGTGAGTAACAGTAACATATGCTTTGAATGAGTAAGAGATGAGAAACTGTAGGAGGTATTATTGGACCCCGTCAAAAATATGCTATGCTCCGTTTCTAACGGGTAGAGTAAAACATTTCAATTTAAAGGCAAGCTTTTACACAACAACTTCATTTTCGTATATGTGTACTTTCCATTTTCACGTGTAAATGTGGAGCACAATGACATATATAGTCATTTAAATATCCATCATAACTGAACGTGTATAAAAAACAATGTGCGTTTAACTTCTGTTCAGTTCAAAATAGTACATATAAGCATGCGCAAAACTCGGTATATAATGAATTTTCTATTATACTTTTTATATATTAAAAGTTAGACCATTGAACATGTTTACATACTTTAACATGCCGCATGTACAAACAGAAAGGAAGTAAAAGCAAACTTTTAATTACATTTACATCTCAGCTTGTATATACAATAGAAGCTGGAATTTGCAGCAACATTGCCTTTGTTTTCTTTATGCTGTAATAATAACAGTTTCTCTGAAAATTATGTCCCAATTGATAATATTAGTATGAAAATGGTGCATTCTATGTTCCGAAACAACACTGAAGAAAAACTGAAAACACGCATCACATGTTCACACTTAGTCTATTTAGCACAATGCTTTCAACTTTTCATAATTTAAGCTTATTTATGATTTAGTTTTAAGAATTATTAACACTTTATGCTCACATTATTTTCTTAGTTTTGCTTATTTCCTTGCCCAACGTTATACTCAAATCATCACTTTGAGTTATCAATACTATGCGTTTCATTTGTAAGCAGTAATTTTATCATAGGATACGTGTTTCATTTGTAAGCGGTAATATTGTTACAGGACCCATTAGCGATATGCAATGTGTGAATTCAAATGAAACATATGCTGTATAATCTGCTAATCCAATAATTGGAAAGTTAGATAGCTTTTACGTTAATAATTATAGTGGTTTCATTTTCATGCATGCTAGTCCGCAGAGAGTAAAACATGGCATTGCAGCACCGAATTAGAACTTCATGTAGTATCATTTAAACTCAATATCAATGTTTACTAATTTCGAATGCATTAGTGCTAGTCCGTTCTCAATGATAGGTGTACATATCTACCAAACCTTTTCTCGATTATTGAAAATCAAATGATAAAAGAAGATTAATATCTTCAAAGCTAACTTTATTGTGCAATAATGCCAAAGGGATTGCAATACATAAGTAAATAAAAATGCATGAAAACAACAACATCCAGCTTAAATCTTTGAAAGCTACGTTGAAATATCGATCTTCACTTGTTATATTTCTTGCAACGTTCAATCTGTAAAAGATAGAGTCATGAAATAAATGTATGTTATGTGTATAAATAAATTAAACTATTAGTTTTTTATTTACTACAACAATTTTAAACGGTTCATCCCAATCATCGATCATGGATGGTTGGTCCATAATTACTTTGGAGTCTTCAACATTAATGGTTTCTTCCGATTCTTAAACAACGATAGTTTCGCTAAATGCTTTGTCTTCTTTTTCCAATTTAATTGCATCAGGCAGGGAAGTTTCTAATGACTGATTGAATGGTTCTATTTTAACGAGAGGAGGTTTGAATGTTGAACCAACTCATCAAGCTCTTTCTTCCCTGCTCGCTTTAGCTGTTGCTTTCGAGTGCATATTGAATTATCAGTTTTGTTACCTGTAGATTTACCCTAGAGTACAACATACAATAAGTAAATTTAAAAAGAGAAAATCATTATACAATAAAAATAAACATAATTATCAATTACCTTAGGCATGATAAGGAACGAAAAATATAAAACTCGTATTTTTTGTAAAACGGAGAAGAGATACTGGATATTTATATAGATATAGATAATTAAATTATAGAAAGGGGAAGTTACTAACATAAAGGTGGACAATAAAATAGGCTCAAATAATGGGTCAGTTGATACGAATTGTACGAACGGTTCCTACTTATATGCGAACTGGGTATGAATAAGTATATTTTGCATTGCCTAAACATAATAGGCTACTCTACATAGAAGCTTGTGGACCCATTTAAATATAATTATATGCTAATGTAGCTAGAAGCGTGTGGACCACATGGTTGCTTTGTTTGACAAGCGGCATGATGAAAATATGACAATACTCTGTAATGTTTACTTGTTTACTTATCACTTTCTTTGAATATACATTAAAACTGTATTAAATATATAAATTAATATCGTTATAGTTGTAGGCTAAGTTTTAAATGAATAAAATTATATGAGTTAAAGCTTATTGTACTACATTTATTACATATATGTTGGCGGTGCAAGTTTAATCCATTTACGCTCCTAACTTGAGATAAGTTTGCATGTTTCTATCTTTGTTTCTATAATTCATTTGAATTTTATGTACAAAAGGAAGCATTTGATGTGAATAGTAAGAATACACAGCAGAAATGGAAATATTTTAATCTATTGACATACACTTGAATGGGTTTTTTTTATTTTCATTTGACTCCTCTTTGTAAAATTTGCAGGTACATCCCATGCTTATCTTCAATAAAATACCAACCTTTTTTCAAAAGAAAGTTATAAAATATAGCATTTTAAATATTTCAGGAAATATGTAACAAAAATCTATACAACTATTTCAAAAGTATCAGAGCAATGCACACTCATAATCATGCTCATCAGCACATGAGTCAAGCAATAGACCACATGCCATGCTATCCCCATACATGTTGGACCTACCTGTCGACTTGCCTGCTTCCTACCACGCTAGACTCATAGGCCCTCTTTTTCATGAGCGTTCCTTCCACACTAAGAGATGCATGCTTGCTATTTATATTTGCTGCCTCTCAAGCATTTCACATATGCATCATTGTGCAGTACATTTGCTGTCTTTATGTGCATCACTGTATACTACATTTGTAGCTTTCGAGCCTGCCCGCTTGCTGTAATTTGTGTAGTTCGGTACTAAATTAAAGCACGCTACTCATACATAGTATAAAGAACAATATATAAAGTTTAGCAAACGGACAGTAAACTACAAACCTGAGAGTAAAGAAAAATATTGGGTTAACTTCTGCATAATTTATCATTTGACACAACCTACCAAAGGACTTTTAGTTAATGATGAGCATACAACCATGCACTAAAATGGATCGATACTATTACTGTTATTAACGAAGTTTCATCTACTTTAAAATTTAAATACTCTACGTAGACAATATTAAACAATCCTGCAGACAACAAATAGAATTCACTTTTTTTCCATGTGGTAGAAAGTGACTACTTGTTGTCGACATAATTTTTTTCTTCTTAAAATAGACATTTCATAATCATTATTTCCATTTGCTTCAATATGTATATATCCTAAAAAGAAATTTTATATTCAGTTGAGGGAAAAATGATAGATATTTGCAGCATGTTTTAAAACATGATCATTGTAGTAGTAAAATAAACCCAAAATGATCAAAGAATCCTATAAAATAGCATAATTATAGACTACATATATACATAAACAACATAACATAGCAATCAACGTGAAATGATACTCCGTCACCCATTCATGAGAAGTAGTAACATAAAAAAATATCAATGTAAAATTTTAAAAAAAAATACTTACAGTATTGAAAGCAGCAAGGGCAGAATTGAGTGCAGGCTTGGCTTTTATTATACAATGCAACTACTTTGTGAGTATGAATCCAACATCAAATGGTGGAGAAGAAGAAGGCACCATCTTCAATGTATATTCAACTCCCATGAAAAACAAAAGAGAGAGAATCCAACCACCATCCGCTTGCCTTCGTGCCTTTGCCTTCCTTCACACCGGCCAGTTTCATCAGATAAACTTATCAAATCAAAACTTATCAAATCAGGTCTTCCTTATTCCACTTCTTTATGTAAGCATCCATTGCATGACTCACAAGAATAAAAAGAAACATGTTTAAAATAAAAATAAAAGTATATTCTTGCTAGAATATCATATAAAATCAAATAAAATTTCATTGACAATGTAGGCAATTTTGAGAACTTATGACAGTATTAAACAATATTGCAAACAACAAATAGAATTCACTTTTTTTCCATGTGGTAGAAAGTGACTACTTGTTGTCGACATAATTTTTTTTTCTTAAAATAGACATTTCATAGCCATTACTTCCAATTGCTTCAATATGTATATATCCTAAAAGGAAATTTTATATTCAGTTGAGGGAAAAATGATATATATTTGCAATATGTTTTAAAACATGATCATTATAGTAGTAAAATAAAACCAAAATGATCAAAGAATCCTACAAAATAGCATAATTATAGACTGCATATATACATAAACAGCATAACGTAGCAATCAACGTGAAATGATACCCTATCACCCATTCATGAGAACTAGTAACATAAAACAAATATCAATGTAAAATTAAAAAAATACTTACAGTGTTGAAAGAAGCAAGGGCAGAATTGAGTGTAGGCTTGGCTTCTATTATACAATGCAACTACTTTGTGAGTATGAATCCAACATCAAATGATGGAGAAGAAGAAGGCACCATCTTCAACGTATATTCAACTCCCACAAAAAACAAAAGAGAGAGAATCCAACCACCATCCGCTTGCCTTTGCGCCTTCGCCTTCCTCCACCCCGGCCTGCATCCAACCCGCCAGAACCAAAGAAATTTTATATTCAGTTGAGGGAAAAATGATAGATATTTGCAGTATGTTTTAAAACATGATCATTGTAGTGGTAATCAAAGAATTCTACAAAATAGCATAATTATAGTCTGCATATATACGTAAATAGCATAACATAGCAATCAACGTGAAATGATACTCTGTCACCCATCCATGAGAAGTAGTAACATAAAACAAATATCAATGTAAAATTTAAAAAAAATACTTACAGTGTTGAAAGCAGCAAGGGCAGAATTGAGTGTTGGCTTGGCTTCTATTATACAATGCAACTACTTTGTGAGTATGAATCCAACATCAAATGGTGGAGAAGACGAAGGCACCATCTTCAATCTATATTCAACTCCCATGAAAAACAAAAGAGAGAGAATCCAACCACCATCCGCTTGCCTTTGCGCCTTTGCCTTCCTCCACCCCGGCCTGCATCTAACCCGCCAGAACCACCAACCTCCTTCATTGCCTAAGCGCACCAATCACCTCTCTTACCCTAGCCGCCCCCGCCCGCCTACATCTCCTCCACCCTTGGCCAAAAACTCACCACCCTAGCCTCCTCTGTAGGTGAAAATATATCAACTCCAAAATCCAATGTGTGCTTAAGCAATTGAACACTAATCTAGTTTTACACCCTTCATTGAAATAGACCGTCGTTCAACAAACTACGCTGTAATTAATAATCTATCTACTCCAGATTACAAACAACTTTTAGAATTGTGTATTTGAAATTTAAATAATATAAATATAACTATTTTCATTCAACAATTACCATGAAAGAAAAAGTTCATAGCATAAACAAATTAATTAAGATAGCAAATATTATTAGCAGGAACATGATTCATTACATTACAACTACACTTCAAGTGTTAACTGATGTGATCAATTGAAATATGACCTCATATATTATCAATGTGAAGCAACCCACATGAACAAACCTAAATTTCTCATTACAGTTAATGTTACAAAATACATAGTACGCATAAAAATGTGACAATTTCTCAAACCAAAAAATTACCGAGCGATGCCAAGCACTATACTTTCTTGGCGATTGTGGCTAGGAGGTCCAAGCACTAGCTCTATGCCAATTCCAACAATTTGAACCAAAAATGCTGCAAAAGAAAAACAAACAAAAGAGAAATTAATGAAAGTGAAATGAGTTTAGATAGTGCACTCGAAATAAAAAAGGGTATGCGCGATTACTGGAAACGTGGGGCAGAAGTGGAAAACTTTATACAAACTAATTGAAAGCAACAAAACTCAATTAAAAAGGATAAATATGAAAATCCCGAATTTGAAGATTGTAGTCTGATTTGGATTCTTCTTCTTCACCTTTCCCTATTTTCGTTTATTTTGTGTAGGATAGGAGAAAGTGAAGTGAGTTGCAGAAACGAATCTACAAATGAAAAGTGGGAAAGAAGAGTGACAATAATAAAGGGCTCAAGCACGTGCAGCATAAAAAATGACATAAGCATCCTTCTCTCGCCAAAGAATGTTAGAAGGGTATTTTAGACATTTCAAAAGCTTCATTTGAGGATATTCCTATTATATATAGATAATTATACATTTATAAAATACAATCATATATTTATAGATAAATATATCGAAATGATAATTGTAATAGTTTATATAAAATATTTAAGATTTATTTGCACAAATGTTCATTTATATTAAATAATAAAATAGTTTCATAATTGATCTAAAATAATTTTAATTTTTTTAATGTTGCTGTAATCCCAAAAATAAATTTAATTTTCCATTTATTTTGCTTAATAGATAATTATAAATATAAAAACACATGTTTATATATATATATATATATATTATAAAATTGATGCTAGCTAATTTGGAGCTCAAGGCATAAAAAATAGTACTTTTTTTGGATTTATAAAATAATTTTTAAATAAAAATTTATTAATAATTTAAAAACCGATCAAAATTAATTAGTATAATTATTTAAAATTTATTTTGAAATCTAAAAATTATGAAACGTTATCAAATAAAATTTATAATTAATTTCAATTTATATTAATGTATATACATTTATATATATATTATCAATTTCTAATTAAATAAATAGTTGTATTAATAGTTTAATATATAATAAATATAAACATATATTAAAATAAAGTAAAATTTGTTGTTGAATTATTGTTGTGCAAAATAAAAAATTTAGGTAGTTTAAAATAATTATTATATGATTATAATCTTTGGATATAATTTATTAATTGATAAAATCATATACGATATTTAATTTTAAAAAATATTTTTATTTTTATTTTTAGGCCGTAAGTTTAATACCAGTAAATATACAAAATATTTTTTTAACATGTAGATGCACTAATATATTCAACTATCTAATATGTGATAGAACATCGATACACCAGGTTCGTAATATAATCTAATAGCCTACAATATATTACAATAATAGATAATAATATTAAATTAATTAGTAAACATGTTGAATACCTTTCACTAAGGCCTTGAGACCTCACTTGAAATTATAAATGACTCCTTGAATCAAATTCCAAATTCTAAAGTTGCTAGCTTCCAAACCGTTTTACCATCGATGATCGAATTGAAGAATTTTGATGTGATTTGAGCTTAGATTTCTTTTGGGTTTAAATGGGGCTTACTAGTCAAAATTTGTAGAAGGAAGAAGATCAAAAATCTCTAAATAAATGATGTAGAGAGTGGCATATAAATAGGAAGTCAAATGGAAAGAAAAGTGGATCATGTCCTTATATTACTCTTACCAATCCCCCTCTTTTAAACTATTCAAAAGCCTCCCTCTTTGACCAATATTTGGATGGCCTATCCAACCTATTTTGACAGAAATTTGCATGCCTCATATGGGCCTTAAAACCAATTCCATCCTAAATGATGTTCGTTGCATTTAAATCTAAATCTAAACACGTATTGATATTATGTATCGACTAGTATATTTATAACCATTATAAATACATTGTTCAACACATCAAACGAAACTTTTTGTAACTAGTATTTCATAAATATTAATTAATTTATATTAATTATAAAATAATTAAATCAGGTGATCAAAGAAGTGTTCATCGTTTCGGTTGTGTGATACTTAGGTGTAAATTTGGTCAGCTATTAATACCAAACAATTTAAATATTAACGTTCACACATCACTTAGCAAGTAGTGTGATATCATGACCAAATTTATTGCTTATTTGGTTTCGGTAAAATCCAGCTTTACTTTATTAAGCTTTACCCAGTTATAACAATTATTTACACCAATTCCCTTTGTCAAAACTATACCACTTTGGACTTACGGAATATATTAACGGTCAAAATTCCAACATCATCCATATTCAACTCTATAGTCTGAACGCAAAGTCCTTGGTTCAATACTAACAATTATTATTAACCAAACTGCTCTGGTTATAGACTTTGACTTTGAGTTGACTTCAATTGACTGTAATACTAACCTCACATAACCGAGGATACAAATTGTCTTTTGAATGGTGTTTCACTTCCAATGCTTCCACTCGACCCAACTATAATTATTTGATGAACGGCGTGCCATGTTTAACTATAATCAAAGCGGAGTTTCCACATTGAAGCTCAATAGTATTTTCAAGTCAAGAAAATTATGTAATGTTTTCATATCGATATTTTTTGTTTGATCTTAGTTATATTAACTAACAGAAAACCATCGAGTGAGTCATTCCATGGTTATCTAGTAATATTAATACGTAACCCTTGGTACCTCAGCAGTCATGAGTAATACAGTATCCAACATTTGTAGAGCGTTATATACTCTAGTCTCAATGGATGGGCCAATATCAATCTCGATACATCTTGACTAGAAATATTTAAAATGGTATGTTTGTTTAATTGTGATAAATCACTAATGGTTACAACGCATTGTAACTATTATAAATTAAATAAATTAATTAATTTAACATATTATCTCAAGTGTATAGCAGAAAGAAAACACCTTTTATTTTGAACAAAATTGGTTATCGAGTTAGATTATGTAACAAATTACATAAATGCCCCTAAGGCATACCCCTAACTATGTCATATTTAATACAATTTCAGAACCATTTCCTTATGCTTTCTCTACACCAAAAATGCCTTTCCTATGTTATATTCTCTCCTTTTAAATTACAGATCATAGATATCGTTGATGCCTTACCGAAACTGGGTGATATTTTGGTAAAATTCTACTATTTTTGTCTCCCATTTGACAAAAATCATAATATTATATCATGTAAATTCAAAATGGATACGCCAAACAAGCAATATTATCGGTATATATATACATCACTACAGTCAATTATCTACCATCGTAGGCTATCATATGTTCACTAAACTATGACAAACTATAATAGACAATGACATATGAATAACATACATGTCCAATGTCACAACTACATGTTTTCATAATACATTACAACTCCAAATACTTTAATAGTATAAAATATATACATGTCCAACATTGAGTCCAACATGTCGTTATATATATTACGTATCACTTAATAGTGGGAAGATCCACTTCCATCCGCACTTTGTTGTTGTAGTTGCCAATGTTGTATGAACTCTCCTATCATCCCCTTCTCACCTTCGATTCATTTCACTTGGCTATCGATTTGCTAAATCATAGTTTCTTAGATTATTAACTCATCTGACATCCTAACTCTCTCATATAATTTGGAAGACTATGTATTATAGGTTTAACTTTGTATGGTTGTGTATAGCGGTTAAAAGAATTTTTTGATCATCTATATTGTTACATCAAATTAAAATTAACTGACACAGCATATATAAACAAGTTTAGTTAAGTTTAAAATAATCATCATAGGAGCATTGCCAAAACACGGCCTATGCGCGTCCTCTTATCTATGACAAGTTCGCTAAAGACACAATTCACTCCATCTTGAGAGACCTCGTTGTGATGATTTTGTAATTCGGTTATTCTAACTAGGTAACTCTCTTGTTGTGTATGTATGTGTGTGTATGCACGCGCGCTCGTGCGCATGCATGCTTGTATGCATGTAGTATCATATATTTTATATGTATCAAAAATATTTAAATCAATATCGAAGATTTTGCAGATGAGTAACAACAAATTTAGCTGAAACTCATCGGCTCACTGGTAATTCTTGAAACCATCTCCTAGACCGATTGCATACATCTACATGTATACCTCCATAAATGTCTTTCTCAACCTAGATTCCCAAGCAGAAAGATATCATTAAATTATCACTAAAATTTTATGATTAGTCATTAGTAAATAATTTAAAGAATTACCAAATTATTTATGTATTGTGTGACCGATCTAGAACGATGGCAATGTAAACAAGGATTTCATTAGTGATGCTTTGGAATTCTTGTCGAAAGCAGCTAGACATTTTTACATATCTAGTATTGTAGAAATTGGTCCATATCTCTTAAGCTATACAAGTCGGTAAATGTTGATGACAAGTAAAAGGACAGTTTGCACAACGATCTACCTTTATTTCGCCAAACTTTTTATAATTGTTTGAGGAGATCAGCTATGGACAGTCACTTAAAGCGATTGTCTGTTCTATTTCTCAAGCAATTGGCTGAAAAAACAACAATTTCATATTTTACTATTTTTCAAATTACAAGTGGGACCCAACTTTGTTATCCTGACCGGTAGCAAATGCAGGTATAGTGCATAATTGCTTGGATGCAAGTGTATTTAGCATTTGTATTTTTTGAGGTGCCATGTGGAAGTCTGCTACCTAATAGAAATATTCTTATTTGCAATAAAAATACCGTCAAATATTTAAGTAGTTAAAAAAATTAGTTTTTTATGAAAAAAATTATTTTACCTTGAATTCTTCGAACCATGCATCCATAGTAGGACTAGGAACACATATGAAATTAAGTAGAGCTCTACTGTACAAGGCTTAAGTAAATTGGTAATTATTTGAGATGTCAAGTCACTATGTAAGAAAATCTTACATATTCATGCTTAAATTATGTTATAGAGATATAATGTACAACCCGGATTTTTAATAGTAGTTAATCAAAGTTCAAATAGTAATTTAGTTGATTAAAATAAACTTTGAAGTTTTATTTGATAAATTGATTTGGAAATTATTTAATAAAAAGATAAAGTCGTGAAAATATGATAATTGAAATTTAAAAATAAAAGTGATGTGATTCAGATGTAATATTGGTTTGAAAAAAAAAGTGATTTTGAAATGTAATTTCTATTTATTTAAATTAATTAAAATTTACTTTTATAAATAAAGGAATACATATACATATATTTACTTATTTTGTTTTAAAGCCTAAGCCCAAATTTTATGGCCCAAATTCCTTCTCCAGATATCTCTATTTCGAAAAATTTCTCCCTTCGGTAAAAAGTTTGTTTACTTCGTCGTCTCATTTTATCTCCCTCAACAAAACAATGAAATCCTCTTCGCTTTGAGAAAAAATCCAATAAATTACCAGAATTCACCAAACTTGAATATGTGCCTTCTAATACTTGTATGAATCTATGGCAAGAAGGGCTTCAGGTTGCATTGTTTTCATGGTGTAATGTTTGAGCGCGTTCGAGAGAGAGTAGGAAGAGGAAAAATAGCATACAGGAAAGTCTGAATCTCACAAAATCTATGTTTAATCTATAATCCCATAAGTGTGCATACGTATTTGAGTGGGATATTGAAGTCAAGTGTTGTGTGATACGAGTTTAACGAGATAGACGAGTCGACAGTGGTTGAGATGCTGAAATTCAATCGGAGAAGAAGCAATTTTATTCCAGGCACAGTCGAACCTTAGGGTCTACCGGTCGACCGTGACCGGCCGACGATGGTCGACCAGTGCTCAACCGATGCCATACCGGTTTAAAAAAAGTTATATTAAAGTTAGAATAAAGCAAATAAAAATAGGAAGTGACGTATACTATCAAAACTACTAAAAATGAAAATATAAATGTATTTGTAAAGTTTATTTGTGAATTTATAAAGTTAAATGAATTAGTTTTTAAGAAATTAATTTATTAAAGAATAAATTAGATTTTGATTTTCAATAAATTAGTAAATATTGTGATAAAGTCCAGAATATATATATGATTCCTAAATTATATTTTATAACTTTTAAAGTATGTTATCTAGAATTGTGAAGATAATAAAGATTATAGAAAATAGGAAGTATGAAGTATGAATTTGGAATACATTAACCTGATTTAGATCGTATGCGATTAATTAATAGTAGTATGTAAGGATAGAAAACTATGAAATAGTTGGTATGAGTAGTATTAAGTCTTTCAAACCATTTTGGGGTTTCAAAAGTAGGAAATGAGTTTTTTGAGAATATTGGGTGATTATTAAATTTATATTTGAATTTATTAATGAGATATTAATAATTTAATGAAAAGTAAATTTTATATTTACTTTCATTAATTATTTACCAATTACAAGATTATGGAAAATAAGAGATACTTTCCAATTTGTACTTTTGGAATTTTAAAATGTATTCCCCTAACAGTATAATTACTTGTAAATTATTAGTGTATGCTACAAATATATTTATCCATGATTTCTCATCTTCTCTTACTAATTCCGATGATATAAGTAATTCACCATTGATATATGTGTGTGTGTGTGTGTGATTGTTGATTTTAATATGATACGGTGGTGATACCCTTCATATGATTTTGTGATATTTCATTTTGTGTAACAAGAAATCCGAATAAACGGAGTGATTATACCGTCTGGTATGGGACTTTCGATAATATTTCTTCGGTTTTTCATTGAACTCATTATATAGAATATTATAGAGATTGAGCGTAATTTATAAGCAGTGAATAAATATATGACTATCATACAATGGTATAAGACGTTATTGTGATATTTATTTGATTATTCGATGTAAGTAAACGACACTCACATAATGGGAATAGTGTTATATGTGTGAGATGATACACATAAAGATGAGTATGGCTTTGTGCTAACATTCAGCGAGTATGGCTTTGTGCTTAACGATGACTATGACTTCATGACTATATATATTAGTTCTATATGTCACTATTATGATATACTCCTTTTATTTGTGTTGGAGAGAACCAGATGGTTAGTATCCAATCCAACGGCCCGATCATAGGGTCACACCCCAGATCTGTGGAACCCTATATTTATATAGCTTTGTGCTTTCACTTCATGCATTTTCTCCTGTGTCACCTAGGCCAGTAATCGGTTACCTATAGGGGCTAGAGTCGGTCGTGGCTATTGAGTCCTCGCGTTGAAGAGCACACCGATGGATACATGTCACGGTTTCATGACGGTAATAAAGACTGTGGATCCTTTATGTCTTTAGAGCTTGCTTTGTGCTATAAGCCTCCCTTTTGTTATTAAATAGAGTAATAATTTGGCATGTACTATTGATATGCCTTATTTTAGTACAGAGATGTGCTATGTGACCCATATATTGTTATATTTATATGGCTCTACTTGGGACTTCATCGCTATTGTACAGTCATATCTCGTCATGACGTATTTGGATAGTTATATCTATAAGAAGACGAGACTATACATAAGATAGTCGTCTTGAGTATAATGGATTCTCGTATTATTATTTAAATTGATAGACGGCTTATTCTATCTTTCATATTTTTATGATCATGTTCTATTTATTGAGATTGAGAAATATATTTGGGTAATGATATATGCTAGCCTAATTATACTAGGTGGTATCTCATCTACTGATATTTTCTACATTTAATGAATTCTGGATATGTATGATTCACCCATTTTCGTTGATTCTATGATTTCTAGTTTAAGTGCTTCTATATGGGCGATGACATCTTTTGGTATCAGAGTTAGTTGCTTCGTATGGTTTTAAGTTATTCGTGTGATGCAATGTTTTGATGATTATCTATGGTATTATACATATATTCCATGCATACATTTCCCTGTATATATACATATCGTAACAATCCCACATCCCGTTGGGATTGAATTTTTTGCTAAATTGAAAACCAAAGTTCACCAAAGCATGGATCGTTGGCTTGGTATCCTACAAATAAAATGAAAGAGTGCATGCCAGAGCTCTAATGAAATAACTTTCAACAGAATAATTAAAATATAATAGACCACAAAAGTAATGACCAAGATTTGACACTTTCCAAAATCAAGTGTCCTTGTCAGCACTGAACACGCTATGCACCAGTACCTGTCTTTACAATAATCATGTGGATTGTAAGAAGGAGGGGGTTAGAACAACGTTTTAGCGACTGGTAAATTATACATCTTATATATAACACTATCTTATGCCAATTGTTCACTATTTCATGCTATGTCTGTTTACATTTTATTGGTCGCCTTGACAACATATACGCGTAGGAACCGTTCCCATTTACCTTCCGTAGATTCATATCTATGTATATATCAATGTGCGTGTGTCTATATATATCCCTTGGTCTTCTAATGGACCTAGATACTATCTTCGCTAGCATCTTTCGTTCAGCACCCCATCAGGATCTCTAGTCCTCACCATGTCACTATGTGGATGTCGTATAACTCGAGGAAGTCCTATAGTGCTTGCGGACAGCCTATCATACATTTCGTCATACTCATTGCAATGGCTTATCGTACATTTTGTCATATTATCTTTGGGGATTTTCAACTTTCTGCTTCCTAACGTGGACTCAGCTCTACTAACCACCCGGTCCATGCTTTGAATGAATCTCGTTATGGGTTAACTAGCCTTGCCATATCAAACAAACTAGCAAACAACTGTGGCAGTGCATGATCTAGCATGGTCCACTATGGTAGGCTATAGACGAAGCCCCGCTAGGTGTAACCTTGTCCTTTCCATTGGCCGCTTGGGACTGATAACGTTCTCACCCTATGATGGCCCCACCTCTAAATTTGGTACCAACACTCGCTGCATAGTGCACGATCCTGCTCATTATTCGTTTAGATTATCTAGTGCAATCAAGGCAATACCATCCTCTAAAATAAATTTAAAGCAGATTATTCTATCTCGAGGATACCCCTTCATCTATACGCAAGTGTATACTCTCTACATTCATATGGTTGGACATGTCTCACGTCAGTAACATGTTACACAACTGCAGCACCTTTTACGGTGGGCAGCTGTTGTGTAACCTTATCGATTTTGCATTCCAACTTACTCTAATGATCTTTTTTCATTTTCTTTATATACTTCATACATTAAGTAATAATTTACACCCGTTAGAAATGCATATTTGAGGCTACTTATATACATATATTTTCTCATTCTTACATTCTTTTACCTTCATCGCCTCTACAGTTCTTATAGTTAACCCTAGGTCTTTATTTTATTATGCGTTTAACTTTTCTTCTTCAAATTCATTTACTGCTTCTTTTATCAAAATCTTAATACCGTTGCCAATTTGCTCATTAGTTCCATCTTTTATTTATATTCCCATTTTATATTCTGTTTCTCTTTCTGGCCTATTTCCCATACTTTCTTTTTCATTACTTTCGATCTTTTTTTAGCATTTTTATTTCATTTATATCTTAATATTCCACTTTTGAGATTTACTGCATTTTAATACATTGAAACTAAACTTCTACTTAATAAATGTTAACACAGTAAATTTTCATATCTCATCAAAAAGAGGAGATATTTGTGTTGTATTTGTAACTACAAAGAATTGTCTTTCTATTTTCTTGAAACAGACGGTACAAAAGACGATGATTATTTCTGTTTTGTACATCCCTTTTTTTTCCACGCATACACACAAACATTCATTATTAAACATCACACTTTTATTTATTTTAAACTTAATAATATACGGAAATCTACTTGCAACATTTCAAGTTCCATTGCATTAAAATATCATAAAAATCCCAAAGATCTAAATAAATTTTCATTTCAACTTAATTCATATCCATCAAATGAAAATAAATTCCTAATCATTATGCATTTCATTAAAATTTCATTCTATTCATATTCGTCGAATAAATATACATTCCTAATCATTACGCAATCACTTTAAGTTTATTAAATTTATACCCGACATAAAAATACCGATTTTAATCATTACGCAATTCAGTAGTAATTTCATATAAAATTCCAAACTAGTTTTTATAATAGAAAAATATTAATTCATCAACATATAATATTCTCACTCACCTTTTAAATGCTCCCAAATCTTTAGACCTAATTCAGATCTAACCTATGTTATTTGTATTATCTAATTTGATTCCCTATTCGGATCCACAAATAACATTTAAATACAAATCTACTAGAATTTGGGTTGGAAGAAGATATTTAGATTAATTTATTAATTAAACTAGATTCATAGTTTACCTTTGTTGTATTAATCTGATTTGAACATATTTCCTATTCTCTATTATCTTCTATTATTCTTCAAAGTGTATACGTGCAAATTAAAATTATTTCTATGAGTCTAGAATTTTGGAAGAGTAGAGAAAGTGACAGAGCTTTCACGATCATTAGAAAATTATGAGTTGGAAGTAAGGTCATAGGTTTTAATTTATAGAGGTTCAAATCACTGCTAACTGTCGGATCAAGCCATTTCAAATCTGGGTCATATAACCAAACTTTACTGTAGCTCAAAAGGGATCACGGGTCGACAGTGACCTAACCTAGATCAATCGCTCATGGTCGATCTGAGACCTCCTTTATGCGACCCATATAACGTATTTTTTGGTGAATTTTGAACGTTGAATTATTTTGCTTGTTTATTTCCTTCGTTCGATAATTCTCTCTATTTGTTTCCTCTATTAATTGATCGTTGTCATTTGTTCCCACTAATTACAAATTCTTTGAGATTTTTGTTTAATGTTAACATTTAAATCTCCATTAACATTATCAATTAGCATTACTTGAGTTTATTAATATATTTACATATATAATTATTTCTGACGCTAAAACTTCAAACGTTGATAACTTTTCCGTTTGGACTCCGATCGAAAAATGATATATATGAAATTAATTAGAAAATTGTCACGAACACAGTGGTGCAAGTTTTGTAACGAAATTCCGAAATTTGAAAAAAAATCTATTTTCACTATTTACTATCTATTAATTAATGGCATGTTGATTGATGACTTTAGTATCTTTAGTAGAGTTATCATATTATTATCCCTTGTTTATATTGTGCACCTTTACTGTAGATTCTTGATTAGACAAAGACTGACCTGTGTGTTATTTATGTAATATCGGATCAGTACGAGACATTTCAGGTACATGGACAATATGACCATCATATGTTTTAATGGGCTTAAAGAAGACTTATATTAGGATTGTAGTATGATATTTGCATGTCATTGAGTCAATGTATGTATATATACAGTACTAAGTTGTAAATATTAATTATTTATTGTATTATTTTGAGATTGTTGATATTTGTGATGATTTGTATCCTTACAGTATAATATATTGTATTTTTATGTTATCGCTGCGATTCTGACTCTGTGTGCTCCGTTATACTATATATCGTGTATTGTTCTGTCCTAAATGCACATATGTTTATTGTTTTGTACCGATATTGTGTACATATGGAAAAGATATTTATTTGATGTCTTGATATGTATCAGTATTAGTCAAATGGAACACTCACGTGTATACCCCATATAGTCTCATTCTCCGTGTTATCTGACGGTATTCTTCAATAATAATTTTGAATAGTATGAGTATAGAGGTGCGGTGTTTCAATATTATTAAAATTTTATAAAAATACATATTCCCCACTAGTTGAAGTTTAAAGAGACATCAGACAAACAAAGTTGGTGAAATTAGTCTTAGAAAACTATGTCGATGCCCAAGAGGTATCCTCATTGGACCTTGAATATGTGGGTTATGCATCAGTTCACGAAGATGATATGAAAATTTAATTACCTGGACTACCACGACCACCGTCAACACACACTACTATCAACAACACGTGCTCGACAACTTTGAGAAGTTATATATATTACACCAACACAACATATATAACTATATATAGGATATGATTCCAAATCTTACAAAATTATATTGAAAATCAATCGACTGCAATCAACTAAAGGTGAAGGTATACACATATATGAAATCAACCAAAAATACATGAAAATTTGAAAACTAAATGTACATGCCACCCGTCCTCATTATCATCATCACTCTTAATATTTACGCTATCATCTTTGAAGTCGCATTCAACCTCAACTACTTGGACCACTTTTAATTTCATAAACAGGAGGTCCTATGTCAAAAATGCCGAAACTTTAATAAAACTTAAATTGTGAAATGGATAAAGAGGGAGGCGTTTAATGGTTCGAAGTCCACTTAAAATTTAATTATAAAAACACGGAAAATGGTTAAGTTGGTCCAAAATATGTCTCACATTATCCATTTTGGAGTCTATTTAACGCGGCTAAAAAAACCACAACTTTAATAAAACTGCTATAACATGACATATAAACGGTCTATATGTTAATGTACATGCATACAAATGTTTGAAGCTCAAAGACGACGTTTGATAAACAATATTTACCCATGATTGCTTTAAGCATTATAATTTTTTTTAACAATAGCTGTCACATTGTTTAAATTGAAAAGAAAAAAAACATTTATGTCATTTGGATGAACTTAGATAAGCTATTTTTTCTTTTTGAAAAACAAACCAATTTACTTTCATTTTCAAAACGAGAAAAAAAAAAAAAAACCCAGCTCATTTGGGTTCATCCAAATAGGCCGTTATTGTTGCAGCAGATTATCTAAACTCCTTCCGTGCAGTGGTTTTCTTTATGCCTTCGCAGTCCATAATTGTCTCCCTTCGCTACGTCAGTGTTCTTGTATAATCTGCTCGTTTTTGAAAACGAAAAAGCTATTTTTATACTCGGAATGTAATAAAAATGAGATCCTCCTCTTATAGTTGTTTGAAAATGTACAACCGTACGATCGGTAAAATCCCCAGGTAAAATCTAATGGTTGAAAATAAATAGCACCACGGTGCATCTCTACCCCACACTATATCGCAGAAAGGTTTTTTTTCAGAAGCCAATGGAACCAGTGGCCAACTCCATTTAGGAAAAGGTTTAAAATTTAGTCGCAGGCCTTTAAATTTACGAAAGCCCAACTCCATTTGGTATCCCAGTGCACCTGGTAAAGCTTTCGCAGTCTTCTTCCCTCTGCCTACATAAAACCCTAAACCCTAGTTCCGAAATCTTTCTTCTCAATCCAATTCAATGGAGGCCGATAACAGTAAACCCTACTTTCCAGCGAAACCAGCTCAAAATCCTCGCCAATCTGAAGCCCTAACCGCTGAATCCAAATTTTGGCGCTCTTTTAAAACCAAACCGTTTTCCACGAAACTAATCCTTCCAGTTACATCAATCGAATACTCTCCAGTTGCTCCTCACGATCTTGCGTTTGCGGTTTCAGCTTCCATTCATCTTTATAATGGATCATTACTAGAACCGAAATCCTTTTCTCCATTAACCTCGTTTTCGGATGTTGCCTATTCGCCTTCTTTTCGGTGTGACGGGCAGCTCCTTGCTGCTGGCGGTGAATCCGGACTTGTTCAGGTTAGTTTGACTTTCATCCTATCATATATGTGTATACTGTATACCATATACCTTGATATCAAGGCAAATAAATGTGGCGATTGTAATGAAAAGTAAGCAAACCAATGAGCGTATCAGAAAGTATAGATTGACCTATTAGTTTATGATGTTTATAGTTATACAGTTTATTACACAACAGATATGTTAATATGTGGGTTTATGAAGGGGTTGGGGTTAGCTGCATTAGTTCTGGCCCAGACATTGGTGGTGCCGTGTTTTGTATGTTTTTTCTAGTGCGCATTCCATAAAGAGTTGATTATCAAATATGTGATAGAACAGAGAAAAGTTTACTGTGCTGCAAGAGTATCGAGCCTACATGTCAAATTCTCTAAAATTGAATGAATTGTGCAATCTAGGCATCACAGGATGCCCCTTAGTTTTTAATATTTTGCAAGGATGCTCCATTTTTTCATATAACCACGCAATAAATTTCTGTTTCAAGCTATTGTTTAAGTCACAGGCATTATCCAGGTTTTTCCGATGTGCTAATACTTTATAAGGACATACCACACTGTGGTGTGAGCGTTTATTTATATCTAGCTACGGAGGTGCTGTCCTGGCACTTTTAGGCACTAATTGATGCTAATGAGTGTGCTTGACCTTTATCGAACATGTAGGATAATAATGCCTATGAGTTATTTCAATTTTCAATTCATTGAACATTTTATGTTTCAATGGATGCTTTAATTTTTGACTATTTTTTCAATGTGTTACATAATAATTATATTGTTAAATATTTACATAACACACTTAAATAATCAATATAAAAGCTTTTAGCATTTTATTAGTAATTTTTTGATAGTTCGTAATTATTTTCAATGGTGGTATGATATAATTCATAAACTACAGTTAATATCTATTTTATGAAAAACAAGCTGTAAAGCTTCATTTAGGCTTCTCTTGGGCTTTAAGGGAATTGTTGGCTCCTTCAGCTTTGTTCCTCCCGAGCAGCTTATTGTTTTTTACTTGTATAATATTTGATATAGTTCGGTGTTATCGCATTTTCCTTCTACTTATGTTTATTTGTTAAAACATTTGCTGACTACATGCTACCTAATCACTCTACAAGTAATATTTACACATGAGTTTGAAATTTTATTTACTGAATTCTAAAAAGTATGGATAAATCTTTTGATACAAACTATCTTTAGCATGCATTCTATGGATGATAAACTGTAAAAGTTTGTCTAGGCTCTTCTGGTTATAGGGGCAACATTGGTGCCTAGCGTCCTTCACACTGGACAACACAGTTCTGAATTAAAAAAATTCCACTGGACATTAGTGCCAAATTTAACTTAGCAAGTACAGTTTAACCTTTTGTGTTTTGTTCCCACGATCATCTTGTTTGCATAGTATGATAACTCACCTACACTGGTAAGTCGAGTATGGATATCACATTGTTACCTGACATTCACAAGCAATTTATTTTTTCTTCTTATTATATGCAAGTTTAGTTTACTTTCGTACAAATATACAATGCATATGTTTAAGAGACTCATGTTCAAATCATGTCATAAACATTGTATGAATTGCAAGCAAATAGTCACTATCCTATAATCATAAACAGGTCTTCAAGCTTAACAAAGGAGGCCATGCCATCCGCCGCCTTCGTGCACATTCGCGCCCTGTACACATGGTCCGCTACCCAAAAATCATAGACAAACTTCACCTCTTCTCTGCAGGGGACGACGCTCTCTTAACCTACTGGGACCTAACCACAGAGTCCCAGCTTCTAACCATCCCTTCAGCCCACAAAGACTACATCAGAGCCGGCTCAACCTCACCAGTAAACTCAGAAGTCATAGCCACCGGCTCTTATGACCATTCAATCAAGGTTTGGGACATTAGGGTTTCAAATGCTTCCACCTCCGTCCTTAATTTCAACCATGGAAACCCTGTAGAGAGCGTCATGTTCTTGCCTTCAGGCGGCCTTATAGCGACAGCTGGCGGTAACTGTGTTAAGATATGGGATGTTATTGCAGGAGGAAGGCTGATACATAAAATGGACAGTCATAATAAAACGGTTACGGCTATGTGCCTTGGTAAAGTAGGAGATGATAACGTTAATGGGAGTAGAATTTTAAGTGTGTCAATTGATGGATATTTGAAGTGTTTCGATTTTGCTTCTTTTAAGGTTACCCATTCTATGAGGTACCCAGCTCAGTTGCTGTCAGTTGGGTTTTCTCCTGATGGTTTGTCTAGAGTTGTAGGAGCTGCTAATGGGACTATATACATAGGAAAGAAGAAGAAGAAAAAGGAAAGCGAAGCTGCTGAAGTTGTTAGCGAGTTTAGTGCCTTTTTGCCAAAGCCTGAACAGAAGTTGTCCAAGTTCAGGTATTTTCGTAATAACAAACCGGTTGAAGGCGATTACGTTGTGAAAAAGACGAAGAAAGTGAAACTAGCGGAGCATGATAAGCTTTTGAAGAAGTTCAGACATAAGGATGCGTTTGTGTCTGTGTTGAATGGGAAGAAACCGAGTAGTGTTGTTGCGGTTATGGAGGAACTGGTGGCGAGGAAGAAGCTTTTGAGGTGTGTGGAGAATTTGGATTTGGATGAGCTTGGGTTGCTTTTAGGGTTCCTTCATAAATACGCAACTATGCCAAGGTATGCGAGATTGTTAATGGGTTTGGCGACAAAAGTGATTGATATGAGAGGTGAAGATATGAAGGATTCGGAGGAGTTGAGATGTCATGTTAGAAATTTGAAGAGAATGGTAGCGGAAGAGATAAAGATACAGCATGCTTTGCAAGAAATACAAGGAATGATTTCTCCTCTACTTGCAATTGCAGGTAGATAAAGTTTTTGCTGCTGATATATGTTCGAGTGTCATTTTACCGTTGTATGCTATGTAGTATGCTATGATATGAGCCAATTTTTGAGTGATTTTGGGCTCAGTTTTACTGATACAGTTGGTAATTTGCTTATAACTTGGTTTGTATTATTCAAGAATCATTATATAATGTTTTATTCACCTTGAATATCGACGTTTATGACTTCATTTCTTTTCATTTCATGTCTTGTATATAAAATTCTCTCTTGCTAATTTTCAGGTTATGTGCCATAATTTTAGTTTGTCCTTAAATTTTAATATTGGAAGTTCAAATCTGAAATCAGTATTCGTGATTAGCACATTAGTTCGTTCCTTGGGAGGCCTCATGCACGCCACAGCCGATCTTATAATCACTGAAATGCCCGATTGTATTTGTGATGCTCATGAAACTACTTTTTTGAAGGTAACTATTTGCAAACCATGCATGATCTTCCATCTAACTTGTACTGACAAATTAAAAAAGTAACCAAACAAAATGCGTTGACAAAGTCATTCTTGTAGCTATACTTAACCTCATCAGATAACTTGATGATTTGCTGAATTCCACTACAGAATTATATGGTACCAACTTTAAATTATGGAGTAAACATGAACATCAATATATTTCTATAGACTGACCTATTTTCAATTACAAATACGAAACAAATGAGCTTCGAACTAGGCCGGTAGACAGATGTTTTCGTATGCAAATAATATTATATCCGTATTTTAAATCATTTACGGATATCCGCATCCATATATACGAACGGATATCGAATAATTATCCTATCTGTCAACAATATAAATAAAGAAATATAAATGTAAATTTTAGTTTTACATCATTTATTTTCAATCTCATTGGTTATAAAAGCATTAAAAATATATAAATCTCATCTTTACTAATAGTTGGCTTGAAAGCGCAATATTTTGGTTCGACCGTAAACTTCCCAAAACACCCTAACGCAGATGTCGATTCCAACCATTCATAAAATAGAATTACTCAAATGTAATTATAATTAGACGTCAGAGAGCGGGTCAAATATACATGGCTGCATTAGAATGGATAATGCAAGATCTTTCTAGATAAATCAACCGATCTATGAATCTTTATTAATATATGAAATAAAATCACAATTTTTTGATCCAACTGTGAAATTTCAAAAATGGAGGTCATAAAATCGAATCTTACCGTGAACAAATATTAACATCCATCTTCAAATGGAAATTTTAAAATATAAACAAAGTTACAAGTTCAAACCCTATTCCAACAAAAGAAATTATATATTTTTTCTTTATATTTTTCAGTTTATTTTTATCAAACTACATAAAACTTTCATATTTAATAACAAGCTTATATACGTTGCACGTGCCAAAATAATAATAAATAGTTTGAGCAGTTAATATGCATTAAACATATATAATTTAAACTGCCAACTTAATATATAAAATAATATTTTTTACTGCGCTAAAATATACATAATTTAAACAGGAAATTATTGTCAAGGACAAAATTTCACAGCTTTTTAGCCTTAAGAACAGACCTTCAATATTTTATCCTAAAGGACAACTTTCAGTAGGTATCAGTTTTTAGTTATCGGTAGCAATTTTTAGGTATCAGTTTGTAGTTATCGGTAGCAGTTTTTAGGTATCAGTTTGTAGCTCGGTAGCAGTTTTGTTGTCCTTATGAACAATTTTGGAAAATGTTTGTCCTTCTGAATAATTTTTAAAAGAATATTTATTCTTGTGGTAAAAATATTGAGGTCGTGTCCTTGAGGTAAAAAATATACAAATCTTTGTCCTTTAAATTAATTCCCCCTAATTTAAACTGTAATTTTGACAAAAAACGAACAAATAATTTTCAAATGTGGATGCCTTCGCATCCACATGTCCATCCATTTTTCTAATATAGAATATTTATCCTTTTTGCGGATGTAAATGCGAACGGATTTCGAATATTTTAGATATAATGGACATACCTACTATGAACCCACTTGTATACATCAAGCACACTATAAATAAGTAGAATATTGGTAAGTAATATACATATTAGATATATTTGTAACAAAAATGCATATCCAATCTGTAAAAAATATCCATCTTTACATGTAATTTTGAGCATGTTGCATATTTTATGCTTCCAAAGAACCATTGAATGGTAATCATAATTACATGTATGATCTCTGCTCAATTGAATGGCAATCATAATTTGCAGCCGGAACAGGATTTGGACAACATGCACTAACATAAATATTAAATATTTGCATGTTTATACCATATGCATTATTTGTAGCTGCACTGTTAAAAAAAATCGAACTAAAAAGCGAGAAAATGGTGTATGTAATTAAGTGAACTTTATAGAAAGAGATATTATTGAGTAAACTTTAATGTAACTTGTACCCGTGAAAGAAAACTTAAGAATATTATACACCTGCCAAAAAGATAAAATTATCTGCGAAACAAGAAAAATAAAAGTGGCTTTTTAAGCTCAGATGAAAAAGTTGAAGAAAAATTTAGTTTCAAGTACAGAAAGTTTGCTTTTTATGATAAAAGACTCTTTTTGTGTAAATTATAGAATGAAAGTTGTAACTATCATTTTTTTTACAACTAAAAGTGTCATTTAGACTAAAAAAACAAATTTGTTGTCCTTGAAAACAAATCTTTTTACAACTTCTTCTCTGTGTCTCTTTGATGAAAATAAAATTTAGAAAATTAGGCACAACGACAAACTTAGAAAAATATTTTAGCCTGAAAGACAATAAGTTTTTTATTTTAATCGAAGGACAATGTTAGTCATAACTTGCATTTTGTATAGTGTAAAACTGAATTTAATGCTAGTTTAACTAGCATTTTGTATAGTACAAAAGTTGAATATAATGTTAATTATAACTAGCATTTTGTATAGTATAAAAGTTTAATATAATGCTAATTATAACTAGCGTTTTGTCCTTCGGTCTAACAACAAAACTTAATATTTTCAACCTAATTTTTTTTCTTCAAATTTTTTTTTTAACTCCCTCTCTTTTGCTAATAAGTTTAAACTATCGTATTCATATCAAACGGCCAATATATCAAACAGTTACAATGAATAGGAAAGAATAAGTGAATGATTTATATTCTTAATAAAACATTAGGCTTACAATGGAATTTTCAAAAGTTTAAACTCTTTTTCATATGGCCTGCGAGTTAAAAAAAACAAAATAACTCTAAGTAAATCAACGTCTACATAATAAAAGAGTCGGCATGTGAATATTTCTAGTCCACAACTTACATTTCGAATACTCACCACCGGTTCATTTGAAGGAACGGAGAAGAAAATATATATCCACGAAGACGAATACTATTATTGTTAACTGGATTTTTAACCGAGCCGATTTCAACCGGAAGTTAGAACGTAAAAACAAAGATAAAATAATTTAAGAATTTTTAACGAATAATCATCACTGAGTATAAATCAGACATGACACACAAAACTCTCTGGTCAAATTCCTAGCAATCGTCACTAAGTATATAACTCAGTATAGATTCATTTAACTCGATACTCAGTTGTTTTTCTCGGATCCGACTCACAAACTCTCCGGTTGAACTCGAAGCACTTGTTACTGAGCAGAACTCGGGTTAAACACACAAAACTCTCAAGTCAAACTCTAAGTAAGTATAATTCAGGTCTGATACACAAAACTCTTTGGTCAGACTTCAAGCACTTCAACTTTTGGACGACCTCAAGCAAGACAAAGACGAAACGACTCAAAAAATTGAGAAAACACTTAGAAGAGCTGGATAAGCGACTTGTAAAATTTTCATCCCAAAATGAACCAAGGAAATATGTCGCCACTGGCCTATTTACCTCGAGACCGAGTTATTTCTATCATTCAATTCTTCCTCCAACTTTATGAGTTATTATCTACCTCTTTGACCATGTGATTTTCAAAAGTTTTGGATGATCATTCCAAGAGTTGAAAAGATGAGAGCAAAAACGACAAAATAAACTAAGTAATGGAGGAACGATCACCAAAATCAACTAACAATTGATGAAAACAACATGGGACACACATCAAAATGAAGCAAGAAGAATGATGCAAGAAGTGACAAGTTATCTCTCACTAAGGAAATAACTCGGTACCGACTTATTTAACTCGGTACTGACTTATTTTGTTTGCTCGGTAGGAGGCGAGACTTCACACGTGACTTTGGACCGACGTTTGGACTCTATAACAAGCAGATTTCTGACCCAATACGCGTGTTTCCTCTATAAATACAAACAATAGTGCACCTAATACAGGAACTCCCCCCTAATTCTGGATTTGGGACTTCATTGCTCTTTACCTTCATCCTTCCTCCCAATAGTCACTAAGGCAAAGACCTTAGAACTTATCAACCCTTGTACTAGTGACTTATTCTCTCTTTAACCTTCTATAATCTCGTACAAACACAATCAAATCTACAATCACAAAACTATAAAGTGGACATAGGCCAAAGATTGTTGAACCATTACATAAATCTTGTCTCTCTGCTTTATTTCCGTTATTCTCAATATTATATGTTAGATATAGGTTTCACAAGTTTCCTACAACTCATTCTTGAGTGTTGATCCATACTTAGCACCTACATTTTGGTATTTCAATGAGAGAGATGAATCTAGGCTTAGTTCTAGCTCTCTACTTTAGATTGAATAGATTTAGAAGTTAGATCCAAAAATTCTACTTTGAAGATTTGAAGAACTATTATTGGAAATCAATTGCTCCTAGAAAAGGAAGAACTTCCTCTGAAAGATCTGCATAAGGAGTGCCTAACGGCAATGAAGGAAATAGTCACCAAATAATTGTTAGCAATGGAAATGCAATACTAAAATCCTTTACTCAATAGGAAGTTGTTGCTAGAGGAGAACTTGATAAGCTGATCCATGAGCCTAACCAGAAAATGAGGATAGTCTGATGGCTCTCATAAAGAAGATGGACGCTTTGCTCAATTTGCATCCCTACACCACTATAAGAACTAGAAGGGGAACTTCACCTGTTATAGGACAAGAGAATTCCCCTGTTTCTAGCCTAAATAGGGGAGAGATGAAGACAAAGCAAAAGGAAGTAGTTGGTGGAGTGTAGGAGGATTTGCAGGAAAGCAAGAGTGCTCCTCCCCTCAAGAAACCGGTTGACACGGAGAGAATTTCACTCAGTATCGAGAGAATTTCACTCGGTATCGAGAGAAATGTCTATGCTAATGCTGCACAGGAAGATGATGCCATGGATGTATCTGATGAGGAAGTGGACTAGCTACTAGATGATGATGGTTTGGAGTTAAATGTAAATGCCGATGAAGGTGGAGTTCAAACAACAGGAGGTCAACCAACCAAACGTCCACAAAATTCCAAAGGAGTGGTATTCCTAGAGATAGGAGCGCTAAGACTTCAGTCGGCAAACCGAGACCATTTGCGGAGTCAAACATTCGGTGCAGCCTCTGATAGTCGACCATCGGATTGTCATACCGACGGGGAGTAAATTGCTAAAATGGTCAAACGATTGGCAGAAGAAAATCGGGGTAGGAAAAATGAAGGCTGAAGTTCCATATCAAGTCGAACTCCATTTACTGAGAACATTCTAAGAGAAGAGTATCCTTGCAAATTTACCATACCGATAATGCCATCCTACAACAGAACTATTGATCTCAAACAACACTTACTTAAATACGAATGGCATATGGATAGAGCTAGAGCCACTGTAACGATCTGATATTTTCAACCATTCGCATCCGCACATGTCGGACTTGAATTGCTCAAAATACCGCGTTGTAATTACAATTTGGCAAAACTCAGAATATACAGTAAATAAATCATCACAGATCGCAGACAAAGAGTAAATAATAATGCAGTGGAATCAAAAGAGATAGTAGTTCATGAAGCTACTATATAAAAAAAAAAGATACATTAGAGTTAAACAAGATACAACATAAAAGTAACAAGATACATCAGATACAAATCAGAATACATCACTGAAATCACTGGATACCGAAAGCAAAATAGATGGCTGGATCATCAAGCAAGGCTCCAACTCCGAATGTGAGTCTTGAATGCTGAATCACTCAGTCTGACTCGAGCGTAAAGCAAAATATAAAACACTCGAGTCAGGACATAAATACTTATGAACTGTAAATCAACTCAAGTGAACAGTAACAAAAATGCATCAGTAACTTAAAGGATGCTTGGGACCGCCCATCCTTTAAGGATCCGTTAAACTATTTACTATGTAGTAATATTTCGCTATTATAATAATGTCTACAGTAAAATAAAGTTACTTTAAAATAGCGTTAAGGGGTTATCCATATAGCCCTTAACACAAAATAATGCCAATAGTCTATACAGTACCTGCATATCTTCTGATCGGGAGACTGCGAGAAGATACTCCATAGGTACGACACAAATAGAAACTCGTAGTAAGGCTCGCTATGGTGCGTGACACGACACACGAGGTAATGCCAGGGTAGATATACCAATTATGCACACGGGGTGGTGGTAACGTAGCAGCCACATACGTCCACCTCGAAACATACTCCCATATCAAAATCGAAGGATGACCATCAAATCAACCACAAATAAGAGTATAGTATCGAAGAAATGCGTCCGACCAGAGGAGTTACCCCTTTTGGCCTGAGATCGCTCATGTTTTAGCCACCTTATGCCAACTCACAGGAGTTGGGTCCACGTAATATACCTCAAGAACGTCGCCACCATCCTACTTCATTATGGAATCTCTACTGCGTACACAGTTGTTAAAGTGGTTTTCGAAGTTGGCAGAGAGTATGACAACTTCCGATCCCTGTCTCTTTAACAACCAAACATTATTATAACGCCGTGGTCATTTCAAAATAGTTTATACTTCAAAAACCAAAACCATTTCATTTTAAAACTATATTCCTTTCAAAATAGCTTATACTTCGAAACCAAAACCATTGTATTTCAAAATTATATCCAAATCAATACGATATCATTTCCATTTCAAACATATATTTATCTTTCAAAAATCTTAATACTTTCAAAGTTATAACTCTTTCGAAACCAAAATACTTGAAATCATTGCACTTTGAAAATCACAACATTTCAGAAATCAATCCAAATTTTCAAATTTATTCAGTTAAACCCAAATTATCAAATTTCCAATTTAATTCAATTCAAACCATCAATTTCAATTCAATTCAGTTTCCCAATAAACCATTTCAAATCTTATAAATTTCAAATACAGATTTGATTCACAAATAAATTATTCAATTTTTAGTATATTTCAAAGCTTTAATATACCTCATTTCAAAACTAAATTTGATAATTTCGTATAACTCTGATTTAACTTCATTTTAACCTAGTTTTGAAATATTCATTTCATAAATCCAAAATTATTTAAATAAACTCAAATTACAAGTAAACCAAATATCCTTTCATACTAATATAAACATCAATTATTCAAATATCATTTCAAATTCACATTCTTTATCAAAATAAAGATTAAATCAATTGCAAACCATTTCAATCGTCAAAATATCATATCCTTTCAAAACCTCATTATCAAATCATTATTTGAATTCAAATTAAAATATTCAAATTTAAATTTCATTTTTAAATCAAATAAGTCATTCATTTATTATTTCAAATATCATTACAAAATACATTTCAAAATTTCATTCAAAATTCATTTATCTTATTACATTTCATTCCGTTTAATACATAACCAAGTAAACATTATTTAAATTCAAATTCAATTTAAATTTCTTAAAAATTCAAATTTAAATATTAAATTATATTTAAAACTCCTAAAATTTCATAAATAATCAATTTAAAAAGTTAAATCATTTAACACTTTAAAATATAACTCAAGCAGTGTTAAAATCTATAACATTTCAAAACATTGTCAAATTATATCAACAACAGCATTTAAAAAGTGCTATCGTAGCTTATAGTTTTCAAAATAGTTTAGTTTAGGAATAACGACATTTATAAAATGCTATAATAGATATTTAGTTATTTCAAACATAGTTAAGTTCAAAACAACAGCATTTGAAAAATGCTGTCATAAAACTACAGCATTTTAGAAATGCTATTAATAAAATTCCAGATTTTATTATAACTTTTCAAAAACAGTAAACTTCAGTTTTAGCAAATTTTAAATTTATAAATCATATTTTCAGGCTTCTAAACTTTCACATTTAAATCAATTTATCATATGATTTATCACAATAAAATTTTATAATTGATTATCAAATTTTAAAAACTAAATTCATTTGTTAAGTCAAAATTCACTGTTTATTAACTTATATATAAATTAAATGAAACTTAACATTTTAATTTAAATATCATTTCAAACTTAAAATTTAATTCCAATTATTTACTTACATTTCTAAAATAAAATTTAAAGTCAAAAACCGCATTTACTTCAAATTTACATACTTAAATTCATAAATTCAAAACTTAATATTTAGCTTTCTTAAAACCATAAAATATATATTTTTAAATCAAATTTCATACTTTTAAAAATACTTATCTTAATAAAAACCATTCAAAAATATACCACGGAGTCTGTATATAATTTTCTAACCTAGGTCAAGTGATACAGATATATATTATTTCAACCCGTAGTTTACAAAGAAAACCCGGGTTCTATCATTTCAAACCCGCAATCCCAAGTAAATAAAAATAAATAAAAATCGCTCAGGCCTATCATTTCAGTCCATAATGATTTTTCCCTAATTTAAAGTCCATTCGGATATGTATCATTTCAACCCATAATGATTCGATTCTAATAGGAAACTTGTAGTGTGAACATATATATAAACAATATAAACAATGTCAATGTCACAATATAATGTCATATATCACATGTCAGGTGATAATTTACAGAGTTAACATGGTAATAACATGGAACAACATATCATATAATCATCATTTACTTGCATAACCTTTTTAATCACTACACACTTGTCACCAATTCACTAATTCATAAGTAAAAATGCTAGAGTGAGAAGGACTCACCTTTTCAAGCTGGAGTTAGCAAATCAAACTACACAAATAAATCCAGAAAGCACGATATGACATGGCACATCACGACTATTATTCAAGTGAGTGGAGAGAGCTAAGGTATTATCTTGTGAACAACAATCAATAAACAAGATAATATATACATGAATATACAACACAAAGCAATCTAGAAACAATTGGAAATTGAAATTAACAAAGGACAAAATGTTAGACCTTGCTACAACCATTCAAAAGCTCGACCAAGGGATTCATTTGCTCAGTATGTGTGTTAAGCTCAGGTATGGCTTGATGTAGGCACGACAATATGGGTATGAAGGTGGGTAAGAGTGATACACATGAAGAATGCATAGGAATAAAGCAAAATAGTGGAGTTTGGTGCATTTTTGGCTCGGCAATGACCACATATAGGCTCGGTCATGCTCCATAAGTGTCAGGTCAGATCTGGATATATCTGAAATTGAAGGTCAGAGGTGGTGTAGATCAGGCGGCGGCGGCTAAGGAGGTGGCCAAGGTGATAGATGAAGGGTAGGTGGAGTATAGGCTTGGGTAGCATTGTTTTCAAGAAGTTTGTGCAAAGCATTGTGATGTTTGGCCCATTTGAAGGTCACGGCTTGAGGTGGTGGTCAGAGGAGGAGGAGATGTTTGCTACAGATGGTGATGGAGTGGTTAGCGGCGAAGGGGTGGAGAGGTTAGTGGCCGAGCAAGCAAGCTGGAAGAGGAAGGCAAAATAATGGAAAGAGGAGAAAAAGAATGAAGCCATTAGCATGTTTTTTTTCTCTCATTGTCGTGAGTTTGAGGATGAGGAGAAGAATGTTTTCACGTGAAAATGAAATGGGAAACACGGCAATGCATAGGAGAATGGGCGGTCAAAGCATGAAAAGGTAAATTGAAAAATGAATAGACAAAAGAAATGAAAAGACATAGAATATAAAAGGACTTTGACTCTTTGAATTTCTTTTTTCTTTTAAATTAAAATAAACTAAATAAAAAGTAAGTAAAATAAAAATAAAAACTGAAAAAAATAAAGTAGAAAAGAAAATAAATAAATATTTTTAGGAAAATATAAAAGTAAATAAAGAAAATAGTTGTTAAATCGAAAGTAGAATTAAAATATAAACAATATACAATAAACATTTGAAAAATTATAACTATACTTTAAAAATGTTTTGAAAATAAAATAAATACATAAAATGTCATATAACACATATATACACAAATTATAACACGATAACAAATTAAAAATATTATTTATAAAAATTAAAATAAACAATTTTATTAAATAAAACAATTTACACACAATATTGTAAAAATCATAACTTTCACAATATAAATCAGATTTCAACGAAACGAAAATCAGTATTCTTGAAATTTAATTTATTTTCATAATAAAATATAAATTTCAAAAACTAAAAAATTTAAATTTTAAATTTAAAAGTAAAGTTTGACCATATTGACCAAAATTCACATTTTTGAAAAATATACTATTTATTCATGTTTGGAATTCTAATTTACATCAAAATCAAAATTTATATTTAAAATAACAAAATTATTCATTTAAAAAAAAGTTTTTAAATCAGAAATTCAATTTAAAATAATTAAAATATACAATTAAAATAATCAGAAAATACAGGGTTGTTACAGCCACAACTGTTTATTGTAGGTGTTTCCCTATCTTCTTGGTAGGGGTTGCTTCTGTATGGTTCACAAGGCTCACGCAAAGTCTATTTCTACTTTTGATGAATTATTTAAGCAGTTCCTAGAGCAGTTCAAACTCCATGCTGTCTGAGCAAAGGATGTGATGTCCCTATCTAGCTTATCTCAAGGACCCAAGGAATCTCTGAAAGCTTACTCGAACCGATTCAACATCATTGTAATGGAAATTAGCAATCCGAAGGAGGATCTTGTAATTATGGCCTTGGTCCGAGGCATTCTCTCGAATAAGGGTTTTGGTATGATGGTTAAAGATGAAGCAACCCACTACCATGGAAGAATTTCATCGAAAGGCGAGTAAATTCCTGCGGTTGGAAGATACAGGAATAACTAAAGAAAAGGTCAAAACAACCGGATCGATGGGTTGTATCGATCCTCAGCCTTTTGAAAACCGACGTTGTTCCAAGACCGGCAACATCGAGTAGGTCTAAACTAACTATATTGGTGGGTCGTATCAATCCTCAACCTTGTGAGAACCGACATTATCCCAAGACTAGCAACGTTGGGAAAATATAAAATGCTAGATCGATGGATCATACCGATCCTCAACATTCTGAGAAACAACGTTGTCCCAAGACTGGCAACGTCGGTAAGGTCTGAACTACCAGATGATGGGTCATATCGATTCTTAACCTTCTGAGAACCGGTGTTGTCCTAAGACTGACAATGTCGGGATGGTCAAAACCACCAGATTGATGGGTTGTATTAACCCTAAACCTTCTGAGAACCGATGATGCCTTACAACGCTGGGAAGGTCTAAACCATTGGATTGATGGGTCATATCTTTCCTTTACCTTCTTAGAACTAGCTCTGTCCCAAGACTGGAAAAGTCGACAAAGTTTAAACCATCAGATCGACGGGTCGTATCTACGTCCAAGTAACTAACATTGTCCCAAGACCGAAAAGTCGGGAAGGTCTAAACCGCCAGATCGATAGGTCGTATCGATCCTCAACCTTCTAAGAACCGGCATTATTTCAAGACTGGCAACGTCGAGAAGGTCTAAATCATTGGATCGATGGGTCATAATGATCGTCAACCTTTTAGAACTGGCATTGTCCCACTAGCAATGTAGGGAAGGTCTAAATCGTTGGATCAATGTGTCATATCGATCTTTAACTTTCCAAGATTCGGTGCTGTTCCAAAACTGGTAACATCGGGAAGGTCTTAACCACCAAGTCGACGTTTACATCGACCCCTTACCTTCTGAGAACCGACTTTACTTCGATAATGTTAGGAAAGCCCAAAACTGTCAGGTCGATTGTCAAATCGAACCCTACCTTTCGAGAACCAACGTCAGGCTAGCAATAGTAGAAAGAGAAACCAATTTCCACAAAGTTGCTGCTTTCCTAAGACTGGCAGGAGCACGCTGTCACCCAAAGATAGGCGATGACATGAGGAATTCCAGAACAAAATCGTCGATGCACTTGTTTTCGAAGATAGAAGTTGGTGCTTGGTTGAGTTTTCAACTATAACTCTTAGGAATTGATGCTGCCAAAGGCTGGTAGCTTCGGAATGTCCAAACGGTAGGAAAGAAAAAACTTCCTACATCCAAGAATCTAGTGTTGCTCGAAGATTGGCAACGTCGGGAGAAAAGCCATTAGTCTCAGGAATTTACCATCGTCCGAAGTTTGGCAATGACGGGAAGGACTGATAACCTACTTAAGGACCGACCAGACTATTCGATCTTAACTTGTAGGAATATGCCATCGTCCAAATATTGGTGATGCTAAGGAGGGACCTATGGAAAGGTACCATCAATGCACTGGCTTTCGGAGACAGAAGCAGGAGGTTGATCTGATCTTCGGCCCTACCTTCAGAAATTTGTCGCTTCCTAAAGACAGGAACTGCCAGGAAGGTATTGAATTCTAACCTTCAGGTATTCGACAATGCCTAAAGATAGGCGATGTCGGGAAGGTACAAACCCAAATATTCAGAAATCTTGACGTCACCAGGAGATAGGAGACAAGTCAAGATGGCATAATTGTAAAACCATCAGGAATATGATATTGTTGGAAGGCCGACGACTTCGAAAAGAAGTATCCTTTTTAAGCTAATCGAATCATTCGAATCAAACGTGTAGACATCAGCTATTGCCTGGAGGTAGGCAACACTAAGGATGAATCTTCAGCATTGAATCACCAATATGCTAGTTTTCGAAGAAATAAATTGGTGCATGGCCTAATTTTTGGCCTTGAACTTCAGGGACCCGGCACTGACCAAAGACTGGAAGCACCACGGTGGACCCCTCAAAATTGAGTCATTGGCTTCCTAGATTTTGGAGATGGAAACTAGTTTACAACTAGAGTGTCGTCCATATTCATCAAAAAATTTACTGTTTCATGGAAATAGGTAGAATCAGAATCGAATAATTTTTGCGCTAGTTTCCAAAAATTAAAGCAAGTGCCTGATTGGACTTCAAAGACAATGCTAGCAACCAAGTAGGACACACTCAGTAAAGGATAGGCGAGGATAGTCCCAAAAATTTTAAGATAAGTATTATCGGGCTTTCCCAATCTAAGACCATGATTGGGGAAGTGCGATCAGACTATAGGCAATTAGATAATTTGCCCCGCATGTTTAACTTATATTAGTCCTCAGATTCGTGATAAAAAACTCCATGAATGGGACTTAGTTCATAGTGGAAACATATGATAAGGGATAAATATTGCAGATAATGTTCTCCGTCGATAGGGAACAATGTGTAACTTGGACTATCTGCAATGAAAGTCGGCCATGGAAAACTCAACCTAAATCATCCGGGACTTGCCATCGCCCAAAGATAGGCGACGTCAGGAAGGAAAAACTAGATAGGGATCGATGCGATTATTCGACCCCAGCCTGCAAGAATCGACTATTGATCGAAATTAGGTAACGTCAAAAAGGATGCTCGAAATAGAACAATTCAAGCACTAGTTTTCAAAGATCAAAACAAGTGCAAGATTGAACTCCCACGACAATGCTAGCGGCTAAGTGGGACATGCTTGATCAAGAAGAAGCAAAGATAATCATAAAGGAATCTAAAGCTAGTATCCTTGGGTTCTGCGAATCCAGGATCAAGATAGGGAAAACACACTTAGACTGGGGACAATTGGTTAATTTTTCCCCAAACATTCAACTGCTACTTGATCACAGAGTCAGGCATTTTTGAAAAAATTTCTATGAACAAGATTTAGTTTAGGACAAAGACATACAAAAAGGGGAATAAAATCCTAACTGCTACTCCATGACAACAAGAAGCGGCACAAAACTGGGATTATTTGCGACAAATAGTAAGTGAGAAGGGTCAATCCATGCAGTATTAGTCATGTGTTCTATATCCTATGAACATACCATCTTGTATAGATAGCTTGCTCGTGCTGGAAAAATGAGTTGTGCCATACAATGATATTATATGTTGGAACTTACCCGTTATCCATGAATAATCGATAATGGAGTTGCTGTCCGAAGCGATAGAAAATTTTCTTTCCAGGAACATGGGGAATGAATAAAAGGAAAAGAATTATGATGGAATCATCCAACACAACTGTTCCTAAAGCTAACTGTCTTATTGGAGCACAAATGACAGTACTAGAACAACCATCCATTAATAAGAGTTAGCCGAAGACAAAGAGTTGGACGTGTCTCCAAAGTTGCGCGAATACAAGTTAAGACAAGCTTGAGATCCATTATAGGTCAAACACAACTCAAACTTCGACTATCTTCACTAAGAAGCAATCGGCTACACCACCACTATCATCAATCAATCGCCATTCCTCTGGTCTTAGAAGAATTTCACTCGATGGCAAGGGCCAAAAGTACTAACGGGGGTAACATAAAAGAAAAGATGAAAACAACACATAGCAAAGAAAGAGCGTGCTCGTCTAAGGCATGGAATGATCCCAGAGCATAGACCTTATCCTTACATAAAGAATGAAAGATGGTTGAAAGAATGTCAATCGGAAAAAGCAAAGTTTCAAAGCAGTTTCTAAATGACTGTCCAGAATTAAGGGATGGCAACTTAGAACTTGTCTTGATCCACAACATGCTTTGTTTTCAATGAAAACATACTTTGAAGGGCAAGTGTTAATAGGGTTTTCGACCAAGCCGATTTCAGCCAGAGTTTGAGTGTCAAAACAAAGGTAAAATGATTCAACGACTTTGGGAACATCATAAAAAACAAGAAAAATGAAATATAAAAAGATGAGCGAAAAATGTTGACTTGATTATTTCAATTAGTGCTTAGGGTCGGACCCACGTCATTTTCAGAGCTGAACCTAGGAAAAATGAATTATAACTTGAGTTGAAAAACAATGAAAAACAACATGGTATCAAGTTGTTTTCCTTCGATCCGACTCACAAAACTCTCAGGTCGAACTTTAAGGAATCATTACTGAGCGGAACTCGGGTCAGATACACAAAACTCAGAGGTCAGACTCTAACCAAGTATAACTCGGGTGTGACATGCAAAATTTTCGGGTTAGACTCTCAGCACTTTAACCTTTAAATGACCTAATAAGAGGAGATCAAACAACTAGAAAACTTATTCTCTCTCTAACCTTCTGTAATCTCATATAAACTCTATAAATCTACAATTAATAAAGCTATAAAGTGAACGTAGGCCAGAGATTGTCGAACCATTATAAAAATCTTGTCTCTCTCTACTTTATTTATGTTATTCTCAATATTATATGCTAGATCTAGGATCTAGGTCTCACAGGTTCCATATAACTCATTCTTGGGTGTTGATCCAATTTTGGCATCAATGGTTACAAAATATGAGTGTGCTAGATATAATGGTTAGACATTATACAATATTAATTAAGACAATATTCAAGCATCTATATCTTATTATAGAAATTACCCACATTTACATTTCTCATACATTTCAAACTCAAATGGGAAAAGGAGTTATTTGTAACCATTGCGCGCATTCTTCTTTTTTATTGGCAATTAGATCTATTATCTTGATCTTTATTCTGTAAAATGTGTCAATAATATGTACATAATGAAGAAGTGATATTGTAAGAATTAACCCTTAGGATAACGAGTATGTTATAGCTTATTTACCTTGATCTCTATTTTAAATTTAATGAATCTTGTTTTAAATAAATGTATGTTTTTTGATTTTATATATATTGCATGCACGTTACTTATTTATATCTAGTACAGTTAGAAATTATTAAGATGACAAGTTTACTTGATTATAGTTACGAACCTATTGAGAGATATAGGTCTAAGTGTAATTTTGTAACTTGTTACATATATCTAACTCTATAACCAATCTTGTTTGTAATAAAGATGTTTAATTTGTATTATGTACTTTATTATGTGGTGTGGTATAATTAATTTAAAGTACTTATTAATTAGAAAATTATTAAATAATATGTTATGTGATAATAACAAATAGTTGTAATTATGAGAAAATTATCATAAAGTAGAATAACATACTATTTTAAATAATCCTAGTCAAGGCGTTTCGAGAAATGTAACAACCTGATAATGAAAAGCGATTAATTAAAAGTTGACGATGAAGGCTTAAATGATAAAATTCGAATACTTTAGGGATTTAATCATGGATAAGGGAAAATAATGATGATTTGAAAGTATAGAAATATATTTGAGATTGGAATGGTGGAATATTTTGCGAAGTTGAGAGTTTTAACGAAAAAAAATTTCTTGGTGAAATTTGGTAAAAGTTAACTTTATTGTTGATATTTATTTATATTAGGAAATACAATTTCTAAATGATTATGAAATGAATTATTTTGGTGTGATATATTTTTGAAGCTATGTATTATTAATAAATTGAAATTTGGTTATTTTGAAGTACTATTGATGTAAGCTTGAAATTATTTAAAAATAATGTAAAAGTGCTTTAAT
The DNA here is from genome assembly GCA_030765085.1 of Allium cepa. Classification (NCBI taxonomy): domain Eukaryota; kingdom Viridiplantae; phylum Streptophyta; class Magnoliopsida; order Asparagales; family Amaryllidaceae; genus Allium; species Allium cepa. The sequence goes on along the minus strand of CM060928.1, from coordinate 345,043,803 downwards.
AGTTTTATAAAATTAAAATATGATCAATATTATAATTTAGGAATTTATTATGGTAAAGAATGAAATTTTATTTAATTATTTATGTTAACGAATTATTTTTACTAAAATGGCATAATATTGTGATTTGAGTTTATTATTTTAAAATGAGGAAATTAAGGGAAATAATTTTCATAAAAATATCCGATGTTGATAAACACTTTTATTAAATAAATGTGATTTTAATGGGATTTGGAATTGGTTGTCGAGTAGAAAATTATTTTATTGAAGGGAAAAAAGAGAAACTAAATAAATTGGCATTTTATTTGTTTATAAGCCCACCAAGTCCAAGCTCAAACAAAATAAGAGAATGATATTTTATTTCTTCTCATTTTCACTTTAGCTTTCTAGAACTCTCATTTATTTTCTAAAAGGGAAATCTCGACTCTCATCTTTATCACTTTCTCATTTTTCAAAATCAAAGCTTAACCCTACTTTCTTCTTTAAAATTCATACCGAACAAAATAAAATCCTAGAAATGATGAAATTTAAATATAAGCTTTTACAGGACTACGGCCTTGGTCGGGTGGTGGGGAGATACGCCTCCCTCATGGGAGGTTTGAGGTTCGATTCCTACCTCCTGCACCATGTCAACCAAAAGGTCTGGCTAGCTTGGAATAGCGATTACGGCGGGCTAGCCGTCTATTCCTTAGGTTTACTGTTCAGAAATCGCAATGTCAGTAGTGATTGTATAGGCTTCCCTGGTTTCAATATATATATATATATATATATATATAAGCTTTTCAACTCATAGCTACACCCTAGGAGCAATCAAATGATGTTTTTGCAAGTTTGGAGTAAAGTTGCATTTTATAGCAAATGCGAAGATGAAGATAGAGAAGCTATCGAAGGATTGGAGTTGCTATTACCAAGGTGAGTGTTATCACTCACAAAATTTCTATCTAGACTCAATGAATGCATTGCACAGAGATGATTTGCTTTTGTGTAATATTTTCGATCTGTGTGTGAACCTATTCACTGACCATTGTCCACTTTAATACGCCTTGATTTTGTGATGATTATTTTTACAACATTAGGTTGAATTGTTATTTTTACGTATGCATGAAGTTGTGGTTGATTGAAGAAGGAAATGGGCAAAGAAATGACGAATCAGGGCGAGATTGGGTAATTTGGTTCGTGGCCAGGAGCAATAGTGCCTCAGGCCATCATCTACAGTAAACAGATGCTAAAAGGAGTGGTCGATTGGTGGTCAAGCTTGGAGCACTGCTGCTCGAGGTAGTGAACGAATGTTGTATTGAAAAAAAATCTTTGATTTCAATGAAATTCGATGCTTTAAATTAAAAATTAGACGTATTCCAAATATGAAATTGTAACACCCACCTCTATACCCATACTATCCAAAAGTTTCACTAGGTAATACTGTCAGATAATATGGAGAATAAGACTGTATGGGGTACGTGCATGAGTATTCCATTAGACTAACAATGATATGTATCTCAAAATCGAATAAATAACTCATCATATACGTACAGAGTATCAACACAAAGCAATAAGCACGTGTGCCTCCAGAATAGAACAATACACAATATAAAATAGATGATAAATAATATAGAGTCATCCATGCAATGATAACATATAATAATAAGTATACACAAGTCCAAGTGGGTCTACAAAAATAGTCAAATACTCACTATCATCAAAAATATACATAACTTGTCCAATATATATATGTCTCAACCACTCATGAACACATGTAACTACCAATTTACATATAATATACACATATGCTATCCACCATTTATTCCCAACATCCACATACTGGCTATCTATCCCTGACCAAAAATATCTCGGAATTACTCAAGTATTATATAAATAACACAAGGGTCAGACTATGTTTAGAATGTAGATGTCAATATAAAATAACAACTAGCATGGTATAAACGTTTAGAATGTAGATGTCAATATAAAATAACAACTAGCATGGTATAAACAAGTGCAACACAAGTGGCACGTGCATATCCAAAGTATTAACATATATCAAAACCATGCACACAAAAGATAACCCATTTCCAAGCAAAGTTAATTAACACAACAAATGGGCATATTTCAAGTGAGTGATACAGACATAATCTAACTATCATCAAGTATAAAACCTAATAACAATATAGGACATGCTCTCAATAATGCCCTAAATTATCTCTCAGATAATCGTGAAGTTGACATATCCGGGTTCCGTCTCACTCTATATATGTGTATATATATGTATGTATATAACACATAACAATCACCCAAATCAAACATACACGAAATATGAATATGGCATATCCTCGATAGCCAAGGTCATCTCTCAGATAACCGTGTAAAAATAAGTACCGGGTCCAACTCCATGCTCTCAGCATCTCTAACTATCCTTGGTAGCTATATAATCGATGTGTATGGGGTTACGCAACTACGTAGACTTTTAGTCTCATAAATAATCCAACAGATTGATAACCATATAATAATCATTTAGACTTTCAACATCATAATAATAGACTTGACTCTCGGCTAAAAAATAATCATATAGTCTCTTAGACCTCTTCTAATTCACTCAACTCTCAGTATCATGGTTAATCATCGAGATTCTAAGTTCTAAATGCTCTTAGCATCATAAAATATCAATTTCAGTATCGGTCTCGACAAACGATCAGATATGCTCAGCCATAAACATAATGATCTCATATAAGTGAATAAGTTGATGTCTATAGCATCTCATGATATCTTATCAATAATAACCAAATGGGAGACTAACAGCTCTCAGCCTGCTACATGAGCCTTCCTCGTATGCTTTCAGCGCCACTCTTATAGTCTTAGTTACCTCAACGGTCATCGTGGACCAATATCTATTAAGTGTATGGCTATGATGGTCACGACCCTGCAAGTGCTCCTAATAATAACAGACTTCTGGCCTTAGTGAAATAGGCAGTGGCTCTTAGGCATGGCTCTCAGCCAAGGCTCTCACCTATATACATCAAATAGTGTGTCGTGAATTCAGGAAGCGACCCCGCAATCAGACCACTAAGATAGGTACTAGCTAATCTGGTTTACTCTCCGACGTATAATAGAAGTATACATAATAAATAGACACTCTTATGCTCTAAGCTTGCACACTCTAATGCGCATCACCATAAATATAATACCCTGTATATCAGATCCTGTTAGAGTGAAATTTACTTACAAAAAGTAGTCAAACAAATATCAGCTAAGGCGTCCTATATCACCAGTGTTGCTTATTTGTTTACTCAATGCTCGTAAATTGTACTCATCGTCGCACAATTATTTTATATAACAAGTCTAAATAATAACCGGAGAAATATTACCGAAAGTCCCATACCAGCCGATACTATAACTCCATTTTTTCTAATTCCTCCCTACATAGATATATAAGTCAGTCTAAACATATAATTCTATTACCTATTAATTTAGAAGGGGTTTTAAAATATATTTTTCCCAAAATCTTCAAAACTATATCAGTTATCAATATTTGATCAAAAGAAAATCAATTTATAAAATTATCATTCTATCTTAAGAACCATTTACAGTTTCCAAATAAATATTTACAAATCCGTCGTCTAATTACAAGGAAATCTACAAATTACAATTCAATTTTGAATTCCTTAAAATTACACTTTTCATAATAGCTTAATTCAAGTTCCTTTATACTTTTGCCTACAAGCTTTTTAAAACAATTTCTTTTTTATTAAAAATAATGACAACCTAGTACCAATCATATTATTTTCAAAATATTATTTTACAAACTTCCTATTTATTAAATTTGAATAAAATTAACTATTTACTTTAGAAATATAAATTTAAATATCATTTTATGAAAATCTTTTAAATATTTTTACAGTCAATGATAAATGAATAAAAATAAAAATATTTAAAAGTTCACTTATCTGATAAAATCTTAGAATTCATCATTTTCCAAATATTTTCTACTCATAGAATACTCAAAATAATTCAATCAAATAATTTTTTGTCACTAATAATATTCCCATTTTAAATAAAAATCATTCGAAGATATTCTATCTATTTTCAAAATTATTTCATTTTTTTGAACCTTCCATTTCAATTTATTCTCTTTCCAATCAATTTCTAATGTGATCTCATTACAATAATAATCAATCTACGACAATGCAATTTAATTTCGCCCAATTTAATTCATATCGACAAATAACTCAACCTTAAACAATCAAAGAATTCAAAGAAAATGCAACTATAAATCATGGTGGTGAGTTATACAAAATAACTCACAAAAACAAAGCAAGTAAACCAATCGAACATCCAATGCCAATGCACAATTCAAACAATAGCGATCATACTAACTACCAAGGCATGCAAAGAGGAAAAGTAAGGCTAGAACATAGATGTGAGTGTGAGATAACTCATCAAAATAACGCAACAAAGATGGATTGCATCATAGCCAATTGCTAAAGCCATCACAAACTTCTTCAATTCCAACCTCTGATGCCTCGTGCTCTACATGCGCTCAGCCATGCTCAGAAAGCCATTAACCATTTGCAGCCATCGTCACATCACTTGCTCACGTTGCCTGTCATACCCTGACATTATAGTCCACACGCGTCCCTCCTCTTCTCCCTATTCGACAAGCCATGTTGTGCTCCTCCCATCGAGCGTTCGTCCAGGTTGCGACACCTTCGAACATTATTGATGTTGCCAGGGCTGCGCCTCGTGTGCGATCGTTTTTTTTCATGAACCAATTTGGGGGGTTAGGGTTATTGAGAGATAAAGCCAGGTTCTATGCTTATGAATGAAGGTGTGAGGATAATTCTAGAACAAAGATGAAAAAGAAAAGAGAATGAGCTTGGGCCTGGTTGATTTTGGGCTAGTTTTAATTATTTTTCTTTTCTTTTAACAACCCTTTTTAATTTATTTGTAAATTTATTAAAATCTGATTCAAATTAATTCACACTTCATGGTCCAGAACATATTTCGATAACTGCCCAATTTCATTTAATTCGCTACCCGTTTATTATATTCCTACTATTTTAATCACATAACTGTTATTTACATTTACAAAAATATTCTGCATTCTATTAAAATATTTTATTCAATTTTAAATAAATTATCAAAAAATAGTTTATTAGTTTAATTCAATTATTAAATCAATTGTTTTATTAATTAGAATTTAATTAAATAAAAATTCACTTTTCGACTATTAAATATCAAATTCAACAATTTCGCTTTAGATAAATTAATTTATTTAGAAGACAGAAATAAGGGTTATTACAGACTTCCCCTCTTAAAAAAATTGCGTCCTCGTAATTTCTTATCGGAAAATATCATATATAGCTCATACCCTGACTTTCTTCGTATTCTGCAAACTCCTATCAGACCAAAACTCACTCAATCCTCAATGCGGCTTTCACAGTCCAACTCATCTTATCATATACTAGTGCTTCAAATTGATTCAGTTTGCAACATTCTATTTTTCACATATGATAAATTTTAATGAAAATATTCTAAGCGTTGGATTTTTCAAAAAAATTTCGGCAAAGTCCTTTTTGTTTGGAGAGAGTTCCAAAAAATCAAAATACAATATATCATAATATTTATATACATCCCAGCAAAGGGCATCCCAAAACATGGGGAAACAAGATAATATTTGTAAAAACATGCCATTTTATTAAAATTTAAGCGGGCTATTTTGCTTTTACACAAGAAAATCCACGTAAGCTCCAAAAGTATCTGTTCTCAACTTACGTTCAAATATTAGTCGCACGTGAAGAAGTATAAGAAGTATGCATTCATTTAATATAAAACAACATCACATTCTTATTTAGCCCACTTTCTGATAAACTTTCATTGGTTGAAACTACAAAATCAACTAATATTTTCAAAGAATGAATTGTTGCATGGTTTGTTAGCTTTTTGAGACAACTTTAGATTGCAAAAATATGGATTACAACTCAAGTAATAAATGAATTTCCAAGGGTATGCAGCTCGGGTTTTACAACAAATACACAGGCCCACCTTGGTAATTTACATTTTTATCCTTCAAAACATCAAAATTTTACAAACAATTAAAAAAAAGCTATTACTTATGTTTGAAGCTTCCCAAAATGGATAAAACCGTCGAGGTCGGATAAACCAACTGAAAGTTATGGTCAATATATTTCGACCTATTATATGGAGTTTGCATTTTTGGAACAGCAATACACATTCAATTTGATTCTTGTTTAAACCATAGCCAACCTTAAAATTTAACATTTTGTTTCTCTAATAACATAGTTTTCAAATGAAATCAAAATCGTCAAAAACGGATCACTAATTTGAGATTTAAGGTCAAACCCAACATTGTACTTTTCCAAAAACATTATAAAAAGACTCACTTACAAAAAAATTTAAAACAAAGCTTTTTTTGGACGTGTAGCTAAGCATATTTTCCAACAAGGATTATTGTAGATAGGGAGACTAGTAGATCAATACGTTTTGGTTTTGTGACCTTCACTTCAGAAGAAGATGCTACCAATGCAATGAATGTTATGGATAAAAAGGTATTGCAACCTGGTTACTATTTTTATTACATGCTCAGTATAGTTAACTTCCAGTTAAAATTACACTAATCATTTTGATCAAAATGATTATACTTCACATTGGTTAATACAAAACTCCTTTTGATTTATTAAGGCTTTGCATATCAATTTGAATTACGTCACTACAATCAATCAGTTGAAATTTGTTAACATAATGTATTAACATGTCAAACTTAAGTAAGAAAAATATTTGACAACTTCAAGTATGCCAATTGCTAAAGCCATCATGAATTTCATCAATTCCAACCTCCGATGCCTCAAGCTCCATTATGCTCAGCCATGCTCAGAAAGCCAGCCACCATTTGCAGCCATCGCCTCATTACATGCCCACATCGCATGTTATCCCCAAATGTTATAGCCCACACACATCTCTCCTTTTCTCCACCTTCGACAAGCCGTGTCGCTCTCCCACCAACAAGCGTTCGCCCAGGTCATAACACCTTCGAGCGTATTGACATTGCCAGGGCTATGCCTCGTGCATGACCTTTTTTCCATGAATCGATTTGGGGAGTCAGGGCTATTGAGGTGTAATGTCGGGTTCTAGGTTGTAAATAAAGATATGAAGAAAATTATAAAATAAGGAGGAAAAAGAAAAGAGAATAGGCTTGGGCCTTGTTGATTTTGGGCCAATTTCAATTATTTTCTTTTCCTTTAATAGATCATTTTAATTTATTTGTAAATTTATTCCAGTCTAATTCAAGTTAATTCATACTTTATTGTCTAGAATATATTTTGACAACTACCTAATTCCATGCAATTCGATGCTCGTTTATTAATTTCCCACTATTTTAACCATATAACAGCTATTTACAATTACAAAAGTATTTTGTGTTCTATTAAAACATTTTATTCAATTTAAAATGGATTATCCAAAATGAATTTTTTAATTTAATTCAATTATGAAATCAAAATCTTTTATTAAATATAATTTAAACAACTAAAAAATTATTTTCCAATTATTAATTATCCAATACCAAATATCAAATTCAAAAATTTTACATTAGAGAAATTAATTTATTTATATGCGTAAAAAGAAAAGTTGTTATAGAAAGGATTTATTTTAATTATATATTAATTATTTAATTATTTAAGATTTTAAAACAGCTAGAAATTATATCGGGCTTTAAAAATTCATTCGAAAATACTATTTAATTCTAGAAAATCATGAAATGGATTTTAAATGCTATTGATTAATTTTAGAATAGTTTTCAATGATTTTTTAGTATAAAGAAGGGATTTAAAATTATACTCTAGGTCTAATGTAAATAGAAATTGATTTTTGAGGCTTAAAATCTATTTAAATATTATATGAAGCTACTACAAGTTGCGGGATGATTTTTATAGATGATAATTGATTATAAAGGAGTTTCCTATGATTTTAAATATAGAAAAGGGATCTAAAGCTGATTTAAAAGGATTGAAACCCTTATTTTGGTTTTGAATAAATAAAGAAATAGTATTTAAAATAATATAAAGAATTTTGGAAATTTCAATATATTTTCTATGAGTAAAATCTCTTTTGTGAATGATTGGCATGCTTTATGTGATTGTATCTTCCACGTGATAAGGATATTGAATAAAAATGTTATAATACAGTCTGGTATGCGATGTTTGATAACATTTCGTCAGTTATACATAAAATGGTTTTGGATGAAATGAGTGTAGAGTGCAAATATTGAGTAAATGAGTCAGTAACACCTGATGGCATGGGTTACCAGCATGGATAGTTTTTCGATTACTCTTTATGAGTAGATGACATTCAAATGGGGATAGTAATATTGAGGTGTATATATTATGTATGTGAGGTGACATTCATTGGGGTAAGCATGGCCATGTGCCTACGGGTGTGTGTTTACGTCTACCAGTTTTGAGTACTCTTATTATTTGGCGAGAGGTAAACTACCTTAGGCTAGTATACATCCTAAGACTTGATTATGGGGTCATGCCTCAGATCCGTGGCACACGTTGTGTTATATTGATGTATGTTATTGTTGTGTGCTATTTCCTCATGTCACATAAGCCAGCAGTACCATTTAAGGGCATTTTTAAGGTTGTGACCATTTCATAAAGTAGATTGGCACACGATGGATATTGGGCTACGATGGCCCTCAAATCAACTAAAGACTGTAGGAGCAATGCTAAACAGACACATGTATAGTATCTTAGAGAAAATGAGTGGCTGTCAGTCTCGCATATGGTTATGATGTGTGAGATAGACATATGACATTTGAACACCTCATTGAGTTTGATGTAGTATGATGATTAGTAAATGATTATACTTAAGACATGTGACCGATGTAAGGTCAATCCTCATACATGAGATTGTTAAGGAGGATAATTGAGGCTACACGGAGGTGTTATCCTATTCTATGTTGATTTGTGTTGTTCTATGTTTGGTCGTATGAATGCTTTTTTCTCTCACTTACATGCATATGATGAACCTAGGATATGTTTACATATGACTATCTAAGAGATAATCTGGGCACACACAATGTGCTAGCCTTATGTACTCGATGGTTTTTTTATATATTGATGATAGGTAGACGTATGGATGTTTCACCCATTTTTAATATTATACTACTTGACTTGTAACTTAACTTAACTTTTATATGGGTGATTATACTTTCATAGTTTTGAGATATGTTATAGGATTAGTACCATGCCAGTTTCTATGATATATTAACATTTCATTCTAGACATAGTCTGACTTATATGTTATTTATATAACACTCGGTTCAGTCTAAGACATTTCAGGTTCAGGGATGATGAGACCAGCTTATGGTTATTTGGCTTAGTTATGTAGGCTAATTATTTGTAGATTTGTATATTGTATTTATGTGGCCTCATATATGTTAATGTCGTTGGGATGTTTGTATTAGACTTATGTCATATATGGTTTTGAAGGATAGTTGGTGTTGACTCTTTTATATTGACCCATTGGGACTTGTATATATTATTTATTATATGTTATTGTTGCGTTAATGACTCGATGTTCTCTAATTACTGCATTATATCATGTATTGTTCTATCAGATGCATGTGTCCATTGCTTTTAGCCGATATCCAGTACATTTTAGTGAGCAGTATATGATTTTGAAATATGTACCACTGTTAGCCCAAGGGAATATTCACGTATGACAGCTAAATATCACCTCGTTCTCCTATTATCAGACATTATTATCTAGTATTGATCTTTGGTAGTTTGGATATAAAGGTGGGGTGTTACAAGAAAGGATATCGGTACATCCATTGGGACTAGAGTGCATAACACTCTCCAAACGTTAAATAGTGAATTACTCATGGCTACTGAGAGAATGAAGGAGTTACATGCTCGTAGCTATTAGATAACCGTGGAATGAATATTTTTTAATAATAACCAGGTTAGATGCTTACAAGGATGATGTTACACAGTTCTCTCAACTTGAGGACACTGTTGAACTTTATTATGGGCACTCGACTTGATTATAGTTAAATCATGGCATGATGATCATCGAGCTATTATAGCTAGGTCTAAGTTGAAGCATGAGGACTGAAACACTATTCAATAAAGAATTTGTTTCCTCCATTGTATGAGGTTAGTATCACAGTCAATTGTAGTCAACACAAAGTTAAATCTTTGCTCAGAGTTATATAGTTAATAATAAATTTTATTATTGGACGAAGGATTTGTTTATGGACTAACCAAGTTGAATATGCATAACATTGGAATTTTGACCAAAACCAAAATCCATACATCCTAAAGTGATATGGTGTTAATGAAGAGTGTGTGTAAATCATCATTAATAAAAGGCACTGCTTAAGTTTGTAAAATTGGATTTTACCTATGAGATCTGTATGCAGTGAATTAAATCAAACTATCACATCGTTAGATAAGATGATGTATGAACATTAGTTGAATTGTTCAAATAATAATCGCTGGTTAAATTCATACATAAGTCGCACAAATGAATCGATTCAGTCGTCGAAACACCGCTCAATTTAATTGAGTTATAATAGTTATAACTTAATTAAGTTAACTAATATTTTAGACATATTAATTTATTTTTTATTTCATGTCAAGTGTATTTAGTAAAATGGAGTAGGCTCTAGAAATGATCAAAGTGTTGTTGGTAATTAATTGAGTGCATATATAATGTTATATACATGCACACACACGTATCGATTTACTCGATATCAATTATATTTGACTTGGATTTAAATAATATAACCTACTAGTAGGTTTTTTGGGATGACCGGTCCATCTAGGACCTAGTAGCATGGCTTGACAAATAAAGGAAAAAAGGGGAGGCTTTGGATATGAATTGGCAGGAGATTAACATTCAGATACTTTCTTTAGATATCGATATATATTCAAGCTTTAACCTCCAATTTGAAGTCTTCACTTTTCTTGCTCCTCTAAACATTATTGGCTGACTATATCATCACCCCAATCCCACATTACCAAACTTTATTCAAATTAATAAATAGTAGACACATTCATACCCAATGGTGATGCATCGATTTCTAACAATTATGGTATAGATTTAGGAGATCTAGGATGCCGATAAATCATGGTATGAGCCTAAGGCATATATATCTTTAGGTAAATTTTATATTCACGATACATATTATTTATTTACATTTATAACGAATTTATATGTGTTGAGTGTCTCTCTTTAATTATAAATGCATTAGACCTCATTAAACAATAATTTAACAATTTATTTAATATAAAGTAAGAAATCAAATATGTATGTAAATATTATAATTCAGCCACACACACACACACATATATATATATATATATTTAATATTTGTTATAATTTAAAAGAATAATAACAACCTGGAGGGTTCGATTATTGGAAATATTTTTTGGTGAACTTCTTAGTTGACTTCAATCCCTCGTGATGCAACCAGGTTTAGAAGCCTAAGGAGGGACAGAGTGTTCATTTCGATAATGCAATATTCTGCTTTAAATTCTCTCATAGTGATGAAAGATAACGAATTCTTGAAGCCGACCCTATTTTCATAGAGGGGAAACCATTCATTATTACAACCTAGAGTCCGTCTGTTGATAGGTTTAGAGATCAGGTTTTATCTATTCCTATCTGGGCCCACTTTTCTCACATCCTATCTGTTCTACAGCCTCTTATCGGGATTGACAAGCTTACGGGATTTATTGGTAAGGTGATATGTTATGATCCTAACACTGTGGCCAGAAAGAGACCAGTTTATGTTAAAGAACTGATTGAAATAACACCTGAAAAATCATAACCTACATGTTAAAATCAGAATAGACAAGGGTCTTTTTGCTGAGGTCGGAGTTTGTTAGAGTTGGAAACTAGATATATGCACATTATGTCAGTCTTTTGGCCATCTTTTGGATATGTGTACTAGTCTGGCCTCCACTGGCCCTGTTCCTTTTACTGATAATATTCCTCTCCCACGTCCTCCTATTCGAAAAAGGGCTACTAAGGTTGTGCCTCCCTCTCCTGATCCTTTTGTCGCTCCCGGTAGTGTTGATCCCTCTATTGATGCTCTTGTTATTCCTCCCTCTGCTTGTATGTCTCCTTTAGCCTAGATTAAGGTTGCTTCATCGTCTTTGTTTGATTCTATTATTTGGAATTCTGAGGAACGAGCCTGGGTTCATGTTCCTTGTGATATGCGCTACTCGCCTATGATTGACACATTTTATGCGTTTATCAATGATATTGAGGGTGGGAGTCATTGTCTTATCTATCACATTGTTGGGGAGGGTCTGTCCCTTACTAGGGTTGGGGAGATTGATGAGGAGAACAAAAGTAAGTTTTATGACATCAGCCGGGACATGAAATTTATGTTCTTTCCTGCTTTCAAGGGTTATGATCCAAATCTGGCTACTCTCTTCTTCAGTTATCACATGTTATTGGTCTAGTGTCGGATGGTGGTCGTGGCCATTCATCCTCTTCTGACAGTGTCTAGTCATGTTGTATAATAGTTTAGGCGCTTTTGTCTATCTCCTGTGCTTTATTGTTTTATTTGTGGTTTGGTTTCTCTAAACCCATCTAGTTGTTCCGCGTTATATTTAGTGGCACAGTCCACTATAAAGCCGGCTAGCTATGTTAAAAAAAGAATTATAGAAATTTTTTATAATTTTTAATGATTATTTATTAATTTTAAAACCTAAAGTTCATCTAAATCACATTTAAAAATACATATAATTATATTGAATTATTTTAGAATAAACTTCAGTTGATGAAATTAAAAAAAAAAATCTGGTCAAAATTAGATTTTATTATGTTATATTATATATCTTAATTATAATTCAATACAATGTATGTCTTTAATGTTATAATACACACATATACACACACATGCGCAAACATATTTTCTAAAATTAGCTTTCCAATTTATGAAAAAATTACATAATGAATAATGTATTTACATATATTTAAAATATTTTTTTTATATTACACATACATAAACTATTCATACACGTTCAAATATTGTTGTGCATTTTTAATGAATAAAAGTATATATAAATATTTATTTTTGGCTATTATAATTGATTTTATATGAATAAACATCCTTAAATTTAATTAAAGATATTTTAACTGATAATTTTAAGATCCAGTTTATATTTTAGAATGTTTTATTAAGTCTTAATTAGATGTTTAGATAAAAAAATTGAATTTAAAATTTATAGACTTAATCAAAATTGGATTTTATATTTATTTATTACATGTAAAGAATTTTAATATATACATATATTTATATTTAATTATTTTATTAATATATTAATGAACGTTTTGAGAAAATTAACACATATGCAAATGGGTAATGTTTATATAGTGAATATATACCCAATATCTACATCTGTAAATATTAACCATATACACCTTATTATGTTGCACATTTCACTATACACATTACAGTATACTGATATACTCAAAACTTATAAGTGTTAAATTGATTAACATTCATTTATTAATTAAATATTTTTTTTAAATAAAATACAATTTTATTTAAAATAACTACGATTGGATCAATAATCATAGGACTTCATGGACTTACAAAGATCCAAATACATTGTTTTTTATAATTCACTCATTTTACCACTACTGACCATGCTGGTTCAAACAATGGTATAAGAGCCTAAATGTCTATATGATCTAACTAGCCACGGTTTAAACAATGGTATAAGAGCTTAAACGTCTATATGTTCTAACTAGCCAACATTTATGGCAAACTAACTAAACATATTTATCCGATGATTGTCTTGAAAAATAGTGTCTAGGCTGAGGTTTGAATAATCAAGTATTCTCTCATCCTCGGCCATTAGCTTGGCCCAATGAGCAGAGTAAGTCCAAAATGTATGGTCTAGAGTTATTTGGGACTTGGCTCATTTCCAAAATGAAAAGTGAAAATCTAAATTATATTTGAAATTTAAAGTTAAATTCAAAATGTAAAATGAACTTTTATAAATGTTATAAAATAAACTTAAAATTTTCAAAAATGCTTTAAAAAATAAAATACTTAATTTTGGATTTTTATAAACATACATACATATATATTTGATTAATTTGACAAAATAAATAAAATAAAATAACTAATTAAAGGTTAATTAACTAAACATGTATACAAACACACATATACATGCATACATACATGTATATATATCGGTATATATGTGTAACTATAATTATAATTACATATATTTATCTTAATTTTGTTTGAGATTAATTATATTAGATTTTTGAATTAATTTAAACATTTAATTAAATCATTTAATTGAGTAAATGAATTTAGTAAATAACATTAATTGAAAGAAATTAAATAAATTGTATACATATCGGTATGTATATATAAATGAACTGTAAATGTTGTAGCTATTTATTTACCTCCCGATATGGCAGTAAAAGCAAGACGTGTAGACGGGTCGACTCGTCTAGTTCCTATTGAAATAGGATCTACAATAGGAAAAGCACTCACCATTCGTTGGTTATTAGGGGTATCCCAAATACGCTCGGGTCTTGATTAGTTTAAGATGAATAATATAAAGTTTCTAAAATTTTAAATAAATCAAATATGATTTAATTAATAAGATATATATATGCAATGTATAAGTAAATTAAATTATAATAGTTATAAATAAATTATACTTATGTAACTATAAATTTACAAAATAATATAAAACTGAAATAAAATCGAAATAAATTTATAAAATAAGTTGTAAAGTACATATATTATGATTTCAAATTTCTTCGACACTTGAATCACGATGGTGTTTCATAGGAAACATATTATTTCTTAAGTCAAAATCATTCAATATTAGTGTGTGTGTGTGTATCTTAAAGATTATGAAAACATATAGAATTACTCTAGACTATTTATATATTAATTGATTACTTACATGCGTATTAGTTAATTGGAACTCAAGCTAGGGCCGTTATCTATAGCACTATTAATAAGTTGACTAGAAAAGGTGCGATACATGGATGTATATTAAGCAAATTTAAGATGCATGCATTATATTTAGGCCACTGCAAAATGGTAGGTAAAAGTAAATAATCTATCTCGATTTGTTAAGAAAACTCAAGGTCAAGGTTAAGATTAGGGCAAAGACAATATTTAGGAATTGTATATGATACAGTTGATAAAGAGTTATCCATCCCTTAAGGGCGTATTATTTATTAAGCAAACTCAAGGTCAGAATTCCAATGTAAGCAAGTCCCAACACTCAATAGAGGAATCGAACAATTTCTATATTTCTCTTAGGGTTTTGAGGAATAATAAAACATGCAGTAAGAACCTAATTAAAAAAAATGAAATGATATATTTAACCTTTTTAATATTGTAAGAATATAAGTGATGTAAAGTAAAATAATATACTCCAATATAATTGTGCAAACTATATACTTAATAAAGTGTTTATCAGTTAAAATATACGAATGAACTCAAGTAGGAATGTCATATAAATATAAACTATACTTATAAGTAATTTTTTTGGAAAGTTGTTAATTCAAGGCGCATGCAAGAGTTAAATAATACAACTATTAAATACAATCGTAGCACGTTCACTTAGGTGTTTATCTTCTCTTGACTATATATTGTCTTCAGTGAGTTTTAATTCTAAAATCAAAACAATGATATGAATATTTGATTCATTTTCAATCGTATGTAATTGTTATATGGTGAACGGTTACCACTCATAATGCACGAAACCTCAATGAAATTGGTTTATTCGAAATAAGCAAGTAAACCTTATTATGAGATCTTATATTCAATATGATTAATTACAA
The DNA here is from genome assembly GCA_030765085.1 of Allium cepa. Taxonomy (NCBI): domain Eukaryota; kingdom Viridiplantae; phylum Streptophyta; class Magnoliopsida; order Asparagales; family Amaryllidaceae; genus Allium; species Allium cepa. Next base: position 345,027,948 of record CM060928.1, on the reverse strand, counting down.
CCATGATTTTCTTGTGTATATGTGTGAAGGCCCAAAAAAAATTGAGATAAAAATAATTTTTGAAAAAAATATATATTTAAAAGATAAAAACAGTTTGAGAACAAATATCAAGAATGAGTAACACAAGCAAGTAAGAGAATAATTGTTTCAACAAGTAATAATGAGAAGAAAATAAACATTAAGGATGAGTGAAAATAAATAAGTAAGTGGATAATTGTTTTCCAATAAATAAACATGAGAAGGAGATAACTAAGTATAAATGAATTTTGAAATTCACATATCTTATATATACTGTATATACGTAGTTTGAGGGGTTTAAAGTGATAAAATAAATTCTATGATAATTAAAAACATAAGAAACCAGTTTGGTAATAATTGTGCATAAATACATTTTTATAAATCAAGAGAAAAACAAATGGTTAAAAATAATAGCTAGGAATTAAACTTATAAAGAGAAATGGGAGTAAACAATTCAGGTATAACAAAATACACTATGAAGAGGAGCCACATGAAAATAGAGTGAATCATGCAAATAGCATGTACACAGAAAAAGCAGTATAGCAACTGCTTTTACCTGAAATGGAAATCAAAGGAAAATGACACATTTAGCCATAAACATATGTACATAAATCTCTGAATTGTGTGGGGATAAAATAGGTTTTTCCTTTATTAAAACCCTAGTTAAATGATTTAAATTAAGGGGGAAGCAGTAGTTTTCTCCGAGGGAAAAACAGAAACATATTTCAAAAAAAAAATACAGAAAGGAAGAACTCACACTGTCTTCAAGCTTAAGTATCCTCGGGGAAGAGAAGAGGAAGGTGATTGATTAATCACTTATGAGATTTGAGGCATTAAGACCCAAGTTAAGAGCAGCCAAGTTATTTTATATAAAATTACAATACGTTTTTCTGTTTTTCTATTCTCTGAATGAACATATGTTGATTATAGATGGTATTTACTTGAACTTTTGGTTGAAATTTTAATCTGTTTTGATATGTTGTGATGGTTTCAATTTTCTTTTGTTTTGAAATAAAAGTAATCTAACAAATACTTTGATCATAGAAATGGACTTTATAATCTAGTTTTACATGGAAATGAACTAAATGTTTTACTAAGAAATAAGGTATCAATGAAAAAAAAAATAGGTAGTGTGAACAATGAGATTCATGCTTATGCCTAGTTTATATTAAAAATGATATGAACAATGCAATATTACAAATATGTGCTGATTTGTTCAGATCACAAGCCAATATGTTTTTATGGGTTTTTCTCAAAAATCATATCCTATGTTCACAGTAAAATAAATATAGTATTTGATATGATTTCATCAGGTTTAAGCAAGCAATGGAAAAATTCCTGAAAATAAATATATGAGCAGGTTTTAGAAAATATGATTAAGCAAAAATGACTTTGGAATAAGATGTTCAATTTTGTATGAAGGTTTTGTATGGCTGGATATAATCTTTGAGAGAGTTTAATAATTTTTTATTTATATAATGAAGGCAGGAACATAAGCACCTCTGGAACTAAAATTAAAAATTCCTCAGAAAATAAATAAGCGTGGTCTCTAAATTATAAAAATAATTTAGGAGTAGAGCCTTGATCTATTCATCATCAGTTGGATGATGTGTATGTGCATGACTTATTTAAGTCCTGTTGGCCTCTGTGCAAGGGTTAACAGAATTGAGTCCCTCTGCAATGCGCACTTTGTGTTCAATGGCAAGAGTTTAGACCAAATAAAATTTAAATATGAGATTGAGAAATTGAGCTATGGAATTTAGGAAGTTAATCCATAGGAGCATATGTATGTATGACTGTATGAAGTGTATGGATGAATGCTTGGATGTATGTTTGTTAGATAAGTTTAAATATACATATACTCAGATTTTAATATGAAATTGAATAGTACCAAACATATCAGCCCTCTGCACAGTTTTAAGACTTCATAAGTTATTTTAATACTTAATTTCACTCACACCAGAATTTGTTTCTGACCCTATTTGTTGCCTTTGCAATATTTGGGGTGTCTCATTTTTATTGAGGCAGCTCAAAATATTATTGCAGGAAAAAATGCTTGAGTAGCTTGCTTGCATGGAAATTTGAAGATCTACTTGAATTTAAAATGTTTAAGAAAAGTGGCAGAAATATTGTAATAAATAAGTTAGGCAAAACTTTGTTGTGTCTTATGTGTTTCTCAGACTTTATGCTTGTTGGGTTTACTTGAAAAAGAACATGTAAAATCTTAAGTATTATATGTGTCTTTGAGCTATTGATTTAAGCAACAGATGTGCCTGTGAGTTATGGATTTAAGTAATGAATTTTGAAGTAAAAATCTGATGGACTAGAATGAATGAGAACATGCCATATAATTTGATATGTGGATATGTTTCCCTTGACATATTTGTGCTATTTTTGTTATAATGTTCAACTCATACTTGAATAAATATGGCCAAAGTTTTAAATCAGTTGGTGGGATATGGTCTTGGCTAACTAGTAGGGCTTAAACATGTCTTGTAATTGATATAAAAACATGTCAAGCTTGAAGACTTAGCTTGTAATCCTATCTGGGCATTGGAATTTTTCTTCAGCAGAAAGTTGCATTGTTTTGTGTAACATAGTTCATATGCATGTTTGGTACTTGTAGGCTTCACTGTAACTATACTTAACAAAACCCTATTATCTAGATACTTGATCCAAGTCTGGTTGTGTTTGGTCATAGACAAACCTATTGTAGTTTAAAGTATCATTCAGTCTTGTTGGCAATAAGTATGTCCATTACTCCACAACATATTGCTCACTATCCTTTATTATATATTTAGAGAACATCAGTTGATTTCATTACAGGTGCATCTCAAAGTTTTGCATTAGTCTGATTTTGACATTGCTCTGATCATTCTATCTTCATGTATATGCTAAACCTTCATTTTGTATGTTAGTCTGAGTTTGCAATCTGTTTATTTATACTATTTTATCTGTTTGACCTTTTAATCTAGTTTGCCACTATTTGTTCATATGATCATTACATACTTCATAAAACAGATCATAAGTATTTTATCTGACATGAAATTGCTGTGTTATAATGAGAATCCCAGGCTAAACAAATATGCAAGAATTGTTTCAAACATCCTTTAATTAGTCAAAAGAACAATAAGTATCAGATCCCAAAATCCCAAAGCTCAAATGCATGGCTTGTATATCGAAGAATCAATTAATTTGAGAAATAAACAAGTAAATAATAAGTGGCTATATTTGAACAAAATATTAATCAAGTTTGAGTATCAAATTTGAGTTGAAAAAAAAGTAGAAATGGCTATGTGACACAAAATCTCTCAGATGTGAGAAGTAACGTGTGATTGAATTTCTTTGCTAATTTAATTACTCTGATAAGCAAAGAAACATTTATATATCTCCATATATATAAATGACAGGCTTGGATTTATATAGTAATATTTTTATATTGGTAAAATTCAGGATCTTGGGGAAAAACTTATCAAAAAATCACTAAAATAAATGCTAAGAGAAGTGGGTCACTTCAGTTGGTATCAGAGCTATGTTATCAAAAACATAGTACATATATATATATATATATAATCTAATCTTCTTATATGGATATAGTTTTAAGACAAAAATAATAATAAATATAATATTCTCAGCAGGAATAAATTGCTAAAATAATTGAATTAGAAACAAGACTAACTAGCTATGCAAATTGTATAGTGAATCATGGTTGGAAGGCCACAAAGCTCTGGAGCAGGACCCTCTAACGTAATACCATTGGTTAATTTGCAATATTTGGTGAGGGCATTTTGGGAAGGAGCAGTGCAGAGAGAAGGAAATCCTCATGAGGAGTTAGCTAAGCTACTTAAAGTATTCTCTAATTTAGGAGGCAAGGATTTTGAAGGCACTGAAGGAGTCATCGGTGTGCAAACATGGCTAAGAACCCTAGAAAGAATATTTGCACACATGCAAATAAATGATCAAAGGAAGAGGTAAATAGCTTCTAGGAGACTCAAGGGAGCAGCACTTGATTGGTGGGAGGTAATCATCACGGGAAGGCCAGAAAATGAGATAACATGGGATCAATTCAAGGAGATGCTTGAGGCTAGATTTGTCCCAGCAACAGCTAAGGCAACACTTCTTGAAGAATTCATAAGGCTAAGGCAATGACCCATGAGTGTGACCGAATACACTCAAAAATTTGAGAGCTTGTCCAAGTATGGAACCATGCTCATAGGGAATGAGGAATCAAAGAATTCAAGATTTATTCAAGGACTTAATGCTGGTTTGAGTAGAGCAATTCTACCATACAAAGACAAAACATTTGATCAGGACATAGATCTCACACTTTCTTTTGAATAACATGATAATGCAAGGGAAAAATTCAGGAACATGAGGGCCAATAATCAAAAGAAGGGGAAAAGTAGAGTACATCCTTATGACAAAAAAGTGCAGATAAGAAGGTTGATGGAGCAACCAGTGGGGAAGTTAAGAAGAAAACTGTTATTTACAATTGTGGCAAGGAAGGACACATGAGCAATAGGTGTCAAGCAGCTAAGAAGACCCTATTCAGGTGCTATAACTGTGGGAAAGAAGGCCATATTAAAAGGAATTGCCCATAGTTCAAGAAAGGAACAAAGGTAGGAGCATTGGAAGCCAAAATAAAGGCAAGTGCAGAGGGAAATTCTGGACAATTGGAAGATATACTTCTAATTAAAAATTATCCAATCACAGTTATATATGACACTGGGGCTACACTCTCTCTAATATCACAAGACATAGTGGATAAATTGGTTCTCACATGCAATATAGTTGAAAAACCTTTATTTATTCAAAGTCCTCTAGGAAGCTCTTGCCTGTTAGGATTAAGATGTTTGGGAGTAGAATTAAACATATGTGGAAACATGTTTAAATCTGACTTGTTTGTTTTAAAATATCCTGGAATAGGAATTATTTTAGGAGTAGATTGGTTGAGTAAATTCAAAGCAATTTTGAATTTAGAAAATTTTACTATTTCCTTGAAAACAGAAAATGGTAAAAATATTATAGTCATGAGTGAAACAGCCAAGATAAATTGCCTTAATCAAATATAGAGCATGACTGAAAAAGAATTGACTCTAGAAGATATAGAATACCCTCATGTTTTTGGAGAGGTTGTAGGAGTCCCAGAAAATAGGCCAGTTGAATTTTAAATAAGGTTAATTCCATGGGCAAGTCCTATCATCAAAAAGCCTACCAGAATGGGTTCAAAGGAACTAGTAGAATTAAAATAACAATTGGAAGAATTGGAGCAGAAAGGCTTCATAAGGCCTAGTAGTTCAAACTGGGGTTCTCCAGTGGTGTTTGTAAATAAGCATGATGGTACAATGAGAATGTGTATTGATTACAGGGAATTAAATAAAGTTACTATCAAGAATAAATACCCACTCCCCAGAATTGATGATCTATTTGACCAATTAAATGGAGAAAAAATCTTTTCAAGGCTAGACATTGCCTCTGGTTTTCATCAAGTGAAGGTAAGGAGGAAAGTATTAAGTATACTGCATTCAACACAAGGTATGGGCAATATGAATTTTTGGTAATGCCTTTTGGATTGACAAATGCACCATCCTATTTTGTAGATTTAATGAATATGACATTTAGAGATTTTCTAGACAAATTTGTGGTTGTCTTTATTGATGATATATTGGTGTATTCAAAATCAGAAGAGGAGCATGCAAAGCATTTGCATCTGGTTTTGTCAAGATTAAGAGCACATAACTTAAAGGCAAAATTTACTAAGTGCACATTTTGGCAAAATGAAGTTAAATTTTTGGGACACGTTATATCTCAACAAGGGATTAGTGTAGACCCAAACAAGGTCATTGCAGTGCAATCATGAAGCAGACTCAAATCAGCGACTGAGAGAGATCATTTTTAGGAATGGCAGGCTACTATGGAAGGTTTATAAAAGACTTTGCAAGGATAGCCATTCCATTGACCATGTTAACCAGAAAGGAGCAACCCTATGTGTGGACAGAAAAGTGTGAACATTCCTTTGAATCATTGAAGAAAGCATTGATGGAAGCTCCAGTCCTGCAAGTTCCAGAGGGTAATGAGGGGTTAGTGGTTTACACTGATGCTAGTGGATCTGGGTTAGGGGCAGTGCTCATGCAACATGGTAAAGTCATATCATATGCATCAAGGCAACTCAAGCCAAATGAAACTAGGTATGCCACACATGACTTGGAGCTTGCTCCTGTGGTGTATGCATTGAAGCTATGGAGACATTACTTGTTAGGTACTAAATTTGAACTGTTTACAGACCATAAATCACTTAAGTATGTATTTTCCCAAAAATACATGAACATGAGGCAGCATAGGTGGGTAGAATTTCTAGCTGCCTATGATCTTGATATACTATATACCCATGGAAAAGCTAACAAAGTGGCAGATGCGTTGAGTAGGCATCAAGCAAGATTGGAAAGTTTAATGATGACTGAATTTAAGGATTTAACAATCCTCAGTGAAGTAGAAATAAAGAAAGAAATTGGTGCATCAGATAAGGCACATAGTGACATGATTGAATATGGAAAATTAAGTCTCATCTCCTTAAAATCAAACCTGGTTGATAAAATAGGAAAAATGCAAAGTCAAGACACTAATTTAAAGGAAAAGAAGGGCATGCTATCACAAGGCATATCAGTGGAAAATTATGAAGTAGATGATAAAGGCTACTTAAGGAAGAAAGGGAAGCTTTGCATACCAAATATGGAAGAACTAAAGCAAGAGATTATGGATGAGCATCACAAGACAAAATACACTATACATCCAGGTGGTACAAAAATGTACCATGATCTTAAGAGAAATTATTGGTGGCCAGGAATGAAAGGAGCAGTGGCAAAAGATGTGGCAAAGTGTTTAACTTGTCAACAAGTCAAGGCAGATTACCAAAGACCCTCAGGCCTACCGCAACCTTTAGAAGTGCCTACTTGGAAATGGGAAAGCATTTCAATGGATTTTGTGGATGGTTTGCCAAAAACAAGAAGAGGCAATGATAGTATTTGGGTAGTGGTTGATAGGCTCACAAAAACAGCACATTTTATTCCAGTGAATTCAAACAGAAATGCTCACAAGCTAGCTCAATTATTTGTGAAAGAGATAGTGAGATTACATGGCATCCCCAAGACTATCATTAGTGATAGAGACACCTTGTTTACTTCAAGGTTCTGGGGTAGCTTTCAAGAAGCCATGGGGACAGAATTAAGCCTAAGCACTGCCTACCACCCACAAACAGATGGGTAAATTGAGATTGTTAATAAGATTTTGGAGCATTTGCTAAGAGCATGTATACTTGACTTTGGAGGCAACTGGGAAGATCACCTCTATTTAACTGAATTTGCTTATAACAATAGCTACCAGTCTACTATAGGTATGGCTCCATTTGAGGCCTTGTATGGAAAGCCTTGTTTATCTCCTGCATGTTGGATGGAGGTAGGTGAAAGAGTATTGCTTGGACCAGAACATGTGAAGGAAACTTCTGCAAGAATTGAATTAGTGAGGCAAAGAATGAGAGCAGCACAAGAAAGACAAAAAACATATGCAAATAAAGGGAGAAGGCCAGTGGAGTTTGAGGTAGGAAATTATGTATTTCTCAAAGTTTCACCAATGAGAAAAATATTGAGATTTGGCAAGGCAGGAAATTTATCACCAAGGTATATAGGACCATATGAAATTATCCAAAAAGTAGGGACTTTGGCTTATAAACTAAAATTGCCAGAGGAATTGAGTAATATACATGATGTATTTCATGTATCTCAATTAAGAAAATGGGTGCATGATAAGGAGACCATTCTTGAATCTCCTACACATGTTGAAATTCAAGAAAATTTGAATTATAAGAAAGAACCAGTGGGCATTGTGGCTAGAGAAGAAAAGAAATTAAGAAATAAAATAATTAAATTGGTTAAAATCTAGTGGAGCTTAGATGAGAACGACTATACATGGGAGGCTGAAGATAGGATGAAGGACAAATATCTTAATCTATTTTCTGCTTAAAGGTATTCCTAAAAATTATGATAAATTTAAATAGCACTTATATGTGAGTTTGATTGGTTCTGGATGCATAAGTTTGAAATTTTTGAGATGAATTTAAGCTTTGTATGTAGTGGAATAAAATGCAAAAAAAAACAATAATAATAATTGTTGGACACAATTCCTTTTAGGAGGAGAGTATGTGAAGTCCCAAAAAAATTTTGAGATAAAAATAATTTTTGAAAAAATATATATATTCAAAAGATAAAAACAGTTTAAGAATAAATATCAAGAATGAGTAATACAAGCAAGTAAGAGAATAATTGTTTCAACAAGTAATAATGAGAAGAAAATAAACATTAAGGATGAGTGAAAATAAATAAGTAAGTGGATAATTGTTTTCCAATAAATAAACATGAGAAGGAGATAACTAAGTATAAATGAATTTTAAAATTCACATATCTTATATATACTGTATATAAGTAGTTTGAGGGGTTTAAAGTGATAAAATAAATTCTATGATAATTAAAAACATAAGAAACCAGTTTGGTAATAATTGTGCATAAATACATTTTTATAAATCAAGAGAAAAACAAATGGTTAAAATAATAGCTAGGAATTAAACTTATAAAGAGAAATGGGAGTAAACAATTCAGGTATAACAAAATACACTATGAAGAGGAGCCACATGAAGATAGAGTGAATCATGCAAATAGCATGTACACAGAAAAAGCAGTATAGCAACTGCTTTTACCTGAAATGGAAATCAAAGGAAAATGGCACATTTAGCCATAAACTTATATACATAAATCTCTGAATTGTGTTAGGATAAAATAGGCTTTTCATATATTAAAACCCTATTTAAATGATTTAAATTAAGGGGGAAGCAGTAGTTTTCTCTAAGGGAAAAACAGAAACATATTTCAAAAAAAAAATACAGAAAGGAAGAACTCACACTGTCTTCAAGCTTAAGTATCCTCGGGGAAGAGAAGAGGAAGGTGATTGATTAATCACTTATGAGATTTGAGGCATTAAGACCCAAGTTAAGAGCAGCCAAGTTATTTTATATAAAATTACAATACGTTTTTCTGTTTGGTTCTATTCTCTGAATGAACATATGTTGATCATAGATGGTATTTTAGTTGAACTTTGTGTTGAAATTTTAATCTATTTTGATCTGTTGTGATGGTTTCAATTTTCTTTTGTTTTGAAATAAAAATAATCTAACAAATACTTTGATCATAGAAATGGACTTTATAATCTGGTTTTATATGAAAATGAACTAAATGTTTTACTGAGAAATAGGGTATCAATGGAAAAGAAAAAATAGGCAGTGTGAATAATGAGATTCATGCTTATGCCTAGTTTATATTAAAAATGATATGAACAATGCAATATTACAAATAAATGCTAATTTGTTCAGATCACAAGTCAATATGTTTTTATGGGTTTTTCTCAAAAACCATATCCTATGTTCACAGTAAAATAAATATAGTATTTCGTATGATTTCATCAGGTTTAAGCAAGCAATGGAAAAATTCCTGAAAATAAATATACGAGTAGGTTTTGGAAAATACGATTAAGCAAAAATGACTTTGGAATAAGATGTGCAATTTTGTATAAAGGTTTTGTATGGCTGGATATAATCTTTGAGAGAGTTTAATAATTTTTGATTTATATAATGAAGGCAAGAACATAAGCACCTCTGGAATTAAAAAGAAAAATTCCTTAGAAAATAAATAAGCATTGTCTCTAAATTATAAAAACAATTTAGGAGTAGAGCCTTGATCTATTTAACATCAGGTGGATGATGGGTATGTGCATGACTTGTTTAAGTCCCATAGGCCTCTATGCAAGGGTTAACAGAATTGAGTCCCTCTGCAATGCACACTTTGTGTTCAATAGCAAGAGTTTAGACCAAATAAAATTTAAATATGATATTGGGCAATTGAGCTATGGAATTTAGGAAGTTAATCCATAGGAGCATGTGTATGTATGACTGTATGAAGTGTATGGGTGAATGCTTGGATGTATGTTTGTTAGATAAGTTTAAATATACATATACTCAGATTTTAATATGAAATTGAATAGTATCAAACATATCAGCCCTCTGCACAGTTTTAAGACTTCACAAGTTATTTTAATACTTAATTTCACTCACACCAGAATTTGTTTCTGACCCTATTTGTTGCCTTTGCAATATTTGAGGTGTCTCATTTTTATTGAGGCAGCTCAAAATATTGTTGCAGGAAAAAATGCATGAGTAGCTTGCTTTCACGGAAATTTGAAGATCTACTTGAATTTAAAATGTTTAAGAAAAGTGGCACAAATATTGTAATAAATAAATTAGGCAAAACTTTGTTGTGTCTTATGTGTTTCTCAGTCTTTATGCTTGTTGGGTTTACTTGAAAAAGAACTTGTAAAATCTTAAGTATTATATGTGTCTTTGAGCTGTTGATTTAAGCAACAGATGTGCCTGTGAGTTATGGATTTAAGTAATGAATTATGAAGTAAAAATCTGATGGACTAGAATGAATGAGAACATGACATATAATTTGATATGTGGATATGTTTCCCTTGACATATTTGTGCTATTTTTGTTATAATGTTCAACTCATACTTGAATAAATATTTGCCAAAGTTTTAAATGAGTTGGTGGGATATGGTCTTGGCTAACCAGTAGGGCTTAAACATGTCTTGTAATTGATATAAACACATGTCAAGCTTGAAGACTTAGCTTGTAATCCTATCTGGGCATTGGAATTTTTCTTCAGCAGAAAGTTTTTGTGTAACATAGTTCATATGCATGTTTGGTACTTGTAGGCTTCACTGTAACTATACTTAACAAAACCCTATTATCTAGAGACTTGATCCAAGTCTGGTTGTGTTTGGTCATAGACAAACCTGTTGCAGTTTAAAGTATCATTCAGTCTTGTTGGCAATAAGTATGTCCATTACTCCACAACATATTGCTCACTATCCTTTATCATATATTTAGAGAACATCAGTTGATTTCATTACAGGTTCATCTCAAAGTTTTGCATTAGTCCGATTTTGACATTGCTCTAATCATTCTGTCTTCATGTATATGCTAAACCTTCATTTTGTATGTTAGTCTGAGTTTGCAATCTGTTTATTTATACTGTTTTATCTGTTTGACCTTTTAATCTAGTTTGCCACTATTTATTCATATGATCATTACATACTTCATAAACCAGATCATAAGTATTTTATCTGACATGAAATTGCTGTGTTATAATGAGAATCCTAGGCTAAACAAATATGCAAGAGTTGTTTCAAACATCCTTTAATTAGTCAAAAAAAACAATAAGTATCAGGTTCCAAAATCCCAAAGCTCAAATGCATGGCTTGTATATCGAAGAATCAATTAATTTGAGAAATAAACAAGTAAATAATAAGTGGCTATGTTTGAACAAAATATTAATCAAGTTTGAGTTGAATATGTGACACAAAATCTCTCAGATGTGAGAAGTAATATGTGATTGAATATCTTTGCTAATTTAATTACTCTGATAAGCAAAGAAACATTTATGTATCTCCATATATATAAATGACATGCTTGGATTTATATACTAATATTTTTATATTGGTAAAATTCTGGATCTTGGGGAAAAATTAATTAAAAGAAGCGATCACTTGCACACAAAAAAATCATCTGAAAATCACTAAAATAAATGCTAAGAGAAGTGCGTCACTTCAATATGTTACACGAGAACAATAACTACAGGACATGTATAAGAATTCGAGCATTGAAATGTCAGCTTGATCAGTTTAAATAAAGTACAACATATTTGATTGCCCTAAAAATTAAGGATGACCTGATGCGTTTGTGTAAAGAGTTATTTATATATTGTAGTAAGAGTTTTCTTCGAATGGTTTGAATATTTAGAGAGGAAATCAAATGTATAACAGTTGATGTAACCTAAGGTGCAGTTAGGATGAAGAGAGCGAACGATCACTTTTGCTCAATAAAGAATTATCAAAAACGAGAATTGTAAAATAATAGTTGCTTCTTTACATTGAATGAGAAATATGATTTCTATTCCAAAATATATTTTCAAATAGAAGATTGTTTCTATGGGATTTATTTCTTTGAAATAAGATACTTCATCTGAAAATTCTCGACTATAAACCAGTTACATTAAATAAAGTAAATAGCCTACATTAAATAGTTAAATGGAACTCCGTATTTCATATGCTATTATAGTAATGGTAGAAATAGTAGGAGCTTGCCATACGACACTTATTGATCGAACCAAGTTAAAAACTGTTTTTGCATAACGTACCGAACATTATTTATGAAATAATATTTTTTACTAATGAATAGAAAATAAATGTAGTTTTATTTCAATATGAATATTTTGAATATTCGTTATAAAATAAAACCATAGCACTGGTATTTTTGATGCATTGGAAAATACAAAAGTAAGCATAATATTTGCAATTACTTTGGAATTATGGACTAAGCTCTAGTTTTGAGAAATAATTTGAGTATATAATTATTAACCGTATGATACCAGTTAATTATATCCCAAACAATAAAGGGCAAAGAACCCATTAAGTGGAAGCGAGATAAGAGTTAATGATTTGGATTGATACATGTTGAAGTTTGCCATCTATTAATACCAAAATGGTTCCACGTACTTCAATATATTCACCAATGAGTTATCACCAACATGGACATGCGTATTTGATACACATGTAGTATGTCTGTGACAAGCTTACAAAATATAAAATAGAAGTAAATAAAATTGATTTGATGTGATTAAATATGTGAGTATATCGGAAAGAGCTTCACACGTACTAAAAAATGAATAAAGATTCAATCACAAAAGTCGATCCTCTCCATGCTACAATATGATGCATCGATATGGGGTTATCAAACTTTGTTGAGCAAAGTATGATTAACGGTGAGTGAAGTTAAGTTAACTTCTTTCTATAAGGTCATATACTTAAGATTAGTAGACAAGGTTAAAATTAATTTCATCTAAAGAATAATTTACAAAATTGAAAGACCGCACGTAATAATTGTATGTGAGAGATCTTATATGAATCACCCTAAAAGAATTTTGGGAATTATTGTCATTGGATGACCTATTTATGTTTTGAACGTAAGATTTGTAAACAAAACCAAATTAGTTTTATATATAATGGAATTCATAAAGTGTTTATGAATACCTATTTCATTGCACAGAAAAACAATTATTGTTTCAAGAAATATCAATTTCGAAGTGAGGGAGTTTCTTTTATAAAAATTGGTAGTAAAATATATTTAGATACGATCCAAGGATAAAAATAACTATGGCGAATGAAATAAAATTAACTAAACCTACATGAACACAGTGCACTAGAATGTCGAATAAATATTCTCACATATTGAAGAGAAACTATGAGTTTCTTATCTATATCGAGAGTAGATAATCCTCAACTGCCAAATCAGTAAGAGTATCGACTCTTCCATTTGGTATGATGCATAAATTCGAAAGGATTTCAAATACGCGACCAAAATATGATTTTGGTAGTTGTAAACAAAGGGATAAGTCAATCAGCCGTGAATGTGTCTTCAATAGCAAGACTAATGCAGTTGGGATAAAATGAGCAAGACTGATAAGAATAAAATTCATAAATTTCAATTGTTAAAATTTGCGTAATAGATTCTTCATTCAAAATGCTTAAGAAAATTCGGATTTGCTCATAAAATTATCACTTGGTTTGACTTTGCATTTTGGTACATATGCATTGAAATGGAAAATTCTAAATAATGATTTAGAGTAGACTATATGCACATAAACACCAAACTATCTCCAAGTCAATGGAAGCGATATTGAGTTTGTAGGTTTTCGGATATGATCCAAGAAATATACAAAACTATCATTCTCTAAGCAACTGAATTGAATAAGTATTTTGTTAGAAATATTGAATAGTTTGATTTTCAGCCAAATGCAGAGGAAGCATGCATCCGTAAGAACACTAAAAAGGTACATAGATTATAAGAAAACAACATACCACTAATTATTAGCGATATACTTATATTAAAATCAATTTTTTTTCATTTTTTTAATATTTAATATTGGATTTGTAAATTATATCTTTTATACTACGTATAAAAGTTGTTGGGAATGTCCTAAAATGATATGCAAAGTCGATTTATTGAATTGTTTAATAAGGAACATGTAAGATGAATTCCTTATGCTTAGCAATAGAAGCTATCGTACATGTTGTATTATCTATAATATCATAAATTGATTACGTATTTAGTACACGAAACAAATAGCAAATCCAAATTAAGATCTTTAAATGGTAGTTTAGAGTATTCTCGAATACTTACGAAATACTAGAGAATTGTTGGTAAAAGCAACTAACTCCTTATGAAAGAGTGTATGAACTCAAACTTCATAAGTGATACTGAGTATAATATGTCAATATTAAATTTATGTTCAAATCTTAACTAGGAAGCTTTAAGTTGCAAAATGTTCCAAATGAAAGGTTATGGCCGATTAATTGAAAGGCTTAGTGCATCGCCTTGAATAACGCGTAATAGAAGTGAAGTATAAAATAAATGCACAAATTTATAACTGAGCTAAAGGTGATTCCAAAGTATTAATAATACTACATGATTGTTATATGATAAAAATGCAATGGTAAGAGCTCACTAAAATTCGACGACATGCTTCAATGATAAAGGTAGTTTATCAAAATTGAAAATAGTTGATTGACGAAGTAGTAATTAAAGTAACATAGCAAATGCATTCACAAAGGGTCTAACTTGATCAGTTCTCATCAAACTGATCGAAGTGATAGGATTGAGATTTCATACGCCCAAGTGCAAGTGAAAGATGATAGAATTAGGGGTATGCCCTAAGGCAATTGTGTAATTGGTTACATATGTTTAACTCATAATAAATCTTGTTTGAAATAAAATGGGTTTTCTTTACATTATTATTTGATATAATGTGTTACCCACCTATTGGACAAGGCCGAGATATCAACAAAATTGGCTAAAAAGGATGGATATCAGGATTGGAGATTGATTGGAAACAAGGCTATGATCGATACCGTCAAAATTAGACCAAGCTTCAATCAAGGTAGTATCAATAAGGAATGACAAACAAAGCTAGGTGAGGCTACACTTCAAATTTCAGGTCAATCAGGGCTTGTATGCTCGAGTTATGGATGGATCAATATTGGAGAGGAATGGTTTCGTATCGATACTTTCGAACCGATCAAAATGTAATGGACTTCGGATCGATGCCTTCACATTGATGCTTCCGTATCGATATAGATGGATATAACTATGGATAACACACACTTTGTTTTGTACATTTGCTTTAGATCGATGTAGTTCGAATTGATATGCACGTATCGAATGGATAGCAAAGTAAGTCGGTGCACTTCGTATCGATCAAGGCTGGGACTGATCCGAAGAGAGAGACAATGGTTATAGGCAAAAGCATTTCGTATCGATCACTCATTGATCGATACGAAGGACACATTTAGGGATCAATATGAAGAAGGAAGCGGCTGATGGATACGAAGAATGCAGCAGGTGTTCACGGATGGATACAAAAGGTATGAATACAAAGGCGACTGCACTAAGGACTATGCTTCGTACCGATCATGTTCGAATCGATCGATACGAAAGAAGTAGTCAAGGTGGAGCATAAAGCATTGATCACGTGGATGGTAATCTATGGATACGAAAGCTATGGATTGATGGATACGAAATGATGGAGGTGAATTGATGGATACGAAATGATGGAGGCAAAATGATGGATACAGGTTCTTCATGGATACGAAATGCTCAGCTTACACCGGCAATCTCTAACTTGGATCGATTATATCTCATAATATACACACTGGAATTTCATGAAATTTGGAGAGCAAGGACTTTGCATTGTCGTCTTTTACCATAATTGATCCTTGCCCTATTAGTGCGAATCCTGGTCAATACGAAATCGATGTGAATTGATCAGGAATCAATCCCAAACCACCTTGGATCGTCTGGTGGGCTCATCTGCGCATGAGAAGAGGTATTTCAGGTTTTTAGATGGATATTTTTAGATTTTCACCTATAAATAGTCGCTCCATGGCAATTAAAATAGGATCTTTTTCTTTTTCTTTCCTGGGCCAAGCTTTGCCATTTTGTTTACTGATTTTAAAGGCTTATAAGTGTAATTATAGTATAAAAGGAATAAAAAGATTTATTCAAAGTGGACATAGACCAAAGATAGCTAAACCACTATAAATCTTGTGTTCTTTGCTTTCTTACTCATTTTAATTTTATTATTTCTTCATTTTTATTCTCTACTTTATCTAGATCTGAGATCTATGTTTGAATATTGTGGATCTATGTGGAAACACTGGTGCTTTCACAACTTTCGAGGTTTGTGACCAATTTTGGTGCAAACACTTTGGTGCTTTCACTAAGAAGGACTAGCACCCGCTATACCGAATTTGGAGTTCAGATTTGGAAAGCTAAAGGATCGGATTTTGGGAAGCAATAGCTAAGCAATCAACAAGGAAACAAAGAATGAAAAGGAGTCACCATGAAGGAAGTCAGGAGGCCTCTTTAGGAGCTAATCAGACTTCAATTTTCATTACCAGAAATGAGATGGAGATGATGATGGATGCTATGTAGGAAAGGATGCTGAAAAGGCAAGAGGAGTTGGGGCAGAACCTACTCTGACAAGTTGGACAAGCTGGAGTGCAAAATAAAGAGAACGTAACTATAGGAAATGCTGGAAATAGGGATCGTGAAGCTGCAGCAGTAGGAGTGGAGACTGTTCGGAATCAGGATCAGGAGCATGGAGCAACCATGATTCAGGATAGAGTGAGACCATCAGGATTAGTTCCTGAGCTAGGGGCACGCCCTCAAATCATGTTGGCTCAATTCCAGAATGGGTACCTGACGACGCTATGCAGTTTGGCATTGTTCGGGATATGGATGCTCGTCAAGAAGGATATGTTTTAGGATTCCCTCATGGACTAGGGAAGCAGGTTAGAGATCGTAGACAGAGGTTACCACTTGATGACAATGATAGGTTAGGGACATGATCAGACAGGCTATGAGGGAGGATTGGTGAAAAAAGTTTTGGAGGATGTGAACAGGAGTCCCTTCGCTTCTGTGATCAGGCAAGTTAGGAATCCACCAGATTTCAACCTACCAACACGGGAGATGTATGATTTGGGAACGGTTCCCGTTGTTCACTGGACGAGGTACATGAGGCATATGGAAGTACTGGGGGCATTGGAGGGAGTTATGGCTCAATGCTTCCCTTTGTATCTAATGGATATAGCATCACTATGGTTCAAATAACAGGAGAGCGACTCAATTGGCACTTGGACGAAGTTGATTGAGATATTTATGAGGCAATTTCAGGTCCACGTCGTGAGACCTAGGAATGTGATAACTTTAACATCGATGAAACAGTGGAAGGGAGAGTCACTTAGGGATTTCTTAACCAGATTCAATGCGGCAACAGCTTCGGTGGATCGACCCGATCCGTCGATGGTTTTGATGGCAGCAGTCTTAGGAATTGCGGATGATTTAGATTTTAAGATATCATTGGAACGAGATCTGGTAATGGATCTCAGGGAGTTTTATCATGAAGCAGAAAGATTTTTACGACAGGAAGATGCGAAGGATGAAAGACAATGGTAGAGGTAAAAGGAAAATGAACGACAATGGTAGCACATCGAAAAGGAAACGGAGGGAATCTAAATTCTCTTCTTACATGGATTTAACTGAAACTCTAGAAAGGATTTACTTGGATACTCGAGGGTTCCTCAAGTATCGAAGGCTGGCAAAAAGGGAACCCTATGAATACGAACGGGCATCGAAAGCATTTCCTATTCTATGACCTGGATGGACATAGCACGAATGACCATAGGCATCTAAAGGATATTATTAAGGAACATGTGAGGAATGGTCATCTGCAACAATACATAAGGAATCGAGCTGTGGCAGTGGGATAAGAGCAGCCACCGCCTACCTCAAACAAAGATGGCACTGGATCTTGGCATCGTCAGCTTATTATTAGCTGAATGGATTTATGGCTTTGAACAAGTAATAAACCCCAAAGTGATACGGCTAAGTTACTTACACATGTACGGGATCGAGGACAGTCCTAAGGCATGCTCTGAGATGATGATAAATCGTGATGCTCGGGTTTATGAAATCTTGTTTTCTTTCTATTTTATGTGGACTCTGTTTTTTTTCTTGGTACTATGGGAATTTTATTTTCTTGGTTGTACGTACTTTTATTTTTTCAATTGGATTTTGTGTTAATTGGACTTGGATTAATGTAATAAATAATACAGGTCATGTGACTACGGTCTCGATCGGAGAGATGGGAAAGTAATCGCAAGTTACGAGTCCTTTCGTCGGAAAGTGATGGAATGGACTTGAACGTAATATAAAATCCATCGACCGGAGAGTCGAGGATGGAGAATATAAAAGTCCTTGACTAGAGAGTCGAGGCCGGAGAATATAAACGCCCTCGATAGGAAAGTTGAGGCTGGAGTAGGATAAAATGACCCGGTAAGGTCTACGGATTTGGATTTGAACCTGGAGAGGTCCCAACTTTGGATTGACCTAGCAAGGTCCCGGACTTGGATAAAGCGACCCGAAGGGTTCATGGATTTAGTTATTGGATTTTGGATATGAACGGATTAAAACTCAATTGACGGTTTCGGATGGATATGGAATTGGCTAAGGATTTGGTATCTAGATTTGGAATTGGATATCGACTTGGAGCAGTCGCGGATTTGGACAAGGATATGGCTATCGCACTTGGATAGAATGGCTTGGTGATGGATTGGGTTATGGATCAGATGATATGGCTATAGATGGATTATGGACTTTGGATGCTGGATTTAAAGCTATTCAAAACATGCCTTCCTATGGAAAGGCATGTTTTGGGGGAAAATGTTACCCCACCTTTTGGAAAAGGATGGGATATCAACAAAATTGGCTAAAAAGGACGAATATCAGGATTGAAGACCGATTGGAAACAAGGCTATGATCGATACCGTCAAAATTGGAACAGGGTCCAATCGAGGTGGGATCGGTTGGGAATGATAAACAAGGCTAGGTGAGGCTACGCTTCAAATTTCACGTTAATCGGGGTTCGTATGCTCGAGTTATGAATGGATTAATATTAGAGAGGAAAGATTTTGTATCGATACTTTCATATCGATCAAAATGGACATAGACTTCGCATTGATACTTTCACATCATTGCTTTCATATCGATATAGATGGATATGACTATGAATAACACACACTTTATTTTGTACATTTGCTTTGGACCGATGTAGTTTGTATCGATACGCACTTATCGAATGGATGGCGAAGTAAGTCGGTGCACTTCATATCGATCAAGGCTGGAATCGATAAGAAGAGCGCGACAATGGTTATAGTGAAAAGCATGTTGTATCAATCACTCATTGATTGATGCGAAGGACACATTCAGGGATCGATATGAAGAAGGAGTCGGCTGGTGGATACGAAGAAGGCGGCAGGTGTTCACGGATGGATGCAAAAGGTATGGATATAAAGGCAACTGCACTAAGGACTATGCTTCGTATCGATCGTGTTCGTATCGACCAATATAAAAGGAGCGGTCAAGGTGGAGGGTAAAGCATGGATCACGTGGATGGTACTCTATAAATATGAAAGCTATGGATTGATGGATACAAAATGATGGAGGCGAATTGATGGGTACAGGTTCTTTATGGATACGAAATGCTCAGCCTATACTGGCAATCTCAAACTTGGATCGATCGTATCTCATAAACTACACTCTGGAATTTCATGAAATTTTGAGAGCAAGGACTTTGCACTATCGTCTTTCACCATGATCGATCCCAGCTCTATCGGTGTGGTTCCTGATTGATATGAAATCGATATGGATCGATCAGGGATCAATCCCAAACCACCTTGGATCGATCTGGTGGGCTCATCTACTCATGAGAAGAGGTATTCTAGGTTTTGGGGTAGATATTTCTGGATCTACATCTATAAATAGCAGCTCCATGGCAACTAAAAAATGATCGTCTTCTTCTTCTACTTTCCTATGCGAAACTCTACCATTTTGTTTACAGATTTCAATGGCTTGTAATTGTAATTACAGTATAAAAGGAATAATAGGATTGGTTCAAAGTATACATAGGCCGAAGGTTGCCGAACCACTATAAATCTTGTGTTCCTTGCTTTCTTACTCATTTTAATTTTGTTGTTTCTTCATTTTTGTTCTCTACTTTACCTAGATCTGAGATCTGTGTTCGAATATTATGGATCTGTGTGCAAACACTGGTGCTTTCACGACTTTCTACATTTGTGACCAATTTTGGTGCAAACATAATATGTTATATAATAATAGGTACTTTAATTAAAAATAAATTTAATAGAAAATCCATAAATGATATGTTTTGAGATTGTGGTTATAATGCGTTGTAACCATGAGTGAGTTGTCACAATAAAATAAGCATTCTGCTTAGTCAAGATGTATAAAGACTAGATATCGATACATCCTTAAGACTAGAGAGTAACACTCTTCAAATATTAGGCAATGTATTACTTATGAACACCGTGGATACCAAGAGATTACGTACTAAAAGTTATTGGATAACTTTGAATGACTCACTCGATAGTTTTTTGTTGGT
Organism: Allium cepa; assembly: GCA_030765085.1. Taxonomy (NCBI): domain Eukaryota; kingdom Viridiplantae; phylum Streptophyta; class Magnoliopsida; order Asparagales; family Amaryllidaceae; genus Allium; species Allium cepa. The sequence continues at coordinate 345,007,252 of CM060928.1, read as the reverse complement.
TAACATAACTAACGTCAAACAAAAATTATCGATATGACAAAATTACACCATTCTCTTGGCTTGAGAATACTGTTGATCTTCAATGCGAATCTTCATTTTGATTATAGCTAAATTATGGAGCAACACTTATCGAATTATTATAAGTCAGTTAAGTGGAAGCATTGCAGGTGAAATAGTATTCAAAAGAGAACTCATCTCTCCATTCATTTGAGATTAGTATTACGGTCAACTGAAGTCAATTCAAAGTCAAAGTCTCTTGCCATAGCAGTTCGGTTAATATTAACCATTATTATTGAAACAAGGACTTTATGTTTGGACTATATCTTTGAATATGGACCATATTGGAATTTTGACCATTACCATATTCTATAAGTCCAAAGCGATATAGTTTTGACGAAGAGAAGTAGTGTAATTGTCACAAAAGTTAATGCTTAATAAAGTAAAATTGGATTTTTTTCGATGCCTAGTAAGAAATAAATTTGGCCATAATGTCACACCACCTTCTAAATGCAGCGTAAACGTTAATATTTGAATTATTCGATATTAACCGATGCCTAAATTTACACCTAAGAGTCATACAACCGGAATGTTGAACACTCCTTTTACCACCAGATTTAATTAATGTGTAACTATTAGAAATTAATTAATATTTATGAAATATTAATTATAAAATTTTATTTGCTATGTTTAACACTATTAAAGAGTGTGTTTATAACAAATAAATATACCAATTGATATACGATACCAATATGCGTTTAATTGGATTAAATGCTGCAATCATTGTTCAGGCTTGAAATAAGTCAGAGAAAAGGGAGCTTGAAATTTTTGCTAGGCTTTTATGGGGTAGGCCAGCTAAAATGAAGGAATTGGAGGCTTGGATTTTGAACTCAAAAAGCAAAGAAAGAGTAAGAGAAAAAGGTGGATATGGATCCTTCTTTTACTCCTTAGACTCCCTGTTATTTAAACGTTCCAATATTCATTTTCAAAAAGAAATTTTTGCCTCCCTTCATCTTATTTTTCTAGCCCAAAATTCTACCTCATCCCTCCACCTTTTCAAGCATTTCTAACATCAAATTAAAGCCATTTCGATCGTCGATGGTTGCTGTATTTGGCAAGCTAGCGACTTTTGGATATGAGATTCAATTCAAGGATTTGGGTTTTTCCTTTCAAGGTGTACATTTTAGGCTTTGGTGAATGGTACAATTCCTTATTTACAATCATACATGAATGTTTAATATGTTTATTATATTATATGTTAGGTTAGTTAGCAATCGATAAAACAGATCTGTATATTTAAGTATTGTCACATTGGATAGTTGTACATTTGTGTGTATAAAATGAAAAAAAGGTACATTTTTACTTGTATTAATCTTAGATGCTCACGGCCTTTCTTAAAAAAATTCAAAAAATAAATATATTAATAAATAATTTTCTTTTAACTACAAATCAAAATCAATAGAAATAAAACTACATAATGCATGGTTTATATTTTACTAATATTTATTCATATATATATATATATATATATATATATATACGTATATATGTTTTGAAAATTAATAAAATGTTTTTTATGTATATATTTTTTAATTCGTATATAATACTAATGTATAATCTTTTATATAATTTAAAATTATAAAATAATATATATTTACATTTATATACATGTAATATAAATATTAGCATAAAACTTTAATAAAAAATATACTACAAATTTTCTTTTTAGAAATTATAATATAATTTTTATTAAAAACTTTGCATATGAAAAAAAATTAGTAAACAAATTTTACTCTGAACTGGCTGTGAATACTTAAGCGTGTATACATAAATTTCATTACTATTATTTACGTTATAATATATGCGTAAGTTTAAATTTAAGTATATTATATATTATTTTTAAATTCATTTAAAGAATTCAAATTATAGGTTCTATGTTTATTTAAAACTACATTGTTAATTATTATTTAGAATAATTTTGCAAATCAACCATATTTATATATATAACATATATATTTTAAACGTATTATATAAATTGCATCTTTAAGTAACAAATATATATATATATCAAATTATATATGTGTGTGTTTATTTATATTTACTTATTTCATATTATGCACAGAATTATATATTTGGACAACACATATGTATACAATAGGGGCTAACATGTTCAGTGCAATGTAAATCCCAACATATATGTATGGGTATATCAAACAATCTGCACTCTATTATGTTGCACATGTACGCACACACATATATGTATATGATACATATATATACTATATAGTATAGTGTGTGTGTGTGTCCACGAGCATAGCTCAGCTGGTTGGGACTACCTTGTAACCATGGAACAAAAGTTCTCGGAGGTTGCGGGTTCGAGTCCTACCATGCTGAGAAATGTTTCCCTTAAGGCTTTGGGGAGTTATCTCTAATCTAACCAAATTTAGAAAAAATGGTAGGGGATTGATGCTCCTGGCTGGGCTAGCTAAAATGGAAGGTCAGTGTGGCGGACAACTATATCCCCTAGCCCCACTTTTCGGAGTTAGGTTTAAAAAAATTAAATGAACTATATACATATAAATAAATATAACTTTATTTAAAATCAAATAAAATATTGGTTTTATTTAAAAATAAAATCTAGAAAAGTTCTAAATGAATTTAGACTAAATAGGCCCATTAAAGATCTAAAAAGGTTTTAAAAAAATGAAATTTATCCAATTACTCCACTCTGGGCTGGTCAAGTTTCAACAGAATATAGATATTCCATCCATATTCAAGCGCATGCAAAAGTTGTGTGATGAATTATCATATTTGCAATATATAAATCTCAAGGATATTGGTTTAATCGAAATGAGCAATAAATCATGACGCAAGGTCATGTATTTAATAAGATTGACTGTAATAAGGATCTTGTTGTGTTTGACACAACAATAGACCAAGAGCTACAAGGTTGACCAAGGAATTTAATCACTAAAATACCCATCTAATCAGTTTACATAATGTACAACTTATTTGATATCCTCAAATATAAAGCATAACCAAATGTACCTTTGTAAAGGGTACAATGCGACCTTACAGTAAGGATTTCGTTTTAGAATGGTTATGAGAATGGATGTAACTTAGGCACGGTTGGACGAAGAGAGTGAATAATCACCTTTGCTTCATGAAGAGACATTAGAAACAAGAATTGTATAAAATACTAGTAGTATGTCGACCTACCCTTTGAAATACCTCAATCAACGTCGAATGGCAACGTCTGGCTACTAAATACCACAAAAGAAAACTTATTAGGGTAAAATAAAAAACAAAACACTAAACCAGGGCGCATCTACGGAATCTCATAGAAAAATGATCATTTACAATATAGCGAATATACACAAGGATAAACAATATATAAGAAACTATACTAATGGAAGTAACCGATGAATAAATCTTAATACAGAAAGTCGGAATACAATAGCTGATGCAACAACTCTCATATATCTGTCATGTACTACTATAATATCAAGTACATATCCAAAGTATTGACTTTGCCTCCAGAGATCCCTAGCTGTCCTAGAAGCGCATCCCCAAAAGCACATGGCTTCCAAATTACTCAATCAAGTACCCAGGAGTAGACGAACAAACAATGACAAAATGCAGGTAAGACATAAAGCCTAGTGTGTGGGGAACTATCTTAAATATTGTATATCAAAACGATATACAAATAAGTAGGAAACTACTAAAGTACAGTCGGTCCTCTCTATACACGTGGTTTAGTGATAATTAGGGCTGCCCATTAACAAATAAATTAAACCCAACTCAAAGGTAGGGAATCATACCGTAACCTGCTCTTCTCCGATCAACATAACTATAATAGTGTGACTGATAAACAGTATATCGTAATAAAGGTAACCCAATATACAAATGTAAGGGTAATATAGATTTTACAATAATATTAATAACCAACTAATATGTTACACATAACATAACGATAGATAACAAATAGAGAATAAATTGATACACATCATCACTGATGGGTGGAGTCCGCTACGGACACCAATCAATTCAATGAGAACAAATAAATCCATATAACAATACTACAAAATAGTATCTCCATACCCGAAATTGTAATACAGATATCTATAACCGATACTCATCACGAATTTTCATTAGTTACCAAAGAAACCTATCAACAACCACAATTATGTTCTAGATTCCCTTGAAAATCAGCACCTCAAAAGAATTTGGCCTTTAGGTCTTATCGAAACACCCATCCATACAAAGGAATGGTATATGACCTACTCTAAGTTGGCGTTCCAATCTCTCTGCCCCTGCTCTAGGACCATGTTTGTAGATCATGTGCCTCAATGGTACAATAGATTCCCTCATTAGCATCTTTTCCATCCGGTTATCTATACTGGTATAACGAAACCGTATGTAAACGACAGACCCTACGTACACCCTTTCCGTATCAGTACTATAATGACTCGCCTTTTCGACCCTCGAATGTCGACACTAATACATCCATGGTATCCAAGTGTCGAGCATCCAAGTGCCGAAAAGAATGATTGTTAAGGTAAAAAATGAAAAAGAAATAGAATAAGAAAGTGGAGAACACAATATCGGAATCTCACAATGGAGTGATCACGTATAATATCAAAAGATAGTATAAACTATCATTCTAAGATACAAAGTTTTTTAGAGGTACAATGATCAGCCTAGATAGTTATAACAAAATGTCCTTACAAATGCTGACAAAATAATGCAGCAGAAATAAATACTATAGGAAGTAAAACTCCAAATCTTCTCCATAAGCTCCAAAGAGGCCAAAGCTAAATCTAGAAACATTCACTGGTCTGACGCGAGCATTAAATGAAAATAACATCCGGATCAGTCTGGTAAACCTCCGTGAGAGACACAGATCAAATAGATTTTTAACATTATAAAAAACCTTTCAAAATAAGGGTATCTCATAAAACCATGCCGCATATAAACATGGATGGATTTTTACCTTACGATAATCAAATCATTTTTTGAGAATCTAGTGTATTATAAATGTATTAGGTTCAAAATAAATATTAGTCATAGCCGAAATGGTTACATTGATTACATTCTAGCATAATAGGGGTACAACCAAAATCGATAAGGAACATTCGCATAATGGATTTTCCACGAAGACTTCTTTAAGTAAGCTGAATCTAATCTCTATGCACAAGGATCAAAAACTACGTTCCAAGCATCGTACATCTCTAGATAAAATGTACCATAAGGTAAACACAAGAGGCCTAACATCCAAACATAAACGTAAATAATATGAACCAAATATCATCGACTCCCGCCGGCTAACAATCAATAAGTATTTCCAAAAACGGAGTCGATAACATCCTAACATGGGTCGCTAAACCCAGGTCGTGCGTCCTACTCTGTCTTTTGCCATTTTCGATGTTAAGATTATGTTCGACGTCTTTCACACAAGTGTTCATCATTTGAACAGAAGACGAATCCCCAAATTGTAACGTATCGATTTTATCGGGATCTGAAGGTCGGCATTCTTACGTCCACTGTATCAAATGCCGCATAATCGAATGCCGAAAAATCGAACTGTTATGGCTAAAGAAGAAGAGGTAGAAGAAAACGATAGAAGAAGTAAGAAAATAGAACAAAAACAATATCAAAATCTCACATATCGCAGCGGAACAACATACAATAGATAAATGAATAATCTTTAAAACAAAGAACTATCTCAGTTATTACATTACATCACATCATCATCAAAGTGTACGACAACAATATGCAACACAACAAAATAATGGACAGTTGGAAAAACATGTCCTTACAAGTGAATCTACAGCGGTAAGATAATATCATATACAAGTGGTACGTCTCGCCATCCGTCTCGCCACCTGAGCTCCATAGCACTCCTAAATCCAGAATGACCTGATAACCTGATTCTAGGCTGCCCGTGTGGAAATTGGTGGGCATCCAGAGTTTAGGAAGAGAATAATAAACTCCAGGTCAGTCATGGGACTGATGTGAGAACTCAAAACAGTTATTTATCTTTAAAACAACAACAACAAGGGAAGTGAAAAATATCCGCAATGCTTTTGGAAAATGAAACTACCATAAGGCCTCCCGCCACACACACAATGCAAACACAGAATTGGAGGAGATTTCTCCTTATGATAGTCAAAAATGCTTAATACGCAAATTTCTTTGATATTATTATCATAAGTGCATAGTGGAAAACCTTTCGAAAGTATTATATAAATCTTAGCCAACATACGACCATTATCGTATGCCTACTATAGCAACCATGTTCAATAGCAGGTTACCGCCACATTCCATGATAGGTTATACAACTAAAACCATACAAGGTTCGTATTGTTTCTTTGAATTTCCAACAAATGGTCAGCCTAAGGAACTTCCTACTGCCATATGGGATCGCCTCTGGCGGGACGTCCCGAGAACTTAACCAGCTCTCTGCCAACACAAGGCCGGGTTACCTTTGTAACTAGGTAACTACTACACGAATATGCCACTGCCCGGTCCTTTGGGACCTTTATCCGAGGGCCCTCGATCACAAAGCAACAACCACACAGAAAATGAGATTGGAGCAACCACATAGGTTAAGCATCAGGGCTCCATACATGACACCACCCTTTTCCAGAAGAAAATGACATACCCTAAAGGGCGCGCCCCTCATAACCTTGCCGCATATTCCTGTTTCGACCATTTCCGGGGTGTGAGGTCTGACAAAGTCTCGTCCACAAAGCTACGTTTTTTCACAAAGCCACGCTTTGATCAACAAATGATCGATAAATAATCATCACACGACAACACTCAGCATGTCACATTACCAAATTGGAAATATATCGCTGATAACCTTCAACTACATAACCTCTGAGCTCGTACGTCTCAGAGAAGGGTGTTAAACTAAGAGAATAAATTCTCCGTCCCCAACAGAAATGTATTTGAAAGAAATCTGTTTTATATCTCAAAATGTAATGTCAGACACTTAACCATACAATTCTGTTCCGGGTTCGAACAGAACCGAAGGCACTTACAAAGAATCCCTTGCAAATCCGGCTATTCACAATCCCGATCGAATTTCCCATCACAAAGGAAATCTTATACCATAGCTAACGGTGCAGAGATAATCGATAGGTCATCCTATCGTTTTCACAAATACCCAGTCTTCACCACCGGTCTTCAACGCTATCCATTACGTCGTATCACTATTCGGAATGGGTAATCCGAATAACGAGCGCAATAATTTAAAAATAAGTGTAGCATTCAATTTCAACCAATTCACAACAAATAGCCATTTAAGGGTCAATATTGATAGTCGGTTATTTAACTATCAATCAACATTCACAACATCACCCGATTTCAAATAATTTCCTAAATTATTTATTTTCAAAAATAGCTTTACAAGATATAATTTCCACACTTCAACCATTTGAAAACAAATTTCAAATCAATTTTCACCTTTACAACTTTTGAAATTAAATTTCAAATCATTTTCCTTAAGCGGAAAACACTTACAAATAGTTATTCATTTTCACTGGAAATCTGCCGAGTTCAATTTTTTTTTTTTAAATAATTGAAAATTTCTTATCCAAAAATATATCTAGAAAACACTTTTAAATAAAACTATTTTTCTTTAAACACTTTACTTAAAATATTAGTTATAAAATATTATACCTATATTATATAAACTTAAACCCAAACTAATTTTTCAAAATAAAATTAGTAAATAGAGTATAACTATTTAAATAACTATTTTCTAAAACAATTACTGATTGAATCTTAGAAATAATCATTTCTATAAACAATTTAATAAATCTTTACTTAAAGGATTTAAAATAATTTAAGAGGTAAATTTCTTCAAAGTATCCTTTTCAAAACCAATACTAAAATTATATATATATATATATATATATATATATATATATATATATATATGTATGTATGTATGTATGTATGTATAATATATTTTTTCAAAGCTATTCAGAAATTTTATTCGGCTTTCCAGGGAGGATACACTTTCATTTCAAAATGGTTCATTCAAACCAATTAAATAAATCATTACCGATTTATTAAATTTACGTTCCAAATCCGTACATTTATTTCCACACTTTTAAAAATAAATCAACGTTTATTTTTAAAACAAATTTCCCTTATAAATTTCCATTGTGAATTTACATTTTCAAATATTCACTTTTTATACGATTTTTCAAATCGATTTCAATTATTCACTTTCAACACCAAAATCAGTTTTCAATTGATTTCCAAAAACACCAAATCAAATTCCATATTGATTTTCCAAGAAATTAAACACTAAGTGAATTTCATTCAAATTTCAAATTGAAAACCTCAAATTAGTTTCCAAATTGATTCCAAATTCATTTCAAAACACCAAATAAATTTCCAAATGGATTTCCAAAAGATCTATTTTCAATTACCAAAATCAATTCCCAGGTGGATTCCTAAATTTATTTCTTCTCAAAATAATTTCTTTTTTTAAAGAATACAAATTCTTTTATTTTCCAACTCTTTAAAATCCATATTTTGAATAAATTTTCAACCTTTGAATAATATTATCGAAAATCCGTTTATTAAGCCTTTTTACCATATTTTGGAATTTTATTTAATATGGTTTCAAAAATAACTTTATCTTTTTAAAACTCCTTTTTAACTTATCAAATTCTCAAAAATAATTTTTTTTTTACTATAAACTTTCAGCTTAAAATTTCAAAAATCCAATTTTTATCTATTTTTGGTATCCAATGATACCAAAAATATATTCGGCTAACCTATAGCCTTCAACAATCTCAATCACAAAGATAATCACACGGATTATAAATCAACCAACACGCAACATATGAAATAAATTCAAATGTTTGAGGAATCCAGTTGGATCCCTCCAACCTGTTTCCCTGCATGCAAAGATGTTAGTATAATACCAATTCCACTTCGAGGTGAAATATCGCGGTATATGGGATTTATAAAATATTATCCGCTATTATGCGGCGCAATAGGGTCTCATCCGCTATATAATGCGAGAAATCAACTCTAAGTACATATATAATACCAATTCCATTCAAGTTGGAATTATCGCGGTATATGTGTTTAATAAACAACATCCGCTTAATATACGGCGTATAGGGTCTATTTCAATACAACAGATAATAACTATCATCCAATCACACAATCAAGCAATTTTAAATCTAACTATTTAAAATTTAAATCGAAACAATTCGATTGAGTGAGAAGTTCTCACTTTGAGTTTTCGATAACAGTTGTAGCGTTTATTTCGAATAAAATTAAATGTGCGTTTAATTTTACCCGAAATTATCACTAGCTCCAAACGACTCCGAACCAACTCCATTGCGTAGTTGTCGACAAAACGAATCCACCGCAAGTTGTTTCGTGCTTTTTCGACCTCGTATCAAAAAGTTATGATAGTTTAAAGTTTGTACACATTAATATATATAATTATTTACAAAAATCTTTTTATTTTTAAACTTCCTCACATCTGGGCCGCACGTTGCCTTCATCAAATTAGAGCCGCACGCAAGTGCTTCTTCCCCCTTCAGATAAAATCGCGTTCGAACCCAACGTCGCCGTGCAAACCCTAATTGCCGCGAGTTATATACACATCCTGAAGACGATCGAACACCAACGCCTTGAAGAGCTTCACGCGAGCCACCTTCGGCTAGAATATTGCCGAGCTCGGCTGTCCCTGGAGTTCGAAAATCATGCACGAACGAAGCACGGTTGCGACGAAACCCTGGCTTCCACGCTGCTCTAAAGATGATCATCACCGTATGGATGGGAAGCTCTCATTACGCTCTTCAACATTGTAGTTGGAAGTTTTAGCTAATCGCTTATGGATTGAAAGAAATTAAGAGAAGAAATCTGGAAAATTTTGGCCATTGGAATTGTTAGAAGCGGCGGCTGAAACATTATTAGGGTCAGGGTTTGCAATTGTGAAGAGGATGGGTCCTTTTATGGAAATCTTCACAAAACACTATTCATCCGACTTTTTCGAACTCCAAATCTCGTGCGGTGACCAGCGTTTCTAGGGTTTACCCCGCGTTCCGGACACAATGGAATAGGTATCGAGAGCCAATTCGATCATATGTGCGAGTTACGGAAATAAACGATCAAATTTTAAATTAAATCGATTAAACCAATTTCTATGCGTTTTGGCTTGCCCCGGACAAACCGTAAATCCGATTGACACGAAATTTAAAATCTTATAATAATATAACATTACGGATCCGATGAAACTAGTTTCGTCGAACTCCGAGACTGTTTGAAAAATGGCTATTTTATCTCGTCAATTAAATATTAAAATATTTAATTTTCACAAATTAACTTTTAATTCGATTTTAAAAGTTCACAAACATTGTTTTAACTCCAATATGATTTAATATAACTTTATAAATCATTTTTAATCACATTAAACCCAATTTCCAATTATTTACGCAATTCCAAATATTAAATTATCGATTTAATTATCCAATTAAATCCAGATATTCAAAAAATAAACTATTCGACTTATAAATTTTACTTGTTGATATTTAAAATCAATTAAATATCTGAATTTCAGATGATAGAAATTCTGGGTCGTTACACAAATGGATTTCATCATCTCGAACAGATCACGAATCCTTTAATGAATTCGCATATCTCGAACAGATCACAAATCACCACATGGATTCGATCATCTTAAATAGATCTCGAACCTCCACATAGGTTCACCAAATATGTCCTTTGACGATTGTTAATGATATCCTCTCTCTTGGAGTACTCCTAAAGTTAGACAATCCCATACGATGGCATCATTTTGAAATGTTCACGTTGACCTCTCCCATGGACTTTAACTTTAGGATTTATAGTTTAACTCTATAAAATTTCACTTCACAACCGTTCTAAAACATTGAATTTGTATACTAGTTTTGAAGTGGTATTCAATAAGTAAAACACATACTGATCTCGGTCTCTCCAAAACTAATTCGATGAATTTCAGGCTGACACACTTTCATTTCTTTCATAAGTAAGCGAAAGCTAGAGATGTTTCGTACCAATACTCCTCCCAAGGAGTTCTTATTAGCATGAAACCATAGTCTTTCGTTAACTTCTTAAGTCATATTTTGGTCAATTCGGTAGCCGACTAATCCATTATATGGTACATGATATTTTGTTTATAAATGGAAATCAAGTCTAGCATACTTTCCATAAACAAGTAAACATGTAAAACACTATCAAGCCACACAAAGTATGGTCAAGCCACCCAAAGTTTGGTTAAGCTACTTAAGCAACTCCTCATCCCTTTTATTTAAATAATCCTTTTATTAATTAAAAATTCCTTTATTAGTAAACTTCTTATATCTGATAAACTTTTATCGTTTTCCAAAAAATTCCATACTTAAAATTTTCTTCAAAATATCTATTTTAAGGATCTAAGTACTTCCGCAAATCCATTCAAAAGGTTTAAGACGAATGTTAGTCAAACATTGTCACAACAACCCCAAAACTATTTTGCCTTTTCTTATCTTTAAATCATTCTTTTAAAAATCAATTTACATCTCTAAGTATAATTGAAAAGGGTTAAGGAGAATATGATTAACGCATTGTCATAACAAACCCAAACCATATTTGTGACGATCCGGAATTTTTGGATGTTTGAAATTGGAATATTTAATTGATTTTAAATGTTTAAAAGTTAATTTTTAACTTGAATTCAAATATCATTTTTATTTAGCAATTAAGTTATTGGATTTCATAAACTGAAATTGGGTAAATTATTGAATTCTTCAGTTTTAAGCCTGTTAAAAATAATTTAAAGGCTTGTAAGATTTATATTGATAATATTGAAGATAGTAAAAATGTTAAAATTGAATTTAAATGTGATTTGTTCAGTTTTGAAAATATATCGTTTAAATTGATATTTAAAATTAGCCTTTCGAGGCACAGTCTTGGAATTTGACGAAACCAGTTCCATTGGATCTATAATATTATATTATTATCGGATTTCAATTTTCGCAGTGTTTGGAGTGACCGTTTGGGCATACGGTCAGTAAACGCGCTGAATTTAAATCGAAATTTAATATTATAACTCGGTCCAAAGGGCTATCATCTCCGTACGATCGAAATAGGACTCGAATCCATTGCGTTCGAAATAGGGGTATAACATTATAAACGCCGAGCAGCACGCCTCGATCGAGGGTCGAGATTTTAGATTACGAAACCCTGACGGTTTAAAATTTAAACAAATATATATTTCTTTGATTTGACATATATATTCAAAATCAGAACTTTATGCTTTCGTTTCAAGTCACTGTAGCAAAGCAATTTATGCACGCAAGATGATTCAGACACACTACCCATTTTCCTTAATTCATGTAGCCTTTGTCTCGAAGAAAAAATAATAATAAAAATTTCTACCGTTCGGAATAAATGGCCTAGTTTTTATTCCATTTCTCTTACTTCATCTCTTTCTCAGCAACAAAATCTATTCAGTTCGATCCTCAAATAATAAAAAATGGTGAACTACAGTGATTTGGAATCAAAATCGATTCACACATAAAAAAAGATCGGAGATGAAATGGCAATGATTAGGCGCAGCAGCTCGACATGGAATGAAGCATCGGCGTGGGCGCGTGCAATCGAGATGTAGGGTTTCACACGTGTGACAAATTGACCGGGGGGATAGACGAGGGTAGTCACAGGCGCAATGGCGGCGCAGGCATGATTGCGAGTCTAGGAGGAAGTCGGGACGGTGAGGCGATCTCGAGAGGGAGCGTGGCTGTTCGAGTGGGTTTTCGCAAGGAAGAGAAGGAGGGTGATGGCTTGGAGCTCAACGCATTGACGTAGGGAAGGCATGAAGGTTCGGGTTCGGCAGCGCTGGCATGGCCTAGGAAATGCGTGATTTTGGGTAGCCGGTGGATGAGCGATCGACGCCTGGAACGAACAGTGATTAGGTATAACAATTTTATCTTTAACTAAATAGAATATAAGTGTAAATATATATATACAAATTAAAAATTGTACTGTTTAATATTAAATAAGCTTTGTTTTTCTGGGAATTTAGTAGTCGATATGCGTATGTATATAAGTACTCAGAAATTTATTTTTTTTATAAACAGTAAGAATATATATATATATATAAGGTTTGAAAAATATAAGGATTGATGTAAATTAGATTTTTATCTATATAGATTATTTCTGTAAGTAAATATATGTACTCACATTTTATCACTACTAAGTGTTTTAAAATATGTGTTTAGTACAAATTTATGTATTTGTTATAGTTAGGCGATTTATCTTAGTTACTAAAAATATTTTATTTAAAAGGAAATTTGTTTAAAAATAATCTGTTGGTTAATTAAAATTATAAATGGATAATAAATTGTGCAATTAGTCAAATATTAATAAAATCATAATATGTTTATTCAATGTCAAAATAATCGAGAAACCAAGGCAATATTGGAATGGATTGCAAATAAAAGCAAAGGTGAGTTAATCTCACTCATCTGGGTTTTTATTTAAATTTAAATGGTTAAATTTGAATAATTGATTGAATGATTGAATTGATTTGATGTGCTATATTATATATAGTAGTATATAGTATATATCGGAGTGATTGATTTCCCGCATTATATAGCGGATGAGACCCTACGCGCTGCATAATAGAGGATGATATTATCTTTAAAACCCATATACCGCGATATTCCACCTCGAAGTGAAATTGGTATTTTATAGTGCTAACATCTGTGGATGCAGGGAAACATGGTGGAGGGATCCAACTGGATTCCTCAAAATATTTAGATTTGTTAAAATATTCTGTGATATAATTATTTGCTATCCTGTGATGAATTTTGTTGATAATTGGAAATGTTGGATACTATGGTTGATTTAAAATATTTCGGTGAACTGAGTTATCAAAATCTATAGAAATGGGATTTCTGAAAAGAAAATAAAAAAAATGAATTTTGAGTAAAATAATCATAGAAATTTGAATAAATTAAAAATGAATTGGAAGAGAATGAAAGTGATTTTTGAATTCTGATAAATAAAATTCCAAGTGTGGGAAATGAGATTTTGAATAAACGGGACTAAGTGATTTTATTTTTTGAACTCAAGTGATATTATTTCAAGAAATAAAGAATTTATTTTGAAATTCAAGGTTTGAATTTATTTAAAAGGATGAAGAAGGAATTTGGGAAATCTGAAATTGGTGTTTTTAGTTTAAAGATTTTAAATCATAACTAAGAAATAAAAATCTGAAGTCAATGGGTTCTGGAATAATGAGTAAGTAAAGGAATTTATTTCAAAATGGGGTAAATTGGAAATCAATTTGGAAATTGATTTAAGTGTTTGAAATTGGAAATTTAAAGGAGAATATGGCTAAAAAATTTATAAACTGGGTTTATAAAAGTGAAGTAATATAACATTGGATATTTGGAAGAATAAATTCACGGTGGGAATTTATTAAAGGAATGGGTAAATTTGTTTAAAAATAAATAGTGATTTATTTTTTAAAAAAGACGTGGAAGGAAAGCGTATTTCCCTGAATAGCCAGGTACGTTTCAAACAAATTTTAAGTATAAGTAAAGAGTTTTAAGTTGTTTAAAAAGTATGTTTAGAAAACTTATTATTTTTAAAATTTTAAATTCTAAAGTAAGTATTTTCTTCCAATCTATTATAGCAGTAATTATTTAGAGGTGACTTGGAATTTGTTTTAAAGAAAGAGAAAAGTTAGTTTATATTTTATAAAGCGGCTTTATTTTAAATATTCTTAAAATATATATTTTTGAATAAGTATTAAAATAGTTTTAACTTAAATGACTTAAAGGATATTTTATAATAAAGAGTTTTAAATTATTTTAAAAATCTAAAGCTTTGTACTTGGTGTTTTCAGTGGAAATAAATAGTTGGGAATTTATTCATTGAGAAGAGTGTGATTTGAAAACTGTTTTCAAAGGGTTGAAAATGGAAATATATCTTGCAAAGATATTTTGAGGTTAATAAATAATTTGGTGAAATTATTTATGGTTGATGGTTGTTTGTGAATGTTATTTGATAGTTAAATAACCGACTATCAATATTGGCCAATGCGTTGATCGTTTCGAAGAGACCGGGATCGGGATTTATTTCTTGAAAACCACTTCGATCCGGTTTGTACGTTTTCGTGAGGAAGACGAGTTTGGAGTCGAAGATGGAGCAGTGAAGTGCAAGGGCTATTCGCTACAAATCCTTAGGATGATTCCAAATTGGATGTTGTAGGAGTAGTGCCTTCGGTTTCGTTCGAACCCGGGACGGACGTGTATGGATGAATGCTTTCAAAACATCGTCAGGTGGACGATGGGCATTTTAAGTGAAACGTTCTAAAAGGCAACGTTTAGCCTCAAGCCTCATCAACCAGGAATGACTGAAAATCAGGGGTTATGCAGCAAGGCTAGGTGGGTAGCACCCATTAGGGTGAGGTCATCCCTGTCTAGATGTCCCTTTTTATTCGGCTTAGTGGTGCGGTTGCTGATCCCAACCGTGGGGTGATCTTACTCGGGATTATCCAGTAAGGGGTAGTCCCAGTCTTGTGTTGCAGGGGAGTTAGGCAGGCTCCTCGGTACGCTGATCTAGACCAGGTACTGTGACAGGTGGTACCTCAGTACCTAGTCATTAGTTGGAAATCCATTATCTCTACGCGCCTTTTGCGGTTTTGTTTGTATTACCGACGATTGTGGCTAGTAGCTAGAATTTAATAAATGTAACAATTTCGGCTATTTTAGTAAGTATTTGTAGATAGACGCTATTATAATATCAGAGGATTTTAATAAAAAGTGTTTTGGCTATCGTAAGGTAAAAACCCAACATATTTATTTGTGGCGTGGTCTTACGAG
Source organism: Allium cepa (assembly GCA_030765085.1). Classification (NCBI taxonomy): domain Eukaryota; kingdom Viridiplantae; phylum Streptophyta; class Magnoliopsida; order Asparagales; family Amaryllidaceae; genus Allium; species Allium cepa. Next base: position 344,991,362 of record CM060928.1, on the reverse strand, counting down.
ATGCTTTTGATTTCAAATGATTTTGAAACTTTAATAATCCAATTGAGTATGATTTCTCACGCTGGTATGGAATACTGACTCGGGTGTTATTTAACTATAATGCTCAGGTCAGACCGAGTATTATAAGATACAGGAAAGGAAGCTGTGGGGTTCAGGAGACGAGCTGGATGGCGATACGTACTTCCGTACTTGATTATTATTCTGTTGTGTATTCAGTTTTGTGGACAAGTTTATATGACTGTCCAGTTGTGTGTTATTGATGTTGTTAAACTCTGATGATGTATGTATAAACAAATATATTTGTTTTTGTGTAAAGATCATTTATTATATATTATAATTTATTCCACTGTGATGGTTAGATTCTGATGTTGTTTCCTATTTTCTTCTTCTACCTCTTCTTGGTTCATATTTCTGTACATCTTGAGTTGATTGAGGGGGAATAGCATCGACTCTAGGGGTATAGAACTACGAGTCGTTTCACTTAGTATCAGAGCTGAAGGTTAAGCGAGAACCTTGGCTCTCGTAGGGATTACTCATTGAAAATAGAGTCCGTAGTACTCTAGAATGAGTTTGAGTGTATTAATATATATGAGCAGCATATTAACAGATATGGGCGCGTATTTGTTAGTGAATATAAATTGTTTTAATATTGTGTTGACTTATTGGTTGAGTGGAATATGGATTCTCATCGGGTATGTTGGCCGCTATTCGAGAAGAGTTTATAAACACCTGACACGATAAATTGACACAGTATTGTTTTAAAGGTGGGTGAATGAAATAATTTTGCCTAAAATATATTTTGATATAAAGGAAATATTTCCTTAAAATGTTATATAACTTGGATGTTTGGATGATAATATTTTAAACAAATAAGATTATAAAAATTGGAATGACTTGTATAATCAAATGGGAAATTGTATGAGCATAAATTATAATAAATGAATTATAGTTAAAATTTGATTTAAGTCCAAATTTGAAAATTTAAAATCCCGGAGATTTTGAAAGTGTTTTTCGAAGTGTTTTGAAGACAAATAATAGCATTATTATTTTAAAAGTATTTCTGAAAGAAAATTGTTTCAAATAAATTTTGGGAAGGGATATAGCATTGAGCTCACTTCAGTCGTTGGAAAATAACTTCGGTGATGACTGCAGCATCATCGATGTTCATTTTCGAGTTTCTAAGTGATGGATTGCTGCCAAACTGATTTGTTCGGAAGAACTAGTTTTGTTTTTGAAATTTCAAACGAAATTTGTTGGGGATAAAAACCAGGATTGGTTTATAAATTTGAGAAATGTGATTTTGGGATAATGGTGGTTTTAAAATGATTTGAACCAAAAGCGGGGTGTTTGAAATCCTGAATCCTTATTTGAATTGAAAATCCTGATGAGGTAAGTTATAAACCTGTAACATTGAGATGATTTTTAAATAAGGAAGGAAAATATGAACTTTGAATGTTGGAATTAAAATTTAAAGTGAAAAAGTTAATTAAATTTAATTTGGAAAAATTAAATTGTGGAAAATTTAATGGATGATTGGAAGAAATAATTAGTAAATCTTGAATGTGATTGGAATGGGAAAATAGAAATTAAATTTGGATTGGGAGATAAAATTTAACTGGATTGAAATTAATTGGACTAAACTGAAAATAAAATCCAGTTGTATTTGAATTAAGTTGAAATTGAATTGAAATGAAATAAATTGAGACATAGATGATATTAAGTGGAAGAAAGTTCTTACTTAATTTAAATTCAAGTGGATTGAGTGGATTAAAGTGAATGGTATGATGCTAGATTTAACTGAAGTTAAGTTAAATAAATTGAATTGGAATAAATTCAGTTGAGTTATAGATAATATTGAATGGAATAAAGTTCTTACTTAAATAAACAAGTCCATATGCATGTCCAGATGGACCTGCATCTAATCGTAATGTGTGTGCATTAATTCAATAATGGGTTGTTGTTTAATGTGTAAAAAAATATAAATAATTGTTGTCACATAGGTAGTTATTCTATACTATGCAATCAAAATCGTACGAAGTACATTATGACTGTGATTGCTTGTAACATCACATTTCTAATGACTTGCACAAAAGGAAACGTGAGTAAATAATATCATAGATCTTTATTACTATTACGTAGATTTCAAGTTGTGAAGTATTTCATCGTTTTATGGTTTTTGAACTTCATAAATATTAACACCATCAATAACCAAATATAATTTTAATATTACAAACGAAAATGTAATAATAATACTAATATATCATATAATTTGGTAAAGATTTCATTGGTGCAAATACTTTGCAATTTGAAGCATGAGTTGCATTACATGCATTTGCAATTTACGTTCAGTGGACAAATCATTGTTGAAACATACAACACAGAAAACCATAAAAGTCATAACCATCCATAGCACAATAAGCCTTAACATGAAATAACTTACAACAAAGACCGAAAAGTAAACTGCCTACAGATTACGAAGTTCCTCCACAATAGCCTCATAAGTAAAATAAGAGCCATCATATAAGCTATAGTCGATGTACTACATAATTTCATCCTCTAGTCCACATCAGAGCATCTAGATGTATAATGACAAAAATCATGATAATCAAATTCAAATGACCTTATTTAGTATGTGAAAAAATACCTAGTTTAATTAAAAAAACATGCATAAATAAGGTTGGTGATGTCGAAGGAACCATTGTGCAATATTTTAACCGTCATAGTGCAAAAATATACATAAGTGATGACTTACTAAAGAGGTGAAGAAATAACCACGAACCAATAGAAAAGAAACTGGAGCCACTACTCAAAAAACTTGAACTGCATTTGCTAAAATGATGCCGACCAAGTGTAATATAAAGCAGAGAGTATAGACTTTATAGAAATAGTTTGAAAACACAATGGTTCTGGTATAATATAGCATGAAGAAACATATTATATGAATAAATATTAAAAGATAAACCATCATGATAAATTATGTGCAAAGCTTCTAGATGGGAAGACTGCATACTGCGTCTGCTAAGATTAAACCCTTAAGGTTCCTTCAATCCAATTTAAGATAGACATGTTCATAAGTTTCCAGAGAGTTATTGGATATCTAGGATGGTCCTGTAGCTGTACTCTAACAATGGAATGAGAAGATGATTCCTCCTTTGTTGTAGCTAATCCTTCTTCTCACCTTTTCCTGTTTGTATATATAAAAGAAAAACCCGTAGTAGTTATCAAAAAAGCTTATATTTACGTTCGAACACTATATTTATTTTAAGGCACTTTTGACACAGGTCCTTATTGAGTTTCAAAATTCACGAAAAGTCCTTCGCTAAATTTCAGTGTAAATTAGGTCCCTGTTTTTTTATTCACGATTATTGCAGAGTATGATGCAACTTAAGTTGCTGACATTTCTGCAACTGTTCTGTACACTGTGAACATAGTGTGTGAAAGTTGCTCAAATATCAGCACTTATTTATAAAAGATGCCGACATTTCAGCAACATTTATGTACTCTGTGAACACAGTTTATGAAAGTTGCTGAAATATCAGCACTTATTTATAATAGTTGCTGACATTTCAGCAATAACTTTCTTCGTTTTCAGAAAACAAGGACCCGATTTACAATGAACATTCGATAGGAAAAGTTGCTGAAATATCAGCACTTATTTATAAAAGTTGCTAATATTTTAGCAATAATTTTCTTTGTTTCCAGAAAATAGGGACCCGATTTACAATGAAACTTTGATAGGGACCAGCTTTACAATATAAAAGTATGATAGGGATACCTCCCTAATTTCCACTTTATTTTATTTATTCAATTCAGACATAAATGATTGCTATATATAAAGAAATAGTTTTTCAACAATGAACTCCAAACTTTAGAGACATGTTGACATTTTAGAAAATGCAGGACACAATCTAGTTTTACTCCAATATATTTAGCACTTTGAAACTGCTCAAAATATGCATCTTAAATGAGATTTGTCCTTATGGTAGATAAATAGAGAAGTTATCTAACTCTTTAGGTTTATATTCTACAAATATTTTAGTATAGTTGACATTCTATCCTTGAAATGTTCATATTAAGTAACTTAAGGAATATGCATAGTTGGCATTAAAAACTTGCATTAAAAACTTGCAGTTATATATCTATAAGGTATGTCAAAGAGAGAAAAACCAAAATGTTAATAATTGTGCCATAAAATTGATAATAAGATGACATCGTACCCGCTATGTTAAAAAACTAAATTCAAGATTTTCATTAGAAGAATCAAAAAACAATCTTTGTGCACCTACACTATAATAATTGTAGCTTAAATTCTACAAACACTATAATAAGATGGCATCATACTCGCTAAGTTATGAACTGAATACAGGATTTTCAGAACCCCTTTTTATGTTATTTTTTTGTCAAAAACATACATGTTTCATGTTTGCGTATCTCTTTGAAATATTTTAATAACACAAATGATTCTAGGGAAATCATTAACATTGCTAACATATGAACCGGTAATGTTCAAACCTACGCTGATTATAAGGAACAATATCTAGCCAGAAGTAGCTCACTTTATATCTTTAATCAAATGAATATGGTCCCATTGATTCAAATGTTGATCTTAGTTTGCTGGCCTACTAAACACACATAATTATTTTATGAACATAGGTTTTACAATATCTATACATATTGTGACAAATGTGTATTAATTTTAAGTATGGATTACAAAAAATATGACTGATTGGCGCAGTGGATGTTTTTATAACTATGTTCCACAGCCGTAATTTTTTTCTCTCTCTTTAGAAGTACACAATACACAAATATGCATCAAAATGTCTGTGCTAATGGCCTAATGGAGATATCATACAGTTTGTTCGAGGACACACCAGTAAATGTTGATACACATTTAGTAAAGAACAACAAAGGCATCATCACTTAATAATGTAAGGATAACACCCCATATAGATTTTTAAGAATGGTACGTACTTGAATTTACAACATGACCCACGTTTAATGAACGTAATACCAACTACAGATATAGAATTAGCATAGAACTATAGAGGGTCACTTGATAATATGATAGCACTATATATTGATTTTCAAGAATAGTACATACCTAAATCTACAAACTGACCCAATCGATGTGTCATATAGTGTGTTTTGAGTGCATACCAATAAATGCTGATGCACTACTAGAAAAGAGCTGCAAATGGATCAATTAATAATGTAAGAATAGCACTGCATACTGAATAGTAGGTACGTGACTACAAAAATTAACCCCTTTCAATGAACCTAATACCAACTGCAAAAGATGGTTATGACCATAAGGCTCATTTGTAATAAGATAGAAAATCACCTACTATACTTATACTATGCGATTCTTGTTGATTGAAGAAAGTAGCCAATCAACTTGAAAAAATTATATAAACCAAAAATCCGTAGAATGCAACAACCAAATTAAAATCGAGAATCAACATAAAAACTAAAATAACAGATGATAAAATAAAAGTAGAATATTATCTAAAAGTTTTAACCGTATTAGGAGTAAGCATTGAAAAGAAGGAAAAAATGTTGGGCACATTAAGAAATCAAGGCATAGTGTAAGTAAAATACCTAAATCGCGGGCGAAGTTGTGCATGGAAGCATCGGCGCCTAAAAAAATATTATTAATGGAGACGGTCAGAAGTTAGATCCGGATCCGCTAGATCAGGTATCAATTGATTATCGCTGGATAATCGCAGTTTGGGATGTTTGGGTATCGAAGTGAAGTAACCGATTTTGTGTGAATGAAGGAGATGAAATCGATTTACTTAAATCTACAGCGATGAAGGAATGAGAGCTAGGATTTTTTATTTTGTGTAGCAAACAGAGTGGAAATGGTGCAAAGGGTATAATCGGTACTTCAAAAAGACGCGATCGATTGCTATTGCTAGAACTCTTATTGTTAATAGTAAAGATGAGCGTAAACTAAGTAAGTATTGAATTGGGATAAATAAGCTTTGGAAGCTTATAAAAGATTTGAAAAACATTGAAATAAAAATATAATTCCTAGTTAAAAATAAAGTGAAAATGTGATTGACTGTAAATGGATGGAGAAGTATGAATATTATTAAGTGAGTAGCTTATAAAAATGTAAAAAGTGAATAAATAAGCCGAAATAAAAGTGTTGGAATTTTGGAAAATAAAAGAAAATCCAAACTGGGATTATAATAAAAATTGAACTCGGGAAAATTTAATGAAGTGATTTTTGTAATAAAATCGAATATTGATTTAAAAGTTAGAAGTAAGCTAATTAGCTAAATAAATTATTTGATGGAGTATGTTAATAAAACTTAACTCGGTTAAATAAAATGGATAGTAAGTTAATAATGATGTTTGGAAATAAACTCGAATTATAAATAGAATTTGACTTGGATTGATAATGAATTAAAATAAGTGGAGATGTTGTAAAAATAAAATGAAATTGGATTATAATAGGAATGATTTGAGTTACAAATAAAATCCAATTCGAGTATAAATGAGTTAAATATGTGTTTGGATATTATTTTGATAAATTGAGAAGGTGAATTAAAATAAAATGGATGGGCTAACTGAATTAAATGGAATTTGATTAGATAAGAATCAACTCAAATAGAAGTGAACTTAAGTTTGAAGTTGGAATAAATTAAAGTAAATTAACTTAAGTTCAAAATTTATAGAAGCTTGGCTTCGAGGAAGGGTGAAAGTTCAGTAAAGTTTGGGTTAAATTAATTTGTAAAATGGTTATTGATATAAGCATTGAATGTTGTCAAGCTCAATGAAATGGGTTTAAAATGAAACCAATGCAGAGATGAGATGAAATGCAAATGTATGGTTGGTGAATAAACTAGAAATGGGATGGAATTTAAAATAAATTGAGTCGGAATCAATTTAAATTAGTTATAAAACTTAAGTAATTATTTATTCACATGGATATCATCAAAATTGCATAGAATGAATTGTCATTTGACGTAAACGAAGGTAATTAAAATTCTATGAGTTGATAGAGATTAAATAAATTGATTTTAAGATCGATTGAAGTGAATATGGGTTTGTTTTGCTTAAAAATGAATCGAATGTAAACAATTGAGTTGTAAACCATTTAAATTGAATGAAGTTGTATACGAATTGGTTGTAAACAATTAAAATTAATGTCGGGACCCTATAAGTTGCTTATTAATATTGTTTAACCTGCATTGCTTATAGAAACTCGTGTGTTTACTAGTTAAATATGTAAAATATTGTTAAGTTACATGATTTTGGCACTTACATGTTTGAATTGAGTAAGTATAGGTACCGGAAGCCGTTTGGCTGGATTTGGACGTGCTAATTGCTAAAATAGTAAGCCACTTGCTTAAAAATGCTAGATAAAGGTACGCCTACACAATAAAAATAGGAAATATGAACTGTTTTTGTTTTTCCGACCGTGTGGGTCGATGTATACATATTTATATCTCTTTTCAAATTGTAAAAGCTCCTCCGTACAAAGGAGACTCTGGCAAAATTTTCCGAAAATTTTGGGAGTTAGAAAATTTTTGAAAAAAATTTGTTAGCGACAAAACGATTTCAATTTGGAATTGAAATAAGGGATTTTGGAAATAGAAATTGAAACTAATTGTTTAGTTGGAACTAAAGGATTAGGAAAGTGAATTTGAGATTTTTGATTCCAGAAGATAAATTGAAATTTGCTCAGCAAAGGTATGTATTTAAATTTCTGTATGAAATTTGATGATTTTCTAGTCTACCACTTGGCTTTTGTTTTCTTTTGAAATCCAAGGGCCCGTAGAGGCATTTTGTAGTTGTATCGAGCTAGCCGCGTGAAGGAGGCGAATTTTTTTGAAAATTTAGAGAGTTAGAATTTTTTTGAGAAAGTTTTGATAATTTAAATTTGGATTTAAATTTTAATTTGAATAAGTGGAGTAAATAATGTTGTTGGAAACTACGGAAGGTTTTGGGAAGTTGGTTGAAGTAATAGTGGGTCTTTAATAAAAGATATGTTATGGCAAGTTGATAAAACTGTTGGGTTTTGGAAATAGTAATGGATATTGGATCATTCTTCTTAACTAGCAATTTCGGGGACGAAATTCTTTTAAGGGGAGAGGAATGTGACCACCCGGAATTTTTAGATCTTTGAAATTGGAATATTTAATTGATTTTAAATGTTTAAAAGTTAATTTTTAACTTGAATTCAAATATTATTATTATTAGCAATTAAGTTATTGGATTTAATAAACTGAAATTGGGTAAATTATTGAATTCTTCAGTTTTAAGCATGTTAAAAATAATTTGAAGGCTTGTAAGATTTATATTGATAATACTAAGATAGTAAAAATGTTAAAATTGAATTTATAGGTGATTTGTTCAGTTTTGAAAATATATCGTTTAAATCGATTTTTTAAAAATAGCCTTCCGAGGCACAGTCTCGGAAGTTGACGAAAGTAGTTCCATTTGATCCGTAATATTATATTATTATCGGATTTCAATTTTCGCAATGTTTGGAGTCACCGTTTGGACGCACGGTAAGTAAACGCACTGAATTTAAATCGAAATTTAATATTATAACCGGGTCCAAAGGGCTATCTTCTCCATACGATCGAAATAGGACTCGAAACCTTTTCCATTGTGTTCGAAATAAGGGTATAACATTATAAACGCTTAGCAGCACTCCTCGATCGGAGATCGAGATTTCAAATTACGAAACCCTGACGGTTTAAAATTTAAATAAATATATATTTCTTTGATTTGACATATATATTCAAAATCAGAACTTTATGCTTTCGTTTCAAGTCACCGTAGCAAAGCAATTTATGCAGACATGCTACCCATTTTCCTTAATTCGTGTAGCCTTTGCTCGAAGAAAAAATTCATAATAAAAAATCTACCATTCAGAATAAATGGCCGAGTTTTTATTCCATTTCTCTTACTTCATTTCTTTCCCAGCAACAAAATCTATTCAGTTCGTTCCTCAAATAATAAAAAAATGGTGAACTGTGGTGATTTCGAATCAAAATCGATTCACACATAAAAAAAAGATCGGAGATGAAATGTCAATGTTTAGGTGCAGCATCTCGACATTGAATGAAGCAGCGGCGTGGGCTCGTGCAATCGAGAGGTAGGGTTTCGCGCGTGCGACAAATTGACCGGGGGGGTATAAACGAGGGTAGCCGCATGCGCAATTGCGGCGCAGGCATGATTGCGAGTCTAGGGGGAAGTCGGCGACGGTGAGGCGATCTCGAGAGGGAACGTGGCTGTTCGAGTGGGTTTCCGCAAGGAAGAGAAGGATGGTGATGGCTTGGAGCTTGACGCGTTGACGTAGGGAAGGCATGAAAGTTCGGGTTCGGCAGCGCTGGCATGGCCTAGGGTAGGCGTGATTTTGCGTAGCTGGTGGATGAGCGATCGACGCCTGGAACGAACAGTGATTAAAGTACAACAATTTTATCTTTAACTAAATAGAATATAAGTGTAAATCTATATATATATATATATATATATACAAATTAAAAATTGTACTGTTTAATATTAAATAAGCTTTGTTTTTCTGGGAATTTAGGAGTCGATATGCATATGAATATAAGTACTCAGAAATTTATTTATTTTATAAACAGTAAGAATATATATAAGGTTTGAAAAATATAAGGATTGATGTAAATTAGATTTTTATCTATATAGATTATTTTTGTAAGTAATATACATACTCACATTTTATCACTACTAAGTGTTTTAAAATATGTGTTTAGTACAAATTTATGTATTTATTGAAGTTATGTGATTTATCTTAGTTGCTAAAAATATTTTATTTAAAAGGAATTTTTTTTAAAATAATCCATTGGTTAATTAAAATTATAAATGGATAATAAATTGCGCAATTAGTCAAATATTAATAAAATCATAATATGTTTATTCAAGGTCAAAAAAATCGAGAAACCAAGGCAATATTGGAATGGATTGCAAATAAAAGCAAAGGTGAGTTAATCTGACTCATTTGGGTTTTTATTTAAATTTAAATGGTTAAATTTAAATAATTGGTTGAATGATTGAATTGATTTGATGTGCTATATTATATTTTGTATTATATAGTATATATTGGAGTGATTGATTTCCCTCATTATATAGCCGATGAGACCCTATGCGCCGCATAATAATGGATGACATTATTTTTAAAACCCATATACTACGATATTCCACCTCGAAGTGGAATCGGTATTTTATTTTGCTAACATCTATGGATGTAGGGAAACAGATTGGAGGGATCCAACTGGATTCCTCAAAATATTTAGATTTGTTAAAATAGTTTATGATATAATTATTTGCTATCCAGTGATGAATTTTATTAATAATTGGAAATGTTGGATACTATGGTTGATTTAAAATATTTTGGTGAACTGAGTTATCAAAATCTATAGAAATGGGATTTCTGAAAAGAAAAAAAAAGAATGAATTTTGAGTAAAATAATCATAGAAATTTGAATAAATTAAAAATGAATTGGAAGAGAATAAAAATTGATTCTTGAATTCTGATAAATAAAATTCCAAGCGTGAGAAATGAGATTTTGAATAAATGGGACTAAGTGATTTTATTTTTTAAACTCAAGTGATAATATTCCAAGAAATAAAGAATTTATTTTGAAATTTAAGGTTTGAATTTATTTAAAAGGATAAAGAAAGAATTTAGGAAATCTGAAATTGGTGTTTTCAGTTAAAAGATTTTAAATCAGAATTAAGGAATAAAAATCTGAAGTCAATGGGTTCTGGAATAAATGAGTTCGTAAAGGAATTTATTTTAAAATGGAGTAAATTGGAAATCAATTTGGAAATTGATTTAAGTGTTTGAAATTGGAAATTTAAAGGAGAATGTGGCTAAGAAATTTATAAATTGAGTTTATAAAAGTGAAGTAATATAACAGCGGATATTTGGAAGAATAAATTCACGGTGGGAATTTATTAAAGGAATGGTTAAATTTGTTTAAAAATAATAATGATTTATTTTTAAAAAAAGATGTTGAAGGAAAGCGTATTTCCCTGAATAGCCAGGTACGTTCCAAACAAATTTTAAGTATAAGTAAAGAGTTTTAAGTTGTTTAAAAAATATGTTTAGAAAAATTATTATTTATAAATGTTTAAATTCTAAAGTAAGTATTTTCTTTTAATCTATTATAGTAGTAATTATTTAGAGGTGGCTTGGTATTTGTTTTAAAGAAAGAGAAAAGTTAGTTTTATATTTTATAAAGCGGCTTTATTTTAAATATTCTTAACATATATATTTTTGAATAAGTATTAAAATATTTTTAACTTAAATGACTTAAAGGATATTTTATAATAAAGAGATTTGAATTATTTTAAGAATCTAAAGCTTTGTACTTGGTGTTTTCAGTGGAAATAAATAGTTGGGAATTTATTCCATGAGAAGAGTGTGATTTGAAAACTGTTTTCAAAGGGTTGAAAATGGAAATATATCTTGCGAAGATATTTTGAGGTTAATAAATAATTTGGTGAAATTATTTATGGTTGATGGTTGTTTGTGAATGTTATTTGATAGTTAAATAACCGACTATCAATATTGGCCAATGCGCTGATCGTTTCGAAGAGACCGGGATCGGGATTTATTTCTTGAAAACCACTTCGATCCGGTTTGTACATTTTCGTGAGGAAGACGAGTTTGGAGTCGAAGATGGAGCAGTGAAGTGCAAGGGCTAGTCGCTACTAATTCTGAGGATGATTCCAAATTGGATGTTGTAGGAGTAGTGCCTTCGGTTCCGTTCGAACCTAGGACGGAGTTGTATGGATGAATGCTTTCAGAACATCGTCAGGTGGACGATGGGCATTCTAAGTGAAATGTTCTAAAAGGTAATGCTTATCCTCAAGCCTCATCAACCAGGAATGACTGAAAATCAGGGGTTATGCAGCAAGGCTGGGTGGGTAGCGCCCATTAGGGTGAAGTCATCCCTGTCTAGATGTCCCTTTTTATTCGGCTTAGTGGTGCGGTTGTTGATCCCAAACTTGAGGTGATCCTACTCGGGATTATCCAGTAAGAGGTAGTCTCGGTCTTGTGTTGCAGGGGAGTTAGGGTGGCTCCTTGGTATGTTGATCTAGACCACGTACTGTGACAGGTGGTACACCAGTGCCTAGTCATTAGTTGGAAATCCATTCTCCCTGCGTGCCTTTTACGATTTTGTTTGTATTACCCACGATTGTGGCTAGTAGCTGGAATTTAACAAATGTAACAATTTCGGCTATTTTAATAAGTATTTGTAGATAGACCCTATTATAATATCCAAGGATTTTAATAAAAAGTGTTTTGGCTATCGTAAGGTAAAAACCCGATATGTTTATTTATGGCATGGTCTTACGAGATGCTTTTGATTTCAAATGATTTTGAAACTTTAATAATCCAATTGACCATGATTTCTCACGCTGGTATTATAGACTGACTCGGGTGTTATTTAACTATAATCCTGGGTCAGATCGAGTATTATAGGATACATGAAAGGATGCTGTAGGGCTCAGGAGACGAGCTGGATGGCGATACGTACTTCCGTACTTGATTATTTTTCCGCTGTGTATTCAATTTTGAGGACAAGTTTATATGACTATCCAGTTGTATGTTATTGATGTTGTTAAACTCTGATGTTGTATTCTGGTGATGTATGTATAAACAGATATATTTGTTTTTGTGTAAAGATCATTTATTATCTATTATATTTTATTCCGCTGCGATGCTTAGATTCTGATGTTGTTTCCTATTTTCTTCTTCTACCCCTTCTTCTTTAACCCAAATTGTTCGTATTTTTGTACATCTTGAGTTCATTGAAGGAGAATAGCGTCGACTCTAGGGGTACGGAACTGCGGGTCTTTTCAATTTTCCTACTTATTACTGTCTTTACAAACCTTTGTTTTAAAGATCTAAGTTCGTATTTGGTTAAGATCGATAATTGACTAATCGATTATTAGTCAAAAACCATTGCTTATATAAATCATGATTCGTACTTTTAACTCGTTTCTGAAATTCTCAACTTAACCATTCCTCGTTCAAGAGTTAAGTCATGTAAGTTTGGGTATTGGTTACTTTATGCCTTGCCTAGACACATCATTTTTAAATCTCATAAATGGACAAGCCTACCACATCACCCTTTAGTTTTAAGTATAGTATTAATGATTTCCACAAACAATAAACAATAACTCGACTAACACGTTTCTTACATTTTCCACTTACCTATTCCTCGGTTAAGAGGGAAGCCCGATGGTTAGAGCTTATTGCTCCTTCCCTACTTGACATCAATCTTAACTCTTAGAAATAGATAAGATTTCTTCATCATCTGATTAGTATCAAGCATAGTTGCTTACTTTCCTAACAAGTAGTCAAACAATTTAATCATTTGGCCATTAAGCAATTAGTAACGACTTTCTAAACCTTTTGTTTTACAATCTAAAACAAGATATTTGTAAAAGATATTTTCCAAGACATTTATATAAGATATTTTTCAAGGTGTTTACATAAGATATTTATACTTCATAATACTTATAATATTTTTTAAAACACTCCTTTAAAATATCACTGAAAATAACAAGTTTGAAAAATTATAAGAAACTTGAAAACGACATGTTTTAACAAAATATCTCTCCTTTGAAAATTCACAACTAATTCTTACAAATTCATAAAGATCTCAAACCACTTTTAAAATACTCTAGAAAAGTTAGTAACCACTTGCAAAACGAATGAAACAAAATACTTAAATCTAAATAAACTTTCAAACCTTTTAAGTCCAAAAATCAATTCTAAACGGGGCAATTTTGCACCCAGCGATGTTTTGCCATTTTCGAGATGCTACTTAACTTTTTACTATTCAATTTTTAACAGCAACAAACATACATATAAAACATTATAAATATGATGAGAAAATCCTAAGGATCTCTTTACAAAGTTCCATGACAATTGGCAAAATCAAGGAAGTTCCAAACCGCTTCTATAGCGACTATCGCTATTAGTGTACTTCTAAATCCAAGTCATATTCCAACCTATGTTCAACTACAACCTATGTGCTTCATTCAAGGTCAAGTCACATGTCATAAAATTCCATTCAAGTCCGTTCCAAGTTTGTTCAAGTCCATATACATGGATCGCATATTTCACTTACTTTAAAAGTAAGAGGTTACAACCATTGTTTTAACATAAGTTAACAACAGTTAACCAACATTAACATAATCAAATACAATATATATGTGTTATATTTTTTTATCCAAACTGAGGTGTTAACTCAAATTTAAAGCACCTATGACCAAAGTCGAACTGCACCCTTGCAACCATCTTTCCTCCTCCTCCTCTTTCTTGCCTCCACCCTGCTTATTCCCTCTTCTTTCTCAACATTTGTTATGGAAATCCCTTTAATAGGGAGTTTGCTTCACTTCTTCAACTTATATCATGGTAGAAGGTTATCTAACATTATACTAAGCCTTGTGGAAAAGTTTGAAGTGATTTGGAGTTGATTTGCAACTATTTTTCTTTAGAATATAAGTGAGGAAGAGACGAAGAAGCCAATGATTCTAGAACTCAAGCTTTGTAAATATTTGTGATTTATTCCTAAGGGTGTACCCTCCTTATACAGGCTTAGGAATGTGATGGGAAAAGACCAAAAACTCCTCAAAACCCTAACATCATTAATTACACACATCTTGTCTACTTTATGTTAAAGTTGCTCAAGGATTAAGGACTTTCCTTATCTGCTCACTTTTTCCACACCTAACTAGAAAGGTTTAGGAAGTTTCTTAAGGTTTTTGCGGAAAATATTTTTATTTCATTGATTAATTTACTAAGCAAATAAGTGTATGTAAATAAAAATCGAAACAACTATGATGGTTAAAAAGCTGTTTATCGATAAAACGATTTTCGGTCACATTATCGATATTTTTTCAAAAAATATATTTTTGTAAACATTTTTCCAAAACAATTTTACTATCATTGCTTATGATTTAAAAGGGGGGTAAAAGCTCATTAAACCATTATAATAACAGTTAATCTAAGATTCAAATATTTAAACAATTTAGATTTAAAAAACGAAGTGTCCGAATTTTCGGGTCATTATAGGTACACAACATCGAAGTATTATCGTCCTCATGTGGATCGTGATTCATTCTTGAAGTGCCTTGTTGAACCCAATTGCCACGAGGCAGGTGTTTAACGACAAATTTTCTATTGAGTTTGAAAAATGCGGATAAATTTTGAAATAAAAATTACCGTAGGTGCATGGTGTACAACTTTAGTACGTGGCGAGTACAGGTCAATCCGCAGGGAATTGTTTTAGATTTTAAAAACAATTTATACCACAGCGGGAGGAAATTATTAACTACAAAAATGAAGCTACAACTAGAATTAAAATAAGATTTACAGACAAATAATTTATGATCTCTAGTTATGAAATCAAGTGAAATAATTGTTGCATTTATCATAAGTATGGTTTATTTGTGTTATTAACATAACTTAAACCATCAAACTATAATACAACAATTATACCACTTATACATTCTCATGAAAATGAAGCCAAAGCAAAAGCTATTTTAAGTATGATTTATTTACTATTGTAATTAGTAAGATAGATCATCAAATGTTGTTTTTACTTTCTTTTCAAAATCAAAAATCCATTAGCAATTGATGATGTAAATTGTGTTTATATTGAATAAGAGTAACTCATTTGCATAAGCAATATAAACTATTAAACCTACTTGTCTAAACTTACATCAAAATTCACTTTCATAAAGCACAAACTAAAGAGATCATAAATCATAAAAATGTCGAAATTACATAAAATTAGAGAGCTTCATTACCCCTAAATTGAAGGGGTTTAGCTACTCATTTGTGTTATCATATCAAAACATGTAATTTTCAACATTAAAAGCAAAAGAAATCGAACTAAACAAAGGAGGAAATGAGATTAACTATTAAGCCACCTGTATAAAAGAAATAAAAAAACTATACTACTTGCATGAATGTAAATCTAATCTACTAATAAAGGAAAGAAGAAAGCATAGAAGTAAACAATGAACATAAAAGTAAATAAACACAAGTAGAAAGGAGAAGAGAAAGAGGCTAGGAAGCCATTTTTATTTCATGAAACATAGAGCTTACAACTTTCATTTTTAATTTCCTAACTAATGTGAAAGTGTAAAAGATATTTACATGTACAAAAGAGGGATATTTATACATGCATAAAACCTTAATTCATACTTTGAGGAATGCCCAAATTGCCCTTGAGGTAGTGTGGCCACCAAGTAATCATTAGCATATGTTAATTCTCCACTTAAATGTGCATGAAGCTTTAATGACCTTTAGCATGTGCGTTAGCTCTTAGTTGAAAATCAAGGTAAGTGGGTAGGTGGGGTCCTCCATTATCATGTGCTTGAATTATTTCCTCTTCATTCCTTTGTATTCCCTTGTGCATGCATATATGTTCATGAAACCCTCTTCCATATGCATCAAAATTTCATATAAAAATCATAAAAATTTCCAAGTAAAAATTCTCAAATTGGTATATGCACAAAAATGACCATTTTACCCCTAAATGAAGATGAACATACGATGATTTGAAAATAATTGAATTTTGATTTTAAACATGTTAAAATACCCAAGTATGATATTTATTTAAATAAAAATATATAAAACATGGACGTAAATATATGCACATTTACGTACATATCAAATACCCCACACTTATCTTTTTATTCATCCTCGAATAAAGGAAAATTAAGATAAATCCGTTTTTGTGGGGTGCACGATTGTATTAAGTGTATGCAATAAGTCGTTAAACCTCTGGGTGTCCCTAGTAGGACGAGTGTTGTCTCGTAAGGGTTTCAACGGATACTACCCACAAAATCTAAATGCAAAGTGAAAATGCAAGATTTATTTACAATGAGATGAATAAAGATTTACTTTTAAATTGGCACAAATAAGTTAAACATAAGTTTTGGTCCTTAACTTCAAAATTTAAGACATTTACTCGTCAAAATTTCCAATAAAAATCAAGTTGTCATAGCAGATAGACTATAGTTTTGCTAGTTATTTCAGTTGATAATAAAATGTAATTATGTAATGAATCCTTAGTTGATTATCAAAGTTTTTCTACGTGATATTCTCATTTATTTTCAATAACAATTTAAATCAAACAAGTAAAAATAGTTCTTAGATTTCAACTGCTTACTCTCTTTTATTAATATTAACAATATTTACATATGTCTAGCTCAGGTAAACTAAGGTCGGATATATTATCCATGCACTGCCTTATGGATTGATGTGAGGGGGATACAGAGCATGGTGAGTGAACACACAAATGTGAACACTTATCGACTATAGGTGTTATTAAAAAAATTTATAAACATACACCTAACTCAGATAAACTTAGGCCAGATATACTGACCGTGCACGACCTTTCGGGTTTATGTGAGAAGCGTATAGAGCATGGCGAGTGAACACGCGAGTGTGAACACATGACTCTAGGTGTTAAAAATATATACATATATACAAAAGTTTATTTTTGTTTACCTTTTTTATATTTTTTAGAAAGAGAGAGCTTTGCAAAATCATCTTAGCACCATTTGACTTAGAAGTTAAAATTGTTATATCCTTTACTTTAAATTTACCACTTTTTTTAAACAAAGATTTTCAATTAGAACATACATCATAATTAACACATATGAACCTTTCTATATACATGTTAAACCATTGTTATTTGTAATCAAACTTCATTTATTTTTTTGTTAAGATAAATAAATTTTCAAAAAATATAATTTATTAACCAAAACCTATACTTATCCCATAGCGTTTCTTTAAAAATTAATCAAAGTGCTAAAAGAAAATGTTTTTGAGATTTAAAATTTTTGATATTTTTTTAAGTTAAAAGTAAATGAAAATTCAAAAATTCCATGAAACTATAAAATTAAAATGAGACTCCGCTCCACCCTTAATTTTTACTGTGTTCCCACAGTCAACGCATAATATAATGAGTGTAACGGGAAAAATATGTACGTATTTACAAAAGAGGGTTAATAGTCTTACTAGACGTATCTTGGCTCCTCCTCTTGGCTACTTGGCAATTCCAATAAAGGTTTCAAACGATGACCGTTGACTTTGAAAATCGATCCATCCCTTAGGTTTTCTATTTCTAGGGCACCATATGGAAAAATAATTCGTATCACAAATGGTCTGATCCTTCTTGGTTTATGTTTCCTTGGGAATAAATGAAGTCTTGAGTCATATAAAAAAACTTTTTGGTTAGGCGAAAACGTTTTCCTTAGGATTGACTTGTCATGAAAAACTTTGGTTCTTTCTTTGTAAATTTTCTCATTTTCATACGCCTTGTTCCTAAGTTCTTCTAGTTCATTGAGTTGTAGATTTCGGTTTTTGCCAGCTTTCTCAGGATCAAAGTTTAAATTCTCTATTTCCCACAACGCTTTGTGTTCAATTTCAACAAGTAAATGGCAAGCTTTACCGTAAATTGAACGAAATGGGACATCCAAGGTTAGTTTTAAAAGCAATACGGTAAGCCCAAAGCGCATCGGTCAATTTTTGAGACCAATCTTTCCGATTTTTATTGATAGTTTTCTCCAAGATTTGTTTTATTTGACGATTCGAAAGTTCAACTTTCCCATAAGTTTAAGAATGATATGGAGTGGATAACTTGTGGGTTGTCGAGTATTTTTTCATTAATGTTTCAAAAGATCAATTGCAATAATGGGTTCAGTTATCACTGTTTATTATGTAGGTGTGCCGAATCTCAAAATGATGTTTTGTTTGAGAAATTTCATAATAATTCTATGGTCGTTTGTTTTGCAAGGAACGGCTTCAACCCATTTTGAGACGTAATCGACAGCGAGAAGGATATACAAGTTTTCAAAGAATTGGAAAAAGGTCCCATAAAGTCGATACCTCAAACATCAAAGATTTCGATCATAAGAATGGGGTTTAGAGGCATCATATTTCATCGAGAAATTCGTCCAAGCATTTGACATCGACCGCAAGTTTTACAAAATTCAAACGAGTCTTTGAAAAGAGAAAGCCAATAGAAACCACAATGAAGCACCTTTTCCGCAGTTTTTCGAGGACAGAAATGTCCACCGCATGCTTGATCATAGCAAAATGAAAGAACACTCCTGATCTCATTATCTGAAATGCAACGTCGGATGATTTGGTCAGGACAATATTGAGCAAGTATGGATCGTCCCAATAGAAATATTTCACTTGGGACATGAATTTGTATTTGTCCTGTTTGGACCATGATGAGGTAGTTTCTTTAGTGACTAAGTAGTTCACTATATCGGCGTACCATGGATCGATAGAAATTGAAAGAAGTTGTTCATCGGAGAAGTTTCGTTGATTAGCAAAGAAGATGGTGCGTTCGAAAGACGAGATAAGTGATCGACTATGACGTTATCGGATAATTTTTTATCTTTGATTGTGAGGTCAAAATCTTGAAGTAAAAGGATCCAATGAATCAAACAGGATTTAGCATTCTTTTTAGCAAAGAGATATCAAAGCATAGAGTGATCCGTGTACATAGTAATGTGTGAACCTATCAAGTAAGGTCGAAACTTTTTGAGCGCAAAAATGATAGCTAGACGCTCTTTTTCGATTGTTGTGTAGTTGAGTTGAACGTTGTTCAAAGTCATACTCGCATAGTAAATGACATGATGGATTCCGTTGATGCGTTGTCCTAAGACAATACCAACCGCAAAGTTAGAAGCGTCACACATTAATTCGAAAGGGAGATCCCAATTGGATGCGCAAATGATTGGAGCAGAAATGAGTTCGGGTTTGAGACGTTCAAAAGAAGAGATACACTCATAGTTGAAATTGAATGGAATGTCTTTTTCGAGAAGAGTTGTCAAAGGACGAGCGATTTTTCTAAATTCTTTCACAAAGCGTCGGTAAAAGCCAGCAAGTCCTAGAAATGATCGAATGTCCTTAATAGATTTGGAAATGGGTAGGTTTGCAATTGCATCAATTTTCACTTTATCTACCTTAATGCCTTTATTTGAGATGATATGCCCAAGGACTATGCCTTGTTTGACCATAAAGTGGCATTTTTTCCAATTCAAAGTCAAATGTTTTTCTTGACATCGATTTAGAACCAATTCGAGATGATGTAAACATTGGGAAAAAGAATCGCCAAAGATAGAGAAATCGTCCGTAAAAACTTCTAGAAAGCGGTCAATCATGTCAAAAAAAAGCCAACCATGCATCGTTGGAAAGTTGCAGGAGCGTTACAAAGTCCGAATGGCATACGTCGATAAGCAAAGGTACCGATGGACATGTGAAAGTCGCTTTCTCTTGACCTTCGAGAGCAATTGGAATTTGGTTATAGCTAGAATAACCATCAAGGAAGCAATAGAATTCATGGCGGCTAAACGTTCGAGCATTTGGTCAATGAAATGAAGAGTAGAAACGTTTGAGTACGAGCTGGAATAAGTTCGTTTGAATCGTTCTTGACAATGGTTAACCCAAACTTTTTCGGTACAACGTGAATTGGGCTAACCTATGAACTATCAGAGATTGGGTAAATGATTCCTTTGTCGAGAAGTTTAAGAATTTCATCACGCACCACATCTTTCATTTTTGGATTAAGCCTTCATTGCACATCATGAACAGGCTTGGCATCATCGATTAAATGGACGCGATGTTGAACAATAGTAGGACTAATTCCCTTTATATCGGAGATCGACCATCCAATCGCTTCATTGTTTTTCGAAAGAATAGAGAGAAGAGAAGCTTCTTGGTCAAGAGAAAGATTGTTAGAAATGATGACAGGACAAGTTTTGTTTTCACCTAAGTATGCGTACTTAAGGTGATCTGGAAGTGGTTTGAGGTCCAACTTTGGGAGTTTCTCGATCAAAGAATTGGGTTGAGATTCAGACTCAACTGGAAGCGATTCAAAGTGAAGAGTGTATTCAGTTTCATTGGGAATTTCATGAAACAATTTTTCGTACTTGGCTTCGCGTTTGTCATTACGGTCAAGTGTTTTGTTTTTGAAGTTTTCATGAATGGCACTAACTTCCATCATTTGGTCACGAGGTTCGTTCGGTTGGCTTTCAAGATTGAAACTGTTGAGATCCAAAGTCATGTTTCCAAATGAGATTTTCATCGAACCGTTACGACAATTTGTTAAGGAATTTGAGGTCGCTATGAATGGTATGCCTAAAATCAATGGAATTTGACTTGCAGGATTTGTCATGGGTTGTGTTTCGAGAACAATAAAATCAATGGGAAATATGAATTGCCCTATTCGAATAAGCACATCTTCGATTTCTTCCACTGGCTTCTTAATGGAACAATCGACGAATTAAAGCGTGACTTTTGTGGGTTTGAGCTCACGTAAGCCTATTTGTTTGTAAATGGAGTATGGAATCAAGTTGACCCTCGCGCCTAAGTCAATCAAACATTTGTTACTTGTCTTATCTCCAATTGTACATGAAATCATAGGGCAGCCAGGATCTTTGTATATAAAGGGCATGGATTAGGATGAGACTTCACTCTAACTGGCGGTTAAGAAGACTTTTTTAGGCACTCGAGTGTGTCCCTTTTGGGTGCACAAGTCCTTAAGAAATTTCGCGTATGTGGGGACTTTTTGAACGATGTCAAGAAGTGGAATGTTAACTTTGACTTGTTAAAAAAATTCCAACATCTTTTCTATTTGGTCCGAGTGTTTCTTTGGTCGAAGACGATGTGAAAATGGAACACGTACTCGGTAGCCGAGTCTACTTGAGTAGTAGAAAAAGAATTTTGATTGGCATTCGATTCAACATTTGGCTACACGTTCTGTTCTGAGTCGTTCGTTGTTTTAGAAGTGTCGAGAGAGGTTTTCAGTAAATTGTTTGGGTTAACGACTTGATTATCGATTTGTTTACTGGAACGTAAAGTGGTGATAGCATTCAATTGAGTGACATTGCTATCTTGAACAACATGGGCTTGATTTGGATTTGCACTTTGATTTTTAGGATTTGGAAGGGGTTGGCTTGGGAATGTTCCTCGTTCGCGTTCACTTATAGATGTGGCTAATTGACTCATTTGCATTTCAAGTTTTGCAATTGATTGGTTTGTGTTTTGCATATATGAGGTCAATAAATTTTGCAAATTGCTGTTTGATTGAAGGCTTTGAGTAATTGCTTTAGCCAATGTTTTAAGAGTTTTCTCAAGCGAAGTTAAACTTTTATCGTCTTGGGGAGGATGAGCAGAATTTGGTGGAAAATTTGATTGTTGCGGTTGATTATGAGATGGGCCCGCAAAGTTTGGCTGAAAATTGTTGGGCTAAAAGGGAGGATTCGAAGCATTATTCGAAAATGTTTGAAAATTGGAGCGAATTGTATTCATGTTGGGATTGTTTTGGTTCCACGCAAAATTTGGATGATTTCTCCAACCAAGATTGTATGTTGGAGAAAACGGGGCATTTTTGGCTTTATTGAAAGCATTGATTTGTTCGACAGAATTGGGACAGTGATCGGCTACATGATTAGGATTATTGTATTTATAACACAATGGTTAGGAAGCTTGGTTCATTTGATTCGATGAAAAAACGTTATTGAATTTTTTAATCATTGCGTCGATCTTAGCTTCCAAAGCAAAAGAAGATCCTATCGAGTGTACACTCGATCATAAGTAAATTGATATTTCGTTCGAATGTTCTTATTGGGATGACTTTTCAGCGAGGTTTTTGACAAATTTCCAAGCATCATCATGATGTTCGGTAAGAAAGTGCCTTGGCACATTAATTGGAGCATTGTTCGTGGGCTGTTTCCGAGTCCATCGTACAAGATTTGGCAAATTATCCATTTTTCAAAGTTATGGTGTGGACATTTTATCAAAACTCTTTGAATCTTTCAAAATATTTTTCGAATGGTTCTCCCTTTAATTGATGAAAATTTACTATTTTGTTTCGGATTCTACTTGTTTTTTCCAAGGAGTAGAACTTTTTTAAGAAAGCTTTCACGAATTCTTCCCACGTTTTAATTGAGTTCGATGGTAATTTGTACAACCATTTTTCAGCGTAATCCGTAAGAGCGAATAGGATTAATCGAAGTTTGATTCCGTCATTAGAAAGTTGTTGGATTTTAATGGTTGAGCAAACTTGTCCGAACTTAGTCAAGAAAATGTATGGGTCATCGTGCTCAAAATTGCCAAAGTTCGAAAACGTGGCAATAAGGTTCGAGTGAATTTCAAAATGTTTACCCGTAGGGGCGGGTAATGCGATGCAAGATGGAACAGAAAGTCTATCGAGAAAGATCCTATCCATAAGAGTTCGAGGGCCGTTCTCGTTTTCCATTTCGAGAGGACCGTTTGTTCGAGTTAAAAGGTTAGTTGTTGAGTCACGAGTCCAATGATTTGTTGCTGTGTCACGAGTCAAAGTACTTATGCACAAGTGAAAGTCGAGAAGAGAAAGAAGTTAGAATCGAGTTTAGAGAATGAAAGAGGATTTGGGAAATGAAGTGAAAAATTATTTTTGTTTTTATGAGGGAAGAAAAATATTTACCAAATGAAATTTATTTTCAAAAGAGAAGTTTGATTTTTCTTTTCTTTTTTGGCTTTTCAAATTTTTATATGTTTTAAAAAAATGGAAATTTGATTTTTTCTGTTTTTTGTTTTTGTTTTTGAATTTTCAATCTTTTTTGTTTTTGAAGTTTTAAATTTTTTCTTTTTGAAAAGATTTTATATATATACTTTTTTTTTTGATTGAAAATTTTCAAAGGAAAGGAAAAAGGATTTTTTTATGACTATAAACTAAGTTAACTAAAATTTACAATTTTTTTTTTAATTTTGGAATTTTTTTTTGTTTTTTTAAATATCCATGAACTAATGCAACTAAATGAATGCAAAAGACTTAATTACAATTTTCTGTCCTTAGTAGCTCCTAACATGAAATGGTATAATTACATTTTGTCTTAAATCAACAAAAATATTTCTCAGCCAGGTTATGGGTAGGGGTTATCGGTGCACCACGAATCGCCGTAGCAATGCAGCAGAATGTTATAGTACCTTCAGAGGAACAGCCAGTATAATATTTACGAATCACCGTAATTTTTGTAACTGGCTATTACTCTGTCATAGCCTAAACACCAAGAAATAAAAAATTTCAAATAAAACAATTGCAAAGATACAATTAAGCGCTAGATAAGCTCGAGGCACCCTTAAGTCAAATGTCTAACCATTATTATTAGTCAAATTCTACAATGAAATGCATTTATGGCCTTAGGAAACGGTAATGAAATCCCTCTGTATTGACCCTTAAATTTTATAGTTGTAATAACGTAATTTACTGAATTTTTGTGAAATTTTAAATAATTGAATTTGAAAATAAAAATTTGATATTTGGAATACGTCTATATAATCATAGCAAATGGTAAATTTTGACCTGATAATATGGAAGTTTATTTTCTTGTGTAATTTATTTAAATTTAAATCAGTTAATATTTGATGATAATAGAATATTTTCCAAACTTGAATATTTTTATATAATAAATTTGTAAATCATCTTTTGAGTGAGACGACATATTTCGATTCGCCAAATTTGGACTGCTATTGCTCCATTTGTCTTATTTCGGCAAATTAGCAGTATTTTGGATACCGAATATCGACTTTTGATAGGATGGCCGTACCACTGATATTTGGGTACTGTTTTGATCGTCCCATCATGCTGATCTTCGCAGTATACTCATTCGTAAATTTTGGAGTTTGCTGTGCGGTGCAATCAACGAAACGATTTCGTATCGGTCGACCTTTTTAGCTTCCCTGACCTTTCATATTCCAACGTATATTAATCAATAGCCTCTAACATTTATGTTTATTGAATTCAACACTTGACTTTCAATATTCCCATAGGTTGCGTTATTAATAATGGTTCGTTCTTGCATTTTCTCTGTTTTCTCTGCTCTTCTTCTCTTGTTCTGTGTTGTCATAAAAGAAGAAATTTGAGTATTTAAGCCTGCTCACCTCTTCCTTTGTGTAACGACCTGTAAAATTTTCCATAATTTAATTTGTTAAGTTAATAAATTTTGGTAATTTAATACGAAAAAAAAGAAAAAGAAAAGAAAAAAAACCTTATTAATTTAAAATTTAACGATGGTAATTAGAACTAATTAGTAACAATTGAAATGAAATTACAATTTAGTGAAGTAATGAAAATTGGCATACTTGGCTATAAATTAGTGTAAGAAAACTAATGCAAACGTTTAAATTTATAAAAGGAATAATATGAAATAAATGACTCTTGAATAAAGATTGGATATATAAGAATGGTAACACTTGTCGTGAACAATGAAATTACAAGTGTGAATGTTGAATCATTAATGAGATAATATATGATTAATATAAATTGAAGTAAATCAGTGTTAATTAAGTAATTGTAACATTTGATTTGTAAACAATAATGAATTCCTTAATGTGACTTAAAGTAACAGTAACGGTTGTAAGTTACTATTTAATTGGCCTATTAATTTGGTTGTAACTGTTATATTTGAGTATAAATTTGAATATAAGTAAATAAGGGTAAGTGGTGTATAAATAAATGAATTAGTATAATTAATAGTAATTGAATGAATTCAATATTAGGTAGGTAATTATAATAATTAGTTGAATATAATAAACTTAAGTGTAAATTAAAGGGTAATGGTAACAGCTATTATAAGTTGCCTATTTAGTCTATAAAATAAATAGGAAATCTTTAATGTCATTAATGAGAATTAATGCAGTAACAGGAGGTGTGAATGTATGAATTAAATAGAAACGTAAATTTATTTATAAAGTAATAAATTAGTAAAAAGGAATGGAACTAAGTTAAATTAATTAATTGGTTTTATACCTTAATTAATGTGTACAATTGACAAGATTTCACATTTAGAAATGTAACATTTAATCCAAATGTAAGATGAAAATAGGAGTAGACCAGTGTAATATAATATAAAACTAATGTAATTAGGTATATAAGGTAATAATGGACCTAGTATAAAGATGGCAATTAAACCAAATCAAATTATTGGAAGCAATTTTTATTTAATTGGAATGTAATTAATAATAAAATGGATTATTGTAGGTAAATGAAATTAATTACTATGTAAATTGAAATTTGGATGAATTGGGAAGTTATTAATGTATTAGTATATAAACCAATGTTAATATTACCCATAAGAGGATAAGTTAATAGTTGATTCAATAACAAAATTGAGAAATCAAATATATGGATTCATTGGGGATTTAAACTTATACTTTTTAAATTAGATAAAATACAGTGTTTACACGCAATGACATTCTATATTTTATTACCCTATATTTGTTTCTTTAATTTTTATTTTCCATTTTATTTGTATAAACTTTGAATATATTTATTTGATTTTTGATTGATTTTGTTTTTAATAATAGCTTAGAAATTTCAAGAGATATATGTTACTTGTTTTGTTTATTTGTTGCCGTTTTCTTTTCCCTTGCCTTTCCATTTGCATAGCCAATTACTTTCCACATTCATAGCAGTGAATTCTTCTCATAATTCACGTACATATTGTTCTTCAAACTCCTCTTTTCATTGCGTGCAAACAAAGGAAAAAAAATTAATAAATACATCAAGTTATTTGTTGCCTTTTTATTTCCCAAACCATTCAAACTCCTGCCTTTTATTGCCTAGCCTCTTTATTTCTTTCCGTTTCTTTCTTTTGGACGTCTATTTGCTAAAACCTAGCCGCCATATGTATTTTTTTCACGTGAAAAGTTTCCCTCATTTCTTATTTGCGTGAGAGAAAAAATTACTAGATCTAAATCCATGGCTTCCTTCTTCTTTTCCTCTTTTCTATTATTTTTTTCTTTTGTTTCCTTCATGCCTAGCTTGGCCTCACCCTATTGACGACCACACCACCTCCTCCTCACCACCAAAGCCTAGCCATGACCACCAAGGAAGCATACAACACCAAAGTTTGATAACAAACCCTAACCAAGCCATGTATTGATCACCTTGCTTTGATTTATCAAGGTTGTGTCATTTTATTTCCTATCTTTTCATTGTTTTTTATCTATATTCTTGTATTGAATCATTGCTTACATATGTATGTATTGTGTTGTTTACAAGTTTGGATCCGACTCTTCATCCACTCAACAATATAGTCGTGCCTTGTCGTGCTTTGCGGAGTTTGGATATGTGTTTGATTTTGATTCTAGCTTTCAAAAAGGTGAGTTATTCACTCTAGATATTTCATACTTATATAATTGTAAAATGATGACAAGTGAATCTGCATAAATTGATATGTTATTCATATATGCTTGCGATGTGATTACATAATGTTAAATCCTGTTTATATATATATTTGTTCATCATCTAATATGATATTATTTGCTATACTGTTATTTTATTTCCTGTTATCACACTGCAAGTTCCTCTTCACTATGGGTTGAAATGATACATACCCGAATGAATTGTAGAATAAAGAGAAATTATCATGGGATGAAATGATAGGCTCGAGTGATTTTATTGATTTTAATTGTATTTATTTTACTTGGGATTGCGGGTTTGAAATGATAGAACCTGGATTTTTTTAGTTACGGATTGAAATGATGTATATCCGTATCACTTGACCTAGGTTAGAAAATTTTATAAAAGCCCATGGTTAATATTTTTAAGGTAATATTTTCCTAAAAATTTATTAAGTATTTTGAATATTTAGAAAATATGAAAATTTACCTTGAAATTTGATTTAATGATTTAAAATATATAGGGATATTGGCTTTCAGCAAGTTAAAATTTTATAAGCTGATGATTGGTTTAGACTGTAATTTAAAATCTTTATTTGGTTTCAATAGCAATCTAAAGAGCTTTAGTTGCGATAGATAACTTAATAATTAAAGTTAATTAACATGGAATTTTAAAGTCTAGCCTGGTAATTGCAATCAATTTTTATTTTATGAAATGAATATGTTTGTATAATAAATGATGTCCTTTGACTTGATAAAATGAAATACAGTTTTAATTGTACATTTTTTATAAATGTGTTTAGCCTGAAATCATAGATTAATTGATGCCTAAATGAATAAATTTGCAAAGAAATTGATCGTTATATTTACTATGATAAATTACTTTATTTATGAAATGGAAATGTTTGGAAATTGAATAATTATGATTTAAGTGGAAAAGTGTATTTTCAAATATGACTTAACTTGATAATTGGAAATTTGGTTTTAATTGAAATTGTTAAGTAAATAAATGGGAATTTAGTCTCAATTATAAAGTGGATATTTTAAAATAAAGTGGTAAGTTATTTGTTAAAATAAAAGAAGTAAAAGAGTGTGTGTTTGACTTAATAAATGAATTAAAGTTTAATTTGGATATTTATTGATAAAATTTTGTTTTATTAAATCATAAGTTAAACGATATCCAAACGAATATTTTGAAGTGGGAAATGTGATTTTTACAAGTTAAATTGGCTAAAAATTGAAATTTTAATGTAACTGAAACATACAATGTTTTTGGAAAGTTTATAATTGAATGAATAAACTTATAAATGCTACAACTTTGAAATGAATATTATTTGACATTGAATTTAAATGGTTAAATGAATCTTGTATGGAAGATATTGACATTTAATTTAGATGGTCTAAATAAATATGTTTCAAAATGTTTGGTTTCAGAGTTGTTATAACTTGAAAGTAATATGGCTTTGGAAATGAAATTATTGGAAACTGTATTTAATTAAGAACTGTCTTTAAATATATAAATTTGGAACTTACAGGAAATGGAAGATTTAAGAATATGACCTTATAAAGTGGTTTGGGTTAAGCTGATTTAAAGGAATATTTCAAGTTTAATAAATTGAAGAAAATATTCAGTGATTTGTAAACATGGTTTTATTTAAATGAGATATTGATTTGGTTTTTGGAATATAAAGGATATAATGTTACTTTGGTTTTTGAAATGGGAAATGAAATATCGATTTGATTTTGAAAGGAAATAATATAGTATTTAGTTTTGAAATGGACATGGTATTTTGGTTTTAAGTGTAAATAATTTTGAAAGGAATATCCATGGGTAATAATAACGTTTGGTTATTAAAGAGACCGAGATCGGAAGTTGTCATACTCTCTGCCAACTCCGAAAACCACTTTAACAACCGCATACGCGGTGGAGATTCCAGAATGAAGTAGGATGGCGGCGGCGTTCTTTTGAGGTATATACGTGGACCCGACTCTCGTGAGTTAGCATAAGATGGCTAAAGCAGGAGTGATTGACGGGCTAAGAAGATAGCCCTTTTATCGAACACACTCCTTCGATACCATTCTATTACATTGTGATTGATTGGGGCCCTTTTGATTTTGGAGGTGTGGCTAGAAATGGGCGGTAGTAGCTGCTACGCGTTACCACCGGTCCGGAAGCGTAATTGGTATATCTTCCTTGGCATTGCCTAGTTGTGCCGTGTCACCTACCCTATCGCGCCTTGTACGAGTTTGGTTTTCTCCCGTATCCCGTGGAGTATCCTCTAGTAGCCTCCCGATTAGGAGGTATTATGATACTGGATGGACTACTGGGACTATTACGTGCTAAGGTGGAAAATGTAAAGCCTTAAGGCTATTTAAAATAAGTTTATTTTACTATATACATTATTATAATAGCGAAATATTACTACATAGTAAATAGTTTAATGGATCCTTAGAGGATGGCCGGTCCTAAGCATCCTTTAAGTTACTTGTACCTTATATTACAGTTCACTTGAGTTGGTTTACATTGTATAAGTATGTATGTCCTGACTCAAGTGTTTTGTGTTTTGCTTTACGCTCGGGTCAGATTGAGTGATACAACATTTGAGACTCACCTTTGGAGATGGAGCTTTGCTTGAAGATCCAGCTATCTATTCCAATTCAATATTCAGTTGATTCCAGTTATTCAGTTGATTCCAGTGATGTATTCAGCTTTGTAATTGATCATTGTATTGAACTTCTGTTGTATCTTGTTAACTCTGATATATTTATATAGTAGCTTCATGAATTACTAACTGTTACTTCCGCTGCATTTTATTACTCCGTGTATGTGATCTGTGATTTATTAATTTACTACATATTCTGAGTTTTGCCAAATTTAATTTTACAATTCAGTATTTTGAGCAGTTCAAGTCCGACATGTGTGGATGTGAATGGATAAAAATATCGAGGCGTTACTTTTGGTATTAGAGCTTTGGCTCTAGGCAAAACTTAGCATATATGGTAAATTTATTTACAAAATCACTTTCATTCTAGTGTGAATCTCTTCCTTTTTGACTCAATTCCTTTTTAATTTTGGAACGTTCCTTGCAGTTCCAAAATACAGTCTTGTCCCTTGCTATTCGCATTCTTCTAAATTTTGGAGCATCCCATAGCTCCACTGAATAACTTGTAAAGGGGTGAAGCTCCTTTACAATAGGCATTGATTCATGGAGATTTCTACATCCTCGGTTTAGATGCTAATATCTTTTGTTATCCCAAGTTCTACCTCTTGAGATCGAATGTAGATTTGTCATAGAATTCTGCATCGATCTTATTCTTGAAGTCGCGGTTGCCCGTAATTTATATAAGCTTATCCATTTCTCTATTTTGTTATTTAATCATCTTATCTTTGTTTCCAACTTATTTTCAAATCAGAATTTTCTTTGATTTGAGTTAATCAAATTTGAATCTCAATCCTTGCTTTGAAAATCCATCCCTGTATAGTGTATTTGTAAATATATTTAGAAGGGTTTATATATTGGGTTGTTTGAGTTGTTGATGATGATTTGGATTTTCGATCGATTCGTTTGATCAACGCTATCGATAGGATCTCCAAAACACTTGAATAGAGCAAACATACACAGTATTGTTTTCAAACTTAGTAAATGAATAAGTTTTGTATAATTATATTGAATATGTACATAAGTATAATTTTTTGAATTTTGATAGTTAATTGAATTGGATGTTAAGAAATAATATTTGACTTTGTATATAGCTTGTAACCATTAGCTTTTGTTTCATATATAAATAATTGAACTATAAAACATGGTTATAAATTAATTTAGAATTTTAAATGAATTTTAAAACAAGAAATAAAGAATTTAATTTCCGATGGTGTCGAACTTTTTGTTTAAAGTTTTAAAGGGTGTATTATTTAAAGTATTTCATTATTTAAAGTATTTCAAGTAGAAATTGTTTAGAAGAATTTTTAAAATGATTAGAAATCAGCGCTCTCCTATTTTGTCGCTGGAAAATAATTTTGGTGATGCGGCCGTATCATCGACATTCATTTTCGAGTTTCGAAGTGGAAAGACTATTCTTTAACCCTGCTACACTTTTGTTTGGAGAAATATATTGATTTGGATTTCTAAAATATGACTTGATTATAATATATGTGATATATGATTTGAAATTTGATTGGATATATATATATATATATATATATATTGTGTATATATATATATATATCTAATTGTTTAAAGGTTGTCGGAAATTTAAATTCTTAAAATTTTATCTTAAAGGATAATTTCAAATATAAAATGAAACCAAAATTCTGAATAAATGTTTAAGCTTGAGATAATTGAAATAGAATATTTTATTTGTATAATTGAAATTATTGGAAATTGTATTTAGTTAATAATTGTCTTTAAATATATAAATTGGAACTTACTGGAAATGGAAGATTTGAGAATATTCAGTAATTTGTAAACTTGGGTTTTATTTAAATGAGATATTGATTTGGTTTTTGCAATATAAAGGATATGTTATTACTTTGGTTTTTGAAATGGGAATTGATGTATAGATTTGATTTTGAAAGGAAATAATATAGTATTTAGTTTTGAAATGGATATGATATTTTGGTTTTAAGTGCAAATGATTTTGAAAGGAATATCCATGGGTAATAATATCGTTTGGTTATTAAAGAGACCGGGATCAGAAGTTGTCATGCTCTCTGCCAACTCCGAAAACCATTTAACAACCGCGTACGCGGTGGAGATTCCAAAATGAAGTAGGATTGTGGCGGCGTTCTTTTGAGGTATATATGTAGATTCGACTCCGGTGAGTTGGCATAAGGTGGCTAAAACAGGAGCGATCGACGGGCTAAGAAGGTAGAATCTTTTATCAGACACACTCCTTCGATACCATTCTATTACCTTGTGATTGATTGGGCCCCTTTTGATTTTGGGGGTGTGGCTCGAGGTGGG
Source organism: Allium cepa (assembly GCA_030765085.1). Taxonomy (NCBI): domain Eukaryota; kingdom Viridiplantae; phylum Streptophyta; class Magnoliopsida; order Asparagales; family Amaryllidaceae; genus Allium; species Allium cepa. The sequence goes on along the minus strand of CM060928.1, from coordinate 344,959,193 downwards.
CAGTAGTAGCTGCTACGCGTTACCACCGGTCCGGAAGCGTAATTGGTATATCTACCCTCGCATTGCCTAGTTGTGCCGTGTCACCCACTCTATTGCGCCTTGTACGAGTTTGGTTTTCTCCCGTAGCCCGTGGAGTATCCTCTAGTAGCCTCCCGATCAGGAGGTATTATGATACTGGATGGACTACTGGGACTATTGTGTGTTAAGGTGGAATATGTAAAGCCTTAATGCTATTTAAAAGTAAGTTTATTTTACTATAGACATTAGTATAATAGCGAAATATTACTACATAGTAAACAGTTTAATCGATTCTTAGAGGATAAGCGGTCCCAAGCATCCTTTAAGTTACTTGTACCTTATATTACAGTTCACTTGAGTTGGTTTACATTGTATAAGTATGTATGTCCTGACTCGAGTGTTTTGTGTTTTGCTTTACGCTCGGATCAGACTGAGTGATACAGCATTTGAGACCCACCTTCGAAGTTGGAGCTTTCCTTGATGATCTAGCTATCTATTCCAATTTCAGTATTCAGTTGATTCCAGTTATTCAGTTGATTCCAGTGATGTATTCATCTTTGTACTTGATCATTGTATTGAACTTCTGTTGTATCTTGTTTAACTCTGATATATTTATATAGTAGCTTCATGAACTACTAACTCTTACGTCCGTTGTATTTTATTACTCTGTGTCTGCGATCTATGATTTATTTATTTACTGCATATTCTAAGTTTTGCCTAATTTAATTTTACAATTCGGTATTTTGAGCATTTCAAGTCCGACATGTGCGGATGCGAATGGTTGAAAATATCGAGTCGTTACACTTTGTAAACTCTTCTGCCCATACCTAATTTGTCAAATTGTGAACGTATCTCCCCTCTTATACCCAGTGCCTCGCCAACAACAGCCACACATCCTTTGATCCTCTCCGCCTTTCCTCCTTTCACCTCACCAAACACCATCGGCCACTATCCTCCCCTCTTCCTAAATGCCTGCGTCACACCCATCAGATCCACCATTTCGCAACCGCCGTGGCCAACCTTCTCGGTCATTGCTCAGCCCGTGTGACCGAATCATCTCGACCTGCCAAGAGTCGCCATGACCTGTGACCGTCCTCCTCGTGTCGTCCTTTTCTTCTCTGTTGTATGGTATAATTAATAAAAAAGAAAATGTTTTTTAATTTTGATTTTTTGTATATATAAATAAGTAAATATATATGTAATTTTTCTATGTATTACTATTTATATACTGGTTGCATATATACATACAGATTATATAAGAGATATGTATTATCTGTTAGTTTACAATATGTTAGTTATATATATAATGTTATATATCAACATATGTATATAGTCTGCTTTATAGGCATAAGTTTATATAATAGTTATATAGATTACATTGATAAGATAGTTATATATTAAGTTATATAAACTGACCTGTTTATAAGCTATATATTGTTTATGTAAATCTATATATACTTTTAAATTGTATGGGCATATTTAAATCCAAGCAAAAGCCCCTCTGGTTTTATGTCAGCGAGTACATATATTAAGTTTAGGTAAATTTTGTTTGTGGATCTCTTTTATAGACAAGTATGTATGCCAGTATATGATTTAAAATATGTTAGTGTATGTGTGTGTGTGTGTGTGTATATTTGGTTATATTTAAAGTTATATGTTAGTTTATATGTCAGTTTAAAATATACAGTAGAATAAATATATAGATGTTTATGTATATATTTGATATGTTGTTGTTCTGCTGTGTTAACCTGTCATTTTATATTAGTTGTTTACGTTTTTTATTTATCTATTTGACCTGGATTATATATAAGTTAAATGAGTTATTTAATTTGTTTGTAAGGCTATATATTTGATTTTTTATGTGTTTAAATTAATATCGATTTGGAAATAATATATATATATGTCTATGAATCAATATAATTTCCAATACATGTTGATTTTAAATTCAAAACCCTATATATATTGATATATATATATATATATATATATATATATATATATATATATATAATATTTATATGCTTATATATGATTTGCTGAGTCATATATATTTTATGTTATATTGATTTTTTTATAATGAACATTGACATATATATATTGTTATTATAAACATGTTTATACATTTTTTTATATCCATAAGTATATATATATATATATATATATTGTTATGAGTATTGTTTTAAAATATATATTTTCGTTTATATCAAGCTAATTTGATTTGTTCTCATTGATTCCTATTTATCAGCTTTGTTTGTCAAATTCGTGCTAATCTTGCTTTGCTTTGGAATTCATAACTTATTTCATCGTTGAATCTCTCTTGCCTCGAAAGGTGAGCAATCACTCATGATTAACATTCTTATATTTATTAACTTTGATTTCATTTGAAATGACAATTGAAATATGCTGCTAAATTGAACTATTAATTTTATAATTGCTATATATGATATGTCATTATCTCTATCTGTTCACCTATGAGATATGACTCCATGTCCTGTTGTTTATATTTTATCACTATTGATATATGCCTATTGTTGATATTTTATATTATTATCATATATGTTCTCACTCTGCAAGTTTCTTATTAGAATAGAATTCCCTATGAGTTGAAATGATACACACCCGAACGATCTTGTAGAATATGTAAAAATCGTTATGGGTTGAAATGATAAACCCAAACAATTTTCATTTACTCTGAATTAGGATTGCGGGTTAAAATGATATATACCCGTATATATCTAAATTGAGGATTGAAAAGGTAAATATCTGTATCACTTGACGATAGGATAGAAAATTATATACAGACACCATTGGTCTATATATGTATTTTGAAAATGATTTCCAAGGTTTTGGAGGAAAATATATATTTTTATCAAATATGGATTTAAGATATTATATATATATTATTTTTGTAAAGGTTTAAATTTTAGATTTCTAAATTTATATGTTTGGAAATTATAAATTTATAAGTTAGTTTTGAAAGCATAAAATTTAAGATTTTTCTTATATTACTATTATAATATATATATATAAACAATTTTAAATGTAAAATAAATTTAATAATAAGCTTTTAAGTTAATAAAATTTAATTTTATTAGTATATATTATGTTTAAGCATTTATTTAAAATTATATTCTAAAGATAGATTTTATAACAATTTTAATAAATTGAGGTTGAGTAAATAAATTTGAAATTGATTTGAAATTATATTTATTTAAATTATACTTAAATAAGATTGATTTGAAACTTATTCAATTTAGGATTTTAAGGATATGATTTTATAACTTGATTTTGATTTAAGATGATTTAATGAATATTTCAAATTTAAATAAATTTAAATGGGATAATTAGTTTTATTTAAATATATATTTTGAAAGTTTATTTAAATGATATTGGATTGACTAAGTGAATATTTCAATATTAAATAATGGTAAAGTTGAATTTGAAATATAAATGAATTTATCAAATTTAGTTATTGTAAAGGTATAAATATTCTAAACTTTTAAATCTATTAAAATCGAAATGATTTATTACGTATGAGTAGTCAAGTGTTTTCAGGATTGCTTTGACGAGTTATGGAGGAGCAAATGGAGCAGGAGGCTTCTGCGTTGTAGTTATCTATTTTCCGCTGTGTTGGTATCTCTGAGTCGTCTCTCTGAGTTATTCCTTGTACTTGGATTGTAATAGCTAGACAGATGTTTATAACTGTCTAGTTTTGTGTTGTATTAGCTGTATTACTCTGATGTATATGATACTATGTACAGTTTTATGTGATATATTATAATTTATTCGATTCCGCTGTGAGATTCTGATGTGGTTTGTTCTTTCTTTCCTTTCTTTTCTTCTTTCTATCCCTTTCTTTCTTCTTAGCGATGCGACTTCCTGGAGTATGGAAGTTGGGTCGTTACAACGTGAGTTCAAATCTATATTTGAAATCGATATAAAATGGTTTATTGAGATTTGAATTGAATTGAATGGAAGAACCAAGATTTGATTTAAATGGGATTTTGGAATTTGAGTTAATTCGAATTGATTTATGAAGTTTGAGGAAACTATTTTATCATGTAAAGTATTTTAAAATATATATAAATATTTTTATTTTATAAATTATTTTAATATATATAACTATTTTAATATAAATTATTTTGACATATAAATTATTTTAATATTAAGTATTTTAACTTATAACTATTTTAAATATATTAATTATTTTAGTATGAACTATTTTAACTTATAATTATTTTAATATATAAACTATTTTATTATATATACTATTATTAATATCTAAACCGTTTAAGAGTAAAGTGTTATGATTACAAATATTATGTTTCAAAGTGTTATAATTTCTAAGTTTTATAATTTCAAAAGTGTTATAACCTTGAAAGTGTTATGATTTGGGAAATGGATATATTTTAAGTGAAAATGATATCGTATTGATATGGTTTTGAAATAGATATCATATTTTGGTTTTGAAATATGAATTATTTGAAATTAAATGACTACGGTTTTATGGTAACATTTGGTTGTTAAAGACACCGAGATCGATTATTGTCATACTCTCTGCCAATGCCGAAGACTACTTTAACAACTGTGTACGCGGTGGAGATTCCAGAATGAAGTAGGATGGTTATTTGAGGTACATATGTGGACCTGACTCCCGTGAGTTAGCCTAAGATGGCTAAAACAGGAGCAATTGACGGGCCAAGTGGGGTGGCTCCTCCGAACGGACACACTTCTTCGATACCATTCTGTTACTTTGTGATTTATTGGGGGCACCCTCGGATTTTTGGGTGTGTGGATCGAGTTGGGCGGTAGCTGCGGCTATGCGTTACCAACAGCCTGAAAGTGTAATTGGTATATCTACCTTGGTGTTGCCTAGTTGTGCTGTGTCACCTACCATATCGAGACCACTGCGAGTTTCTTTTGTGTTGTACCTATGGAGTGCTCCCTGATAGCCCTCTGGTTTGGTGGAGTTTAAAGTACTGTATAGACTAGACATTATATAAAAAATGTGTTAAAAGGGATATGGGTAATGCCTTAACGCTATTTTAATAGTTTACTTTACTATAGACATATTATAATAGCGTATTGTACTACATAGTAGATAGTTCCATGGATCCTTAAAGGAAGGGTATCCTAAATATCATTTGAGTTACTTGTATTTTAGTTGATATTTCACTTGGGTTGGATTTATTGATATAAGAACGTTAATCCTGACTCGAGTGTTTTGTGTTTTTCTTTATGCTTGGGTCAGACTGAGTGTCACAGCATTTGAGACTCACCTTTGGAGTTGGTACTTCGCTTGGAGATCCATCTATGTCTATTCAGCTTTCAGTTATTCAGTTGACTCCAGTATATATTCAAATTTTGTTATTTGACTATTGTATTGAGACTTCTATGTATTCGAGACTTCTGTTGTATCATGTTTTTACTCTGCTATATATTTATATAGTAGCTTCATGAACTACTATTCATCTGTTTCCGCTGCTTATTGTCATATTACTCTTTGTCTATGATTCTGTGATTTATTTATTTACTGTATATGCTGAGTTTCCCCAAATTTGAATTAACAATTTGATATTTTGAGCAATTCAATTCCGACATATGCGGATGCGAATGGCACGAAATACTGGGATGTTAAATGTGGCATCAAAGCTCTGGATTTTGGCACAACTTAGCATATATAGTAAATTTAAATACAGAATCACCTTCGTTCGAGCTTAAATCTCTTCCTATTTGATTCTGATTTCCTTTGAACTTTGGAACTTTCCCTTTGTTCTAAAATCCATTCTTTCCTCTCCCTACTTATATTTTCTTGATGCTGGAGCATCCCATAGCTCCATTGTATGATTTGTAAAGGGGTGAAACTCCTTTACAACAAACATTGATTCACCGGAGATTTCTATATCCTCGGTTTAGATGCTGCTATCTCTTGTTATGTCGAATCCTATTCTCTTGTGATCGAATGTCGATTTGCCTCAGAGTTCTGCATTGATCTTATTCTTGAAGTCACGATTGACCCGGTTAAGGTCACCTGCGATTAGTATTAGCCTATCCATCTTCCTATTTTGTTATCTGATTATCTTATCTTCGTTTTGAGCTTATCTTCCAGTTAGAATTCTCCTTGATTTGGGTCCCCTTGAAGTTAAACCTATATCCTTGTTTTGAAATCCATTCTGAAATCATCAAGTGGGGGAGTATATTTGTAATTAATATAAAAACATTTTCTAGTGTGTTGTTTGAGTTGTTAAGGTTGATTTGGGATTTCGATCGATTTTTCTGATCAGCGCTACCGATAGGAATTCCAAAACACTTGAACAGAGCAAACTGACACAATATTGTTTTTCCAATTTGGTAGATGAAATAATTTTTTATGATTATATTATATATATATATAAGTATAATTTTATGGAATTAAATAGTTAAATGAATTTATTGTTTTGTAAACCAATAAATAAATGAATTTATAAAACATGGTTTACAAATTGATTCGGAAATTTAAACGAATTTAAATTTAGAATTTTAGAATTAAATTTCTTGTATATTTTTGAAAATTTGTTTTTAAAATTTAAGAATATATTATTTAAAGTATTTTTGAATAGAAATTTGTTTCCAAAGAATTTTAAAAGTTTAACTCGGTACTCTCCTCTATTGGCGTTGGAAAATAGTTTCGGTGATGACTGCTGCATCATCGACATTATTTTGCGAGTTTCAGAGTGGAGAGACCAGCTACACTTTTTTTTTGAAAAGTGAATTTGATTTGAATTTCTTAAGTATGACTTGTTGTATAATATATATAGGTATATGTTATAGATTTGATTTAATATAAAATATATATGTATACATTTATCTCTAAATGTTTAAAGTGAACTCGGAAATTAAATTCTTAATTTTTTTGTTAAGAATGATTTCAATTATAAATGAAGCCTAAAATTTTGAATAAATATTTCAAACTGGAAATGATTGAATTGGAAAATTTTATTGTATAATACTTAATTGCATTCCAACATATATAATTTAGCTAAAAAATTCAGAAGTTGGATATGTAATTGAATAACATACAATGTAAAATGATGTTAAAGGAATTTATAAATAAATTTAAGTGGTTATAATAAGTGTCAATATACTTAATCTATGTGATAAGATAGGTTAAGTGGAATAAATTGAACAATAATTTGGAAAAAGAAAGAATTAGTTTGTTGAATAAAGTATGATTATAATAAATGTTTATACTCTAAATTTATGATTATAGGAAATATTAATTTAGATAAATTGAATAATAAGATAACGAATGAATAAATATAAATTTAGGAATAGTTAGGACTGAATTATAGGTGAAATTAACCTAAGTGAAATTAAATGGATTAAATAAATGAGATAGATAAAATGAATTTTGTTTTGACAAAAAAATCCTTTTTGTAATGAGTATTATAAATTGAAATTAAATCAACTTAATGAAATATCTTGAATTAAAATCAATTGTTGAATATTAATTAATTTAAATTCAAACTTATATGGTTTAAAATTAATTATTTTATTTTATATTTCAAATCTATTTTTTTCTTTCTAGTTGTTTATATCCTCCTACCTCGTTCCTTTTTGGGGATGAAAAGTTTTGAGTGGGGGAGAGTATAACGACCCATAAATTTTATAGTTTTAATAAAGTAATTTATTGAATTTTTATGAAATTTTAAACAATTGAATTTGGAAATAAAAATTTGATATTTTTAATACGTCTATATAATCATAGCAAATGGTAAATTTTCATCTGATAATATGGAAGTTTATTTTCTTGTTTAATTTTATCTAAATTTAGATCAATTAATATTTGATGGGATTCCAAACCTGAATATTTTTATATAATAAATTTTTAAATCAACTTCTAAGTGAGACGTCATATTTTGTTTCGCCAAATTTGGACTGCTATTGCTCCATTTATCTTATTTTCGGCAAATTAGCAGAATTTTCGATACCGAATATCGAATTTTGATAGGATGGTCATACCATTGATATCTAGGTATGGTTTTGATCGTCTCATTGTGCCGATCTTCGTAGCACACCCATTCGCATATTTCGAAGTCCGGTGTGCGGTGCAATCTGCAAAACGATTTTGTATTGGTTTTGCAGTCGACCTTTTTTGCTTCCCTTACCTTTCATAATCCAACGTATATTAACCAATAGCCTCTAACATTTATGTTTACTGAATTCAACACTTGACTATCAATATTCCCATCGGTTGCTTTATTAATAACGGTTCATTCTTGCATTTTCTCTGGTTTCTCTACTCTTCTTCTCTTGTTCTGTGTTTTCATAATGAAGAAATTTGAGTATTTAAGCATGCTCGCCTCTTCCTTTGTAAACTCTTCTGCCCATCTCCAATTTGTGAATGCATCTCCCCTCTTATACCCAGTGCCTCACCAACAACAGCCATGCATCCCATGATCCTCTCCGCCTTTCCTCCTTCCACCTCACCCTCACCAAACACCATCAGCCACTATCCTCCCCTCTTCCCAAATTCCTGCGTTACACCCATCAGATCCACCATTCCGTAACCGCCATGGCCAACCTACCCAGCTCCTCCGTCCCTCTCGGTCATTTCTCAGCCCGCACGACCGAATCATCTCGACCTGCCAAGAGCCGCCATAACCCGTGACCGTCCTCTTGGTGCTATCCTATGCTTCTCAGTTGTATGGTAAATGTATAAAAAAAGTAAATTTTTGTTAATTTTGATTTTTCTATATATATAAATAAGTAAATATACATGTAAGTTTTGTATGTATTGTTATTTATACACTGGTTGTATATATAAATATAGATTATATAAGAGATATATTATCTATTAGTTTACAATATATTAGTTATATATATAATGTTTATATATCAACCTATGTATATAGTCTGCTTTATAGGTATAAGTTTATATAATAGTTATATATATTATACTGATAAGATAGTTATATATTAAGTTATATAAACTGACATGTTTATAAGCTATATATTGTTTATGTTGGTCTATAAATACTTTTAAATTATACGGGCATATTTAAATCTAAGCAATAGCCCCTCTAATTTTATGTCGGTGAGTATATATATTAAGTTTATATAAATTTTATTGAGATCTTTTTTATAGATAAGTATGTATGTCAGTATATGAATTAAAATATGTTAGTATATATATATTTGATGGTTATATTCAAAGTTATATGTTAGTTTATATGTCAGTTTAAAATATACAGTAGAATAAATATATAGATGTTTATGTATATATTTGATATGTTGTCAGTCTGCTATGTTAACTTGTCATTTTATATTAGCTGTTTACATTTTTTTTTAGTTATCTATTTGACCTGGATTATATATATATAAGTTAAATGAGTTATTTAATTTGTTCATAAGGCTATATATTTGATTTTTATGTGTTTAAATTAATATTGATTTGGAAATAATATATATATATATATATATATATATATATGTCTACGAATCAGTATAATTTCTAGTACACGTTGATTTTAAATTTTAAACCCTATATAGATTTTGATATATATATATATATTATATTTATAAGCATATATATGATTTGCCGAGTTCATATATATTTTATGTTATATTGATTATTTTTATAATGAATATTGAAATTTATATATATATATTGTTGTTATATACATGTTTATACATTTGTTTATATCCATAAGTGTGTGCGTGTGTGTATATCATTATGAGTATTGTTTTAAAACATATATATATATATATATAAATTTTCCGTTTATATCAAGCTAATTCGATTTGTTCTCATCGATTCTTATGTATCAGCTTTGTTTGTCAAATTCATGCCAATCTTGCTTTGCTTTGGAATTCTTGCTTGGATTCATAACTTATTTCATCGTCAAATCTCTCTAGCCTCGAAAGGTGAACAAAAACTCATGATTAACATTCTTAAATTTATCAACTTTACTATAGACATGTTATAATAGCGTATTGTACTACACAGCAGATAGTTCCATGGATCCTTAGTGGATGGGTATCCCAAACATCCTTTGAGTTACTTATATTTCAGTTGATATTTCACTTGAGTCAGATTTATTGATATAAGAATGTTAATCCTGACTCTAGAATTTTGTATTTTGCTTTATGCTCGGGTCAGACTGAGTGTCACAGTATTTGAGACTCATCTTTGGAGTTAGAGCTTCGCTTAGAGATCCATCTATATTTATTCAGCTTTCAGTTATTCAGTTGATTCCTGTGATATATTCAGATTTTGTTATTTAACTATTGTATTGAGACTTCTATATATTCGAGATTTCTGTTGCATCTTGTTTAAACTCTGTTATATATACATACATACAACATATATATAGTAGCTTCATAAACTACTATTCATCTGTTTTTGCTGCTTATTGTTATATTACTCTTTGTCTGTGATTCTGCAATTTGTTTATTTACCGCATATGCTGAGTTTCTCCAAAAATAAATTAACAACATGATATTTTAAGCAATTCAATTTCGACATGTGCAGATGGGAATGACATGAAATACCGAGATGTTACACCCTCACCTTATGTGAATTGGGGTATTGTCCTTAGAAAAGAAAATAGGATGTGATGGATGCAAAACAAAAATTAAATGTGAATTTACAATGCAACTAAAATAATGTTTGTTTTTGAATTTTGAATTTTTTTTATAAATGCAAATGCAATCACCCAACAATGCAATTTAAATAAAACAAGGAAAAATGGCTCGATACCAGAGCGTGCAGATTATTAGCAATTTAATTTTAAGCGGCAATTTTTTTTAGCAAGCAAGATAGAGCAATTCTTCTTTATTTCTGCTTGGGCAACCTGAAAATAAAAACAAGATATATATACAATTTTTTTGTTTTTTTTAATTAACACAAACCGAAACAAATTAAACAAAACAAAAAAATTCAAAGAAGAATTTATTTCAGGCAAATGATTTTTTTTAAAACAAAAGAAAACAAAGTAAAAAGAACAATACAAAAAAAAGTAAAAAAACTCTTTTTTCCTTTATTTTTTAAAGCTGAAACCCGACACAAACAAAAACAATTCATTGGTTTACAATCACAAAACAAAAACTTAGGTATCATTTGTTTTTTTTCAAAAAGCACTTTTTCAGCCGCTGAATGAGAAAAGCTTAATGTAGTCAGTGCTTTTTGGGTGTTTGGTGACATTGCTCATTCAACAAGAATTGGTCAAATTAGCAGAACGGTAAAAAGTAGATATTTTTTGCTTTTTAAACTGCCGATTCCAACCAGTGACTAGTTTACATAGATGCCCTATTCTCCTTTATATATAATAGCGTTTCCAGTCAATTAATACCTGCAACATGTGATATCCCGGAATTTCGAGGAATTTAAAATGTGATAATCATCTTAATAAATTAATTGAAATAGATAAAAACTATTATTTTCAAATATAAATAACCAAAATAATTAATAACATGATGATTTTAATTATAGTTATAAATGGATTCTTAATAAAATAATTATTTGCAAATTTAATTGGTAATGTTCTAAAAATAGTTCTATTTAAATAAAGTTATTATTTTCAAATTAAATTAGTGTTTGTTTGAAGTTAGTGTAAATTTGAATTGATATTAAATTTGATTTCAAATTGAATTTGAATTTAAATGAATATTTATATCTTAAAAGTATTTTGATTTAAAATAATATATGAATGAGTTTTATTTAAAATAATATTTATTTCCTCAAAAAGAATTTATTAAGAAAGGGTTATAAAATTGTAAAATAAATACAAAAGGTTTATTTTAACATTTTAAAATGGATTAAAAATATTTTATATGATTTCATTTAAATTATAATTGGTTTATACTTTATTTTCTTTTAAAGATTTTATTTTTATAAGATTTAGAAAGCATTTATTTATTTAGAAATGTATTTACTAATTTAGAAAATTTATATAAAAGCTTTTAAAATCACTTAAAGATAAATAAAAATGAAATATTACAAGTGTAGGTTAATAAAGCTTATTAAATACACATGTAAGCTAAGTAATTATGAATGATGACAAGTGTAGCAATTGGAGACAAGTGGCAAATTTATTTTTATTTTATTTTTTTTCCTTTAATTCCAAATAAATCCTAAAATACATTATATAAACCTAACTCTTCTTTACCTATCACTTTTCCTATTCCATTTCAAAGAAACTCAACATTTGTAAAACTATTTTTCCAAACCAGTAAATTCTTTTGCATTAAAACCTGAAACCAGATCAAAGCTTGAAAACACCTCCTCAAACAAATTAGTAAATCACTCCCTCAAACCAAAATTATATCCTGTAAACTGCTACATCTTCAAAGATGTAATTTGGAATCAGTGCAAGCTGTAGTGCAAAACTTCAGATTATCAAATGCAACTCAAACCAATAACCTTTTCAAACCAAAAATTCACCTCTGTTACTAATCTTTTCAAATCAATGTACACTCATGTGAAAATCTGCAGCCTTCTCAAACCCAAAATAATTGCAAACCTGTGATCACCTTCTCAAACACAAATCAAGACTACAACATTTTCAAACTTTGCAAAACTGTTCAAGAATTTGTAATATTGTTTATTCCTCAAACTCAAATCAAATAATTCTGTAAACTGTTAACTCCTCAAACTCAAGAATCGAAGCCAGTAAGCTAGGCTGTAGCAGATTTTCCAATGCAAGTCTGTAGCCATCTTTCAAAACTAAGATTTGCAAAGCAACCTTCTCAAGCATCTCAACAATTCAAGGATTTCAGCAAAAAAAGAATCAAGCTCCAGTATTTAAATCAAAGTCTTCAATTTCAAGTCTTACAGTTTTCAAAATATCCCAGTTTCAAGTCTCTGCATTTTTAAAAATTGGTGAGTAAACTTTTTTTTTAATTTAAAAGCTAAGTTAATTTTTTTTAGTCTATTACTTGTTTGCTTGTGAAAATGTCTGAGATGAGTGGTGTTTGCATATTGAAAATACAAGTGTATTGTATGGTTGTTCATGTTGATCTGTGCATGTCCTTGTTCTCTGTTTCTATGAATTCCAGGTTTGAAATTCAAACAAAATCCAACCTCTTTGCATTAAGATACTATTTGGACTTAGGATTTAAATGAAATATGTTTGTTTAATCCTAAATTAAAGTTTAATATTATTTTAGTAAATTAAGTTTTTGTAATACTTCTAAAAATAGGATAGGACAGGAGCAAACTTAAATGCATGATAAAATTAAATGTTGAATTAAGTTGATTCAGGTACATATTTCGAATTGACTTAGGAAATCATGAATTTTAAAATGAAAATCATTAATTTTAGTATTAAATTGAATGAGCAATTCAAGTTTGTCTGAAAAAGGGGTTCTGGGCAATTGCTGATGATTGAATGGTCGGGGATGACCGGCATCTTAGCTGGGGGTAGAGGAAGGATAGGGGTATTCGGCAAAAATAGTAGGAAGATTGTCTGATCACCATGGAGTTGGCAGCGAGCAAATTAAGTTTCTAACCCTAAATTGGACGAGCTGATAGATTTGATCACTTCTCCCTCTCTGGTGAATCGAGTGCATTGGAACTTTGGGATTTGGTTCGCGGAAGTCTGGCGATGATGTAGCTGGAACTACGGCTACACAGGTGGTCGGAGGGAGGACATTCGAGGCATTTCTGATGAGTATTTGGGATTCCAGTTCCAACTTTCTAGTTCGATTTTGAATTGAGCCTTGTGATTGTGTTTGAAGGATCGGGAAGTGATGCTATGGTGATGTTCGGTGTGTCGAGGCTTGCGGTGGTGATCATCGTCGTCAAAGACGACTATGCAGGTGCACAAGGGGGGTGTGACATCTGGTGATTGGTATTGGAGTTTACTCGAAGCATTGCTCGAGAGTTTGTGAGGAATACCCGAGAGTAAACTCGAGTAGATTTAGGTGTTTATAAGCTACAGGTTTATAAACTTTAAATTTTAATTTTTAGTTTTATAATGGCAGAAGTGCTTTGACTCGGGGTTAGGCCCGAGCGACCTACGGGTAAAACCCGAAGTAACTGATTAAACAGTTTCAAAATGTTTTAAAAACAAATCTTTTTGAAATTTGAAGTTAAATCTAGTTTTAACTTCTATATAAACTTATTTTATATATAATAAGTATTTCTTAAACAATTGGTTATGAAATTTTTCTTAAAGATGTTTAAATTAAATTTTGCTAAATGAAATTTTAAAATGATTTTTAAACATTAGTTTAAAATGTAAGTTAAGAATTTTCTTTAGAAAGGTAGTTTTAAAATACAGCTTGAATTAGTTTTGAAACCTTTACTTGATAATGTTTTTTTAAGTTTTTTTTAGGAAATTAAACTTTGATAACTTTAAAATTATCAAGTGAATAATTATTTATTTTAAAACTTAATTAATGATGTAATTAAGTAAAGATAAATTATAATGTTAAAATGTTTTTAAGTGTTAATGTTAAATAAAGGTATTAATGATATAATGTCATGTCTTAAGATGATTTAAGGTTTAATACCTTGAGATAAACTAAGTTAATTGTGGAAATTAAGTATAATTAATTAATTTGATTTATTTAATTATAAAGGGTTAATTAAGTAATTAATCAAGAGTATTTAATTGGTTTAATTAATAATTAAGTAAGGGTTATTATTTAATTAATTAAAGGTTAATTAATCATAATTAAGGATTTTTAATTAAAGGTTGTTAATTAATGACCAAAGATTAATTAATTGAGTAACTAAGAATTAATTAATCAAGAAATTAAGATTTGCTTAATTTAGTAATTAAAGAGTTGTTAATTAAGTAATTAGAGGTTACTTAATTAATATTTAAGATGTACTTAATTTGCGATTAAGTTTTATTAATTATTTATTAGGTTTTATTAATTAATACTTAAAGTTTGATTAATCTATAATTAAATATTAATTAATTGATTAATCAAAGTTGATTAAGGATTAATCAAAAGTTAATTAAGAATTAATCAAAGGTGATTAAGTATTAATTAGAAGGCCATTAAGAAATAATCAATGTTAATTAAGGATTGATTAATTAATAATTATGGATTAATAAATTTGTAATTGTTAAGTAATAATTAAGTTTTATTAATTAATAATTAATAGATAATTAATTAGTTAATTAATGATTAATTAATTAATTAATTTTAAGAGTAATTATGGATTAATTAATTTGTAATTAAGAGATATTGATTAATAATTAAGTTTATTAATTAATAGTTAATGGATAATTAACCAGTTAATTAAAGGTTAATTAAGTGATTATAAAAGTAGTTAAGGGTTGATTACTTTGTTTTGAAGGAGATCAATTAATAATTAAGGTTTATTAGTTGAGAATTAAAGAGTAATTAATTCGTGAATAAAGGTTAATTGATTAATTGATAAGGATAATCAAGAAGTGATTAATTAATTAAATGTTGTATTTACTTAATGATTGTTTAAGCAGGATTAGGGGATTAATTCTTAAGTAATTAATGTAATTTAAGATGATTAAATTAATTATAACATGGACTAATAAATCATGTTTATGGATGATTGTTTGTATAGAATATCTATATTGGATGATATTTATTGGATGATACCTATTGGATAATACCTATTGGATGATATCTATTGGGTGATATCTATTAGACGATATTTATTGGTTGATATCTATTAGATGATATCTATTGGGTGATATGTTATGATATTTTGTGATATGATATTAGATATATCAGTGATAAATGTGTGATATTTATCTATGTGAAATTCTGTGTGAATTCAAGTATTGGATTGAAATAAATTATTTTAAACTTTAAAACAACTTGGACCTAAAAGATGGCGTTTTGGATTTCGATGAGACCGGGATCGGGTCTCCAGATTTGGATATTCGAAAACCACATCGATCCAAATTAAGCGATAGGTCGTGAATCTCAAGTGAAGATGAAGATTCATAGTGCAAGGGTTATTGTCGTTAACTCTAAGGGTGATTCCAAAATGAGTGTAACGAGATAATGCCTTCGGTTTGTTCGAACTCGGAACGAACTTGTATGGATTGAATGCTTTCAGAACATCGTTAGGTGAACGATGAGCATTCTAAGATAGATGTGTTCTATAAAGTTAATCGTAGCCTTAAGCCTCATCAACCGGGAATGGCTAAAACAGGGGATGTGCATCAAGGTTAAGTGGGTCATGCCCAAGTAGGACAAGATTTCCCCCTGTCTAGATGTCCCTTTTTATACGGCTGTGTGGGCAGTTGGTCTGCAGCCAACTGCGGGGTTGTCTTGTTCGGAACTGTTCAGTAAGGAATGATCCAGCCTTGTGTTGCAGGGGAGCGGGCGTACTCCTCGGTACAGTGATCTAGGCCACGTACTGTGACGGGCGGTACCCCAGTAGCCCTGCCATTGTATGGAATCCAATCTCCAATAAGTGTCGTACGTTTTGATTGTGCCCAACTATGTTGGAACGTGAGATGTAAGCATTCCAGCTATTTCTGTATTTTACTTGAAAACCCTAGACACTATTATAATATCACTGGACTTCCTATCAAATGTTTTGGATAGTGTAAGGTAAAAACTTACCCGCGTATTTATGTGTGGGAAGTCTTACGTGATGCCTTTTATTTTCAAAGGTTTTCAAAAGTTAAGCAACTTTAAAACGTTTACTCACACCAGACCCATGTCTGACCCGGAGTTTATTTCTGTTTTTCTTAAACTCTCGGGTACTCAAAATTTTATGAGTAGCCAAGGGATCAGGTTTTGGCTTGACGAATATTGAAAAGCATGGAGCAAGAGTCCAAACGTAGCTATATCTATATTTCCGTTGTGCTGAGTTGTGTTGTAGTCTTTGTCTGTTGTATTTGAAATGTAATAGACAGAACCCTATAACTGCCTAATGTGAAAGGTTGATCGAATCTGTGTAACCCTAATGTAAATGACTATGTAATTTCTATTTGATATATTAGATTTCGTTCAGTTCCGCTGTGAGATTCTGATATTGTTGAGTTCTTTCTTCCTTCTATTTCTATTTCTACCTCTTTCTTTCTTATCGATGATCCGTCCTTCTGTGGAATGAAGTGCGGGTCATTACAGTGGTATCAGAGCATAGGTAGAGATAATACCTAAGCTCTGGAGCGTTGTCTATCTTGAGAGCGCGTATTTGTAATTTTAAATAATTATATTCCTATATAAATTTGTTGGGTATCTTTTCGGATTTCCAACTTGAGTTCTAGAGAAGTTTTATCTTTCTCTTTGTTTGGTTGACCATCCTATCTTTGCATCTAATCCTATAAGTGGATAACTGAGTTAGATAAGATCTGTAGAGGCTTAAGATTTCTTATCTTCCCCATAGTTTTCTTGTGACCCATTGGTATTGGATCTCGAAGGGTTTGATCTTATTCTGGATATGGATTGGATGGATAGTAAGGATTGTTTCTTTGGAGGCTGTTGGGAGGAATCGCAAAAGTGACTTGCGATGATTCCGGAATTCTTTATAGCATCTGTTGCTTAGAAGCGAGGTATCTCCAGAAGGTGTAGAGTTCATCGAAGTGGTTAGAGATTTCCCGGATGTTTCCAAGGTAGTGGAAGTTTGCCTTCATCGGGAGATAGAGTTGGAGAAGAAGATCCAAGTTTTCTTTGAGGAGGACTTTTGTTTCTAGTGGAGGTATTTCTGTAGATTCAGCCAGGTAACTTCTATTCAGGAGTGAAGCAATTGTAGTTTTCTGGATTTGGCAGAGTTTTACAGGAAGTTTGTAAAGTCTATTCTAAGATTTCTTCGCACTTAACCAAGTGACTCGGGAAGGAACTAAGTTTAGTAGACCCGAGTGTGATGAGACTTTCTTGAATTTAAAGGCAAAGCTGACTAGCGTGCCTATTCTAGCTATTCTGGATAGCAAGAGTATGTTGGAGGTCTACTCGGGCGTTGTATATGGATGGATTGAGTCAAGAATGGTCAGTTCCAGTCTTGAGATTGATGATCAAGGAACATTGAAGATCATCGAAAGGATTTGATGTGATTTCTTTGGAGTTCATCGACGGTTTGCCAAGGACCAAAGAGGGAAATGATGGAATATGGGTAATTGAAGATCGGTTAACTAAGAGCACCTATTTTATTCCGGTCAAGGCAACCCTTACTGCGGCATCTTTGGTTGAGTTTTTCTTGAAGGAGTTTGTCCAAATGCTGGTTGATTCAGTCAGGATTGTTAGCGACTGTGATCCTATTTTCTCCAGCGGATTTTGGAGATTTGTGATCAGCTTTGGGTTCAAGTTTGAATTTGAGTTCATCCTATCATTCTCAGATCGACGGTCAGATAGGAAGGCTGAATAGAATTTAGAGATTGTGCTGAGGGCTGTGTTTTGGATCTAATGGGTCTTGGAAAGACCATTTGTTCTGAATGGAGTTCTCGTTCTGTATCAGGCGAGTATATAGATGGCATCCTATGGAGTTTTGCTTGGAAGATCTGGCAGATTCCCATTTTGTTGGGTAGAGTCGAGAGATCGTCTGGTTCTTGCCCAGTTTTGATCCGAGAGGCATATGTGAAGGTGGAGTTTATCTAGAAGAGCTGAGAGCAGTGCAGGATTGTCAGAAAGGATTTGTGGACTAGAGGAAAAGACAATTGGATTATGAGATGAGAGATTTAGTCTTTGTCAAAATTTCTCGATTTTAAAGGAGTTATCTTATTTGGAAAGACGGGGAATTTGCCCTGGATGTTTTGGTCTGTTCTAAGTGTTTGAGGAGAGTAGTGATTGTGGTCTACATGATGGAGTTGCCAGTTTGGATAGCTGGAATTCATTTTGTTATTCACGTATCTCATCTGAGGAAGTACGTGAATGATCCATCTGCATTGGGATTTGCAGTTCAGTAGGATCTGGTAGTTGAGCTGGTTTGTAGTGTGGTCTGATTTTTAATCCAGATTTTTGGATCAGTGTAAGGGAAAGCTCTGGATCTTAGTGGTTTAGCTTATTAAGGTTCTGTGGAGCTAGGATTTCAGAGTTTATCTTAAGAAACTCGGGATAGTTATAGGAAGGCTTATCCAGATCTGTATCCGGATAGCTAGAATTGTTTGATTTGAATAATTTGTTTATACAAATAAATTGGTGGTTTGAATGAATTGTTTGTTCGAATAAATTATTTATTCGAATGAATTGTTGTTTAGTTAGTAGTGTATGGTTGATATGGATGTTTGGATTGTAAAATAAAATAAAGTATTTTGGATTACCTTTATTTTAAATTTCGAGGACGAAATTCTTTTAAGGTGGAAAGAATGTATATCCCGGAATTTTGAGGAATTTAAAATGTGATAATCATCTTAATAAATTAATTAAAATAGATAAAAACTGTTATTTTCAAATATAAATAACCAAAATAATTAATAACATGATGATTTTAATTATAGTTATAAATGGATTCTTAATAAAATAATTATTTGCAAATTTAATTGGTAATGTTCTAAATATAGTATTTTTTAAATAAAGTTATTATTTTCAAATTTAATTAGTGTTTGTTTAAAGTTAGTGTAAATTTGAATTGATATTAAATTTGATTTCAAATTGAATTTGAATTTAGATTTAAATTTGAATTTAAATGAATGTTTATATCTTAAAAGTAATTTGATTTAAAATAATATATAAATGAGTTTTATTTAAAATAATATTTATTTCCTTAAAAAGAATTTATTAAGAAAGGGTTATAAAATTGTAAAATAAATACAAAAGGTTTATTTTAACATTTTAAAATGGATTAAAAATATTTTATATGATTTCATTTAAATTATAATTGGTTTATACTTTATTTTCTTTTAAAGATTTTATTTTTATAAGATTTAGAAAGCATTTATTTATTTAGAAATGTATTTACTAATTTAGAAAATTTATATAAAAGCTTTTAAAATCACTTAAAGATAAATAAAAATGAAATATTACAAGTGTAGGTTAATAAAGCTTATTAAATACACATGTAAGCTAAGTAATTATGAATGATGACAAGTGTAGCAATTGGAGACAAGTGGCAAATTTATTTTTATTTTATTTTTTTTCCTTTAATTCCAAATAAATCCTAAAATACATTATATAAACCTAACTCTTCTTTACCTATCACTTTTCCTATTCCATTTCAAAGAAACTCAACATTTGTAAAACTATTTTTCCAAACCAGTAAATTCTTTTGCATTAAAACCTGAAACCAGATCAAAGCTTGAAAACACCTCCTCAAACAAATTAGTAAATCACTCCCTCAAACCAAAATTATATCCTGTAAACTGCTACATCTTCAAAGATGTAATTTGGAATCAGTGCAAGCTGTAGTGCAAAACTTCAGATTATCAAATGCAACTCAAACCAATAACCTTTTCAAACCAAAAATTCACCTCTGTTACTAATCTTTTCAAATCAATGTACACTCATGTGAAAATCTGCAGCCTTCTCAAACCCAAAATAATTGCAAACCTGTGATCACCTTCTCAAACACAAATCAAGACTACAACATTTTCAAACTTTGCAAAACTGTTCAAGAATTTGTAATATTGTTTATTCCTCAAACTCAAATCAAATAATTCTGTAAACTGTTAACTCCTCAAACTCAAGAATCGAAGCCAGTAAGCTAGGCTGTAGCAGATTTTCCAATGCAAGTCTGTAGCCATCTTTCAAAACTAAGATTTGCAAAGCAACCTTCTCAAGCATCTCAACAATTCAAGGATTTCAGCAAAAAAAGAATCAAGCTCCAGTATTTAAATCAAAGTCTTCAATTTCAAGTCTTACAGTTTTCAAAATATCCCAGTTTCAAGTCTCTGCATTTTTAAAAATTGGTGAGTAAACTTTTTTTTTAATTTAAAAGCTAAGTTAATTTTTTTTAGTCTATTACTTGTTTGCTTGTGAAAATGTCTGAGATGAGTGGTGTTTGCATATTGAAAATACAAGTGTATTGTATGGTTGTTCATGTTGATCTGTGCATGTCCTTGTTCTCTGTTTCTATGAATTCCAGGTTTGAAATTCAAACAAAATCCAACCTCTTTGCATTAAGATACTATTTGGACTTAGGATTTAAATGAAATATGTTTGTTTAATCCTAAATTAAAGTTTAATATTATTTTAGTAAATTAAGTTTTTGTAATACTTCTAAAAATAGGATAGGACAGGAGCAAACTTAAATGCATGATAAAATTAAATGTTGAATTAAGTTGATTCAGGTACATATTTCGAATTGACTTAGGAAATCATGAATTTTAAAATGAAAATCATTAATTTTAGTATTAAATTGAATGAGCAATTCAAGTTTGTCTGAAAAAGGGGTTCTGGGCAATTGCTGATGATTGAATGGTCGGGGATGACCGGCATCTTAGCTGGGGGTAGAGGAAGGATAGGGGTATTCGGCAAAAATAGTAGGAAGATTGTCTGATCACCATGGAGTTGGCAGCGAGCAAATTAAGTTTCTAACCCTAAATTGGACGAGCTGATAGATTTGATCACTTCTCCCTCTCTGGTGAATCGAGTGCATTGGAACTTTGGGATTTGGTTCGCGGAAGTCTGGCGATGATGTAGCTGGAACTACGGCTACACAGGTGGTCGGAGGGAGGACATTCGAGGCATTTCTGATGAGTATTTGGGATTCCAGTTCCAACTTTCTAGTTCGATTTTGAATTGAGCCTTGTGATTGTGTTTGAAGGATCGGGAAGTGATGCTATGGTGATGTTCGGTGTGTCGAGGCTTGCGGTGGTGATCATCGTCGTCAAAGACGACTATGCAGGTGCACAAGGGGGGTGTGACATCTGGTGATTGGTATTGGAGTTTACTCGAAGCATTGCTCGAGAGTTTGTGAGGAATACCCGAGAGTAAACTCGAGTAGATTTAGGTGTTTATAAGCTACAGGTTTATAAACTTTAAATTTTAATTTTTAGTTTTATAATGGCAGAAGTGCTTTGACTCGGGGTTAGGCCCGAGCGACCTACGGGTAAAACCCGAAGTAACTGATTAAACAGTTTCAAAATGTTTTAAAAACAAATCTTTTTGAAATTTGAAGTTAAATCTAGTTTTAACTTCTATATAAACTTATTTTATATATAATAAGTATTTCTTAAACAATTGGTTATGAAATTTTTCTTAAAGATGTTTAAATTAAATTTTGCTAAATGAAATTTTAAAATGATTTTTAAACATTAGTTTAAAATGTAAGTTAAGAATTTTCTTTAGAAAGGTAGTTTTAAAATACAACTTGAATTAGTTTTGAAACCTTTACTTGATAATGTTTTTTTAAGTTTTTTTAGGAAATTAAACTTTGATAACTTTAAAATTATCAAGTGAATAATTATTTATTTTAAAACTTAATTAATGATGTAATTAAGTAAAGATAAATTATAATGTTAAAATGTTTTTAAGTGTTAATGTTAAATAAAGGTATTAATGATATAATGTCATGTCTTAAGATGATTTAAGGTTTAATACCTTGAGATAAACTAAGTTAATTGCGGAAATTAAGTATAATTAATTAATTTGATTTATTTAATTATAAAGGGTTAATTAAGTAATTAATCAAGAGTAATTAATTGGTTAAATAATAATTAATTAAGGGTTATTATTTAATTAATTAAAGGTTAATTAATCATAATTAAGGATTTTTAATTAAAGGTTGTTAATTAATGATCAGAGATTAATTAATTGAGTAATTAAGAATTAATTAATCAAGAAATTAATATTTGCTTAATTTAGTAATTAAAGAGTTGTTAATTAAGTAATTGGAGGTTACTTAATTAATATTTAAGATGTACTTAATTTGTGATTAAGTTTTATTAATTAATTATTAGGTTTTATTAATTAATACTTAAAGGATGATTAATCTATAATTAAATATTAATTAATTGATTAATCAAAGTTGATTAAGGATTAATCAAAAGTTCATTAAGAATTAATTAGAAGGCAATTAAGAATTAATCAATGTTAATTAAGGATTGATTAATTAATAATTATGGATTAATAAATTTGTAATTGTTAATTAATAATTAAGTTTTATTAATTAATAATTAAGAGATAATTAATTAGTTAATTAATGATTAATTAATTAATTTTAAGAGTAATTATGGATTAATTAATTTGTACTTAAGAGATATTGATTAATAATTAAGTTTATTAATTAATAGTTAATGGATAATTAACCAGTTAATTAAAGGTTAATTAAGTGATTATAAAAGTAGTTAAGGGTTGATTACTTTGTTTTAATGGAGATCAATTAATAATTAAGGTTTATTAGTTGAGAATTAAAGAGTAATTAATCTGTGAATAAAGGTTAATTAATTAATTGATAAGGATAATCAAGAAGTGATTAATTAATTAAATGTTGAATGTACTTAGTGATTGTTTAAGCAGGATTAGGGGATTAATTCTTAAGTAATTAATGTAATTTAAGATGATTAAATTAATTATAACATGGATTAATAAATCCTGTTTATGGATGATCGTTGGTATAGAATATCTATATTGGATGATATCTATTGGATGATACCTATTGGATAATACCTATTGGATGATATCTATTGGGTGATATCTATTAGACGATATTTATTGGTTGATATCTATTGGATGATATCTATTGGATGATATGTTATGATATTTTGTGATGTGATATTAGATATATCAGTGATAAATGTGTGATATTTATCTATGTGAAATGCTGTGTGAATTCAAGTATTGAATTCAAATAAATTGTTTTAAACTTTAAAACAACTTGGGCCTAAAAGATGGCGTTTTGGATTTCGATAAGACCGGGATCGGGTCTCTAGATTTGGATATCCGAAAACCACATCGATCCAAGTTAAGCGATAGGTCGTGAATCTCAAGTGAAGATGAAGATTCAGAGTGCAAGGGTTATTGTCGTTAACTCTTAGGGTGATTCCAAAATGAGTGTAACGAGATAATGTCTTCGGTTTGTTCGAACTCGGAACGAACTTGTATGGATTGAATGCTTTCAGAACATCGTCAGGTGGACGATGAGCATTCTAAAATAGATGTGTTCTATAAAGGTAATCGTAGCCTCAAGCCTCATCAACCGGGAATGGCTAAAACAGGGGAGTGCAGCAAGGTTAAGTGGGTCGTGCCCAAGTAGGACAAGATTTCCCCCTGTCTAGGTGTCCCTTTTTATACGGCTGTGTGGGCAGTTGGTCTGCAGCCAACTTCGGGGTTGTCTTGTTCGGAACTGTTCAGTAAGGAATGGTTCCAGCCTTGTGTTGCAGGGGAGAGGCGTACTCCTCGATACGGTGATCTAGGTCACGTACTGTGACGTACGGTACCCCAGTAGCCCTGCCATTGTATGGAATCCAATCTCCAATAAGTGCCGTATGTTTTGATTGTGCCCAACTATGTTGGAACGTGAGATGTAAGCATTCCAGCTATTTCTGTATTTTACTTGAAAACCCTAGACACTATTATAATATCACTGGATTTCCTATCAAATGTTTTGGATAGCGTAAGGTAAAAACTTACCCATATTTATGTGTGGGAAGTCTTACGTGATGCCTTTTATTTTCAAAGGTTTTCAAAAGTTAAGAAACTTTAAAAAGTTTACTCACACCAAACCCATGTCTGACCCAGAGTTTATTTCTGTTTTTCTTAAACTCTCGGGTCCTCAAATTTTTATGAGTAGCCAAGGGATCAGGTTTTGGCTTGACGAATATTGGAAAGCATGGAGCAGGAGTCCAGACGTAGCTGTATCTATATTTCCGTTGTGCTGAGTTGTGTTGTAGTCTTTGTCTGTTGTATTTGAAATGTAATAGACAGAACCCTATAACTGTCTAATGTGAAAGGTTGATTGTATCGGTGTAACTCTGATGTAAATGACTATGTAATTTCTATTTGATATATTATATTTTGTTCCGTTCCGCTGTGAGATTCTGATATTGTTGAGTTCTTTCTTCTTTCTATTTCTATTTCTACCTCTTTCTTTCTTATCGATGATCCGTCCTTCTGTGGAATGAAGGGCGGGTCCTTACACAACATCGGCTCAGCTTTGCAGACTTTATTCATATGAGGTAACTTCTGTGAACGCTTTTGTTTATAATTATCATATTGCAGCACTTTTTTATTTCTATTAGCTTCATTTCTAGCGCATAGGATGTACTTTTGTTAATAAAGCATGCTGAATTGAAATGACTGTGTGATGGAAAATGCATGGCCTTAAATACTTTACTGTTAATATATAGTTGTGGCCTACTTTTGGTGTAGAGACCATGTGTAATTGTTATATTCCATTGGAGTAAAACTTTTTCTCCACCAATGACATTAGTTTGCTCTTGAAGCCACTTTTATTTTCTCAGTTCACCTACTTCAAAGCATCTTATCAGTTCTTCTCATTTGGATTATTTTTACCTTCAGCATTTATCTTGTACGAACTTCTCCTATCACGCTCTTGTTTTGACAGTACCCAAGTATTTATATATGTATGTAAATATTGTTCTCTTCCTATGTTGATGTTGACAAAAGATAATAGATCAAAGACACTATTGACCAGTTTGTATTTTACCAAAAAAAGAGACAAAAGTCAGGTTGAGTTACTAGTTAATTAACAAAGTAAAAAAAATCGGTAATACAGTTAAATAGCTTCAAGCTTCCACATATACACGCCTTTGCATTTCGGATGTGATTATCATGTGAGCATCATTTCCTATAAGGTACAACATGGAGATTCATGAACATGATAGTTGATAAGAGGAGAATTAATTATTAAGACTATCATATCAAAATATAAATTTATGTAAACTTTTTTTTGCATTACCCAGTAAAATTCATTGTTGTTCATTCCTTTTTTTCTAACTAATAATATTGCAGAAGATATGTAACAATTTTCCATAAAATACAGAACACATGTAGGAATGGCATCACGTGGGAACTATAAGCGTAAGTATATGGAAAGTGAAATTTCAAATTCTGGTTCGAAGAGTAGGGCTGCTTTTTCTGAAAATCCCGAAATGGAAAAACACTTCCTTGACCTATGTATGAGAGAGGTCAGCAATCATGGTCATAAAGGAGCTTCACTTACTTTAGATTCGTGGAAAAGATTAGAAAAAGAATTTAATGCAAAGTGGAATGTCAACTACGAACAATAAACAATTTAAAAATCATTATACTTATTTGAGAGACGATTACGCGCTTTGGATAAAAATAATTGGATTATCTGGGCATGGATTTAATGCTGAGACGAATACCATATTCTGCCCCCCTGAAAAATGAAATGACGTCATTCAAGCAAGTCCATTGCATATTCTTGAAATAATTAGTAATAACAATTTAGTTAATGTTATTGTATTTGTATATTGGTTTATCATATTACTTTAAATAAATAGCAACATCCTAAAGCGTGAAAATTTCGAAATAATCCTTTAGGGAACATTGAGATGTTAAAGGTGATTTTTGAAGCTACACTTAATAAAGGAGAAAATGCAAGGTCATCTGCATCAACAGAACCACCCTCTAATGTGGATAATACCCAAGTGGATGATGGTATACCAACGTCAGCTAATACAGAAGTAGAAGAAACTCACATACCCGCTTATGTGGATGATGATTTTTTTAATAGGATTGCTGTTAATGAAGAACGTGATAGTCCTTTTAATGGAGAAGTTGGCGATAATGGTCCTTCAAAGGCACACCTCGTCCCTTAAACAAAAAGAAGCGTAAATGTTCAAATGGTGAACCGATAGAGAAACAGATTGAAGAACTAGTTAGTGTTATAAAAGAACAGATTAACAAGGAGGAGACTCATATGGGACCTTCACTAAATGATGTAATTATTGCTTTAAAAGAATTGAAGGACATGAGTGTTTTGTCTCGGCAAGATTATATCAAAGCGAAAGTGTTATTTTGTGAGAAACCAGAACTAAGGATAACATTCATGGACGAAGAGGGTATAGTTAATATAATTGAGTTCCTGACTTACGTATTAGGCATGCAATAATATATGATGTTTTATAATAAATGGGAACAAGATGGCGTTGTTGGGTTTAGTTTCTTTAATAAATAATTTGATGGATTACAATAGTTATGTGTAATCAAATAAAGTGATATATGTATCTCCACTTATTTTGTTAAATAAAATGTGCATTAATTAATTTTCTAGTCTTCGCTGATTTGTGTACTTAATACAAGTTGTAGGACCTTTTTAAATACTGCAACATAATTTGTGATTATCCTAACTTTTGTTGTCTCAAACTATAGGATGATGTCAAAAAAATGATTACTAGTGAAATTGCTGTCACTTTTACTATTGCTTCAGACAAAGAGCCATAGAAATATTTGAAAAAAAGTTTTAAGTTTGTCACTTTTTGGAAAAAAGTACATGCAGGAGTTCATGAATGGTTCTTCTACTGTGATGTATGATAAGTTCAGAATGGAAAAATCATCCTTTATAAAGTTATGTTCCTACTTTCGAGAAAAGAGTTGGCTTTGAGATAGTAAGTGTATAGATGTTGAAGAGAAAATGGCAATGTTCTTAACCATCATAAGTCATAATTATAGGAATCGTATTGTAAGATATCGTTTTCAACATTCAGGTCAAACGGTCAGCAAGTACTTTCACAAAGTTTTGACAGCCATGAGAGATTTTGCTCGAGAAATGATAGTCCAACCTGATTTTGATAAATTTACTGAAAATATATGATCTTATACAGAACTTCGACAAGGACCTTTTATGGTTTCGATTGGAGCATTAGATGGTACTTTAGTAGATGTAAATATTCCAATACATGACCAAATTCCATTTCGAGGCAGGGGTCAAGGTAATTGCTATCAAAATGTCATGGCGGTGTGTGATTTCGATATCAAATTCGTATATTCAATGGCGGGATAGGAGGGAATAGCTCATGATTTTAGAGTCCTTAATGAAACAGTTCATAATCCTACGAATAATTTTCCAACCCTCCCTTATGTAAGTAAATTCAAATATTTTAGTTACATTAATCATGTTAACATATTGACTTAACTTCTTATTTTAATATAGATATGTACTACCTTTGTGATGCTGCTTATACAAATACTAGAGGATTTTTATCTCCGTATCGCAACACGCGTTATTGGTTGAAAAGTTACAAAAATAATGCCACTACAAATAAGAAAGAAAGATTAAACCATGCACATGCTCGATTAAGAAATGTCATTGAACGAAGCTTTGGGGTACTAAAAAAGATTCCCTATTTTAGTTAAAATGCCTCCGTACAAATTTTCTTATCAACAAGATATTGTGATTGCATGCATGGCGATACACAATTTTCTACGTCATGTTTCACTTTCTGGTAAGCTATTTTGGAAGCAGAACAAGATGATGACACTCAAAATGTTTTCGATCAAACAAACAATGGAAATGGTAATCAAGAACCGCCACAGGCTCCACCAAGTCATAGCGAAGTGTTTTCAACCGAATCACAAGCTTTTATGTCAAATTTACGTGATCAAATTGCAAATCTTCTTTAACTTTTGTAAATTTGTTAGTTTTGCTAATCAAATGAGTGGAATATGTTTTTTTATACTTATTTTACAGGATTGTTGACTAATTTTATAGTTTCAATTTATTGGAAAATTATTGCATGCATACACATCTTAAATATTCAAATTATTAATAATGGAGGGCAAAGTTGTCAAAAAAAATTCAGTACAACAAAACAAAATTTTAATCAGCAGACGATCAAACAACATTTCTAATATTCGGCATTCAGCATTCAGGTTTATTGTTCACTGATCAGCATTCAGCATTCGCATTAAAGCCTTAATTGAGTTATTTTCTTCGTTTCACAAAATCACCAATCAATCGAATTCAATTCCCAAATTCATAGTTTCAAAATCAATTCGCGACTCGGCAAGATGATTGGCGGCCGAAGTGTGGAGTTTGATTTCGTGTCGAGGCAGGTTCGAGGCGATTGCCGAAGGTGTCGATGCCATTTCTGGTCATATTTGGTGAGGTGTTTGATTGAAGAGCGATGATTGGTTGTTCGTGAGGACTGGCTTCTCACAGTTGCTGAAGCTTCGAATTTGGTCACTGTTCAGAAGTGGATGAAGGCGATGGCTTTCGTGGTGGCAAATTGGAGAGTTCGACGATTGAGTTGCAATTGAGTTTTGAGTTTGACTTGCAGGCAAGGTGATTCTTTCCGGTCGATGGTGTTGGCCGGTGATTGCTATTTTGGTAGCAGGCGATTTTGGTTCAGGTTGTGGGTTCGTGTCTGTTGCAGGCGATGGGTTTCGGGAGAGTCACGATTGAGATTGTTGCAGTATTGAATTTGTGGCAAGGTATGACGGTGGGTAGAGAAGCAGCTTCCTGGTCAGGGGTTGTAGCAGTTAATGTCAAATGAACAGAGGGGGATGCAAATGGTTTTGGCAAGGAGGTAATGGTAATTGTATGTTATAAGTGTTGAATTGCAGGTGACAGTGGCTGGGAGGTATTGAAGTGTTTTTTACAAGGTTGTAAGAGGTCAATGATGGGTTTGTGGTGGTTAAGATAGAGTATGATGAGTGTGATGGGGTTTGACGAGTGTGGTTGCTTGTTGTGGTGATGTCAGTTTGGGATGATGTTTGAGCAAGTTTGAACGTGCAAGTAGCTGCTGATGGATAGGAAATGCATGCTGGTGATTTTGGTGTTTGTGCAGGGGGCTAATGGTATATTAGTGTTAATGGCCGTTAAGGCAGAGGATGGTGGAGTATTGTGCTGAATGACAGTGTTGTATTGAAGTAGTTTGATGGCAGTTGAAAGTTGTAGAAGAATTGCAAGGAGGTGATGTAGTCAGGCAATTGACAGTGTTTATGTTGGAATATAAACTTGATTTATTGGTTTCTAGAGAATTCTTGTATTATGTTTAAAGGAGGGTGAGAGTTCTAGAATTATGTTTTCTTTGTAATCAAGTAAAAGTGTCTCTAGAATTATGTTTTCTTTGTAACCAAGTAAAAGTATTTCTAGAATTATGTTTTCTTTGTAATCAAGCAAAAGTAATTCTAGAATGATCTATTAGGGACTATAAATAGAGGAGCTCTCCCCTTATTTGTAATCAAGCAATCTAGAAAAGGAAAAATAATATTAAAGCACTATTTGTGAGAACAAGTTTCTTCTCTCAAGTCTCCAACCTTTTTTTAAATATACATTTCAACAAAGTGGTATCAGAGCTAGGTTTAGGGATGACTTCCAACAATATGTTGCAACCTCAACTTAATCATTTAACGGGAAAGAATTACAATCAATGGAGCATTCAAATGAAGGTCTTGATGGCTCTCAAGATCTTTGGGAGATTGTTGAAAATGGATATGAAGAACCGGAGAATCAAGCAACACTTTTAACACAACAATTGAATACTTTGAAAGAAATTCGAAAGAAGGACAAGAAGGCTCTTTATTTTATCTATCAAGCGGTGGATGAAGAAATTTTTGAAAGGATCCCTTCGGCATCAACATCAAAGGAGGCATGGGACATCCTCAACAAGGCGTACAAAGGTGTAGAAAAGGTAAAGATGGTAAGACTTCAAGCTCTAAGAGGTGAGTTTGATTTACTCAAAATGAAAGAAAGTGAATCGGCGGAGGAATTTTATAATAGAACTATTTCTATTGCTAATCAACTTAGAATTAATGGTGAAGAAATTTCGGATAAAAGAATTATTGAAAAAATTCTTCGAAGTATGACAAGGAAATTTGAGCATGTTATTGTTGCTATTGAAGAATAAAAAGATTTGAATACTTTCTCTCTTGAAGAATTGTTGGGCTCACTACAATCTCATGAGTTTTGCATCAAACAATTTGATTCCTCTCCTTCCGAGCAAGCTTTTCAAATTCGAGACACCAACCGTGGTGGATTTAGAGGAAGAGGTGGAAGATCAGCCCATGGTAGAGGACAAGGAAGAGGCCAAATTCAAAGTGAAAATTCAAGCCCATCTCAAGGAGGAAGAGGAAGAGGTCGTGGAGGATACAGTGGAAGAGGAAGAGGTAACTCTTATAATATTCAATGTCATTATTGTCATAAATCTGGGCATATGAAAAAGGATTGTTTTAAAAGAATTAATGATGAAAAAGATAATTCTAATTTTCTACATGAGAATTTGGAAACACAAAATGAAAGTATGCTTCTTGCTTGTAATGTTCAAGAACCTATTTTTGATGATATATGGTATATTGATAGTGGTTGTAGTAACCACATGACCGGAATAAAAGTTGCTTTGTGAATTTTGATGAAAGGGTCCAACGAGAAGTCAAGACAGGTGATAACAAAAGGCTCATTGTCAAAGGCAGAGGCGATATTCCGATACGGACAAAGCAAGGTACAAATTATATTTCTAATGTTTATTATGTTCCCGATCTTAAATACAATCTTTTGAGTGTTGGGCAACTTTTAAAGAAGGGACATAATGTGAATTTCAAAAATGATTTATGTGAGATCAAAAACAAAACTGGTGTTCTTATTGCAAAAGTGAAGATGACACCAACAAAAATGTTTCCGTTGAAAATTAAAAATGAAGCATTTCCATGTTTTACTAATATTGTTAAGACAAGTCATGGCTTTGACATCTTCGTTATAATCACTTGAGTTTTAGCACTCTATCCAAGATTTGCAAAGATCATATGGTGAGAGGCATCCCAAATATTAGCAAACAAGATCAAGTATGTGAAAATTGTGTTTTTGGCAAGCACCATCGTGATCCATTTCCAAATGAAAAGGTATGGCGAGCAAAGAATCCTTTGGAGCTAGTGCATTCGTTTTATGTGGACCTATGCGCACAAACTCTCTTGAAGGTAATCGTTATTTTCTCACTTTTATTGATGACTATAGTCGCAAGATGTGGATTTACTTTCTCAAAGAAAAATCTCAAGTATTTGAAGTATACAAGAATTCTAAAGCACTTGTGGAGAAGCAAAGTAGTTTTTCTATAAAGACACTCCGATCCGATCGTGGTGGAGAATATATGGCGAAAGAATTCGGAAATTTCTTAAAGGATCGTGACATTCATCATCAACTAATGGTCCGCTCAACCCCTCAACAAAATGGGGTGACCGAAAGAAAGAACTGTATCATCATGGAACTTGTTCGAAGTATGTTGAAGACAAAAGGATTGGCTAAAATATTTTGGGCCGAAGCTGTAGCATGTGCATGCTATGTTCTCAACCGTGCGATAACTAAAAGTGTTCAAGGAAAGACTCCAAAAGAAGCATGGAGCGGTCACAAGCCATGTGTCTCCCACTTTTGAATTTTTGGAAGCATTTATTACTCTCATGTGCCAGATGAAAAGAGAGAAAAACTTGATGACAAATCTGAAAAGTGCATCTTTGTTGGCTATAGTGAAAGATCCAAGGCATATAAATTATATAACCCCATCACAAAGAAGACTATTATTAGTCGTGATGTAATTTTCAATGAGGAAGAAGCATGAGAATGGAAAAATGAGAAAAAGAGTACAAGTATCTTGCTTGATAATGATGCATTTGAGCCAATTGAAGAAGAAGGATCGATTCCACCTACTCCACCATCTAATCCTCCTCGTGCGGAGAATTAACACCTAGAAGGACAAGACCTTTTGCGGAGATTTAATGAGAAACAAGAAGAATTTTAGAAGATGAATTTGTTGATTTTTCTTTATATGCAACTGCGGTCCAGTTGATTTTGAAGAAGCTGCCAAAGAAGACAAATGGAGACAAGCCATGGATCAAGAAATTGATGCAATTGAAAGGAACCAAACATGGGAGTTGGTTGAAGTACCTTAAGGGAAGAAACCCATTGGAGT
Organism: Allium cepa; assembly: GCA_030765085.1. Classification (NCBI taxonomy): domain Eukaryota; kingdom Viridiplantae; phylum Streptophyta; class Magnoliopsida; order Asparagales; family Amaryllidaceae; genus Allium; species Allium cepa. The sequence goes on along the minus strand of CM060928.1, from coordinate 344,926,482 downwards.
CAAATGGGTTTACAAGACAAAGTTGAATGCACAAGGCGAAGTTGAAAACATAAGGCACTATTAGTTGTGAAAGGCTACAAGCAAAAGTATGGTGTTGATTAAAAAGAAGTTTTTGCTCCCGTGGCACGTCTTGAAACAATCCGTTTGATAATTTCATTGGCCGCTCAAAATAAGTGGCAAGTTTATCAAATGGATGTAAAATCTGCTTTCTTGAATGGAGTACTACAAGAAGAGGTGTACATTGATCAACCTTCCGGTTATGTGATAAAGGATGAAGAGCATAAAGTCTATCGGTTGAAAAAGGCATTGTATGGCCTTAAGCAAGCCCCTCGTGCATGGTATAGTCGCATAGATGACTATTTTGTGAAGATGGGATTCAAGAGGTGTCCATTTAAGCATACTCTTTACATCAAGAAGAACAAAGGTAACATTCTCATCATTGGCTTATATGTGGATGATTTGATTTTTACGGGAAATAGTCTTGATAATATTAAAGAATTTAAGAGAAGTATGATGCAAGAATTTGAGATGACCGACTTGGGTCTACTTCATTACTTTCTTGGTATTGAAGTAAAGCAAGATAATGATGGTATATTTATCTCCCAAGAAAAGTATGCAAAAGATTTGATGAAGAAGTTTAGAATGGAAGAGGCAAAGCCAATTAGCACTCCAGTTGAAGTTGGATTGAAACTAAGTAAGGATGACAACTCTAAATATGTTGATCCAACATTGTTTAGAAGTCTTATTGGGAGTTTGATGTATTTGACAGTCACTCGGCCGGACATTACATATGGTGTGAGCTTGATTAGTAGGTTTATGGAGCAACCAAAGAAGACACATTGGGATGCCGGAAAAAGAATTTTGAGATATGTGCGTGGAACACTTGGGGATGGAATTTATTATCAAAAGATAAATGATCCCAAGGTGCTTGGATATTGCGATAGTGATTGGGCCGGAAGTGTTGATGATAGTAAAAGTACTTCGGGAAATGTTTTCTATTTTGGATCAAGTGCAATCACGTGGATGTCAAAAAAACAACAAGTTGTGGCTCTCTCAACCACTGAGGCAGAATACATTTCACTATCTCTAGCTAGTTGTCAAGCTTTATGAATTAAATGGGTGCTAGAAGAACTTAAGCATACTCCAAAAGAAAGTCCACTTATATATTGTGATAGCAATTCTGCTATAGCACTCACCGAAAATCCAGTTTTTCATGGGAGCAGCAAGCATAGAAGAATCAAGTATCATTTCATTCGAGACTTGGTTGGGAAAGGAGAAGTAGTTGTCAAGCATTGCAAGACGCAAGATCAAATTGCCGATATTTTAACAAAGCCTTTAAAGTTGGAGATTTTCAAGGAGTTAAAGAAGAAACTTGGTATGCGTAAAAGTTTAGCTCAAAGGGGGGCAAATCAAGTTTAAAGGAGGGTGTTGGAATATAAACTTGATTTATTGGTTTCTAGAGAATTCTTGTATTATATTTAAAGGGGGGTGAGAGTTCTAGAATTATGTTTTCTTTGTAATCAAGTAAAAGTGTTTCTAGAATTATGTTTTCTTTGTAACCAAGTAAAAGTATTTCTAAAATCATGTTTTCTTTGTAATCAAGAAAAAGTAATTCTAGAATGATCTATTAGGGACTATAAATAAAGGATCTCTCCCTTCATTTGTAATCAAGCAATCTAGAAAAGGAGAAATAATATTAAAGCATTATTTGTGAGAACAAGTTTCTTCTCTCAAGTCTCCAACCTTTTTTTTTAAAATATATATTTCAATAGTTTATGGTGTGGGGTTGTTAGTGGCCAGAGGTGGTTTTGCTTTTATGGTTGTATGAAATGTGCAGCACTGTGATTTGGATATGCAGTTGCAAAGAATGGATTTACAAGCAGTGGGTACTGTATTAGTAGGAATGAGATGATGATAGTGGGGAAACAGGAGGTTGAAAGTATGGTAAGATTAATGATGTTTTGGTGGCGGCAAGTATTGTATGGTATGAGTTATAATAGGCAGTAGGAAGTATGTTGGCTGCAGCAAGTTGTGGTGTGTCTCTGTGCAGCAGTTTTTTTTGTGAGAAGTAAAGCAGCTGTAATAGTGGGCAGAGATGGTCGGTGGAGTTGAAATGATGGTCAATGGAGTATGGCAGTGGTGCAATTGTAGGTATGCAGGTGGGGATGTTTTGAAGAGAAGAGTTGATGGTAGGGGAAGGTGATGATATAGCAGTAGTACGTGGCAGTAGTATTGCAAGTCAGTTTTGGGTGGAGAGGAGGAGAATTGCGCAGTGGTTATGGTGTGTGCTTTGTAGAGAGGAAGTGATATGGGGTTGCTGTATTGAAGGAACAGTGGTATGACTTGTCGAATGTGGCTTCAGGTTATGGTAGTTGCGATGTAGAAGGTCGCGGCAGAAATGGTGAATCCGTACGGTTCAACTGTGCACTGATGAATAGTGGATCAGTGTAGGCAAAGGTGCACAATACAACGGTGAAAAATGAATAGTGGACAATGTGCACAGCAAACACAGTATTGAGACTGTAAATTTTTTTAAATGTAATCAAAGAAAAGGAAGTATAAATGTAAATGTAAGAAATGGAAATGAAATGAATATTTTTTCTTTTTTTGAAATTGTGTGTGCCCCTTTTTTTACATATACAAATGAAAAAAAACTAGGAAATAAGAAACAAGCATACAAACATAAGACACACAAAAGTTAAACAAACACAAAATACTTTTTTATGCAAACAAATACACAAAAATCAAACAAAAATAATCTGAAGAATAGAAAAATAAAATCAAAGCAACTTACCTGGCAACAGCGCCGAAAACTTGTTTAACGACAAATTTTCTATTGAGTTAGAAAAATGTCGTTAAATTTTGAAATGTAAATTACCGCAAGCGTATGGGGTACAATTTTAGTACATGGTGAGTACTATCGAACCGTAGAGAATTGTTTTAGATTTTAATAATCAATTCAATCAAATTAGACCAAAGTGAGAGAAATTGTTAAGTACAAAGATGAAGCTACAATTAGAATTAAAATGCGATTTAAAAACTATTAGAATGGAGAATAATTTAGAGGCAAATTCACTCTCATATTTTTGTAAATCAACAAACAAATCATTTATGATCTCTAGTTACGAAATCAAGTGAAATAACTGTTGCATTTATCATAAGTATGGTTTATTTATGTTATTAATTAACATAACCCAAACCATCAAATTATAATACAACAAATATATCACTTATATAATCTCATGAAAATGAAGCCAAAGCAAAAGCTATTTTAAGTATGATCTATTTATTATTGTAATTTGTAAGATAGATCATCAAATTTTGTTTTTACTTTCTTTTCAAAATCAGAAATCCATTAGCAAATGATGATGTAAATTGTGTTTATGTTGAATAATAATATCATTTCATAAGAAATATAAGCTATCAAACACACTTATATAAACTTACATCAAAATTAACTTTCATAAAGAACAAACTAAAGACATCATAAATCATAAACATGTTGAAATTACATAACATTAGAGCGCTTCATTATCCCTAAATTTAAGGGGTTTAGCTACTCATTTTGTTATCATATCGACACATGTAATTTTCAACATTAAAAGCAAAAGAAATAGAACTAAACAAAGGAGGAAATGAGATTAACTATTAAGCCACTTGCACAAAAAAAACTGCACTACTTGCATGAATGTAAATTAAATCTACTAACAAAGCAAAGAAGAAAGCATAGAAGTAAAAAATGAACATAAAAGTAAATAAACACAAGTAGAAAGGAGAAGAGAAAGTGGCTACGAAGTCATTTTTATTTCATGAAACATAGAGCTTACAACTTTCATTTTTAATTTCCTAACTAATGTGAAAGAGTAGAAGATATAATAAAAGGGAGTTGTATACATGCATAAAACCCTAATTCATATTTTTGACGAATTCCAAAATTGCCCTTGAGGTAGTGTGTCCGCCAAGTAATCATTAGCATATGTTAATTCTCCACTTAATTGTGCATGAAGCTTTAATGACCTTTTATCATGTGCATTAGCTCTTACTTGAAAATCAAGGTAAGTGAGCAGGTGGGTTCCTCCATTATCATATGCTTGAATTATTTCCTCTTCATTCCTTTGTATTCCCTTGTACATGCACATATGTTCATGAAGCCCTCTTCTATATGCATCAAAATTTCCTATAAAAATCATAAAAATTTCCAAGTAAAAATTCTCAAATTGAACATGCACAAAAATGACCATTTTACCTCTAAATGAAGATGATATACGATGATTTGAAAATAATTGAATTTTTATTTTAAACATGTTAAAATGCCCAGATATGATATTTATTTAAATAAAAATAGATAAAATATGGATGTGAATATATGCTCATTTACGTGCACATCAACAGGCAAACCAAATACACACACACACACACATCGCCCAAACCATGCATTTATAATGATAGGTATAAACCACTAAACCACATATTTATATATCTGTATAATACATTTCATCCACTATTCTATAACCCCAATTTGGGCATATTAAACTATGCATACCCTAAAATCGTATATTTATAAATCACTATGAATTTTCATTATCTACCAAAGAGATATATCGAGAGCCATAACTATATTGTGGACTCTCCTGAAAACTAACACTTCAAAAGAAGTTTGCATGCAGACCCTATCGCAGCGTCCGTCTGTACAACGCATTAGTATATGACTTACTCTAGATTAGTATCCCAATATCTCTTTGCCCCAGCTCCGGAACTGCATCCGTAGGTTTTGCATCTCAATGGTACAATGGATTCTATGCACCATTAGATAGCCTCAAGTTGGACATACCATAACTATAGATAAACACTTTAAACCACATATCAATAAATATATATAAATCGTACATTTCCTAGTAGCTGCAAGTTGGACATACCAGAACTATATTTATACATATAGATATATATAAATCATATAGAACTGCATGAAGGTATGTATTTACATATACATATGCATACCACCAAAACATTCACTTCCACATCAGAATCCTATGGAGCTGGGCTGCAGATTCGAGCAAGCAGTTCATCCTGTTCCTGTTCAGTCAACGACGATACCTTCCCCAGTGGTTCATCCTACTGGTCGTTCTCAGCCCCAAATTGACCCATTTGCTGTTCTTATGGATCCATAAATTGTTCCCCCTAGATCCATTAACTGGTGGTCAAACTGAGAAGAAGGAGGAGTTGCCAAGTTCCCTAGCTGATAACCACAAGCCGAACATTGAGCTAGATATATCTGAGGATCAAGAGGATGAAGGTGTGTCAGAGGACACTAGCAAATACACCGTATGCAATGCTGATCATGACAAGCCGTTCACCACTGATGATAAGAAAAGAACTGGTAATTCAATTGTGGCATGTTCTGCTCCAGTTACACGAAGCAAAACCACTAAAAAGTTATAATGTCTATCCTATGTTGGAATGTGTGAGGTCTAAATAATGACATACGTCAACTAGACCTCCACAACATCAAGGCCAAATTCAGGCCTTCTATCCTAGCTCTTTTAGAAAGCAAATTTACTAATAGCAATATAGAGATGTTTAGATATTAAATGGGGAATCAACAGTCATTTGCACATAATTCAACTAATCATGTTAAGGACAGAGTCTTGTTGGTAGGGAAAGCAATTACTGGAATGGTAATATCATGAATGTGAATGATCGACAAATTACAATTAGGTTTCATAATATTAGAGGATTGGAGATTGTCACCACTTTTGTGTCACCACTTTTGTTTGTGTAACAACCCTGTATTTTGTGATTTTTTTAATTTTATATTTTAATTATTTTAACTGAAATTCCTGAATTAAAAACTTTATAAAATGGATAAATTTTGTTATTTTGAATATAAATTTTTATTTTTGTGTGAATTATAACTCCAAACCTGAATAAATAGAATATTTCCAAAAAGGTGGATTTTTTGTCAAAATGGTTAAACTTTGACTTTTAAATTTAAAATTTAAATATTTGAATTTTTAAAATTTTATATTTTATTATGAAAATAGATTTAATTTCAAGAATATTTCTTTTCGTTTCGTTGAAATCAGATTAATATTGTGAAAGTTATGCTTTTTACAATATTGTGTGTAAATTGTTTTATTTGACAAATTTGTTTATTTTAAATCTATACAAATAATATTTTTGTTTGTAAAATCATGTTCTAATTTGTGTAACATGATATGATATGCATATATTTTATTATTAAAACATTTTTAAAGTATAGTTATAATTTTCAAATATTGATTGTATATTGTTTTCAATCTTTAATTCTAGTTTCCATTTAATAAAGTATTTTCTTTATTTATTTTCTTATTTTCCTAAAACTATTTATTTATTCTTCATAATATCTATATCTACCTTAATTTTCTATTTTACTTATTTGTACATTCATTTAGTAATTAAATGGATAAGTTTTTAGATCCCTGTTTATTTCTTGGAAAGAAATTTCAAATATATATATATATATATATATATATATATATATATATATATAGACACACACACGTTATTGTTTTAAAAGGCATACATTTAAATGTATTTAATTGAACGTTATTGTATTTATTTGTTTGTGATAGCTTCTTGTATACACCTTTCTTTAACATATAGGAAACGCATAAATTAAAGATATGTTACCTATTTTTAATTAAAGGCATGTGTTACGTTTTGATTTATTACCTCTTTATCTTTCCATCCATTTATTTCATACCATAACTCCTCCATATTTGTTGCCATTTATTCCCTTAACCCTAGCCGCCTCCATCATATTTCACGTGGAAACATCACTTTCTCACTTCACAATACACACATGTTCAGATTTGAAGAAAAGCTTTGGGTAATGTCTCTTCTTCTTTTTCCACTTTTTCTCCTTTGTTTTGCCTTGTTTTTCACTTGAATTTGCCTTGATCTTCACCTATATCGCTCGGCCCATACCTCTACCATCTTCTTCACCTATGTTATACCTGCCTGTGATGTTAATTATATGATGTTAAACCCTGTTATAAACTTGTCTTATCATCTATTATGTTTTAGTCTGTTATACTAGGTATTTATTTCTGTTTCTCACACTGCAACTTCCCTGTAGAATAGAATCACTATGGGTTGAAATGATACATACCCGAACGGACTTTAGAATAGAAAAAATCATTACGGGCTGAAATGATAGGTCTGGGTATTTTTATTTGCTTGTATTTGTCTTGGGACTGCGGATTTGAAATAATCAAAACCCGTGAATTTCTGATTACGGATATAAATGATAATTTTCGTATCACTTGATTTAGGAGTGAAATATTATCCAGACCCTGGTTGATTTCAAAATATGATTTCTTATAAATTTCATGTATTGTAAATGCAAGAAAAAAATGAATTTTGACTTATATTGGATTTAAAATGGTTAAGCGGTGATTTTCTAAAACGTTAAATTGTATAAGTTAATAGACGGTTTGAGTTGTAGTGTGAAAGTTTGATTTAACTTAATAATGGGAATTTAAGTAAAAATGGAATTATAAGCTTAACTTGGTAATTAATATAATTGATGTATAAATTGGAGAAATATAAAGTAAAAGAAAATATCAAGTTATTTGTAAAATAAAGTTAAGCAACTTAAAGTGTATTTTGAATTTATGTAATTAGTTTAAAATGTTAAATAAATGGATAGTTAAATGGAAATTTGGAATGTAACTTGACTTGGAATTGTGAGATTTGGTTTTAAAATGGAAGTTTAAGTACATTAAATAAAAGGAAAATTTAGTTTAATGTATGAAATGGTAATTTGAAATTTAAGTGATAAACAATTGTCAAAAGGTAAAGAATGGGAAATTTGTACACTTGAATTTAATAAGTGAAATTATTGATATTTATTTGTGAAATATACTTTATAAAAATCATAAGTTCAAGGGTATTTAAATGACCATTTTTATAGTGGAAATATGAAATTTTATAAGTAAAAATGGTTTAAATTGAAGTTTATTTGCGGCTGAAATTCTACTGTAAACCTGAAATTTCAATATTTGAAGTGTTTAACAGAATAATTGAACTCAGAAAAGTCTAAATTTTGAATATTTGATTAGTAGAAATAATGACTTCACTTTAAATGGTTTAAATGAATGATTTTAATTCGGAATCATAAACCATTTTGAAATTTAAAACCACAAGTACACTGCTTTGTGTGTAATGTGATTTCCTTGTGATTGTTTGATGCACACATTTGATTTTAAGAGTGTGGCTAGAGGTGAGTGGTTACTGCAGCTCTACGCTACCCTAGTCACAATAACACTGTTATTTGCATTGTTTACTTTAAATATGGATATTTTTAGGATAGTGTTTATTACTATTTAATTGATGGTTTGACTGATCCTTAAAGGATGGGCGATCCCAAGCATCCTTTAAGTTATTGTGCATTGCTATTACAATTCACTTGAGTTGGTTTACATTGTATAAGTATGTATGTCCTTACTCGAGTGTTTGTATTTTACTTTACGCTCGGGTCAGCTTGAGAATCGTAGCTTTGGATTCACCTTCTGGAGCTAGAGTTTAGCTGGAGCTTATCTGTCCATCTATTCGTCTACTTCTTCCAGTTAGTTCCTATTCGGTATATGTCTCGGTATTGTTGTTTATGTATCTTGACTTCTATTGTATCTATTTTTCTATGAGATTTTGTATATGTTTTGAGAGTATGTATATAGTAGCTTCATGAACTACTAAGGTATTTTATTTCCGCTGTGTGTATTCTGATATTTCTGTGTCTGTGATTCTATGAATGATTTTATTTGCTCCAAATTTTATTACAATCTGTTATTTTGAATTATTCAATTCTGACATGTGTGGATTATTATCGATTTGAATGGTCCAAAATAGTGGGTCGTTACACTTTGGTATCAGAGCTTTGGTTTTGGCAAACCTTAGCCTATGGAGAAAAAACTCATTAGAGATAGGGTAGAAATACCCTAGAATGAGTGAAATCAATCTCAGAATCATTCCTTTGAGAGAGAACGTATTTTTGAAGTATAAAATGATTTCCAAATGATTTTAAAGGATTTTAAAAGATATATTGGTATAAAATTTTCTTATATTGAAATTAAGATTTTCTAAACATCATCCCTTCTATATCCACCTTGTTAGAGATCTCTTGGTTAGGATTTTTATCGATTTGGATTCCTTGAACTTTGGAACGCTCCCACTTGTTCGAAAATCCAGTCTTGTCTTTCTTATTTTATCCTTTTGATTTGGGGCATTCCGTAACTCCACTTTAAATAACCTCTATAAAGACCGATGATTCCTCAAATCTTTGAATGATTTGTAAAGGGGTGAAACTCCTTTACAATTGGCATTGATTCCCCGAAGATTTCTGTATCCTCGGTTTACGATGCTATCTATCTTCTGCTCTACCTCAATTCTATCCCTGGCGATCGATTGCCGATTTGTCATAGATTTCCGCATTGATTATATTCCCAAAGTCACGATTGACCGGTTAAGGTCGCCCGCGATTTACATAGGCTTATCCATCTTCTATTTGTAATTAAATTATCTCATCTTTGTTCGAGCTTATCTTCGAACTAGAATTCTATTTGATTAGAGTTCCTCTAAATCTGAATCTCTATTTATTTTGAAATCTATCCTTGAATCATCCCTTGGAAATTTGTGTTTGTTGTATTTTGAAATTGTGCATACATTGAAACTATTAGTTTGATAAGGATGACCGCATTTTATATATAAGAGTGAAATGTTTCCGATAAGGATTATATACCTTTTAAAAATGAAAATTTGAAGCTTTGAAAGGATTTGAAATTTTGAAATTTTTATAAGAAATTGATTTATATAAAAATGATTTATAACTGAAGGGTTTTGAATTTGAAATTTGAGAGATCGAACTCCAGTATTTTAAAAATTGGTTTTAAGGTTTTGAAAATATATGATAATATGTTTTGAAAGTATTTTCCAGATAAGAAATGTTTCAAATGACTTCAAATGAGTTTCAATGATCCCAAAGAAATTTCAAGGAAGTTTTAAGAAAATAGAAGTCCAGAACCCACTTGTGTCGTTGGAAAATAATCTCGGTGATGAGTGCACGCATCATCGACATTGATTTTTGAGTTTCAAAGTGGGGAGAGGCCACTCTAGTAGCTTTGCTATGCGAGTGATTTTGTGAAACCAATTTTGATTTTAGATTTCGAAGTATGATTTGATTTTCGAAAGATATATGTATATATATTTGAAATGATTTGAAGTAAACCCAGTGTTCAGTCCTCGAGTTTTAGATTTTGATTTAGTATAACTCTATTTATAAAATTGATTTACTGATTTGTTGCTGATTCCCAACTCTTGGATTTTAAATTTGATTTCACTGACTATTTTGAAGGTTCGAACACTTCCAAATCGAGGTTTAATTTTCAAAGCTAAGAAATTTCGAAGAGTATAAAATATTTGATAAAGTATATGTTTAGTTTTGTATGTTTAAAGTATGAAGAGTATGACTTAAATAAATTTGAAACTTCTGTTAAATAAATAATTTGCAAAAGGAAAATTGGATCTTTTGAATAAAAATAAATAGTTTAAAGGTTTTAGAGGGATAGTTATAAATTTGGAAACCATTTTTGGGTATAATTGACTTTGAGAAAATATTTGGTTTTGAAAATAGATTGGAATGTAAACCCAGTATTTATATGATGGTTTTGGAAATGAATTTGTTTGACCTAAATTATGTCGATTTGGAAACTTGGAATTATTTTCAAAACCTATCATTTGGAAACTTTGAAACTGGAGGTATTTAATTTGGAAGAAATAATTTGGTGAAATCGTATATGATTTTGAAACTAAATTGATATTGAAATCATTTGAAATTGAGAACCTTGTATTATTAAGTACTTGATTTGGGAGTTGTCGAACTTATATAAAATGGATTTGTATAAGTGAAGTTGATTTGAAAACTATTGATTTGAAAGGTACTCAATTTGGAAAGAGAAATCTTATATAATCGAAGTCTATAGAAGTATGATTTGATATACTATTAATTTTGAAAAGTATTCGATTGAAAAATAGAATCTTATATATAATGGACTTTATATAAGTATGATATTTGAATGTGGTTTGAAAAGGTAATATATGATATATATTTTTGTAGTAAAGATACGGAAAGTGCCTTCTGCTTGATATCCGCTCTGTGGCACATTATGGATTCATTCTATTAATATTATTTTCTCTGATTTTGGTTTTTCGGATGTGATACTTGAGTGTCCTACCGTGGTGTAACCCATGCTTTTTTTTTCTTTTGAGCGCGACTGCATAGTGCAATTCTCCTGGTTGAGATGGCCTAGGGGTATGGATTGTTTCCTGGGGGATCCATGCGCAATTATTGTGTATCCTATGAACTATGTAGGTCGCATTAGTACCGAAATCCGCCTGGCTGAGAAGGCCTAGGGGTACAGATTGTTTCCTGGGGGATCCAGGCGTAATCATTGTGTATCCTGCGGTCTACTTGTCATCATGGCGTAACTCGTAGGGCTGAGAAAGCTTACAGATATGTATTATTTCCTGGGGGATACAGGCGCAACCATTGTGTATCTGCGAACCATGGTTAGACAAAGTATTTGGTTTGGTTTTTTGTTTGGATTGTACTTTCCATATCTGTTTTTAAAAGTTTTTCAGGTATTTTCATGGGTGTTAAAACAAGTCTACTAAGTACCTGGAGAATTCTAGCTTTGCGCCTGATCAACGCACTGCTAGAGTCTACGGGAACGAGGATAAACTTGTTATAAATCATACAAAATTTATATTCACATCTGAAATCATTCTGATTCATTTCGAACCAAAATCTGATTATTTACATTATTATATTATATTAAATTCCATTATTAAATTAATATAAAATCCCAAATTTAATTTATTGACTTTTGATTGCATCCAAAAGTCCAACATCACTATCCAAATCCAAATAAACTTAAAATAAACCTGAGAAACCATTTTCATAACAATCTACGTCCAGATTCACAAATTATTCTGATTCCAAATATTTAATTATTATTCAAATTTTAGTTGAATTTCCATATTGAAAATTACAACAAAATTCTATTGATTTAACAAAATTTTATTTCAAAATCAATTCGAAATCCACATTTAACATTTAGAATGAATTAAATGTTCAAAATCTAACGATCAAAATTCTGGGTCGTTACATTCCTCCCCCCTTATAAAAATTTCATCCCCGAATTTGCTAAGGTAGAAAGAATGCTCCAAACCCAAAGCAAAACTCACTTAGTGAAAATCTCATATTCACGCCTAAACTCTTTAGTTTCAAATCAAAACTGCTAGTTTCGATTCCTATTCCAACATCGTTTTATTTTAATTTTAATTTGAAATCAATTTGTCGTTAACGAAACGTTTTCAAAAAATTTCAAAAAATTTATAACTCTCAAAATTTCTGAATTTTTTTGGCAGAGTCCCCCTTGTACGGAGGAGCTTTTGCAATATCACAATAGATATAAATATATACACATCGACCCACACGGTCGGAAAACCAAATATATCACAATATATATATATATATATATATATATATCATTTTCCCAATTTTATTGCGTAGGCGTACATTTTGTTAGCGTTTTAAAAGCAAGTGGCTAAATAATATTGCATATACGCGCTCCAACACTATCGATTGCCTCCCGTACCTGTGCTTACCTAAGAAAACATATGAGTTTCCAATAATATGAAAATATTAACATCCTATTTATTAAACTAGCCAAACACATCAATTACATAGTTTAAACAAATAAACCTCATAATTTAACATGTTAACCATATTTTATCAGCAATCCAAAGATTTCGATCACCATTTTAATTTCCCGACAAATCCAAACTCCATTTTTAATCTCCTCGAATGATTTAAATTCAAGTTACTTTTTACAATTCATATTTACTACAACCAATTCACACTCTCTTCAATATGATTAACATATGCTTTACTTACATCAATTTATTCCAATCCAATTTCAAATTGATTCACAATCAAATTATTATTTTCAATTTGATACCTTTGCATTTCTTTTATGACCTATTTTCATTTTTGAGACGACCCGACTTTTTTTCTCCACAAAGTCGTATCATCCTTAAGAAAGAAAGGGATAGAAAAGAGAAAAGAAAGAAGAGAAAGAAGAAACAACACTAGAATCTCAACAGCGGAATGAATAAATTATATAAATAACATAAGTATTACATAGTATACATCAATTATCAGAGTTACACAGACAATACAACACATACTAGACAGTTGTAAACACCCGTCTAGTTATTACAACTCAATCACGATAAAGAAGACACACAGAGATACTAACACAGCGGAAAACTATATAACTATACGCAGAAGCCTCCTGCTCCATTGCTCCCCCATAATTCGTCAAAGCTAACCTGAATCCCTTGGCTACTCGTAAAAATTTGAGTACCCAAGAGTTAAAGAAAAACAGAAATAACTCCGGGTCAGACATGGGTCTGGTGCGAGTAACAAGTTAAAGTTGCTTAACTTTGAAAAACGTTTGAAAGGAAAGGTATCACGTAAGACTTCCCATACATAAACATGGAAAAGTTTTTACCTTACGCTAACCAAAACATTTGATAGGAAATCCGATGATATTATAATAATGTCTAGGGTTTTCAAGTAAATATGAAATAGCCGAAACTGTTACATGATTAAATTCCATCTACTGCAACAAAAGTGGGTAACATGATCAAAATCGTTGGCACTTATTAGATTTTGGATTCCATCAACGGCAGGGCTACTGGGGTACCTCCCATCACAGTACGTGGCCTAGATCACCGTACCAAGCAGTACGCCCGCTCCCCTGCAACACAAGGCCGGAACCATTCCTTACTGAACAGTTCCGAACAAGACCACCCTGCAGTTGTGATCAGCAACTGCACCACTAAGCCGAAATAAAGGGACATCTAGACAGGGGTAAATCTCATCCTCAAGTGGGGGCTACCCACGAAGCCTTGCTGCACCTCTCCTGTTTTAGCCATTCCCGGTTGATAAGGCTTGAGGCTACGATTAACTTTATAGGACATATCGCTTAGAATGCACATCGTCCACCTGACGATGTTCTGAAAGTATTCAATCCATACAAGTTCGTTTCGGGTTCGAACGAAACCGAAGGCATTATCTCGTTACACTCATTTTGGAATCACCCTCAGAGTTAACGACGATAACCCTTGCACTTCGAATCTTCATCTTCACTTCAGATTCACGACCTAACGTAACTTTGGATCGATGTGGTTTTTGGATATCCAAATATGGAAACCCGATCCCGGTCTCATCGAAATCCAAAACGTGTCTTTTAAGGCCAAGTTGTTTTAAAGTTTTAAAACAATTCAATTCATTATCTATATACACACAGATAGATAATTCACAACATAACAATGTATAATCAACATTATCATCAACAGATAATCCATATCATTATAAACAGATAATCCATATCTTCATCACAATGCAACCAATGCATACATATCATATAACATTACTCATCTCATAACTAAGATTACAACCCATACATGGCAACCAATATCAATCATTCATACATAAGCAATGATTTAATGATCACACCATCTATAATTAATTTAAAATGAATTAAATTAATTACTTAATCTCTAATTAATTTAAAATGAATTAAATTAATTACTTCATCATTATAATCCTGCTTAACTTAACCATTAATTGACTACAAATCAATTAATAAATTATCATCTCATTATTCTTCCAATTAATCATTTCATATTAAAAATTCTTAATTATAATAAGTAATTAGCTTATAAATTAATTACACAAGTAAATTATACTTAATAATTAACCTTTAATTACTTAATCAATTAATTACTAATGTTAATTATAATAATCCTTTATTAATTAATTACTTCATTTATTGATTATTTCTTAATTAATCAATTCTAAATTACATCATTAATTTTATTAATTAATGATTTCTAATTACAATTTAATTAATCTCTCAATATAAATTAATTACATGAGTAATTAATCTGCAATTACACCACATATATATTAATCACCCTTGATTAATAATAAATCCAGTAATTAACTATCCTTAGTTACTCATTCCATAAATTAATTACTCTTAATTATTTATCCTCCATTAATCCCTTTATTAATTTCAAAGTAATTTAAATCCAAATTACTTCTATAATAAATATCTTCAATTACATCCAGTAATTATTAATTAAGTACTTCCTTAAGTAATTACAAGCCCATTAATTACATAAAGTAA
The DNA here is from genome assembly GCA_030765085.1 of Allium cepa. NCBI lineage: Eukaryota > Viridiplantae > Streptophyta > Magnoliopsida > Asparagales > Amaryllidaceae > Allium > Allium cepa. Next base: position 344,911,183 of record CM060928.1, on the reverse strand, counting down.
TTATCAAATCATTAAATGTTTAAATTAATTAAACTTAATTAATTAATATAAACTAATCACATTTAAACCAATTAATTTCGTTAAGTAATTAATTTCATTAATTACTTCCATTAAGTAATTAAACTTAAACAATAGATTATTATTAATTAATTAATCTAATTAATTATTAAAAATTAATCACATTAATTAATTGTTAAATAATCTTAAGTTAATGACCTTCATTAACTATTCTTAACTACTTAATTAAGAAATTAACTTATCTTAATCATTGTTAATTACCAATTAACTAATATTTAATTTCAATTTAATTAATCTCTAATTATAAATTAATTTAGTGTTAATTTCAATCTTAATTAATCATTAATCATTTGATTAATAAATCTTAATCATTAATTAAATTTTTATTAACAATCCTTAATTATAGATTAATTAACCTTAATTAACTAAACTCAAATCTTAATTAATCAATTTAAAAATTGTTAATTACTTAATTAATCATCAACATTAATTAATTAAATAAAAAATTACCCATTTAAATTAACTTAATAATTTAAATGAACACAAATTATTAAAATTTCAATTATCTTTAAGATAAACATTCCTTACTTAATTAATCATTTAAAAACAAATTGTTTTTAAATTTACTTCAAATTCCATTTAACTTCATTTTAAACTTAAGATGCAAAATTATCGTAAGCAAGATTTTAAAAATAATTCAAACTTTTATCTAATATGTTAAAAGAAACAATACATTTTATAAAATAAGTTTTTAAAGAATTTAAATCAATTCAATTTAAATTCAAAACAATTTAAAAATTACTTTTAAATTTCAAAATTGAAAATACAGCTTTTAAACTCATTCTAGATTTAACTTAAATCTTTAAAACTTTGCTTACAATCTACATTCTTCATTTAAATGCAAATCATTTAACCATTTTAAAGTAATTTAAATAATTTAAATTTAAACTTTATTTTATTTTTAAAAACTGAAGTTCAAATTTAATTCCAGATAAAAAATCAGATTTAAATTCATTTTAAATTTCTAATTTAAAAAAAATTAAACTTCCAATTCAAATGCAAAACACATATGCATTTACACTTGTGAGTTTTAAAACCAAATTTAAATTTTAAAACTTAAATTATTTCAAATTCCAGATTTGAACCAGATTGAATTGTATTCAGTTTCAGATTTCAAAACTCGGTTTAAACTTCCTCTTGCAATTTAAACTTTACCTTTAAATTTAAAAACAGAAACATGTTTTCTGTTTTGTTTAAAACCCAACTTTAAATTTTAAAATTTTGAATTACTATAAAAAATAGAATTCAAACTTTTATTTAAAATCAGTTTTTAAATTCTAAGTTCAAATGTAAGTTTACATTCTAAACTTTACTTCAAATTCCTAAAAACTACAACATGTTTCTGTTTGCTTTTCTAAAAACTGAAACAATCAGGTAGCTCGAGCAAAACCTAAATTCACTTCGAGTCACAAACAAAAAAACTTCGAGCCAAAACTAGATTCACCCGATATCATCCCGAAGCCACTTCAACCTGAAACCATCCCAACATCATCAGCATATCCCCTTGTTCTCTGTGCACATGTACATCAACTCCGGCCTCCTCCAATCAACTCTGATGACTAGAACAAGTCATCTATCACCCAGACATTCCACATACATCGCCATTACCCAACTTCACCTTCGAATTTAAAAACGAGGTCAAAATCCACCCCGAAAACAACTGGAACAGGCACAGAACTCAAAACCCAACCTATCAACACGTCGTTGACGTGACTCCTGCCACCATCACCTTCGAAACTCCGGCAACATCTTCCTCAAACCACCATCTATCAATACCCCAAAATGGTTGAACTCGATCAACCGAGGAGATCAAATTCCCGTAAAATTTATAACCCAGTAAAACTAGGGTTCAAAATTTTAAATCCCGATCTCAACATCAAAAACAAATTATAAACCAAACTAATAATTTTCCTAACATCTCAGCTAACTTCACCATCACCAGGAACAAACTCAGCATTTCTAATTGCTTATGGCAACAGAGATGCCCCAAAACTTAATTTATATTTAAAACAAAACTGCACTTCGATTCTAACATTATAAATTGTAATATTAATTTTAAAAATCATAATTTTTCATGATGTTTTGAGTTGAAATCCTGAAACATTGATTTGTATTGTTTGAATATCCAATTTATACAAACTTTTTACTCTGTTATACTTTCTTTCAAATAAAACAGGATTTTATTTAACTTATATAAATTTAAAAAAAACTTACCTTATCTTATATAAACAAGTTTCATTCAAAAATTTAAATCATAACAGCAAACAAGTCAAAGATAAAGAATTTTAGAATCAAACAGGAGTTTGGGATTTGAAATACAGAAATGCAGCAGTTATCATCATGCACACACAATGTATTTTCACATATATATATAATCACAGCAAAATCATATTATAAGTTCATTTCTAATTTAAAAACATGGAACAACTTTTACCTATTAAATTAATTTTAAAAAAAATGAGTTACTCACCTTTTAATTATGCAGTCAGAGCACAATCTTGAAAAGCCCTGAATTGTTTTTCTTTAAAATCATTCACTTGTATGCAGAGGCAATGTTTCCAGGCTTGAAGGAATGCATGCAGAAACCACTTTCCATTTTTTTTGCAGAAGAAAGGGCAGTTTTGAAATATGTTACAGGGATCTTGTTTGAAGATGATTACTGATTTTCATGTGAATGGGGAATGTTTTTTTGCATTTTTGAAGATGGTCATGAGTAAGTAGTTTACAGGGATTTGATCATAGATGTTTGATATGAGGATTGTTTTTAGGGTGGAAGGGTTTCAGCTGAATGATTTTAGATTTAAAATGAAAATGAAGAAAGGGAAAAGAAATGGGAAGATGTAAGTTTAAATATATTCTTTACGATTTATTTTTAAAAACAAATAAAAATAAAATTTAAACAAGACCCAAGTCCCAATTTTTACACTTGTTAACTTACCTATTTAATCACTCAACACATGTTAATTCATGTCTTAATATACTTACACATGTCAATTTAAGTAATTAGTATTTTTAACTACGTGTTAAAGAAAGTTTAACTTAGTTAAATAATTTTAATACCTAATTATGTATATAGATAAATAATTTTAAAGAATAAAACAAAGTATTATTATAAGTAAAAACAATATACAAATAAATCATTTGACAAAGATACTTTTTAAACATTTAAAATAAACTTATAAAAGAGGTTGTAACTTAAATGAATACATGTTTCATATTTTAAATTGTATTTTAAATCATATTCATTTATCAATATTTTAAAAAGAATAAAACAAACATTTTTATAACTTTTTTTAATATACAAATTTAAGTCAAAATATGATTTAAACAAATAAAACATTTATCTTATATTTAAAATCATTTAGTTATTTTATTGAATAGTTTTGAAAAGCTTAATTCAAAAATAAATCACAATTCCCAATTTCAAAATATTAAAATTAGAAAACATGCTACATTAATTAAATTTAAAACCAAACCTATCTATTTAAAATATATATAAATACACATATACATATTATAAATAGAAAACAGATTATTAGTTTATTAAAAAATAAATCCTCTAATTAATTATTTAAATAAAGAAGGTTATATAATCAATTCATAGTTATTAACAAAAATAATCAAATTAATTTAAATTTAAACACAGATTATTAAATTTATATTGCCATAAATTCCGGGATATTACAATCCTTCCCCCTTAAAAGAATTTCGTCCCCGAAATTTAAAACAAAGGTAATTTAATAATCTTATTTAAGATTTAATTTTAAAACATAGCATATGTTAATCATATGCCAACAACCAAAGCAACCAATTCACACAATCAGAACAAATCTAACTATCGAGAAAAATTCTGAATAGAACTTTCAAGAGTTTCCCCGGTAAAAATATCAGGATACTCGCTCTATAGAATCCAAACAATCAAAAACTACTAAGCTATAGAGCTCCTATTCATCTATATCTACAACTCTAACAAGATATCAGACTACAGACGAGTCTGACTCAACAACCAATCCATCCTGAACTGCTGGTTCCAAAACCAGAAATATCAATCACGTACTCTCTTAGAGATACGTGAAACACTCTGAATCCCAGTTAGCCAAACCTGCAATTCAATTCTTGAAAACCAAACACTTATCCAACCAAAACAGAGAAAAGATCCAAACATCTCGAAGCTAGCTTCCCAAACTTATACCTCCCCGGATCGGTGAAAACTTATCCCAAAACAAATCTTCGACTCCAGAAACCAAATTTCTCTGTCTCTTATCCATAAAATTCTTCCGACTATCCAGGGCCACCAACATCCTTCCCGATCAGCTCAACTCTAGCTGATGCCTTTAGAAACAGACTGGACCAAAACAACCCAACACCATGATCTCCTCAAGATCAATCCAAAACCAAGAACACAAACTCTACTCCTCAACAACAGAAGACAGAACAACTTCTCCTTATCCAGAAAAGAAAAACAGAAACACCCCCAAACTGCTTCCGCTGCACAACTCTGATCCGAAGCAGAAGAAAATGCAGACGAAGAGCATGAGCACAGACTAGACAACTCAGCACAGAAATATGGTTCCACAAATCCATAAAAGAAAACTCAGAAGTTTCTCCGGAACCTGAGCTGCTTCACCAACTACTATCTCAAGGAACCCTCCTTCCACTAAACTGAACTACCGAAAATCCTAGAATTCTAGCCGATAAGAAAACTCGATCTCCAGTTGCAGACAAACTTTTGACTTCCTAGAAGACATCCGGATAATCTCCAACAATGCAAGAGAACACTCAACTATCGCAAGTCAATTTTGCGATCAACCTGGACTAATATCCAAAGGAAACTGCTCTCTCTCTCTACCAATCAGAACAACTGATGCTGGTCTATCCAATTCACCGAAGAAAAGGATTCACACTGTTGCTTCAGAACTCCACTTAAGTAAAAATACTCAGGTAGAAATATTCCTGCCAACACAGAACGCTTCGAGCTGCACTGTTAACACCAAAGCCAAAGAATTCTAAATCAAAAGCTCTTCGAGAAACTCGGACTTCAAAGCAAACAGAAACACCCAGCTGGACTCAGCCACAACACCAAGAAGACTCACTTCCTTACTCTTGTTCCAAAGAAACATCTTCGGAAACATCCATAGTCACTACATCTCACCATGCAGCTACTACTTCCTGAGATATCAAGATACCATCACTTTCTTGCTTCTACCCAACCGACAGATCCAAACTCTACTCAACCAATTTCAAAGACGAACTCTGAACCTTAACAGGTTACCTTCAGAGATCGATGAAGTACTTACACCAAGCAAAGCTCATTCGAGATGGTATTCGGTCTACAATCTCGACAAATATACTTCCAACCTCACACATTCAAACTCCAACCATCAGTAGTAGTCGTGTTGCACACACCACTACCTTATCTACCTTTATAACTTATATTGGAAAACCTGATCGGGTAACCCAACAAATAGGTAGAATCAATTATATAATTATATATATATATATATATATAATAAAAATACAAATACGCTCTCTCAAGATAGACACCACTCCAGAGACTAGGTATTCGCTCAACCTAGCGCTTTGATACCAAATGAGACGACCCGACTTTTTTTCTCTACAAAGTTGTATCATCCTTAAGAAAGAAAGGGATAGAAAAGAGAAGAGAAAGAAGAAACAACACTAGAATCTCAACAGCGGAACGAATAAATTATATTAATAACATAAGTATTACATAGTATACATCAATTATCAGAGTTACACAGACAATACAACACATACTAGACAGTTATAAACACCTGTCTAGTTATTACAACTCAATCACAATAAAAAAGACACTCAAAGATACCAACATAGCGGAAAACTATATAACTATACGCAGAAGCCTCTTGCTCCATTGCTCCCCCATAATTCGTCAAAGCTAACCTGAATCCCTTGGCTACTCGTAAAAATTTGAGTACCTAAGAGTTAAAGAAAAACAGAAATAACTCCGGGTCAGACATGGGTCTGGTGTGAGTAACAGGTTAAAGTTGCTTAACTTTGAAAAACCTTTGAAAGGAAAGGTATCACGTAAGACTTCCCACACATAAACATGGAAAAGTTTTTACCTTATGCTAACCAAAACATTTGATAGGAAATCCGATGATATTATAATAGTGTCTAGGGTTTTCAAGTAAATATGAAATAGCCGAAATTATTACATGATTAAATTCCAGCTACTAGCCACAAAAGTGGGTAATACAATCAAAATCGTTGGCGCTTATTGGATTTTGGATTCCATCAATGGCAGGGCTATTGGCGTTCCGCCCGTCACAGTACATAGCCTAGATCACCGTACCGAGGAGTACGCCCGCTCCCCTACAACACAAGACCGGAACCATTCCTTACTGAATAGTTCCGAACAAGACCACCCCGCAGTTGTGATCAGCAATCGCACCACTAAGCCGAAATAAAGGGACATCTACACAGGGGTAAATATCACTCTCAAGTGAGGGCTACCCACGAAGCCTTGCTGCACTTCCCCTCTTTTAGCCATTCCCGGTTGATGAGGCTTGAGGCTACGATTACCTTTATAGGACATATCACTTAGAATGCTCATCGTCCACCGGACGATGTTCTGAAAGCATTCAATCCATACAAGTTCATTTCGGGTTCGAACGAAACCGAAGGCATTATCTCGTTACACTCATTTTGGATCACCCTCAGAGTTAACGACGATAACCCTTGCACTTCAAATCTTCATCTTCACTTCAGATTCACGGCCTAATGTTACTTTGGATCGATGTGGTTTTTGGATATCCAAATATGGAAACCCGATTCCGGTCTCATCGAAATCCAAAACGTGTCTTTTAAGGCCAAGTTGTTTTAAAGTTTTAAAACAATTCAATTCATTATCTATATACACACAGATAGATAATTCACAACATAACAATGGATAATCAACATTATCATCAACAGATAATCCATATCATTATAAACAGATAATCCATATCTTCATCACAATGCAACCAATGCATACATATCATATAACATTACTCATCTCATAACTGAGATTATAACCCATACATGGCAAACAATATCAATCATTCATACATAAGCAATGATTTAATGATCACACCATCTATAATTAATTTAAAATGAATTAAATTAATTACTTAATCTATAATTAATTTAAAATGAATTTAATTAATTACTTCGTCATTATAATCCTGCTTAACTTAACCATTAATTTATTACAAATCAATTAATAAATCATCATCTCATTATTCTTCCAATTAATCATTTCAGATTAACAATTCCTAATTACAATAATTAATTAGCTTATAAATTAATTACACAAGTAAATCATAATAATTAACCTTTAATTACTTAATCAATTAATTACTAAAGTTAATTATAATAATCCTTTATTAATTAATTACTTCATTTATTGATTATTTCGTAATTAATCTTCTAAATTACATCATTAATTTTATTAATTAATGATTTCTAATTACAATTTAGTTAATCTCTCAATATAAATTAATTAAATAAGTAATTAATCTGCAATTAAACCACATATATATTAATCACCCTTAATTAATAATAAATCCAGTAATTAACTATCCTTAATTACTCATTCCATAAATTAATTACTCTTAATTAATTATCTCCGTTAATCCCTTGATTAATTTCAAAGTAATTTAAATCCAAATTACTTCTATAACAAATATCTTCAATTACATCCAGTAATTATTAATTAAGTACTTCCTTAAGTAATTACAAGCCCATTAATTACATAAAGTAATTACCAAATCATTAAATGTTTAAATTAATTAAACTTAATTAATTAATATAAACTAATCACATCTAAACTAATTAATTACGTTAAGTAATTAATTTCATTAATTACTTCCATTAAGTAATTAAACTTAAACAATTGATTATTATTAATTAATTAGTCTAATTAATTATTAAAAATTAATCACATTAATTAATTGTTAAATAATCTTAAGTTAATGACCTTCATTCACTATTCTTAACTACTTAATTAAGAAATTAACTTATCTTAATCATTGTTAATTACCAATTAATTAATATTTAATTTCAATTTAATTAATCTCTAATTATAAATTAATTTAGTGTTAATTTTAATCTTAATTAATCATTAATCACTTGATTAATAAATCTTAATCATTAATTAAATTTTTATTAACAATCCTTAATTATAGATTAATTAACCTTAATTAATTAATCTCAAATCTTGATTAATCAATTTAAAAATTGTTAATTACTTAATTAATCATCCACATTAATTAATTAAATAATAAATTACCCATTTAAGTTAACTTAATAATTTAAATGAACACAAATTAATAAAATTTTAATTATCTTTAAGATAAACATTCCTTAATTAATCGTTTAAAAACAAATTGTTTTTAAATTTACTTCAAATTCCATTTAACTTCATTTTAAACTTAAGATGCAAATTTATCTTAAACAAGATTTTAAAATAATTCAAACTTTTATCTAATATGTTAAAAGAAATAATACATTTTATAAAATATGTTTTTAAAAGAATTTAAATCAATTCAATTTAAATTCAAAATAATTTAAAAATTACTTTTAAATTTCAAAATTGAAAATACATCTTTTAAACTCATTCTAGATTTAACTTAAATCTTTAAAACTTTCCTTACAATCTACATTCTTCATTTAAATGCAAATCATTTAACCATTTTAAAGTGATTTAAACAATTTAAATTTAAACTTTATTTTATTTTTAAAAACCGAAGTTCAAATTTAATTCCACATAAAAACTCAGATTTAAATTCATTTTAAATTTCTAATTTAAAAAAAAATAAACTTCCAATTCAAATGCAAAACACATATGCATTTACACTTGTGAGTCTTAAAACCAAATTTAAATTTTAAAACTTAAATTATTTCAAATTCCCGATTTGAACCAGATTGAATTGTATTCAGTTTCAGATTTCAAAACTCAGTTTAAACTTCCACTTGCAATTTAAACTTTACCTTTAAATTTAAAAACAGAAACATGTTTTCTGTTTTGTTTAAAACCCAACTTTAAATTTTAAAATTTTGAATTACTACAAAAAACAGAATTCAAACTTTTTGAATTCATATTTAAAATCAGGTTTTAAATTCTAAGTTCAAATTTAAGTTTACATTCTAAACTTTACTTCAAATTCCTAAAAACTGCAGCAGGTTTCAGTTTGCTTTTCTAAAACCTGAAACAATCAGGTAACCCGAGCAAAACCTAAATTCACTTTGAGTCACAAACAAAAAAACTTCGAGCCAAAACTAGATTCACCCGATATCATCCCGAAGCCACTTCAACCTGAAACCACCCCAACATCATCCGCACATCCCCTTGTTCTCTGTGCACATGTACATCAACTCCGGCTTCCTTCGATCAACTCTGATGACTAGAACAAGTCATCTATCACCCAGACATTCCACATACATCGCCATTACCCAGCTTCACCTTCGAATTTAAAAACAAGGCCAAAATCCACCCCGAAAACAACTGGAACAGGCACAGAACTCAAAACCCAGCCTGTCAACACGTCGTTGACGTGACTCCTGCCACCATCACCTTCGAAACTCCGGCGACGTCTTCCTCAAACCACCATCTATCAATACCCCAGAAATGGTTGAACTCGATCAACCGAGGAGAACAAATTCCCGTAAAATTTATAACCCAGTAAAACTAGGGTTCAAAATTTTAAATCCCGGTCTCAACATCAAAAACAAATTATAAACCAAACTAATAATTTTCCTAACATCTCAGATAACTTCACCATCACCAGGAACAAACTCAGCATTTCTGATTGCTTGTGGCAACAGAGATGCCCCGAAACTTAATTTATAGTCAAAATAAAACTGCACTTTGATTCTAACATTATAAATTGTAATATTACTTTTAAAAATCATAATTTTGCATGATGTTTCAAGTTGAAATCCTGAAACATTGATTTGTATTGTTTGAGTATCCAATTTATACAAACTTTTTACTCTGTTATACTTTCTTTCAGGTAAAACAGAATTTTATTTAACTTATATAAATTTTAAACAAAAAACTTTCCTTATCTTATATAAACAAGTTTCATTCAAAAACTTAAATCATAACAGCAGCCAAGTCAAAAATAAAGAATTTTAGAATCAAATAGGAGTTTGGGATTTGAAATACAGAAATGCAGCAGTTATCATCATGCACACACAATATATTTTCACATGTATATATAATCACAGCAAAATCATATTATAGGTTCATTTCTAATTTAAAAACATGGAACAACTTTTACCTATTAAATTAATTTTTTTTTAAAATGAGTTACTCACCTTTTAATTATGCAAACAGAGCACAATCTTGAAAAGCTCTGAATTGTTTTTCTTTAAAATCATTCAGTTGTATGCAGAGGCAATGTTTCCAGGCTTGAAGGAACGCATGCAGAAACCACTTTCCATTTTATTTTTTTGAAGAAGAAAGTGCAATTTTGAAATATGTTACAGGGATCTTTTTTGAAGATGATTACTGATTTTCATGTGAACAGGGAATGTTTTTTTTTGCATTTTTGAAGATGGTCATGGGTAAGTAGTTTACATGGATTTGATCAGAGATGTTTGATATGAGGATTGTTTTTAGGGTGGAAGGGTTTCAGCTGAATGATTTTAGATTTAAAATGAAAATGAAGAAAGGGAAAAGAAATGGGAAGATTTAAGTTTAAATATCTTCTTTATGATTTATTTTTAAAATCAAAGAAAAATAAAATTTAAACAAGACACATGTCTCAATTTTTACACTTGTTAACTTACCTATTTAATCACTCAACACATGTTAATTCATGTCTTAATATACTTACACATGTCAATTTAAGTAATTAGTATTTTTAACTATGTGTTAAAGAAAGTTTAACTTAGTTAATTAATTTTAATACCTAATTATGTATATAGATAAATAATTTTAAAGAATAAAACAAAGTATTATTATAAGTAAAAGCAATATACAAATAAATCATTTGACAAAGATACATTTTAAACATTTAAAATAAACTTATAAAAGAGGTTGTAACTTAAATGAATACATGTTTCATATTTTAAATTGTATTTTAAATCATATTCATTTATCAATATTTTAAAAAGAATAAAACAAACATTTTTATAACTTGTTTTAATATACAAACTTAAGTCAAAATATAATTTAAACAAATAAAACATTTATCTTATACTTAAAATTATTTAGCTATTTTATAGAATAGTTTTGAAAAGCTTAATTCAAAAATAAATCACAATTCCCAATTTCAAAATATTAAAATTAGAAAACATGCTGCACTAATTAAATTTAAAACCAAACTTATTTATTTAAAATATATATAAATATACATATACATATTATAAATAGAAAATAGATTATTAGTTTATTAAAAGATAAATCCTCTAATTAATTATTTAAATAAAGAAGGTTATAGAATCAATTCAAAGTTATTAACAAAAATAATCAAATTAATTTAAATTTAAATACAGATTATTAAATTTATAATGCCATAAATTCCGGGATATTTCAATTTTTATGCAAAACCACTTAATTATATTACACTTATTTCAATTGAGTTAAAACCAACTTTATTTACTTCTTCAAATCAATCCACTTCTGTTTACAACAAACGACCAATTTCTATGCAAATTTAAATATTATTCATGCAATAACCATTACTTAAGCTTATAGCTATTTTAAATTAATTCTAACTCAATTTATGTTAATTTTATTCAATTTTGCATTGTTCACAATCCAAACATTCTTATTTCATTGCAATTATTAAATTAAATCCTTACCCTTACATTCCATTTCATTAACCAATTCAAGTTTATATTAATATCATTCCATTTTGGATTATTTACAATCCATACATCCTTATTTTATCATAGTATTTAATTAAAACCATTTCACTTGCATTTCAACTTTATTATCTAAACAATTTTATTCAAGACCACTTGTAAAGCTCGACCACAATCATTTTTCAATTTTCTTCAGTTATTTCAATAACAAAATAACTCCATTTCTTCTTACATCAGTTTTATTTCCATTTTAAATTGATTTTCATTCAATCAAATTTCAATCCATTACAACTTTTAACTCAATTCGTTTACTTATCAATCCATTTTAAATTTTAATTCATCTCCTCGGTTCATTCTGAATTTTATTAATAATATGACCATTTTCAATTATCTTATACCCAAACTGAATTTTACTTGCATTTTGGACCATATCCATTTTAAATTGATTTTTTTTATTCAATCCAATACAATTTCCATTTAATTTAGCTTACACTAAATTCATCTTCATACTATTCTTTTGAATTTAGTTGATTTAAAATTTTATTCATACAATATCCTTTCAACTTAATCTTTCAATTCAATTCTTTTCAAATTCTAATTCAAGTTCAACTAAATTTATTCAACCAACTTAAATTCTTACCAATCCCTCTACTATTTTAAATAAGAATTTCATTTGATATCATTTATAACACAACTGAATTTTGATTTTAATTAAATCCAAATCCATCTCAATTCCATTTAATTGAAGTTAAATCCAATTTGATCCAATTTTATTCCTCCATTCAATTTAAATTTTTACTTTCTAATATATAAGTTTTAAAACTTATTTACTAACTTATGTCCATTCATATCTTATATTTTTTCTTTACCTTATCACATTTAACATCCATTTAGGATTTAAATTTTGAATTTACCATACCATTCAACCATTACCTGTTTATGTCTATAATTCCGCTTTCTATTCATAAGTTGCCCAACTTATTTACTTAAAACTTATATTGTTCATTCCAGTCCATCCTCTTCTTACAATCCTAATTCTAGATTATATATATAACATTTAATAACTTAAGGATAAAAAAATTTCATTACATAATTTTAATCATTTTACATTTCAACTTTACATCAAATTTAATTCAATTTCAATTTCAATTTATATTTAACTTATCCTAAGTTAAATGCAAATATTTTTTATTCATTACCATTTATTCAAGTTAAATTTTAAATCCAGGATTAAAAATTTCATTTTCCCTTAGTATTTAAATCAATTTCATTTTATAAGTTCAATAATTGTTTCATTTTAACTTTACACATTATTTTTATATAGAATTTCCAGAATCCAATTGCCCAGTTTTATTCCAAAACCATTTTGAAATAAAAATCAACAAATCCCCACTTGGTATATCAAATCGAATCTCCGAATTTCAAAACACTTGGTTTTACCAAAACAAATTTCCCTTTTGAAATTTCTAAAACCACTTTTACAACCAACAAGTCCAAACAAATATCATAACCAATCACCACGGAAGCAATTCATCACTTAAGAGACTCGAAAATGAATTCTGATGATGTGGCCATCATCATCAAGATTATTTTCTAGCGAATGAAGTGAGTTCAGTGCTTCCTTACTTCCACAAATTCATTTCAAAACAATTTCCATTCAGAAAATATTTCCCAAAATAATACTCCATTATTTCCTTCAAATTTTTGGAAAACATTTCAAACATTCCCAAGATTTTAAATTTCCAAACTTTTGTTTTCATTACATTTAAAACACTTTTCAAAATTTCTGAGATTTAAATTCTGGTTTAATTCAAATTTATTTATTCTTCTTTTGTATAATTTATACTCATAGAATTTTATTTGATTATAACCATTTCAAATTTTAGATCAAATTTTAGATTCATATTTGATTAAGATATCCACATCCAAACAGTCAAAAATATATAATAATTTCAAAAAATTATTTCTTTTATATCAAAATATAATTTTGGGTAAAATTATTTCATTTACCCACTTTAAAAACAATACTATGTTGGTTTATCTTGTTTAAGAGTTTAGAAACCCCTATCGATACGGTTGTACTTCCCGTACCAACCAGAATTCATAAACACTCAACTGATAAGTCAACACAGTATAAAAATAATTTTTATATTCACTAATAAGTATGCTCTCATAGCTATTAATACACTCAACTCATTATAGAGTACTATTGACTCTATTTCTAATGAGTAATTTCCCCCCCAAAGCCTTGGTTATCGCTAACCTAAGCTCCGATACCAAATGTGACGACCCACCCTTCTCGACCCTCAAAAATCGACACAAAATACTCCATAGTATGATATGCCGACGATCAAGTGCCGGAAGGGACAGATTGTTGAGGAAAAGAAAGAAGATAGAAGATAGAAGAAAGAAGGAACTAAACAATAACAGAATCTCATAAACGCAGCGGAACAAATATAATATATAATATCAGATCTTTACAAAAAATGAAACTATATCTGTTTTATACAATATATCATCAGAGTATCACAAACAAACAACAATTACCAGCATGACAATTTCAAACGAGCGCAGCAGTGAATATAAACAAGTACGGATAATACATCTCGGACTCCAGCTCCTCTCCTGCTCCATAGCATCCTATCCTGAACATATAATACTCGATCTGACCTGAGCATTATAATGAAATAATACCAAGTCAGTCTGGAATACCAGCTGATAAAAATACACCCAAATTGATTATTAAGGTTTCAAAAATCCTTTTGAAAACAAAAGCATCTCGTAAGACCATGCCATAAATAAACATGTCGGGTTTTTACCCTACGATAGCTAAAACATTTCTTATCAAAATCCTCTGATATTATAATAGGGTCTATATACAAATACTTATTAAAACAGCCGAAATTGTTACATCTGTTATATTCCAGCTACTAGCCACAAAGTGGGTAATACAAACAAAATTCGTAAAAGGCTCCTAGGGAGAATGGATTTTCAACTAATGACTAGGAACTGGGGTACCACCTATCACAGTATGTGGACTAGATCACCGTACTGAGGACCACTCCCGATCCCCTACAACACAAGGCCGGGACTACCCCTTACTGGATAATCCTGAGTAAGATCACCCCACGTCGGGATCAGCAACCGCACCACTAAGCCGAAATAAAGGGACATCTAGACAGGGATGACCTCATCCTGAAATGGGTGCTACCCACCTAGCCTTTCTGCATAACCCCTGATTTTCAGTCATTCCCGGTTGATGAGGCTTGAGGCTAAGCGTTACCTTTTAGAACGCTTCACTTAGAATGCCCATCGTCCATCTGACGATGTCCCGAAAGCATTCATCCATACAAGTCCGTCCCGAGTTCGAACGAAACTGAAGGCACTACTCCTACTACATCCATTTTTGAAATATCCTCAGGATTAGTAGCGACTAGCCCTTGCACTTCCATGCTCCATCTTCGACTCCGAACTCTTTTTTACCACGAAAACGTACAAACCAGATCGAAGTGGTTTTCGAGAAATTAATCCCGATCCCGATCTCTTCGAAACGATCAACGCATTGGCCAATATTGATAGTCGGTGATTTAACTATCAATTAACATCCATAAGCATCCATCACACAATAAATAATTTCCCACATTACTTATTTCCCGCAAAAATATCTTTGCAAGATATATTTCCATTTTCAAATTCTTTTGAAACAGTTTTCAAACCCAACTCTTCTCATGGAGTAAATTCCCAAATCTTTACTTCCTCTGAAAACATCCAAGTACCCATACTTAAGATTTAAAATAATTTAAATTCTTTATTCTTGAAAATACATTAAAACATTTATATTAAAACTTCTTACATACTTAATAATATATATATATATATATATATATATATATATATATATATATATATATTTGCTTTTAAAAATATTTCTAATAAAACTGCTTTATAAAATATAAACTATTTTCTTCAAAATAAAATTAAGTCATACTAAATTTTAAAATAAAGCTATGAAATCCTATACAAGTTTTCAAATAAAACTTTAACTAATTATCTTTAAAATAAAACCATTTTATAAAGTATAAATATTAATAATATTCTTTAAAATATAATACTAACTACCACTTTAAAATAATTACTTCTATAACTAATTTGATAACTGTTCACTTTTAAAATTCTTACAACTTAAATAATTTCTTGAAACCATTCTTTAATACAACTTCAAAACTTCTAACTTTTTCAAAAATCTACCTTAAAAACGTACTTGGCTTTTCAGGGAAAAACACTTCCATTTTAGGATAACCCAAAGAATTCTTTTTTTATAATCCTACACGATTTATCCCAGTTCAATTTTACGTTCATCCCGTAAATTCCTTTCCATATTTTAAAAATAAACTCCTTTTATTCTTAAGCATATTGCTATTTCCTGAAAATCACTTTCAAAATGTACTTAAAGTATTTAAAATATGCTTGCTAAATTCTTTATTCAAATTGTACTTTTGAAATTCTATAAAAGTTCCTTAAGTAATTTAATCAAAAATATCCTTTTATATAAGATTATTATCAAATGTTCGTATTTAATTCCCTTTAGAAACATAATTCTAAATTACCTTTTAAATAATTAAATACCATAATTACTTAAACAAATATTTTCTTTCACTTAAAAACAATAAAAAATAATAATAATTTTCTAAAATATTTTAAAAACACCTTTGCAAAACTTTCTAGTTTATACTTCGAAAATCTTTCTTCGAAACATGCTTGTTTTCCAGGGAAAAATACACTTCCATCCTTTGAAAATAAATCTCGCTATTATTTTTAAAACAACTGACATTTTAAAACACTTCAAATTTCAATCAATTCTTTTGAATTTAATTCCCTTAAATTCATTACTCAAATTTTTCCCCTTTCTATTCTCTTTAATTCTAATTTATTTTATTTATATTTTAAAATTCCAAATTATACGTATCCAATCATAACACAGCACAATTTAGTTTCCTAATCAATCTATCACAGGATATTAACGAAATATATCACAGAATATAAATAAAATTTCTATTTCTGAGGAACCCAGTTGGATCCCTCCAACCTGTTTTTCCCTGCATCCATAGATATTAGCATAACAAATAAATACCAATCCAGGCAGGTATTAATATTCATACTCAACCAATCACACAATTATTTAAATATTAACTATTTAAAACAGCTGAAATTCCAGATGTGAGTGAGATTAACTCACCTTGAATTCAACGAGCGTTTAAATTTCCGAATTAAATCTACCATGATCGATTTAACCTAAAAATTCCGCTAACTCTGATTGTCTACAAATCTGTGCTGCAGCGTAGATCGCTTCGTTGTGATTCCGACGCTTCTTGTTTCGTCCAATTTCGACCTCGCATGAATTAGATATGAAATTTATAAGTTTCAGTTTCTAATTTATAAACAAATTTCTTTTTCTATTTTATTTTTACCGAACAAAATTGGGCCCGACCCTCTCTTCTTCTTCTATCGCGTAAGCTCGTTACAGGCCAATGCTTCTCAAACCTAATATCACGACAAACCCTAGATGGACGCGCCCCTCACCAACAACCAGAAATTGATCCATCGATGTCAAAACGTGCGCCATGTCCACTTCCATCATCGGTCGAAGCACGACGAAGCTCGGCTTCCCTGTTGTCTCGAAAACTATGCACGAATGCATGGCGAACAGCAGCAAAATACACCTCCAAACGACCACATCAAGCAAGATCCACCGTTGGATGTGAAGCTCTTGACAAGCTCTTCGATCTTCCAGTTGGAAGTTTTCGAAATTATTGCGTGGATTGATCGAAAATTGAAGATGAAAGTTGATGTTTTTTGGCCATTAAAAATGTTAGATGTAACGACCCGGAATTTTGGACAATATAAATTTAATAATCTGGGTTTAAATTTATATTGAATTAATAATTTTGATTAATAAATTTGATTTGATTTAAATAATCTTCTTTATTTAATAATTTAATTTGTGAAATTATTTTTGATAAGTTAACAAATTGTTTTCTATTTTATAATGTATATGTATTTATGTATATATTTTAAATAGACAATTTGTTTTTAGTTAAATTAGTATAGTATAATTTTAATATGTTTTGAAAATAGAAATGGTGATTTATTTTTTTGATTTGAGCTTTTCAAAAATATTTAATTAAAATACTATATGATTTTATATATGAGATAAATGTTTTAACTAGTTTAAAATTTCATTTTAATTCAAGTTGTATATTAAAAACTCTTTTATAAATTTGCTTGAAAAGTTTCTTTTCAAATGAACTACTTGTATATTATAATAATACTTTGCTTTATTTATTTAGAGAATCATTTTTATACATAATTATGTATAAAATTTAATTAACAAAGCTTAATACTTATTTAACTTTAATTAAACATGGTTATTAATCAAAGAGACATGTGTACATATATTAGAGCTTAAAGCTAACAAGTGTTTATTTTAAAAAGACAAGTGTCAATGTTTCATTTAATTTTTCTTTTAATTCATTTAAAACTGAAAATACATTCATATCACTTGTGTCTTCATTCATATCATTTTTGTTCTTCATATTCATTCATTGTTTCATTCCTAAATAAAAGAGAACCAGATTACATTCTCACAACCAAAATCCAATTCTGCATTCCACAAAAATTCAATACTGCATATCTTAAAACTGTAAAACTTTACATTCACACTCCTCATTACAAAACTCAAAATATCACCTGCATGCAACCATTTGAAGTCTGCATTTCAATCTTTGTCATTTAAAGCCTTGCATTTCATTTGCAAGCAAGAAGCTTTGCATTTCTGGGATCTGAAACATGCAAGACATCTGCAGTTTCAAATTGAGGCCCTGTATGTTCTTGCATTTGAGAAACAACATTCAAGTTTTAAAGGGGATTCAGGCTACTGCATTTCTTTGCATCTGGAAATAAAGAGACCTGCATGCATTATGTAGAACCTGAAAGCATTCAAGCATACATGTTAAATCAATGAAGCTCTGTTCAAATCTTCATCAAAGTAAGATCTGCATTTCAATTTTTAAAGCAAGACAGTGCCTGCATTTCACATTTTCAAAACTCTGGACCCTGCATATTGAGTAGGCTCTGCATTTTGCAAATAGAGGTGAGTAACTAAACTTTTATAAACTGTTTTAATAGGTAAATTGAGCATGCTTAATAAATTATCAATAAATATATATGAGAGTACCTGCATGTATGTGTTTGTGTACAGAATTATGACTGTGCATATGTGATTTTCAGAATTTCAGATTTATGATTCTTGAATATTTCCCTTAACTTGTTTGCTGAATTGAAATGAAATTTTTAAACAAATTTTGTTTACTTTAAAATGGTGTAAATCTAGCAGTATATGAACAACTTATGTTTGTCCTTATCTTAAAAAGAAGAAGGACAGTTTTAAATTACAGTATTACACATATTTGGCAAACACTGGGATATTGGCATTTGTTTGGGTTGAATTTGCTTCAGAAGATGCTGTAACTATCCAAGATTTGTAGAAAAAATTATTAAGTGGATTAAAATTCTATTTTGGGTTTTGTATTTGGGAATTGCAGTAAGAACCATAGTTACTGGGTTAAAATGTTTTGGGTGCTATGAACTCAAGGGTTGATCGAGTTCCATGCTATTTTGGGGATTGATGGATGGTGTAGTGATGGAGTTACTACCGGAGTTTGGTCGATGATGATGGCCGTAGTTGTGAAATATCGGTGTTGACAGGTATGAAGTGGTGGTGTTGGTCTGTTTCCAGGTTTGTGATATGTTGGGTTGCAGGGTTTTTGACTCGGGTTAGTCACGGGGGAAGTAGGAAATAACCCGAAGAAGTAGGAAAATGACTCGAAGTCATTTAGAGTAGTTCAGTGTGTATATGTTCAGGGTTTTATTCAACAGAATCTGTTCTGTTCTTAGAAATTTTAAGAATAAAGTTTAAATATAAATCTGGATATTAAAATTAAACTTGAATCTAAAAATGAATTCAAATTATTTGAATTCTTTTGTAATAATTTAAATGCAGAAGATTTAAGTTGGTTAAAAAAAATATATATAAAGAAACAGGAAAACTGTTTACAGTTTTGAAAGTGAAAGTTTTAAATGTAAGCTTAATTTGGACTTAGGCTTTAAGAACCTGAATTTGAATATGAATTCAAATAAGTATGAATTCAAATAGTTTGAATTCTGATCTTTTGAAACAATGTAAATTTTTAAAAAGATTTCAAAGTTTAAGTTTTTGAATTAAACAGAACTGTTCTGTTTAATTTAGAAATTTATAAAGTAAAGTTTGAATTTAAATATGGAACTTAGAAATAAAACTGAATCTGAAAATGAATTCAAAGAGTTTGAATTCTTATTTTGAAATTATGTAAATGCAGAATTCAAATTTTGGTTTGAAATTAGAATAAAGAGAAAGGGGAAATTGAAAACCTGTTTCAGGTTTATAAAATTTGAAAATAAAGTGCAATATTACATTTGTGATTTAGAAGTTGAAACTGAATTAAAATTGAATTCAAATAAGTTTGAATTCTGTTTTCTATGAAATAGTTTAAAGTCAGGAATTTTAAAGTTTGTTTTTTTTTAAAATAAAACAGAAAAACTGTTTTCTGTTTTATATGTAAAAGGTAAGTTAAATTTTAAGTGAGATTTAAACTGAGTTTTTAAATCTGGATTTAAAATTTAGATTTCAGTTTTTAAATTAAAGATTTAAATTTAAATTGTTTTCAAATGGTTTGCATTTGAATTAAAGGTATAAATTATAGAAAGAGTTTAAAGAAGTTAAATCTAAAATAAGCTTGGAAGTTATATTTCAAATTTTGAAATTTTAAGATATTTTTAAATTTGTTTGAATTTGATTTGAATTGAAATTTAAATTCTTTTTAAACTTATTAACAAAGTATATGTTTCTTGTAAACATATAAGATTTAGTTGTATTGTTTTGAAAATCTTATTTTTAAATAAGTTTGAGTTTTAAAGTTTAAAAGAAATGTTAAATGGAATTTAATGTAAATTTAAAAACATTTTGATTTTTAAATGCATGATTTAAATAAGAAATGTTTTATCTTAAGATAAATAAAAGATTAATGATTGGATTCATTAATTATTAAGGTAATTAAGTTGAATATTAATTATTTAATTAATTAATAATGTGGATGTTTAATTAAATAATTAATGATTTTTAATTTAATTTGAGATTAATTAATTAAGTTTAATTAATCTTTAATTAAGAATGGTTAATTAAATTTTAATTTATGATTAAGTTTTATTTAATCAAGTGGTTAATGATAATTTAGATTTTAATTAACACTTAGTTAATTAATAATTAGAGATTAATTAAATAGTAATTGAATATTAATTAATTAATAACTAATGATGATTAATTTAAGTTAATCATTAATTAAGTAATTAAGAAATGTTAATGAAGTCATTAACTTAAGATATTTTAACAGTTAATTAATGTGATTAATTTTTGATAATTAATTAGATTAATTAATTAATGATAATCAATTGTTTAAGTTTTAATTACTTAATGAAAGTAATTAGTAAATTAATTATTTAATGTAATTAATTAAGGTTAATATGATTTGTTTAGATTAATTAATTAAGTTTAATTGGTTTAAACAATTGTGGATTGTTTGATAATTACTTTATGTAATTAATGAATTTGTAATTACTTAAGGAAGTAATTAATTTATAATTACAGGATGTAATTAAAGATATTTGTTATAGAAGTAATTTGGATTTAAATTACTTTGAAATTAATCAAGGGGATTGATTTAGATAATTAATTAAGAATAATTAATTATTGAGTTGAGTAATTAATGTAGTTAATTACAGATTGATTTTTAATCAAGGGTGATTAATATATATGTAGGGATTGGTTTTAGATTAATTACTAATGTAATTAATTAAGTAATTAACTTGTGTAATCAACCTATAATGCTAATTACTTATTGTAATTAGAGATGATTAATCAAATGATTAATTGAAAGAAATATTAAGATGATTTATAAATTGATTTGAAATCAATTGATGGTTAAGATAAGCTGAATCTTTATGATGAAGTAATTAATTTAATTCATTTTAAATTAATTAGAGATTGAGTAATTAATTTAATTCATTTTAAATTAATTATAGAATGTGTGATCATTTGATCATTTGCTTATGTTTGATGATTGGTATTGGTTGTTAGTATGGTTTGTAATCTCAGTTATGAGATGAATAGAGTATGTGATATGGATGCATTGGTTGCTTTTGGATGATAATATGTATTATCTGATTATGATATTATTATCTGTTGATAATGATAATGTTGATTATCTGTGGTGTTGTGAATTATCTATCTGTGTATGTTTAGATAATGAATTGAATTGTTTTAAAACTTAAAACAACTTGGCCTTAATAAGACACGCTTTGGTTTTCGATGAGACCGGGATCGGGTTTCCATATTTGGACATCCGAAAACCACATCGATTCCAAATAACGTTAGGTCGTTAATCCAAGTGGAGCGAGTGAAGACTCGAGGTGTAAGGGCTATACGTCAGTATAACTCTGTGGGTGATTCCGTAATGAGTTTGACGGAATAGTACTTATAGATTCGAGATGGTGAATCAGAGTGCAAGGGTTATTGTCGTTAACTCTGAGGGTGATTCCAAAATGAGTGTAACGAGATAATGCCTTCGGTTTCGTTCGAACCCGGAACGAACTTGTATGGATTGAATGCTTTCAGAACATCGTCAGGTGGGCGATGAGCATTCCAAGTGATGTGTCCTATAAAGGTAATCGTAACCTCAAGCCTCATCAACCGGGAATGGCTAAAACAGGGGAGGTGCAGCAAAGCTTCGTGGGTAGCCCCCACTTGAGAGTAAGATTTACCCCTGTCTAGAGGTCCCTTTATATTTCGGCTGTGTGGGACGGTTGATCATGACAACCGTCGGGGTTGTCTTATTTGGAACTGTTCAGTAAGGAACGGGTCCGGCTTTGTGTTGCAGGGGAGTTAGGGTGGCTCCTCGGTACGGTGATCTAGGCCACGTACTGTGACGGGCGGTACCCCAGTAGCCCTGCCATTGATGGAATCCAAAATCCAATAAGTGCCGTACGTATTAGTTGTGCCCAACTATGTTGGAATGTGAGATGTAAGCATTTCAGCTATTTCTGTATTTTATTTTGAAAACCCTAGACACTATTATAATATCATCGGATTTCCTATCAAATGTTTTGGTTAGCGTAAGGTAAAAACTTTTCCATGTTTATGTGTGGGAAGTCTTACGTGATACCTTTTCTTTTCAAAGGTTTTTTAAAGTTAAGCAACTTTAACCTGTTACTCACACCAGACCCATGTCTGACCCGGAGTTATTTCTGTTTTTCTTTAACTCTTGGGTACTCAAATTTTTATGAGTAGTCAAGAGAATTCAGGTTAGGATTCAGGATTGGCTTTGACGATTTGTGGAGGAGCATATGGAGCAGGAGGCTTCTGCGTATAGTTATATAATTCCGCTGTGTTTGGTATCTCTGAGTGTTGTGTTTGATTTGAGTTGTATAACTAGACAGGTGTCTATAACTGTCTAGTATGTGTTGTATATGTCTGTGTAACTCTGATATTTGATGTATACTATGTAATACTTTGTTATTAATATAATTTATTCGTTCCGCTGTTGAGATTCTTGTGTTGTTTCTTCTTTCTCTTCTTTCTTTTCTTCTTCTATCCCTTTCTTTCTTAATTCATGATGCGATTTTCTGGGACTGAAAGTCGGGTCGTGACATTAGATGGCGGCCCGTGAAAAACTAGGGTTAGGGTTGGCTTATACGTGAATATATGTACGTGTATAAATATTATTTTAATATCAAATCCATTTTAAAGCAACTTTTTCACAGGATCTCCAAATGACGCGTGCCGACAGCCGATTATAATGTTTTACCCGCATCTCGATCACAATGTAATGCGTTTTGGAGGCTAATTCGATCATATGCGTGAGTTACGGAAACAAACGATCAATTTAAATTAAATCGATTAAAATAGTTTCTATGCGTTTTGAGCTGCTAGGGTCAAATGACAACTTCGATTGCTATGAAAATTGAAATCTGATAATAACTAACTATTACGGATCCAATGGAATGGGTTTTTTCGAATTCCGAGACTGTGTCTCGGAAGGCTATTTTAACTCGTCGATTAATTCGAGCGATTTTCAAAATCGTCGAAATCACTTAAAATTTCACTTTTAAAATTTTACTGACTTTATTATAAATCATACAGAATTTATATTCACATTAGAAATCATTCTGATTCATTTCGAACCAAAATCTGATTATTTACATGATTATATCATATTAAATTCCATTACTAAATTAATATAAAATCCCAAATTTAATTTATCGACTTTTGATTTCATCCAAAAGTCCAACATCACTTTCCAAATCCAAATAAACTTAAAATAAACCTTAGAAACCATTTTCATAACTATCTACATCCAGATTCACAAATTATTCCGATTCCAAATATTTAATTATTATTCAAATTTTAATTGAATTTCCATATTGAAAATTACAACTAAATTCCATTGATTTAACAAAATTATTATTTTAAAATCAATTCAAAATCCACATTTAACATTTAAAATGAATTAAATGTTCAAAATCCAACGACCAAAATTTTGGGTCGTTACATTCAGTTAATTAATGATCCAATATTTAAATTAATTATAATTATATAGCCATTGAAAATGCAGGTTGTTACAAGTGGGTGCTTAATACGAAATGAGAAATATGATTTATATTCCAAATATAATTTTCTTATAGATTTTTTTTGTATGAAAGTTATTTCTTTGAGCCTAGGATATTTGATCTGAAAGTATCGACTATAAGCTAGTTACAGTAAATGAAATAAATAACATGTGTTAAGTTGTAATGAACCGTCTTTCTTACTCCAAACAACTATAATAGTACATTAGAATCTCATAGCGGAATGAAACAACTATAATAATCAACATAAGATTTTCTAGAGATATTGCCATAATAGTACATTAGAGTTATAATAGTACAAATTCCAAACGGGGCAGTTATAACTACCTGTCCTTACATCATCAATAAAAAAACATGCATATACACACAGTGAAATAAGATAGTAGCTATCAAACGTTGAATCCACCTGCTCCAGCTCCTCCAAAATGCAATTATGAGAAACCTGGATTACTAGGTTGCTCATACAAATTTGAGTACCCATGAGTTTTAAGAAAATAAAATAAAACTCTTTGTAGACATAGGTCTGGTGCGAGTAAACTCAAACAACCGAAATACTACTTTTAAAGCACCTTTTAAATCAAGGGTGTTTCGTAAGACCGCAACGCACATAAACACGGATAGATTTTTTACCCTAGATAACCAAAATGCTTAATATAGAAATCCAGTGATACTATCATAATATCTAGGTTTTCAAGTAAAATAGAACATAGCCAAAATGCTTGTTTCTCACATTTTAACATATTTGTATATAATTAAAAACGTACGGCGCGTATTGGAGAAAGGATTCCATACAATAACCGGGCTATTGGGGTACCGTCCATCATGGTGCATTTCTGGATAAAATAATACCAAGGACCTCACCTTAATCCCCTGCCAACACAAGGCCGACCTACACCGTACTAGATAGTACCGAATAAGATCACCCTTCGGTTGGGATCAGCAACCATACCGAATCATACATGAGTTAATGGTAGGACTCTAGATAGGGATAACCTAACCATAACGGGACCAAACTACTTAGCCTTGTTGTATCTCCCATGTTTTAGTCATTTCTGATGATGAGGCCTGAGGCTACGTTTACCTTTGTTATATCATTGTCGCTTGGAATGCTAATATTGCCTTCCAGATGTTAACACAATCGGCATTCATCCATACAAGTCGTTCAGGAGAAGAATGAACCAAAGGCACTACTTCCACTACACCCATTTTGGAATCACCCTCGGGGTTAGTAGCAAATAGCCCTTGCACTTCAAAGTCTTCATCTTGGATCTTGCCTTTACTACTTACAATTTGAATGTTTTCATTAGTTCAAAGTGGTTTTCGGATAACAACTAATATTTGATCATAGTCTTTCCAAACCAACATTCGGTAATTTAAAAGGTCAAGATGTTTATAGTGGACTATCCAATTTCAGGGTGTAAAGATTTACACATGGACATATGTTCCATATGCTTTGATTATCATGACCTGCTTATCGAGATTAACCCCCTTGTATTCGTCACGTTCTCGAAGTGCAGTATTTGTGATAAGTATAAGCCAACTTACATTCAATAAAATGTGTCACCGTTTTATTATATCTACTTTAATTCATTTGGCTACATAATAGCATGGACAAGAGATACTTGGTTTTAAAACAATTAATTGAAATAATAATGTTAATTTAGAATGAAGAACTATTGGAGTTTAAAACAACTTAAAATAATAAATAAACCATCTTGAATCATAAATTTAAAACTTGATTAATCCTTAATTAATCATGCGTAAATCAAAATTTAAACCATAAGCAACTTAGTAAGTCTTAATTAATTACTAATTTATTAATCAAAATTTAATTAAATAATTAAACTCTAGTTGAATAATAATTAAACCCAAATTAGTTAAAAATAAATAAATAAACTTTATTAAATAAAAATTTATTTTAAATTAAACCATAATTGATTAATAATTAAGCAAATAAATAACTCTTAATTGAATAATAATTAATTAAATACTACTTAAATAACTAGTTTATAAATAATTAACTTTAAAATATTACCTTTTAACTTAACTAATCATTAGTTAAAACTTTCTTAATTAACTACAAATGATTAACTTTATTAATAAATTCTTAAACCCTAATTGCTTAACTAATTCCTTAATTAATTAATAATTATTTTTAACAAATAAATAAATTATTATTTATAGATAAATTAATTATTTAACTCATAATTCAAAAGTTAATTAAGTTTTATAATCATTAATTAAGTTTGAAATGGTTCTCAAAACAATTTTTAAAGAAAACTGGAAAATCGTAAATTTCCAAACTGCAACCATAGCGACTATCTCTGTGGATGCCATAACTTGAAATTACATTTTGAGTTACCATCTGAAACTTAACCTTCCACTTATACTTTCCTTTTAAACATACTTTAAAAGTGTTTTTCAACAAAACTTTTCTAGGTTAGAAACCTAAGAAAACATTTACTAAAATCAAAACTAGTGAACGATTTGATTTTTCAAAAAAGAATCCCAAATCCTTTTCAACCAGTCACATATCTAACTTCCAAACCATTCAATATATACATAAGCTTATGAACACTAATTTATCTCATCACCAAACATCATAAGATTACATCTCACGAACCATACATCAAAGAACACAACTTTATGACTAATACATCACTTTAATCCATCATTTCAAGTCCATTGCTAAAACTCAAGCCATCACATACATATATAGCCAAAACATATCATAATCAAAATATATAAACAACATTTATGCAACTATATAACAACCATTAAAGTAAAGGCATCATCTTTTCCAAAGGTTTTAGAATTTACTTAACGAAATTCGACTAGGCTAAAGTATTTTCTCGTTGAACTTGAGAATGACCTAGACCATTGTATTTTCTTTGAAAAGTGAAGTCTTTAAGTGGCATAAACTTGCATAAAGGGTTCGGCCTTAAGCATATAAGGTATGGCCTTGAGGTTATAAGGAGAATATGTGCTTGAACTTTTAAGATGAAGTGGAGAGATGGATAAAGAAGTGTTTTTGCAAGCTTTTAGAATTGGTTTTTGCAATGGAGATCGAAGTTCCTTTTATTTTAAGACTTTGGAAATATGTTAGGAAGCCATGAATTTTTTTTTATAAACTTAGAAAGCTTTAGAAATGGAGATAAGAATGAAAAAAAATTAAAAAAATTTAGGAAATTTTAATTTTATAATATGTTACCAAGTGAATTTACCAAGATGCCCTTACTACTATACCTCCCTCTCTTCTTTTGCCACCTCACCCCCTCCCTTTTCCATCAAAAATTCACCCCCTTCCTTAACCACCATCCCATTACATAAAAAAACCATGTTTGTACTTCCTATGTATCTTATGTCTAAGTGGAATCTTTATATTATATAATATATAAACACATTTCACAAAAATATCTTACCTTATCATATATGCATATATACTCAAGTGTATAGGCATATTCACATGTACATTTCTATGTCTAAGGTGATTTATAAATGTGCATGTATACACAAAAATATTATAACATTTTTGATGACTTTTAATCGACGAAAAATCGAAAATTCAAAAAAGGACTTCCGGTTACATTTTCAGTTTTCCTTCAAACTAATTATTTTTATAAACAAAAATTGCAAATGATTTAATTATTATTTGTTATTTTTTAAAAGGAGTTTATTTCAGTTATAAAATCCATCAATTAATTATTAGAATTATATTTAAATATCCACACCAAAAGCTATCAAATTCTGGGTCGTTACATAAGTAGTTGAATGAAGCTTCTCTTTTCATTTATTGTTATAGTAATGGCGAAAATTATGGGGGCATGTTATATAACACTTAACGGTAGATGTATCAAGACACAAAAAATTATTTTTGTGGATATACCAAATGTTATTTATGAAATAATAAATGTTTTCAGTTTTGACTAAAATAGATATAATTTTATTATATTATAAATATTGTGGATATTTTTTATGAAATAAATCTATCATGATAATAATATTTGTTTAATAATATCAGTGATGCATTAGCTATAGAAAATATAGAAGTGTCCAAAATTCTGCCAATCATTTTAGAATGACGGAATAAGGCATATGTTTGAGTAATAATTCTTTAATCATATGATTATGAGTCCTATGGTGCTAGTGAATTGTATTTACGATGATTAAGGTCAAAGAACCTATTTGATGTGAGCGACAAAAAAGTATATGAACTCTTCAGAATGATACATACAAATGTATGAAATTCAAAGTTTAACAATACCAAAATAGATCCACTTACTTTTTTAAATTTATAGATGAATTATCATAAAAATATATGTATTTAATACACAAGTGGTATATTTACGATAGGTTCATTGAATATAAAACGAAGTAGAAAACATAAAACACAGAGATAGAAATTAAATAAAATTTTATTTAACCAAATAGGTGTGCGTACTGGAAAAGAGTTCCTAGTACCTACAAAATTAAATAAGATTAAATCACAAAATTCACACCTCCATATGATACATAATAATGTATCAATAAGGAGTAATCAATGCATCCACTAAAACCAGAGTATGTAACACACTAAATGGTGGGTAGTGTATTACTCATGGCTGTTAAGGGCACCAAAGGGTTATGTATTTATTATTATTAGAAAATTATACAATGAGTTGACTGGCGGTTTCCTATTGGTTGATAATAGCTAGGTCAAACAGGAATTCTCCACGTGACAATGTTACATGGTTCTCTTGAATTAAGAATACCGTTGAACTTCTACGTAGATACACTAATTTGATTATAGTTAAATCATGACAATATGACTATCGAGGGACTATAGTTGGGCATGAGTTGAAGCGTATAAAGTAAAACACTATTCATTAGAAAATTCATATCCTCTATTGTATGAGGTTAGTACCATGGTCAACCGAAGTTAACTCAAAGTCGAAAGATTTGGTCAACATAGAACGGTTAATAATAAATGTATTTATCCAATCAAGGGCTATGTAAATGGACTGAGTAGTTGAATGGGTATATGACTGAAGTTTTGACCAATACCAAACTCCACATATCCTAAAAGTGATATAGCGTTGATGAAGAGAACGTGCATATATTACATCGTTACTTAATAGTACCGCTTAAGGTGATCTAAAATATGATTTTAGAAAAATGATCTATGAGCAATAATGTAACACCCCACCCCAAGAGACACACTAACAAAGGTATTACAAAGTAATATCGTCTGTTAATGCAGAGAATAAAATTGGTTAGGAGCGACCATCCGTAAAATTTCTTTGGACGAGTCTCGGTACGTCGAATAATGTTACTATATTTTTCTTTCTATTCTAACAAGTGATAATTCGATGTATCTGATCCAAGTGCAAAACAATAATATAGATGTTTAATATAAATCAGAACAAAATATAATATAATATACAACACAGAGTTGAACATCGCAATGGAAATAATATTCATCAATATCTCTTAAAAGTATGAGTCTACAAAAGAAAATACTAGACTCACATTCATACATACATACACACACACGTGCATACATATACAAAGATAGGTTTCAAATATACATGTCTATAAAAAATACCAACATAGATCAAGCATGTAACTAGACTCAAATAATACATTAAAAATTTAAATAATATCAAAATAGACTTCTTAAACTAGCTCACATACAAGGTCACCGAGTCTCTGTATCTGTCAAGCCTCGGTCTAGTCCGAGTATTAAATAACACCCGGGTAATGACTACCTCTAATTATCACAAAAGGTGAGATACCGATAATAATAAGTTACATAAATGCCAATGATAATATCCATAAGTGTACTTCGCTAACATAATAATACTTTTTTTAGTGACTCATGATTTAGTAGTTAAGTTTATGCTCATTTACAACATTCATCAAAGTCAAAGCAACCACTACAATAAGAGCATAGATAATCATATCCATATATGCAAGCAATAAACTTGTTCTTCCCAAGTCGACACAATATATACGTACTTCACGCACCAACACAAGAGGTTTCACTTTGGAAATTATAACTCGATAGAAAACGACCATCACAAGATGGACCCGAAAGCCCATTTAACCCGCCTAAATGGATCTCCGAAGGCCGAGCCTAAAGACTTGATAAACAAGTGGCATCCACTTTCGATCAGTAATCATAAGAGTGTAGACTAATGTCCTACAAATACCTGATAATGCTCATATGGTTACTAAAAGCTCGCAAATTCCACTCGTGCAAATAAATGTTCATTTGAACGAGTCCATGAATTAACTGATGAAATGAACGCAAGCATTTCATACCCCTTGTTTTACTAGATCGTCTAATTGGATTCCTCATCCATGCTAGATAATGTGTTTTTATAATAAAATAGTTTTTCTTTAAAAGCCAATTTAAAAATATTGATTTAAAAAGATTTATAATATATATATATATAGTAGAAAACACGATTTAATTCATATTTATATTTATAGAAAACTTAATTCAAACTCACTTTGAAATTTAAATTATTTATAAATATATATTCTCCAAAATATTTCCTATCCAAACTATATATATTTCCCTATCTTATACTATAAAGCAAAACCTTGGTCAAAGTGAAGTCTTTTTTGCAATACCAAAATTACCCTACCGCAAGTGGAAAATGAAAAAAAAAAACTTTACGGGTACTTTTGTATTTTGTATTAAGAATTTAATTATCTATCCATTTTATGTTACGTGCTTGAATAATTTGAAAGATGGGATTCTTTAGCGTAAAAGCAACCTCTCCTTTTGCGATCATCATTGCCTCAAAAAGGAAGGTTGACTTATTTTGGTGCTATTTGTTGTTATCCATTAGTTTCCTACTAACATCAAATGCAACCTTTCCAGTTTATTGGCTATTAATTCCTTACTATTTCTCACAAGAAATCTCCGTATCTTAACTATTGGAATCAAATTTAACTATATCAGATATATACTGATAATTATTTCTTTGATGTTTACCTTTTATCTATAAATAATCCCTTTTCTGCCGCCGTTCATTCTTTTACATTTAAAATGCTTTCGGACGTTGGAAGTAGATTATTCATTATTTATTTGAATTTATTCTAACAATTGTCTGCTTCCACCTGAAAGTCGGTTTTTTTAAAGTCAACATTTGAATGAATTTGACTTTTGTCTGTTACATATGTTTCCCAACATCTTTCAATTATGTATTTAATTTTTTTCTCTTACAATATAATTTTCTTTATTGTGTTAATGTTATGGACATTAACTCTTACATTTTATCATCAATGATGATTTTAGTTCAGTCAAGCTTGCTTCCATCCCAGTCCAACATCACTTCTTTATCTAATTTTTCCTTTAAAACAACATTTGTAATGTAATACTACTAATAATCAAGAAGATAGAGGTACCTAATGATATGCCTACTAATAATACTAAGAATAAAAATATAGTTGCCAATTGATGGTTTCTTTCTAATTCTCATGGTATCACAAAAATATTCTTAACACTTATTCTGATAGTCAATATATGAATTATTCCAATTCTGTATTAGTTAAATAATTTTCTTAGTTAGCTTATTTTTAATTTTTACGTGGCTAAGTTGATTTTATTAATTGAATTTTTACAGATATTCTTTTTTACGGAAGTATATCTTTATTTTGGATTTGATTTTTCATCAAAATCATTACTTACTGAATTCATCGCTGATTCATGCATTTGGAAAGGTTCGTTTTATTATGGCCTTCCATAAATGGATAGACAAATAAATCCTTAATTGCCTTCATTGTATAAAATCGATTCTTAAATGACATGCACCATCTTTGATTATAATACCAAATGAAATATTAATCATTGCATTTATGTATCAAATTTATACATGGTAGGCAATCAACAAACCAAAGTTAAGGCAGTGGCAATCTAATTAAAAGATCATTCCTAACTTTAAGTACATTTTTCCATGCACACTAACTGTATACATATTTATGTAGTATATATTGTGATTGTGGGGTATCGGTAATGATCAAGAAATGACTTCATTAGAAATATCTTCTCAAGAAATCATGGTGTCTTCATTCTTTTTTTGCTCTTGATCATTATTTTGCACACTATAGTTAAGCATAGCCACATGCATACCATACACACTTCGTTTTGTCTTATGGTGATACATAGATATGCACTACATACATCATCAACCTAAATCTGTATAAGCACTAAAAACACAATGTTAGTAGCATTTTACTTATACTGTTGTCTCTAGTAAAACACATGAAATACAAATTTAGTAGCAATATTTCTTAGGGATGATTTTATTTTTATTTAGGTTTTTTGGATGCTATTATATCTAAAAAAGGTAAGTTTATATATAACAGTTATAGTTTGTAGCCTCTGTTTGACATGTAGGTTAAAAATATCATGATATCTTTAGCCAGCTTATGTTTTCAAGTCAGTAAAGTAAGTTCTTAAAATGCTTTTGCTGTTACTATGGTAAGCAAAACATTCTTACATTCTCTTTCAACTTCATTAAAGACTGTTATTTATGGTATATTAATTGTCTATGATTAATACGTTGTGATATGTGTAGTGTGTGACATAGCGATCTATTTTATACGTCTAGAACTATTACATCAGTATAGATACCAATGTAACCCCTCTGTGTGAAGTCATCAGAGAGCCTTCCTCAAATAAATTAAAGGCTAGAGGAGAAAGAGCACGTTATGCCAAGAAGAATGTATCAGGGACACTACATTAAAAATGAGTCATTTCAAATACCAAGAAGCATTTATTATGTAGCCCTTTACTTTGAAATGTTGGTATCCAGAGATGTTAGAGCTATTTTTTCAAAGGGGTGGTTCCCCAATGGTTTCGAAGGAGTCGAAAGGTGTTATTTTTCTGATTTTTTCGAAAGGGTTGAAGGAAAACGTTTTTCCAAGGATTTTGAAAGGCAATGTTTAAAAGTTTTGAAATGAGGATGTTTGAGGTTTTAAAGCTTTTTAAAGGAAGGTTGGCCTTTCGACCTAGATAAAAGAAAGGGTTTTTCTTGGCTTCGAAAGGGGTACTTTCAATCGTTTTGAAAGGGGTACTTTCAATAGATTCGAAAGAGGAACTTTCAAAGGTTAATGTTTTCATCAACAAAGATTTAGGTAAAGTATATATAACATGGTAAGGTATTTTGAGTAAAGCATAGAGATTATATATTTTCCTTGTTGAGATTGATTTAAAAGGTTTTAAATCATTTTGAAAAGGTTTTCAAGGAATATTTTAGGAAGATATCCCTAAGTAAAATGGCTCAGATATTAGAATACCCGATGGGACTGGTATAGGATCACGCCCTATACATTAGCTATTAGCCCCAGCTAATTTTGTCCAAAATTCCAGTATGTAGGGCTTTGTCATAGGTAAGACTAAAGTTATGGATACAAACAGAAAGGAATATAT
Source organism: Allium cepa (assembly GCA_030765085.1). Taxonomy (NCBI): domain Eukaryota; kingdom Viridiplantae; phylum Streptophyta; class Magnoliopsida; order Asparagales; family Amaryllidaceae; genus Allium; species Allium cepa. Next base: position 344,877,072 of record CM060928.1, on the reverse strand, counting down.
GTCTACATAATGATGCTTTACCTGATATATATATATATATATATATCTACATAATGATGCTTTACCTAATATATATATATATATATGTCTACATAATGATGCTTTACAGATCTTCACCAGTTTTGGTTGTAGGGAAAGATTTGCAAAAGATGTGTTTTAAAATTATGTTAGTGAGGGGAAACTCATTCCGCTAAGCGGCGTTATCTCACTTAACATAAAATAACAAAGATGAACAATATTATTCACACCAGGCATTATTTCTAAATCGAAGTTTTTTGTTTCCTCTTAAACTCTCGGGTGCTCAAAATTGATATGAGTGGGCTGAAGGTTGAGGATTTCAGGTTTTTGAGATTTTGGCGAATACGGCTTCCGGAGAAGTGCAGGTGGCTGACGGATAGCTATTTAGAAGTACGTATTATTTTGTTTTGATTCTGCTATGTATTAAGTCAGATATGGCCAAATTGCTTTGATCATCCAAGTGGGCATCATCGTATGTCGCTCTTGGCTTATTATTGTAAATTAAATTTGATCATTGCCTGAGAAACATTTTGGGCTTTTGTTACTTGGATATGAATATTGTTTTGAATTGTAATCTGCAAAAGGTTGTTTTTGGAATCTGTGATTAGTTCAAATTCAAGTGCTTTGATATTATAGATACCATTAGAATTACTGTATTTTGTCACCAAAAGTTAATATTATAGATGATTGCAACATCTATAGCGCTTAGCTTTTGGCCTCTAGATACGGGATGTGAAAACCTGGTGCCAGAACAAGTTGTCACGTCCTAAAATTTAGAGGCCAAAAGCTAAGCGCTACAAATGCTTCATTCATCTATATTATTAACTTCTTATGACAAAATATGACGATGCTAAGGGTATCCATAATACCAGAAGCACTTGAATATGAATAAAATCTTAGATTTCAAAAACAATATTTTCCATATTACATTTCGAAACAATATCATATCCAAGTTACAAAATCACTAAATGTTTCCTAGGCAATGATCAAATATAATTTACAATAATACGTCAAGAGCGATGTATGATGATGCCCCTTTGGATGACCAAAGCAATATAGTCATATCGACTTAATACATATAGTGGAAAATAAACAGAATAATTTATCCCCCTAATTAAGTATCCGTCAACCACCTGCTCGTCCCTGGAAGCTTTATTCGTCAAAATTACGAAAAGCATAACCTTAGGCCTACTCAAATCAAATTTTGAGCACTTGAGAGTTTAAGAGGAAAAAAACTTCGAGTCGGACATAAAGCCTAGTATGAATAATAGTGTTCATCTCCGTTATTTTTTTCTAAGTGAGACCATGCCGCTTAACGGAACGGGTTTCCCCTCACTAACATTCCTTTAAAGCATATATAATTGCAAATCTTTTCCTACAATCAAAACTGGTTAAAATCTGTAAAACATCATCATGTAAACATATATATATATATATTAGGTAATTAATGAACTATTTGTTTGTTTTATTTGGCTAACTATTAACAATTAGCTGACTCGGGCCTACCAGACAACATATTAAAATTTATCTAACAGCTGTTAGACACTCCTCTTCTTTTGAATGTTCCATCCTTAACAATCTATTAAATTCTTCTCTTTTGGGCGGTCTGTCCTTAACTTATCATCTTCCAAGGTCACATGATTTGATAGTTTTACGGGCTTACCAATAACCTATCTGTATACAAACATATATTCCTTTTTGTATGTATCCATATTTTTAATCCTACCTATGACAAATCCCTACACACTGGAATTTTGGATAAAATTAGCTGGGGCTAATAGCTAATGTAAAGGGCGCGACCCTATACCAGTCCCATCTGGTATTCTAATATCTGAGTCATTTTACCTAGGGATATCTTCCCAAAATTTTCCTTGAAAACCTTTTCAAAATGATTTAAAACCTTTCAAATCAAACTCAACAAGGAAAATATGTAATCTCTAACCTTTACTCAAAATCACATTTCCATATTATATATACTTTACTCAAATTTTAGTTTATGAAAACATTTAACCTTTGAAAGTCCCCCTTTCAAATCTATTGAAAGTACCCCTTCCGAACCATTGAAAGTACCCCTTTCGAAACCAAGTAAAACCCTTTCTTTTATCTAGGCCGAAAAGCCAAACCATCCTTTCGAAACCATTCTCAAAACCATTGGAAATCCTTCCTTTTGAAAGCTTTAAAACCTTGAATATCTTTCTTTTAAAACCTTTAAACATTGCTTTTCGAAACCTTTGGAAAACCTTTTCTGTCGAAAGCTTTAAACCTTAGACATCTTTCTTTTAAAACCTTTAAACATTGCCTTTGAAAACCTTAGGAAAACCTTTCCTTTTGAAACATCAGAAAAACCATACCTTTCGACTCCTTCGAAGCCCTCGGGGAACCATCCCTTCGAAACCTTTCTTTAAAACCTTTCGAAAGTATTGGATCTAAACTTTTGAAAGCATTTCTTTCAAAATCAATCAAATCACTCTTTCGAAACCATTTGGTTTATACTTCAATTGAGCAAAAGGGTCCTTAAACCATTTAAATTGAAAGCCATCCTTTCGAAAAAGTTCCTAATTAGAGAAGTGATGGCATCGAAACCATCCATTCGAAAGCATTGGAGATGTGGGTAAATATTAGAAAATAAGATACCCCTTCGAAACCCTCTAGGTCGAAAGGTAAAAAGGCGGCAGCTAAAGGCTTCGACTTAGTCAAAAGCTATCTTTTAAAACAATGGCGCAACCCAATCGAAATCATTTCCTTTTAAACCATTTGACCTATTCGAGAGTTAACCAAGTCGAAAGTATTTTAGTCAAAAGCAAGCAGGCGCATTTTCATTTAAAAACAAAGTAAAGCCTCAACCCCTTCGAAACCCCTGTATTCGACCATATATCTTCCGCCTATGTCCAAATCACTATGTACCTATTGCCCGATACCATGTGCATTGGTTTCGACTGTATCAGAGGCGAAGGTAGAAAGGCGGAACCTGGTGGCGAAAGCATCGAAACAATTAAAATCCTATTTATTTGTCCTTTTAAACTATTTATTTTGTACCTAACCTATCTTGTTTGTCTAAATATTATTAGTTGCCATTTTACTTTTTCAAAAGTGCAGCCAATATCCAGAAATGACAAATTTGAATAATTTGCAAAGAGCCCTTTCTCCTTTAAAAATATATAAAATATTTAATCACGTACCTAAATAATTTTATATACCCATCAGAACACTTAGGAAAAATGTAGAAAATCTCATTTAATATGTTTTCTAACATATAAAAATTTCGTATCCAAACCTTTTATTATTTAACTGTAAATAATTAATAACCCAAAATAACAATTTCTTTACTAGAAAATTCATATTAAATCCGCATAAATTTCAAAAGTTATGAAAATTGAAACAAATCTCCAAAATCTAATTTTTGACCTACATAAAAATTCGCAAGGCATTTAGATGTCATTTAATAGGGTTTTTACCTTAAAACTTATCATAAAATTAATATGAACATGTGTGAAATCATCAACAATATATATAATCATTCCATCATTTAAACACGTAGCAAAACATTGCAAAATATTTTAGAATCATCTTAAAACCGAAACAAAACAAGTTAGAGATGTAAACATTATTCACCTTAGCTTTTGAGATTAAAGAGATTGAGATGTGAATGGATTTGATTTGCTTAACCTTTTCCTTTAACTTTTCTTAATCTTCTTTCCCTTTTTCTTATTAATCATAGTCGGTAGTAGGTTATAAAATTTTGAGAAATGAAAAATGAATGTGTATTGCAATACATGGCCAAAGTTTAAGGATATAGGAATGGCCTCTTTCCTATTTTACCCCGCCTATATTTTATTTTAAATTCTTCTTTAGTTCATTAGTTTAAATGGCACGGCTACCATTATTTAAATCAAATCTCAATCCCCTAATCAACATATTATTTTATTTAACTTAGCTAACTAAATATCCTAAATAATGTTACAAAAAATATGGGTGTTACAGACTTCCCTCCTTAAAGAATCTCGTCCCCGAAATTACAAAAGTACATAACAATCAAACAAGAAGGTAAAACATACCATCCAATAAATCAAAATAAGCATCTTTAATCCTATTGTCAACATCCCAAGTACAGTCTCTATCATCTGTTGAATATGCGCTTATATGATTGTTGTTTGATGATAATAAACATATATACATTCATTTAAATGTATTTGATAATATACTATTTATTTTCACAGATTAAATAAATATTTGCTGAATAAAATAAATAACACGGAATTTGAATTCAAACGAATATTTTATTCAAACAAATATTTATTACAATTTTGAATAGTACAAATTCAAGCTCTCACTATTCACTATACAACTTTGATACAAATTAAATTACATCACTATTTTACACATTCACCTCACTACATATCACTCACACTCGTATTTTTTTCTTCAACTGCATTTCAGTTTGAATCCAGCATCTGAGAAATCTGCAAAAATATTTACTAACGCAGTAAAATTGAAAATAAAATATTTTTGCGATATAAAATAAAACGTGAATTTTGAAAGTGATATATGCCTCAGTTATTTGGGTTGTTCGTCATCATTTAAATTTGAATTCATCATACACGAATAACTTGTGACATACACAGTATATTACTGTATATGCCACAAGGCCGTGCACGCCGATATATACACTTGATTGATTTACAGGGACAGGCAAGCACAGGTCAAACCCAAATGAAAAACCGAGTTCAACTCACGTGCAATATATTCAAAATCACGACACGAGCACAAGGTCAAACCCAAGTTTTGAAACTGGGTTCAACACAAGGCAACGTCAAGTCCAGACAATACAGCATGTTCAAGCCACAATGAAGTTGTACAAGTACAGTCAAGAAAGCAGCTCAAGTAACAAAAGTCAAGTGCAGCAATGAAACAACATAGTATGACATGAAGCAAATGAACACAGTGAAATGCACAAAGACATAGCATCTGCCCCAAGTTAATGTTCACAAATATAATTCATCAACCAGACTATGATGCAAGAAATAACTCAGAGGCACAGCAAATTACAAAGACCAGTTACAACTACAGAAACCAGAGAAATGCGCAGTGGAATGAAGTCAAGTGATGCACATATACTTGAAAGCTATAGCATCAAGTAGACCAAGTTCATATGCAATGAGAGGAACATCAAAGACAAGACTAAGTGCAGCATCAGTGAAGACAGCTACTTCACAATGAACCAGTGACAACAAAGGCCAAACACAAATGAACACATATGGACAGCATGTCATGAATGAACTAGCAAAGGCTAGTCATCAACATAACAGCAACACCAACCAGAAGAGGAGTAAACCAAATATGCAGTGCATTCTCAAGTACACAGTGAAATCGCCACAGTCTCAAACTCGAATGACAGACCGAACCAAGATATCAGCAACAACAACAGTAATGATACCAGAATAATATCATGAAGGAACCAGACCATAAAAAGTGTTTGAAAATGCAGCAAATACCCAATGGACAGAGATGCAGCAAAACAGAGTTTCAAATATGCATGGTGATGCAACTTCAAGCAGAGAAGCAAGTTACAGAATGCATGAAACAAAAAAAAAAATCGTATTTTTTTTTAAATAGTCAGCAATTAAAAAGAGGAAAGTTTCTGCCTTGTTATTCAAGAAGGATTGAAAGTTCTCAAAACAAAGCCGTATGAATCAAGTAAGTATCGAACGCATCAGGAAAGTCGTGTGCATCACGAAAGTGAATTTCAGGAAAGTATCGAGTTAATTAGTGTATTCGAATTCATATAAATACGAGTACCCAAGTATCATCATTGGCATGAATGAAAAAGCAATCGAATTCAAGCAATCGAATCTGAAAGCAAAAGATACAAACAACATACCAAGGCGAATTCAATTATCTCGAAGCAACCGAAGCCGAACCCTAATTTCACAAATCAAGAGAAGCAGCCGAGCGCGACTCCAAGATCAATAGAGTGTCAATATCAAACGGCATTCAAAACCCTAATTTTGATCGAAGGACAAAAGCCCTAAATTATGATCGAAGAAGCCGCCATTTTCAAAAGGACCGAATAGAAAAGGAAGCGGGTCGAAATAATAAAAGGGGCCGGTCTTTTTAAATTAGGGTTTTGTTAAGGGTTTAGTTTTTTTAAGGGCTTTATCTTATTTTTAGTTTTGAATTTGTTTTTAATTTTTAAATCTCTTTTCAAACCGTTGTATTTGCTAGTCGTGTGACTAGGGGACAAGCTACGTGGCGTAGCTTGAGAATTCGCAACTCAGTTGCTGAGTTGTGGCAGGGTTTTGAGCGTAGAGTTAGGTTAGTCAGTAGCGGGTGTCGCGAGTTTACGTGTGTAAGCGTGTGACTATCTAATTTCTAGTAGAAACCTTGGAGGCAGCACGTAGGCAGGTTTTTGCCGAAGCTGGGTAAATTCTGTGTCGTTCTATTTCTGCATTTATTATTCTGCTTTTATCTGTGCTGCTACTATTCTGTGATCTGTGTTGAAATTATTTTATAAGCTTCCGCAATTAATTTTTTTATAATTTATACTATCACCCTATTCACCCCCCTCTAGGGTGAAATCGATCCTACATCATCATCACTCCACTGGACCTTGACTAATCTGACCATCTTGGTTCTAAGCCTTTTCTCATCTCTCGCAACTATACCAACTGGCTTTCTAACTATGGTCAAGTCCGATTCTACTACTAAGTCAGCTAGCACAGTTGGTGCAATAGCAGTGTGCGGTCTCAAACACAATTTCTAAGATAAGAAACATGAAAAACATCGTGGACTTCAGCCAAACTGCTAGGCAACTCAACTTTATATGCGAGTTTCTCGATCCTCTCAACAATTGGAGAAGGTCCAATGAACCTTGGAGCTAACTTTCCTGATCTTCCAAATCTGATCACACCCTTCATCACTGACACCTTGATGAAAATCTAGTCTCCAACTGAGAACTCTAAGTCTTTCCGTATCTACATAACTCTTTTACCTAGACTGAGCCTCCTTCATTCTAGCCTTAATGACCTCAATCTTTTCTGTATCCTCTCTAACCAAATCTGACCAAGAACCAACCTATCCCCAGTCTCCAACCAATAAATGGGAGATTTTCTTGGCCTTCCATACACAGCATCAAACGGTGCCATTCCAATACTAGCCTGATAACTGCTGTTATATGAGAACTAAACTAGATGCAGATGGTCTTCCCATGATCCCTCGAAATCTAGAATACAAGCTCTTAACAAATCCTCCAGGATTTTGTTAACTCTTTTCGTTTGCCCATCGGTCTATGAATGGTAAGCTATGCTCATCTTGAGCTTGGTTTCCAAAACTTTCTTCAGACTCTTCCAGAACTCGCTAGTGAACATGGAATCTCTATCACTACTATGCTACTATGAATTCCATGTAGTCCAACAACATTGCTCATAAACAACCTTGCCAAAACAAGTTCCATCCTAGTTGACTTAAATGGAATGAAATGGGCGCTCTTGGTCAATCTATCCACTACAACCCGTATACTTTCATTTTCTTTATTCGAACTTGGCAGCCCGTTAACGAAGTCCATAGAATTAGAATACCACTTCCATACTGGAATGTATAATAGCTAAAGCAACCCACCTGGCTTCTGATGTTTGGTCTTTGCCTGTTGACAATTCAAGAACTACTTAACACATAAGCCAATATCTTGTTTCATAACTTCCCAGAAGAAACTCCTCTTCATATCCCAATGCATTTTGTACCTTCTAGATGAATTTTGAACTTTGAACGATGACATTCCCCTAAAACTTCTTTTCTTATGTTTCCTATACTCGGAACACATAATCTTCCTTTCTTTCTCAACCACCAATTCTAGTCAAGACTGAAATCCTTTAAGTCATCGCTCTTGGTTCTTTCCCTTAACTTTCTGATCTGTTCAACTTACACTGGATCGTCCATCTATTTAGAAGCTATCCTTTCGATCATCACTGGTCGAAATTTCAAACAAGATAATACAACAGAATTTCCACTAGACCTAGCCTCATATCTCCACTACACTGTACAATCTGCTAATGCTTTTAAATCCTTCCACTCAGCAATCATTGCTAACATGGCATTCTGATGTTTCCTGCTAAGCGCATCTGCTACCTTGTTGCCTTTCTCTGGTGTGTACTCAATTCCAAAATCATAAACGGCTATAAACTCTAATCACCTCTGCTGTATTATGTTCAGCTCCTTTTGAGAGAAGAAAATACTTCAGTGACTTATAATCTATATATAAATCAAACCTCTCTCCTAAAAGGTAATGCCTCCACACCTTCAAAGAAAAAATAACTACAGCCAACTCCAAATAATGTGTTGGATACATGATCTCATGTGGTCTAAGTTGTTTAGAAGCATAGGCAATCACTTTACCTCTCTGCATCAACACAGCTCCTAATCCTGTTCCACATACATCTATATAAACCACCAAATACTGTTTCGCTTAGTTGGAAAGGCAACAAGGTTGCAGATGCGCTTAGCAGGAAACATCATAATGTAGCGCTTGCGATAATAGCTGAGTGGAACGATTTGAAGGCATTGGCAGATTGCAGAATGCAGTGGAGATCTAAGGCTGGGTCTAGCGGATATACCGCAGTGTTATTTTGTTTGGAATTTCTACCGGTGATGATCGAAAGGATTGCTTCTAAATAGAGTGAGGATCCAGTATTAGCAGAACGGATCAGGAAGCTTGGAGATGGAACTGAGAGCGATGACCTGAAGTACTTCGGTCTTGACTAGAATGGGTGGTTGAGAAAGAAAGGAAGATTATGTGTTCTGAGTGTAGGAAACATAAGGAAAGAAGACTTAGAAGAATGCTATCATTAGAAGTTCTCTATTGATCTAGGAGGAACTAAGATGTATTAGGATATCAGGAGGAGTTTCTTCCGAGAAGATATGAAGTGGGATATTGGCTTATGTGTAAAGCAGTCATTAAATTGCCAATAGGAAAGGGCCAAACATCAAAAGACAAGTGTTTGCTTTAATCATTAGGTATTCTAGTATAGAAGTGAGATTCTATTTCTATGGATCTTATTGATGGGTTGCTAAGGTTGAATAGAGGAAATAAAAGTATATGAGTCATGGTAGACAGATTAACCAAGAGTGCCCATTTCATTCTAGTTAAGTCCATCAGGGAAACACCTGTTTTAGCAAAGTTGTTTATGAAGAATGTGGTTAGACTGCATGGAATTCCTAGTAGCATAGTTAGTGATAGAGATTCCTTATTCACTAGCAAGTTCTAGAAGAGTCTACAAGAAGTTTTGGGAACCAAGCTCAAGATGAGTACTGCTTACCATCCATAGATAGATAGGCAAACGGAAAGAGTTAACAAAGTCTTAGAACATTTGTTAAGAGCTTGTGATCTAGAAGTCGAGGAATCATAGGAAGACCATCTGCATCTAGTTGAATTTTCGTATAACAACAATTATTAAACTAGTATTGGGATGGCACTATTTGAAGCTTTGTATGGAAGGCCATGCAGATCTTCCGTTTGTTGGTTAGAGGTTGGGATTGGTTAGTTCTTGGTTCAGATTTAGTGAGCGAAGCTACGAAAAAGATTGAGGTCATTCGAGCTAGAATGAAGAGGGCTTGGTCTAGGCAGAAGTGTTATGCAAATAAGAGACGGAAAGATTTAGAGTTCTCAGTTGGAGATTAGGTTTTCGTCAAGGTGTCACCGATAAAGAATGTGATTAGATTTGAAAGATCAGGAAAGTTGGCACCAAGTTTCGTTGGACCTTTTCCTATTGTTGAGAGGTTCGGGAAACTCGCATATAGAGTTGAGTAACCAAGTAGTTGGGTAGGTGTCCATGATGTTTGTCATGTTTTTCATCTCAGTAAGTGTGTTTGAGGCCCAGAGACTAGTATTGCACTGACTGTACTAGATGATTTAGTGGTAGAACCGGACTTGACTACAGTGAGAAAGCCAGTTCGCATTGTTGCGACAGATACGAAGAGGCTTAGAACTAAGACGATCATATTAGTCAAAGTCCATTGTAGTGACGATGACTGTACTTGGGAGGTTGAGAGCAGTATTAGGGATACTTATCTGACTTGTTTGATGGTATGTTTTTACCTCTTTGTTTGAATTGTTATGTGTCTTATTGTAATTTCGAGTACAAAATTTCTTTAAGGAGAGGAGTCTGTAATACCCTAGATTTTTAGTAACATCATTTAGGATATTTAATTAGTTAAATTAAATTAAATAATATGTTGATTAGGAGATTGAGCTTTGATTTAATTAAGGTGTAGTTGTGCCATTTGACGAGTGAATTAAAAGAAGGTTTAAAATGAAATATAAGAGGGGTAAAATAGGAAAGAGACCATTCATATATATATCTATTCCCTTAGGCTGTATATCTCTATACTTTCATTTTTATCTCTCAAAAATTTTAAAAAATAAGGCCAGCCACCATTAATAAGGAAAATAGGAGGAATATTAAGAAAAGCTAAAGGAAAGGCTAATTCAAATCAAATCCTTCAAATCTCAAGCTCCTTAAACTCTAAAGCTAAGGTGAATAATGTTTACATCTCATATCTTTTATGGTTTCGATTTTAAGATGAATTCCAAAGTATTTTGCATTGATTTGCCATGTTTTTGAGTAATGGAATGATTATTATACTTCTTGATGATTTATGCATATTTAAATTTATTTTATAATAGGTTTTAAGGTGAATACCCTACTAAATGAAATTCAAATGCCTTGTGAATTTTTATGAAGATCTGAAAAGATATTTTGGAGATGATTTTCAATTTTTAGAATTTTCAGAATTTCTGTGGAATTTATATGAATTTTCTAGTGAAGAAAAAGTTATTTTGGATTATAAATTATTTATGGTTAAATAATAAAAGGTTTGTGTCTGCAAATTTTATATGCTGGAAAACATATTAAAAGAGATTTTGTGGAATTTCTCAAGATTTTTCCTATGTATTTTAATGGTTATATAAAATTATTTAAGGTATGGGACTTAAATGTTTTATATAATTAAAGAAGAAGAAGAGGCTTTTTGTAAATAAGTTTAAATTGTTGAAACTGGAATGTCGGCGGCACTCTTGAAAAGAGAAACTCGCAAACAATTAGATTTTGACAAACAAGGCAGGTTGGGTACAAAATAATAGTTTAGAAGTACAAATAGACATGTTTTTCACTGGTTCGGTACTTTCGACACCAGGTTCCGCCCCTATGCCTTCGCCCCCAACATAGTCAAAGCCAACGCACATGGTATCAAGTAGCTGATACATAGTGAATTGGACATAGATGGAAAGTATAAGGTCGAAACCAGGGATTCTGAAGGGGTTGCGGCTTTGCCTTGATTTTAAAGGAAAACAGGCCCGCATGCTTTCGACTAAGATGCTTTCGACTAGGTCAAATGGTTTAAAAGGAAAGTTTTTGATTGGGTTGTGCCTTTGTTTTTAAAATAATTGCTTTTGACTAAGTCAAACCTTTAGCTGCGCTTTCTTCCATTCGATCCAGATGGTTTCGAAGGTATTGTTTTGATTTTTGAAATTTGGCCGCCTATCAGTACTTTCAAAGGGATGGTTTCGACACCGTCACTTCTTTACTTAGGAAAGGGTTGCAAAAAGAATGTTTTGACTTTATTGAGTTTCTGATCCTTTTGCTCTACTTGAAGGCATAATGCAAATGGTTTTGACTAAAATGGTTTTCAAAAGTTTCCAAGGGGTAAATTTTAGAATGGTTTCGAAAGGTTTCCACGTGTTTTAAATTGAACCCAAAGGCTTTTGAAAGGTTTAGTACTTTAATGATTTCGAAAGGATTTTAACGAATGATTTCGAAAGAGGTGGTTCCCCTAGGGTTTCAAAAGGGTTGAAAGGAAAGGTTTTTCCTTTGTTTTCGAAAGGCAATTTTAAAGGTTTTAAAGAAGAATGTCTAATGTTTTAAAGCTTTTGAAGGAAAGACTTTTATTGGTTTCGATAGAGTTACTTTCAATTGTTTCAAAAGAGTTACTTTCAATGGTTTCGAAAGGGGTACTTCTAATGATTTCAAAAGGGCTACTTTCAAAGGTTTCAAAAGGAACGGTTTTTCACTGCTTTGGTACTTTCGGGACCAGGTTCCACCCCCATGTCTTTGCCTCCGACACAGTCGAAACCAATGCACATGGTATCAAGCAACTGGTACATAGTGAATTGGACACAGACGGAAGGTATAAGGTCAAAACCAGGGATTTTGGAGAGGTTGAGGCTTTGCCTTGATTTTAAAGAGAAATGCGCATGCTTGCTTTTGACTAAAATGCTTTCGAATAAAATTCTTTCGACTAGGTCAAATGGTTTAAAATGAAATTGTTTTGATTAGTTTGCGCCTTTGTTTTTAGAATGATTGCTTTTGACTAAGTCGAAACCTTTAACTGCCGCTTTCTTCCTTTCAATCCAGATGGTTTCGAAGGGTTTTTTTTCTTTTTGAAATTTGGCCACCTCTCTATTGCTTTCGAAAGGATGGTTTCGATACCTTCACTTCTTTACTTAGGAAAGAGTTTTGAAAAGAATGCTTTCGACTTTACTGAGTCTCTAATCCTTTTGCTCTATTTGAAGGCATAATTCAAATGGTTTCAAACGGTTTTCAAAAGTTTCGAAGGGGTAAATTTTTAAATGGTTTTGAAAGGTTTCCACATGTTTTAAATTGAACCCAAAGGCTTCCGAAAGGTTTAGTATTTCAAAGCTTTCGAAAGGGTTTTGACGAATGGTTCTGAAACGGGTGGTTCCCCCAGGGTTTTAAAAGGGTTGAAAGGAAAGGTTTTTCCTGTGTCTTCGAAAGGCAATTTTAAAGGTTTTAAAGAAGGATGTCTAATTCTTTAAAGCTTTCTAACGAAAGACTTTTATTGGTTTCATAAAAGTTACTTTTAATGGCATCGAAAGAGTTACTTTCGATGGTTTTGAAAGGGGTACTTCCAATGGTTTCAAAAGGGTTACTTTCAAGGTTTTCGAAAGGGTTGTTTAAAGGTTTTAAACAAAGGTTTCAAACAGATAAATAGGTAGAATAGCCTAAGTGTTTTTAAGTTAAAAGGGGCTTTAACTTATTTTGAGGGGATAGGCAATCCTCATAAAACCCATTAACGTTATTTTGAGTAAAGTATATATTATATGGCAAAATAGCTTAGAATAAAGCTAAATATGTATTTTCCTTGTATATTTTGATTTGAAGGGTTAAATCTTTTGAAAAGGTTTTCATGGAAAATTTAAAGGATAGTTAATCCTAAGAGAATGACCAAGATTAGAAGACTAGATAGGACTTATGTAGGGTCGCGCCCTCTGCTCATTAGCTATTAGACCTTAGCTAATTTGATCTAGAATTCCAGTATGTAAAGCCTAGTCACGGGTAAAATTAAAACGCAGGCTACACATAGAACATAATATTTATGTACAGAGGTAGGTTATTGGTAAACCACAAAACTATAAGGATCAGTTGACCCTCGGAGATGTAAGTTAAAGACAGACCGTTCAGAAGTTTTGTTTAATAGTTTTTTAGACCATACGATATTTATCTAGTAGGCTCGAGTCAGCCAAATAGGCAGTTAGTCTAGACTACAGACAGTTTGTCCAGACCGCGGATAGTTAGTCCAGTAGAGGACAGTCAGCCCAGGTTTCGAACGGATAGTCCATTTATTACCCGTATATAGCATAACGGATCTTGCTATTATTTTTATCATTATAATCTATTTGATTAATCAGTTTGGCTGCAGGAAAGGGTTTGCAAGATATGTGTTTTGAAAAGGATATTAGTGAGGGGAAACCATTCCACCAAGCAGAGTGGTCTCACTCAATATCAGTAAACCAAGATGTAACAGAATTATTCACACCGGGCTTTATGTCCGATTCGAAGTTTTTGTTTCCCCTTAAACTCTCGGGTGCTCAAAATTTATTTGAGTAGTGAGTTGAGGATTTTAGGTTTTTAAGATTATGGCGAATAAAGCTTACGAAGACAAGAAGGTAGCAGTCAGATAGCTATATAGGAGTTTCAGTTTATTTGTTCTGATCCCACTGTGTATGTTAAGTCAGTATGACTATATTTCTCTGATCAACCAAGGAGACATCGTCATATGTCGCCCTTTGGCGTATTATTGTAAATTATATTTGATCATTACCTGAGATACAGTTATGAGATTATGTAACTTGGATATGAATTTGTTTTGAGAAGTAATCAGTAAAATGTTGTTTTGAAGATCAATGATTTTGTTCATATTCATGTGCTTCTGATATTATGGTTGCCATTAACATTATCGTATTTTGTCAATGAAAGTTAATACTATAGATGACTGCAGCATCTGTAACGCTTAGCTTTTGACCTCTAGATAGGGATGTTACAACTTAGTATCAGAGCAATGTACTTGAGTATTGATTACTAAGTTGTAACATCTCGTATCTAGAGGTTGCTAAGTTATACTTGGGTATATTTCAAAACCATTGAAAGTAACTCTTTCGAAAACATTGAAAGTAACTCTTTCGAAACCAATAAAAGTCGTTCCTAAAACAATAGACATTCTTCTTTAAAACCTTTAAAATTGCTTTCAAAAATAGAGGAAAAACTTTTTCTTTCAACCCTTTCGAAACTCTGGGGGAACCACCCCTTTTGAAACCATACATTAAAACCCTTTTCAAATCATTGAAATATTAAACCTTTCGAAAGCCTTTGGATTCAATTTAAAACATGTAGAAACCTTTCGAAACCATTCAAAAATTTACCCCTTCGAAACCTTTGAAAACAATTTCAGTCGAAATCATTTGGATTATGCCTTTAAGTAGAGAAAAAGGATCAGAAATTCAATAAAGTCGAAAGCATTATTTTCGAAACACTTTCTAAAGCAAAGAAGTGATGGTATCGAAACCATCCCTTCAGAAGCACTAGAGAGGTGGCCAAATTTTAGAAAGCAAAACAACCCCTTCGAAACCATTTGAATCGAAAGGAAGAAAGCAACAACTAAAGGTTTCGACTTAGTTGAAAGCAATACTTCTAAAAACAAAGTCGCAACCCAATTAAAACCATTTCCTTTTAAACCATTTGAATTAGTTGAAAGCTAACTAAGTTGAAATCATCTTAGTCGAAATCAAGCAGGCGCATTTTCCTTTAAAATCAAAGCAGAACCTCAACCCCTTAGGAAACCCTAGTTTCGATCCTATACCTTCCGTTTATATCCAATTCACTATCTATCAGTTGCCCGATACCATGTGCATTGGTTTTGACTGTGTCGGAGGTGAAGGCATGGGGGTGGAACCTAGTGCCGAAAGTATCGAAACAGTGAAAAACATGTTTATTTGTACTTTAAACTATTCTTTTGTACATAACCTACTTGTTAGGAACTAAGATGTTGGTTTGGATGACAACAACCTTTTTAACTTTCCTTATTATAAAATATATACTAACACTATTGTCTAGATAGATATGTACATGCAGGATATATATATATATATATATATATATATATATATATATGCAGGTATTGATTCCTGAAGGCTGATCAGTATAAAGACTCAAGACTCAAGATTGAAAACTCTAGAGTACCAAGATCAAGATTTCATGATATGTGTCTAGTTTTTGTTAATACTTCATAATAGCATAGAATCTTCATTCCGAATTTCATTTGGGATGGAACCTATTTCTTCCTTCTTAGTGGCTTGCAAATCCATGACAAGTAGCTTACAAACCTACGACAAGTGGCTTACAAACCCACGAACATCCTGGTTTTGTGCAAGTTCTCGAGTCCTGATGTGATGAGATATCCTGCAGGAAGAAGCTTGCAAAACTACTTCAAAAATGGTTTTTCAAAATAATTTCCAAAACTGCTTTTCAAAATATTTTAGCCTTAAAATTATCTTTTCAAATGATTTTTAAAAAGATATTTTAGCATTAAAATATTATTTTCTTTTTGTTTAAAAATAAACTCTTGTTTTAAAACTTCATTTTAAAAACAAATTTTACATTATTTTTTAACTAGGGATGTCGATATAATGGGATACCCCATATTGACATGGTGGCCGTTAAATTCAAAAGTTTCAATTTTCAAAAGAAGTGTATTCGTTTAAATCTCTTCACGAATGGTTATGACCGTTGGTGCTTTATAAATAGCCTTCACAATGGAATTTTTTAACTAACTATTTTTTTATTTTCTTCACTCCTTCTTCTCCATAAATACATATTCTAAAATTTTCATATTTTTAAGATCATGCCGAAATTCTGCCGAATTCTCAAGTGAATCAAATTAGAATCTCATTCTTGTTTGATTCTCTGCCCTCTCTCGAAGATCAAAGTGATATTCAGAGTTATAGGATCAGTTTTTAATCAAAAGTATATTGAGTCTCTCTATAAGGTGTGGTTGCGCTTGAAAATCAATTGGGTGATCTTGTGTCCCATAAACCAGGGAGTTTTCCCCGGACTCGTGAGACAGGAGGGTACCTCAAGGCCTTTAGAAATTGAGGATTTTAATCTCGACATTGGTATAATAAAAATTTTTATGAGGTGTTTGCCTTGGTACATGACTGAATGTAGGGTAACTCCAAACTTGTATAAAATCCGATGTGTTCTTTCCTTTACTGTTGTTTATTTACTTTCTGCATCTTTGTTTGATTCTACGATTGTTCTGTGATTAATTTTTGCATTTGTTTATATCATAATTTTTAAATTAGTCCATATAAGTCTTAGAATCCAATAAACACTATTCACTCCCCCTCTAGTGTTAAATTAGCCTTAAGATCCTTAATTCGTTGTCCCTTTCAATTGGTATTGGAGCATTGGTTTTCATATAGTTTTCATAATCTAAAACTTGAAAATTGTTTTAATGGCTACCAACACTGGTAATGTCAACTCTGGCACTAGTTCTGTTATCACTAACACTAGTTCATTTATAGAAGGTCAATCTACTGTCAGACCACCATTTTTCAATGACAGTAATTATGCATCTTGGGCTTGTAGAATGAAAATTCATTTACAATCAGTAGGATTAGACACTTGGAATATCACACAAACTGAGTATGTTGAAACAACAACCAATTTTGCCCAATGGACTGCTAAGCAAAAGGGTGTTGCACAAAATAACTCAAAGGCCATGAATAAATTATTTTGTTCGTTGGATAGGAATGAGTTTAATAGAGTGTCTATTAGTAAATCTGCATTTGAAATATGAAAAACTTTGCAAGTTACTCATGAAGGAATAAGCAAAGTTAAACAAACTAAACTTTCCATATTAGTAATCAGTTTCAATTGTTTAAAATGCATGCAAATGAGTCCATTTTCGATATGTATTGTCGATTTCAAGATATTGTTCATTCACTAATTGCACCGGGAAAAAGCTTTTCGGAGGAAGACCAAGTCAGAAAAATTCTAAATTCACTCACTCCAGAATGGGATCAAAAGACGCTTGCAATTGAAGAAGCAAATGATATTGGTCTAATGAAAATAGATGAATTAATTGGGAATCTGATGTTTTATGAAGTTCAACTGCAAGGAAGAAGAGAAAACAAGACTACAGAAAAGAAGTCATTAGCATTCAATGTAACAACTGAAGATTCGGAACCAGAAAGTGAGAAGGAGATTACCTCCATGACAAGAAACTTTCGAAAATTCCTAAAATATAGAAAATGAATAATCACAAAAGAAATGATCAAAAGAATTCCAGAAATAATATGGAGAATGTCAATAATGATAGATGCTACAATTGCAATAAAGTCGGGCATCATAGAAAAGATTGTCCGTATCTAGATAAATAGTTGCTCTCTCCAAATGATGATTCGTCAAGGAAAAGAAAGAAAGCATACACAGCAACCCTTGATGACTCGGACTCATCATCCAGTGACAATGAAAAGAAGGCGGATAATTCAAATCTGTGTTTCACTCCTATTCATGAATCAGATGATGATGGAAGTATGGATCTAAAAATAGGTACGCATTTACATTATTTTTAATTTATCTTGTTTGAATGGATGCTTGTTTGTTTGCTTCATTCTTTTTAAATTCCTTGAATTTTAAATTCAAATTTATCCCTTGAAATTTTAATTTTAAATTCAAAAATAATATTATTTTAATAATATTTTAAATATTAAACTATTAATATTTAAGTATTATTATATATAATGTTATCACGGGAATTATATAATTAGAATATAGGATATAATATATACATTTATTTGAAATTAGGAATAGAAATTTATCCTTTGATTCAATAGGCACATGTCGACATGCTCTTTAGAATTTGATTTCAAAATTTGAATTCAAACTTTTGAATTTTCCTCCACCTTGTCACCAACTTCAATGCTCTGGAAGGATGCCTCTTGACCAAAGAACATGTCTATAGAATCTTTATTTAATTCACTCTCTTTATCATCACTTTTCACTTTTATTTCAAATTTATCTTCATTATCTTCGAATCCTCTCAAACTTCTTCAATGGCCTCTTCAAGCACTCCTAACACCATTAGGCTTTCAAAATTTGTCAAAAACTTTCTTTTTAATGACTCGAAAGCTATCAAAGCTCACATCAACTATGTAGACTTTGGTAAAATTCATACGGGAAAATTTGCTATTTTTAAAGATTTTCCTTCTTATGAAATTGAATTTTTTTTCAACAATGTTCTATTCTTAGTTTAGTAGATAACAAACAAAATGATTTTGTATGTTATACAAATCTTGCTAAGATTTTTATGCGAATTTGAATCGTGGTTTTTATGATGGACAAGATGGACAAATTTGGAGTATTGTTAAAGGAATACAAATTGTTTTGGATTGTGAAATTTTGAAAAATATTTTGGGATGCAAGTATACCGGAATGAATCTCTCAGAAATTTAAATAAATGAAAACAGTCGAGAGACATTTCATCACATCTTTGAAGGGGATGACAATTTTGAATTCAAAAATTGTTATTTTCGTCCTAAAGCAAGAATTGTTAACCTTCTTATCCAATACACTCTTATACCAAGATCGGGAAACTACAACAACACAAATTTGAAATTTTCCAAAGCGCTTTTGCAATTTTTGAAAATTATGATATTAATTGGGCTCATGTTATATTGGATAAGCTAAGGCCCAAGAATTTTACTATCGGTGAAAACACATTATGTCATGGAATTTATCTCACTCTGATTTTTACTTTGGAGTTGATTTCAAAGGGAATAATTTATAACTAGAAAAGTGTTCAACCATGGAAATATTTCCCTTATGAAAATTCCATTAGTGTTTCAACCATATGAAACACTTACGGAAAAGAAAGAAAGACTTGCTCACGAAGAGATGGAAGAAATAGAGGAAGAAGAAGAAGAAGAGGAAGAGGAAGGAATGGAAATTGAAGAGGAGGAAGAGGAAGATCAGGAAACTTTCTTAGAAAGTATTGAATATCCTACTAATCCCACTAATCCATCCAATAAGACCATTCTTAATAATCAAAGAATTATAGTGGAAAATCAAAAGACACTTAAAAGGTCAATGAGTAGGAAAATGGATAAGATTTCCACTGAAATCGACAATTTCTTTGAGAAAATTAGTAGAAAGCTTGGATTATTATCTTCTTCATCTTCGTCTAACAAGTTTTAGTTCATATTATCTTGCTTTCTTCAAGTTCTATCCATGTATTTTTCTTTATTCTAGTTAATATTATGTTATTTTATGTAATGTTGACAAGAATCTTTAATGAAATATTTTATTTCCTGCTATTCAACTTCACTTGTCTTTGTAATTGCTTGTTTTTATGTTATACAAATTTTAGTTGAATACATTTGTTTATAATATTCAAAATAAAGCAAATTATCACTTTAGGCAGAGGCATGTTGACATACCCCATCCCCCATGTCGACATGCAACAGGCAGAAAGTAGTTGCACTTTCAAATTTTAACTTCATGTAACTAACGTGTGTCTATTCATTCTAATCGACTTTCTACCCCTATTTATACCCATTTCTTCCAAAATAAATTATCAAACTTCATTTCTAATCACTTCCTTTCATAGTTCTTCCTATTTCTTGAATTATGACGTCTCCGATTAAGAATCTAAGTGATAATTTTAAAGAAACTCCCACTTCTTTCAAGAATATTCTTACATTCATACTTCGCAATCAACGCCACTTAGAATTGAGTCAAATGCAGATGATCAAGGAGCAAGAGAGACATTTCAATGCCCTTCGTTGGATGATCTCAGCCATTAACAAGGAAATCTCAAAGGAAATCCACCAGTCACTCTCGACAAAGATAAAGAAGAACGGGATGCCATCAAAGCAGACCCTGTCTTTGGAGAAGATGGATGGGTGGAAGTACCAAGGAATGTCTAGTCATTATGTATGTTATTTATTTGATTTGATTGGTGTGTTTTAAATTTGATTGACTTGACTTATTTAAAAACATTTGGTATAGTTTGTATATACGATTGGATTGAATAATCACTGTAAATGTGATTGAATGATGATTGATTTACTTCTGAATTACACTTATGACCACACTTAGCACTTACTACTTATATATGGATTACTCTATTTGGTTATCTTATATCAATTTCAGGGAATTTATTAGTAAGAAGTTTTTGTTGATGACAAAGGGAGAGAAGTTATAAACTGTTAGTTGGCTTGGAGTAAGGGGGAGTTATGATTTGAGTAAGGGGGAGTCATGGAGTAAGGGGGAGTTATGATAGGAGTTATGCTATTGTAAATATATTTTATAAATACACGTTGTCATCATCAAAAGGGGGGAGATTGTTAGGAACTGAGATGTTGGTTTTGATGACAACAACCTTTTTAACTTCACTTATTATAAAATATATATTAACACTGTTTTCTAGATAGATATGTATATGCAGGATATATATATATATATGCTGATATTAATTACTGAAGACTGATCAGTGTAAAGACTCAAGACTCAGGATTGAAGACTCTAGAGTATCAAGATCAAGATTTCAAGATATGTGTCTAGTTTTTGTTAAAACTTCATAATAGCACAGAAATCTTCATTTCGAATTTCATTTGGGATGGAATCCGTTTCTACCTTCTTAGTGGCTTACAAACCCACGATAAGTAGCTTATAAACCTACGACAAGTAGCTTGCAAGCCCATGAACATTCTGGTTTTGTACAAGTTCTTGAGCCCTGATGTGATGAGATATTCTTTAGGAAGAAGCTTGCAAAATTACTTCAAAATGGTTTTTCAAAATGATTTTGAAAACTGCTTTTCAAAATATTTTAAACTTAAAATTATCTTTTCAAATGATTTTCAAAAGGATGTTTTAGCCTTAATATATTATTTGTTTTTGTTTAAAAGTAAACTCTTGTTTTAAAACTTCATTTTCGAAACAAAGTTTACATTATTTTTTAACTAGGGATGTCGACATCATGGGATACCCCGTGTCGACATGGTGGCCGTTAAATTCAAAAGTTTCAATTTTCAACAGAAGTGTTTATTCATTTAAATCTTTTCAC
This sequence comes from Allium cepa, assembly GCA_030765085.1. Taxonomy (NCBI): domain Eukaryota; kingdom Viridiplantae; phylum Streptophyta; class Magnoliopsida; order Asparagales; family Amaryllidaceae; genus Allium; species Allium cepa. The sequence goes on along the minus strand of CM060928.1, from coordinate 344,855,643 downwards.
GAATGGTTATGACCAGTGGTCTTTATAAATAGCCTTCACAAAAGAAGTTTTAATTAACTAATTTCTTATTTTCTTCATTCCTTCTTCTCCACAAATCCATATTCTAAAATTTTCATATTTTTAAGATCGTGCCAAAATTCAACCGAATTCTCAAGTGAATCAAATTAGAATCTAATTCTTGTTTGATTCTTTGCCCTCTCTCGAATATCAAAGTGCTATTCAAAGTTATAGGATCAATTTGTAACCAAAAGTTTGTCGAGTCTCTTTATAAGGTGTGGTTGTGCCTCGAAATCAATTGGGTGATCTTGTGTCCCGTAAATCAAGAGAGTTTTCCCCAAACTCATGAGACAGAAGGGTACCTCAAGGCCTTTAGAAATTGAGGATTGTAATCTCGACATTGATGTAATAAAAATATGTATGAGGTGTTTACCTTGGTACAGGACTGGATGTAGGGCAATATTGAGACTTGGTTTTGATTCATTACACAAAGTTATCACTACGACATACATATTTGACAACTGCTATGACAAAAAGAGAATATACACTACATGGAGACAAGACATCAAAATCAATGCATCAATTTTTATATTATCTTGCTTTTGAGTCTTAGGTCAATTTTGTTAAGCTCTCTCCTCGTTTAACGTGTATATTAGCTACATATAATCTTCCTAATGATTTATACATATAAGCGTAGAGTGTGTATATATATAACCTACGAAAGCCGTGCAAATTGCATAGAAATCACCAGGTCAGTCGACTGACCTGGTAGGCCAGTTGACTGACCTATCAATTTCTATGCAACATGCACAGGTGCAAAAATAAATAAATAATACGTTTGAATATCCAGTCGACTGACATACAGGTTCAGTTGACTAAATTTCTACAACAGCTATTTTTGAAAAGACATGACTTTTTATGAAGAGTTACAAATCTCTACGAAAAGATTTGGATGCAACACTTCAATCGAAATTCTTCGTCAACAGTCGTTGCTTTCTAACATCTATAAATACGTACTCTAACTTGATTCCAAACTACCGAATTTCTAATCTTTTTAATCTAACACTATTGAATCTACTTGCAACTATGCTTTCAAATATTCTGCATTAAAGCAATATTATACCTTTCTATTCTTCATAAACTTCAAATATACATATTTATACTCAAGGAGAAGATCATAGGAAGGGTGTACTATAAACAGACTTATCCGTGTTATCAGAACATAAAAATTCAAACAATATTTTGTATTTGTTGAAGTCCTATTCTGCTGCTCAGGCGTGTGAAGTCCTCTTCGGTTGCTGAGGCGAAATCCTGTTTCGCTGCCCAAGTCCTTGTTCGGCTGCTCAAGGGTTGTATAAACCTGTTCCTCCGGGTTAAAGGAGGGTTATTGTTTTAGTGAAATTCTTGAAGGAGTCTGGGACTTGATGTAGGACGGAGATCCGAACCAGTATAAAAATTGTTGTTGTCATTTTATTATATTGCTTTTATATTCCACACTATTTACTGTATAGCTATCATCGTTGTAGTCTGTATTATCGTATATCCATATTACACGATCCATAGCACATTTTCATTTGGTATTAGAGAAAGGTCATCATATAACTGTAACACAGTTATCTGATCAACTAATAATATGGAAACTAACACTAGCACTAGCATTAACACTAGCTCCATTGAAGGACAATCCACTACACGCCCACCACTATTTAATGGAATGAATTATAACTATTGGGCCACACGAATGAGAATATATATGCAAGCATACGGTTTTGATTCACGGAATATAACTCAGACAGAGTATATTATTCCTACTAAACAGTATTCTACTTGGACAAATACACAGAAACTAGATGCCACAGTAAATGCAAAAGTCGTGAATATGTTGTTTTGTGCCTTAGATAAAAATGAGTTTAACTGTGTTATCATGTGCAATACTGCATATGAAATATGGCGTACACTCAAAGTTACATATGAAGGAAGTAGAAAGGTCAAACAAAGGAAAATATCCGTGCTCAAAAGTCAGTTTCAAAACTTTAGGATGAAAGAAAATGAATCTATAAATGATATGTATTCAAGATTTTAGGATATCTACCATTCATTAGTAGGACTAGGAGAAAAATATTCAGATTTTGATATTGTATCCAAAATCCTTAACTCTTTAACGGAAGAATGGAAAAGAAAAGTTCTCGCTATTGAAGAAGTAAACGATATTTCCAAAATAACTCTGGAAGAGTTAATAGGAAATCTAATGTCCTATGAAGTGAATTTGCTGGCTAAACGAGTTCAAGCTCAAGATAAAAAGAATATAGCATTCCATGCAGAACAAGAAGAATCATATTCATACAAAGATGACCTAGCCTTTATTGACAAAAACTACAAGAAATTCTTGAAGTATAGAAAAGGAAACAAAAATAATGGCAAGAGAAGTAGCAATAAACCACCGTCTTCATCAGTTTTGGAGTGCTTTAACTGTCACAAAAAGGGGCATATACAGAAGGACCGTCCAGATCAAAAGAAAGAATATCGCAATAAAAGGAAGGACAGACTCAGAAGGAAAGCTTTCTCAGTTACATGGGATGATTCAGACTCTTCTTCCTCTTCTGAAAATGAGAGTGACAATGATAATGAACAAGCCAACGTATGCTTTATGGCCAAAGATAATGAGGTTAGTGATTTAACTTTTGATCATATGATAGAGATAAACTCAAAATTATTAGATACTTTAAAAAGTCTCAAAAGAAAATATAAAGAGGCCGTTGAAAATCAGAATAAGGCAGAATTCGAAAGAGATATGCTTAAAGACGAAAAGAAAATATTGGAAGAAGAACTTGAGAAAACTCAAGAATCGCTTTCAAATGTTAATTTTCAATTGATATTATTGAGTCAAGAAATTGAGACTCAAAAAGATAAGAATGATGTTCTTGTTTTTGAAAATCATGATTTAAAAACTAATATTAAAATGGTAGGACTAGAAAATTCAAATCTAAAAACCAAACTAGAAGGAATCACTAAAAACGTTTTAAATTTTAATAAAGGCAGAGAAAATTTATCTAGAATTATGGAAAATTCACAATCAGTTGACAATAAAAATGGTTTAGGTTATAAGAAGAAAGTCAAGAATTTATAATCTAGTAATTTAAACAATGTTAAGTCTAATAAAACACCAATATCTTCGAAAAGACTAGTTTCTAAAACTATTAATATATGGTTTCCTAAACCTAATAACAAATTAATAAGGAATAAGTATATTAGATCATTCATAGAAAACGTTTATAATAATAAGAATTATATCTATAAAAGGGATACTAAGCCCACTTGGGTTTGGCTTCCTAAGATCTAACTCTTAGAACCCTATTAAAAAGGTGGGTACCAACATTATCTCATATTTTTTGCAGGTCCCACTCAAGAAGAGAGGAAAATGGATACTCGACAGTTATTTCTCAAACACATGACAGGAGACAAAGATATGCTGACAAACATTACATACTCAGATGGAGGTTCTTTCACTTTTGGAGATAATTTCAAAGGCTATATCATCGGCAAATGCGATATGAGCAATTACGGTACATCTAATTTACCTTTTACTGCAAACGTTTTATTAGTTAAGAATCTAAAACATAATCTATTAAGTATAAATCAATTATGAGATAAAGATTTTAAAATATCTTTCTGTGAAAATAAATGTAGTATCTTCGATCAAAATCGGAATCTTATTTTCGAAGGAAATAGAGATAAAAGCATTTGCGTTTTGAATATGAAAGTTAATCATAACTCAAACATGTGTTTAATAGCCAAAAAAATGATCCATGGATATGGCACAAACGATTCTGTCATATCAATTTCAAAAATATAAATAAAATTTCTACAATTAATCTTGTAAAAGGATTACCGAAGATGAGTTTTAAAGTTAATAATATACGTGACGCATGTCAATTAGGTAAATTAACTAAACTTCATTTAAATCTAATAAAGTAATTTTGACATTACAACCACTTGAATTACTTCATATGGATTTATTTGGACCTACTCGAGTCCAATCCATAAATCACAATAAATACGTATTTGTAATAGTTGATGATTTTTCAAGACATACATGGACTATCTTTATGAAAAATAAAAGTGATACTTTTGAAAATTTCAAAACATTTGTTAAAAGAATTCAAAATTTAAAAGGTACTAAAATTAAAAATATCAGAAGTGATTATGGAGGTGAATTCGAAAATGAACTATTTGATAACTATTGTAAAAAGAAAGGAATACTTCATAACTTTTCATTTCCTAGAACTCCACAACAAAATGGAGTTGTAGAATGAAAGAATCGGACTCTATAAGAATGTGCAAGAACCTTACTATACGAAAGCACATTACCGAAACATTTCTGGGCAGAAGCCGTTGCAACTGTCTGTTATGTATTGAATCGTGTTTCTATTAGACCCCTCACTAAGATTACACCTTATGAACTTTGTAACGGTAGAAAACCAAACATATCTTATTTTAAAATATTTGGATCAAAATGTTTTGTACTAAATACCAAAGATCGGCTTGACAAATTCGATTCAAAATGTGATGAAGGTATATTTCTTGGATATTCGAATCGAAGCAAAGCTTATTGAATTTTCAATAAACGTACTAATACTATTGAAGAGACACTCTATATATCTTTTGATGAGAACTCTAAACTTATCTCAAAAACAAATGATGACGATGATTTTCTTAATAATAACACAAATATTATAAAAAATTAAAGAGAAGATGAAGATATTGCTTATAATTCTAGAGAAGATGAAAACATTGTTAATAATTTAGAAAATAGAAATATTACTAATACAATAAGATCTCCTCGAAGAATCTTACGAAATCATCCTATAGAAAATATAATTGGAGAAATAAATTTAAATGTTCAAACTAGAAATCAACTGAATTTAATGGATCATGTAGATTTTCTTTCTACTGTAGAACCTAAGAATACCAAGGAAGCATCATCCGATGAAAATTGGATTATTGCTATGCAAGAAGAACTAAATCGGTTTGAACGAAATGAAGTTTGGGAACTAGTACATAAACCGAACGATCAGACTGTTATAGGAACTAAATGGGTTTATAAAAATAAAGCAAATGACACTACAACAAATTTTACTTTTGACCGCATTCATTATCAGCGTTCAAAACCTAAATGCAGTAAAAGCTATTTTAAAATGAAAATATTTGCGCAAAAACGCTGAGAATGAAATTAGGTTCTAGTTTCCACTGTCAAAATATTTGGCGCTGCTCTCGTTATAATTCCCCCCAAAAATTCATTTTCGCTCGTCAATCCTCCCTCGTCTCTCCTTTAATTCATTTTCCCTCATTTTCATTTCCCTCGGATTTTGCTTGTTCTTCGATTTTTTGTCAATCGTCACTGCCCTGATTTGCCTTTAATGCCTCGGGTACCCCCTTGTCAATGAATCTCCCTAATTCTTTTTTCAAGGTTTAATGGGTTCTCCAATTTTTAGGTTTAATGACTGTGTGCGATCCTATTTATTATGTATAGATTTTTTATACATCTGTTATGTTGTATGGTTGCAGTATTTCAACTTCAATTCAATTGAGTCTCTTCCCATGGAACCTCTAAAGCCTGACAATGTGATGCCACTTAATTTGCTCTATGATACTAAGATTTCTTTATTTGATGCCAAGCTTCAAATAAGGCTGGAGCTTACCAATGATTTCTTGGTTGGAGCAGGTGCCCTTGGCTGCGAGTTCTCGAAGAACTTTTCTTCCCATGTAAGGACTCTCAAGTTCCTGAAACTGCTCGGTTAAAGAGGTTAGCTTAATTCATATTTTGTATACTGGTTTAGAGTCGACTTAACTAAACAATATTCATATTTTCTTTTGTGATTTCCTTTTTAATGAAAATTGAGTTTTCGTAGAATTAATTATTAGAAATGAGGTGATCCTTTTCCACCCTAATGTTTTTTCTTTTCATATGGTAGAAAGTCTAAGCTTACTGCGGTTATTTTGGGATTGAATTTAGTTAAATGATTCGTTCAAAGTATGGTTTATGTTTAGGAAAGTTTTTAGTCAAATTATGCGGTAGTTGGAGCTTCATAAGTATTGCCTATAAAATGCTTGTTATAAGTTCTGAATAGTAGCAAAAATTTTATTTTTGTATTTCACTGATTAGTAGAAGCACCATGTTTTGAATTATTTGCATCATTTTTTGGGTGAGGCGGCTTGCTGTAGAAGCTGCTATGGAAGTATTGTGAGATGATGGTACTATAGTGAAGGGGTTTGGTTGTGGCAGTAACAGCTGATAGTGCTAGTTTGTATGAAAATGCAATTGGATGAAGTGCTCATTTGTATTGCGGATTGTAAGTAGAGGTAAATTGGTTATGAGCAGTAGTAGATTGAATTGCAGATGGAGGGAGGCAACAGTGGTACATGGAAGATGGTGGTGATGTGCAGCATTATGGAAGTTTGGTGATGAAGTTAGGAGTATGTATTTGCAGGGAGGATGGTAGTGAGAAGATGGACTGTGTATGTTGTATGGAGGAGGTTAATGATATGTAGATATGTTGAATGGTTGTTTGGGTGGCGAGGCAGTGTAGAGGCAGAAAGGAAGTCACTACAACAAAATTTGCATTTGACTGCAATTGTGAACAACGTTTTTACGTTAGATGCAGTGGATTGTCATTTTATTCGATAAAATAAAACAATCAAACGCTGTATTCGGTATATTTTATGTATTTGCTTACGTGCGGTTCTTTTCCCTCTTCTATTTTCATCCTTTTTAGTTTCGCGGCCACATTCTCACTTATTTCATTATACACAGAATACTTCTTATTTCGACCTAATCCTGAGTTTTCTTTCTCGTTCCTCTTCTCCTCTAATTCCTATCTTCCACGTCTTCTTCATTGTTTGCTAGGGTGGAATTTCCAACTATTCTCTTCCATCAGCCTCGAAAAGACAACAAAGCTTCATTTCACTTATCTCTTGGTCGGTTTTTTTCAAGAAAATCAGGTTATTAATTTCTTCTTATTGTCAATCAAAGATAAAAATGTGATTTGTTTATGTTGAGCTATGTCATTTTTGGTTGATTTTGTACTGAATGTTGGTGTTCCTGGATGAATAATATATTAATTATGTAAATATAATTTTCATAAATAGATTTGAATCACTGTTTTTATTGAGGACCATCAATATACTAAATTAAGTTAATTGGTTTGGATTCGTAGGAGTTTAAGTTAATCATTTATAGTTTTACGTTGAATATATGGATCAATACGAAATAAAATTAATTGGTTTGAATTAGTTTCCTCTTCGGATATTGTTAAAATCCATAATACTCACTTCTATAAAAATTGGTTGTTTTAAAAAAATCATGCTTTTTAAGTAGCATGTAGATTTATTATGGGTTATTAAGTTTTGAAATCTACATAAATTCAATTGTAAGTGTGAAGAAACTGATTTATATTTATGAAAGCAGTATGGAGGCATGTCTAGGATTGTGCAAACTAACATTTGGCAAATTTCACTATGTTGCAATTATAATATTACACAATGGTTATGGTTATTGTGCAGCCCATTTTTCCATTACTATTGAATGAGAAATAATATTAAAAAAACTTTGAACAACATGTGATACAAAAAATTCTTAATTGTTTCACAATAGAAAGAACAAAATAACTAATGATTTTTCTTGAGAAATAGAATTGATTTTTGTCAGTCTTGCAGTTTCAGAGATTTTCTTATCATTAAGATGGTTAAGTAGATTGCCACTTAGAATTTAGATTGGTTTTGATGAGATTTTATATATTTGACATTAGTTAATTTTAATTATTTGAACTAAATTGTTTTATATTCATAGGCCATATAATTTTATTGGAAACCTACTACATTTTGTAGTCTACATCAATCAAACACTTAAAACACTAGTTTCAAATCGGTGGTGAAATCATCCTTGCTCTAATGCAGGAAGCCTTCACTGTCATAATCAACCTATGACTTATCATTGCTAAAGAATAATTGAATTGTTCTCAATTGGTTAAAGATGTTGAAAAGAGTGCTTTGCCTAATAGATTATCATTAATTTATGAATAAGGTAGCCCTATATGATCATAAGGCCCCCAAAGGTTTCCATAATGCAAAGATATTGCCTATTTTCTGGAGAGTCAAACATTTAGATATCAGTTATTAGATTTTAAGAGAAGGAACACGATGATATCAAATTTTACAGTAAACATGTTTTATTTGATATTTAAGAAAATTTAAAAACAATAATAGAAAAATTCATTTATAATCTACTATTATCCCAAGTATTATTTATCACCTTTCTTCATGTAACCATCCATTGCAATGCAATTTCCTTTGCAAAACATTTTCAGAACTTCCTGTCTTTTGAATCTTTTTATTGCCTTTTGTCTCCTAATTTTATATATATATATATATATATATATATATATATATATATATATATAATTCATCGACTTAGCAATTTATAACAGCTTATATATAAAATCCATTCATTTATATATATAAGAGATTTTTAAAACTTATATATGGGAGATAAATCCATATATATATATATATATATATATATATATAAGTTATGTGTCGAAGGGTTATCACGATGATGTTCAAGGTTGTTGCTTATTTGATTATATGTCTTTATAGGGTTGTAAGTTGTGTTTTTTATGACTTGTTTATTAATCTTTATGGCATGGGAAATAAAAGAGGTATTGCAAAATACGTACATCCTGATTATTTGTTGATTGAGAAGTTTCATACAAATTTATTTGTAACAAATATTTCAAAGGAGGGGTGGATGACTTTAAATATTAACCTCTTTGAATAGATCAAAGTATATTAAATTTTCCATGCAAAAGTATATGCACTATATCAAACACACATGAATGTTTCTCTGAATAAACTAATGAAATTACCTAAGTATTTTCCTATCTATTTACTGATTATATATGTGTTGGTACCATATAACATATTACTTGTAACATGTGAACCATGGTTTTCCAGGTCAATTTCTCATGGCATCTACAGCTAAGACATATTGCTTAAGAACGATTAGGTGTCAACTACATATTGCAACTGGTAATTTAGCTAGTAGGAAATTATGTTCATTCAAGTTTAGACCAATTTCCTTGTACCTGAAAACCCATCCAAAAAGCAATGATATGAGCTTGTGTTACTTTATTTTGTTGTATTAAAGGGAGTTCAACCTAGAATGCAACTTTAGTCAGATCAATTTTATTGCAGTTTTGTACTTTGTTTGTGCAGGTGGGTATAGTCCACACAGTATTGCCGAAGCTACAGTATGCATCCTCCAATCTGGTATAGCAGTGTTGAAGCTATGTTGCACCGTTGTAGTAATGCCAAAGTATGATGTATTGGTGTAGTATGTCAGATCATAATGCATAAAAGTACTAATTCAACATGGCTAATATTGCTTCAGAAAGGATTAGAGTAGCTCAAGCAATCTTGAGTAAATATGCATCAAAACAGCTAATGAGCATCAGTGCTACCCAAAGTGGAACACCTCCTAGTTCTTTGGCTTGTAAAATGTGCAAACTTCCTGGTAGAACTGCAGTGTGAATGGGACTATCGTCTAATTCATGGTGTTGGTGCTATAAAATGCAATATTGAACATGTTTCAAGATGGAGGGACATTGCTGAAATGTCGAAAACTACTACAAGTCGGAGTCATATTGAACATGTTGAAGACCAACGATGCACACGATCATATGGCTGGCATAGGCTAAATTGAAGCATGATGTTGAATTAATGCATCCCCAAGCAAACACGAGTGGGTTAGGATCACTATGTGATGTCGCATAGTGTCTGAAGCAAGCTGCAGGCACCAAATCATCAAATGGGCTGAACCGAATGTTGTGTAAGTGAAATGACAAAGGTAAGCAGTGAATGAACTGTTTCTCATTTACAAAAACAAAGTTTATTGTTTTATGACCAATGAAATAATATTTGATACTCCATGAAGTAATGATCATTTATGTGAAATTCTATGTTATATTTTTATGTCATAGATTTGTGTTACTTGCTCTCTTGTTTATTACATGAAAGTGATCTAGTGATTAAGTATTAAGAGATGTTTTTGCTACTGAGGAAAAAAAAATTCAGATATCATAACGTCTAGCTTCTCCCTTAAAATGTCACTGATGTTGTAATTCATAAAATTACTTAGCTTGAATTTTAGGAATAAGTCTAAGAATAAGAAAATCTTATTTTATGAGCTATTGTATTGTATTGTTAAGAACAAATCATGATACAATGAATGATGAATCATGTTCAGTTCATGCAACCTGATTTATGACATGTTTGAAGTGGATGCAAACTGCATTAGTGTAAATAATCCTTCAATTGATCATTAAGACACACAATCTCATTATCTAGAAATATTTCAAAAATTAGTCCAAATTCAGCTGTTATGATTTTGTTATTATGGGAGCATTAAAAATAGCAAGACAAAACATAGCTCCACATTATGCTTTTTACAAAAATACTCAGCATTATTTACTTTTTCAGGATCATTCACTTTCGATTCTACAAAAGCGACAAAGGTGTACCTGAACATTAAGATTCCCTCAAATTGAGAAATTCATTCAAAGATTTGTTATCTGGTTACCAGTATGCAACCGATACCTAGTTTCTGTAACAAAAATATAATAACAAACGTTTATCTACTTCCATTGTCTTGTACTGCAGATGTCGCTTCAATGAGGATTACACTATTGAGCGACAATCCAAATAGCCAAGGAGCTGCCGATATAACAGTAGTCGAAGCAAGCATTGCACATCTTATGGAAGAATTGAGGAATAAAAAATGTAGGGTAGGCTGTTAAATTTACAGTGTTTTCATACATATTCATGTGAAAAAGTCAGTCAACTTTGATTCATGCCCTTTACTATAACGAATCTATTTGTGTTTCTAAACTTTACCTCCTTTTAGTAAATGTTGCTGATGTCTGTTAATTGACATTGAACTTAACCCACTCGTACTTTTGACTGCAATATTTACTATATCATCTTTTTTATTTTTTTTAGATTTAACTTTTACGAACATAAAACTGCCCAGGGGAAAAGAATATGTGGTGCCTGCAACAATTACAAAGCTGAAACTGCAACGGCATGGAGCTATTTGCCTTGTGTTATTTGCGAGGGGTCGGTCCATCTTGTATGTGCAAATTACATTTGTACTAAATGTCAGACGATGGTAGATAGCCCGATGAACCGGTAAGAAATGATAAAATTTAAAGTTAATACTTGTAATCTGTTTTGATCGTTCCTTATCTACGTCAATTATCGTTTGAACATCGAGATTTTGGACAAAACTATGTTTACTACCATTACCACTTTTGACAAGGAAGCAGAAAGCTTATAGGCCAGAACGTTGATGATATGCTTGCTATCGCAAAAATGGTTTGCTCCAAACCACTGTCTTCCACTTTCTTAATTAGCACCTTCGTTGCATATAGCTTGCAACGACTTAATTTAATTCCACGTGATTACCATCTCTGTTAAGGTTTTGCGAAAAAAAATAACAAACTTATTCAACAGGAGAGTGGATCAATGAAGGTTGAAAATATTTCCAGAAATTAGTAGGCTGTGCGGTTTTCAAGTTCCGTCCAACCGACTATGACGTTAATAACACTGACATGATCCATACTGCAAGAGGAATAACCAAGAAAACCGATGGTCCGCATACCACGCTTTCACAGGTAATTGTGTATCATTGCCAATTTGTTATGTGTTCTTAGCATTTTTTGTCTCATGAAAACATATAACTACCACTGGAAAAAATATATTATATGCAGACTTCTCCAGTGACTGAATACAGTGCAAGTTTCGAGAGTGCATCTGTTAGCAGTAGTCAGCAAACACCGGTTGCTGTGGACTTGAAGGGAAAATCAGCTGTGTATCAGGTACCAATTTCTTAATCAATTTGCATGGTAAACGTTATTTAAAGATTGCATTGTCCTAAAAAAATATTTGTTTTACATAGACGGTGGTAGCATTGTGACTGCTGACAAAAATAAATCTGCCATGCTACCACCTAAAGATAGAGGTCTTAAATCTTAGGTCTAGGCCAGTCTATTTGATATCACTTTCTTCCAACTCATAAATAAATATCGAAGTAGAAGCTTAATCGTGGCATGGCAGTTGATTTCTGTGAAGTTATATACAGTTAGTAAACATAATGGGTGTATGCATGAACGTTGATTGCAAATAGTTTAACAAAGAAGATATTGAAAATGATGCTGGATGCGAGAAAAAATCTTGCATAAAATCATCAAATTTGGCCTTATGTTACTTACAGACAAATAATGAAACTGGATTTGATTGTCTCTGTCCATTTTATTTTCCGAATTTCTGACTAGAAACTTGGTTGAAAATTTCGTGCCAGCATGGTGATTCTGTTCAAGGATTCAGAGAAATAAAAAGATGTTATAGAGATGATTTTTAACAGCATGATTTTTTTTCAATTTAATTTTCAGTTAATATTTAGACCATTCTATCCCTTTATATCATACTAGCCATGCTTCTTTAGCATTTCAGGCAGTCCCTGATCCTTGTTAAACCTAGCATAACAGAACTCAAGACTGTTGGCTGAAGCATTTGTGCGGGTAGCATATACTCTATATTGTTTAACTGAGTTCTCTGAACTGAAGCATGTGGTTGCTCTATAGGTTGGATTTCATGATGTGCCCTTGTGTTTCAGGAGGAACTTGTATCAGTTCAGTGGTCTGCAAGAATTGTAAGTAGTTCTACTTATCCTTTTATTTAAACTTCTGTTTTGAATATATCAGGTAACTGTATGTTACTTTTCTTTCTTGCAGATTGCTCTGTTTGCTGGCTATGCAGCAGCATCATTTCTATTTTACACTGCAGCCATTTTTCTACTTAAGGTTTGTATTTGTAATTGTAATATACTGAACGTATATATCATGTAAGCTGGATTAGCGTTGTTTACGTTGAGTAATATCACATTGCAGATGAGTGGAGCTACTCTATTGATATTATATTTTTGTTTAACATATAACGTGTCTTTGTTTAACAGAATTTGTGGCAACTTGGTTTACTTTGTTATTTTTGTTTATGGATATTATTGAAACTTGGTTTATGGATGTCTTTTGTTTATTAATATTGTCTTAACTAGTTTATGTAACTAATTAATAGTTATTAGAACATGTTATATACTCAAAATATAGTTTTGGAATATTCAAAAATAGAGTGGAATATTAAAGCTCTTATATAAATAAGAGACAAAGTTTGATTAATGCCGTCAATGAAGAAACAACAGCGTTCAATCTGTGCTGTAATTATCTTTAAATAGTCAATAACAGCGTTTAGTACACGCTGTCGAAAAAGTTGATGATTCAATAACAGCGTTTATAAAAAGCTGTTGTAAACAGTTAAAGTAGAATTAAAACATCTTCGACAACTAAATTATTAACGCTGTAGAAACATAAGACAGCATGTTTGAAAATGCTGTAAAAACATTATTGACAGCTTGTACGAAACGCTGTCAAAGTGATGTTTCAACAGCGTTTAACAAAAAGCTGTTGTAAGTTCTGTATATACGACAGCATGTCGTTATACAGCGTTTGAACTAACGCTGTTGTATCGTACTACAGCGTTTATCAAACGCTGTTAAAAGCCTTTTGTGGTGTAGTGTGAATTAGGAAATATAACTAGAAACAAAGCGAGACAAGTAGTAACTAAGAAGAAGGAATAGACTACGAAGAAACGTTTGCTCCAGTCGCTAGACTAGAAGCAATACGAATCTTATTGGCGTACGCATGTTTTAATGACTTTAAACTCTATCAAATGGACGTTAAAAGTGCATTTTTTAATGGTCATATTAAATAAAATGTTTTTGTTGAACAACTCCTTTTATTTATTCATGAAAAGTATCCAGATCATGTCTATATACTTAAGAAAGCTTTATATGGTTTAAAACAAGCATCGCGTGCTTGGTATGAACGCCTTAAGTACTATTTAATTGAATCAGGATTCGAAATAGGAAAAGTAGATCAAACTTTATTTATAAAACATTCTAAAAATGATATTTTGATAGTTCAAATATATGTAGATGGCGTTATATTTGGTTCAACTTATAATAAATTATGCAAAGAATTTTCTGAAATAATGACTAGAGAATTTGAAATGTCCCATATGGGAGAATTATCGTATTTTCTAGATCTTCAATTAAAACCAGTTTCAAATGGAATATTTATAAATTAAGAAAAATACTGTAATAATCTTATCAAGTGATTCGAAATGGAAAACACTTCTGCAAAACCAATACCTATGAGCACAATAGCACATCTTGATAAAAATGAAAATGGCAAGAGTGTAGACCAAAAACTATATCGCGGTACGATAGGATCATTACTACACCTAATAGAAAATCGACCAGATATAATAATGAGCGTATGTCTATGTGCATGATTTCATGCTGACCCAGAAGAATCATATTTATGAGCCGCAAAACGAATGTTACGTTATTTTAGTAATTCTAAAGATTTTGGACTTTTCGATCCAAAAAATTGCTCGTTTGAGTTAGTGTCATATAGCGATGCTGATTTCAAAGGATCACCAATGGATAGAAAAAGTACAAGCGGTACATGTCACTTCATTGGTAAATCATTAGTATCGTGGTTTAGCAAGAAACAAAAATTGTGCCTCACTATCAACTTGTGAAGCAGAATATATTTCTGCAGCATTAGCTTGCACACAAGTAATCTATATGCAACAGACACTTAAAGTTTTTGAGTCAATTTATCAAAATCAACAATTTACTGTGATAATTCCAGTGCAATAAATCTATCCAAAAATCCAGTAAATTACTCTAGAGTTAAACACATAGATATTAGACATCACTTTCTACGTGACAATATAGAAAAAGATGTGATAAATTTAGACTGCGTTCCATCTGAAAATCAATTAGCTAATATTTTTACTAAACCATTGTTAGAGAACACTTTTATAAAATTACGTCAAGGACTC
Source organism: Allium cepa (assembly GCA_030765085.1). Lineage (NCBI taxonomy): Eukaryota > Viridiplantae > Streptophyta > Magnoliopsida > Asparagales > Amaryllidaceae > Allium > Allium cepa. The sequence goes on along the minus strand of CM060928.1, from coordinate 344,840,628 downwards.
GGTATATGTCAATTAAAGATATATAAATGATAAAATATGAAATTTTGACTAGAAACTCAAAAATAAAATTTTTGACAAAAATTCATTTTTCTGACCATGCTGAAACTCAAATCTATGACCTATTGTGAATACCCCAGATGTCTTAACTATCTAAGCCATTGATTATTTTCATTACAGTCCAGGTCGGAGACTCTATTATATGGTGACAACTATAAACTAAATTATGTATAACACTTACCTTTATAAATATATATTTTCTACATATTACATTTACATAGATATGTAATATCTACTAACATGCCGAACTAACATTTAAATAGAAAACCAACGAAATAGCAACTAACATTCCTAACTAACAACCTTTTTATACCTAATTCAATACAAACCATTCACTTTATCCTCTTTATTCTCAACATAGTCTATAAATAGGTATACTTATTCTTCAATTTCATACAAATTAACAAAAATACAAACTAACTATCATTATGTCAACCTCTCCACAATCAACTGACTCCATTGAAATATTAGCCTCTTCCGAATCACCAAATACACATGTCTATCATACTACACCACCTTCTACCTCTCATGATCATACTGGATATACTCAAGAGAAAAAGAAAGGGAAGAAGATTATATTTGACGTCTTTCTAAACACTAAACAAAAAATAAGTGATTTACATCACTATCAATAAGAGTCGCTGATGCTTCAGCGTGAAATATATTACGAGCGAAAGATTAACTCGAGACGTCTAGGAATTATAGAACACACTGCTACGAAATTTTGTGGTGCTTCATCTCATCCAATAGACGAACACGTCGTTTCACCTATTCGACGACCTACTACTTCATCCTCGCCATGACCACCAGTCTCACCAAACTCATGGGATCGAAATGAAGCATCAAATGTTCGTCGCAAACAGCTACAAGGCTACAAACTCCTAGCCCTTCAAAGTATGTACAATTTTTTTGGAATAAATCATTTTTTCCTTCATATTATCAACATATATGCTATTCTAATATTTAAATAAATAAATTTACAAGCTTCATAAGTATAAATATATACTTTATTACTCAAAACAAAGATAATTGGGGAATTTACACAGGTCAGTCGACTGAAACAGTGTATCAGTCGACTGACATTGGAAAAAAAATATTAATTCCAGCCTAAGTCGACTGTCACAGTGGATCACTCGACTGGACCAGAAGACGAAATCTACATAACCAAGATTCACTCAACTGAATCAGGCATTTAGTTGACTGAATCAGGCATTTAGTTGACTGAATCGTTCGAAAATTTTGAATTTCAGATTCATTCGACTGAACAACTGATTCAGTCGATTAATTCGTGGATCTGAGCAAAATTACTGCTCCTACCCACCCATTCTCACCTTTTAACCTTCACTTTCCCCTTTACTCTTCACTCTCATTTTATATTTTCAACTTCTCTAAAACCCTAGATCTTCAAAAACTCAATTTTAACCTCCAAACAATCAAATTAAATGGCTCCAAATAGAAAAGGACAAGCATCTTCATCCTCCCAACCTCCTTCCAATGAGAAAATCCAACAATGGCTCTTCGATGATACCGTAGTTAGAAGATGGAGGAGAATGCAAAATTCTCGTATTTTTGAAGGTTCGTTTGTAAAATTTATCGATTTTTCTCCTTATCACATATAAGAATCTGCTCGTCGAAGCAATTTCAAGTCTTTGTTCAATATTGATGTTAATAGGCATAAAATAATCCAAATTATGGTCAATCTATTCTATGCTAATCTTAATTTAGGTCACTATACCATTCAAAACCAAGAAGATTGTGCATGGAGTTTGGTTTGTGGAAAACCGTATTTTCTCGTTAGATCGAATGGCTCACATTTTAAGATCTGAAAATGGTGGTATTGAATTAAGCAATGTTGATTGTGATATGGTCGTTCCTGACCATATAAGTTATTTATTTTTGGAAGATGATATGCGCCAATTCAATTCCATGTTCTTAAGACCAAAAGCTAGAATTATACACCGTGAATTAATGAAAACCGTAACTTCGCGAACCGGAAGTTATGAACTTGTTTATGAACACAACTTCAAAGCCTTATACGCCATCTTCAAAAATATCAAAGTTAATAGGCTTTGATAAATTCTTGATGAGTTCTTAAGCTTCAACGATGGTCAAATGAATGTCATCTACTACTGTGAGTATATTATGCGCATGCTAAAAGAACATGAGATTTCGGAACCTAACTCACCCGTTTCTACCGTTGGGTACTTAAACTCTCATACTTTAGCATTAATGAAGCTACCGGTTGCTCGACTCCTCCTATCAATACTTTTGAAGAGTGGACTCAATGCCAATTACCTCAAGATCAACCGCAACAACAACAAGACGAAGCATCTCACCGTCCAACTTGCCAAAGATCAACCATTCATCAACAAGACGAAATTATGATTCCTAATCCAGGCCTTCCTCCACATGAGTCTATTTCCATGATATGCCGAAATCAACAAATTCTTCAATCCCATATCATTAAAGTTGACAAAAAGCTTGATAGAGTTAAAGGATTTTTCACGAAGTTATGGCTAGCTATCTCGTGTTCATCCGACACTTCCACGGCTACACTAGGTGATTCGGGTAAGAAACTCATCTTCACTTGGTCTTCCTCTTCCGATGATCAAGCAAGTAGTAGCGACAACGGTGGAAATGAAGGCGATAGTAGCGGTCAAAGATCGCATAGTGATATGGCTAAGCATAGAATGGAGTAAGTTGTTACTTTTATTATATTATAAAAACATTAGTCTTTATTTCACAACATTATGGCTTGTATTAAATAGCCACTCTTTTCGTATTATTTCAAGACTCTTGTTTATGATATTGTAATGTATGAATGTTCGGTTCCTTCATAATATCTATCTATACATCATACTTTTATATTCTTTATTCCTTTTTTTCGATGACAAAGGGGAAGAATTATTATCACTAACATTAAGAATGCTGGATATAGATTGTCAAAGATTTAGGGGGAGTAAGTATTTATATTATAGATACAGTCAAAACCTATATCTATTTACAGGTTGTCATCAATCAAGAAGGGGGAGAATGTCGAGACTTGGTTTTGATTCATGACACAAATCTATCACTACGACATACAGATTTGACGATTGCTACAACAAAAAGAGAATATACGCTACATGGAGACAAGACATCAAAATCGGTGCATCAGTTTTTATATTATCTTGCTTTTGAGTCTTAGGTCAATTTTGTTAAGACCTCTCCTCGTTTAACGTATATATTAGCTTATATAAAATATTCCTAATGATTTATACATATAAGCATAGAATATATATATATATATTTAACCTGTGAAAACTGTGCAAATTGCACAGAAATCACCAGGTCAGTCGACTGACCTGGTGGATCAGTCGACCGACCTATCAATTTCTGTGCAACATGCACAGTTTCACAAATAAACAAATAATACGTTTGAATATCCAGCCGACTGACCCAGAGGTTCAATTGACTGAATTTCTACAACATCTATTTTCTAAAAAAACACGACTTTTTGTGAAGAGTTACAAATCTCTACGAAAAAATTTGGGCGCAACACTTAAACCGGAACTCTTTGTCAACAGTTTTTGCTTTCTAACATCTATAAATATATACTCTAACTTGATTGTAAACTACTGAATTTTCTTATCTTTCTAATCTAACACTCTTGAATCTATTTGCAACTATACTTTCAAATATTCTGCATTAAAGCAGTATTATGCCTTTCTATTCTTCATGAACTTCAAATATATATATATATGTATGTATGTATGTATGTATGTATGTATGTATGTATGTATGTATGTATGTATGTATGTATGTATGTATGTATGTATGTATGTATGTATGTATGTATGTATGTATGTATGTATGTATGTATGTATTCATACTTGAGGAGAAGATCATAGGAAGGGTGTACTATAAATAGACATATCCGTGTTATCAGAACACAAAAAGTCAACAATATTTTGTATTTGTTGAAGTCCTGTTCTGCTGCTTAGGCGTGCGAAGTCATCTTTGGCTGCTGAGGCGAAATCATGTTTCGTTGCTTAGGTCTTTGTTCGGCTGCTCAAGGGTTGTATAAACCTGTTGCTCCGGGTTAAGTGAGGGTTATTGTTTTAGTTAAATTCTAGAAGAAGTCTGGGACTGGATGTAGGACGGAGCTCCGAACCAGTACAAAAATTCCTGGTGTCATATTATTATATTGCTTTTATATTCCGCACTATTTACTGTATTGCTATCATCATTATAGTCTGTATTACCATATATCCTTATTACACAATCCATAGCACACTTTCAGGTAACTTCGAACCAATATAAAATTTGGTGTGTTCTTTCCGTTACTGCTTTTTATTTACTTTCTCCATTTATTTTTGATTCTGTGATTGTTCTATGATTAAGTTTTTCATTTGTTTATATCATAATTTTTAAATTAGTCCATATAAGTCTTAAAATCCATTAAACACTATTCACCCCCCCCCCCCCAACCCTCTAGTGTTAAATTAGCCTTAAGATCCTTATTCCGCTATCCCTTTCACTACCTTGTTTGTCAAAATCTGATTAGTTGCAAGTTTCCCTTTTCAAAAGTACTGCCGACTTTCCAGATTTGACAATTTAAACTTATTTACAAAAATTAATTTCTCCTTCTTTAATTTTATAAAACATTTAAGTCTCATACCTTAAATAATTTTATATAACAATTAAAACACTTAGGAATAGAAAAACTCCAAAAAAATATCTTTTAATATGTTTTCCAACATATAAAATTTCAGACCCAAAGCTTTTATTATTTAAGAGTAAATAATTTACAAACAAAAATAACATTTTCTTCACTAGAAAATTCAAATAAAATCCACAAAAATTCAGAAAATTTTGAAAATTGAAACCCATCTCCAAAATATCATTTCTATCTTTATAAAAATTCATAAGGCATTTGGATGTCATTTAATAGGTTTTCACCTTAAAACCTATAATAAAATCAATATAAACTTGTATAAATCATCAACAAGTATATATAATCATTCCATCATTCAAAAACATGGCAAAACATTGCAAAATATTATAGAATCATCTTTAAACCAAAAACAAAACAAGTTAGGGATGTAAACATTATTCAACTTAGCTTTACAGATTAAAGATATGAGATTTGAATGAATGTAGCGATGATTAAGCTTCCCCTTTTATCTTTCTTTCTCCTTCTCTTGTTAATGGTAGCTGGCCACTTGTTTTAAAATTTTCAAAATGAAATGAATGTAGTATAATACACGGCCAAGGGATAAAGATATAGTAATGGCCACTTTTCCATTTTACTCCTATTTTCATTTTAACCCTTCTTTAGTTCATTAGTTTAAATGGCATGGATACCTCTTAATTAAATCAAATCGCAATCTCTTAATCAACACATTATTTTACTTAATTTATCTAATTAAATAATATTATCAAAAATATGAGGTGTTACAGACTCCCTTCTTAAAGAATTTCATCCTCGAAATTACAATAAGGTACACAACAATCAAACAACCATCAAATAAATCTGGATAAGCATCTCTAATCATGCTCTCAACCTCTCAAGTACAGTCTCTGTCATCGTCACTCTACTGAACCTTGACTAATCTAGCCATACTGTTTCTAAGCCTCTTCTCATCTACCGCAACTACACCAACTGGCTTTCTAACTATGGTCAAGTCTGATTCTACTAAGTCATCTAGCATAGTCGGTGAAATAGCAGTCTCCGGATCTCTAACACACTTTCTGAGATGAGAAACATGAAAAACATCATGGACTCTAGTCAAACTGCTCGGCAATTCAACTCTATATCCAAGTTTTCCGGTCCTCTCAACAATAGGAAAAGGTCCAACGAACCTCGGTGATAACTTTCCTGACCTCCCAAATTCGATCACACCCTTAATCGGTGACACTTTGACGAAAACCTGGTCTCCAACTGAGAACTCTAAGTCTTTCCACCTCTTATCTGCATAACTCTTCTGCCTAGACTGAGCTCCTTCATTCTAGCCCGAACGACCTCAATCTTTTCTACAGTCTATCTAACCAAATCTGGACCAAGAACCAATCTATCCCCAGTCTCCAACCAACAAACGGGAGATTTGCATGGCCTTCCATACATAGCTTCAAATGTTGCCATCCCAATGCTAGTCTGATAATTGTTAGACGAAAAATCGACTAGATGCAGATGATCTTCCCATGACCCTCGAAATCCAGAACACAAGCTCTTAACAAATCCTACAAGATTTTGTTAACTCTTTATGTTTGCCCATCTATCTGCGGGTGGTAAGCGATACTCATCTTGAACTTGGATCCCAAAACATTCTGCAAACTCTTCTAAAACTTGCTAGTGAACCAAGAATCTCTATCATTAACTATGCTACTAGAAATTCCATGCATTCTAACCACATTCCTCATAAATAAGATCGCCAAACGGGTACCGTCCTAGTTGACTTAAACTAGAATGAAATGGGTACTCTTGGTCAATCTGTCCACTACGACCCGTAAACTTTCATTTCCTTTGTTCGACCTTGGCAGTCCTTTAATGAAGTCCATAGAAATAGAATCTCACTTCCAGTTTCCTGCTTCATACCTTCCTAGAAGAAACTCCACTTTATATCCTGATACATCTTAGTTCCACCCGGGTGAATAGAGAACTTCTAACGATGGCATTCCTCTAAAAATTCATTTCTTATGTTCCTACACTAGTAACACATAATCTTCCTTTCTTTCTCAACTACCCATTCTGGTCAAGATTGAAATCTTTCAAGTCATCGCTCTTGGTTCCTTCTCTTAATTTCCTGATATGTTCGGCTAACGCTGGATCCTCTTCCTGCTTAGTAGCAATTCTTTCGATCATCACTGGTCGAACTTTCAAATGAGATAACACTACGGTATCTCCGCTAGACCCAGCCTTAGATCTCCACTACACTCTGCAATCTGACAATGCTTCCAAATCATTCCACTCAGCAATTATCACTAACACTACTTTCTGATGTCTCCTACTAAACGCATCTACAACCTTGTTGCCTTTTCCTGGTGTGTACTCAATCCTAAAATCATAAGCGGCAATAAACTCTAACCACCTCTGTTGTCTTATGTTCAGCTCCTTCTGAGAGAACAAATACTTCAACGACTTATGATCTGTATATAACTCAAACCTCTCTCCCAAAAGGTAATATCCTCATACCTTCAAAGAAAAATCATTGAATCCAATTCCAAATCATGTGTCGGAAACCTGACCTCATGCAGTCTGAGCTGTCTAGAAGCATAGACAATCACTTTACCTCTCTACATCAGCCCAGCTCTCAATCTTATTCCACACGCATCGGTATAAACCACTAAAACTCAATTTCCTTCTGGAACAACCATCATAAGTGCATAGGACAATAAGTGTTTCAAACTCTGGAATGCTTCCTCACACTTATCGGTCCACACAATCTTCACATTCTTTCTCGTTAGCTTGGTCATCGTTGCTGCTATCCATGAAAAATCCTTAATGAATCTCCGATAATAACTAGCCGATCTTAGGAAACTCGTTATCTCAGTCACTATCTCGGGTCTCTTCCAGCTATTCACTGCCTCAATCTTAGTCGGATCCACTGATAACCCTTTCGCTGAGACTATGTGACAAGAAACTTCACTTCCTTCTTTTAGAAATGACACTTTGAGAACTTCGCCTTCAGATGTTGCTGCATTAGCGTCTTAAACAACACTTTACGATGAACTTCATTCTCTCTCTCATCCTTAGTGTAAATCAAGATATCATCTATGAAAACCAATACGAACCTATCCAAGTGCTCTTGTAAAACTCAGTTCATTAAATCCATAAAGAAAGCCGGCGCACTCGTCAATCCGAATGGCATAACTAACCATTCATATGACCCATATTTGGTCCTAAACACCGTCAAAGGTATACTGTCATCTGCTACCCTGAGTTGATGGAAACCTTTTGCCAAATCTAAGTGAGAAAATACCTTGGCTCCACTCAACTGGTCGAACATATCGTCAATTTTGTGCAATGGATATCGATTCTTTATCGTCTTCTCATTCAACTTACGATAATCGATACATGGCCTCAACGATCCGTCCGGCTTCTTACAAAACACCGCCGATGCACCCCAAGGTGAACTAATCGACCTGATAAAGCCCTTGCCTTCTAAATCCACCAACTGCACTTTCAACTCCTTCATCTCTGAAGGGGCCATCCTACTTGTCGGCCTTCTCACTGGTTCTGGTCGTGGAACCAAATCTATCCAAAACTCAATGACTCGTTTTGATGGCAATCCAACTATAGGCTCAAAAACATCTGCTAATTCTTGAACCATAAAAACTCGACTCATCTTATCGTCCAATTCCATAACACCAACAAAGCATACATTTCACCGCTAGAACCTTCTACGGTATAAGCAATTCGATCACTACAATCAGGGTGTCTAAGAGATATTTTCCCATCCCGGCAAAATATCTTAGCATCGTACTCACTTAGCCGATCGATCTCAAAAAAATTCTAAACCCCACAAAATCAAACACATGCAAACTGCAAACAAAAGTATGACCTGATAGGTCAAACTTTAACTGGTCACATCTCAACCCTAGGGTTGCACACCCTCCTATTGGATTCGCAACCCATAAGGAAGTAACTAGATATATGGGTTCTTGTTTAAGTTTATCCATTAAACATCTAGGTATAAAAGAATGGGATGCACCAGTATCAAATAGAACACTAATAGACCCTGAATTTGAGGCGTACTACCCAAAACTACCTTTCCTTTCTCCCGAGCTGTCGGCTTAGAAGCAACCGGCTCCAATGCATACACCTTACCCTTTCCATCCTTAGAGGGCTCCTTGAACTAGTTCTTATAGTGACCTATCTAGTCACAATTGAAGCACCTAATGTTCTTCTTCCCAATCACTTCTTTAGCCTTCCCAGAACGACACTCATTGGCGAAATGCCCCTTTTTGTCGCACTTAAAACAGACCACCTCAGACTTTCCCCTCTTCACTGCTCCATCCTTATTAGCACCCTTCTCGTGGAAAAACTTCATCTTCTGGACTTGCCCAACCTAGACCTCCCTAGCCTTATTCTTATCTTAACAAAAAATCACCTCCTCGTCCTTAAAGCCATCTCCACAACCACATCATAGGGATCTCTGATATGCGATAAAGTAGCCCTGGACAACTCAGGCTTCAATCTCCTGATAAACTTATTCATTCCTCTTCATCACTATGCCAACAGCAGCATAACCATATCGATCTAACTCCTCGAACCTATTACCATATACCAGAACAGTCATCCCTCACTATTCTAGCTCAGCAAACTTTCTAACCAAAGCAGACTGCGCCATAACTGACATGAACCTCTCCTAGAACCACCTCGGAAACTCTACCCAGGTCATGGTCTCCTCATCCACTACCATAATCACACTATTCCACCATAATAAAGCAGCTCCCTGAAGCTATCTAGATGCCAACCTCCTCTTCTGCTTATCATTGAGCCTTAAATCTGTAAAAAATACTTTCGTAGTACAACAACCAATTTTCCACCTCTATAACGTCCTCAGTACCAATAAATGGCTTCTCTCCAAGCTTAGTGTAGTCTCCACTCAACTTAGCATAGTCGTTTACAACTTAAACTTCTGTAACTCCTCCTTCCACTACACCAGTAGTAACACCTGCTTGCACCATGTTCACGAAGAACTGATACATAGCTTCCATTCCAACTTGCGGGACTCCAGCACCCACATTTGCTGCTTGTGCCTGACCTTGACCTCTCATCGCATTAGGCCTGGCACTCCTATCGGTGCCTTTCTCTCCTGGGTTAACTCTTCCTCTTCTACCTTCCATATCTATATTCAAACCTCATAAGATACAAAAAGGTAACTTAACAAATATAGGAGACTAGAGATAAAGCGCATACTTATATATAGCAAATACAAATACGTTACTATAGCGTTATCCCATACCCCAATCTTTCTTTAATTCTTTAGGATTATGTTTTTCAAAACCATTTTTAGTTAAAAAAATTCATAAACTATGCTCTGATATCAAGTTGTAACATCCCATATCTAGAGGCCAAAGGCTAAGCATTATAGATGCTGCAGTCATGTATAGTATTAACTTCTGGTGACCAGATACTGTAATGCTAATGGTATCCGTAATATCAGAAGCACTTGAATATGAAAAAAATCGCATATTCGAAAACAACTTTTTACTGATTACTTTTCAAAAAAAATCATATCCAAGTACATAATCACATAATCGTATCTCAGGTAAAGATCAAATATAATTAAAAATAATACGCTAAGAGCGACATATGATGGTGCCTCCTTAGTTGATCAGAGAAACATAGTCATACTGACATAATATACACAATGGAATCAAAATGAAATAAACTGAAACTCTTATATAGCAATCTGATAGCCACTTGTTCGTCTACGGAAGATTTATTCGCCAAAATCTCAAAAGCTTAAAATCCTCAACCCTTAGCCTACTCAAATCAATTTTAAGCACCTGAGAGTTTAATGAAAAACAAAAGCTTTGAGTCAGACATAAATCCTGGTGTAAATAATTCTGTTACATCTCAGTTTACTAAAACTGAGTGAGACCACGCCGCTGTGATGACCCGCCCTTCTACTACCAGAAAGACGTATCATCATAAAGAAAGAAAGGGATAGAAGTAGAAAAGAAAGAGAAAGAAATAACAACAACATCAGAATCACACAGCGGAACGGAACAAAATATAATATATCACATATATATTTCATAGTTTTACATATATCAGAGTTATACGATATCAATACACATGACAGTCACATACATACATCTGTCACCATACACATCAGAGCTACAGTACACATCATCTAACACAGCGGAACTAGATAGATAGCTACATACGTCTGGAAACTCCTGCTCCAAGCTCCTCCAGAATCAAGGTCCAAAACCTATCACTTGGCTACTCATAAAAATTTGAGTACCCAAGAGTTTATGAAAAACAAAATATAAACTCCGGGTCAGACATAGTCTGGTATGAGTAAACGGTTTAAATTGTTTAACTTTGAAAACATTTGAAAATAAAGGTATCACGTAAGACTCCCCACAAATAAATACGGGTAAGTTTTTACCTTACGCTAACCAAAACATTTCATAGGAAATCATGTGATATTATAATAGGTCTAGGGTTTTCATGTAAATAGAAAATAGCCGAAATTGTTACATCTATTAAATTCCAACTACTGGCCACAAAAGTGGATAATACAAATCAAAACCGTAGGGTCTCGTAGGGAAAATGGATTTCCAACAATGGCAGGGCTACTGGGGTACCGCCCGTCACAGTACGGGGCCTAGATCACCGTACTGAGGATCACTCCCGACCCCCTACAACGCAAGGCCGGAACCATTCCTTACTGAACAGTCCCGAACAAGATAAACCCCGCGGTTGTAGCTAGCAACCGCCCACACAGCCAAAATAAAAAGGGACATCTAGACAGGGGAAATATCTTGTCCTGCTTGGGCATGACCCACCTAACCTTGCTGCATCTCCCCTGTTTTAGCCATTCCCGGTTGATGAGGCTTGAGGCTGCGATTACCTTTATAGGACATATCACTTAGAATGCTCATCGTCCGCCTGACGATGTGCTGAAAGCATTCAATCCATACAAGTTCGTTCCGGGTTCGAACGAAACCGAAGGCATTATCTCGTCACACTCATTTTGGAATCACCCTCAGAGTCAACGACGATAATCCTTGCATTCTGAATACACCATCTCGATTGCCATTTTATAAGTCACGACCTATCGTTTAATTTGGATCGATGTGGTTTTCGGAGAATCAAAATTGATTCTTCCGATCCCGGTCTTATCGAAATCCAAACGCCATTTTAAAGGCCAAGTTGTCTAATTAACTTAACAGTCTAAATAATTTAAATTTAATAATAAATTTAACATAGCACTTATCACAGATAAAACATATACAAGCATCATAGATATAGCATAACATATCATAGAGCATCACAGGATATCATTACATAAATATCACAATCAGATATTCAACATAATAATCCATAAGCAATTACCTTTAAATTCTCATTGCAATTAATTCAATTTAAATTAATTACTTAAGAATTTATATCTTAAACATGTTTAATTGATTATTAATTATCAAGTAATTACTTATTCCATTTCAAATTATTTAATTAATTAATCATTTCTAAATCAACTATTAAATCTTAATTATTTCATTAATTACTTATTTTATCCCACAACATTTAATTAATTACTTCTTAATCGATTTGTTTAACTTTAATTAACCATTTATTAATAACCTTAATTATTAATAAATGAAACTTAATTACCTATTTATTTACTGTTAATTATCTAATTAATCATTTATTAATAAGTAGTTAAATTACTTAATTAATCGACTATTAACTATTCTTGAATTAACTTAAGTAGTTAATTGCAATTTCATTTATTACTTAAACATCGACTAATCCATTACTAATTACAATTAAAAAGTAATTATTCTAAATTGTTTTCTAAGATAATCAATTAATTATCATTCAATTTAATTAACACTTAAAAGCTCTTCTTTAAATTTTGAAACCCAATTAATTTTTAACTTTCAACTTAAGATGTTAATTAAATTTATACTTACTTAAATTAATCACCGTATGATAATTAAGTGTTAAAAACCTTTTTAAGATATTAACTACAATGCAAACTTATATTCCATTCTTATCTCAACAGTTAATTTTTTTTAATTAAACTATAGAATTAAAACTTGTAGAAACAGGTTCTTAACTTCAACCTTAATATGCATTACTGCAATTTAGGATAACCCGAGCCTTCCTGCTGAAAACTCGAGTACGGCTTCGAGTTAACCATCCAAAACACCCGAGCCCTTCCTTTTACTTCTTCTTCTCCCCTTTCTTTTTATTTTCTTCCAGTAATTTTAAATTAATAACTTAAATCAAACATCAGTAAACTAACCCACACTCGAACGAAGAAAAACCCACAACCACGCGAGCATGACCCGAAGCATTCGTCCCTCTCCCTTGTATACAGTGCGACCCACGTAACTGTCAGAGAAGCGTATCACCGCCGCCGTACACGTGCACGGCGGCACGACTCGTCACAGGCGAACATCCACCATCCAAGCAAAACCCAAATCATGCGACAACACGAAATCCAAACCCAGAACGGCCCCAAACGATCGAAAACAAAATTTTGTCCTCTGCTCGAAACTGCAAACCGACCCATCACCAAAAATCGCCTTGTCACCACCGCAAACACCACCGGAGACTTCGAATCTTCGGCTACACCACAATGACGCATAAAACAACCTTCCGCCAAAACCACGAACAAGTCGATCGCATTATGGTGATGAACTCGACACCTCACAGATACGACCCCTAAACCCTATTATGATCACCTACCCAAAACTCAGGTAATTTAAAAAAAAAATTGATAATTTTCGTGAATTCACAAGGGCTAAATCTTGCTTCATGTCCAGTTTCATCAGTTATTATTGATTCAATCTCCATAAATTAGTAATAATGTAGTTTTTAATCACCTACGAACTGCTCATGAATTACCAATGCAAAAATCCTCATTCTCGTTTTAAAAATCATAAATTTCACCAAGCTTTCGATTTATAAACCTGAATTAGATTTTTATAGTAGTTGAATTTTATCAATATCTTCTTTGATTACCTGTAAAACATTTTACAGTAGTATACCTTCCCACTAGATGTTTTAAACAGTTTCAAACAACTTAATCTAAGTTTAAATCTCATGTGTGGTTGAAAATTTTAAACCTATCAAGGGTCAACAGTAAATAATTTGAGTTTTTAAAGGAGCACGTTCACCCTGTATCAATTTAAATAGAGAAGTATATTCAATCACAGTATCATATTTAAGATTACAACACATACCACAAGATCACAGAAGTATTTGATTAAACTTAAAGCTTATGAATTTAGTTTACTCACCTGCACATGCTTTGTACAGAAACAATTCCTTTTTTTCTTTTTTTCTTTTTTGAATCTGCAGTTTGAAAGATTCCCTGAAATTTGAAACTGCCTGAAATTTGTTTTTGAACCTGTATATTCTCTGGTTTGAATTCAGTTAGAAATAATTTTAGTTTGCCAAAAATTTTGAGTTTACTTCTTATTTTCTTTCTGCAGTTTTCTGAATGAAATCAAATACAAGATAAATACATATTTATATAAAAGATACAGTTGGATAGAGGAAGGTAGCATCTGGACAGGTTTTATTTGTTTAACCAAATATGATTTTGAATTAAATTACTGCAATATGAAAGAAAAATACTGAGATTTCGGCTGAAACATTATTTTGTAACCTGAAATGACAAATTGTACTTAGCCTTAATGAACATGTCTTCAAATTTGTTAACACCTATTTATGATTTCTGATATTAGTTAATATTTGTGCTGGGCAAAGATATTTTGTATATGCATTTGTGTGAAGATGTGTACTTTAGCAGGTAGGCTTATGGCTTGTATAGGAAGACATGTTGTTGTATATAAAGATTTTGTTGTATGAAAAGTACATTTGCAAATAGATATTCGGTTTTTGAATGAAGATATTTGTTTTATAAATATTTGTGTTCTTGCTTCATTTTATCATATACTTTGCTCTTAAATTTTATGATGTATTTTGTACTTTTATACTTGTTTGTAGTTACATTTTTATTTCTTATTTGTATTTAACTATCAACATTTAAGTTACATTTCGTAAATTTACTTACTCATTTTTATTTGTATTTGTATTTTAGCTAAAAATATTTAAATGATATTCATATGAGATAAATGTTATTTTAATTGAATTATATAAGAATGGTTTTATTGTAAACATTATTGGAATTTGTTTCAAATTTCCTGACTACTCTCCTTTTTAAAATACAATTTATATAAATAAATGGCAGTTTTCCAAATCATATTTATGTTAATATGATCAGTTCACATTTTATTTTAATCAGATTAAATATTCATTAAAATAAACGGGGCCAAAAATCCAGGGTCATTACAGCCGCTTAGCGGAATGGGTACTCCTCACTAATATCCTTTTCCAAACATATCTTTTGCAAATCTTTTCCTGCAACCAAAATTGGCTAAAATCTATAAAGCATCATTATGTAAACATACATATATATTAGATAATAAATGAACTATCTGTCCATACACCTAGTTTTGTTTGGCTAACTATTAACCATTGGCTGACTCGGGCCTGCCAGACAACAGATCAAAACATATCTAACATCTGATAGATACTCCTTCTCTTCTGGACGGTATGTCCTCAACTTATCATCTTCCAGGGTCACCTGATCCTAATGGTTTTACGGGCTCATCAATAACCTATATGTATACAAACATATATTCCTTTTTGTGTGTATCCATAATTTTAGTCTTACTTGTGACAATGCCCTACACATTGGAATTTTAGACAAAATTAGATTGGGCTAATAGATAATGTATAGGGCGCGACCATATACCAATCTCATCTGGTATTCCATTATCTGAGTCATTTTACTTTCCAAAATTTTCTTTGAAAACCTTTTCAAATGATTTAAAAATCAAACTCAATAAGGAAAATATATAATCTCTACCCTTTAGTCAAAATCACCTTGCTGTGTTATATATACTTTACTGAAATCTTAGTTGATGAAAACATTAACCTTTGAAAGTCCCTCTTTCGAATCTATTGAAAGTACCCCTTTTGAAACCAATGAAAGTACCCCTTTCGAAACCAAGTAAAACCCTTTCTTTTATCTAGGCCAAAAAGCAAAAACCTTCCTTTCGAAACCATTAAACCTCTGAAAAACCTTCCTTTAAAAAGCTTTAAAACCTTAGACATCCTCCTTTCAAAACCTTTAAACATTGCGTTTCGAAATCCTTGGAAAAACCTTTTCCTTCAACCCTTTCAAAAGAATCAGAAAAATAATGTCTTTCGACTCCTTTGAAACTATTTGGGGAAATACCCCTTCGAAACCTTCCTTTAAAACCTTTCGTAAGCATCAATTCTAAACCTTTCAGAAACATTTATATTCGATTTAAAACATGTGGAAACCTTTCGAAACCATTTAAATTTTACTCCTTCTAAAGTCTTTGAGAAAACATTTCGACCGAAACCATTTGGATTATACCTTCAAGTAGAGCAAAAGAATCATATACCCATTAAAGTCGAAAGCACTTTTTTTTGAAACCATTTAAATCATCTCTTTCGAAACCATACTTCAATTGAGAAAAAGGGTCATTAAAAATTCGAAAGCCTATCTTTTGAAAGCATTCCTAAGTAAAAAAGTGATAGTGTTGAAACCATCCCTTCGAAAGCATTGGAGATGTGGGCAAATTTTAGAAAACAAGTAACCCCGTCGAAACCCTCCAGATCGAAAGGTAAAAGGCGGTAGCTAGAGGTTTTGATTTAGTTGAAAGCGGTTATTTAAAAACAAAGGCGCAACCCAGTCAAAACCATTTCCTTCTAAACCATTTGATCTAGTCGAAAGCTAACCAAGTCAAAAGCTAGCAGGCACACTTTCATTTAAAAACAAAGTAACGCCTCAACCCCTTCGGAACCTCTGGTTTCGACTCACTACCTTTCGCCTACATCTAATTTACTAAGTGCTAGTTCCCTGATACCATGAGCATTGGTTTCGACTGTGTCGGAGGTTAAGGTAGAAAGGCGGAACTTAGTGCCGAAAGCATCGAAACAGTGAAAAACCTATTTATTTGTCCTTTTAAACTATTTCTTTTGTATCTAACCTACCTTGTTTGTCTAAATCTGTTTGTTTACCATTTTACCTTTTCAAAAGTGCCGCCAACTTCTAGAAATAACAAATTCAAATTATTTGCAAAGTGCCCTTTGTCCTTTTTAAAATATATGAAACATTTAAGTCCCATACTTTAAATAATTTTATATATCCATCAAAACATTTAGGATAAATCTGTAAAAATTACAGAAAATCTCTTTTAGTATATCTTATAAAAATTACAGACCCAAAACTTTTATTATTTAACTGTAAATAATTAATAAACAAAAATAACATTTTCATCGCTAAAAAATTCATATTAAATCCACATAAATTCCAAAAATTCTAAAAACTGAAACTCATCTCCAAAATATTATTTCTGCTCTGCATAAAAATTCGCAAGGCATTTAAATGTCATTTGATAAGGTTTTCATCTTAAAACATATCGTCAAATCAGTATGAACATGTATAAATCATCAGCGAGTATATATAATCATTCCATCATTCAAAAACATGACAAAACATTGCAAAATATATCAAAATCATCTTAAGACCCAAAAAACAAGTTAGAGATGTAAACATTATTCACCTTAGCTTTAGGGATTTGAAATATGAGATTTGAATGAATTTGGTATGGATTAAGCTTTCCCTTTTTATCTTTCTTTTTCCTTCTCTCGTTAATGGCGGTCGGCCTCTTGTTTTAAAATTTTCAAAATAAAATGAATGCGTAGTATAATACACGACCAAGGAATAAAGATATAGAAATGGCCTCTTTTCTATTTTACCTCTCCTTCTATTTTCATTTTAACTCTTCTTTAGTTCATTAGTTTAAATGGCACGGCTATCCCTTAGTTAAATCAAATCTCAATCTCTTAATCAACACATTATTTTATTTTATTTATCTAATTAAATATCCTTAATAATCTTATCAAAAATATGGGGAGTTACACAGCCAGAATTTAGCCCCTAAAATTATAGTTTTTCACTAAAGGCACATCAGCAGTCCATACATAGCAACTAATAATGCAAGTGAGTGAAACATAGCGGTATCCAAAGGTGGGAATTAAAATAACCAAAGAAAAGGTATTGCGGCGATCCTCTTTACATAATAAATTAGGGATTGGTGCAAGGAGAGGAAGGATCCTTTTTTGGGCAAATTGAAAGAATTATACCTTTTATTTGACTTTCATCCATATAATGTTGTGCCAAGGAAAAATATATAAAGAAAGATTTGACCCATGGGCATAGAATTTTGAAAGAATCTAAACCATATAAAACACCTATGCCTTTTATTTTTATGCACTATTACTTAATTATTTTACTTCAAATCTCTCCCAACTTTGATTCATTAGTAGAATATAAACCTAATTTGATATTTTAACAAACTGTTAAACTTAAATTACTTGATCAGTTAAACTGCAACTACTTGATTGTGTAAGCTTCCAACGACATAATTACTACTCAAAGGAAAATTTAATGTCACTTAAATTTGTGATTCCAAAATTATGAAAGTGATTAAAAGCTTCAATTACTCTATGATCATCTAAGGTAATTAAAAGCTTTCCTTTAGAAGTTTAGTAAACAAAACTTCTTCAAAAGACTAAAATAAAAACAACAAAGATGACGTGATCATTCACAAAACAACTACTAAATATAATAATGACAAAAGAAAACTGAAAACTAGTTTTCATTACATAGTAAGAAGGTCTTGGATTTCATATACAAAATTTAAACATCTACACTAGGGTTTGAAATAACAATAGTTCTAGTTGTCCCCTCGACATCCTTAGATGTCAGGTCTTCATGGTCCTCCATCTCCCTTTTATCCTCAATTATTTGTACAGAATGGGAAGGAGAGGCATTCTGTGCTCTAACCTCCTCATTCCACTTGGCCCGATAGTACTTGAAGATCTAGTCCACCATGTGCTTTTCCTTAGAAAATTAAGGTCAATCTCTTCTAAACTGATGTTTTGCCGAGATGTACATATTATAGACCATGGTGGAATGCTTTGCTTGAGTTCTTCTTGCAACTTGGCCAACTTCTCACCGTTCTACTTCACCTCACATTCTTTTGAGGCTATGGCATTCGCCGTAGAGCTGGCCTCCCTCTTGGCCTTTTCTCGATACACCATGAAATCTTCCTCGATCTGGGCCTTTTTGGAAGCAAAAATATTTTCTCCATGGAATCCTCCTCATTTTCTCTATTAGATTAGATATAGCCTCTAGGGCAGAGACAAGTAGCGAGCACCATTGATAGGGATACTCTGCAGAGGACAGGCAGCGTAATTAATGCAGAGGCAGGACAAACCGTTAGAGGCGGGGCAGAAGTAGCCAATTTTTTGGGGTCCTGGTCAGAACCTTAGACAACATCATGTTTTCCTTTTTGAATATCCTTTTGCAATGGTTCTCTGGGATTAATAAGCTTTATCATATCGAAAAGGAATCTTAAGGTTCAAAGAAGCTTCTAGTGGAGGTCAGAATCATAAGAATAATAAATGTAAAATCTAATTACAAATTATATCCCTAGACCCAATCGAGGTCCAGGAAGGCTTAAAAATATTATGAGAAAATGCATGATTTGGGTGTAGAAAACTATGTTTCTTCAGCATATCTTTATCAAACAACTTTTTATTTCTCTCACCTTTGCATCTAATCCTGGAATGTTGTTCCTACACAATTCATACTGTTTGCGCAAAAAATGGACAAACACCTCAAAGTCGTATGATTTAGTTGATTTTATGTTGTTCTTAGTAATTTGGGTGAGTTATGCAAATATATAAAAAGCAGGGACTAACTGTAAAAGACACACAGATTTATAGTGGTTCGGCCAGAACGTGCCTACGTCCACTTTATATGTTATTCTCCCTTTTCTTTCAGATTACAAGTACAAAGCTTTGTATACAAGTATATGAAAGTTGTTTGAAAGTTCCTTCCTTGCTTGAGCTCTCAAACTTGTCTGACATTGTTGTACCCCTACCCCTCTATTTATAGAGTGAGGTTGGGGGCAGGGGTCTTGGATGTATATAGCCGCTGACGGGCCTGGACTGCTGCAACCTGGTCCGGTAAAGTTGATCCGGAATGCCTTCTTCAGGTTGGTTCGGTAGTGGAAGATGGAGATGGTCAGGAGAGTGCTGGTCCGGTGGTGAGATGGAAGAGGCTTGGACCGGCAGTAGTTGCGAGCCATGTTGGTTCGGTGTGGAGTTGGCTCGATGGGTTGGTTGGTCCGGTAGTTGGTTGGTCCGGTAGTTGTTGGAGTGGAGGTGGTTCGGCATGCAGGGGAGATGGGATTGGACCGGTGTTGGGTGGTTCGGCATGTAGGGTTGGTCTTAGGGATGATTCGGCGCAAGGCGAAGCCTGGTTCGGTGTTGGATGGTGGTGAGGGTTTGCCCAACATTTGCCCCCCAAAGTGGGGCACATGCCTGTATGTGTCGCACTTTGTTTTAGCTGTTTCCATTCGGTCCCTGAGTGCCGAACCATTTGGTTCGGTATCCTATATCTGCCTATAAATAGGGGCTACACCCCTTCATTACTCCTTACTGAATTGGGAGAACCGAGCCAGATTTCTGCCGAATCAACTTATATTGCTGAAACCTTTTGACAACCGGACCAGGTAATTGCCGGATGATTCCGGTGTTTTTAAACTACCGAATGTTATTGCCGAATGACCTTGATGATGCTGATTACCGGATGAACTTAATACCAGATGTGTTAAGAGACGTTTAATGCCGAATGTGTACTGCCGAATGAGCTCTGGGCTGTATTACCGAATGAGATTGGGAATTCTGAGTGTTGAATGAGTCCCTTGCCGAATGGACTTTTATACTTGAACTATTAGTGAAACTCTAGATTTATATATGCTGGCTCGCTTTATACACTTGTTTGCTTATATCTCTGTACTTCTTGTTCTAACTCGTTTTTTTGGTATCTGCAGATAATGTCTCGCAAAGCAGAAACTCGATCAGATAAACGGAAGTCCAGGGGCGAAGGAGAGTCCTCCTCCGTGCCCCCAGCCCAGCCAGGATCGGAACGCCATGGACCTGCCCCGAGGTCGCTAGTAGATGGGTATGGCCCCCAGGAGCTTCTGAACTCTCCGCCCGACTGCTTTCCCAGCTCCCTCAGGGAGGAGCAGCTTGATGTCATCTCTCGCTCCTTCGGGATTGACAGGGCTCGTATGTTGTTGCCGGGAGACGGAGTGATGCCGTACAATCCCCCTGAAGGATATTTTGCGTATAGTAGGTACCACTGCATGTGTGGGGCCATTCCTCCCATTAATACCTGGATAGTCAGCTTCATCACTTATCTGAAGGTGGCTCCCTTCCAGCTTCAGCCCAATTCCTACGCCATCTTGGTGTGCTTATACATTATTTTCCAAAGAAAGTACGGGCGCCCCCCTTCCAACCGGGAGATTCGGTATCTATATAACTTGAGGGGTTACAAGAAGGGGTCTCCGTATGTTAGTTTGGAAGCGGTCGTGCCCTTCAAACCGGTCTTGGACTTATACTCAAAGTTCACTATGTTTAAGAAAGAATGGTTTTTTATCAAGGACGATTCTGTCTCCTTCCGCCTCTTCACTTCTGGCTGTAAGTTGAACTTTATTTACAACTTCCTTGTTTCGACTGCAGTGCTTCTTCTGATATGCTTCTATTTCTTGCTAGAGACAAGTGGCTTTGCAGTCGTAGAGAGTGATTCTCTGGTCCAGATGGCTGCGGAAATAAAGGCCATTTCGGGACGGGACGGGTCGGCTTCTTTCCTGATCAGGAATGCCACTCTCCTGGAGCACAACTTGATCCTGCCACACCAGTCCGTGGTTAAGCAGAGAGATACGGCTGAGGGGAAGGCTGCCAAAGCCAAGGAAGGGGCCACGGTGAAAAGTGGCAAGAGGGAATCTTTTACAAAGCCTCCCGTCGTCGGAGGTAAGAAGCTTAAGAAGTCCGATGGTCCCTCTCCTAGCACTTGCCCAATTGCTCCGGGAGAGGAAGATGTGGAGGAAGATAGAGGTGAGGGTGAAGGAGGAGATGGACAGAGCGGTAGTGGCGTTGGTACCTTAACCTCCGGGCAAGCGGGAGAGATTCATGAGTGGACAGACGATGCTTTCCGTCAAGCTTTTGGGGAGTCGGAGGAAGGATCGATTTTGGTTGAGAAGGCAAAGGAGGCTGACAAGGCTGGGGCTGGCGCTGATCCATTCTCTAAGAGTTCTTCAGCTAGGGCGATTCCAGTGATTCAAGGTGATCTTTTGACTTCTGCAGACTCCATTTACGATAGGGACTTAGGAATATTTTATGGTTCACTTCCGTCCTCGAATGAGATTCAGGACTTATTGCAGTATCATACTCCTCCGCAGGGTTTGTATAATAGATGTGCCTTCTCACTTTTTTTATCTTAACATATTTCTTGAATTGTGGATCATTGTATGTTCGTAACACTTGGTTTTTATTTCAGGAGCGGGTAAGGCAGCCAAGTCATCCGATATCCGGCACCGCCTTGAACAGTATAAGCTACTCAAAGCTTCTGCCAAACCAAAGCCTCCCACTGGCCGTCCTGGGGATGTAGTTAGATATCGCTCGCTTCTTGAAGTTATTGAGGAAGATATGCAAAAAAGAAAGAGGAGGTGTTCCTTGTTTGATTCACCACCTGGTCCTCAGCCTCCTACTCAGCCTTCCCGAGATACCACGGAGGAGACCATGGAGTTTGTCCCCTCTCCGCATCCTTCCGAGAATCCTACTGTTATCCGCATAAAACGTCCCGACGTGCCTCGCAATCCCTTTGCCGGCCACCCGGATTTGGACCCAAGCTCTCAGGATATTTTATTTGACGAGGCCATGGACGAGCATCTTCTCCCCCGCAATCCCATGGTTCGGGTTCTTGATGAGGCTAAGTCCCTAGATCTGGATCTGCTCACTACTCGGATAGCTGCTATGGGGGACGAAGCCAAGGCCAACATTGACGGGGTCGAAGAGGAGGTCAAGAAGTTAATGGAACATCACGCCCTATTGGCCAAGGCCGGGGAGGAGATAGGGAGTGCCAATATAAGGTTGCGGTTAGTGGTTGCTGATCAGGCCAAACAACTTGGCGACAAGGCTATTCAGATTTCGCAGCATGAAGTCGACTCCCAACGACTGAAGAAGGCCATGGAAGAGGCTAGCAGAGCTGAGTTGCGGAAAATGAAGGCCGCTTGCAAGAAACGCATTGACATGGCCATTACCACGGTTGATGAGGTTAGGAGGGCGGATCTCGAGCGGGTTGAAGAGATATCTGGGAGGCTTGAAGCTGCAGAACTTGCTCAAGCCAAGTTGAAAGAAGAGATGGAGGAGATGAGGAGATCCCTCCAGGATGAGTGCTCGAGATACCGGCGGGAGAGGGATGCTGCTGCAACTAAGTTGCAGATTTCCGAGGCCCGGGTGAAGAGGTTTAAAGAGGACGAGGGGATGATGGACGATATGCTGCAGGACATGTACTTCCGCACTTGGAAGGAAGGCAGCTTATCCTGGATGGATGACTACCCCCGGGTTATGGCCAAGGTATATCTTCGGGCTTTAGAGGAGGCCAGGGTTGATGCGGGTAAGGAAGGTGGAGCGGCCTTTAGTCTGGATGTAGTCACCGCCCAGTTTTCGAAGGAGGAGCGGGCGGCGGTGAAGGAGGGGATGCGGCTGCTTGCTGCGGAGGAAGCGGGTGTGCAATTGGAGGATGAGGATCAAGCGGCGGGCGCTGGTGAGTCTCTCTTCTCTTTCTCTTTTCTTTTTAGATTTTCATAACTTGATCGTTTACTGTTTGTTTAATGAATTCCTCTTCTGAATTGGACAGGTGGGACTTCCGATCAACATGCTGGGAGCTCCGATCCTGCGGCTAAGTAGGCTTGGAGAGTTGGTAGGATGAGGGCGAAGCGTGGACGCAGCTGGTTCCTTGTCCGGATTCGGCCACCTTTTGATTTCCTTTTATCGCTGTTTATGTTAGTCCAAAACATTGATGTGACTGTAATAATATTGTTTGTGGTGAATGACTTTATGTAATTTCATAACATAAGCTGATTCCTTTATGTTGGAATGTTATCGCTATTTTGTTATGCTGTGTAAGTGATGTAACTATGCATGTTACTAGTGACTTGACTGTGCATGATGCCAAGTTTTTTTCTTAAAGTATAATTTTCTCATTTCGCAACGTAAATGTGATGCGTGAATATGAACTGCAGCCATGCATTAATGTATAAAAGTAGAAGGTACCGTCCTTCATGTTTCGGCTGTGGACGGCAATTTCGTGCGTCCTGTAAGACCAAGCACGGAATGCTGTTGAGTGTCTCGTCATCCGATTGTTAGTTTCTGTTCCCATTAGCGAGCGTTCCCTATTCCATGTCCTGTACTTTCAAGCACCGTTACGGAGAATAGGAGAAAAGTTTTAAATGAAATTGAAATATAGGAAAAGTAAAACTTCCAGTCACGGAAGGCCGTTGATGTGCTTAAGTTCGTGGCAAACGGGTTTTGTAGTCACTTTCCCTAGCTGTGGGTCTTGGAGACATTTGTCATCCATCTTACGCCTCTGCGGGGAGTTTTCTTTTTTACCACAGCCGCACTTAAGACACATCGGAGTCGATCGCGCACAGTAACTATCCGGGCCATTATGGCCCGTAATCATGGGTATTATTCGATTTACTGTGGCCGGCTAGCGTGGGGGCCGATCGTCAACTGTGAACTGCCCCTGCCTGGCCACACCTTATGTTGGGGCTTATGATTGGTTCACAGTTGCCGGCGAGCCGAATTGCTGTAATGAGCTGCCATGGCATAATTGGCCTTCTCGGTGGCTTATACTCGGCTTATTACAGTCGGCTTTAAGGGCCGAGGCAAATAATGAGTTAACTCGCGGTAGAGGGATACCGGAGCAAAGTGTCTCATGGGCGAGGGCATAGGATCGTAGCGTACCTGTTAGATTTTGTCCAGGTGGAGTTGTGTCGTGAAGCTCTGAATTGAAATGTCATCTGCAAAGGATTTTGTTCAACAGCAAAGGATAAAGCTTAACAAGTAGCCAAGATATAAAGGAACAAGTTAACAAGAGCCAAGTTTTTTAAAGTGGTTCGGCACAAAAATGCCTACGTCCACTGATTTTCTTTGTTAATTCACTTCATATGGGCAGTACAAGTTAAGAAAAGTATCGACGGAGGTGTCGGATGTTCCATGCCCTCTGGAACACCTCTCCGTCCACTGTTGACAAAATATAAGCTCCGTTGTGGAGATCTTTATGAATTACATATGGTCCATCCCAGATGGGGTCCAGTGCCTCGGGGCGCGGAAAGATTCGCTTGAGGACAAGACTCCTTCTTGTAAGCTGCGATGTTTGACTTTGGAGTTGTATAGTGCTACCACTTTTTGTTTGTGAGCTTCTGCTTTGAGTGCTGCGTCATTTCTTCTCTCCTCGATCAGATCCAAAGACATGAGGAGGAGCTCTTCGTTCTCTTCTGGGTTGTAGTGGATCCTACGGTGAGAGGGCACTATAGTTTCGACTGGGAGCATAGCCTCCGATCCGTATGCCAAAGAGAAAGGAGTATGCCCTGTTGAAGTTCTGTAAGATGTGCGATAGGCCCAAAGTGCCGTAGGAAGTTCGTCCACCCAAGCGCCTTTCGACTTTTCAAGTTTCTTCTTGATTAAGGTTTTGAGGATCTTGTTAACAGCTTCGACTTGGCCATTTGCCTGGGGATAAGCCACGGATGAGAAGCTTTTGTGAATCCCGTGCTCTTGGCACCAGTTGGCGAATTCTTCACTGTCAAATTGAAGTCCGTTGTCTGATATGATCTTGAGTGGGACTCCGTACCTGCACAGAATATTTTTGATCAAGAAGTTGATAACTTTTGCCGAAGATATTTTATTTAGAGGTTCCGCCTCCACCCATTTGGTGAAATAGTCAACTGCCACTATAGCATATTTGGCTCCGCCTCGGCCCGTTGGCAGTTCGCCAATCAAGTCAATTCCCCATACTGCGAAGGGCCAAGGGCTGGTCATTTGAGTAATCTCATTTGTGGGTAGCCGAGGAATCTTGACAAATTTCTGACATCTGTCGCATCTCTTGACGAAGTCCAATGCATCTTTGTTTAAAGTGGGCCAGAAATACCCATATCAGAGTATCTTTTTTGCTAAGGTCTGCCCTCCGGTGTGGTCTCCACAACTTCCCTGATGGATATTGGATAGAATTTCCCTGGCTTCTCTTCCAGCAACGCACCTCAATAAGGGGTTAGAGAAGCCGCGTCGATAGAGGATGCCTTCTTGCATTGTGTACCGGGAGGCTTTCCTTAGAATTTTCTTAATTTCATTTCGCCCGTCGGGTAGGGTGCCGTTTTGTAAGTATTCTCGGATAGGGGTCATCCATGTTTCTTGTTCGGTTGCAGCTATCAGATTTACTTGCTCGAAACTCGGGGTTAGTAGCCTTGAGATAGTTATCGTTCCAGAAGTGGTATCATCTCCCATGCTAGCTTGCTTTGCCAGCTCGTCGGCCTCTTGATTTTCTTCTCGAGGAATGTGTTTGATCGAGTAGTGATCCAATTGATTGAGCAGCCGCTTGGTCTTTTTCAGATATGCCGTGAGCCGCTCTCCTCGAGTCTGGAACTCCCCTAGTATTTGATTTACGATGAGTTGTGAATCACTGTGAAGACATAAGGAACTGACTCCGATCTCCAGGGCGAGCTCTAATCCGGCTATTACTGCTTCATATTCGGCATCATTGTTGGTGGCAGCGAATTCTAGCCTTAGTGCATAACGCAGCTTTCTTCCCCTGGGAGTGATGATCACAACGCCTGCCCCCGAGCCTTGTTCGTTCGACGCTCCATCTACGAAAAGATTCCACTTGATATCTTCTGCTATTTCAGATTGGTCCCAGCCTTCGTTGATAGTGAATTCGGCGATGAAATCGGCTATGGCTTGTATCTTGATGGCAGTGCGAGGATGGTAGGTGATATCATATTGGCTTAGCTCGATGCACCACTTGAGCAGTCGCCCAGAGGTGTCGGGACGATGGAGCACTTGCCTCAATGGTTGGTCGGTTAGGACTCTGATGGGATGAGATTGGAAATAGTGTCGTAGCTTCCTTGATGTGATTAGTAAACAGTATGCCAGTTTCTCGAGTTTGGGATACCGGGCTTCTGCTCCCGTGAACCTTTTGCTTATGAAGTACACGGGCCGTTGTGTGCGGTTTTCTTCTCTTACCAAAGCGGCGCTTAGAGCATGGGATGACACAGCAAGATATAGGTATAGTTCTTCGCCTTCATTCGGAGTCGAGAGTGCTGGTGGCCGTTGGAGGTGCTCCATTAGGTTAAGGAAAGCTGTTGAACACTCATCGGTCCATTCGAATTTTCCTTTGTCTTTCTTCAGGGCTTCGAAGAAAGGAATGCATTTGTCAGTTGCTTTAGAGATGAACCGGCTTAGGGCGGCCACCTTCCCGTTTAGGCTTTGCATTTCTTTCTGAGTGGATGGTATTTTGATATCTTGCAAGTCTCGGACTTGTTCGGGGTTTGCTTCGATTCCTCTGGCATGGACGATTTATCCCAAGAACTTTCCTGATGACACTCCGAAGGAGCACTTTAGAGGATTCAGCTTCATTCCATATTGGCGGAGTACTTGGAACATCTTGTCCAGGTGGCTTACATGATCGTTGGCTTTTCTTTATTTAACCAGCATGTCATCCACATAGACCTCCATAGTTCGTCCAATCAATTCCGCAAACATCTTGTTGACGAGGCGCTGATAAGTAGCTCCAGCGTTTTTAAGTCCAAATGGCATTACCTTGTAGCAGTACAATCCTCGGTCAGTGATGAAGCTAGTGTGGTCTTGATCGGGGGCGTGCATAGGGATCGGGTTATATCCTGAGTATGCGTCCATAAAGGATAAGAGTTCGTGTCCGGCAGTGCTGTCCACGAGTTGGTCGATTCGGGGGAGTGGGAAACAGTCTTTCGGGCAAGCGTCATTTAAGTTGGAGAAATCGATGCATGTTCGCCACTTCCCATTAGCTTTCTTTACCAGTACCGGGTTGGCGATCCATTCCGGGCAGATGGCTTCACGTATGAAGTCATTGGCAAGTAAGTTCTTTACTTCTTCCTCGAGGGCTGCTGATCGTTCCGCCC
Source organism: Allium cepa (assembly GCA_030765085.1). NCBI lineage: Eukaryota > Viridiplantae > Streptophyta > Magnoliopsida > Asparagales > Amaryllidaceae > Allium > Allium cepa. The sequence continues at coordinate 344,812,725 of CM060928.1, read as the reverse complement.
CCATACTTCTCTTCTTCTGCTTTACCGGCACCTTGGTAGGATCAATGTTCAGTGCGTGGCATGCTATGTCCGGGGAGATTCCAGTCATATCATCATGTGTCCATGCAAATACATCCATGTTGTGGCGAAGAAAATCAATGCGTTGATTCTTTAGCTCTCTTTTTAACTGAGATCCGACTCTCAGCAGTTTACTTGGGTCGCGTTTGTCTACGGATACGAATTCCATAGCCTCTGTAGGCTCGGCGGTGGCCGCCTCCTCTTTGTCCCTAGGGTCTAATTCATTGAAAGGATCACTGGTATACCAAAGAGGAGGGGCTTTCTTTAGTTGCTATGCTTCCAAGCTTTTCATGCAGAGAATAGTCTCTGCATTTTTCCCTTTATCTCTCCTGCGATTATTGCTAAGTTCGGTTACATAGCAGTCCCGAGCGGCGTCTTGATCCCCTTCTACTTCTCCCACTCCATTATCCGTTGGGAACTTCATCTTCAGGCACCATGGGGCAAGGACAATTTGGAAGTCGGACAAGGCTGGTCTTTCTAAAAAGGCATTGTAGGCCGAGTGGTTGTCTATTAGCACGAATGTTTGTTTTCGAACGGTGGAGCGGGGATGACTTCCCAATTCAACAAAGAGATCCAATTGTCCGAGGGGCATCTTTGCTTCTCCAGTGAAACCGTGTAGTGGTTTGTTGCAGGGTCATTGACAGCTTCATTTTGTCGAAAGCATGCTTGAATAGGATATTTACTGAACTTTCAGTGTCTATTAAAATTCGGAAAACTTTGGCTGGACCGAACCAGGCAGAGATGACCATAGGGTCCATGTGTAGGTACTGCCTTCCTTCTAGGTCGCGCCCACTGAATGTGATGTCATTATTTTCCTTCCGCTTAGGGTGGCGTTCTTCCATAACAGAATTGACGCAGTCTTCCTCGCTTCTGAGTGAGTTTCCATATCTTTCCATTTCTGCCCAGCTCTTGTCGGCGATGTGTGGCCCTCCTGATATTGTATGGACCACTATCTTCTCTTGGCTGGAGCCGCTGGTGTGGCGATTTCCTCCGCCTGTCTCTGGGTGGAGCTGCCCTGGGTTTTCCTTGGCAAGAGCTGGGTCCTGTCCTGTCCCTTCACATAGCGTTCTAATCTCTTTCTCCTGATGTGTTCTTCAATTAGGTCTCGGAGATGGCGGCATTCATTGGTATCGTGCCCATGAGACTCGTGGAAACGGCAGAATTTTCCGGACTGGATTGCGCGATCTGACTCTTTCTTGTACAGGGGGCGCTTGTATGTAAGTTCATCCTGGGTGGGCAGGAAGATGTTCTCGACTGTTTCATTCAAGGAAGTGTAAGCGTCAAATCTCGGTCCTGGTCGGTACAAGCGCTTTTCTCCCTTCTTGCCCCCTGCATTGTCTCTGGAGTCGTTTCTCCGAATGTCCTTCGCTACGGCGGGGGAGTTTCCATGAGCCGTCTTAGTCTGTGGTCCTGTCTGCCTTTCAGCGGCAGCCTCTTCGAGTCTCATGTACTTCCCAGCTTCATGGAAGAAATCGGGCAAGGTAGCTGGTTTTTCTTTAGTTAGTCTTCTAGCAAACTTGGTATCTGGGTGCACACCACTACAGAGGGCCATTAGGGTGAGTTTCTCATCGGCATCTTGAACTGCTGCCGCTACGGCATTGAACCGGGTTAGGTATTGCTGCAGTGTCTCTCCGGATTTCTGTTTGACAGTAGATAGAGAATAATCATCCTTGGGTTGTTCCACATGAATGTGGAACTGGCTAATGAACTTTTCTTTCAACATCTCCCATGAGCTGATGGACCTTTGGGGTAGATGGCAGAACCAGGAGGTAGCTAGGTCTGCTAGGAATAGCGGAAAGCATTTACACAACACTCCTTCCGTTGCTCCGCTCATGAGCATGTGCTATGTGTATCTCTGCAAGTGTACAACGGGGTCGGAAGTTCCCTTGTACGGTTCCATCGTCGACATTTTCCATTCTCGAGGGGTGATGGCGGTTTCGATGTCGCGGGTGAAAGGGCTGGTTACCCTAGCGCCTATCCCTCGATCCCTTTGCTCCCGTCGGACGCATTCCCTGAATAATCGTGCCATTCTTTCATCAGAATTTGGAGCGGACAAATATGAGCTTGGTTCTTCCCTGTGGGATCGATCTCGTCCGGATGACCTGTAGGGATGGTATAGTCTATCACTTCTGACGTTATCCAATGGCTGCCTTTGGCTGCTCGGATGCATGTTAGGACCAGCTACAGTTGGCCCCTGCCTTGATCTTCCCCTGTGGGGTTCTGTTTCGAGCATTTCCATGGGGTCAACTTCGGGCTGCGTTCTAGCTTGGCTCCGTTCAGCGGGGTTTCTATGATTAGGTGGCATGACTGGCTCAGCTACATCCGACCCTCGCCGGGTGCCTCCCCCATTGGGTTCGGTTCCAAGCGCTTCCTCGAGTCGGAGTTCGGGCTGAGTCCGGGCGCGGCCCCTATCATTGTTGTTCCTGTTGATAGCTTCTTCGAAGAGGGAAGACCTTTGTTGTCTCCGAGATCCTCCAGATTGAGACTCACCCCATGATTCAGTGTTGCGGTTGGATTCTCCGGCATCCCTCAAGCGTGACATGAGTTGGTTCACCAAAGCTTCTTGTTAGGATGCGAAGCGATTAGTCACTTCAACCACAAATCTGTCTAGATCTGCCCTAGTGATTACTGCCGGTTGTTCCGCGGCAGGGGCTGTCGGAATTGCCTGATCTACATTTGGCACTGCTGTCATAGTGGGTTGGTTCTCTTGATCTGGATCCACTGGATCTGGAGCGCTGCTGGTTGCAACGTTCTTTCCCTTATTGGCGTCTTTTCTCGGCCTGGAAGTCATGTTTCCTAGGCAATGAAGGGTGCTATTGGGAAAGAAGGTTGAATGAGGGAAGCTGAAGCTTCGAGTTCCAAGTTCTCAGTGAAAGCACCAAAAATGTTTGCGCAAAAAATGGACAAACACCTCAAAGTCGTATGATTTAGTTGATTTTATGTTGTTCTTAGTAATTTGGGTGAGTTATGCAAATATATAAAAAGCAGGGACTAAACTGTAAAAGACACACAGATTTATAGTGGTTCGGCCAGAACGTGCCTACGTCCACTTTATATGTTATTCTCCCTTTTCTTTCAGATTACAAGTACAAAAGCTTTGTATACAAGTATATGAAAGTTGTTTGAAAGTTCCCTCCTTGCTTGAGCTCTCAAACTTGTCTGCCATTGTTGTACCCCTACCCCTCTATTTATAGAGTGAGGTTGGGGGCAGGGTCTTGGATGTATATAGCCGCTGACGGGCCTGGACTGCTGCAACCTGGTCCGGTAAAGTTGATCTGCAATGCCTTCTTCAGGTTGGTTCGGTAGTGGAAGATGGAGATGGTCAGGAGAGTGCTGGTCCGGTGGTGAGATGGAAGAGGCTTGGACCGGCAGTAGTTGGGAGCCATGTTAGTTCGGTGTGGAGTTGGCTCGGTGGGTTGGTTGGTCCGGTAGTTGGTTGGTCTGGTAGTTGGTTGGTCCGGTAGTTGTTGGAGTGGAGGTGGTTCGGCATGCAGGGGAGATGGGATTGGACCGGTGTTGGGTGGTTCGGCATGTAGGGTTGGTCTTAGGGATGATTCGGCGCGAGGCGAAGCCTGGTTCGGTGTTGGATGGTGGTGAGGGTTTGCCCAACACATACGATTCGACATCATATTAACCAAAAGAAGAAGGAAATTTATCTAAGTTCGAAATAAAGAAGTGCAAATCGGACCATATCAGAATCTTCCAAGGGACGTCCAAAAGAACCCCTTTTTTGGCTTGGGTATAGAAGAGGCCAACATCCCCCCTTCAAGGACTTTTATTAATGCTAATCGAAAATTAAAGATCCTCGCAAGTGAGGTTGTAACTATTCTCGACATAAAGAATAAAAGTGGTCATCACAAGAGTATAAGAAAGAGGTGAGTAAGACAGTCACGAGAGATGAACAACCAATGACAAAGAAATGGGTTTGGGGATGATAAAGCCTACATCGTATATTTTTAGGTGTGAGGGGGGAAAATCTCATTAGGAATTATTGATACACTCATGAGATTCGAGAAACCTAACCTCATAACCTTTGAACCCAAATTGATTTAAATTGCCCTCGACTTCTTCTAGTCGAGTAGTTTTATAGGACGAGGGTAACGGGAAAGAAGAAGAAGAGGAAGCCATTTCCCAATCTCGAGATTGGTTTAAGAGGTCTAATAGAAACAAAAATAAAAATAAGATTCTCACTTCAATATAAAGAAAATCCATATTCAAAGACGAAATTGATCTAAAGGATATTGGTTTTTTCGTTTCTTTCCTTCTTTGGATAAGAGCATAAAAAGGAACGAGTGAAAATGAAGGAAATATATACGTATCTTAATTGAATGCTGGCCATACGATTGGAACGATGAAGGAATTTGCAAAATGTCAACCGATTAGCAGCCAAAATAACGTATACAAAGATCGAGACGAATTTTCCTATAAAGATGAAAGAAGAATCATCTAGAAAGTTAGCTAATGGGGGAACGGCACATGAAAAAGAGCATTAAATGAAAAAGCAACTACTAAGACTTTTTCCACTGATGAAAAGAAAGAAAGGAATATGTAGAAATGATGGGACACGTAGACTATTTCTGAATAATGATAAGCCTACACCGATCTACGATCGTCGCAGATTTGGAGGGCAAGTGTTACACCCGTATTTCTCAAACTACATTAAAAATAAGCCAAACAAGGTTCAAAGCCAGAAGAATTTCCCTCATAATTAATGTAAAGATAAAAAGAGAAGGATCTTAAACAATCCAGTTGATACTGTATAAGAAGTCAGGAATTGCAACAAGCCTCGTGGAACTGCTCGGTTATCTAACCAAATTCTTAATACTTCCACTTGGACTAACTACAAAGTATGAGAGCCAGCCTGTATCCATGTTACTTGATCCAACTAAAAGAGCTGTAGCCAAAGAGCAGGAAAATACAACTTGCAGGGGCAGGAAACAATCTACAACTATAATATATCGGACCAAAGCAAGGTGTAGATACCGTGAAATGACATTAGAAGCTACTTTGGAGGTGTCAATGTACAACACATCCCACTCAAAAAGTTGCACATAAGCGATGACATGCTACATTCACAAACCAGCATACGTGGATAATTGACCGCACTATCAATCGTGCATTGAATGAAAATAGGCATGCGCCACCCCTTTCTTGGATACAAAAACATGAAAGAATAGAATAACACGCCGCAATCCAAAGGGCGTGGCCATAAGAACAATTCAATAAAAAAAAGCTTCCATTAGAACATGACAGGCATAGGAGCAGAAAGACAAAAATTGCACTGCAGCTTTTCATAAAAACCTGCCCTTAATCCATTCTAAGCAGCCATAAATGAAAACTTCTTATGTCAAGTGACCCAATAGGCCTAGCTATTGTTCCTGAAATCTGACGCGATGCTAACATTATCAAGCTCGGATTTGCGCTAAGCTTATCAAAGACGCTTTAAGCAGTACCACAAGGAATCCAAAGCATTCCAAGAGCTGCACATAAGGTTGCCCAAATAGTTGTCCATCATAGTTCTTCACTTGTTAGAAAACACAAAGACGCAAGTAGCCCTCATCAAGCAACTTGCATATACCAATATCAAGGGCAGCCCGGGACACATGCGTACAAATATTAGGCTAACACCATAAGCTGGAGCAAAGAAACTCAACTCCAACTGCCCTCGGCATAATTTTAGAAAAATATGGCAAGCAGAGGCCACTTAAACAGAGCTCCAGCGATGTTCCACACTTACAGCTCAAACCTCACCTCTATTCTCAAAGCAGTATCATATAATAGTGCACAAGAGGACCACAGAATTCAACCCCAAGACATCAATGACACCTAGGGATGAACAAGAGGGGAACGCCTCATCACACTCTTATTCTTGAACGAGATGGCTTAGATGTTGTCCACTCCTTAGGTTAGAAGTAGGATCTGCTCAAATTCAAAGATTCTCGCTTCAATTCAAACTTCCCGCCAGTACCAAGAATTTAGCCGCTCAAATTATAGTTTCTCGCCAAAGACGCATCAGTAGTCCATACATAGTAAACTAACAATGCAGATGGACGACACGTGGCAGGATCCAAAGGTGGGGATCAAAATAACAAAAGAAACGAGTTTATGGTGGTCTGCATGTATCCTTACACTATAAATAGGAGAAATGGTACAATGAGAGAGAGGATCCTTTTTTGAGAAAATTAAAAGAATTGTAGATACAATGACTTTCATCCATGTGATGTTTTATCAAGGATAAATACATGAAGAAAGATTTTATGAACATAAGATTTCATAAGAATCTAAACGATGTGAAATTCTCGTGTTTTTTATTTTTATGCACTATTACTTAATTATTTATTTCAAATTTGTCATAACTTTGATTCATTAGTAGAATATAAATCTAATCTGACATTTTAACAAATAATTAAAGTGCAACTACTTGATTTTGTAAACTTCCAATGACAGAACTACTACTCAAAGGCAAATTTAATGTCACTTAAGTTTGTTGTTTCCAAAATTAGGGAAGTGATACAAAGCTTCAATCACTTTATGATCATTTAAGGTGTTGTGAGACGAAAAATATCACCAACATTAATATGTTTGTGGTACAGTTAATATGTGTGTACAGACCATATACATATGTTATGTTTAAGCATATTTATACACCAAGGCATTTACTTTCCCTTGATAAGTGTATAAATTTACAATTTGTATATCTGTATGTATGTTAGTGTAATAATGCCTAGATATAATATATATAAATCTCAATATCTAGTTGTTTATATAGTTTTATACAAGCTAACATTACCATATTATTATGTCAGCTAAGGAATATGTGTGATATATTCAAAATTATATATCAAATAAAATATATAAAAGGACTTTAAAATAAAATTATATATATATTGGATTGAATGTTAGCAAGTTGTTTACATAGGCCTATTAAAATCCAGATATGGAATTTTTTTTGAAATTTACACATTTCACCTACTGCCAAATGGGTTAGATCCAACAATCACTTTCTAGGAAAAGGTTCAAGGTATTCATTAATCATAAATCGTCAAAGTGAAATTTATCGTAGAAGGACCTTAACCTTCGACGGTAGAGATAGTTAGATTTCTTAGCCTCCTATGACATTGACATTTCCTATAAACCTGGTAAAGGAAATATGGTTGCAGATGCATTGAGTAGGAGGCATGCTAGCTTGGGACTTAGTTCCTAGAGTGGACGCGGTTAGAGTATATCCTGGATATGATTTCAGACCAGAATGTGAGCTAGAGCTATAGATGTTAGAAAGCTTGACAATTAGATCTACTTTTATAGAGAGGACTGGTACTAGTTAAAGGTGTGATGCAAGGCTAGTGGAGATTATTACTAAGCTTGAGGAGGGAATAGAAACTGAAGATTTAAAGCAGTATAAATTTGCCTGAGAAGGTTGGCTCCGTAAAGATGGAAGATTATATATACTCGATGTGGATGGACTTAGAGATAAGGTGATACAAGGGTGTCATCATTCGAAATTGACTATCAATCTCAAAGGAAACAAAATGTATAGAGATATGAAGCAAAAAATTGATTAGGAAGGAATGAAAAGGGATGTCGGGACATTTATCTCAAAGTATATGAATTGTCAGCCAGTGAAAGCCAAACGGAAGAAATCGAATGGTTTGTTGCAATCACCAGAAGTTCCATAGTAGAAGTGGGAATAAATTTTGATGGACTACATAGATAGATTTCCAAGGGCTAGAGGAGAGTACAATTGCATTTGGGTTATAGTCAACAGATTGACGAACTGCGCCTGATTCATATCTTCAAAGTCCAATAGAACGATAGCAAAACTAATTGAGTCATATGTGTATTAGATTGTGCAATTCCATGGAGTACCGAAGTGCATTGCAAGTGATAGAGACCACTATTCATGAGTGCATTTTAAAAAAAATGTAGCAAGGGATGTTGGGGATGAAGTTGAATTAACTCTAGCTTATCACTCACAAGCTAACAGTCATACCAAAAGAGTGAATCGTATGCTAAAGGATCTTTTACGAGCTTGCATATTTGACTTTAAGGGCTCGTGGGATGATATTTTGCATTTAGTAAAGTTCACATATAATAATAGCTATCAATCGAGCATTGGTATAACATTAGTCGAAGCTTTATATGGCAGACCATGCAATACTCCTTCATGTTGGTGGAAAATGGGGAGAAATAATATATTGCTCATGTATGGTTAGAAAGACCTTAAAGAAGATAGAGATCATTAGAAATAAATGAAATCCACATAGGAAAGGCAAAAGAATTATGCCGATAAGAGAAGACGTGACATAGAGTTCTCTGCTGGCAATATAATGTTTGTTAAGATTTCTCAGTTCTTAAATGCAGTTCGTTTCAGTAATAAGGGGAAATTACCACCAAGATTTTAGAACCTTTTCTAATACTTAAGAGGATTGGGTCTTGCATACAGAGTCCACTTACCTTAGAAGATGGTGAGTGTGCACAACGTCTTCCATGTTTTGCATTTCTGAAAGTTTGTGCATGACTTAGGCATAATTATTGCACCAGATCACTTTGATGGCCCAAAAGTTAAAGTTGAAGTATCAAGACCTCATAGGCTTATTTATACGGTCTATAGAGTATGAAGTAACTTAGGAGAAAGCCTATAAGGATATTAAGGGTTCAATGGAGTGAGAATGAGGGTGATAGTAGTGGGGAGATCAAGAAGAACATGAGAACAACTTATCTGGGCACTTTACTTAGTGAGGTTTACATTTATCGTGTTTTCTCTCACACTTGTTATTCTAATTGTTTGGTAGCATAATGATGGTATAGATTTGATCGTTACGCTTTTATGTCGTGCATGTTTTCTTGCTTATTCATTTTTGGATATATATGTTTCACGTAGGAAATTTGAGGGAAAAATTCTTGAGGGGGAGGGGAGAATATAATGTGCCACATCTTTATATATCGATAAATACTTAAAATATTGTTTACGTAACCGGATGAATTTAAAATGAGCTAAATCTTTGGGAAAATTAGCAATTTGGTTATTTTTATCTTTAGAATAAACTGCATCCATTTTTGTCCTAGAATTTTTTTAATGACCATAACTTTTTATAAGAGCATAATTTCGACTTGAAACCCATTGCAAATGAAAGATATAATGATTTATCTTTTCATAGAGTGGCCATAATATTAATTTAGTCAATCCAATTATGAGATATCATGGTTTTAAGTTAGATATACTTTAGGTAGTTTTTATGTAATTAGGTCCAAGCCTATACATAAGGCCTACTTAATGATTTTGGGAATTGGGCTAATCTGAGGGGTTGGTGCAACCAATAAGTCATTTTTCTTTATTTCTAAAACAGATCTACACCACTACTAACCAACCTTCTTCCTCGATCAATTTTAAATCATATTATTCGAAGCCATAAACAAGAGACTAAGGAGTAACTGAGCTAGAGTCCATTAGGGATTATCGAATCAACATTTCTATGAGGGAAATTCAAAGTCCTAGCTATCTCAATTTGGATTTGGATTTATTTCATTGATTTTACATCAATTGGCGAATGATCATTTACTTATTATATATGTTAATATATGTTTAAAAGTGATTTGGATCCATTTTTCAATAAAGAAAATATGATTTTCAGATCCGACTTGATCTTAAAACAAAAAAAAACATATTTTAATGGTTTTAAGTGTTTCAAATCATTTGTTTATATGATATGGATATAGTCATGTTTAATGGTGCTTGTTAGAAATGTTATGCTTAAATGACTTGATATGATTCTTGTTGTTTGTTATTTTGTTTTGCATGCTATGTTTGAATAGACGAAACACTCATGCGGAGTTAAATGAGGTTGATTCATTTAATTGGTAAGGATCTTCATGTGTAGGCGGAGGCTATTCGATGGATTCTTTGATTCGATTGCACTAAGGATGGATGTTCATAGTCATAAAATAAGCTTCAATGGATCAACTCTAGAGTTTTTGGAGTTTGATCGTTGTAGTGAGAGATGCACATAGATCGAAGTGGCCAGAAAGAGTTTGATCAATGTAAGTTGGCCCAAGGAAAAAGGCTTAGCCGATTTTGGAAAAGCGTATGGATTGACACCGATCCATAAGGAACGGAGCTAGTCAATCCTATTTATGACTTCGCATTTTGGGGAGGCGGTTTAGAGCATGCGAAATTGATCGTAAGGCAAATGGAGCAAATTTTGGCTAAGCAAATAGATCGGTATCGATCCTTAAGGATCAGCATGAATTCATCAAGATGTTAGATTTGGACTATTATGGAATTTTCGATGAAGACTTAGGCCATTTTAGCTAAGTACATGGAGTGTGTCAATACTTGATTGAATAGTACCAATCCATGTTGTATTATAAAATTAGCATGGAGTATTGAGAAGAGCCAACTAAAGCATCCAGGGATCGTCCGAGTAGGGAAGTTCTAAATGAAGATAACTTGTGGAGTGGAACAAGGGAATCTACTATCGGTACACATGCAAAGGGATCATCGATGACTTAAATATTTTGGTGTATGCTCGTAAAGAATGAGTAAGTGAGGACACTCACTATGGATTATACGACGATGTACCGTATCTTTGAACCTTACGATTTGGTATAGGTCCTATCCGTCTAAGTGGGCATAGAATCGAGCATTGATGGAGCTGTAATATTCATAGACGTTGATCACAAGACGTGGTCATTTGAGTTACATGTATCCAATGACACTGAGCATGAGAGATCCGAAATTGTGTGACGGTTGTTATGGTTGTCTTATGAAGTAGGTATTATCAACTCTAGTACCTCAATACCCTAGTTTTCACTTAGATGAGTAACACACTCATTTGATGATAGTAGATTATCATACACTGATGTTTACGTTTTAATTTATTGGTTGTCGAAGAAAGTCAGGTATGACTTTCCATACCATATACTATTATTACGATATGTCGACTTATATCAATTTTTGAGACTATAGTTTCACTTATATTAGACTATTGTCTGATCCGATGTTATTTTCATTGCTTTTTATATTCTCGGGCACTCTCAAATAAGCAAGTTGAGAGACATGTATGGCGATAGTGCATAGAGTTGTGTAGAGGATGAAGTTGGAGGTTTATGCTTTCTTATATACGCTATTTTATTGGAGTCACTCCAATCATTTTCAATGTGTAGTACTATAGAGCTATTAGCACTATTATTATACATATAAATGATTTTATCTAGAGTTTATAATGCACTAAAGATGTATAAACTCTTATAGTATGCTTTGTATAATCTTATAAACTGTGTTGCAGTCTGATTCTATTTTGGTTCATTCAATTATGCTACTATATCTCCCATGTTTTATATCTATGTTGATATTACACTTTGTCTAATTGAGAAATATTGCAGCTTATCATATTGGTTGCATCGCATAACCCTTAATGGTTTTTTCAATCGTGTACCACTACAACACACCACTACAGATATATATGGATACTAGTTACAGGAGGTGGATGGAGGTCGTCGCATATATGTTTATAAATAATATTATATTTGATTGTGCTTAATAAATAAATAAATGAAATCAGTTTTTTAATTTCATACTCGATATATATATATATATATATATATATATATATATATATATCTGTGTGTGTGTGTGTGCGTGCGCACGCGCACACACATACATATATTTTAAAATAATTCAAACATATGTTTATATTTGATTGAGTATAAATAGATAAACGTTACAATTAATATTTTTATTGTCTAAATTAGTTTGTGAATTATTTTTGAATTATTCAATATAATATTTTATTTCGATAAATTATAAAAGTTTGATTATATTATTTATTTTGGCCTCATCATAATATAAAATTAATCGTGGTAAGATACCTGATTCCTGCTAAATAGGTTGTGGGTTTAATTCCCATTTGCCCTACCTTCAATTTCAAAGCGCGAAGGTGGGTCTCCATTAAAACCGAAAAATTAGTTAAGGGCATCAAATCTCTGTGTTGGGTTGGCTAACCTCCCTCCTGTCTGTGGTCGGACCAGGAGGGGGGCTCCTCCCATCCCTTCGATTTCATCAGGGCTTTGGGTTGAGTTTTAAAAAAATGTAGGTTTTATAGTTTCAACCGAAAAAACTATATTTTTTATCAAAATATCTCTATATATAATTATTTAAGTTTAAAACTGTTGACCAAGGACATTGATCCAAAATTGTAGACATTTCAAATTTTAATTTTAAACTAATATATTATTCATTATTCAATTTAGCTAAATAAATATCAGTTATAAACAAATTATATAAGGTTGAATATAAATGTATTACTCCGTGTGTGTGTGTGTGTACACACACACATATGCAAAGTCACTCACACACACGGTGTATGTTTATAATATGTATGTATGTATGCACACACGTGTGTATATTAGTAATAAATCTAAGTGGCCATACATACAAAGTATGGTGGCACGCGCTTTGCACGTGAGCAAATGAGGAAACACAACCTGATAAACTTATACTAGTAGTATCATTTTTTTCTCTATAACATATTACATTACAGTATTCACAATTCAATTTAATACTTGATATAAGCAATGGAAAATCCTTTAGATATTCATATCAGCTATGCATACAATTCTGGTTTCCTAATAATAAGATCATGTAGATGGACAAATATTATGTGATACACCCTAAAAAGAGTATGTTAGAATTCTGGCTCCATTCACTATAGTCAACCTTTTCATTTGATACACTAAATCTATTATGTGATACACCCTAAAAAGAGTATGTTAGAATGTTTTCGATTAATTATTATTGAAAGATATAATGATAAAGAAATATAATGATAAAGAACAATAGTTCCTTCTTTCATTTTGAACTGAGTAGATATGTAGTTGTTTAGACATGATACATTTTGGTCTTCTAACTTCACTTTTTTAATAAAAAACCATATCATAATCATTAATATGAAACCTTTGATCAAAATTTATGATCACTGCTTGCATGTGCATCTTTACATATTCTTTACAGTGAATGGAAAAACAAATAAGATAATTTCATATTAGTAGTAAAATTTCATAACTTCCGTTAGGAAAAAATTTAAAATTTTCGATATTGCACTTAGACTGAGTGATTGAAAAGGAAGCAAAATGATAATCACCTTTTCACCACGATTAAAAAACCTATAAGATATTTTACATGTACTAGAATTGGTCCGTGCTTCGCACATGGGCTGTTTATATTATTGTAAACGAAAAGCAAGGGAATTTTCGAAATTTCAAAAGGATGCTGAGTAAATTAATTCAACGAATTTTCTTTATTAGTAGTAGAGATAGAGATGTCTCAAGAGACCCATGCGTCCGAAGAGAAAATGATTTAATCATAAGAACTGATTGGATTGTTACTGAAAAATGGTGTGAAATCAACTTATCTAATTTTCATTTTCTTATGATGTCAAGGTAAACTCAAAGAAGACTTGCTTATAATTATGTCACTGTTGCAATACTGTCTTTTTGATAATTTTTCTTTTCCTTTCTCATTAGCATATACTCTATCGGTCTCTCTCTACACACACAAGCTTCAAATACATGAAGTTCAGTGGTTTGATAGCCCTATTGTGTTAACTTCAAGCATAACATCATAACTACAAATATATAGTAATATACGAAAGAACATTACAATATGTGCTGCAATATATTTTATTAACGATACTTTCCAAATAAAATATTTGCAGCAGAATTCACAGTGACATCTATGTCAGTCATACTTTAATCTATTCTTGTTTCTTAGTTTTCTTACACCTCCAAATATTCGAGATTAGTTTATTTAACATGAATCTATGTTAGCTTTTTCCATGAATTTTTAATACATTAAAAAGAATAGTAATACATACAAAGTAAATACTAACAACAACCCCATGAAGTTTGAATAAAAAATATTAAATGTGTATTTTTACCTTATTGTCTACTTTTATTTGCATATGTTTTTTCAGCATTCTCCTTTGGCTATGTTCAACCAATCCCCGAAAATCCATTCACTCTTGATTAAAATAAGTTGAAATCAACCCCTTGATCGTTTAAAGCTTCATATAATAAATTAGGAGATTTTGATTTTGAGTGAATAGAGAAACCAATTACTACAGGAGAGCTCAGTATCACAACGAGTCGTAGATTCTAGGAAATCTTTAAGATTATATGAATATTTTTCAAATTCTTTAATATTCTACCTGAAATGATTAAAATAATATTACAGAATCAAAGTGCAGATAAAGGTAAATGTTGTAAAAGTAAAAAGAAAAGAACACATCAGGATTTTATACTGGTTCGGAGTTACCCTACATCAAGTCCCGCACAATTCCTTATGCGGATTTCTTTTCAAAAAGTAAATACAAATACAATCTCGATTTCAAGGCTATGAGACACACCCTCTAGAATGGTGACCTCCTGGAAGAGTCACTTAATTTTCGAGCTACAAGCACACCTGCTAGATTTATGGGCTATTAAGCACACCTAATTGATTTTATGGAATACAATCACACCCACAAGTATAGCAGTATGATTTAATAGAGCTTTACAGACTCGAATCTTCGATCTTGATCGCAATTGATCCTATAACAGTTGAATAGCACTTTGATCATGGCTTGAGTGAGAGAAATTAGAGGGTGGATGAAGGAGGTTGAAAATAATTATGATTGAATTTGATTTTGGTTGAATTTCGACAGAGTTTGGGTAGATATTGATTTAGAAATCAAGAGAGTGAAAAGTGGAGAGAATAATAAGAAAGTAGATGTTAAAAATTGGTTTGGAAGTTTGGTATATATAAGGAAAGAACTGCCATGTCCATTCGCAAAGAGATACGACAAAAAGACAGTTCCACTGAATTTTGAATTTTGAAAATTACGACCACTATGTCGACAACATGGATAGAGTATGTCGACATACTCTTCACAAAATTGAAAAACACTTTAAAAATATTATTTTGAAAGCAGTTGCTTTGTAAAATAATTTAATACTTTGTAGAATCATTTAAATATAAATTTATACATATTTTAATCAAATATAACTTAATAAAACTTTGTAAAATAAATTTGGAAAGATTTAATAGGAATATTCAATATAATGTAAATAATCAATGTAAATTTAACTTGTAATGATCCCATTTTTCCGTACCCTTGAATCGACAATAAACCACACATGTTCAACTCAAATTGCATGAAAACACGGAACATTAAGGGTAGAAAGAAAAAATAGACAGAACAGGATCTCATATGAATGGAATAACATAAAATATTGAACAAAATATTTTTACAGCTGAAAACTTTTAAATACATATATCAGAGTCCAACCTAAATTCAGCCTGGATAGTTATAAACACCTGTCCTTACAAGTGCTGACAAACATCAAACAAAATACACTAGGTACAGTAGATAATAGAATGTGTCTATACGTATGATGAATATCTCCAGCTCTCCTTTGGAAACTCCAACCGTCTTCGAATTAACCTGAAACTACTCGAATCTGACCCAAGTATTGAAAATATCCTGATCAGGCTTGATAAACTAGCGTGAGAAAAATTCAATAATAAATGACAGTGTCATATATCAACCTTTGGATAAAATCCTTTGAAAACAAAGAGTATCTCATAAGACCACGCCCACACATAAACACGGACGGGTTTTTACCTTATGATAACTAAAACACTTTTATATCAAAACGTTTGATATTATTTCTAATGACATCTCTTTGAAAACATTTGTAAATAAACTTATTAATCTTAGCTGAAATTATTACCATTATTAAATTCCAGCATACTAGGCTCTACAATCAAGTTCGTAGGTTCTTATTGGAGAATGGATTTCCATACAAATGACCAGGTGAAGGATCTACCTTCCGAAATGGGTACACCTCTAGATGGATGCCCCGAGGAATCATCACAAAGCTCCTCTACCAACACAAGACCGACCTACCTCTATAACTAGATAGTACCGAATATGTCATCCCTCGGTCGTTAACGACCTTTAACCGAGCGCTCGTTTTCCATACACCACATTAATTTACATACCGAACATCATAGCGGAAAGAAATATATCTAGAAGGGGATGATCATACCCTAATTGAGAATGATCCACTTAGCCTTGCTGCATCTAATCATGTTTCGGTCGTTTCCGGTTTGATGAGGCTTGAGGCTACGATTACCTTTTCGCAAAGCACATATCACATCTTTGAATGCCATATTACCATTTATGTTAACTACTAATTGCCTTCCACAAAAATACAACCCTTGAGCTCGTACGTCTCAAGGAGGGTGTTAAGCTAAGAGAAGTTGCCTTCTCCGCCGCCACTGATGTACGTTTGTAAAAATCAATGTACATAATCTTTAGAAATGCAATATCAGACAAACGTCAATACAAGTTGTCCAAGAATAGGACAAACCAAGGCGCTCTCCTACTACCACTAGTAGCGAGTAGTCCTTGCAATCCGAAAAATCTCTGCAACGAGGAGACCGCTGCTATATATAACTCTATAATGAGTGTGATCCCGAGCAAATCAACAAGCAATCCTCACGCTATGAAGATCCACGATCTTCAATGATCATCGTCTTCAACACGTCTTCACGTTCGAATGTATACATTAGTTCGAAGTGGTTTTCGAATAGCACTTTCCCAATCCGACCCTGGTTCCTTCGAAACCAACTATCGATTTAAAAGATGTTAAGTTCATATATGGATATCAAACATCAATCGATTACTTCATCTTTTATATAATATCTTTGTTAGATATATTCTTTTCAATTTATTCCATTTTCTTTTCAAGAGAATAAGGAATCGTTAAGCCTCATTTATCAAATCATTTGGTTTATTTGAACCTTTCTTACATCCTGAAATAATTCTAAATCATCATATCTTTTACTTAGGAAAACCTTTCGAAATCATTCATTAAATCTTCATCAAAGATTCTCTTTCTTAACTTTTAACTTAGGGAAAATATTCCCTTTTTATAATATCACTTTCCAAAACATCCATTTAATTTAAAGGATTATTCACTGTCCAAAATCATGAATATAATTCCTTTAAAAAAAATTCACATTTAACTTATCAATTTAAATTGATTTCAGATTTACAAAACGGTGTTTATAAATTCCATTTATATTTTATAATCTTCCATATTTCTTTACTAACAAATTGCATTTATATCTCACTTATAAAATCCATTATAAATTCTTTTCTAAATTTCAATTCTAAACCCATATATAAATTTGATTACAATCCCATTTCTAATATTTATAAAACACTTTTATAATTCCATTACTTTTATTTATAAAAAATAAATTTTATAATCTTATATCTAGACCATTTATAATAAATTCAAAGAATTTATTTCTTTTCTTTTATCTTAGAAAAACTTAATTATGATCTTTTAGAGCATCCAGACTTTCCTATCGATATGTTCCACCCCTCGCCTAAAAAGAGAAAATACAGGCCAAGTAAATTCAAGGCACTGGTTGCTCCATTCCTAACCTTAGTTAAACACCTTATTTATCTTCCTAGATCTCACAGGCGGGACAAATGTACTAGTCGTTTCCGCATTACTCAGTTTGTTATTATATTTAATATTCTTCACTTTTGTTTAAGTGGTATAAACAATTCATCTTAACAATTTACTCGAACTCTTATTAAAATCCCAAACCATCTTTACATTGCTTAATTATTCCTTTAAAATCATTCACAAAATATGTAGAAAAGAATTTTTAAGTTTAAAACTGCATTTCAAAAGCTATTTCAAACTTCTGCGAAAAGCCTTGTAAAAAGTCTTTGCAAATAGGTTTTAAAAGCTATATTCTTCAAAACGACTTTTATATCATTTAGAAATCCATATTTTCAACTTAAATATCTTTTAAACATTTTAAAAGATTTTTATGATTTATTTCATATTTTAAAAACATTTAAAATATCAATTTTAAACTTTGGTCACTTTACTGCTAAAGCGCGATTTTTTTGGAAAATTGTTTTAGACATATTTAAAATATACAAGATAAAATCTTGATTTTCTTACTTTATTTCTTTAAACATATTTAAATGTTTATAAAACATTTCTACCTTATTTTAAAACTATTTCCAAAAGGATTAAGCATTCCATATACACCATTTCATTTTCAAAAGGAGAGTGCTTCCCATTATGCCTATCGACGTGTATTAACGTAACTTGGTAAAATAGTTTAATAATCATATCAAATAATCAATACTTGATGATCAAAGCATATATAAGCATACATAGCAATCATAACACAACATCGAACAGTATATATATAAATAGAGATGCTAAATAGAGTTTCTCACCATAAACCAAAGCGATTAATTTCCTACCAACATTCTAATAAACCAACACTTCACTAATTAATTCCTACTCCATTAAACACTAGCAAACAACACCCCCTCCTTTTGAATAGCTTGGCCGAGGCTTGAGATGGAGGTTGTTCTAAAATATAGAGAAGAAGCGGTAGAGCTTTGAACTTGAATTTTCAAAATTTAGATCCAAAAAATGGGTCATCTTCTCTCTTGTTTTTGTCTCTCTTACCCTTAAAACTTAAAAAACATATTAAGTGAAAAGTTGTTGAAAATTATTTTCTCTTAAATTTAAAAAAAATAATCATTTGAATTCAAGTTGTTTTGAGGGTGATATGATAGAATGAAGAAGAGCTATTGTCGGATTGATAAAAATAAAGCCCGAAAATGTACTTCAAAGAATTGAGTTACAGATATAGCAAACCTCAAAACTAGAAAAAGTTATCGACATAAAACTTGTAGTCACTAGAATTTCGTATGGTTTGACAAAAAGGATTTCTTAATTTGGATATGTTATGATCAAGTTATGATCAAAACAAATAACCTATTCTCTGGCATAAAAACTGGGCCAGAAAATGCACTGGAAAGAAGTATAATTTTAACATAGATAAGTTTAAAATGAGACAAAGTGGTCAACATAAAATTTGTAGCCACTGGAAAAATACATGATTTAAAAAAAGAATTTTACATGTTTGTTCTGTTTTAAAGAAGTTATGGCCGAGAGAAGAAAATGTAAAATATAGAGAAAAATAAGTTGATTTGAAGAGAATGAACATTGATTTCTTTTGAATATTTTGAAAATATTTTGACATTATTTCTTTATAATTTTTTCCTATGGAGCGAAATCCAATAAAGAGAAGAGAAAGAAGATGAAAAGGCTTGAGAAAATAAGAAGAAGAAATGTGAATGAAAGTAAAGAAGGAGGTGGGTATTTATAGGAAAAGAAAGAAGTGGTAAATTTTCCAAAATAACCTCTTACCAAATTACCAAATTACCAAACTAACCTTACTTCAAGCTAAAGCAAACTATACTTTTTTAATACTTAACATCATCTTTCATCCTTAATTTATGTCTTATTCACTTAAAAATTAAGTAAAGAATATCATAATTATGTTGGTTTTGATTTGATGTGATTTGATGTTTACTTTTTCTTAGTTTTGTTAACTCTTACTTACTTTTACTAATGACTTCTAGAAGTTTTCAAATCTTATTTAGTAAAAGAAAATATATTTAGTGAATTAATTAATACTTACACTATTTGAATATATATTCCTATATAAGAAAATAAAGGTGCGACGATGTTGCGACAACTTTTAATCGACAAAACGTCGTTTTTCGACAAAATGTTTTACGGTCACATTTTGACGTTTTAGTTAAAATATTTATTTATGTAAACCAAATTTAAAAATAAATTTGTATAATTCTATTTAAAAATATAAACATTCATAAATAAATTAAAATAATTTATTTAACCATTAAAACTTACATTTCTGAAATCAGCATTTTGTCACTTTTGTCGTTATAGGCAAATGTTACTATTTTTGTGTATACTTCTCTTTTCAAATCCTATCTAATATTGTTTGAATAATAAAACCTTACCTATTTTACATTTAAAATCACTTTATATATTATATTTTAAAGTGGTCAAATTCTGGGTCGTTACATAACTTATTAAAGTATAAATAAAAATTTAATATACATAAACTTGAAAACACAAGAATAATATCTTTATAAGTATACGAGGTTGAAAATCATTTTGAGAAATATTTTGAAAAGATTATTCAAAAATCAAGATATTTAGAAAATAACTTAAAACAAAATTAGAGAATGAGAGAGAAATCAGGAAGTGCTATCAAGGTTTTAACATAAATTCTATAACCCTATAACTTATCTGGAATATCTTGAACTCTTCAATATTCATTAGTCTTCAGTTATCATCATCTTGAATCTACTGTTAATACCAGCATTTTGAATCTATTTTCGATACTGTACAATCTTCTTAATCAATACACGTCTAATATCATGTACTATATACTATATATATCTTGATAAAACATTGTATATATATTTTATATAATGTACTATAGTTGTTATCATCAAAACCGAAACTAAGATACTGACAATCTCCTCCTTTTTGATGGTGACAACTCTGTATATAAAATATAATATAACTCCCCCTTAATCTATGCCTAGTTTTATATATTTCTCCCTATTTGTGATCAACAAAAATAACAACCTAAAATTATAAATCTAACACTAATTCTTTCTCTAATTCCAACTCTAACTCCCCCTAAATAAATACTAATTAATATATAGGAATTATATATAATGATGATGAAAAAGAATGTATAAAAGAACAATAAGTGATATTTAAAATGAGATAATCATGAAATGATAAGCATGATAACACAAATCATTAATAGTAATCAAACTGATCTATATATTCATTCAATACCACACCATAATCCAATCACATCTTAAAATGTACATATAAGTAAGCAAAACAAATGTTAAATTAAATTGAATATACACACCACACAACCAAATTAACGAAGACAAGTAGTATCCTAACGTGATTTCCTAATGATCGAGGATTTGTAAATAGAACAATGAGGATAATGAAGGCAAAAGTTCTCCTTTTGTCCGACGAGGTTTTCATCTCGATTGAAACATACTTCTCCGACGCATCAGACTTCGTCATCTTCCTCCATATGTTCCTCCTCTTCCTCTTCTTCTTCTTATTCCTTACCGTTGCTGCCTTGAATGGGATTATGAATGGCCAAATTTGCAGAATGATCTTCAATAACTATTGGATTCACAGAGTTATCTAATAGATGTTTTTGTAAATTGAGAAGAATTCTACTTTGTTTCTCTTGTTCTTTGGACATAAAAAGTTGTACAAGTTGTATTTCAGTCAACATCTCCAGAACGTTCTTCATTTCTCCTTTTAATTTAATAACTTTAGACATAGTAGTTTTTTGGAAGGGGCCTTGGGTAGGAGAAGGGAAGAAAAATGGCGATTTCTCTTCTCTAGATCATTTGGGATTAGAGGAACCCATAGTTTATTTGGTTAAGAAGTTTAAAACAGAGAGAATGCAGAAAAATGAAGAAGAATGTTTAAGTTTGGTTATTATATAACCACCAATTCGAATTTTAAACAAAATTTACTGTTATACATCGACATGGAGGATTAGGATAACTCGACATACATGTTATAATTTTGATTAATGTGTTTTTCTTTATATTTTGTAATTTTTAGTTTATTATTTTTATATTTCCGATAGAGAACAAATTCCTAACTCTCTTCTTAACATAGTAAAATATGTTTGATTCAATTGTTTTATTAATGTATCAACTATTTGATTTTCAAAGTTTATAAATTCAAGTGATATTATTTCTTCGTTTACATTATCTCTTAGAAAATGGTGTATTATATCAATATCTTTATTTCTAACATGATGAATTGGATTTTTAGATAGATTGATCGCACTTGTATTACCATAGTATATGGCGATTTAGTAAAATTAAAACCAAAAACTTTTAATATTTGTTGCATATAGATAACCTGTAAATAGGCGAATGTTGCTTAAATATATTCTGCTTCTATTGTAAACAGAGATATAGAGTTTTTCTTTTTACTAAACCAGGACCTCAGATAGTGTCCAAAAAAGTGACAAGTTTTACTTGTACTTTTTCGGTTTGATTTGCAACCAACATAGTTGGCATGACCATATGAAATTAACTTAAAGAAGTCTTCTTTTAGGTAAAAGATTCCATAGTTCAATATGTTGTTTACATATCTCAAAATTCATTTTACGGACTTTAAATGAGTTTCTTTAGGTTGAGATTGATATCTTACACAAAGACAAACATTATGCATTATACCACGTCTACTAGCAGATAGATAGAATAGTGATCCAATCATTCCTCCATATAATTTTTGATCTATACCTTTTGAATTTTCTTCCTTATTTAATTTTTCATTAGTTGCCATAGGAGTTGGTTTACCACTAGTATTTGACATACCAAATTTCTTAACTAAATCTTTAGCATATTTTTCTTGACTAATAAATATTCCATTACTTAGTTGTTTTTTTGTAATCCTAGAAAATAATTTAGCTCTCCCATATAAATCATTTTAAATTCCTTAATCGTTATTTCAAAGAATTCCTTATTTAGTTTATCGTTTGTAGATCCAAAAACGATATCATCTATATATATTTGTATTATCTGAATATTATTTTATCTCTTTTAATAAAAAGTGCACCATGTACTTTACCTATTTTAATATTTGATTATAATAGATAGGATTTGAGATTGTCATACTAAGCTCTTAGAGCCTGTTATAAAGCCTTCTTTAGTTTGTAAACATGATTACGTATTTTTGCATATTTAGAAAATGGAGGTTGTTTTACATACATCTTCTTCAATAAAACCATTTAAAAACTCACTTTAACATCCATTTGATATAACTTAAATTATTATGATTAGCAAAATGCAAGTAAAATTCATCTAGCTTCTAATGTTGCTACGGGTGCAAAGGTTTCATCAAAATCTATTTCTTTTTCTTGACAATAACCTTATGCAACTAACAGAGCTTGTTTCTCACAGCCTTTCCTTATTCATTCATTTTGTTTCTACACCCACTTAATTCCTATTACGGATTTATCATTAGGTCTTATGACTAATTCACATACATCATTTCTTGTAAATTGATTCAATTCCTCTTGCATAGAAAGAATCCATGAATCATCAATTGATGCTTCTTTTGGATTTTTAAGTTCGATGGTCGAAATAAAAGCAATGTTACTCATTTTATTTAGTTGATTTCTAGTTTTAGCAATTGATTCAATATTTCCAACTATATTCTCCATAGGACGATCTTTCAAGTAGCTTATTCTTTTATTTGGATATGAATTTTCTGAATTATTATTGTTGTTGTTTTTTCTGATCTCATTAGTACTAATATCGTTTAGGATATCAATATTTTCTTCTTCATCAATATTTGGATTATAAACTTCAAAATTTTCTTCAAATGAGACATATAATGTCTCTTCAATAGTATTATTCTAGTATTGAAAACTCTATCAGCCTTACTTCTATTTGAATATCTAATAAAAATTCCATTAACTGATTTAGCATCAAATTTATCCAAATTATCTTTAGTATCTAAAATAAAACATTTACTTCCAAAAATTCTAAAGTATGACGCTTCAGGATTTTTATTATAAAATAATTCATATGGTGTTTTCTTAGTTAATGGTCTTATTAAAATTCTACTTAATATATAACATGTAGTACCACCTGCTCAGCCCAAATTTTTTTAAGTAAATTACTATGATTTAGCATCGTTCTAGCGCACTCTTGAATCATCTTATTTTTACGTTCTACCATTCTATTTTGTTATAGTGTTCTTGAAAATGAAAAATTATGAGTTATACCTTTCGTATTATGGTAATTCTTAAAAATTTCTTTTTTGAATTCTCCATTGTGATCACTCTGAATAGTTTTAATTTTAGTAGTAATTTGATTTTGAATTCATTTAATAGATATTTTAAACATTTCAAAAGCATCACTTTAAAGTTTTAAGAAAATCTTCCAGGTAAACTTAGAATAATCATCTACGATTACAAATATATATCTACTATAGTTTATAGATTGTATTTGTAAGGGAGCAAAAAGATCTAAGTGAAGAAGACCAAGGGGTTGAAAGGTAGAAATCATATCTTTTGATTTAAAATAACTTTTTCTAAGTTTTCCTAATTGACATGCATCGCATAAATTATTAACTCTAAAATTCAATTTCGGAAGACCTTTAACTAGGTCATTTTTAGCAATTTTAGATATTAGTTTAAAATTCAAATGACCAAACCTTTTATGCCAAATCCAACAATCACTTAATTCAGCCAAAAAGACATAAATTATCATTTGAGATTTCCATACTCAATATATAGATGTTTCATTTCCTAATACCTTCAAAGATAATGTTTGACTTATTTTCTTTAATGTGACATTTATCTTTTACGAATTTAATTTTGAAACCCTTATCACACAATTGACTAATGCTCAACAGATTATGCTTTAAATTCCTAACTACAAAACATTAGAAATAGTATGAGTTTTAGAATTACCGATATTGCCGATTTCAATCGCATATCCTTTAGAGTTGTCTTCTAAATTTACTGATCCACCTTCTTTGTAAACTATATCTTTCAAAGTCTTTAGATTTCCAATCATGTGTCTTGAGCATCCACTATCCGGTATCCATTTGTTCTTTTTGATTGTAGAGTTTGATTATCAGGTGTATGTTCATCAAAAGCCATGTAACACATATGTTCCTACAATTCACACCTTTTCAAAAGATCATGTGTATTTTTACAAAGAAAAGATTCAAATCTATGAAACAACATTATGATGATTTTGCAAATTATCTTTTCGAAAATAGTGTTAAAAATATTATCAAAAATCGTTTTTGAAATTTTTTCAAAAATCAGATTATGAATACTTTGAAAACCAATGCTTTGATACCAAATGTGAGTCAGCAGAATCGGGATCTTAAAGCTAAATTACACTAGGGAGTGAATAATGTTTAATTGATTATATGAATATTTTTTAAATTCTTTAAGATTCAACATTGAGCGATGTAATTAACAATCATAGAAAAATCACAGAATCAAGTGTAGATAAAAGTAAATATAGTAAAATTAAAAATGAAAGAACAAACCAAGCTTTTATGCTGGTCCAAATTTATCCTACATCAAGTCCCGCATAATTCCTTGCATGGATTTCATTTCAAATGGTAAATACAAATACAATCTTGATTTCAAGGCTACGAGACACACCCTCCAGAATCCAGATCTTTAGGTAGAATTACTTGATTTCCAGAATACAAGCACACCCACTAGATTTACAGGCTACTAAGCACACCAATTGATTTTACAGACTACAATAGCACCTATAAGTATAGCTTTATGATTTGATAGAGTATTACAAACTCAGTTATTCGATCTTGATTGCAATTGATCCCGTAACTCTTGGATAGCACTTTGATCTTGGTTTGAGTAAGAGAAATCAGAGAGCAAATGAAGGAGATTCAAACTAGTGATGATTGAATTTGATTCTAGTTGAATTTCGAAAGAGTGTGAGTAGATATTGATTTAAAAATCAAAAATGCGAAAAGAGGAGAGAAGAATAAGAAAGTAGATGTTAAAAATTCGCTTAGAAGTCTGGTATATAGAGAGAAAGAACGGTCATGTCCATTCGTGAAGAGATACGACAAAAATACACTTGCATTCGAATTTGAATTTGGAAAATTACAGCCACTTTGTCGACATAAATGGATAGAGTATGTCGACATACACTTCATAAAATTAAAAAACTCTTTAAAAATATTATTTTGAAAACCCATTGTTTTGTGAAATAATTTAATACTTTGTATAATCATTTAAATGCAATATATATATATATATATATTAATCAAAATATAACTTAATAAAACTTTGTAAAATAAATTTGAATAAATTTAATAAGAATATTCAACATAATGTAAATAATCAATTTAATTACAACATATTAAAGTATAAACAGAAATTCAATATATATATATATATATTTGAAAACACCAAAATTATATCTTTATAAGTATAAGAGATTGGAATCAATTTTATAAATACTTTGGAAAGATTATTGTTAAAACCAAGATATTTGAAAAACAATTTAAAACAGAATTAGAAAAAGAGAGGGACATCATAAAACTGCTATCAAGGTTTTAACATAAATTCTATGACTTATAACTCATCTGGAATACCTTGATATTTTGAACTTTTCAATCCTCATGAATCTTCAATCATCATCTAGAATCTACTCTTGATATCAACATCTTGATCTATTCTTGTTATTGTACATTCTTCTTAATAAATACATGCCTAATATCCTGCACTATATGCAATATGTATCTTGATAAAACATTTGTATCTATATTTTATATAATGCCCTATAGTTTTTATCATCAAAACCAAAACCTAAGGTACTAACAGTAAGATTCAACTACATAAATTTGTATTATACATTATTTTTTATGTATTAATTCATATTTTTTGTTTCTCCTAGAAAAGTTGACTCTAATCCACGGCATGGTTTTTAGATCATGTGTTCCTAATGACTCATTGAACCAAGTTCTGGAGAAAGTCAAGTGCATAGAGGAGGATGAACCATTGATCTTCATGGAGAGATTGAACCAAGGCATGCGAAGAAGAGCAAAAGGGCAAACACCAACAAGCGTAAGTAGAATACTGTTCCTAAGAAGTAATATTTAACTTACATTTGACTGTTATAATGTAGTACTATGACTTCTTAATTTGTGATCGTGTCGATTTATTGAAACTCAATATTTTGTGGATGATTATAATGTATGCCTATGATGACTAATATGGCTTATGCTTATGTATTAACTCTTACTTTGTATAATGGTTTATCATGTTTATAATGTTTATGACTTATCATATGTATCATAAGTTGGCTATAAAATCAGTAGTGAGACCTAGGAATAAATATATTTAAGGCACGTTTTGATAGCATTTTCCTTAATGAATTATTCACTGCTACTGCAAATAAAACTGTTTGGGGAATGATGGCGAAATTCCTCTAGATACAATAAATAGTAGGTTGCACAATAGCAGTTTTATACGCTTGTGAATTTGTAGAAGCTAGAAGTAGAGAATGGAGAAGTGTTGATAGAAAGAAGATTTGTTTCTGGCCAGACTTGTTGTGCTTATATAGAGATGGAAGGGATGCGACTATTGTATAATAATCAGTTTATGAACAGATGTTTCCGTTCATTTAAAATTGAATTTTGTTTAAAATGTAACTATTTGGCAACTGTCGAATCTATTTAGATTTAGTCACGTACACCCACACAAGGCCTAAGTACCCATCTTTTGACATATTATAATATTTATTTTATAGGCCCTAAGCCCACAAGCACCCATTCGTTAAGTCTAAGTCATTTCATTTCACATTACTCAATTAACTTGACCCGCTACGTATAAAATTAATTGAGAGTATTTTGGCTATGTGGGACAAATTAATATTTCAATCTTCCTAGTAATCTCCCACTAAATTGTAATATTATAAATTTATGCATACAAAAATGTGCTTTTCAATTTAAACTACCTTTTTAGTGCATATATTTAAGTTCCAACAGAATAGTTTGTGGTAAATACTTAAACGAAAATCCTATGCAGTGGAAGGAAATATATGAACACATAAATGTTAGCATGTTATGCCATAACCATAGACTGGTTAATATTTTTTCTCCTGGTTTTCATTAACATTTATAAAGTTATATCTAAACTTTATTGAGACATTGCTTCTTATGTTCAAATAGGTGTCCAATCTTTTCTGTCCTTGCTACTATGGACAAATTGTGACGACCCGTCTTTCATTCCATAGAAAAACGTATCATCAATAAGAAAAGAAAGAGATAGAAATAGAAAGATAGAAAGAAAAGAAACAACAATCATCAGAATCTCACAGCGGAAACGAACAAAATATAATATTACATATATCCCTTACATAATTTACATATCAAAGTTCACAAAATAATACTACTCCATTACATCAGCCATTCATAAGAGTTTTCCCAACCCATACAACTCAAAACATAACACCAAAATGCCACTACAACGAATATAGATAGATAGTACGTCTGGACTCCAGCTCCAGCTTCCAAAATATATGCTAATCCAAACCTAATCACTTGGCTACTCATAAAAATTGGAGTACCCAAGAGTTTATGAAAAACAAAATAAACTCCGGGTCAGACATGGGTCTGGTATGAGTAAATCAGTTAAAGTTGCTTAACTTTAAAAATCATTTTGAAACAAAAGGTATCACGTAAGACTTCCCACAAATAAACATGGGTAAGTTTTTACCTTACGCTAACCAAAACATTTGATAGGAAATTCAGTGATATTATAATAGGGTCTAGGGTTTTCAAATAAATAGAAAATAGCCGAAATTGTTACATTCATTAAATTCCAGCTACTAGCCACACAAGTGGGTAATACAATCAAAACCGTAGGGTCTCGTAGGAAAAATGGGTTTCCATCAATGGCAGGGCTACTGGGGTACCGCCCGTCACAGTACGGGGCCTAGATCACCGTACCGAGGAGCCACCCTAACTCCCCCTGCAACACAAGGCCGGACCCATCCCTTACTGGATAGTTCCGAACAAGACAACCCCGCAGTTGTGGCCAACAACTGCCCACACAGCCGAATATATAATAAGGGACTTCTAGACAGGGGTAAATCTCACTCTCAAGTGGGGGCTACCCACGAAGCCTTGCTGCACCTCCCCTGTTTTAGCCATTTCCGGTTGATGAGGCTTGAGGTTACGATTACCTTTATAAAGAACTCGTCTCTTAGAATGCTCATCGTCCACCTGACGATGATCTGAAAGCATTCAATCCATACAAGTTCGTTCCGGGTTCGAACGAAACCAAAGGCATTATCTTGTTACACTCATTTGGGAATCACCCTCAGAGTTAACGACGATAACCCTTGCACTTTGATTCACCATCTCGAATCTATAAGTACTATTCTGTCAACTCATTACGGAATCACTCACATAGTTATACTGACGTATAGCCCTTACACCTCGAGTCTTCACTCTTCACATAAGATTCACGACCTAACGTTATTTGGAATCGATGTGGTTTTCGGATATCCAAATATGGAAACCCGATCCCGGTCTCATCGAAATCCAAAGCGTGTCTTTTAGGTCCAAGTTGTTTTAAAGGTTTAAACAATTCAATTCAGATTTTAAACATAGCATCACACAATATGATCAACAGATAATAACCAATATCTATCACTGATATATAACATCTCATCACAGAATATAACTCAACTATCATTCAACATATATCAACCACATACAGATATCAATACAAACTATCATCCACAAACAAGCACACTTAATTCATATCATAATTAATTTAAATTAAATTAATTACTTAAGAATTTATCACTTAATCTTGCTTAGCCAAACATTAACTAATTAATCACAATCATTTAATTAATTAATCACCTCTTAATTATCTTATTATTAATTAATTAATAATCTTTATTTAATTATCAATTAATTACTATAATTATTATTTTTAAACTTTGATTAAAAATTAATCATTCCTTAATTGGTTATTAATTAACCCTTAATTTATAATTAATTAACCTTAATTAATTCTTAATTAACTTAATTAATTCTTAATTAATCACAAATTAATTTCTTAATTACATAATTAATTATTCATTAATTAACCTTAATTATTTAATTAATTAAATCTTAACCCTTAATTAGTTTACAATTAATTATAAATTAATTAATGTTTAATTACTTAATTAATTAACTCTTAATCAATTAATTAATTAACTTCTTAATCACTAATATATTAATCATTAATCATTTAATTAATCAATTATTAATTACTTATGAATTAACCTTAAATTAATTAATAAATTAATTAATGGCCTATTAATTGTTATTTAATTTAATCCTAATTACCCATTAATTAATTCATAATTAATTAATTAAATCTTAATAATTAATTAACCAAAATTAATTAATTAATTCCAACTCTAATTACTAATAAATTTAATTAATCTTAAAAAAAACAATGTTCATTCATCTTTAAAACTCTTACATATTTAAGTATTTAATTTATTAAAAACTAATTACTTTAGAAAATGTTAGATTTAAAAATGTAAACTATTTCAAACTTCAAATAATAAGATGTGAAATACCTTTTGAAATAAATATTTGACACTTTATAAAATAGAGAAAATATAAAGTGTTAAACTTTAAACTTAAAACAAATTGAAGTTTTAAAACAAGCTTAAACTTGTCTTCATTAATTTGCATATAGCCCGGCCCAAATTCAAACTACCCAGACCCAACTTCATCTTCCCCCTACCTCTCACAACACTCCCCTGAACCCACACTCCATCACATGCAACAACTCACCCCTCAACCCGAGTGCATCACGCTAACCACATGACCCTCACTCGAGTGTGATCCCGAGCTACAAACCCACACACATGAAAACGCACTGACACACGCACGGCCTCGTGCACCTGCACAGTGCCTCAGCGCCACCATCGCCACCGCCGATACTCGCGCAAACCATACTTCGACTCTCGTTCCAGAATCTCACCCCAAAAATCAACAATTCAAACCCAAACAAAATTCGAGTGCTCGGAGCCAAAAATCAACTACAGCCGCTGAGAAGAAAACCCCTCATCCACGACCATCTTACTTATTCCGGCGCCCAACTTCAGCCACGCGTGTGCAACCCCCACACGCAACTCCTCCCCTAACTTCATGAAGCTCGGTCCTTTCTATGCATCACGCAATCGAATCACTGAAGCTCACAAAACACTGTACTCAAAACCCTACAAACCCAAATTTCAATTTCTATGTTGCATAATAAATTCAAATAGTATTTTTCTAGTGATAATCATCATCTAACATAGCTTCAGTTCAAATTTCAAAAGTTGAAATAAATCCAATTACAAGAATTTGACAAAAGTCCCAAATACTGTAATCTTCAAAATTCGAATTCAATTGCAAGTTATAAATCTGATTTCGATCTTAAAATTCATAACATGCATTATAGATTCAATATATATATATTTGATTCATCAAAATTTAACAAGATTTTCATGCTAAAAATTTTTTTGTTTTGTTTTACTGCATATTTGTTTTCTGCAGTTTTACAGTATCATCAGTATGTATATTTAAATACTTATATCATATTGATTCTAACCTATAAATATGTTTGAAGATATCTACTAACTAACACCTTGCTGAATTTAAAATTTGAAGATTGTTCAAAAATTTACTCTGTACTTGCATTTACAGAGAAGTACAATTTATTTCTAAAACATGCACAGCAAATATTTTAAACCTGAAACAAATACTTCACAAAATAATTGACATACAAGCATTCATCACTAACATTCAACATACAACTTTTATACTTAAAGTTTTAATTTAAAGATTTACTCACCTTTTTCTCTGATGTGAAGATTCAAACTACAGGAATGAATTTAGACTGCAGACTTCTTTTTGTTCTACTTGCTTCTTGAAATAACTTGTTTATCTTGATATGCTTTAAATCTTGAATAAGTTGGTGATAAAACTGAGTTTTGTTTCAGAAATTTCTTGACCGTAATTTGTTGCATATTTTAGCTTTGAAAAGAGGCTTGCATGTTTGTTTAAATTTGGTTGAAGAAGTATAGATTTGTTTTCAGAAATTGGCTGAAGATGTAGAGCTTGATGAAGTTCAGATTTTTGAAAATGGAGGATGTAAAATTTGTTGTAATAAAATGAGAAAATATGAAGAAATGTCTTTTAAGAATTTGTTTTAAAAAAATTTAAGAGAATAAAACTTAAATTATGACACTTGTCACAAAAAGGCTTAAATTTCAAACACATGTTTTATTAATAGGTTTAAATGTTAACATGTGTAAATTCATGCAAAAAGAAATTAAATGTTTTCTTAAATTGATTTTTCTTATATAAGTTTGTATTTTAAATTCCTATAAAATCAATTCCCTTTAAATAATGAATATAAAACAAATGTTAGAACTTAAATAAAATCATGAACATATTACTTAATATTCAAAGTAAAATTTAGAATAAAAATTAACATATTTTGAATCTTTTAATTCATCAATTCAAACACAAATTGAATTCTAAAAATCCAATTCCAAATCAAATTTTATATGAATAAAAGTTTGAACACATTCATTTTCTTATATATGTATTAGTTTTTAATTAAAATAAATTTATTTTTACCACTCATTTGTTAGCTGTTGAATAAAATAACAAATTTATCAATTTAAATTAATTTATTATATAGATTATCATATTAAATTCAGTGTGAATTCCGGGATATCACAATCCTCCCCCCTTAAAAGAATTTCGTCCCCGAAATTTAAACAAAAGATAATCCAAAATTTCATTTTATTTGACACTTCAAACATACATAACATCCATACATAAGCAACCATCAAACAAAACATCCAAACAAACATTCATTCAATACAAACACCACTAGATATCCTGACACATATCCGGATAAGCCTTCCTAAAGCTATCCAGAGTCTCTCAGGTACAATCTCTGGGATCCTCACTCCACTGGACTTTAACAAGCTTCACTATCTTGCTTCTGAGTTGCCTCTCATCTTGATCAACAATTTGAACAGGATGTCGGACAACTGACATGTCCGGCTCAACCTCCAATTCTTCCTACACAGCTGGCTCCACAATAAGAGATGGATCGTGCACATATTTCCGTAGATGAGATACGTGGAAAACATTATGAATCCCAGCCATCCGGACTGGCAATTCAATCCTGTATGCAACAGCACCAATCCTCTCGAGAACTCTGAACGGACTAATGAATCTCGGAGCGGGTTTCCCTGTCTTCCCGAATCTTATAGCTCCTTTAATAGGGGAAACTTTGACAAAGACTAAATCACCAATCTCGAACTCCAATTGTCTTCGTCTCTTATCAGCATATTTCTTTTGTCGATCCTGAGCAGCTCTCATCCTTTTCTTGATAAGCTCGACTTTAGCAGATGCTTCTCAGATCAGATCTGGTCCAAGCACAATACGGTCCTTCAACTCTATCCAACAAGCTGGAGATCTACATGGTCTTCCATATAATGCTTCATAAGGAGCCATCTTGATACTTGCTTGGTAACTGTTATTATACGAGAACTCCACTAGATGTAGATGATCCTCCCATGATCCTCCAAAATCTAATACACAGCCTCTCAACATATCTTCTAGAATTCGGTTAAGCCTTTCTGTTTATCCATCTATTTGTGGATGATATGCTGTACTCAATCTCAAATTAGTCCCCAAAGCTGATTGCAATGCTTCCCAGAATTTGCTGGTGAAAATCGGATCTCGATCACTTACAATGCTGACTGGAACACCATGCAATCTCACAATCTCTTTCAAGAAAATTTCTGCCAAAGAAACTGCAGTACGGGTTGCTTTAACTGGTATAAAATGGGCGCTCTTGGTAAGACGATCCACAATTACCCATATTCCTTCATTTCCTTTCTTAGTTCTAGGCAGACCGTCGATGAAGTCCATCGCAATCATCTCCCATTTCCATGTCGGGACCTCCAAAGGTTGTAACAAACCGGCTTGCTTCTGCTGATCTCCTTTCACTTGCTGCAGATAGCACATCTATTAACGAATCTGGCTATATCTTCCTTCATGCCCTTCCACCAAAAGACTCTTTTCATATCCTTGTACATCTTTGAGATTCCTGGATGGATATTCAATCTGGAGCGATGACTTTCTGACAATACTTCCTGACGCAGATCCCTATCATACGGAACACAGATCCTTCCGTTAATCCTTAGCGTTCCTTGATCATCAATCTCAAAACTAGGACACTGCCCCTTCCTAACTCTTTTGATAATTCTTCTTAACTTACTATCAGATTCCTGCTTGCTCGAAATCCTTTCCAGAAGAGATGGAACCACTTCCAAAAGAGAAAGAACCGCATTTCTGCTAAGAGCATCTGCCACGACGTTCGCCTTCCCTGGAGTATACAGAATATCCAAATCGTATGATACCAAGAACTCAACCCATCGCTGCTGTCTTAGATTAAGATCTTTTTGAGAGAAAAGATATTTCAACGGTTTGTGGTCCGTGAATAACTCAAACTTTTCTCCTAAAAGATAGTGCCTCCATATCTTTAAAGCAAAAACAATAGCCAACAGCTCTAGATCATGCGTAGCGTAGTTCCTCTCATGTGGCTTCAACTGCCGACTCGCATACGCAATAACCCTACATTTTGCATAAGAACAACTCCCAATCCATCAATACAGGCATCAGTATACACTTCAAACTTGCTCTTACCATCAGGAATAGCCAATACAGGAGCGCTTGTCAACTTTGCCTTCAGTTTCTGGAAAGCTTCCTCACACTCCGGTGTCCACTTGAATTTAGCTCCCTTCCTTGTCAGCTTCGTTAGATGAGAAGAGATCTTAGAATAATCCTTAATAAATTTCCTGTAGTAACCGGCCAATCCGAGAAAACTGCGAACTTCTGTAGGAGTCCGAGGCTGCTTCCATTCCAGAATAGTCTCAACTTTAGCTGGATCTACAGAGATTCCCTCACCAGAAACAATGTGG
Organism: Allium cepa; assembly: GCA_030765085.1. Classification (NCBI taxonomy): domain Eukaryota; kingdom Viridiplantae; phylum Streptophyta; class Magnoliopsida; order Asparagales; family Amaryllidaceae; genus Allium; species Allium cepa. The sequence goes on along the minus strand of CM060928.1, from coordinate 344,778,127 downwards.
CCCAAAAATTTTACTTCAGACTTCCAAAAATGACACTTAGAAAACTTCGCCTTCAGCACATGCCTTCTCAGAGTTTCCAAAACTATCCTCAAGTGCTGCTTGTGCTCTTCTTCCGATTTAGAATAAACCAAAATATCATCGATGAAGACCAAAACAAACTTATTCAGAACATCTCTAAAGACTCGGTTCATCAGATCTACAAAATAAGCAGGAGCGTTGGTTAACCCGAAAGGCATAACCAACCACTCATAGAAACAATTAGGTCCCCTAAATGGGGTTAAGGGAATACTGTCTTCAGCTACCCTTAACTGATGGAAACCTGATGCTAGATCTAACTGAGAAAAGACAGATGCACCATGAAGCTGGTCGAAGAGATCATCAATGCGAGGAAGAGGATACTTATTCCGAATGGTCACTTTGTTCAATTCACGGTAGTCTACACAGAACCTTAGCGACCCATCCGATTTGGTGACAAAAACTGCTGCAGAACCCCAACAGGAAAAACTTGGTCTAATCAAACCCTTCTCCAACAAATCTTGAGTTTGCTTCACTAATTCCTCCCTCTCTCTTGGAGCCATCCTCCTACTAGGTTGAATTACAGGTACTGCTCCAGGATCCAAATGTATACGGAACTCTATTTCCCGATGCGGTGGCAAACATTTAACTTCCTCAAATACGTCAGAGAAATCTCGGACTACTTCAATATCTACAACCTCTTCTTGAGAAGTCTCCACTCCATGTAAAAGACTACTCAAGTGGATTCCAGAGTTATCACACATTACTCTGGCAATCCTACCCAGATCAGTTTCCAACGAAACTGTTCTTTCATCACAATTTAAGATAGCTTTATATTTGTCAAGCCAATCCATTCCCAATATAATGTCAAAACCTTGAAAATCTAATACATAAGGATCACAGGAAAAACTATGGGATAGATAGAAGATTCTCAAATCTTTACAAATCCTATCCAATTTGGTTACCCCTCCTATAGGATTTGATACACAAATGGGATTGTCTACGATACTAGGAGTGAGTAAGAAATTCTCTACAGTTCCCAAGGAAATAAAACTTAAGGAAGCACCAGAATCAAATAAGACTTTAATATACTTTCCATTTAAAAGTAAAGTACCTTCTAAAACTCCCTTGCCTTTCGATGAGTTCGATGGTGCGCCTTCTAAAGCAAATACTTTGTTCTGTTGAACCTTATGAAGGAGCGGACAGTCTCTAATCATGTGTCCTGGTTGGTGACAGTTAAAGCAAAGCGACTTCTGAACTAAAGCCGTCCCTGGTCCACTATACTGCTGCTGTTGTTGCTTCCTTTCTTGAGGACAGTGATTTGCCAAATGTCCCATTTGATTACAATTATAGCATTTCCGGGGTCCATTATTGTTCCCGGACTTCTTCTTGTTTTGCTTCTTCCAGTTAGGATTGAATTTCCTCTTATTCTGGTTGGAAGAATTCCCTCCTGATGCAGCAACTTGTGTCACTGACCTCTTCTTCATCAAGTCTTCATACCTTAACGCCATATCAATAAGCTCCACAAAAGACCCTTTCAAATGAGCAGTCATTCTCTCATGATACTCAGGCCTCAACCCTTGGACAAACATCTCGTTCTTCTTAAGAGGTGTGTCTAAAAGTCCTGGTCCGCAGCAAGATAACTCGTTGAACTTTGTCTCGTACTCAGCTATGGACATATTCCCTTGTTTCAAGTTCAGAAAGTCTTGATAAAGCCGAGTTCTTCCTGTAGCAGGCATATACTTTTCCTCAAACATCTCCTTAAATTCTTCCCAAGACATACCATCCTCCGAGATATTAGCAGTCACTGAATTCCACCATACTGCAACACCTCCTTGTAATTGCCACGCAGCCATTATTCTCTTCTGCTCATCTGATAACCTCATGCTCTTAAAAATCTTCTCACGCGAGCGAATCCATGCTTGAACTTCTATTATAGTTTATGATCCTTGAAATGGTTTCCCTCTTAGATGAACAAAGTCCTTGCATAATGCAGCAAAACTGGCTGAAGAGGTAACTGGATTAACAGTCTCATCATCAGTCTGCTCTCTTCTGTTACCAGTTGATCCACTACCAACAACTCTTCCCCTTCCGCCTCTTGTACTCATATTGGCTACCTGAACGGGTAACCAATTAATTTAGATAGGGATATAGTTATATAAGAAAATTACAAATACGCACTCTCAAGATAGATACTACTTCAGAGCCTAGGTGTTTCTCAACCATTGCTCTGATACCAACTATGACGACCCGTCTTTCATTCCACAGAAAAACGTATCACCAATAAGAAAAGAAAGAGATAGAAATAGAAAGATAGAAAGAAAATAAACAACAATCATCAGAATCTCACAGCGGAAACGAACAAAATATAATATTACATATATCCCTTACATAATTTACATATCAGAGTTCACAAAATAATACTACTCCATTACATCAGCCATTCATAAGAGTTTTCCCAACCCATACAACTCAAAACATAACACCAAAATGCCACTACAGCGAATATAGATAGATAGTACGTCTGGACTCCAGCTCCAGCTTCCAAAACATATGCTAATCCAAACCTAATCACTTGGCTACTCATAAAAATTTGAGTACCCAAGAGTTTATGAAAAACAAAATAAACTCCGGGTCAGACATGGGTCTGGTGTGAGTAAATCAGTTAAAGTTTCTTAACTTTAAAAATCATTTTGAAACAAAAGGTATCATGTAAGACTTACCACAAATAAACACGGGTAAGTTTTTACCTTACGCTAACCAAAACATTTGATAGGAAATTCAGTGATATTATAATAGGGTCTAGGGTTTTCAAATAAATAGAAAATAGCCGAAATTGTTACATTCATTAAATTCCAACTACTAGCCACAAAAGTGGGTAATACAATCAAAACCGTAGGGTCTCGTAGGAAAAATGGGTTTCCATCAATGGCAGGGCTACTGGGGTACCGCCCATCACAGTACGGGGCCTAGATCACCGTACCGAGAAGCCACCCTAACTCCCCTGCAACACAAGGCCGGACCCATCCCTTACTGGATAGTTCCGAACAAGACAACCCCGCAGTTGTGGCCAACAACTGCCCACACAGCCGAATATATAATAAGGGACTTCAAGACAGGGGTAAATCTCACCCTCAAGTGGGGGCTACCCACGAAGCCTTGCTGCACCTCCCCTGTTTTAGCCATTCCCGGTTGATGAGGCTTGAGGTTACGATTACCTTTATAAAGAACTCATCTCTTAGAATGCTCATCGTCCACCTGACGATGATCTGAAAGCATTCAATCCATACAAGTTCGTTCTGGGTTCGAACGAAACCGAAGGCATTATCTTGTTACACTCATTTTGGAATCACCCTCAGAGTTAACGACGATAACCCTTGCACTTTGATTCACCATCTCGAATCTATAAGTACTATTCCGTCAACTCATTACGGAATCACCCACAGAGTTATACTGACGTATAGCCCTTACACCTCGAGTCTTCACTCTTCACATAAGATTCACGACCTAACGTTATTTGGAATCGATGTGGTTTTCGGATATCCAAATATGGAAACCCGGTCCCGGTCTCATCGAAATCCAAAGCGTGTCTTTTAGGTCCAAGTTGTTTTAAAGGTTTAAACAATTCAATTCAGATTTTAAACATAGCATCACACAATATGATCAACAGATAATAACCAATATCTATCACTGATATATAACATCTCATCACAGAATATAACTCAACTATCATTCAGCATATATCAACCACATACAGATATCAATACAAACTATCATCCACAAACAAGCACACTTAATTCATATCATAATTAATTTAAATTAAATTAATTACTTAAGAATTTATCACTTAATCTTGCTTAACCAAACATTAACTAATTAATCATAATCATTTAATTAATTAATCACCTCTTAATTATCTTATTATTAATTAATTAATAATCTTTATTTAATTATCAATTAATTACTATAATTTTTTTTTAAACTTTGATTAAAAATTAATCATTCCTTAATTGGTTATTAATTAACCCTTAATTTATAATTAATTAACCTTAATTAATTCTTAATTAACTTAATTAATTCTTAATTAATCACAAATTAATTTCTTAATTACATAATTAATTATTCATTAATTAACCTTAATTATTTAATTAATTAAATCTTAACCCTTAATTAGTTTACAATTAATTATAAATTAATTAATGTTTAATTACTTAATTAATTAACTCTTAATCAATTAATTAATTAACTTCTTAATCACTAATTTATTAATCATTAATCATTTAATTAATCAATTATTAATTACTTATGAATTAACCTTAAATTAATTAATAAATTAATTAATGGCCTATTAATTGTTATTTAATTTAATCCTAATTACCCATTAATTAATTAATTCATAATTAATTAATTAAATCTTAATAATTAATTAACCAAAATTAATTAATTAATTCCAACTCTAATTACTAATAAATTTAATTAATCTTCAAAACAAACAATGTTCATTCATCTTTAAAAACTCTTACATATTTAAGTATTTAATTTATTAAAAACTAATTACTTTAGAAAATGTTAGATTTAAAAATGTAAACTATTTCAAACTTCAAATAATAAGATGTGAAATACCTTTTGAAATAAATATTTGACACTTTATAAAATAGAGAAAATATAAAGTGTTAAACTTTAAACTTAAAACAAATTGAAGTTTTAAAACAAGCTTAAACTTGTCTTCATTAATTTGCATATAGCCCGGCCCAAATTCAAACTACCCAGACCCAACTTCATCTTCCCCCTACCTCTCACAACACTCCCCTGAGCCCACACTCCATCACATGCAACAACTCACCCCTCAACCCGAGTGCATCACGCTAACCACACGACCCTTACTCGAGTGCGATCCCGAGCTACAAACCCACACACACGAAAACGCACTGACACACGCACGGCCTCGTGCACCTGCACAGTGCCTCAGCGCCACCATCGCCACCGTCGGCTACTCGCGCAAACCATACTTCGACCCTCGTTCCAGAGTCTCACCCCAAAAATCAACAATTCGAACCCATACAAAATTCGAGTGCTTGGAGCCAAAAATCGACTGCAGCCGCTGGGAAGAAAACCCATCATCCACGACCATCTTACTTCATTCTGGCGCCCAACTTCGGTCACGGTGCGCAACCCCCACACGCAACTCCTCCCCTAACTTCATGAAGCTTGGTCCTTTCTATGCATCACGCTATCGAATTACTGAAGCTCACAAAACACAGTACTCAAAACCCTACAAACCCAAATTTCAATTTCTATGTTGCATAATAAATTCAAATAGTATTTTTCTAGTGATAATCATCATCTAACATAGCTTTAGTTCAAATTTCAAAAGTTGAAATCAATCCATTTACAAGAATTTGACAAAAGTCCCAAGTACTGTAATCTTCAAAATTCGAATTCAATTGCAAGTTATAAATTCTGATTTCGATCTTAAAATTCATAACATGCATTATAGATTCAATATATATATTTGATTCATCAAAATTTAACAAGATTTTCATGCTAAAAAAATTTTTGTTTTGTTTTACTGCATATTTGTTTTCTACAGTTTTACAGTATCATCAGTATGTATATTTAAATACTTATATCATATTGATTCTAACCTATAAATATGTTTGAAGATATCTACTAACTAACACCTTGCTGAATTTAAAATTTGAAGATTGTTCAAAAATTTACTATGTACTTGCATTTACAGAGAAGTACAATTTATTTCTAAAACATGCACAGCAAATATTTTAAACCTGAAACAAATACTTCACAAAATCATTGACATACAAGCATTCATCATTAACATTCAACATACAACTTTTATACTTAAAGTTTTAATTTAAAGATTTACTCACCTTTTTCTCTGATGTGAAGATTCAAACTACAGGAATGAATTTAGACTGCAGACTTCTTTTTGTTCTACTTGCTTCTTGAAATAACTTGTTTATCTTGATATGCTTTAAATCTTGAATAAGTTGGTGATAAAACTGAGTTTTGTTTCAGAAATTTCTTGACCGTAATTTGTTGCAGATTTTAGCTTTGAAAAGAGGCTTGCATGTTTGTTTAAATTTGGTTGAAGAAGTATAGATTTTTTTTCAGAAATTGGTTGAAGATGTAGAGCTTGATGAAGTTCAGATTTTTGAAAATGGAGGATGTAAAATTTGTTGTAATAAAATGAGAAAATATGAAGAAATGTCTTTTAAGAATTTGTTTTAAAAAAATTTAAGAGAATAAAACTTAAATTATGACACTTGTCACAAAAAGGCTTAAATTTCAAACACATGTTTTATTAATAGGTTTAAATGTTAACATGTGTAAATTCATGCAAAAAGAAATTAAATGTTTTCTTAAATTGATTTTTCTTATATAAGTTTGTATTTTAAATTCCTATAAAATCAATTCCCTTTAAATAATGAATATAAAACAAATGTTAGAACTTAAATAAAATCATGAACATATTACTTAATATTCAAAGTAAAATTTAGAATAAAAATTAACATATTTTAAATCTTTTAATTCATCAATTCAAACACAAATTGAATTCTAAAAATCCAATTCCAAATCAAATTTTATATGAATAAAAGTTTGAACACATTCATTTTCTTATATATGTATTAGTTTTTAATTGAAATAAATTTATTTTTACCACTCATTTATTAGCTGTTGAATAAAATAACAAATTTATCAATTTAAATTGATTTATTATATAGATTGTCATATTTAAATTCGGTGTGAAATTCCGAGATATCACACAAATGGTGACCACAAAATGTAACAATATAAACATTAACACTTAATGTTCATCGGTCGCTTGTCTACAGCTTGTTCTTACCCTTAAAACCTTAGACAATGGATATTAAGGTTTGGTTTCCACTACAGACGAGTATAATGGCTTTAAACCCATTGCACTGCTAGTAGCTTTCACCATTTCTCTTGGTATTCCTTTGTTAGTAGGTCTGCCAAATTTTTTTTGATCTTACAAATGTAATAGTAAGGATACCATCTACAATTAATTCTCTGGCATATGCATGTCTTAAACTTATATGTTTAGACTTTCCATTATAAATCCTATTATAAGTTTTGGACAATATAGCTTCACTATTACAATACATAGAAATGACAAACATTGCTTATGGCCACAACTTTATTTCTAATAATAAATTTCTTAGCCATACTGCCTCCTTACATAATGCATCTAAGATAGTAAATTCATCTTTCATTGTAGAATGTGTTATAACAGTTTATTTCTTAATGGCCCAAGTATAGAACTACCTCAAAGAGTAAAAATCCATCCAATGGTTCCTTTATTTTCATTTTCAGATGTTGCACCACTTGTATATGAATATCCTTCTAGAGCTGCCGGAAAATTTCCATAATAAAGTCATAATCCGATGGTTCTTTTGAGATAACTAAGGATTCAACAAATTTCTTTCCAACATGCAATTCTTGGTTTATGCGTATTTCTAGATAACTTGCACACAACAAATGCAATATCTAGATGAGCACAGTGCATTGCATACATGAGACTGCCAATAATGCTTGCATATTCTACTTAAGCTATTGCCCTGTCAGAATTTGCAAATAATTTAATAGAAGAATCATAAGGACAGCTTGCTTCTTTGATATTTAAGTGTTATGTTTAAGAAGCAATTGTTCAATGTACTAAGATTGACATAAGGTATATCCTCCACTATGTTTCTTTACCTTGATTCCTAATATAGTACCAACTTCATTTAGATCTTTCTTCTTAAAACGCGAAGTTAGATATTTCTTTGTCTTGCTAATGCTTTCCATATTTGTGCCAAATATGAGTAAATCATCTACATATAGACATATAATAATACCATAATGATCAATAAATTTAGAATAGATACATTTATCTACATTATTATACTTGAAACCATTAGAAAAAAATCACAGAGTCAAACTTTTCATGCCACTGTTTTGGTGCTTATTTCAATCCATATAAGGATCTAACAAGCTTGCAAACTTTTTGTTCATTTCCAAGCATAACAAGACCTTCTAATTGTTCCATGTATACTTCTTAATATGGTTTACAATTTAGAAAGGCGACATTAATATCTATTTAATGTATACATAATCCATAAATGGAAGCAAGAGCAAAAAGAACTCTAATGGATGTTCATCTTGCAACAGAAGTATATGTATTGAGAAAATCAACACCTTTCTTTTGTATGAACCCTTTGGCAACTAGTCTTGATTTTAAAGTTTGTATCAATCCATCTGTATTGTATTTTCTGTGAAATGCCCATTTACATCCAATCGGTTTTGATCCACTAGGTAAGTCGGCCATTTTCCAAGCATTATTAGGTAGAATTGATTCCATCTCATCTTGTATTGCTTCTTTCTAGAAAGCAGCATCTCTAGAAGCCATTGCTTATTTAAAGGTTTTAGGATCCCTTTCTGTACGTAGGACATAAATTATCTCATCGATGATATTAGTTCTGTCACCTATGATGAGATGAACTACATTATCGGGTGAAACAAAATCCGGTGCCAATTCTTTAGTTTTCCTTGTTCTTTGACTACTTTTAGACTCTTATGGTATACTTGAAGGCTTTCTTTTATTAGAAGAAGTTTGTTTGGACATTTCAAATCTTTGTCATAGAAAATTTGAGTAGGATCTGAGAATTGATTGGAATCACATATGAACTTGTTTTCAATAAATTTTACATCTCTTGACTCTAATGACATTAAAGTCTAAGTCTACACCTGATATGCTTTATAATTCTCGGCATATCTTACAAATACACCTTTCAAAGCTCTTGGTTCTAATTTATTTCTTTTTGATCTTTTATTCGATAAAATACTAGGTAACCCCAAACTTTCAAGTATTAAAAACTTGGTTTTCTACCTTTGAATAATTCATATGGAGATGCTTTTGTTTTTCTCAATGGAATTCTATTATGTAAATGGCAAGCTGTTAGAAATGCCTCCTCCCACAAATTTATATGTTTTTTGGCATTCAAAATCAAACCATTAGTCGTTTTTACTAGTGTTCTATTTTTATGTTCAGCCAAACCATTTTGTTGTGGGGTATATGGTGCGCTTGATTGGTGTATGATTCCATTTTCTTCACAAAATAAAGAAAACTATTTAGAAAAATATTCTCCACCCCTATCACTATGCAGTACTTTAATTTTCTTTTCCTTTTCATTTTTGACTATGATTTTGAAGCGTTTAAACATATCAAAAGCCCGATCTTTAGTTTTCATTAAGTAAACATTTGTATATCTAGAATAGTCATATATATAAGCAAAGAAATATATGTTCCCTCCTCTAATTAGTAAATATCAAAATAAATTAACTCAAGTAACTTTGTATTTCTTCCAAATCGGGAAATAACTTCTTTGCACATTTTGGCTTCAATAGATTGAGTTTTATCTTAATATGAGATTAAAGCTTCTTTAGACATAAATTTTAAGATTTAAAATTTTAATTTTTTAATCTACTATGCCATAAATCAAATGAATCAATAACATAATCAAATTCATTCATTTTATTCATACTTAATTTGAATATACCGTTACAAGCTTATACCTTTTGAACAAAATGTTCCTCCTTTAGACAATATGAGACTGTTACCATCAAGGACAAATTTTACACTTTTACTGCAATGAAGAATCGCTGAGACAAGGTTCTTCTTAATTTCTGAAACGTGTAAAACATTTACAAGAACAAGTTTCTTTCCACATGTAAATTCCAATTCTATGGTCTCTTTCCAATGACAATTGGCATATTATGGTTGCTTATGAGTACTTTGTTATTATTGGAATGGAAACTTTCTCATAGAACTTGAACATGGATTCGTTGTTGCAGACATGTTCGGTAGCACTAGAATCATACCACCAGTCAGTATCCTTAGTGTTATCGGCCATGTTTAATTCTATCACCATATCAATTTTAACTTTGATATCATTACAATAATCTAAGACTCATCCTATTAAACCATGTTTGATTTGCAGGTAGAATCAGGGTTCTTCTTTCCATGGTTCGTGGTTTGTCCATGTTTCTTCTTTTGCTTCTTAAAGAATCTGTAATCTCTCTTGAAGTGCCCCATCTTCCCATAGAAATAGCAAACTTTTCCTTTCTTGTTGGTTTTGTTTGGGTTATTGTCTCTCTTTCGCTTTCTAGTTTCCTTATGCCCTTTATGGTCGTTAACATCTATGTTTATACTAGAATTAGATTCAAATATCCTTTTTGCACGATTTCTAGTTCAATACGGAGATGGCTTTAAACTATTTCATAGAGAAATCCTCCATTGAGTGCATAAGTTTCTTTTTGTAATCACTTTGCATTTAAGGGATTTTAGCCATAACAGCCACAACTGGTAATGCTTCAGGAATGTTGATCTTGACATCTTTTAATTTATCGAAGATAACTTGTAACCTATGAACTTGATATAGATTTAAGGTGTTGTCAAGCATTTTAAATTCATAAATTAAGAACTTATTTGTGTCTTGCTTTTCGTTATTGTACTTAGTCTCTAAATTTTTCCATATTTCTCTTAGTGACTTGACAGAAGTGAAGAATTCATACAATCGTTCAGACAGAGCGTTAAGGATATGAGCCCTACATATAACTTCATCTTCTTTATGTTTCTCCCTTTTTGCTATAACTTCTTCTATGTCCTTTTCAAAAGGCGGTGGTATCAATTCCAGGTTTTCATCGAGCATGTATGTTGTTTGCACTTTAATCAACGGGAATATGATTTTGTCTTGCTAATAGGTGTGGTTTGAGCCATTAAATGGATTAAGCTCGGTGAATTCCTCATTCATTATCATATATGATATTTCTGATGTAGCTATAATAATTCCTTAAGACCGCTGATTATTGGGAAGATTGAAATATTAATTTTTCCCAAGTCATCAAAACATTTTCAACTATTCCAATATATAATGGGTTTTTTAATGGAGTAATGTGAAAAGAAAAGATTTGGGTTAAGGAATGCGTGCATATGGGATTGGGGCCTATAAAATAAATATTAATATGTCAAAAGGTAGCACTTGGGTCACGTGGGCGTGTATGTGACTGCAATCGAAGGCTGTTGCCAAATAGCAATACTTTTAAAAAAATTGGTTTGAATGAACAGATGCATCTGTTCATAAATGACTATTATACAACAATCGCATCCCTCGCAGATACCATTTTATGCATTGTATAAGCACAACAAGTCTAGCCAAAAATTAACCATCTTCTTCCTCAAACTTTCTCCATCCTTTGCTTCCCACTTTTGTAAATTTGCAAATTCATTCGTGTAGAAAACTGCTGCTGCATGAACTGCTATTGTTGTATCGTAGAGAAATTTCGCCATCATTCTCAAGCAGTATTATCCACAGCTGGGGCGAAGAATTCCTTAAGGAAAACATTATCACAACATGCCTCAAATATATTCATTATTGGGTCTTACTTCTAATTAATAACCAATCATCTTGAGGAATTATCATGGCTATGTCGGAATCAACATACAAGATAATGAATCAAGAATTCACCAGGCTTGAGCGATTTGATGGCACAAATTACACTTGTTGGCAAGAAAAATTCATGTTCCTGTTGATTACGCTGAAAATAGACTATATGCTCAATAAAAACCTGAAACCGATACCACTGCCTTCTAAAAAAGGACATTGAAGAAGTTGTAGCAAAAAGGAAGAAACGCAAAGAAGATGATGTTGTATGCATCCTTAATACTCTATCTAATCCATTATATGATCTCTTCACTTCTATCAAGTCACCAAGAGAAATATGGAAAACTTTAGAGGCCAAGTATAGCAACGAAAAGCAACATACATATAAGTCCCTAATTTATGAAGCTTTTGAAAGCAAATTATATTCATACACCAAAAATCACTTAACATGCCACTATTTTGCTAAAAAATCTATTTCTAAATTAGGCTTCTTTTTAATTTTATTCTTTTATTGCACCATCAAATTAAAATAGTAAAATTTATGATATTATCAAAATTGTACGTTTTTCTGAAGAAATTAATGATTCATTAACCATGAAACCAAAAATATCAATTAAGACAATTTTTACAACTAACTTCCATAATTTAAATTATTTATTTATTTTCCTTCAAAATTAGGGTTTATGTTGTTGAAATTAAGATTTCTTTCTAAAATAAATTTAAGAACCTATAATGTTAGTGCAAAAAATTAAAGTTTATTTTCTTGAATTTAAACTTAATTTAGTGATAGTGATTTCTTGTTCGGTGTAGTACGTTTTAATTTTGAAAACAGAAGATGATGAAGGTGTAAACTAGGGTAATTTTGTCAAAGAGATGGTGCATGTAAAGTAAATTATGGTGTATATTAGTTTATTATATTTTTCGATGTATGTTAAGAGACTGTCGATGTATGAACAGAATTAAGCTTTTTTGAATTTGAAATGCTTGACGACATCTCAGTTCTAGATCAAATTCATGAGTTATAAGTTATCTTTAATAAACTAAAAGATGTCAAGATCAACATTCCTGAAGCATTAAGAGTTGGGGTTGTCGTGGCTAAACTCCCTTAAACGTAGAGTGATTACATGAAGAAACTTATGCACTCAATAGAGGGTTTCTCCATGGAATATATTAAAATGCATCTTCGTATTGAAGAAGAAACCAGAATCCGTGAAAAAAATATTTGAATCTGATTCTAATATAAATACAGTGGTAGTTAACCCGCCTTCTGAAAGGCAGTACACAGACGAATTTAACTCAACGGACTTCATGATCATCAATGTAGAAAGCCCGGAAAGATGGTTACCAGGATTAGAGATCGATTATACTCGAAACTACGGACTATAGTTGAATGGATACGGATGGAGAGCACTCAAAAAAATGGCTAAATATGAAAATAATACTTCCACTAGAAGATGGATAGGAATAGAGGGATCCAAAAAAAGGATCGAATTAAACAGAATGCATAAAACACAACTCAATGATGATCGCTCCATAACTCGACAACCACATGGCGGATTAAAGTGAAACTTTGGAAATAAGAAGAGGACCCTAGGGAATCTACCATAGGTATCGCACCCCCAAGAAAATAAGTTTGGAGGGATCGACCCTCAACCCTCTAGAGCGACCCTCATCCCTACTCAGGGATCGGTTTAGTTAAATTTGCAGCACGGTCAATAACTCAAATCTATAGATGCTATCAACATGAAACTTGAAGGACAAGCATATTACAACATGAGAAACATCCCATAGGGACAGCCCCTAACTCCATAAATATAGGGATTGGCCTCGATCCCTATTACGGAGAGCGATCGGCCTAAATTTTCTTGGTCGGGCCGTCTAGGTCTGGAGGTTCTTTTGATGAAATTTCAGTCTGATCCGTACATGGCTTCTCCTATAAATACAACATGAATTACATCAGAAAAGGGATCATCTTTCTACTTCATTCTATCTTCTATCTAGGATATACTCTACCATTTTTATTCTGGGATTTCATGGATTTGTAACTGTAACAGCAGCATAAATGGATAAAAGGAAAATCTTTGGAATAGACATAGGCCGAAGATAGCCGAACTATTATAAATTTGTTTCTCTCTTTACATTCTTCCTATTTTAATTTTATTATTCTTTAATTTATATTATGAACATTATATTATCAAAGATCTATGACTAAATATTGATGCTTTCACATAATTGGGTGTTGGTGGACATTTTTGATGCCAACATTTTGGTGCTTTTACCGAGAAAGCTAGCCTACGTGGATTTGGAGTTCGGATTTGGAATCAACTACATAGCTTAAATTTGGAGCAATGGTTAGACAATCAACAAGAAAAGTTCTACCAGAAAGAAGCCACCATGGAGGGAGTCAGGAGGCTTCTTCGAGAGCTAAAGCTAATCAAGCATGTACCTACATTAGCAGGGATGAAATGGAATGATGATCGATGCCATGCAGGAAAGGATGGTGAAAAGACAGGAGAGGATGATTGAAAATTTACTCATACAGAATGGAAAAGATGGAGCACGGAACTGAGGGAATATAGCAGTAGGAGCGATGACAACTTAGATCAAGGAGCTGAAGCGGCAGAGATCATTGGAAATCAGAACCGGGAACATAGAGACGGGGCTATTGGGCAAAGAAATGGAATAGAGCAGTCAGGGGCAGTCACTGGCTATCTTAGAGGGATTAGACGCGATCCCTCCAAAGGGATCGGCCCCGATCCTATATGCTTGGGGGCATGCCCCGAGTCTAATCAATCGCGATTTTGGAGGACCTACGGTCAATCCCATGGAGCTTAGTGCAAATCAAAATTTAGATGCTCATCCGGAGGAGTATGTTTCAGAATTCCCTCGTCGACTTGGGGGCAGTTTGGAAATGATAATAGCAACTACCACTGGATAACAATGACAGGTTTGCAGAGATGATCAGGCGAGATATGCGTGCAGGATTGGTGAATAGGGATCTGGAGGATGTAAATAGAAGTCCATTCACTCCTAATATCAGGAATGCTAGGAATCCACCAGAGTTTAAATTACCATTTGGAAGTATATGATGAAAAGTCAGACCAACTATGCATATGATGAGGTATATATGGCAGATGGAAGTACTGGAGGCATCAGAGGAAGTCATAGCATGATGTTATCCCTTGTATCCAACGGATATAGTTGCATTGTTGTTTAACCAGTTGGAAAGTGCTTCTATTGACACATGAATGGAATTGGTCGAAGGATTTATGAGGCAGCACAGAATTCCCATTTCGAGACCAAAAAATGTGATGATTTTGGCAATACTGAAATAGAAGACCAGAATGTCTCTAAGGAGTTTTCTAACATGATTTAATGTTGTGATGACATTGATGGACTGACTAGATTCATGCATGGATTTGATGGTAGTTGTATCAAGAATTGCTGATTGCATTGGTTTCAATGATTCATTGGCACATGATCCACTTATGGATCTCGAGGATTTTTATCATGAGGCAGAAAGGTTACTGCAGAAGGAAGATGCATAAGCCGATAAACCGACGGTGAATGTTGTGCAACACGGAAGATCATCGGGAGATGCAAACAAGGATGATAAAGGCAAATGAAAAATGGATGATGGATATGATGGCACAAAATGGATATGGAAAGAGCGAGATCCAAAGTTCTCTTCCTACTTGGATTTGGTGAAAAGCCTAGAACGGATTTATCTGGACACTAGAGGGCAATTCCCCTATCGAAAACTGGCAAGGAGGGATCCCATGGAGCGGGAGCATATGTTTGGAAAATACTGCCTGTTCCATGAAATGAACGGACATTCCACGGATGAATGTAGGCATTTAAAGGATATGATCGAGGAGCACGTCAGGAACAAAAGAATGTCACAGTACGTGAGGAATCGGACAACTGGAGGTGGAATAGAAGCATCCACCATCCACTTCAAATGAAAACAGAAATGGCCTTGGATCGGGATCAGGGATTATCATCAACTGATCGTAATGGTAAGGGACAAGTTTAGGACTTGGACTCCAGCCATAATAATAATAATCATAAACTCTATAATAAGACGGCTAGGTCACTCACACATGTACGAGGTCAAGCACGATCCCTATGCATGCTTTGAGATGATGATGAACCATCATGCCTGAAGAGGCACCCTTAGGCTTTTTTAGTTTTTTGGATTTTCGAATGTACAAACTCTTATTCATTAGGTTATTTATGATCTACATTACTGTGATGAATAAAACAGGTCGCGATTATTGTCTCAACCGGAGTGATGGGATGGTAACCGCAAGGTACGAGTCCTTTCACCGAAGAGCGACAGAGTGGACTCGCATATGGATTAAGCCCTTGACCTGAGAGTCAAGGCTGAAGAATAAAACCCAATAGGACATCAGGTATGGATTATGCCTGAAAAGGAGTAGGTCACTTCGTTGGAGAGCGACAGGATCGGCCTACTCAGGTCATCGAGTATGGATTATGCTCGACAAGGGTTCGGAGAGACCACGATCGGCCTAGGACTTAGGCTAAGACATCACTTAATGTTTAGGGACACTGAACCGGAGTACAAGAAGTAACGTCGCTTCATTGGAGAGTGACAGGATCGGCTTACTCAGTTGTCGAGTATGGTCCCGGCAAGGACTGGAAGATGTCACAGATCTGGATATTAGCTTCGAACGGCTATAGATTTAGACATTAAGTCAGAGCGGTTGTGAACTTGGATATAAGCCTAGAGCGGTCTTGGATTTGGCTAAGACCCGGAGAGGTCATGGATTTGGATATCAGCCTCAAACGATAATGGATTTGGCTTCGGATGGATACATATATAGATGAAATGATCCGGAGAGATTGTGGATTCGAAATTGGACACCGACTCGGAATGGTCATGGATTTCACTAACGATCCAGAGAGATCATGAATTTAGATTGGTGACTGGTTAAATTCGAATTGGATAATATGTCTATCAGTGGATTATGAACTTCGGATTTTGAATTTATGACAATTCAAAACACATATTCCTATCACAAGGCATGATTTAGGGTGCAAAGTGTTAATCTGCCTTTTAGCAAGGAAATACACAGGCAGATTTAACCCAACGGACTTCACCGTCATCAAGGCAGAAAGCCCAGAGAGATGGTTACCCGGATTGGAGATCAGTTATATTTAAAACAATGGATTATAGTTGAATGGATTCGGACAGAGAGAACTTAGAAAATAGCTAAGTATGGAACAAATACTTCCCTATAAGAGGGATCAGAAATAAGGGTTCGGATTATATAGGATGCATAAACACAATTCAATGATGAGCGCTCCATAACTCAACCACCTCAAGGTGGATTGGAGTGAAAATTTGGAAACAAGAAGAGGGGACTCAAAGGAATCCACCCTAGGAATCACACCCCAAGAAGAAGAGTTTGGAGGGATCGGCCCTCATTCCCACTCAGGGATTGGTTTAGTTGAATTTGCAGCAATTATCTGTCAATGACTCAAACTCTATATATGCCATCAACATGAACCTTAGAGAACAAGCATACTACAACATGAGTAACAGCTATAGGGCTCGCAGCCCCTAATTCCATCAAAATAGGGATCGGCCCTGATCCCTATTATGGAGAGCGATCGGCCCAAATTTTCTTGGGCTTGGAGGTTCTTCTGGCAAAATTTTAATTTGATCCGTACACAGCTTCCCCTATAAATACAGCATGCATGGCATCAGTAAACAAATCTCCTTCATTCTTCATTTTATCTTCTACATAGGCTATACTCTGCCATTTTTATTCTAGGATTTCACGGATTTGTAACTGTAACAGCAGCATAAATGAATAAAAGAAAAATCTTTAGAGCGGATGTAGGCCAAAATTAGTTTAACCACTATAAATTATGTCTCTCTTTACTTGTTTTGTGTTTTAAATTTTAGTATTATTCAATTCATATTCTTTACATTATATTATCTGAGATCTATGACTGGATATTGGTGTTTTCACTTAACTGGGTGTTGGCGGCTATTTTTTAGCCAATAGTGGTTAACGACCATAAAGGACATAAGAAAACTAGAAAACGTTATCGTAATGTGCCTTAAATATATCCATTCCTATATCTTATTTTGATTCAATAACCAACATCGTATGCGCGTATGGTTAATATAAGTTGGTGGAAATAACTACAATGATTCTTCTCTTTTGTTGTGTTTTTGGACATAATTTTTCGCCCTAAGACTATAATAAGCCCCCTCCCACTTCTTTCACAAACTAGTACCATCCACGACCCCTTATCGGTTTCCTTCACATTCCTAAGTCTAATTCTTCTGGTCATAATAACATAATTGACACCCAATCCACGGTCCATACACCAATCTCACAATTCTTCTTTCGAATTAAATTCCTGTGACTTGAATTAAAATATATTTTATACTTCAATTTTTAAAACCAGTAATATGAAATTAAAAACTATTAAAATAAACATACCATATTAGTTGTGAAATGATCCATTAGATCAGGAAAATCAAAAGAATAATGGCTCAAATTCTTCCACCTTCAATATAATCCTCAACTATATCATCTTATTCCATCTCATCATCCTATTCTACTTCGTTTAACTCATTTTCTTTTGACATCAACTCATTCTGAAAATTAAAAAAGTCATAAGACAATTAATATGGAAGTCAACTGAACAAATCACTAAACATTTTGATAGGGGAATACCGTCCCCAAAATACGGTGACATGCCACTATTTATATATTCATTTTATGGTAGTGTGTCACCATTTAGGCGCTTTTTGGCATTGTCTTGTTGAGATACTATGTAATGACTGCCCTACACCTTAGGTATAGAACAGTTGTCAAAGGAAAGAAAAGAAGTAAGGAAGATAAAATAGAAGAGAAGGGAATGGAAAAGAAGAAAAAGAAAACATCAAATAACCACACAACAGAGGTATAAAACAGTAGAGACAGTAATAACAGTGTGAACTAATCGTCAAAGTATTCATAGAGTTATGAAATACAGTAACAGAGTATATACAAATGAAAAATAAACTCTACTGATACGCTGCCTCGTATAATAATAAATCAACATTATGAAGGCTCCATAGTGTTACACAGCGGAAATACAATAACAACTCAAATACAAATATAAGTAAGTGTCACTTCCTGCTAGTCCATCAGAAGGATTCCACATGTCATCCACACCTACTCTTAAATTTACTCATTTAAGAGTACCTGATATAGTAAGAAACAAAACATAAAACCTCGAGTTAGACAGTAATCTGGTGTGAGCGATATCGAGTCTCAAAATACAATAAAAGTCGATATAGTATATGGAACAGAGGGTGCACAAATCATATCTGACATGTCCCTGCAACCAAAGAGTCGACACATAGCATTATTAATATGCTACTCTACGTAAAAATGGTATATCATACTCAGTAATTGTCGGGGTGCCTATGTATCTATATCTGCAATGCCTACTCCATGCTAAGTAAACTATCCAGGTGTCTAGATTTCTCCATCGACCATACCTACTCTAAACTAAGTCAAGTCGGGGTGTCTTGGTATCCCTACCACAATACCTACCTTGTGATCCCTAGGGTGACAGATGGCTAGTGAAGCAACCATAATAAACATATCATCCATCAAATAATACTAACTGTCACCCAGTGTGCTCTGGATATATGATAACTCGTATTGCTCCACCTTTATACCTGGGACTCGTGGTAATTATGGTTCTTCGTCATACTCTCTTTTCTCATAGCCCAAAGCTGGATACGTGTCTCTTAGCCCAAAACTGGACGCTAGACCTAAAGTCACATGTCTAGGGTATATGGATCCTCGCTACCAATCCATGGTGTCCCCACTATAATACCCCTACTTCGGGTACAACTAAAAACACTCTGAGTCATGAACGATCCCTTAGCACATACTCATCCATCCGAGCCTTACTTGCTCAATCCAGATCGATGCCCAATTCGCTCAATCCAATTTCCACTACCAAAACCCACCATGTTCCTACACTCACGACTCCCATCGTGAGCCTCTTTAGTACCTACTCCTATCACGAGTCACAAGCCGAAGATACAAAGTGTCTAACCTCTGGTACCTGTTACTCTTACGAGCTATAAACTAAAGATCCAGCTTTTCCATCACGATATACATCACCATCCCTTAATGATGCAAACAAGCCAACACCTCTAGCATGATCTACAGAACCTCAACAACAATTCCTAGAAGTACCAACATCTAAAACATCAACCTTGGAGCCTACTTCTAACATCATCGAGTCATAATTTGAAGTACCAACTCCTATGTCAAAGCATCATATTATCGCGTCGCCATCTAAATCGTTCGCCCATAGAGCAACTACATCAAGATCCTAGGTTGGTCGCATGAAAAAACTATCAAATCACGCACTTTACTAATTTCATCCATGTCTAAGCCAAAGATCGACCAAATTACCAATCAATAATAGTGACGGACATTGACCACTCTACAAACGAAAAAGTACGGCATCCATCCTAAAATCTCGATCCATCGGCACGTATCCTAACCCTCCTCTATAACTTATCTCATTCATTAAGTTTTCATGTGCACGAAACCCCAACATACAAGCTTTCTAAAACCCGATCACCCCTAATCGGCATTTTCAACCAAGACAGCCAAATAAGCTAAACAAGCCAAAAAAATAAACAAACATCAAACAACCATACATTATTCAAAAACATCATATATACAACATATATAATCCATCCATATAAACCAATGTGGTAAATCACGTCAATAATAGCTCAAATCTAATAATTCCCTAACTATGGCACGTCAATGGAAAATATGTGATAATCATTATAAATCATTTTAAAATAATTTTATTTTATTTTATAAAAATATATCCGCTATAAAAGTATAGTAATATCATAATTTAAAACCAAAAGTCATTCCCGAGCGTCAATATTATGATATACAACCAATCATAGTATGGTAAAAGATAATATTGCTCATCTCATCTAAAATCTGCCTGAGCCAGCGCTAAAAGGTAGACTTTGCAGTCTTGAGCGCATAGCAATAAACCCATCCACAACGGACCTCGTATGCAAAAGATATGGTTGATATAAGATAAGAGATCAATTCGATAATTAATTAACTTAACTAAAATGCTAATTACCTAGCAGGGCCCCAAAATTTTCTTACTCCATAATATTAGTGCATGTACTTGCACAAGAATATCGCCGTTTATATCAAACCCATATCTGCATGATTCAATTGCCAAATTCTCTCAGTACTTAACAAAACTCTGATCCATTTTTGCTAAATCATTCCATTACTCGATCTCTTCGCAACAAACCTGAATAAACCTTGATCTCTTGATCCCTGTAATTCACGACCATGAAACTCACCATCGACATAGCAATCATCGCATGTCGCTAGGAAGGATCGGTCCACACCAAACTCTAGGATCCAATGCTCATTCGCACGAGAATCATCGCTCAAATCTCAGATCCGCCTCTCATCGCTTTTAGATCAGGCAGCTTAAACCCTAATTGATGGTGTATGGGTCGACATCGCCAACGGTGATCGCACATCGAATCGTGGGTATGAGATCGAAGTCCTCATCGATACGAACAAACTGGAATTGGTTTCATGATTTTTAGTGGAGCGGATTTGGAGAATGTGATTTGAATGTCAAGAGGAATGAAGTGGCCGTGATTTTGTTCTCTGATATGAACAATGAATGGCAATTGTAAACATAGAGGGAGAGATTTTGATTTGGGATATTTATAATAATTTTATATTCCGTTTATTTAAATTTTCAAATAAATGGTCATGCGTTTCGAGTCCATACGATCACACGATGCGCCCGATCGCTACGAAACCATCTGCGTACATTACCTATTTCTCTAACGGTACTACTCTCGTCGTCATATTAGATTGCGCTTGAGATGCTAATTTCGTATTTCGAGATTGTTTCGACCATCGAATCGTCAGATGTTGAAATATACCGATTCTTATGCTCATTTCAATTCGTAATGTCAATTCAAACTCAACGGAAGTGGTCTCAAGTCCTGATTTGGTTGCATGCAAGAAACAACATTTTTTGGCATTCATTAAATTAACGATTACATATTTAAATCAATTATCTAAATATTCAACCATTAAAAATACGGGTTGTTACATACTCTCATAAATCCATATAAGCTAAATGGCAGGCATCCACTAATCAAAATAGGATTTTACGGCATCTCCCCAATGTTATGCATTTTCGTCTATGACATGTCGGTCTACTGTCGAAATCCCTTAATTAAGTAATTGAAAATCGACATGGAAGCATCATCTACATGAATTTCGGTCATGTCGTGTCGGGCTACAATAGATTGCCTAAATTATACTATCGAAAACACTAAATTCTATAATCACTTTCCTAAATATCGTCAACATCATCGCATCTCCATTTATAGCTCCATTTGATCAACATGAATTTCAATTCTAGTCGTGAGAAGAAAACTTTCTGAGTTTCAATCTTCATTGTCTCTATGTATTCCATTGTATTGTTTAGAAGGAAAAAGTGGTGATTAGTAGAAGGTTAAAAAAGGGATTAATACTAATTTCTTTATGAAAGAGATGATTCTTATGCACCCCTTGTGGTACTTTTATAAAAAAAATGAAAAATTGCATCTTCATTTCAAAAAAGCGGAGTCCCTTTAACATCGTCCTATGAAATATTAATTTAATAAACAAAATGTTCTAAAAATGATTTTGATATAAACTATAATCTTGACAAAAATCAGACGGATAACATTTGAAAAGACCTTGTCTAGTATGTTTAATATAAAATTAAGTTTGTGATTTGCATAATTACAGCGATAAATATAAAGACTCAAGATACTATAACATTCATAACTGTATTAAAAGAACTTCAATCTAAAGGTTACATTAATCTGATCCTTGGGATCAATGATTCAATGGCATACTATGTTCACACATAATGAACAAAATAATGAATGAATTCACATTTATCTACATATCACTTCTGCATTCATATATACGATATTTTTGCCTTTATTATTATCTGCCTGTAAATTGATCAGTGTCCTGCACCTCTGTCACTAGGTCCAGCTGGAAGTCTCGCCATCAACGACAACATGCTCTCTTTCGTCTTCTCATATACACTGGATGACGTTGTAGCTAAAGACCAACTCTCAGGCATTTGTCTTATGGCTTCTGCGCCCTTCATGCTCATACAAGCAACTGTAAAAACAAAAATGATAAACAGAACAACACTCTTTCTCTGTGACAACGCCATATTTTTTAAAAGGATATATAGTTTTATATAAGATATATTTCGCTTTTCTTTTTTGATTGCCTTTTTGGTTGTAAGTTGAGAAGGGTGATGGGCACTCTATTTATAAGGAGCTTTTTGCAACAAGTCAAAAGCTGTTATCTTTGAATACTTGGGAATCAGTATGAGGTTTGAATTTGGAATGGTCGCATTGATTCGAAGAATTATATATATATATATATATATATATATATATATATATATATATATATATATATATAAAATACTGCTATAGAGGCTTGAATTTTCTCAAACAGGGGATATTTCCCTTTGTGATGATCATGGTACTTTTCTTCGAACTATGGGTTTTAAATGCTGAATTGACTTTTAATGTTGGAAGGGAACCGTAAGTTGTTGAATAAGATATTTATTGTTTAATGAGTTTGACCAGTGTTTATGATAAAAAATGTTCATTTATTACGTTGATTGCTACTGAGTACTGTTACCTTGCAACATCACATATTGACGCAAGAGGCTCCGCTTCAGTATCCTTTTTTTACCGGTTTTGACTGATTTTGAAAGACTATGTATTCCAAGTGTTGCTATAACCATTGCTTTTAAGATTTTTTTTTACCCACACTGCTATCATGATATCATAGTGGTGAAATTTTAAAGGTGATTTTCAATC
This sequence comes from Allium cepa, assembly GCA_030765085.1. Classification (NCBI taxonomy): domain Eukaryota; kingdom Viridiplantae; phylum Streptophyta; class Magnoliopsida; order Asparagales; family Amaryllidaceae; genus Allium; species Allium cepa. The sequence continues at coordinate 344,754,682 of CM060928.1, read as the reverse complement.
CATCAAATTTGGATAATGTTTTGAAAGATTATAATTTTTTTTTTTCAATTATATCCTTGTTATTTCTACTGAAAAAATAATCTTCGTATTATTAGATAATAAATATGTTGATATACATATAAACAAATCAAACCGTTACCATCGTCAACGGTCAAAACCGGTACGTTCAAAATCTCTTATTACTACAAAATCGCACAAGTCTTTGCTCTGAATAGAAGAAATCAAAGGAAAATGGTTTGTTTTACAAACCAATTTTCTAAATGGTATCTAGTAAATCAAATTTTATCTGATATTTTGCTGATTTAAATTATAGTATCAACATTCCGCTGAAATCGGTTTTCACGTTAATTATTCTTTTTTTTTTTTTGTCATTTTACAACAAAGCAATTTTTCAACATGAATTAAGATTCAAACTTATGTTGCAATTGGAAAACCTAACTGATTCAAATACACAAGAGAGTTATTTTCTTGATTAAACTACGTTGCTTATACGGGGCTATTGCAAATCTATGGCACGTGAATCATGCTTACATTAGATACATATTCAAGTCTTGTGTTTGAAGATGGAAAACAGACACATTTTCAAACCGTGCCTGTGATTTTTTTTATTTTTTTAAAATATCATTTTGTAAATTCCAAAGTAAATCAGTCAAATTAGTAAACTATTGAAGCAATATATGCATCGGTAACATAATGATATCACATTACCAGACTCTAATTTTTAATCTTTAGTTTTCTATCTTAAGCTTTATGAGATATATTTTACTAAATAAAAGGAATACACTTGGGCTTATTATTTTAGCTAGCTTATGTATCGTTGGGCCTAAGTTGATTTGACCCACGAGAAAGTCATGTTATACCCAGAACATATCAGATTGCTTATGTAGGGCCCATAAATAGAAAAGTTATTTGTGAAGAGCTAATATTATCCATCTCTAGTTCTCTCTTCTTGTTGGACACAAACAACATAAATGGCTTCTTGTTCTTCCTCTTCTCTTTCTTCAGCGCTTCTTATACAAGGTAATCATTTTTTATCTTCATTATGTTCCCAATTAATTATTCTGCACTTTATGTATAATGAACTATATATAATCTGCCATTTTCGAAGGGCACACTAGAAGCTTTAGTATATTACAAACCAAAAGTACTTTGGTCAAAAACAAATGTTGTGAGCTGTAATATATAAAGGTAAAATTAAGCATATAATTATACAAATGACATACTCTGAAAATTTGGATATCCAACTTTTATTCAACATTCTCACATCACTTGCAAAAACTTTGCAATTAGCATTTGTACTACAGTAACAGCTGTTATCAGAGGACAATTTGATAATGAGCCATGGCTCCATCCTATTGATTGCTTGTTGTAATTGGTACCCCGACAATTAATATGAATAATTTGGTAGGTCCAAGTTTCCAAAGGAGAGCTAAATGCAAGCAGTATGTTACATTCAGGGAGAAGATGCCATATGTTCAGGTTCATTGCACAATGTTAGAGCCTAGAGCCACTTCAATTGAGAATAGAAACTGCAAAGAGATGAACGCTGTAATCAATAGAAGAAGTGCAATGGGATTAGGCTTTGCAACAATGTCGCTACTTGTACTAACTAAAAATGCACATTCGGCTGGTTTGCCTGTAGAAGAGAAACCAAAATTGTGTAATGATGCATGCGAGAAACAGCTAGAAAATGTATGGTGAGATTGCATATCCTTACTCATTTTCGATATCCTCATATGATAGTCGTTATTCGGATCTTAATGTGCATTTTACTCAAGTGCTTAGTTGATGATGTTGTTCGCTGTTGCTTTATTTTGATATTTACCAAAGTAGATGATCAACCTAATAAAATGAGCCTTTCAAAATGATATTCATTTTAGATATCAATCCAAATAGGCTCTTGAAAATAGGCAAGTAGATGGAAATGGAAGTTGTACGCTGTTTCAAGCTTAAGAAACTTTGTTAAATGAATGTTTACAATTAAACTACCGGTGCATTATTTCTCTTCAGATAAATTTGATTCAAATGTAGGATTGCCAAGTTCAAAGTGTAGTATTATTCATGGATTAATGTAAGATGGTTTGCTTTGCTTTTTCACTGTTAGGTTCCAATGGTAACTACAGAATCAGGTTTGCAATATAAAGATATAAAGGTTGGAGAAGGTCCAAGTCCACCTGTTGGTTTTCAGGTATTTCATCCTAATTCATTTTAATCCAATATACTGTGTACATGTTTGTGTAAATGATAAGAATATCCTTTACATGTTGTAGGTTGCAGCAAATTATGTTGCCATGGTACCATCAGGTCAAATTTTTGACAGGTAAACTTCCTTTTCAGCATGGTTGAAATCCAACCAGGCAATGTAGATGGTAATCTGTAAAGAGGAAAATGATACATATTTATATGACATTTATTCCCATTTGTGTTATCTTTCATGTATATGGGAGCACAGTTCCTTAGAGAAAGGGCAGCCCTATATCTTTAGAGTTGGCTCTGGCCAGGTAAACCTGATATATATATATAGAATCATCAATCTTTTTTCTTCCTTCCATTTTCTTATTTCTTTTTTATTTTATTTTATTTATTTATTATTGTTTTAACATAACAGGTGATCAAAGGGCTGGATGAGGGGATTCTGACTATGAAAGTTGGAGGGAAGCGGCGGATATATGTTCCAGGACCTGTAAGTTACCATGATATATTTAACTTGCACCAAGTTGCACGCAATATAACGAATTTAAAGCTATAGGTGAAATAACTACACATGATTCAAACTGCGTTGCTTGAAATACCCATGTTATAATTTTGGTTTAACATAACTGATTCTCTGCATTTTGTTTTCCATGAAAAAAAAAAGCTCTCGTTTCCAAAGGGTTTAACTTCAGCGCCAGGAAGGCCAAGAGTAGCTGCCTTCAGCCCGGTCATCTTTGATGTCAGTCTAGAGTACATACCAGGACTAGATGACGAGTAATTTTTCTCATTCCTATCTTATGTAATTTAGAGTCCATTGAATTTAATTTTTTTTTTTTTCCAGCATACATTTTCAGATATTGTAATATTGTAGTAAATGTATATCAATGTAAAATACAATATTCGAGTGCTTTCTGCTTGAGCATTTGTTACCAAACATACTTCAAGGATCGACGATGCAAAATTACAATACATACAGAAGGTTTGAACTTCAGCAAGTTGTTAATTGTTATAACTGCACAAAAATACTTCAGAATATTTTGGAAGTAAAATTTCTTTACAAATATGTTTGAAAACAGAATGACATACAAAATAACTCTCAAACACTCAAAATAGCGAGCTCAGCAAACAAATTGGGCATATGTATCCCACAAACGGTGAAAGGATACAAGGATATATTAATGAACAAGATATAAGTTAATGTATATAGGCAGTTCAATTGGCTAGGTGACTGGGAGAACTGTTGAACATAGTGTGCCACATATAAGCTCGGGATAAGACCATCTCCAGTTCATGGTGGGTCCAATTTTTCGTAGGTAGATGTTGGAGGAACATGACCATTTCTTGGAATTCCAGTTTTTGAAGCTTATCGGTCCACTGAATCAAAGATGCAACTCATTAGAATCACATTATAAGTGGTTGGCACAAGCATAAAACAAGTATCTTTCATATCTAGTAGACTAACTGGGTAATGAATTAGTGTGTAACATGCGAATTGTGAACTATAATGTTATCAAAACACAATAATTCACACTGAATGTTGGAATTCTGATTCAATGATCAAGGATCAGCGAGATTTCAAGAACAAATGTTTTAAAAAGCCTAAGACGTGACTCATCGCTAATGGAACATGAAAATAATATATAAGTGCATCAAACGATGTTGAAGCCTAGACTTTCTATGAACTTTTAAACCATAGAGGCGGCCCTTCAAAATGTGCTTCTACTGCTTGGTCAACAATTCCTTACCTATTAATTAAGGTTAAGGCGTTCGTGCATTGTGATTTATTTTGCTTATGTCAGGATAATTTAAAGAATAATAATCAGTAAACATGATACTCTTATTATAATAGTTGTCAAGGCGAAAAAGCCCTAAGCCATTGCCTAGCGATTTTTTGCGTCTAGGGCTTTTTTAGGTGCCACTTAAGTCAAAAAAAAACCGCACTTGGAAAATACATTAAAACTCAATTTATGGCTTTAAAAAATGGCATATGAATGCAATATTGATAACAAAACATCATACGATTAGCATAAATCAAACTAAGAGCAGGGGCCGCGAATGTCAGGCGGCAGTGGCAAAAATCGGCCGGCGGCCAAAATCAAGCGACGGCAGTCAACGAAACTAGTTTTTTTTTTTGTTCGAAAGTTCGATATTGAAAAAGGAAACTACAGTTTTCTTTCGAGAACACACTCCAAATTGATAGTCAAACGAGCCCTTTTTTCCTTCCCTTGTTGGATTTTGGACTGCTATTGGACCGAACGCTGAAATTTTTAATTTATCCTCTAATGTTGCACAAGGTGTGTTTTTTTGTCATTTCACAAGTCGAGCGCCTTTGGGATTTTTTTAGCGCCTCATGCATCGTAGGCGCTTCAGAAGGTAAAAAAGCCCCAAGCTACCGTCTATGGCTTTTTAGCGCCTAGGCGAGGACTTTGATGACATTGCTTATTATCATTTACATGATTTTTGATTTAACATTTCAAGACAGCAAATATAAGCAAGAGGTTTGTAGCTTAAATGGACAGTTAGCAGTGAAGTTTAGAACAACCATTTGCAAGAAACATACAGTTCATTGTTCATATTGTCTCTTTTGATGTTGGCAGATCTATATTTAATACTTAATTATAATCAATGTTGAGAGATCCAAACTATTATTACATTGCTTATTATCATTTACATGATTTTTGATTTAACATTTCAAGACAGCAAATATAAGCAAGAGGTTTGTAGCTTAAATGGACAGTTGGCAGTGAAGTTTAGAACAACCATTTGCAAGAAACTTACAGTTCATTGTTCATATTGTCTCCTTTGATGTTGGCAGATCTATATTTAATAGTTAATTATAATCAATGTTGAGAGATCCAAACTATTATTACTATGTACGCAAGATGTATTATAGAGCTGACTTCAAGTCAAAATCAACAGTGTATGGCTGTATGCTATGAAAAAATTGCAAACATTGATAATATGTAGAATTACCGTTAACAAGAAACTGGCAGTTATATAAACAAGGAATTCTGGCAATGCATCTCCTTCTGCAAGATATGTATCCCACAAACGTGTGACTAGATGAAATGGAATCTAAAAAAATTCAAATGAAAAGTTTTGTTATTTGTTAATTATTTAGCGGAGATGTTATAAACAAAATATGACAACGAAACAAACCTCACGTATCAAGAGACAATTGAACCAACGAAATGCGAACTGTAGAAATTCTAACCCTTGGTCTTCCATGTGCCTAGAAACAGGTTCTTACACAAGAAAATAATTTATGGTGGGTCATCAGTACAGAAGGAAAGAATAAAAAGTGAAAATATGCTACATTATCAGGCAATGTTGGCTACAGATATTTACAAGTAGTATGTTATAAATTTACTCAAGTGATCTAAAAAAAAAAAAAAAAAAGATTTTTGTTTTCATGCATACCTACAAAAGTAGGTAGATGAGACACTATTTTGGCCTGGATTGCTTAGAAAATTAACTTTCATGAATTTGAGCATAGCACATTCAGAAAAAATAATGCAGTGAAAATCTTAATATCAACAATTATTCTACATAGATGAATAAGTTCATATGCTACATCCACATTAATAATTTTAGCATGCATAAGTTCCACATAGATGAAAATCTTAATAATTATTGGTACAGATGAATTACCATCTATTCGCCTAACCAGTTCCTTCAGTTTGAAAACCAATCTCTGGATTCCTGGTTGAGCAAATGTGTAATGATCTTGCATGCCATCAAGTAATTTAGATAGACACCAATAGCAATCAGCTTCTACATTTGATATTTTTTGTGGAGAAAGGTCGGACATGCACCATGTCTCCATGCTCCCTTCCAGATGCTCGGATGTAAACACCATAAAAAATGGTGTCACAAGATCATTTATACCTTGAACGTACCCACTTGCAGGATGGCGTATAGCCCTGAGAAAACACTTTTAGACGTTATATTGATTCTAAAGAAAGAATTTGCGTTCAAATCATTCTATAATTTCTACGGGATTGATGGTATGTACTGTTGTTGCAACAAGCATCATGCAGTGAAACGCTAACAATAAAACAGAAGTGATGCATAATGGTGTTTGACTTTTTGTAATTCTAAATTATCTAAGTTAGGTTATTTAACAGGATATGTTGTGTGTACATACATAGACATGCATTTGCGTGCACATACACACATGAACGCGCACATACACACTGCGCATGCACACACACGTGTGTGTACTTGTATACACGTGGGCACGTGCGTGTGTGTGTGTATATTTCATTCAAATCAGAATAAGATTTTAGGAAGCAAATAGAAAATTCTAACCATGTATAAAGGACTCTCTCAAGTGATTTTTGAACTTGTGGTTGTTGGAAGAAAGTAACATCAGGTACAGTTCTTGGGCAATCAACACCAATCTATGTAGAAGAATAACATTCAGCTATCCATTATTTAAGATGTATAAATTAGTTAAAACATACAGAAAACATAACCTCAATATCCAACACTACCTGTCGAAGCATGCTGATTTCATCATCCGATCGTTCACTATCTGGAATATCATAATACTGAGAGACACAGTCCAAGTACTCAACTCTCTTTCTTGAAAGAACTCCCTCGCGTCTATCTGAATTAGGAGGTGCATATCCCTGTTCAGCTGATGTTTAAATATCAAATGCGCAGCAAAAATAATTTAAGTGTATTTTTAAGAACGTGATCTATCAATTGAGTGTATATGTGGAAAAAGAAGTCTAATAGTTTCCCACTAGCATCACAATAATATCACAGTTAAAACATTTATTTATTTTTTCATCATTATCAAATATTCACTTACCAATAGAAGTCTCCAAACATTCGGGCGCATATATGGTGGTATTCCGCTCCAAGATAACTCGCGTAGCTTCTCTGCAACAACAAGAAATTATTAGTTATTTAAATATTAATGTCAACCATATTCATGTATATTTTTAATATTTTAGCAATTCATTAAGTGGCCTTTAAAAGAGGATAAGCTATTGGAAGACTAAATTTTAGTAGAAGTGACATAATCTACATAGATATACATACCAATAATGCTTTGAGCATCACGACACAGAACTATATTAGTTACAGTCTTCCCTATTGCATTGTATCATCAAATTTTACTTTAGTATATTATCTGCAAATCATCACGCAACTGATTTCCAAATAAGACTGCAGATGCATATTCAAGTTTCCATTATAACTAAGGGCAACATCAAGTCAACGAACCACTTCCTTAATGCATTTAAATTAATTACTGCTTCATATGTCTTATGCAGAAAGAAGAGCTTAGATAACGACTAAAAATGACTGGTTGCTAGAATATTCGCTTCCAATTATGAATATTTTTGAATAAAGAAGGTTGTGGTGAAACTTGGATGTTCAGGAATAAAAAATTGAAAGTTGATCAATTTAATATTTAAAACAGTCATATATCAAATGTTTGAAATGGTATCAAAAGAATATACCCAATACTACAGCTGGTCTTGACAGTTCCTTTGTGAATTTAGTAAGCCGAGCAGTATCTGTAGCTCTAGCTTCAGAAACAGATCTACGTATATCTGGTGCAATGTTCTCACTGTTCTTAGACGCTCTTGCATTTTGAAAACTTGTACTATTATCTTTGTTTCCAGAAGTTTCACCATCTCTCTGTAACATTTAAGTACAAATTAAGTAGGGAGTTTACGACAATGAAGATACTGTTGTTAATAAGTGACATAACCTCAAAAGAATCATCTGACTGGTCAGTTTGCCAAACATCGCTATCAGAATAGCTTCTACCAATATCTTTAGAACTTTTAGGCATCACACATTCATCCAAAGGCTCAGGTCTACGAGTCAATAAAACTTTGCCAGGAAAGCTACGGCCTTTAAGTAACCTGGACAAGAACAATTAATACTTTAACTCAACAAGACCATTACATTCTTATGCGGTTAGAGCCAAATTTCATTTTTCATGATGGTTTGAGATGTGAATTAATATCATCAGCGATTCTAAATTATTATTTAATTGGTTGAAAAGTGTATTTTCCCAAGCGTTTCACAGTTATGTAACACCTTTAGTGTACCACAAACCAGATATGCATTCCCACAGAGTGCATGCAGAACTGATACACTGATACACACATTAGGGCATCTAAAATATGTGCTGCCAACGTTCGGCAACCACGGCTAGTGATTCTTGTATTAAAAAATGATTAGTCATCGATGAAATTGAGCAGAGTACAGGCTTTGGCTCTGTGCTAACCCTACATACTGCTTACGGGGAAGCCTAGTGTAATGTGTACAACAATGCACTTCCCAAACAATAAACCATGTTTAAGTTAATCACGTTAGTTACATGTTATATTAGTTCTAATTTACATGACTAAAAGATCTCCAACCATGAGAAGCTTTTGTATCACAAATATACTCTTCAGAGTTACAGGACTTCAAAAATCTGGATGGGTATCATAAAACATATTATTAACGAAATAAAATGAAACGCGATATCTATATTCTACGCATCATGCAAATGTAAGAAAAAATGATTAAGAAGGAACTTGGTTAGGCTTCAATAGGCAGGACAAATTCTTTGATCTTCAGTATAAAAGATGTGATGCATGGTATCAAGCCCTTATTTGCTACCCTTGTTGAGCATGAAACTTGCATCACCAAGCTATTTTGATCCCCCAATTGGGATGCTCAAAATGACATTGGTTCTCTTGATGTTCAAATACTAAGACTGAGCTATGGATAAAGAATAACAACGGATAATGCCCAAAGACTTCAAGCTCGATTCATTCAGCTATTAACATTGTCAATGTTTGCATGAGAAAATAGGATACAGATGTAATTTGATCTCTTCGCATTAAGTTGCCGATTCTGTGCTTCTCATATAATTTAACTAGGATTGAATAATTACAACACAGCAAAATTCACCCCATGAACGATCAAATAGAATGTATCTAGCAAAAGACCGACCAAATTATACACTCCCCTAAGTAAAAGCTTAACATAATCCCAATTTATAAAGTTACGGAATAAGAAAACCATCAATTTCTTCCTGAATTCCGAACTTAATCCTCACTTATATTCGCATTCCTATGGAGATCCAAAAGTAATTATACATAAACCATCTAACATCGATCAATTATTAGTATAAAAAAGGCAGAATTTAAACGAAACTTTTAGATCTAACTGACCCTTGAACGTTTCTGAGCGTTTGGTTGAATCTCCACTCAAGATTTGGGCTTGAGTTGCTGCTGCTGCTGCTATTATTGTTACTATTACTGCTTCCCGTGTTCATATTACTTCTATTCTTCTTCTCTGCTGATAGTGAAGATTTATATAGACATGATTAACCTTTTTCTCTAATTTTTAAAAGCATGGCTAAATAGTAAATAAAATCAACTGAAGTTTGCGACTTATGTCGAGTTGGACATGCAAATCTATGACCCGTCTAGTAACTTTTAAGTTTCGTTAAAACTTGGTGTTTAACCAGTGATATATAACTGGCAAAATATAAATAAAATATAATAATATTTATTTATACTTTCGATATTAAGTTAGAATGATACATTTGCTAACACCAAAATAACATCTTTCCCGTCTAAGAGCATCTCCAACAAATACGGAGTAAATTTTACAAAATATACATTTAAATTTAATAATCGGCTATTTTCTCCAACAGAACAAGCGTCTTATGTCAGAAGCCTGTTGAACAGACGTCTGACATTAAATAATTATATAATATATATTGTCAGGCGCCTGTTGAACAAGCGCCTGAGCACCGGACGCATGTTGAACAGACGTCTGACAATATGGCGCTTGTTGAACAAGCGCCTGAGATACAGGCGTTTGTTGAACAAATGTTTATCACAATTCTATATTTCCGACCTACACTGTCTCAAATCCACACTATCGTATTGTCCACATCCTGTTGGAACGATGTTTCGATGTAGATTTCAGAAAATGAGAACCGTTGGAGTTGCTCTAACCAAAGATTTATCTCATTCGCCCACGTTCGCTTTTTTGACTATTCAATAAAGTTACGGTTAAAGGTACTTCGAAGTTGGACATGAAGTGGTTAAAAGGCTAGATCGGTCTCCACGGAAGAAAATTTTACACTACGGTGTTGAATTCATACCCAAAAACACATCTAAATTCAGTGATTTTTCACCGAATACTCTTTATATTCAAAAGTGAAGTCCATTTAACAATGTCATCCTCTCTCCTTGTTTCTCAAAAATACTTTTCTTTTTAAAACTAAAATCTCAAAATTGAATTTGTTGAATATTCAATATCTCGAATCTAATTCTTGGTTAAAATTAATTTAGTATCTCAAAAAGCATGCAAGTTGATCGGATCTTCATGTAGGTCGCTGTGTAATTTAAACATTGATAAAATGTCTTAAATCATTAACAGTGATTCAAAAACAATAAAATATGTTTTGTTTATCTCGCATAAATTGATGATATAAGAAATCTTTATTATGGATGACAAATTAATACTCATTACTAAGACAAATAGTAATACACAAAATTAATTAGCCGTTACTGATTTTCACACAAATAATGTAATCGCATGATAGAATATGTAAATTTCCATAATGCCCGTTCACATGGATAATTTTCCTAATGCGGATGCTTATTGTCATGAATTGAAGAATCCCGCACAAGTTGGAGTGCCGATCTCAAACAACCGTCTCGTTCTTCGTCCGATTGTAGTCTTAATCCTAATTATGATGGAGTTACGATAAACCTTCAACAAACAAAACCTCCGCCTCCTTTTCACGAGGCTCGTTCGTGCCTTTGCTTGGAGGAGACATGCAAAGCAAAGCAGGCGGAGACGGCAGCAGCCCAAGCCGGCACCACCCTTGTTACAAACGTGGCTGATGACAGTTCTAATGGCTCATCTTCTCGAGATAATGGTCGCAATTTTAATAACAACAAAAGGAATAGAAAAAACGGAGGTCCTAAAGGCGGCAAAGAAGGCGACAATGGAAAAGGGAAAGGCGGCGGCATAAATAAAGCCCAGCTGCACCACCACTGGCTACCATTAGCAGCCTCCTTAGCAGTGGGGACCGCGATAGTGGGGTCCGCGATGGTAGCAACCTTGGATGCATTAGGCAGTCTCTCTTGCCCTTGTCCGATGCAATGGAGTCGTGGAATGCCTCCTCATCAACCTGGGATTCTTGGTCTGCGTCCTTAAGTGCACAACGTTCAAGCACCTCCATCACCTATACTCCAACTGACATTGAAGCTGCTATGCGCATGATGATGCTTAGTCAACCCGACGAAAACTGGTACATAGACAACGACATTAAGTCTCATACGGCGACCAATGGAGGTACACTCTCACTTTATGTTAATATGAGCATTAATCGTAATTAATTGTTGGTAGTGGTAAACAAATTATGATTCGCGATTATCGAAAATATCGCTTTCTCCCCCTCATCCTCCCCTACATTTAAATATTGTCCTCCATGCCCGCAATATTCATCAAATATTTAGTGTATATTTGTCTTTTTACTATTGATAATAACGTTTATGTTGAGTTTGATCCTCTTAGATTTTCTGCGAAGGACCTTTAGACGAGGATGCATCTAATGAGATGTAATAGCACAGACGATCTTTATTCACTCACCATCGACTTCACAAAAAACCAAGCCATCCAGCATTCCATCTTTGCCGATTTATCTCCTGTTTTGTGGCATAATCGATTGGGCCATCCTGGATCTTTAGTTTTGAACTCTCTCAAATATAATAACCTTATTGATTGTAATATGACATCTTTTTATTTAGTTTATTAGCCTTGTGTTTTTGGTAAACATATTAAATTGCCTTTTTATGATTTTGTTTCTCATACTTGCCATTTGATGTTTGCCATGGTGACTTACGGACTTCGTCTGTCTTAAGTTCAGCAGGTCACAAGTGTTATATTTTGTTTTTGCATGATTTCACTAATTTTTTTATGGAGATTTCCCTTATGTGTTAAATCACAAGATTACTCCACTTTTCTGAAATTTAATTCTTACATCCGAACTCAATTTGAGTGAACTATCAAATGTTTTCAATGTGATAATAGGAGGTAGTATGATAATCATCCATTTAAGTTATTTTGTGCAAAAAAATGGAATGTTTTCTCGTTTTTCTTGTCCATATACCTCACCACAAAATGGAAAAACTACGTAAAATCCATTCAATAAATGACTTAATTAGAACCCTCCTAGCTCATTCCTTCATGCCTCTATTTTTTGGCATCATGCTCTATAGATGGCAACATACTTAACATTTTACCAAGCAATCTTTTGAAAAACAAATCACCCAAACAAATTCTTTACCAAAATGATTCATCTTATTCTCATCTTCATGTCTTCGGATGTTTATGTTTTCTTTTGCATCCTTCTACTAAATAAATAGGCTTCAATCTTGATCCACATTGTGCGTCTTCTTGGATTATCCTCAAAATCATAGAGGCAACAAATGCTATGATCTTTCGAGTGGAAAAATTATAATACGTAAACATATTATTTTTGATGAGTCGACTTTTCCGTTCTCTTCAATACATACTTCAACTTCCACCACCTATAATTTTCTATATTTTGGATTTGCTAAAAATTCTCACACTCTGGTCCATCCCCAACAATCCCAAACACAGGTGGCCCAAACTCCTCCTTAGAGTCCATCTCATGTGGCTCCTCCATCACCTCCTCAAAATGTTCCTAAATCTCCAAACGTAAGGAATAAACCCGATGCTCAAATCAGCCCAACAAACTAGCAGCCCAGCTGGTAGTCCGTCCACCTCTCTGATCCACCTTCTTCGTGTAGCCTTTTCTCCTCTCCCAACCCACCTCACGTGGGACTTAATTTACCAACCCAACCCAACCCATTCCATCTTCAAATTCACCTCACATGGCATATCATTCACCAGTCTAGTCCACTCCCCCTCCAAGCCCACCTCATGTGGCACCCACAATCCAGCCGGCCCATATTCCAACATCAACCCAGTCGGTCTGCACTACTTGTCACATGCAGCCCACTCACTCCATGGCTGCTCGTGCCCAACGGGGACCTTCAAACCTAAACGTCCTTTAAATCTGCACACTTTGGTTACTCCTCCTGTTTCTCGTAACTCAAAAGTGGCTCTGTTTGACCGAAATTGGAAGGAGATCATGTTAGATGAGTATAATGCTCTTATTGGAAATAAGATATGGGAGTTGGTACATACCCCGTTGATATTAATATTATTCGGTCTTTATGAATTTTTCATCATAAACGTAAATCTGACGGTTCTTTTAAATGACATAAAGCCCATATTTCACGTGATGGAAAATCTCAGCAGGTTGGAGTGGATTGTGATAAAACTTTCAGCCTATGGTTAAGCTTGCCACTGTTTGGTCTATACCCAGTATTCCCTTATCTAAATCATGGCCTATCCATCAGCTGGATGTTAAAAATGCTTTTCTGCATGGAAATTTGCATGAGACTGTTTATATGCATTGACCGATGGGATTCAGGGACTCCACTCGTCCAAATTATGTTTGTTTTCTCAAAAAGTCCTTGTATGGGCTTAAACAGGCTTCACGGGCATGACACCACAGATTTGTTGATTATGTTTTGACTATTGGTTTTTCTCATAGCAAATCCGATCACTCTTTATTTATCTACCATCGAGGCAATGAACTGCTTATATCTTGCTTTATGTTGATGACATTATTCTTACTGCTTCCTCTGATGCTTTAAGTCGCTGCATCATGTCTCTTCTCGTTTCAGAATTTGCTGTGAAAGATTTAGGTACTCTCGGTTATTTTTTGGGCATTGCAGTAATTCGGCATCCTAATGGCCTATTTCTTTCGCAATGCAAATATGCAGAAGGGATCATAAAAAGTGAAGGTATGTTATTTAGTACACTGGCACCTACTCCCGTTAATACTAATTCTAAACCGAGAGCATCTTTAGGGTCTTAGTATAAGGATCCTAAAAAGTATCATAGTCTCTCAGGTGCCCTAAAGTATCTCACTTTTACGAGACCTGATATTTCTTATGCTATTCAACAGATTTTTTTAATATACATGATCCTCGGGATGAATACATGCGTGCACTAAAACACATTGTTTGGTATATTCAGGGAACTCTTTCTTTTGGCCAACATCTATATAAGTCATCTGTTTATGGTCTTGTCTCTTGTAATGATGCATATTGGGATGGATGCCCAAACACTAGTGTATCTACATCAGGCTACTGTGTTTTTCTTGGCGATAACCGCATCTCTTGGTCGTCCAAAAGACAACCCACTTTGTCACGCTCTAGTGCAGAGGCAGAATACAAGGGTGTAGCCCATGTTGTTTCCAAATCTTGTTGGACACGTAATCTACTCTTGGAGCTTCATTATCCGATCAACAAGGATACTTTGGTTTACTATGACAATATTAGTGCGATATATCTCTTAGGTAATCTTATTCTACATCAGCACCCTAAGCATATTGAAAATGGATATACACTTCTGTATGCGGAAAGATTGCTAAAGGACAAGTTCGTGTCCTTCATGTCCTATCCCGATATCAAATAATTGATATTTTACTAAAGGTCTTCCGTGCATTCTCTTTGATGATTTCAGGGACAGCCTCAGCATATGGAATCCCCCCGCTTTGACTGCATGGGTGTGATAAAATGTGTAAATTATTCTGTTAAATTATAAAAGATCATGCATATCTTTTATAAATGGTTAGTTATTATTAGGTTGTAACGTCAAAAAATTTCCCTGATCATTTGCCTAATTTGTAGCCATAAGATGCCAATGTACGTTTGTATATTTACGTTTAAAATCAATGAGAATAAACAACTATTGATTCCTACAAATAGATACGTATTGCAACTTTTTTAGTTTACCACTTGTGATAGATACATAGTTAATATTAAATAATTACTATTAAATAATCAATAATTAACTTTAATAATTAATGTTTAATATTTAATTATTTTACTGCTTTAATAATTAATATATAATAATTCATTATAGTTCAAAATTAACATTTAATAATTAATAATTGATAATAATAATTAATCTGCTATTTATTAATATATTTAATTAATTATTGATAATTAAGAATTAGTATTAATGATTACTGCTACAATAAAAATGGCCTATTACAATGTTTTTTCTTCCAAACATTGTAAAAAAGCCATTTATAATATTTTACAATAATTAATAAATTTATAGACAGTAATTATATTTACTATTGCTTTAAATATTATAGTAATTAATAATCAATAAATAGTAATTAATACTTAATAATTTATAAAAGGTAATTATTAATAAATGTATAAATAACAACTTATATAGGTCATTGTTTATAATTTATTATAATTAATGATTATTTACTAGAATAGTTTATTTTTATATTTAATAGTTTATTATTACCGATATGCAATATATGACATATAATATTTGATATATAGGATTTTATGTCCGACATAACTTTGTCAAGTCAGCGAATTAAGTCGGATTTACAAATTAAGTTCCATCCAACTTCTCTTATTCGAAGTGTTCAAAAGTTATCTTCCCAACTCTGCATTAATTTTTATGTCCGACTTAACTGAGTAAAGTTGAAAGTGAAAATTCACGAAGGGCAAATGCTTAACAAAACCTTTGTGCATCGTTAAAGTCCACAAATAGAAGAAACGACAACCAAAATTCATAAAGGCGGGCACATAAATTTTTTGCTGTTACCACCCTTTAACTAAGCTTCTCTTAACTCTAACTTAAAACACAACTGTCGCAAAATAAATCAACCCGGTCTCCTCTTCTTTTCTTCTTCGTTATTTTTTTCTGCTAAATTACAAAGGATGTTGATTTGTGCGGTTTCGTACAAGATTGCGTACAAGTTTTTATGATTTCGTCCAAAATTTCTACCCAATTTTGGATGAACTCCATGTTCTCTCCATCTAAAGTTGGGACAACTAATGGTTTTGCGAGTGGCTGGCGAAACCTTGGAGGTGGTACAACCCAGCTTCTTATGCCCTTGTTGTTTTAATACTTGATTGTTGTAAGGAAGAGAAGGTAAACCTTGAAGCTTCCTTGCAAGAATGCAATGATGAGAGGAGGGCTTTAGAGTAGAACTTGACGTAGCGAAGAGATTGCTAAAAAACATGGCATCATCTATACTTGAGAGTCAAACTCGTGGATGAACTTCTTTCGGTGAAGTATTTAAAGGTGAAAACTCACAGACGTTGTTTACCAACAACCGACAACAACTACGGATAATCATCCTCGCTATAAACATGAGGATATTGTAAAACATGTGGAAGCGAGAGAATTATTGGACTCGGGAAAAACTACAGCATCCACTACCAGCTTTTGGTAATGGGCCAGATTTGCAGGTAACTTGAGTTCATGTCTATTTTAGTTTAATAGAATTAAACTATTTTATGAAACGACATAACACACATTGCTAATTTAAACCACTTACATGCTGTGATTTCAACTAGAAATCCCGTTAACAAAAAAAACTATGTATAAGAATAGTACAAAACATATTGCAGATGTGAAAAAGGATTATTAAAGAGCAGAATAAACCGCTTGCCAACATGGATCATCTTCATAAAAAGGTACATTATGTTTGTTAAATTATTTCAATTTTATATGCAATGTGTGGTGAAAACTAATATAAGAAATGATGGACCCTGAGGTGAAATGAATTTATTTGCTTGATTGTTGACAAACATAAATTTGTCGTATGACTAGGGACTTTTTGGGTAGGCTAATTATTGTGGTCAAACTAGTTTTAAAATCATCTTAACAAACTTATATTTTAGTAAGAAGTAACAAACTTGTTTATACCAAAATTAGACACAACACTCTTTGGACGTATTTGAAGAGATTAAAGTGAAGAATACAAATGAAAAAGGAGGTTAATCTAACAAACATGCCAAAACGGATAAACAGAAATGCTAGAACATAGGAATTTAGAGTGGCTCGGTGCTGTAGCCTATGTCCACTATAGAAAGTTTGTTGTTTTATTGAAGATTACAATCTAGTTACAATGGTAAACACTCAAGCACTCGAGTTACAAAAGGTCTCCGATAGAGTATTGGAGTAGTAGAATCAAAAAGTCCCTTTTCTAGAAGCATTAGACTGCTATTTATAGGTGCAAGCTAAAAATATCCGACTTAGATCTCGGAATACATCTTCTCACAGGTGGGTGGGTCTACTTGATCGATCCGAGGTCATTTGGGATCGATCCTCAATCGATCCCTATCACATTCGTATCGATCAATACTTGCTCCATTTAGGCTGAGATCGATCATAGACATTCTTGAGGTGGTACGCATGCCTCTTTGAAAATTTGGTGGCATTTGGACTTATAGATCTTGAGTTATTATCGATTCAAATTTAACAGTGCAGTAGGCTGATCTGTTCGTATCGATCTCATTCCTATCGATCAACTTTGGATCGATGGTAGTTTGTATCAATCAGCTGCACTTCGATGACGTGGAGCTATAATTCAGGAGCGATCCACTTTTCATGCCGAACGATCATTTTCTTCATTTGAACGTGCTTTGTTCGTATCGACCTGGAACGCTTCATTTCGTATCGATGATTTGCATTTCACTTCGTATCGATTCCTGCTTATAACTTTCATATCGATGATCGAATGACTTTCGTATCGATCATTTGTAGTCGCTTTGTATCGATACGAACTTATATTTTTGTATCGATGACTTAGAGGCCGTTTCCTATCGCTTATTAAATGCATTCTTCGTATCGATTATCTGGTGATATATTTCGTATCGATCGTTGATCGATCGATATGAGTTATGTAGATTGGGGAATTGATGCGAAGCATGTATGAATGAAATCGATATGTGGACTGTTGATGGAAACGAAGGGGTATGAGCATGATGGATTAAAAGAAGAGTGGTCTTTGATGGAAATTAACTGAAGCTTTCTTCATGATTTTTCGATCAATCCATATCTTGAGCATACAGACTTCAATCATCTTAAAATTTGGAATGTTAGCTTTCATAGCTTTGCTTGTCGTGCCATATCAATTGTAGCTCGATCCAGGCTCGGACGAAATTTGCCCGTATCCATAGTAAACCTGTGTATAAACTGATCTTTGGGATGGACCTTCTTCGGTTTCTAGTCAAGTCCTTGGTGTCACGGCCTTGCCAAAAGGCGGGATAATGTTTGCCCACTAAAGTATGTTTTATGAGAACATAACGTGCTTTAAAAATATGTAACCTTTATTCCAAAAAGTCCTATCCGATTTGCTGAATAGTTGTGGTCTTTTCATCAAAAGATGTAACATTCGATTGATTTCTCAATATATAAATGCCGAGTTGTTGACTGCCAACGTTCATGCAGCGTTTTGTTGTAATTGAGTGCGAGTGCTAGCAATTTGTCATTCACTATTGCAGTTGTCGTCCGGTGATCATTCAATTCCTGTGAATTTTGAAAATTGAATATTAGTTTGGCATACATGCACGTATGTTAATATGACTCCTATTCATGTTTGCACATTCACGGGTCGTTGTCAAGTTCTTTTTTTTGATTGAATTTCATATCGACCCTCTCCTGGATCGATGTGAAATCCGAGTCGCAACGACGACGATGGTTGTTTTGATCCCTTTCTTCATATAAATCCTCTCCTTGATCGATCTGGGATGCATTAAGGTAGACTTTGTATCGATGGTTATCGATATGAGATGGACTTACATAAGGTGTGCTTCATATCGATGGATACGAAATTTACAAGCGTTAACTCATGGGACAGCTTCGTGGAGGATATGTCATTTCTCATTCTTCTGTTCAAGAAGGATTCCTTATTGTAGATAATCTTTGATAGGAGTAACGTATGACTCCTTTTTTGGCTTCGTCTCTATGATCTAGTCGATCTTCATCTGTCAATGTTCGAAAAATAATAAGTATTTCAACAGGGACAAAGTCTGTTTGTCACACATCCCTAGAATTGGCTAGCTTGGCCAGTGACTTGGCTTTTTCATTTTGTTCTCCGAGGATGTGTGTAATGGTGTAATACACGAAGTCAGGTAGTTGCTTTTGGACCCAACTGAGATAAGGAGTAAGACGTTGCCCCATAGTCAGATAATCTTCCCTGACTTGGCATACCACTAACAAGAAATCACATAAGATATGTTAAGTTTTCACTCGTGGTTTTCTTGTAAGTCTGAGCATGGCGACCAAGGCTTCATACTTAGCTTTGTTATTTGTTGCAGGGAAGTTGAGTTTCGGGGTGTAGCAGATCGATCGTTCCTCATGAGTCATTAGTGCAACTTCGACACTAGAAAACCGATTATTGGAAGTTCCATCTGTGTACATTCTCCATCGGTTGGACGGTTCTCCACTGCTCTTCGGATAGTCATCTAATGCAATGAATTCAAATATGAAGTATGCTAACATTTTACCGTGGATAGCTCTCCGAGGGAGATAAGTGATATCAAATTGGCTTAGCTCGATATCTCATTTGACTAACCTTCCGGAAATCTAAGGTTGCTAAAGGACCCATCATAACGGCTAGTCGATATAAACATTAATGGGTGAGCTTATCAATAGCTAGCTTTCATCATATACTAGTCTTTGGATTCGTTTCTCTTCACATAGCATTGTGATGCTTATGGCGTGTGTTGACACGACCCAATTGATGTATAAATCTTCGTGATCCAAAGACTTAGGTAAAATGGGAGGTCTCTCTAAGCGATCTACCAAAGCTGGAATTGCATCAATGCGGCTTTTAGTCCGTTCAAAAGTTATCTTCTTTCTCTTGGTCAGGTTGAAGAAGAGAATACACTTATAGATGACCCTAGAGTTGAATCAGCTTAGGATGGTAATCTTCCTACTTAGGCTCTGTACCTGCTTGGTTGTCCTTGGTACAAGGATGTCTCTAATAGTCGGAATTTTCTTGAAATTAACCTCAATTCCACGAGAATAGATGGTGAAACTCAAGAATTTTTCTAATGCAATGCTAAAAGAGCATATCAAAGGATCGAGTTTAATTCTTCATTTTTTTGAGAGCATTGAATATCTATGCCAAGTCATCGATGTGGTTGTTTGATAGTCATGATCTCACAAGCTTATTGACCACGTGTACTTTCATCGGTCGGCTGATCTGATTTTTAAACGATCTGTTAACCATCCTTTGGTAAGTAGCACCAGTGTTCTTAAGTTTGATTCCGAGGATTGCAACATAGCATTATAAGTCCAGTCCAGTAACGAAACTGTTGTATTCCTGGTCTGGGACATGCTTCGGTATTTGATTGTATCTGGAGTTCGCGTCCATGGAAGTGAGTAATTCATGTTCGTTGGTCGAGTCCACCATTTGTTGATCCTTGGAAGTGAAAATCTGTGCTTTGTCATTCCTCGTGCAAATCTGAGTAGTTGACATACGTCCACCATTCTCTGTTTGTTTTTCTCATAAGTAAAGGATTGGATACTCATTTTTTAGAGGGCGTCGTGGATAAACCCATTGGTTTTGAGTAGATTCGCCTCCTCTTTAAGTGCAGCAGATCTCTTCAGATCCACGTCTCATCGTTTTTTATTCACCAAGATATGCCTCGGATCGACATTTAATGCAAGGTTCTCAATAGCCGGTGAGAGTCCATATATGAGGTTGAGTCCAAGCGAACACATCAAGATTCACCTGGAGTAAAACAGCTAACTTTTGCATCATCGTTGCACAAAGTTGTCATCCAATCTTTAGTAAATCTACTTGTGTTTCCGAGTGATGTGCTTTCCATTCAATATACTCACGATCCATTGCTCATTATAAGGGTCGGAATGATGATCAGTTGCCCATAAGTCTGTGCATCGATCTGATGATTCTATCTCTAAGCATCCTTTAGGCCGTAAGCTTGAGTTATTATAAGTATCATGCATGGGGTTATAGGATCGAGTTGTCACAGTCAACTCTTAGATAATCGCTCTTTTGCCCCCATTCTCAGGTTGGTGGATGCATTACGCAAACGGTCGAGTCTCGTCTGAGCCGTGTTCATACTGCAGTCCAAGCTGTAAGAGCAAGAGTTATTTGATGAACGATCAAAGTATATTCATATTATTTCTCACACATGCCACAAAGATTAGGGAATATTTCGATAAGTGGCAAGGTACAAATGTTCGTTTCAATTTCGTATTCTACCCCATTGTACCATGGGATCGAGTTAACCGATGAAAGGTCGAGTTGTACCTATCCTGCTTTATGTTCTAATTCTTTCCTCTAGGTGGAATAATTTATTGCTTCGTTGACATCGGACATAAGCTAAGTTCTGGATGATCAATGACATTCACTTTGCTGCTTATGTCACCATACACTAGGCAGAAACTGAAGAGTGGATCATCTAGTCAGATCCAATGCAGGATTGATGCTTCCCTTATCGAATCCAAGGCAAGATTCGTTTTGCAGACATTTAGGTTCCACTTGTTTTGAATTACTCTTTTAGTCGGATCATGGTAAGAGTCAAAGAATGCATGGTCGTATTGCATTCTTTCCGAGTTGGCCGATCAACCACGTCCATTTCGATTT
Source organism: Allium cepa (assembly GCA_030765085.1). Lineage (NCBI taxonomy): Eukaryota > Viridiplantae > Streptophyta > Magnoliopsida > Asparagales > Amaryllidaceae > Allium > Allium cepa. Next base: position 344,732,964 of record CM060928.1, on the reverse strand, counting down.
AAGTTCTACTGTCATATCAAGGGATAAAGTCGGCTTAAATGCAGTTAGGTCATTCTCATCTGGTCTCATGCTCTTTCCTGACGGATTGAAGGAAGGTGATGGAGGACCAATGGTCAAGTCACACTCATTCATGGTATATTCTTCTATCTATGCTTTGGTGGTCAAAGGTATTCAATAGGCGTTCGGGTCGCATCGATTTGTAGTTGATGAGGATCGATATTGACCGTAACGATTTAACGACAGAATACAAAAGCTTGAATCACATTGTATGTCGACCGAAGGTATGGTATGAAAGATCCAGATCGATATTGCCCGTCGATCCGGCGGTATGATATAATTGGTCATCCGTAACTTCGGACGTCATTCTGATTGGTTGGCATTAAAGCCTCCTTGTAGTCGTTGCCTTAAGTTGTAAAGGACACTGAGGTGGAGATGTAGCGATTCACCTTTCTCTTCTTTTAGTGATTTGTACTTTTGCCCTTAGTCTTGGGTTAGCAGAGTTAGTTCATGGACAGTATAATTGCATCTGTAGTGAGTTCATACTGCTCCTGTCGAGTTTAGGTCAGAGTTGGTGAATGAATGATCGAATCACATTAGTTTGTCTATGCTCGTAGCCACACTCAAGGGATTAGAGTTAATTGAAGGGCCATTAATCACACCTATTTGATGTTTATACCCCTGTCCACACTCTGGGGACTAAGATTTTTTGTAGAAAATGGTCAGACCACATTTTCCTCGGTTAATTCCTCTGCCCCATTCAAAGGCAAAACTTGAAGTGTGGTCAGTCACAGTACAACAACTTTAACTTGATCTTTCTCCACCGAATGTAGGAAGAAATTGATTGGCGGGTGGTTGGGTTACATCCGTCCATGTTGCATGCACAACCTGTCGGACCATAGGCGAGAGTTAGTGGATGAACGGTCATGTCACGTTCATTTGCGGCTGGATGGGTTGTCACATCCATTTGGAACAGGACGTCCAGCTAGGCCCGTTTTGTGAATCTGATCCTTCCTGTTGAATCAAGGAAGAAATTTTGTCTTGTAGGGTTGGAGTACACCCCTATAAATTTGTGTTATGGGTCGCATGCCGAGGACAATAGTTGATGCACGGATGGTCATGTCGTGCCCACTTAGTGCTGATGGTCGGATCGCATCCGATTTTGTGTGATAGGTGTGCCCCCACGTTAGGGGATGAGTTGGAAAGCAGACGGTCGAATCACGTCCATTTTTTATACCATAGAACTTGTTGAGGAATCAGAGTTGATAGATGGACAGTCGAATCAGAGTTGGTTGATAGTGATCAGTCACAACCATTTGTTGTTTATACTCCAGTCCGCGCTCTCGAGACCAGAGTTAATTGATGGGTGGTCAGTCACACCCATTTAGCGTTTATACTGCAGTCCGCGCTTTCGGGACCAGAGTTAGTTGATGGGTGGTCAATCGCACCCATTTGGTGTTTATACTCCATTCTGCGCTCATGTGACCAGAATTAGTTGATGGGCGGTCAGTCGCACCAATTTGGTTTTTATACTCCAGTTCGCGCTCTAGGGGCCAGAGTTAGTTGATGAGTGGAAGTCACACCCATTTGGCGTTTATACTCCAATTTATGCTCTCGAGGCCAGAGTTAGTTGATGGGTGGTCAGTCACACTCATTTAGTGTTTATACTCCAGTCCGTGCTCTCGGGACCAGAGTTAGTTGATGGGTGGTTAGTCACACCACTTGGTGTTTATACTCCAGTCCGCGCTCTTGGGACCAGAGTTAGTTGATGCGTGGTTAGTCACACCCATTTGGTGTTTATATTTCGATCCGCTCTCTCCGGACCAGAGTTAGTTGATGGGTGGCTAGTCACACCCATTTGGTACTTGGATTCATATCCGCACTCCAAGGATAAGAGTTGTTTTATGGGCGGTAATTCATACATGCTTTATGTTTTATACTCCAGTCTGCGCTCCAATAATCTGGAGTTGGTTGATAGACGGTCAGTCATACCCATTTAATATTTAGAATTAGGTCCAGTTCTAGGGATTTAAGTTGTTTATGGATGGTCAGTCACACCCGTTTAATACTTAGAATTACGTCCACACTCTAAGGACTTAGGTTTATTTGTGGGTGGTCAATCACACACATTTTATGTTTGTACTCCAGTACGCACTCTTGGGACTTGGATTCGTCTCGCGGGCGATCGGATCACTTCGGTTGGTGTTTATACTCCAGCCCGCGCTCTGGGGACTTAGAGTTAGTTGGCGGGTTGCTAGTTACACCCATTTTGATGTTATACTCCAGTTTGCACTTCGAGAATCTAGAATTGATTGGCAGACGGTCAGTAATGTCTGCCAAAGCATTGGGATCTCGTTCGCACTCCGAGAATGAGAAGTTGATCAACGTGGAAAGTCGGGTCACATCTACCCTAAGTATGTAAGCGAAGTCGTAGATGGACGGGTCCATCCTCCTCGAGCTTGTAAAAATGGAGACGAGGTCGTGGATAGATGGGTCCATCCTCCTTGATTTTAGATTGTACATGGGCGAAGTCGTGGGTGGATGGATCCACCCTTCTCAAGCCTACGTTTTGGATTTGAAGTTTATACTCCAGCTCGCATTATGGTAACTGGAGTTCGTTGGAGGATTGTCGTGTATCAATCCTTTTTGGTTTAGTGTAGTTGCTTTCCCCCGAGCTCAGGGTTTCAATTAGCGATTGACCAGTCGTATCATAGTCACTCCCTATTCGAACAAGTCTTATCGTAGGATGGAACTTAGCTCTTTGTGTATTGTGATGGTTGCAGGACGCATTTTAAGAATCGTTGCTCCGAGTCGACGAGTTTGCATTTTATTGCTGAAACGAGAAAGCAGGGCAAAGTCATTTGCCTTATTACAAGTTCAAATTTCGAAATGCATAAAAAAAATTCAAAGGAAAAAAGTAGACTATATGAAGAAAAGCCTGTTATGTGGAATAACGATGGAGACTCTTTCTATTCCAAGCTCTTGGGAAAGTGAGACGATCAATAGTTGATAATCTGAATATGTCATCCCCAAGTCTCCGCTTGATAACATATGGTCCTTCCTCCCATTTTTCGAGCACCACAAAAATTAGGTCTACGAAATAGAAACGGTCACCGTAGTCGCCACCGTCGATGATACCACCTCCTCCCATTTTACCTTCGACCGCCGTAGGCTCCTCCTCCACCCCTAGCAACCCCGATGTCTCCAGTTCATCGCATCACCGGAATTCGATCAAAAAGCCCAATTCGATCCTCTCCGAACTGCTCTCAAACCCTCCCACCAAAATTCACCAACTTCATTTTAAAAATCATAGCTTGAGGTAAGGATTTAAGTTATGTTCATGAATCCCTAGTTTGTTGGATTCGAAATTTTCAAGTTTTAAAGTACCTTCTGTAAAAATTTAATTTTAGCCTGTATATATATTTATATTTTCTGAACTTGTTTTTAAAACATCGTTCTTACCTGAATATACATATTCACTCTAGACATCGAAGCTTGAAATTGATTAGAAACGGAGGAATTGATTTGTTTCAAGGTTAGTTTATTCTGAACTATATACAGAGTAGAAATCAGTCTCTGTAGTGCCAAACAATTATATATATACAGAGTTTAAGAAGATAACTAACACCATACTAAGATAATCACTCACAGATCATACAAAGTTTGAGATTATTTTTACATACTTTAATTTAAATTGAACAGAAATGTTTACTCACCTGAATTTAATTAACATAGAATATGGTTGGGTCCTTCTTTCCAGGTGACCACAGCCTGATACTATGCTTCCAAAGTTAAACTTTGATGATGCTGATGTTGATCAAGTTGCTGTTGGTTTATTTGTGTTTTTTTTCCTTTTCAGGTTTAGATTTTATGAACGAAAATGAAATACAAGATGGTATATATAGATAAAAGTTACAGGCTGATGATATTGAGGCAAGATATTTTGATGTACTAGAAATATAATTTTATATTGACCAGAGATTTGTTTTGTAAAAATTTGTAGGCTGAAAAGATTTGTTTGTGGCTTCATTAATTGATTTTGTCTGGTCGATATTATTACCTTGTACTCAATAGATGTCCAGGTTTGTTCATTGATGTAGCAACATACTTAGTTATAAATTTTGCCTTGTCTTACTTAAGAAACTTGCTCAATTATATATGATTGTTATTTTTAGTGCAGCCTGATTTTGATTTTGATTTTTTTTGCTTGTTGAGTACAACTATATATATAACATTGTTAATTTCATATTACATTGCTAAGAGTTTATGCTTTTACTTAATTTCTTATTTTCATATTTTATTTATAAACTTATTCATTAGGCTTTTATTTTCATTTTTATACTTCTCTTTGAATGTTGACTAACAATATTTAAGTTATATTCATGTATTTGACTTACATTTATACTTATTTCTATATTTATATTATACATTAACAAGCTTTGATTTTATTTTGAACATTATCTTCTATATATTGCATTTATACATTTATAACAAGGAAAAGTATTTTCCTTTAATTATGCAAGATAGATTTTATTTAAAACAGTATCATCTATATATATTCCTATCAAATGTTAACAAAAGAAAGTATTTAAATTTAATGGGATAAGATAAATATTATAAAGTGATTTATTTTAAATTTTAAACATTATTATTCATACGTATATTTATCAGATGTAAACAAAGTAAAGTATTTTAATTCAATCATAAAAGAAAATTTTATTATGAATATTAACGAGATAGTTTATTTAAATTTTCAAATCAATTTCCTTTTAAAAATACCATTTATATAAACAATGGCAATTATTTCAAAATCATATCCATTTTAAATTTATTTTATTTAAATTAATTTGAATTATTTATTAAAATAAATAGGGCCAAAATGCAGGGTCGTTACATTCCTCCCCACTTAAAAGAATTTCGTCCCCGAAATTTAAAACAAAGATAATTAAAAGCTGTTATACCAACTATTCAAACATACATATCATTTATATATTAACAACAACCAAACAGTCTATCCTAACAAACATCACTAGCTATCCGAACACGAATCCGGATAAGCTTTCCCAAAACTATCCAGAGTAGTCTCTCGATGATCACAATACGAACTGGATTCCTGACCACGGTCAAATTTGATTCGACTTCCAAATTCCTGAATTACTGGTTTAACAATTAATGATGAATCATGAACAAATTTCCAAGATGGGATATACGGAATACACAATAAATTCCAGATATCCACTCTGGCAATCCAATTCTGAAATCTACAGTATTAATTCTTTCCAAATTTTATTGACCTCTTTACAGAATTTCAATATCTATTCAATCAAGCCCGTACGATGTACATATACCATTCGTACGCAATATCAAATCCGATCGCTCGCTCGATCACACAATTTCACTTCCGAACTAGTATCGTCCATCCGACTTCCTAGTGCGGACTCAGAACAGGTTTCTTGATTAGAAACTGTCATTCTCCTTGCATAATCACAACTATGATAGAGAACTTCCCATAATCAATCAAAATCCATATTCATGGTTCGTCGTCAAAAATCGAGTGAAAAACCCAACTCGGATCGATATATAACTATCTCGAAATTCTGTGCTCGAATCTGGATCTAATTGCTATGCGAATAAAATAATATACGTACCGCCTACGTATTTATATCCATTGATTATCAACTATATCAATTTCTTTTATTCACATTATTTTGATTTCTATCCACTTGGAAAATTTTTCTCAATATCAATTTTACTTAAGAATTCTACCACTCATTTCTTAAGTTTAATATAAGCATTATATATATTCTTATATTATTATTCTTCCACTTAAGCCTTTATATCCTCTTATTTTTTCTCATTTTAAATCTGAATTTCCAATTCCATGTGAATTCAATTTATCTTTAATTCTGAATATTTAATTTTATTGTCTATCTTCCTTTTATAACTGATTTTTATCATATATTTTAAATTAGTTTCATTCATTAGTTTATTTCAGTTTTCAATTTGAAAATCGTTTTGTTGCTATTTTTTTTTTTGGCAGAGTCTCCTTTGTTTAGCATTACATATTTTCATAAGCACATATGTAAGGTCTTAATCCTTATCACAATTAATTCTAACCAATTCTCAAATCATTCCCTTTAGTTAAAGTGATTTATAACTTACTTGCTTAAGCAAAACAAACTCATATTCAAAATCATCCTATTTTGCTTCCAATAATTCATAGAATTTTATCTAATCTTGTTTACTTCAAAACAACTCATTTCTATATGCAGTTTGACAATACTATTGTGAATAAATAATTACTTAAGCTTTATGACAAATCTTAAATTGATTCCAACTCAATTTACACTTGACTCCATCCCAATTAATTTATTCACAATCTCTACATTGCATTTTCTTTCATTTCAAAAGTTTGATTCCAAACCATTTTATTAAACTCGACAACCAATATTTTAAATAATCATCTCACAATTTACTTAAGTCATTTATTTTCTTCAAACTGTTCCACCTAAGAACTTAGGTTTATTCTATTTCACCAATTTCCATTCAAATCTTTGATTTGATTTTCCTTTAATCAAATCCCAATTATTTACTGATTAGTTTATTCTTTTATCCATTCTTAAATTTACATGAACAATTTATTATTGAATTTATAATAAAGTCATTTAATTTATGCTTGAATTAGATTTGTTTACACTCACACCAATTCTGTTTTAATTCAATTCAATATTTACTTATTTACATAAGAATTTTATTCTATTTAGTATATTTATAACTCGATTGAATTCATTTAAATTCAGTTTTATTCCAACTCAACTTCAGTTAAATTTAGCTACTTACCATTCTTTAAATTTATTTCTCAATATATGGGCTCAAAACTTATTTGTTTAATTAAAAGTTTATATTACTCATTTGGGTCATTTTATCTTATAATCACAATTTCAGATTATATATATATAACCCTTACTATCGTAAGGTATAAATTTCCACCTCATAATTACAATCATTTTACCTTCAAATTTTATATCCAATTAAGTTCATTCTGAACTTCAATTCCATTTAACTTATCTCAGGTTAAACTCCAATATGTTTTCTTATTTTCATTTACTTAAGTTAAATTTTAATTCCGGGATTAAGATTCCCGATTTCTTCTTATTAATATCAACTTTACTTTTTAGGTCCAATAGTTGATTCATTTAAACTTTTCACATTATGTAAATAGAATTTCTTAGAATTCAATTGCCCGGTTTTCATTTCCAAAACCATTTTGAAATGATAACTACAAATACTCACTTGGTATGTCAAATCAAATTTCCAAATTCCAAATACTTGTTTTCACCAAAACAAAATTTTCCCTATTTGAAAATTTCTATAACAACTTGTATACCCAACAAGCCCAAACAATTATCATGACCAACTATCCTGGTAGCAATTCATCACTTTAGAAACTCGAAAATGAATACTGATGATGTGGCCATCATCATCAGGATTATTTTCCAGCGACTGAAGTGAGTTCAGTGCTTCCTTACTTCCACAAATTCTTCCCAAAACAATTTCCATTCAACAATATTTTCAAAACAATACTCCATTATTGCCTTCAAATCTTTGGAAAAACATTTCAAACATTCCCAAGATTTTTGAATTCCCAAATCCTTTTATTCAAATTCATTTAAACACCTTTCAAATTTCCAAGACTTAAATTCTGGTTTAATCAAATTTTAGTTATATTCCTTTTTATTAAAAACTTACTTAGACAATTTTATTTGGTTATAAACCACTCAAATTTTAACTTTTATTTGATTGTAATATTAACAACCAAACATCCAAATATATATATAATAATTTCATAAAAATATTTCTTTTATATAAAAACATAATTTTGGGTAAAATTAGTTCATTTACCCTACTTTAAAAACAATACTGTGTCGGTCTACCTTGTTTAAGAGTTTAGAAATCCCTATCGATGAAATGGCTTCCCACACATCGACGAGAATCCATAAACACTCAACAGATAAGTCAACACAATATAAAAACAATTTTATATTCACAAACAAATACGCGCTCATATCTATTAATACACTCAAACTCATTTTAGAGTACTACAGACCCTATTCTATGAGTGATTCCTACCAGAGCCAAGGTTATCACAAACCTATGCTCTGATACCAACTATGACGACCCGCCCTTCTACTACCAGAAAGACGTATCATCATAAAGAAAGAAAGGGATAGAAATAGAAAAGAAAGAGAAAAGAAGAACAACATCATCAGAATCTCACAGCGGAACGGAACAAAATATAATATATCACATAAATATTACATAGTTTTACATATATCAGAGTTATACAATATCAGTACATATGACAGTCATACGTACATCTATCACTATATACATCAGAGATACCGTACACATCAACTAACATAGCGGAACTAGATAAATAGCTATATATGTCTGGAAACTCCTGCTCCAAGCTCCTCCAGAATCAAGGTCCAAAACCTATCACTTGGCTACTCATAAAAATCTGAGTACCCAAGAGTTTATGAAAAACAAAATATAAACTCCGGGTCAGACATGGGTCTGGTATGAGTAAACGGTTTAAAGTTGTTTAACTTTGAAAACATTTGAAAATAAAGGTATCACGTAAGACTCCCCACAAATAAATACGGGTAAGTTTTTACCTTACGCTAACCAAAACATTTTATAGGAAATCCAGTGATATTATAATAGTGTCTAGGGTTTTCAAGTAAATAGAAAATAGCCGAAATTGTTACATCTATTAAATTCCAGCTACTAGCCACAAAAATGGGTAATACAAATCAAAACCGTAGGGTCTCGTAGGGAAAATGGATTTCCAACAATGGCAGGGCTACTGGGGTACCGCACGTCACAGTACGGGGCCTAGATCACCGTACCGAGGATCACTCCCGACCCCCTACAACACAGGGCCGGAACCATTCCTTACTGAACAGTCCCGAATAAGATAAACCCCGCGGTTGTAGCTAACAACCGCCCACACACCGAAATATAAAGGGACTTCTAGACAGGGGAAATATCTTGTCCTGCTTGGGCATGACCCACCTAACCTTGCTGCATCTCCCCTGTTTTAGCCATTCTCGGTTGATTAGGCTTGAGGCTGCGATTACCTTTAAAGAACATATCACTTAGAATGCTCATCGTCCACCTGACGATGTGCTGAAAGCATTCGGTCCATACAAGTTCGTTCCGAGTTCGAACGAAACCGAAGGCGTTATCTCGTCACACTCATTTTGGAATCACCCTCAGAGTCAATGACGATAACCCATGCATTCTGAATACACCATTTCGATATTCATTTCAGAATTCACGACCTAACGTTTAAATTGGATCGATGTGGTTTTCAGAGAATCTAAATTGATTCTTCCGATCCCGGTCTCATAAAAATCCAAACGCCATTTCAAAGGCCAAGTTGTCTAATAACTTAAACAGTTTAATAATTTGAATTCAACAATTGAATTAACATAGCATTTATCACAGATAAAACATATACAAGCATCATATATATAACATAACATATCACAGAGCATCACAGAATATCATCACATAAATATCATAATCCGATATTCAATAAAACAGTCCATAAGCAATTACCTTTAAATCTTATTTGTAATAAATTCAATTTAGAATTAATTGCCTGAGAGTTAACCTCTTCACTCTATTTAATTAATCATTAATTAACAATTAATTACCTATTTCATTTCAAATTATCTAATTAATGATTTCTTAATCAACTATTAAATCTTAATTATATAATTATTTATTTCACGCTATCAATTACTTAATTACTTCTTAACCCAGTTATTTACTTTAATTAACTATTTAAGTAATAGTCTTAATTATTAATCAAACTTAATTACCCATTTAAGTACTGCTAATTACTACTTGACCATTTATTTATTCTTAATTAAATTACTCGACTAATTAACTATTAATTACTCATAAATTAACTTTAAGTAATTAATTTCAAATTTACCCCTTGTTCTTAATTATTAATCGATCTCTGATTATACTTATAAAGTAATTATTCTCAATCACTTTCCGAAAATTATTTAATATTAATTATTCATCTTATTGAACGTTTAAAAGAAATTTTCTTTAACTTGAAAATCAATTTATTATTAACTACACAACTTAAATGTTAATTAACTTGTACTTAACTTAGATTAATTGCTTTAATAAAATGATATTTAAGTGTTTTAAAACATTGTTACGTATTAACTAAAATTATCATAACTAGAATCAAAAACTTCACGGTGCTTAAAAAAATTATGGAAATCAAATTTTACTACTACAACATCAAGATGTTAATTGACTTCGTTTATTACTTAATTAAAATATTAACAAGGTTTCAAAATATGGTTAAGTCTTAACTAATTTAATTAGTTAATTAAAATAATTAGTTACAGTTTAAATACTCAAATCACCCGAGTTACTCCCTGCTTCTCTCTTCCTTATCTATATATATATATATATATATATATATATAACTGGTAAGTTAAACTCGCGAGATCCCGAGCATTTCTTTGTTTTACCCGAGTAAAACTCGTTCCCCCTGCTCTTATTCTCGTGTTCCTCTTCCTACCTTCTTCTTATTCTTCTTTACTGATTCTTACTTCTACTTGCTTATATTATATTTTGTTAAAGTTAAACCTAAACTTAAACTGGAACGAGAATTTCATAAACACAAGCTCAACCCGCGTTTAAATCCCTTGAAACTCGAGACCATCAGAGCACCCAGTCCCCCCCTCAAATCTTCCACTGGCACGTTGTGCACGTGCACGGAGCGGCGACGCCGCTCTGGCGACCTGTGAGGCTCCCCACAAGTCCGAAACTACATCGACGTCGAACTCGAGACGTTGAACCACCTGATCTCACCATCATTCAAAATCGAGCAATGCCTGTAAAGCTCGATCCCTAACATCGATCACAAAACAATTTCGCGAACCCAAACCAGACCATCAGATGCCTAGAAACTCCGGATACGCCTCCGCCACCCCCAAGCTCCATTCCCCACCAATGGCGTGCAACTCGACGCACGGTGGAGGTCGCGGCGGCCAACAGTTCGAGCACCACAAAAATTAGGTCTATGAAATAGAAAAGATCACCGTAGTCGCCACCATCGATGATACCACCTCCTCCCATTTTTCCTTCAACCGCCGTAGGCTCCTCCTCCACCCATAGCAACCCCGATGTCTCCAGTTCATCGCATCACCGGAATTCGATCAAAAAGCCCAATTCGATCCTCTCCGAACTGCTCTCAAATCCTCCCACCAAAAATCACCAACTTCATTTTAAAAATCATAGCTTGAGGTAAGGATTTAAGTTATGTTCATGAATCCCTAGTTTGTTGGATTCGAAATTTTCAAGTTTTAAAGTACCTTCTGTAAAAATTTAATTTTAGCCTGTACATATATTTATATTTTCTTAACTTATTTTTAAAACATCTTTCTTACCTGGATACACGTATTCACTCTAGACATCGAAGCTTGAAATTGATTAGAAATGGAGGAATTGATTTGTTTCAAGGTTAGTTTATTTTGAACTATATACAGAGTAGAAATCAGTCTTTGTAGTGCCAAATAATTATATATATACAGAGTTTAAGAAGATAACTAACACCATACTAAGATAATCACTCGCAGATCATACAAAGTTTGAGATTATTTTTACATACTTTAATTTAAATTGAACAGAAATGTTTACTCACCTGAATTTAATTAACAGAGAATATGGTTGGGTCCTTCTTTCCAGGTGACCACAGCCTGATACTATGCTTCCAAAGTTAAACTTTGATGATGCTGATGTTGATCAAGTTGCTATTGGTTTATTTGTGTTTTTTTTTCCTTTTCAGGTTTAGATTTTATGAACGAAAATGAAATACAAGATGGTACATATAGATAAAAGTTACAGGCTGATTATATTGAGGCAAGATATTTTGATGTACTAGAAATATAATTTTATGTTGACCAGAGATTTGTTTTGTAAAAATTTGTAGGCTGAAAAGATTTGTTTGTGGCTTCATTAATTGATTTTGTCTGGTTGATATTATTACCTTGTACTTAATAGATGTCCAGGTTTGTTCATTGATGTAGCAACATACTTTTTATAAATTTTTCCTTGTCTTACTTAAGAAGCTTGCTCAATTATATATGTTTGTTATTTTTAGTGCAGCCTGATTTTGATTTTTTTTTGTTTGTTGAGTACAACTATATATATAACTTTGTTAATTTCATATTACATTGCTAAGAGTTTATGCTTTTACTTAATTGCTTATTTTCATATTTTATTTATAAACTTATTCATTAGGCTTTTATTTTCATCTTTATACTTCTCTTTGAATGTTGACTAACAATATTTAAGTTATATTCATGTATTTGACTTACATTTATACTTATTTCTATATTTATATTATACATTAACAAGCTTTGATTTTATTTTGAACATTATCTTCTATATATTGCATTTATACATTTATAACAAGGAAAAGTATTTTCCTTTAATTACACAAGATAGATTTTATTTAAAACAGTATCATATATATATATTCCTATCAAATGTTAACAAAAGAAAGTATTTTAATTTAATGGTATAAGATAAATATTATAAAGGGATTTATTTTAAATTTTAAACATTATTGTTCATATGTATATTTATCAGATGTAAACAAAGTAAAGTATTTTAATTCAATCATATAAGAAAATTTTATTATGAATATTATCGAGATAGTTTATTTAAATTTTCAAATCAATTTCCTTTTGAAAATACCATTTATATAAACAATGGCAATTATTTCAAAATCATATCCATTTTAAATTTATTTTATTTAAATTAATTTGAATATTTATTAAAATAAATAGGGCCAAAATCCAGGGTCGTTACATTCCTCCCCACTTAAAAGAATTTCGTCCTCGAAATTTAAAACAAAGATAATTAAAAGCTGTTATACCAACTATTCAAACGTACATATCATTTATATATTAACAACAACCAAACAGTCTATCCTAACAAACATCACTAGCTATCCGAACACGAATCCGGATAAGCTTTCCCAAAACTATCCAGAGTAGTCTCTCGATGATCACAATACGAACTGGATTCCTGACCACGGTCAAATTTGATTCGACTTCCAAATTCCTGAATTACTGGTTTAACAATTAATGATGAATCATGAACAAATTTCTAAGATGGGATATGCGGAATACACAATAAATTCCAGATATCCACTCTGGCAATTCAATTCTGAAATCTACAGTATTAATTCTTTCCAAATTTTATTGACCTTTTTACAGAATTTCAATATCTATTCAATCAAGCCCATATGATGTACATATACCATTCGTACGCAATATCAAATCAGATCGCTCGCTCGATCACACAATTTCACTTCCGAACTAGTATCGTCCACCCGACTTCCTAGTGCGGACTCAGAACTGGTTTCTTGATCAGAAATTGTCATTCTCCTTGCATAATCCCAACTATGATAGAGAACTTCCCAGAATCAATCAAAATCCATATTCATGGTTCGTCGTAAAAAATCGAGTGAAAAATCCCAACTCGGATTGATATATAACTATCTCGAAATTCTGTGCTCGAATCTGGATCTAATTGCTATGTGAATAAAATAATATACGTTCATCCTACGTATTTATATCCATTGATTATCAACTATATCAATTTCTTTTATTCACATTATTTTGATTTCTATCCACTTGGAAAATTTTTCTCAATATCAATTTTTCTTAAGAATTCTACCACTCATTTCTTCAGTTTAATATAAGCATTATATATATTCTTATATTATCATTCTTCCACTTAAGCCTTTATATCCTCTTATTTTTTCTCACTTTAAATCTGAATTTCCAATTCCATGTGAATTCAATTTATCTTTAATTCTGAATATTTAATTTTATTGTCTATCTTCCATTTATAACTGATCTTTATCATATATTTTAAATTAGTTTCATTCATTAGTTTATTTTAGTTTTCAATTTGAAAATCGTTTTGTTGCCAAAAATTTTTTTGGCAGAGTCTCCTTTGTTTACCATTACATATTTTCATAAGCACATATGTAAGGTCTCAATCCTTATCACAATTAATTCTAACCAATTCTCAAGTCATTCCCTTTAGTTAAAGTGATTTATAACTTACTTGCTTAAGCAAAACAAACTCATATTCAAAATCATCCTATTTTGCTTCCAATAATTCATAGAATTTTATCTAATCTTGTTTACTTCAAAACAACTCATTTCTATATGCAGTTTGACAATACTATTGTGAATAAATAATTACTTAAGCTTTATGAAAAATCTTAAATTGATTCCAACTCAATTTACACTTGACTCCGTCCCGATTAATTTATTCACAATCTCTACATTGCATTTTCTTTCATTTCAAAAGTTTGATTCCAAACCATTTTATTAAACTCGACAACCAATATTTGAAATAATCATCTCACAATTTACTTAAGTCATTTATTATCTTCAAACTGTTCCTCCTAACAACTTAGGTATATTCTATTTCACCAATTTCCATTCAAATCTTTGATTTGATTTTCCTTTAATCAAATCCCAATTATTTACTGATTAGTTTATTCTTTTATCCATTCTTAAATTTACATGAACAATTTATTATTGAATTTATAATAAAGTCATTTAATTTATGCTTGAATTAGATTTGTTTACACTCACACCAATTATGTTTTAATTCAATTCAATATTTACTTATTACATAAGAATTTTATTCTATTTAGTATATTTATAACTCGATTGAATTCATTTAAATTCGGTTTTATTCCAACTCAACTTCAGTTAAATTTAGCTACTTACCATTCTTTAAATTTATTTCTCAATATATGGGCACAAAACTTATTTGTTTACTTAAAAGTTTATATTACTCATTTGGGTCATTTTATCTAATAATCACAATTTCAGATTATATATATACATAACACTTACTATCTTAAGGTATAAATTTCCACCTCATAATTACAATCATTTTGCCTTCAAATTTTATATCCAATTAAGTTCATTTTGAACTTCAATTCCATTTAACTTATCTCAGGTTAAACTCCAATACGTTTTCTTATTTTCATTTACTTAAGTGAAATTTTAATTCCGAGATTAAAATTCCCGATTCTTCTTATTAATATCAACTTTACTTTATAAGTCCAATGGTTGATTCATTTAAACTTTTCACATTATCTAAATAGAATTTCTTTGAATTCAATTGCCCGGTTTTGATTTCCAAAACCATTTTGAAATGATAACTACACATACTCACTTGGTATGTCAAATCAAATTTCATAATTCCAAATACTTGTTTTCACCAAAACAAATTTTTCCCTTTTTGAAAATTTCTAAAACAACTTGTATACCCAACAAGCCCAAACAATTATCATGACCAACTATCCTGGTAGCAATTCATCACTTTAGAAACTTGAAAATGAATACTGATGATGTGGCCATCATCATCAGGATTATTTTCCAACGAATGAAGTGAGTTCAGCGCTTCCTTACTTCCACAAATTCTTCCCAAAACAATTTCCATTCAACAATATTTTCAAAACAATACTCCATTATTGCCTTCAAATCTTTGGAAAAACATTTCAAACATTCCCAAGATTTTTGAATTCCCAAATTCTTTTATTTAAATTCATTTAAACACCTTTCAAATTTCCGGGGCTTAAATTCTGGTTTAACCAAATTTTAGTTATATTCCTTTTTATTAAATACTTACTTAGACAATTTTATTAGGTTATAAACCACTCAAATTTTAACTTTTATTTGATTGTATTAACAACCAAACATCCAAATATATTTATAATAATTTCAGAAAAAAATTTCTTTTATATCAAAATATAATTTTGGGTAAAATTATTTCATTTACCCTACTTTAAAAACAATACTGTGTCGGTCTACCTTGTTTAAGAGTTTAGAAATCCCTATCGATGAAATGGCGTCCCACACATCGACTAGAATCCATAAACACTCAACAGATAAGTCAACACAATATAAAAACAATTTTATATTCACTAACAAATACGCGCTCATATATATATTAATACACTCAAACTCATTTTAGAGTACTACAGACTCTATTCTATGAGTGATTCCTACCAGAGCCAAGGTTATCACCAACCTATGCTCTTATACCAACTGTGACGACCCGCCCTTCTACTACCAGAAAGACGTATCATCATAAAGAAAGAAAGGGATAGAAATAGAAAAGAAAGAGAAAAGAAGAACAACATCATCAGAATCTCACAGCGGAACGGAACAAAATATAATATATCACATAAATATTACATAGTTGTACATATATCAGAGTTATACAATATCAGTACATATGACAGTCATACGTACATCTATCACTATATACATCAGAGATACCGTACACATCAACTAACACAGCGGAACTAGATAAATAGCTACATATGTCTGGAAACTCCTGCTCCAAGCTCCTCCAGAATCAAGGTCCAAAACCTATCACTTGGCTACTCATAAAAATCTGAGTACCCAAGAGTTTATGAAAAACAAAATATAAACTCCGGGTCAGACATGGGTCTGGTATGAGTAAACGGTTTAAAGTTGTTTAACTTTGAAAACATTTGAAAATAAAGGTATCACGTAAGACTCCCCACAAATAAATACGGGTAAGTTTTTACCTTACGCTAACCAAAACATTTTATAGGAAATCCAGTGATATTATAATAGTGTCTAGGGTTTTCAAGTAAATAGAAAATAGCCGAAATTGTTACATCTATTAAATTCCATCTACTAGCCACAAAAGTGGGTAATATAAATCAAAACCGTAGAGTCTCGTAGGGAAAATGGATTTCCAACAATGGCAGGGCTACTGGGGTGCCGCCCGTCACAGTACGGGACCTAGATCACCGTACCGAGGATCACTCCCGACCCCCTACAACACAAGGCCGGAACCATTCCTTACTGAACAGTCCCGAACAAGATAAACCCCGCGGTTGTAGCTAGCAACCGCCCACACAGCCGAAATATAAAAGGACATCTAGACAGAGGAAATATCTTGTCCTGCTTGGGCATGACCCACCCAATCTTGCTGCATCTCCCCTGTTTTAGCCATTCCCGGTTGATGAGGCTTGAGGCTGCGATTACCTTTAAAGAACATATTACTTAGAATGCTCAACGTCCGCCTGACGATGTGCTGAAAGCATTCAATCCATACAAGTTCGTTCCGAGTTCGAACGAAAGCGAAGGCATTATCTCGTCACACTCATTTTGGAATCACCCTCAGAGTCAACGACGATAACCCTTGCATTCTGAGTACACCATTTCGATCTTCATTTCAGAATTCATGACCTAACATTTAAATTGGATCGATGTAGTTTTCGAAGAATCTAAATTGATTCTTCCAATCCCGGTCTCATCGAAATCCAAACGCCATTTCAAAGGCCAAGTTGTCTAATTAACTTAAACAGTTTAATAATTTAAATTCAACAATTGAATTAACATAGCATTTATCACAGATAAAACATATACAAGCATCATAGATATAACATAACATATCACAGAGCATCACAGAATATCATCACATAAATATCACAATCTGATATTAAAAAAAACAGTCCATAAGCAATTACCTATAAATCTTATTTGTAATAAATTCAATTTAGAATTAATTACCTGAGAGTTAACCTCTTAACTCTATTTAATTAATCATTAATTAACAGTTAATTACCTATTTCATTTCAAATTATCTAATTAATGATTTCTTAATCAACTATTAAATCTTAATTATATAATTATTTATTTTACACTATCAATTACTTAATTACTTCTTAACCCAGTTATTTACTTTAATTAACTATTTAAGTAATAGTCTTAATTATTAATCAAACTTAATTACCCATTTAAGTACTACAAATTACTACTTAACCATTTATTTATTCTTAATTAAATTACTCGACTAATTAACTATTAATTACTCATAAATTAACTTTAAGTAATTAATTTCAAATTTACCCCTTGTTCTTAATTATTAATCGATCTCTGATTATACTTATAAAGTAATTATTCTCAATCACTTTCCGAAAATCATTTAATATTAATTATTCATCTTATTGAACGTTTAAAAGAAATTTTCTTTAACTTGAAAATCAATTTATTATTAACTACACAACTTAAATGTAAATTAACTTGTACTTAACTTAGATTAATTGCTTTAATAAAATGATATTTAAGTGTTTTAAAACATTGTTACGTATTAACTAAAATTATCATAACTAGAATCAAAAACTTCACGGTGCTTAAAAAAAATTATGGAAATCAAATTTTGCTACTACAACATCAAGATGTTAATTGACTTCGTTTATTACTTAATTAAAATATTAACAAGGTTTCAAAATATGGTTAAGTCTTAACTAATGTAACTAGTTAATTAAAATAATTAATTATGGTTTAAATACTCAAATCACCCGAGTTACTCCCCGCTTCTCCCTTCCTTATCTCTCTATATATAAAAAAAAAACTGGTAAGTTAAACTCGCGAGATCCCGAGCATTTCTTTGTTTTACCCGAGTAAAACTCGTTCCCCCTGCTCTTATTCTCGTGTTCCTCTTCCTACCTTCTTCTTCTTCTTCTTTACTGATTCTTACTTCTACTTGCTTATATGATATTTTGTTAAAGTTATGCCTAAACCTAAACTGGAACGAGAATTCCATAAACACGAGCTCGACCTGCGTTTAAATCCCCTGAAACTCGAGACCATCAGAGCACCCAGTCCCCCCCTCAAATCTTCCACTGACACACTGGCACGTTGTGCACGTGCACGGAGCGGCGACGCCGCTCTGGCGACCTCTGAGGCTCCCCATAAGTCCTAAACTACATCGACGTCGAACTCGAGACGTTGAACCACTTGATCTCACCATCATTCAAAATCGAGCAATGCCTGTAAAGCTCGATCCCAAACATCGATCACAAAACAAATTCGCGAACCCAAACCAGACCATCAGATGCCTAGCAACTCCGGATATGCCTCCGCCACCCAGCCAAGCTCCATTCCCCTCCAATGGCGTGTAACTCGACGCACGGTGGAGGTCGCGACGGCCAACAGTTCGAGCACCACAAAAAATAGGTCTACGAAATAGAAACGATCACCGTAGTCGCCACCATCGATGATACCACCTCCTCCCATTTTTCCTTCGACCTCCGTAGGCTCCTCCTCCACCCCTAGAAACCCCGATGTTTCCAGTTCATCGCATCACCGGAATTCGATCAAAAAGCCCAATTCGATCCTCTCCGAACTGCTCTCAAACCCTCCCACCAAAAATCACCAACTTCATTTTAAAAATCATAAATTGAGGTAAGGATTTAAGTTATGTTCATGAATCCCCAGTTTGTTGGATTCAAAATTTTCAAGTTTTAAAGTACCTTCTATAAAAAATTAATTTTAGCCTGTATATATATTTATATTTTTTGAACTTATTTTTAAAACATCATTCTTACCTGAATACACATATTCACTTTAGACATCGAAGCTTGAAATTGATTAGAAATGGAGGAATTGATTTGTTTCAAGGTTAGTTTATTCTGAACTATATACAGAGTAGAAATCAGTCTCCGTAGTGCCAAACAATTATATATAGAGAGAGTTTAAGAAGATAACTAACACCATACTAAGATAATCACTCGCAGATCATACAAAGTTTGAGATTATTTTTACATACTTTAATTTAAATTGAACAGAAATGTTTACTCACCTGAATTTAATTAACAGAGAACATGGTCGGGTCCTTCTTTCCAGGTGACCCACAGCTTGATACTATGCTTCCAAAGTTAAGCTTTGATGATGCTGATGTTGATCAAGTTGCTGTTGGTTTATTTGTGTTTTTTTTCCTTTTAAGGTTTAGATTTTATGAATGAAAATGAAATACAAGATGGTATATATAGATAAAAGTTACAGCCTGATGATATTGAGGCAAAATATTTTGATATACTAGAAATATAATTTTATGTTGACCAGAGATTTGTTTTGTAAAAATTTGTAGGCTGAAAAGATTTGTTTGTGGCTTCATTAATTGATTTTGTCTGGTTGATATTATTACCTTGTACTCAATAGATGTCCAGGTTTGTTCATTGATGTAGCAATATACTTAGTTATAAATTTTTCCTTGTCTTACTTAAGAAGCTTGCTCAATTATATATGTTTGTTATTTTTAGTGCAGCCTGATTTTGATTTTTTTTTTTGTTTGTTGAGTACAACTATATATAACTTTGTTAATTTCATATTACATTGCTAAGAGTTTATGCTTTTACTTAATTGCTTATTTTCATATTTTATTTATAAACTTATTCATTAGGCTTTTATTTTCATTTTTATACTTCTCTTTGAATGTTGACTAACAATATTTAAGTTATATTCATGTATTTGACTTACATTTATACTTATTTCTATATTTATATTATACATTAACAAGCTTTGATTTTATTTTGAACATTATCTTCTATATATTGCATTTATACATTTATAACAAGGAAAGTATTTTCCTTTAATTATACAAGATAGATTTTATTTAAAACAGTATCATCTATATATATTCCTATCAAATGTTAACAAAAGAAAGTATTTTAATTTAATGGCATAAGATAAATATTATAAAGGGATTTATTTTAAATTTTAAACATTATTATTCGTATGTATATTTATCAGATGTAAACAAAGTAAAGTATTTTAATTCAATAATATAAGAAAATTTTATTATGAATATTATCGAGATAGTTTATTTAAATTTTCAAATCAATTTCCTTTTAAAAATACCATTTATATAAACAATGGCAATTATTTCAAAATCATATCCATTTTAAATTTATTTTATTTAAATTAATTTGAATATTTGTTAAAATAAATAGGGCCAAAATCCAGGGTCGTTACATTCCTCCCCACTTAAAAGAATTTCGTCCCTGAAATTTAAAACAAAGATAATTAAAAGCTGTTATACCAACTATTCAAACATACATATCATTTATATATTAACAACAACCAAACAGTCTATCCTAACAAACATCACTAGCTATCCGAACACGAATCCGGATAAGCTTTCCCAAAACTATCCAGAGTAGTCTCTCGATGATCACAATCCGAACTGGATTCCTGACCACGGTCAAATTTGATTCGACTTCCAAATTCCTGAATTACTGGTTTAACAATTAATGATGAATCATGAACAAATTTCTAAGATGGGATATACAGAATACACAATAAATTCTAGATATCCACTCTGGCAATTCTATTTTGAAATCTACAGTATTAATTCTTTCCAAATTTTATTGACCTCTTTACAGAATTTCAATATCTATTCAATCAAGCCCGTACGATGTACATATACCATTCGTACGCAATATCAAATCCGATCGCTCGCTCGATCACACAATTTCACTTCTGAACAAGTATCGTCCACCCGACTTCCTAGTGCGGACTCAGAACTGGTTTCTTGATAGAAACTGTCATTCTCCTTGCATAATCACAACTATGATAGAGAACTTCCCATAATCAATCAAAATCCATATTCATGGTTCGTCATCAAAAATCGAGTGAAAAATCCCAACTCGGATCGATATATAACTATCTCGAAATTCTATGCTCGAATCTGGATCTAATTGCTATGTGAATAAAATAATATACGTACATCCTACGTATTTATATCCATTGATTATCAATTATATCAATTTCTTTTATTCACATTATTTTGATTTCTATCCACTTGGAAAAAATTTCTCAATATCAATTTTACTTAAGAATTCTACCACTCATTTCTTAAGTTTAATATAAGCATTATATATATTCTTATATTATTATTCTTCCACTTAAGCCTTTATATCCTCTTATTTTTCTCACTTTAAATCGAAATTTCCAATTCCATGTGAATTCAATTTATCTTTAATTCTGAATATTTAATTTATTGTCTATCTTCCATTTATAACTGATCTTTATCATATATTTTAAACTAGTTTCATTCATTAGTTTATTTCAGTTTTCAATTTGAAAATCATTTTGTTGCTAAAAAAAATTTTTTGGCAGAGTCTCCTTTGTTTACCGTTACATATTTTCATAAGCACATATGTAAGGTCTCAATCCTTATCACAATTAATTCTAACCAATTCTCAAATCATTCCCTTTAGTTAAAGTGATTTATAACTTACTTGCTTAAGCAAAACAAACTCATATTCAAAATCATCCTATTTTGCTTCCAATAATTCATAGAAGTTTATCTCAAAACAATTCATTTCTATATGCAGTTTGACAATACTATTGTAAATAAATAATTACTTAAGCTTTATGACAAATCTTAAATTGATTCCAACTCAATTCACACTTGACTCCATCCCAATTAATTTATTCACAATCTCTACATTGCATTTTCTTTCATTTCAAAAGTTTGATTCCAAACCATTTTATTAAACTCGACAACAAATATTTTAAATAATCATCTCACAATTTACTTAAGTCATTTATTTTCTTCAAACTGTTCCACCTAACAACTTAGGTTTATTCTATTTCACCAATTTCCATTCAAATCTTTGATTTGATTTTCCTTTAATCAAATCCCAATTATTTACTGATTAGTTTATTCTTTTATCCATTCTTAAATTTACATGAACAATTTATTATTGAATTTATAATAAAGTCATTTAATTTATGCTTGAATTAGATTTGTTTACACTCACACCAATTCTGTTTTAATTCAATTCAATATTTACTTATTTACATAAGGATTTTATTTTATTCAATATATTTATAACTCGATTGAATTCATTTAAATTCAGTTTTATTCCAACTCAACTTCAGTTAAATTTAGCTACTTACCATTCTTTAAATTTATTTCTCAATATATGGGCTCAAAACTTATTTGTTTACTTAAAAGTTTATATTACTCATTTGGGTCATTTTATCTAATAATCACAATTTCAGATTATATATATATAACACTTACTATCTTAAGGTATAAATTTCCACCTCATAATTACAATCATTTTGCCTTCAAATTTTATATCCAATTAAGTTCATTTTGAACTTCAATTCCATTTAGCTTATCTCAGGTTAAACTCCAATATGTTTTCTTATTTTCATTTACTTAAGTTAAATTTTAATTCCGGGATTAAAATTCCCGATTTCTTCTTATTAATATCAACTTTACTTTATAAGTCCAATAGTTGATTCATTTAAACTTTTCACATTATCTAAATAGAATTTCTTTGAATTCAATTGCCCGGTTTTCATTTCCAAAACCATTTTGAAATGATAACTACACATACTCACTTGGTATGTCAAATCAAATTTCCAAATTCCAAATACTTGTTTTCACCAAAACAAATTTTTCCCTTTTTGAAAATTTCTAAAACAACTTGTATACCCAACAAGCCCAAACAATTATCATGACCAACTATCCCGGTAGTGATTCATCACTTTAGAAACTCGAAAATGAATACTGATGATGTGGCCATCATCATCAGGATTATTTTCCAGCGACTGAAGTGAGTTCAGCGCTTCCTTACTTCCATAAATTCTTCCCAAAACAATTTCCATTCAACAATATTTTCAAAACAATACTCCATTATTGCCTTCAAATCTTTGGAAAAACATTTCAAACATTCCCAAGATTTTTGAATTCCCAAATCCTTTTATTTAAATTCATTTAAACACCTTTCAAATTTCCGGGGCTTAAATTCTGGTTTAATCAAATTTTAGTTATATTCCTTTTTGTTAAAAACTTACTTAGACAATTTTATTTGGTTATAAACCACTAAAATTTTAACTTTTATTTGATTGTAATATTAACAACCAAACATCCAAATATATATAATAATTTCAGAAAAAAATTTCTTTTATATCAAAATATAATTTTGGGTAAAATTATTTCATTTACCCTACTTTAAAAACAATACTGTGTCGGTCTACCTTGTTTAAGGGTTTAGAAATCCCTATCGATGAAATGGCGTCCCACACATCGACCAGAATCCATAAACACTCAACAGATAAGTCAACACAATATAAAAACAATTTTATATTCACTAACAAATACGCGCTCATATATATTAATACACTCAAACTCATTTTAGAGTACTACAGACTCTATTCTATGAGTGATTCCTACCAGCGTCAAGGTTATCACCAACCTATGCTCTGATACCAACTGTGACGACCCGCCCTTCTACTACCAGAAAGACGTATCATCATAAAGAAAGAAAGGGATAGAAATAGAAAAGAAAGAGAAAAGAAGAACAACATCATCAGAATCTCACAGCGGAACGGAACAAAATATAATATATCACATAAATATTACATAGTTTTACATATATCAAAGTTATACAATATCAGTACATGCGACAGTCATACGTACATCTATCACTATATACATCAGAGATACTGTACACATCAACTAACACAGCGGAACTAGATAAATAGTTACATATGTCTGGAAACTCCTGCTCCAAGCTCCTCCAGAATCAAGGCCCAAAACCTATCACTTGGCTACTCATAAAAATCTGAGTACCCAAGAGTTTATGAAAAACAAAATATAAACTCCGGGTCAGACATGACCCATGCATTCTGAATACACCATTTCGATCTTCATTTCAGAATTCATGACCTAACGTTTAAATTGGATCGATGTAGTTTTCGGAGAATCTAAATTGATTCTTCCGATCCCGGTCTCATGGAAATCCAAACGCCATTTCAAAGGCCAAGTTGTCTAATTAACTTAAACAGTTTAATAATTTAAATTCGACAATTGAATTAACATAGCATTTATCACAGATAAAACATATACAAGCATCATAGATATAACATAACATATCACAGAGCATCACAGAATATCATCACATAAATATCACAATCCGATATTCAAAAAAACAGTCCATAAGCAAGTACCTTTAAATCTTATTTGTTATAAATTCAATTTAGAATTAATTACCTGAGAGTTAACCTCTTAACTCTATTTAATTAATCATTAATTAACAGTTAATTACCTATTTCATTTCAAATTATCTAATTAATGATTTCTTAATCAACTATTAAATCTTAATTATATAATTATTTATTTCACACTATCAATTACTTAATTACTTCTTAACCCAGTTATTTACTTTAATTAACTATTTAAGTAATAGTCTTAATTATTAATCAAACTTAATTACCCATTTAATTACTGCTAATTACTACTTAACCATTTATTTATTCTGAATTAAATTACTCGACTAATTAACTATTAATTACTCATAAATTAACTTTAAGTAATTAATTTCAAATTTACCCCTTTTTCTTAATTATTAATCGATCTCTGATTATACTTATAAAGTAACTATTCTCAATCACTTTTCGAAAATTATTTAATATTAATTATTCATCTTATTGAACATTTAAAAGAATTTTTCTTTAACTTGAAAATCAATTTAATATTAACTACACAACTTAAATGTAAATTAACTTGTACTTAACTTAGATTAATTGCTTTAATAAAATGATATTTAAGTGTTTTAAAATATTGTTACGTATTAACTAAAATTATCATAACTAGAATCAAAAACTTCACAGTGCTTGAAAAAATTTATGGAAATCAAATTTTACTACTACAACATCAAGATGTTAATTGACTTCGTTTATTACTTAATTAAAATATTAACAAGGTTTCAAAATATGGTTAAGTTTTAACTAAAGTAATTAGTTAATTAAAATAATTAATTACGGTTTAAATACTCAAATCACCCGAGTTACTCCCTGCTTCTCTCTCCTTATCTCTATATATATATATATAAAAACTGGTAAGTTAAACTCGCGAGATCCCAAGAATTTCTTTGTTTTACTCGAGTAAAACTCGTTCCCCCTGCTCTTATTCTCGCGTTCCTCTTCCTACCTTCTTCTTCTTCTTCTTTACTGATTCTTACTTCTACTTGCTTATATTATATTTTGTTAAAGTTAAGCCTAAACCTAAACTGGAACGAGAATTTCATAAACACGAGCTTGACCCGCGTTTAAATCCCCTGAAACTCGAGACCATCAGAGCACCCAGTCCCCCCTCTTAAATCTTCCACTAACACACTGGCACATTGTACACGTGCACGAAGCGGCGACGCCGCTCTGGCAACCTGTGAGGCTCCCCACAAGTCCCAAACTACATCGACGTCGAACTCGAGACGTTGAACCACCTGATCTCACCATCATTCAAAATCGAGCAATGCCTGTAAAGCTCGATCCCTAACATCGATCACAAAACAAATTCGCGAACCCAAACCAGACCATCAGATGCCTAGAAACTCCGGATACGCCTCCGCCAACCCCAAGCTCCATTCCCCTCCAATGGCGTGCAACTCGCAGATTTGTTTCAAGGTTAGTTTATTCTGAACTATATACAGAGTAGAAATCAGTCTCTGTAGTGCCAAATAATTATATATACACAGAGTTTAAGAAGATAACTAACACCATACTAAGATAATCACTCGCAGATCATACAAAGTTTGAGATTATTTTTACATACTTTAATTTAAATTGAACAGAAATGTTTACTCACCTGAATTTAATTAACAGAGAATATGGTTGGGTCCTTCTTTCCCGGTGACCACAGCCTGATACTATGCTTCCAAAGTTAAGCTTTGATGATGCTGATGTTGATCAAGTTGCTGTTGGTTTATTTGTATTTTTTTTCTTTTCTGGTTTAGATTTTATAAATGAAAATGAAATACAAGATGGTATATATAGATAAAAGTTACAGGCTGATGATATTGAGGCAAGATATTTTGATGTACTAGAAATATAATTTTATGTTGACCAGAGATTTGTTTTGTAAAAATTTGTAGGCTGAAAAGATTTGTTTGTGGCTTCATTAATAAATTTTGTCTGGTTGATATTATTACCTTGTACTCAATAGATGTCCGGGTTTGTTCATTGATGTAGCAACATACTTAGTTATAAATTTTGCCTTGTCTTACTTAAGAAGCTTGCTCAATTATATATGTTTGTTATTTTTAGTGCAGCCTGATTTTGATTTTTTTTTGTTTGTTGAGTACAACTATATATATAACTTTGTTAATTTCATATTACATTGCTAAGAGTTTAAGCTTTTACTTAATTGCTTATTTTCATATTTTATTTATAAACTTATTCATTAGGCTTTTATTTTCATCTTTATACTTCTCTTTGAATGTTGACTAACAATATTTAAGTTATATTCATGTATTTGACTTACATTTATACTTATTTATATATTTATATTATACATTAACAAGATTTGATTTTATTTTGAACATTATCTTCTATATATTGCATTTATACATTTATAACAAGAAAAAGTATTTTCCTTTAATTATACAAGATAGATTTTATTTAAAAACAGTATCATCTATATATATCCTATCAAATGTTAACAAAAGAAAGTATTTTAATTTAATGGCATAAGATAAATATTATAAAGGGATTTATTTTAAATTTTAAACATTATTATTCATATGTATATTTATCAGATGTAAACAAAGTAAAGTATTTTAATTCAATCATATAAGAAAATTTTATTATGAATATTATCAAGATAGTTTATTTAAATTTTCAAATCAATTTCCTTTTAAAAATACCATTTATATAAACAATGGCAATTATTTCAAAATCATATCCATTTTAAATTTATTTTATTTAAATTAATTTGAATATTTATTAAAATAAATAGGGCCAAAATCAAGGGTCGTTACAAGGCAGTTCAGCATAGAGGATGTCATCAGTGAACGGAGTGTGACTTCGGGAATTTCCCTAATCGTCATTGGTGAGGCTCTGACTTTCACGGATCATCTGACGAATCATGGTTGGAATGTTCGGCATTTGAATGTTTGGAGCTAAGGCATGGTCGAGTTCCATGTTGCGGGAATGGCCCGGGCACGGTCGACGGTCCATGCCTCGCCTCTTTGGCTCTAGATCTTTTGGAAGATAAGGTTCAGGAGCATGATTGTGCTGGTTAGAGGCTGGATCTAGTTGATTATGAAATCGCGCTTCCACGTTTGTCGCGGTAACAGCTGCGTGATCATGAACAGTGTGGTAGGGAAGCATACGTCCTTGGGAGGAAGGTCATGCTTGTTGATCGAAAGAAAGGCCGGCTCCAGCTTGTCCGAGGTTCAAAGTGTGGTGATGACCGGAGGATTCTACGTAGTTTCCATCCAATCGATGGCGAGTGAATCTGCAGTTAAAGTCGGATGAAGCTGAGATTTCGGTAGAAGAGTGTGAGATGTGATCCCTTCTAGATCTCCTTCTGCATTCCTTATTCAGCTTATTGGCAAGCTCCATGTTGGCATGGATCTGCTGCGTGAGTTCGTGACGGTTTTGGGTAAGCTTGTGCATAAGGATATGGAATTCCTCCACGGTGGCAGGACCATGTGGATTTTGAGGGTCCAACTGAATTCCAACATGTAGCAAACAGTTGTGCGTGGTTCTTTCTTTCCCGTCCTTCTGGATTCGCAGCAATAGAAGCAGTCCTTGTGTTAACCATGGATGATGCAGTTCCTTACTAGATCTGGTTCAATCTGAATCGTATGGAATGAACTCCTGGATGGTAGGTCTGGATCTTCTCCTTATATTTATGCAATCCAACGATGGCAGTAGATCCAATAAGTAGGAGAAAAACTGGGTTCTCTCAGTGAAAGCACCAAAGTGTTTGTACCAAAATTGATCACAACACTCTTCGTACATATTTGAAGTGATTAGAGTGAAGAATATAAATAAAAAAGGAGGTTAATCTAACAGACATGCCAAAAAAGACAAGCAAAAATGCAAGAACACAAGAATTTAGAGTGGTTCGGCTGTCACGACCGGGATTTTTGACATCCGTAAATCGACATCAGTATGTTCACTGTATTATATGCCAAACAATCGAATGCCAGAAATACCTGATTGTTAGGGAAAGAAGAAAGAGGTAGAAGAAGAAAATAGAAATAACAACGCGGAATCTCACAATCGCAGCGGAGCATATATAATAGATAGCAACTGATCTTTATACAAAAGAACTGTAATTTGTTGTTTATACATTACATCATTAGATTACAACACAATCAATAGCACGATACTGGAAAGTTATAACAACTTTTCCACACAAAAAGCTTAATATAAAACATATCATACACAGCGGAATATAAATCAGATACGTGAAATATGTCTTCACCATCCACCTCGTCTCCTGAGCTCCATAGCATCTTATCTTGTATCTGTAATACTCGGTCTAACCCGAGCATTATATTAAAATAACACATGATTCAGTCTGAAAAACCAACGTGAGAAAAACACACATAATTTGAATTATTAAAGTTTTCAAAATCCTTTGAAAATCAAAGGTATCTCGTAAGATCATGCCATACATAAACACGATGAGTTTTTACCCTACGATAACCAAACATTTCATATCAAATCCTCAGATATTGTAATAGTGTCTAAGTTCAAATACTTATTCAAATAGCTGAAATGCTTGCATCTCATGTTCCAGCATAGTTGGGCACAATCAAAACCGTACAGCGCTTATTGGAGAATAGATTCCATCTAAATGACTAGGTACTGGGGTATCACCTGTCGTAGTACATGTCTAGAAACACTGTATCGAGAACCAGACCGGGATCCCCTTCCATACAAGATCGGACTATCACTGACCTGGATAAACCGTATATGCTATCACCCCGAGTGTTCCCACCCTTTTCGAGCTCCTTTCACAATCACGGTAATAATATCCGAGGGTATCTGGAAAGGTGATAAACATACCCTACTTGGGTGCTACCCACTTAGCCTTGCTAGAGCCTATGATTACCTTTTTAGAAATGTTCACTTAGAATGTTCATTGTCCTCCAATGACAATTTACTAATATCATTCATCCATACAAGCCCATTTTCGATCCGAACGAAACCGAAGGCACTATTTCTGCTACATCCATTTTCGAGTCACTCTCGGGATCAGTAGCGATTAGCCCTTGCACTTCACTGCTCCATCTTTGAGTCCATGCTCTTGTCTTCATAACGAAAACGTACTCATTGGATCTAAGTGATTTTCGGATAACATATCCGATCCCGGTCTCTTCGAAACAACATCGATATTTTTCGGTACAATCGACCACAGTTCTTTAGGAAATAAACAAATGAAAATAAGATGGGAGATTACTTCCTAACCGTTAGTGGACGGATCTCCTTATAAACGTCCTAGAAGAACGGAATGAGTTTATACATACAGTATAGCACTTCGAACGGTAACTGTACCATATAATTTCCGTGTTTCTTCTAGATATTCCTAAAGTTATGTGTGGGTCCAGATTTGATAGTCGG
The DNA here is from genome assembly GCA_030765085.1 of Allium cepa. Classification (NCBI taxonomy): domain Eukaryota; kingdom Viridiplantae; phylum Streptophyta; class Magnoliopsida; order Asparagales; family Amaryllidaceae; genus Allium; species Allium cepa. Next base: position 344,702,626 of record CM060928.1, on the reverse strand, counting down.
TTATTTAACTATCAATTAAACAATCAATTCAACAAAATTCTTCATTTTCACTGAAAAACCCCAAGTCTTACTTAATTCAAATTTTAAATATATTAAATCTCTTTATCCAAAAGTATGTGCTTATCCCAACGAATTTAGTATATTCACAAAGTATCTTTTCCAAAAATATATTTGAAAATCACCTTTTTATTTCATTTTTTAAAATAATATGAAAAGTGCCACCGCGATATCAAACCATGAATCACAGCTAAATGGTTACGTCTTATTCCAGAGAAATCCAAAACTTAACTGCAGGCACTCACTGCCTCCGATTTACGCCATGCGAGTATACCAATACTTTCTAAAAACTTTATTTAAATTGTCTCCAAAATAATACTTATGAAATATTTTATAATAATTATCCAGGTTAACTCTAGACAAAGCTGCTTTTTAAATAAAAGCTATTATATAATATATTAATATTGAACAGTTTATCCCTTTTAAAGTAATAATACTGATTAATTCTTAAATAGTAAGTTGACTTTCTATGAGCTAACTTGATTAAATATTTAAATTTACTTTAAACATTTTTAAACAAACTAAATAATTAATTTTCTAAAATATTCTTCAACACTTTAAAATTTACTAATTAATACTTCAAATTTCCCGTTTTAAATAACTTAACTTCACAGAAAAAAAATATTTTCAACTTCCATATTGCTAGTCTAATATTAATAAATTCTTCTCGATTTATTTCCATTTAATTTGCATCCCAATTCTATAAATTCCTTTATCACATTTCTAAATAATAAATCTGCTATTTATTTTCAAACTGAATTACCATCTCCTTATAAATCCTTACCATGAATTTATAATTTCAAATTATCCATTGATAATTACTTCACTTTATTTATAAAACTTTGTTTATAAATTACATAGTCTCATTTTCCTTTTATAACCGTTTTAAATTACTTAAGTCGATTTCAAATCGATTTTCTACATTAAATTCCATTTTATATTAATTCCATACATAATCCAAATATATTCCAAAACCAAACTAGTTTCAGATTCCACTTCCTTTTTATGATTTAAAATCTTATTTAAATCAGGAAAATCAATTTCATCTTTTACCTTCAAATTTCCATTTTGTTTTTCCCAAACTATTTTAAATCTCGATTTTTAAATCTTTTTACATTTAAACAAATCACTTAAGTCTCATTATTAAAAAATCTTTTGTTTATATTATTCAAATCTCTATTTTAATATTTCAAGACCTCTATTTACAATATAATGGAATAATCAAATATAAATTTGAATCAACTATATATATATATATATATTATTTTTTCAAAATTCATTTCTTTCAATTTATCCAAATCCCACTGTAAACAGTTTTACTTCAAATTTTCCTTTTTAATACCTTCCTAAAATTTTAAACATTTATCATCGGCATTTTAAAATACCAAAATCTAACCGGTAAATCCCATAGCACCAACTAAATTCAAATCACGCTATAATCTATCATAGATTATCCAATATATCATATTACTGAATATGAAAATAAATTAAATATTTGAGAATCTAGTTGGATCCCTCCAATCTGTTTCCCTGCATCCACAGATGTTAGCATAGTATAAAAATACTAATCCCACGTCGAGAGGGATATCGCAATATATAGAATCGTCCGCTATTATGTGGGGCGCATAGGGTCTCATCCACTCCAATCGGCGGAAAATATATCCAACTACTAATATATACTAATATACATACATACATACATACATATATATATTATAACATTCAACCGATAATAATTATCAAATTCAACCAGACATCCAATAATTAATTTTTTACTTTTTAAAAATTAACTAGTAATCCAAAATTTGAGTGAGATTAAATCACCTTGATTTTCTGTTGCTTTCGCGCTCCAGTTCTGATTAATTTGAATGTGTTTGAATTTATCTGAAAATTTCAGAAGCTCCATTTTCATCGAAGCTAGTTTAATTTCGAAGTTCTCGTCACCCCGGTCGCAACGTAAAAAGTTTCGTCTAAAACAGACCTCGAATGAGAGAGATATACACTTTATAAGATATCAATCATTTATTTTTAAATCAAAAAGCTTATATTTAAACTACAAAATTACCCTCTTTCTTCCCAAATAAAACAATGTACACGCTTGTATCAATGCACACCTATCTTCCATGGTCGATGCTAACTCTCTCCCCTTTCTCCTCCATTCCACTACGAAAATCAAAATCGACTTCGCCATTGCCTTCCTCGTAACACCCTTGACCACCCCATATCAAAAATTCTGAGCTCAGCATCGCCATGTAAATCGCGACCCTTTCGTCCTTCCCTCGTAGCCATGGCTAGATCGCAACCCACCATTGGAAGACGCATACCTCAAAAATCTTCCCCGAGATGCCTAACTTCCCTCTGAGCTCGAATACAACGACCCCGAAGCCCAGCTCCACCTCGATCGTCCTAACATGAAACCCTAGTTCGAACAGCCTCGAACATGATCACCAAAAACAACTACCGCACCTCCCAAAACTAACCCAGATCGAAGCCCATTGAAAACTATGAATTTTACAAATGGCATTAGGATTTTTTTCGTGAAGTATAACACGAGATACAATTTTTTCAAGCCTGCCATTTTTTTCCTTTTCATTGTGACATTCGGCTGTGATGTTTTAAAAAGTAGTGAAAAGAGGGAAAACTAATGAACAGTGACTGAAGAGAAAGGAAAAAAGTTCTGATATGAATTTATTTGTCAAGTCATTTTTATAAATATTGTTTAAATTTAAATCGTCTCGAATTCGTAATTTAAAATCTCTACCTCCTATTGAGGTATGGCACTTGGCATTTATAATGTTATACCCCTATTCAGAACGCGATGGAAGAGGTTTAGAGCCCTAAATCGATCGTATGGAGAAGATGGCTTTTTGGACCCAATAATTATATTGAATTTTCGATACAAATTTCAGCGCATTTACATCCTGTATGATCAAACAATAATTCCAAACGCTACGAAATTTGAAATCCAATAAAAATACACTATTACAGATCCAATGGAACTGGTTTCGTTGAAATCCGAGACTGTGCCCCAAAGGGCTATTTTTAAATGTTAATTTAAACGATATATTTTTAAAATGAACAAATTGCTTTCAAATTCAATTCTAAAGCTTTTATTATCTTCATTATTATCAATATAATTTTTTTAAAGCTTTTAAATTATTTTTAACAAGCTTGAAACTCAATATTTCCCATTTTACCCAATTTTCAAATATTTCGTTCAATAATTAAATTATCAAATAAATAGTTATATTTGAAATTCAAGTTAAAAATTAACTTTTAAATATTTAAAATCAATTAAATATTCCAATTTCAAATATCCAAAATTTCGGGTCGTTACATCGGCGCTGTAGCTTACGTCCACTATAGAAAGTTTGATGTTTTATTGAAGATTACGTATGATTACAACAGTAAACACTCAAGCACTCGAGTTACAAAAGGTCTCCGGTGGGGTATTGGCATAGTAGAATCAAAAATTTCCTTTTCTAGAAGCACTGGGCTGCTATTAATGGGTATAGGCTGAAAATATCTGACTTAGATCTCGGAATACCTCTTCTCACACATGGGTGGGCTCACTTAATCGATCCGAGGTCATTTGGAATCGATCCTCAATTGATCCCTATCACATTCGTATCGATCAATGCTTGCTCCATTTGGGCTGAGATCGGTCATAAACATTCTTGATGTGGTACGCAAGCTCCTGTGAAATTTGGTGGCATTTGGATAGATTTTGAGTTATGATCGATCCAAGTTTAATATTGCAGTAGGTTGATCTGTTCGTATCGATCTCATTCATATCGATCAACTTCGGATCGATAGTAGTTCATATCGATCAGTTGCACTTCGATGACGTGGAGCTATAATCCAGGAGCGATCCACTTTTCATGTTGAATGATCATTTCCTTCATTTGAATATGCTTTGTTCATATCTACCCGGAACACTTCATTTCATATCGATGATTTGCATGTCACTTCGTATGGATTCCTGCTTATACCTTTTGTATCGATGATTGACTGACTTTTGTATCAATCATTTGTAGCCGCTTCGTATCGATACAAACTTATGTTTTTCGTATCGATGACCTAGAGGCCATTTCATATCGCTTATTGTATGTATTCTTCGTATCGATTATCTGGTGATATATTTCATATCGATCGTTGATTGATCGATACGATCAGTGTATACTGGGGGATCGATGCGAAGCATGTGCGAATGAAACCGATACGAAATGTTGACTATTGATGGGTACGAAGGGGTATGAGCATGATGGATACAAAGAAGAGTGGTCTTTGATGGATGCGAACTGAGACTTTCTTCATGATTCTTGATCGATCCATGTCTTGAGCATACGAATTCCGATCGACTTGAAATTTAGAATGTTGGTTTTCATAACTTTTCTTGTCATGCCATATCAATTGTAGCTCGATCCGGGCTCGGTCCAAATATGCCGGTATCCATAGTATACCTATGTATAACCGAACTTCGGAACAAACTGTCTTTGGTTTCCCGTCAAGTCCTTGGTGTCATGGCATTGCCAAAAGGCAGAATAACAAAACTAATGGTGACAACACAGGACTGTTCAGTTGCTGGTGATGAATAAGCATGAAGGTGCATAGCAATTTTCTCATGGAAGTCTTCCAGGGTGCTATAATAAATTGATTTGATCCTGTTTAGATATTAGGTAAATATTGTTCGATACAATATTTGATCTCAACTTCATCTTTTTGTCCCAAAATTGCCTAGTAGGATGAGATGTACTTCAAATTGATCTAAATGTGTGTGCAAATTAAATATGCATTAGCTTGGATTCTAAAATTATTTGTTTTATACTTGCAGTTGGAGATGTTAAAAATGATAATTTGTCTTCGATCGTCCCAATTGAGAATGATCATCTTGATCCAACTCTTGAAGCTTCACAAGTGATTTATCATAGCTAGATAATGTACATTGAGAAACTTACTCAACATTTCATTTAATAAAGGAAAATGTTACTGTTAACAGGTAAATGAACATTTGTAAAGCATTTTCCCTGAATTTAAGAATATCTGTGGCAGTGGCTGCAATGCATTGGATAAAGTACTTGCATTAGAATATGAGCTTGCAGATTCACTTCAAGCGAAAGATAAAGATGTACTGTTTCGGAGGTAATCAATATTTTTTCCCTAACATGTACATGGTTGCATTAAATCTGAACACATAAAAAACTTGCGTCAAGTCTGTATATGGTACAACATAAAGTATTCAGGCACTCAACTACGTGATATATATATAAATAAAACCAACTTTTCTTATGATTACTAGTATGGGCCCATGCTCCGCACACGGACTGTTTGTGTTATTGTATACGTTGTTGTTTGAGCGCAAATATACAAAGGAAAGCAAGGGTATTTTTGAAATTTCAAAAAGACACCAAGTAAATTAGTTCAACGAATTTTCTTTATTAGTAGTAGAGAAGAGATATTTATGCATCAGGGTCAGCCCTGGCTATAAGTAGAGCAAGTCAGGGGTTCAAGCCTCTTGCTTCGGCTGAACATCAAATTTCCTATACTTATACATAGATGCTAGGGAATTTGGACGGTTAGTTCCCATTGGTGGTCATAATAGAAAAAAGATCCTTTAATCCTTGCTTTTTCATTACCTTCTCTTCCATCTGTAAACTTTTTTTTTAAATATACGCAGTAAACTTTTTTTGAATGTACTTGGGCAAGTAAGTTGTGCATGTTTACTTCCATATGTGATTCATATATATTATTACATCATCCCACGATTTAATTTGAGTATTAGAATTGTAATAATTTTTAGTGATATTAAAAGGCGACACATTATACTCACTATTAATCATTTCATGAATTGATTTTGATCTTTTACTTTGTTAGTTGAAAAACAGTAATATTCTAGATTGTATATAACTTTTTTTTGAACTGGTACTTTATATACAACAAATCATTGGAACAACATATCCCATGTCAAATAAACGTTCGAAAGCAAGTTTCGAACTTGTGACATCCTGCACCAAAGCCGAATCAATTAACCACTTGGCTAAAGGTGCTTGTCTTGTATATAACTATTAAGTATTAAGCAAATGCTTATTGGAGTTTTAGTGCTTATAACATTATAAAAACAGTCAAAAAGTACATAGTTTTGATTATGAACAAACATATTTAAATACTAATCAGCATTTAGCAAACTTCTTCTTGCAAACACAGCTTAATTTGTATGAATCTAGTTTGTGTTTGTGGACCTACTTAATCCGGATTGATATATTTATAATAACTGGGTAGTCCATAATGTATATAATCTTCCAACCATATCATTTACTATGTGCATATTTCAGGCATATTTACACATGGAAGAAATTCTGCCTGTAGATTTATCGTTCAATGTATACGTAATCTAGTTAGCCTTACTAATTGAGATTCTTAAATTCTCTTTTTGAGTGAAAGAGTTGATGCTTTGGTTGCTAAAAGAGCTCACGCTGGGGTTCAAGCTACTAAAGTTGAAGGGTCATGGCGTACACAAAGTTAGATAAATCCTATATTCATTATATTTAGATAGTATTGGTCGGTATATGTATTTCTCTATATGACATGTATTATAAGAGACTAAGAATGCAAAAATCCGTTTGGCATTTATAAATATAAATATTTTTTTTATTTTAGTAGATATGAATGAATATGTTTGTTATTGGTACAATGTTTTGGTTTCAACAATAAATTAATTTTAACATTATGAGTGCAATGTAACAGTATTATATTATTTTTCCCATTTGAATATTTTTACAATGGGCAAAAGCAGTTGTAAAAGACTTATTGCACCGAGCAAAAATAGTTGTAAAAGACCATATCACAACGGACAAAAACAGATGTAAAAGATCTCATTGCAATGGGCAAAACCAGTTGTAAAAAGCCTATTGCACCAGCTGTAGGCCATTGTAATTTTTTTTTACTAAAACAAGCTTTTAAAACGATTTTAAAAGCTTATAAAATCTTTTGGGTCTATTACAACATCGCATAACATGGCAGACATTGGTCCGTTATGAAACTCCTATTACAATGGGTATTGCCCGTTGTAAAAATTGTATTTTGTTGTAGTGCAGCAAGTTTTTCCTATTCTTAGTATAGGTTTATATATCAGAACATGGTGGGGTTTTGGAGTATTTTCAGTTATTTTTTTTATTATTTCTTTAAATGAGTGAGTGGAGCATTTTGGCGGGTGCATATTATTATTTTTACTCTTATTTCTCGCAATAGCAATCAGACCTGCCCGCATCGTGCTAATAACGCGCCTATGTGCAATGACTTGCCTTTTCGACCCTTAAATGTCGATATTGCGTATCGAACATTCAAGTGTCAGAAAGACAAATTTTTAAGGTAAAATAAAAAGAAAAGGAAACAAATAAGAAAGAAAGTGAAAAAATATCAGAATCTCACTACATAACGATAACATGTAATATCAAAAGACAATACAAACTATTAGGATTGGATTCGGTTCGGTACAGAAAATACTTATTCAAAACCATTACCATACTGATTTATATAGTAACATAAAAATCATACCATTACCAACCAAAGTAATGGGTAAACCAATACTTCAATTTGTGATTGGAAATGGTTGGTAGAGGTCTGTAATAAACTTTTACTGTTTACAAGTATGATATCTATCAGTTTACAACATTTCATGTTAAAAGAGTAAATACTAAGAGTTGTTATTTTTTATTACATGTTTATTTATCAATTTTATTTTGTGTAGTCAAACATATAAACATTGTGCTAGAAGCTAAAATATTGTATTAAATCATATTATTTAAAAAAATGATAAGAATTTGATTCAATCGATACCATAATAGTTTTCGCTAGATTTTCTATTTATTATTACACATTATATGTGATGCTATATATATTGGTTAAGGTACCGTAAAGCATATTTTCATGTGGTTTGGCAAACCGTACTAATTAAATTGGTTGCCCTTTTTTGGTATCATTTTAGTTGGCAGCGATTGGTAATGGTTGGTAAATGGTAATATGGTAAAAATATCCAGCCCTACAAATAAACACTCTAAGATACATAACATTCAGAGTTACGATCTTAAGTACTATCATCGGTCTAGACAGTTATAACAGTCTATCCTCACAAATGCTGACATATATATAATAGTAGTGCATCGGAAATAAAATACTATGGTAGGTGAAAACATCCAACTCGACTCCTAAAGCTCCAAAGAATATCCAACTAGAATCCGACTTTTTTAAACTCCTCAAAAGAGCACTCGAGGAATTAAGAGAAAGATAAAACGATGAGTCGGACATAAGTATGATATAAAAAACTCAAGAAATATGCGATCAGTATATAACAGTATTTTCGAGACCACCCGAATCACCAGAATGGTTTTCCCTTCAAAAGAACCAAATCTATGTAACAAGTACATATTGTTATATAATATACAGTGCCTATAGTGTAGAATATAAATAAGAAAATAGCTACACTACTTGCATTTCATAACATAACAATATTAGAAGTACAACTAAAATCTCTAAGGTTCGTTTGCATATGAATTTCCATGGAGGTCTTCTTAGTGCGTTGAGGTTGACCTCCCGATAAAGGTTAGAATATACCTTTTGAAACCACACATTTCTCTAGATAAAATATGTCACAAAGGTAAACATATCCAGTCCACATCCGAACACGTAATACCGAATACCATCAACTCCCGGCGACAACCAATCGAAAGCATTTTTAGATATTTAAAGTTGATGTGCCCACTCAGCTTTACCTAAACCCCTTAATCATGCATCGTACTCTGTTTTTTGCTATTACCAATGGTGAAGTTATATTCAATACCTCATCACACAAGTCTTCATCACACGAATAGATCACGAACCTCTACATGGATTCCAGCATCTCAAACAGTTCACGAACCTCTCCATGAATTGCAATATAAGTCGTTTGATGAATGCTAACTTTGTCCTCTCTCTTAGAATCAACCTCAAGATAGACAGTACCCTCGATAGCATCTTTTGAAATGTTAACGCTGACCTCTCCCTACTTAGCCATAGGATTAACAATTCAACTCTATAACATTTTACTCCATAACTGCTTCCCAAACATAGAACTCATATATCAGTTTTAAAGTGGTTTTAGGTAAGCAATACACTTTATCCGATCCCGAACTCTTCAAAACTAAATCGTTGAAATTCTATTTAACTGGATTCTGGTTCTCTAGAAGTAGGTGAATGATATAAATAGTCCTCCCTAAGGGATCTCTTGTATACGTTCTTAAAGCGAGAGACGTTTCATACCAACGAATCCTCCATCAGGGGTCTCAAACCGTGTGAAGCCATGAAGCTTTCATATACTTCCTAAGTTAATTTTGATCAATTCGATAGTCGATCAACTGAATATCAAGTATGAAATGAAAGCATATGGAAACAAAGTCCCGTATACGTATCATGTTTTTGATCTTCTCAACTTACGCTATCTCTTGGTCAAGAGTGAAGCCGGTAGGTTAAAGCGATGTTTATTTCTAAGCCTTATTCGAATATTATTCTTAACTCTCACATATAGAACAAGTCAACTTTGTTGGCTTTTAGTGCTAAGTATATGATTTAATACTTTCCGTAAACAAGTAAACACACAAAACACGATTACGTCATATAAGCGACTTCTAATCCCCTTTTTATTTAATTAATTATTTTATTAATTAAAACTTCTTTGCAAATACTCGTATATGCATTCAAAATACTTATACAAAAGGTATATACATTTATACTACTATTCACTATTTTTTTCTACTCTTTTTAATCTTATAAATTTATTCATATTCCAAAGGTATAAGAACATTTGTAAATTTCTTAACAAGATTTCACATTTCCACAAGTATATTCAAGTAGGTTAAAAACAAATATGACTAGAAACGTTGTTACTATAAACCCAAAACCATTTTATACTTAACATTATCTTTTAAAATATTCTTTTCAAATACATATTACATCTACACTCATTTAACTATGTAATGTATTTTTCACTTAACTTCCCAAAACCATTCATTTTAAATTAAGGTTATAACAAAACCACTTTTGTACTTTTACAAATTACTTATCTTACTTTTCCAAACTTATATATAAACTCTTTATAAATACTTATAGATGGGTTTTAAATTTCTATATAAAATATTGCTTCAAAATAATTGATTTCAAATTTAACAAAAACAATAAAAAAGCATGTTTTATATTCAAAAACCCTTTTACTCTGAAAATTCATAAATAATTATCAAAAATATATTTGAACTTCAAATTACTTTTAAACACTCTAAATAATCTTATAGACATCCATAAAAATACCTTGGAAAATACTTAATTTAAATAACACTTTTAACCATTTAAAGTCTCAAATAACGCACTACAACATTTACAAACTGCTATCAAAAGTTTAGAAGCACCCAGAAAGTGTTTCGGTTTAAATATCATTTTAAACCATTTAAAGTTTCAAATAGTAAACAATAGCATTTACAAAACTGCTTCAAAGTTTTGAAACACGCAAAAATTATTTCAGATTCAAAATGTTGCAGATTGCTGTTTACGTCGCAAAACCAGTTTTAAACCTTTCAATGTTCGATTCATTTTTAACATGCTATCAAGTGATTTAAGGTCCAATTTTATTATAGTAAGTATTTTACTTATAGTTCTTAATAACCATGTGAAGAAACTTTTAAGAATATTTTTTTAAAATAATATCAAAAATCAGCAAATACAAGGTATTTACAAAGTGCATCCATAGCGACTAATTCGCTTCTAAATTTTACAACTTTGTTTCATAAGTCCTACAACTTTCTAAATCAATTCCTTGCTGTCACATACACTTATATATGTGTAGAGCACAACCAAAATATATTATATCACAATATATTAACATATAAACAATTTGAACAAGTTTAAACACAAGGATTCGAAGTGCTTTCATAGCGATTATCGCTATATGGACCATTCCATATTCATTTAAATTCAATACACAATCCATAAAACCATATATACAAAATGTCAAGACCATGCCACATGTTATTAGACAGTCATAGAAGTGATGATATACATACTAGAGTTGTTGTTTCTTTCAAGAGCAAGGACGGTTCAAAGTTATAACTTTAATTAGTTGATGAACTTTATATTTTTAACAAGCAAATCCTATCACTTTACATACAATCAAATGGTGGTAAATATCACTTCAAAACCAAGCTTACACAAACATAAGCCACCACAAACACAAAAGAAATTCTTACCATCGCCAAACAACCAAAAGATCCAACCTTTGCCTTGCTTTTTCCCTTGGCTACCTCCCTCCTCCACTTGATGCTCACGGCGTCCCTAAGGTTGCCCATTTTTTCCACTTCCTTCAAATTTGAGTTGCTTTTCCTTGTCCCTGGGATGTTCTAAGACCTTTTCCAATGTATGGAAGAGATTAGGGTTCAATTATATTGATTTGAAAACGTTAGAGAAGAGAGAGCATGAAGACCAAGGCTTTTTATTCATTATTTTGCAATAGCTTTTGTGAGGCTAATGAAGTGATTTTATAGGCTTTAATAAGAGGTCATAACCAACTCCTAAACTTACTTGGCCAGCCAAGAGCCACTCCCCATTCCCCTATGCATTCACTTTTACACATCTCCATAAATACCCATCTCCATAAATTCTTCTATGACAATATCGCTTAAATCATCAATGATTTATTTAGCCATAAACCATGAAAATATTTTTAGTTGCTAATTAAATTCACATTAATATGTTAGCAAAGCATAATAAGTTCGAAGAGCTTTTACCAGTAAAATACTGTTTATCGATAAAACTATTTTCGGTCACATTATCGATATTTCTTTGAAGTATTTATTTTTATAAACATTTTTCAAAAACAAGTTTACCATCGTTAGCTATTAATTAAAATGAGATTAACAAGTAATCATAATAAATCCAAGAATCAGATATTTAAATAATTCGGATAGTTAAATATAAAGTATTCTAAATTCCGGGTCATTACATTCTTCTTTCTTAATACATTTCGTCCTTGAAATTCAAACACGATTAACAATTAAAAGAAACAAGCACAATCAATACTTAGTAGTATTCAGAATCACCAACTAACAAAGATTACAGTCTGCTTAGGTTCCAAAACTCTCTCATTGTACAAGGATGATAAATAATCTACTAAGCATATCTTATGTTCAATAGACTGGAGTTATTACTTAGAGGATTATTCAAGCTACTCCAAAACAAATCGAAGAGTCGTTCCCTGAACTCTCCTAAGCCAATAAAGACCTAATACGTATATATATTTAAGCATGTATGATGTGCATGGATCATCCGTACGCAATTTCAAATCTAACTATTTGCTCGATCATATAAATTTCACTTTCAAACTAGTATAAATCACTTGACCTCTGTAGTGCGGACTCTAATTAGGTTCCTTGATTAGAAACTTTAGGATCATACAAGAGTCTGTTTCAAATGTTCATCGTCGAGAGTTGAGTGAAAAATCCTTGTCCTGACTAGTGTAAACTACCAAGAAATTATGTATTCGAATCTTAGATTAAAAACTACCATGCGAATAAAATGATTTACATACTACTTATATACTTTATCTACTGGTTCTTTTAATTATACCAATTTATTTTTTTCTTTTTGTCACATTCATTTACACTAACAGTATATCTCTCCAATACTAAAATCATGTATGAACTAAATTTTCCACTGCGCATTCTAATTAAAATTAATCAAAACACAACACAACGACAACCTAAAAACTAAAAATACAATGCTAAACCACCCAAGATATAATATTTAACATAAATGTAAATACTTCTGGTTGGACTAACTCCTTTCATTCTTGCTACTCCAACCATTATATACCACATACTTAAAAGAAATAAGTGAAAAGAGATTATATATATATAAATAAATAAATGTATATGTATAATTGCGAATACGTCCGTTGATGATTACCCTAATAGTCCTTACACACACATACATACGCGTGTGCGTGCACACATACACACACTATCCCTTAACATATGAAACTACCTAACACACCCAAGGGGATAAGGTCTAAACCTTGCTTTGATACCAACTAAAACACCTCACCTCTATACCATACTATCCAAGAGTATTACGAAGTAATACCGTCAGATAATATGGAGAATGAAGCTATTTGGGGTACACACGTGAATATTCCCTTGGAGTAACACTGGTACGTATTAAACATCGAATAAATAACTCATCTATATATACTCAGTATCCGCTCAAAGTAGTAAACACGTGTGCCTCCAAGATAGAACATTACACAATATATAGTGAGTAATAGAAAACACAGAGTCAGAATCGCAGTGATAACATATAATATATGATACCATAAGGATACAAATCATCTCAAACGTTAACTATCTTAATGTAATGCAATGAATAATCAATATACAACTCAGTAACATATATATACATATATATATATATTCTCAATAAATCAATATCATACAACAATCCTAATATAAGTCTCCTCTAAGCCTCTAAAAACACATGCCGATCATATTAGCGATGTACATAAAATGTCTCGGACTGACTCGAGCATTATATAAATAACACATGGGTCAGACTATATCTAATCAAGGATCTATAAATATAGGTGACATAGTATAGACTAAGAATAAAAATATGATAATATTGTTGGATAAACTTAAGCGAACAGTTAATACATCAATATATATGTTTGTGTATGGTGGGAATGTATGCATGGAATATACTTATTATACCAAAGATAATTATTAATGCATCACATCATACAAATAACTCAAAACTATATGTAAAGACGTCATCAACAATATAAAAGATCACTAAATCAGAAACCACAGAGTTAACATAAATGGGTGAATCATGCATATTTATAAATCATGGTTTAAATCCAAAACCATCAGTAAGTGAGATATCACCAAGTATAATCAAGGTAGCACGTAGCATTTCCCACACATATCTTTAAATCTCAATAAATAGAACATCATCATCATCAATATATGTAAAATATGAAAGGCTGGCTATCAATATAAATAGTGATATGAGAATCCATTATACTCTGCATATTCATCACAGGTATAATCTCATCTCCTCGTATATGAACTATCAATGTACATCGTGATGAGAAATGACCATACGACAGACACAAAGTTCCAAGTAAAGCCATATAAATTCATCAATATGTGGGTCATGTAACCTATATATATATATTCTAAAGTGAGGTGTATCAATAGTATATGCCTATCTATCACTCCGTTAGTAGCAGAAGTAAAACTAATAGTACAAAGCAAGATACAGAGACATGAAGTCACTACAATCTTAGTTACCTTTACGGTATCATGACACATACACACCAATGTGCTCGTTAACGAGAGGACTCAATAGTCATGACCGACTCTAGCCTATATAGGTAACAGACTACTAGCCTATGTGACACATGGGTGAACGTAAGAAGCGAAAGGACGAAGCTTTATAAATATAGGGTGTCATGGATTTAGGATGCGATCCCCCGACCAGGCTACTAGGGTGGATTCAAGCCATTTAGTTCTCTCCAATGTCAATAAAAGGAGTACAACCTAATAGTGGCATATAGAACTAATGCATGCAGACATGAAGTCATACTCATCGTTAGGCATGAAGCCTTGCTTATTGAATATAGGCTCGAAGCCAAACTAGTCACTATTTGTTTCACCTCACACTCATAACATAATTTCCATCATGTGAGTGTCATTTATTACAATGAATAACCGAATAAATATCACAACAGCGTCTCATACCACCATATGAAACTCAAAAATTTGTTCACTACTTATAAATTACACTTGTTAACCATAAAAAATCACTTAAGAATAAATGTATGAAAGAAGGCTCATTAAAAATGCTGGGCTCTACAAGACTTGAAGACATGGGTTTCGCCAAAGTTCAAAAGCAGCATTTCAAAGGTATTGGGATAGCTTTCAAAAGAGTCTCAAGCGCCAGTGCCCTTACAAATGACAAGTGAAACAAAAGCTTTCGAAAGGGTGGAAAAGAAAACAAGTTTAACCTCCTGCCTTATCTAGACTTTTCGATGCAGATGGATCCACATATATAAGAGAGGCTAGTATGGGTTCGAAACACCTTTCGAAGATATTGAACGATAGACTCGCACATAAGAACTAATTCTTTCAAAATAGTGGGTTTCGTCATTATCAATCTAATACTTTGAATAAGTGGTCCAATACATTCCTTTCGAAAGCAAGAAAAAGCCTTTCGAAATTGTGGAACCCTTCGAAGGCATAATGAAACCTCCACATGAAGGCTAATGTCCTTTCGCAAAAGATCCAGTCGTCCCCCACCATCTCTTTCGAAGCTATGAAAGCTCAACTCATCTCCTACTTGCAACAACATAGCAACACAAAGTGGAGAGCGCACTTACCCCCATTTCGACGAAGGTGAAAGCAGTTAAGTAAATAACAAAGTAGAAGGAGCGCTTGAACTTTAACAGTAGTGGAAGATTGTTAAAATAATCCTTTTGACTGGGTCGAAAGGTCTAATATAAATAGGTGGAAGCATAAGAATGAATGAGAAAGGTTCAAAAAAGACTTTCGACTGCGAAAGAGGGCACGTAGAAGGATGAAGGAAGGCTTTTCGACTACATCGAAAGGATGTGCGTAGAAGACTGAAGGAAGACCTTTCGAACGAAGCGAAAGAATGGGCGCGAAAGGGGGTCAACAACATCTATAAATATGACATAGGGGTCCGAGTTTGGGGACCGAATTTTAGAATTTTAAACTTTCTTCTCATTTCATAGAAAATCAAATCTTTGTAACCCTAAATCAATTTGGGAAAAACCCAATCATACTTGTAACTTAATTTGGATAAATGTAAAAAGGAGGAAGTGCATGGATTCAATATAGATTTTAATTATAAGAAAGATCATTTCGGCCATTAGCTTGAATAATGACCAATCGCACGTGATGCTTACTTATTTTCTTAACTCTTATTTAACTTATGAGATGCAATGGGATTGTTAACCGGCATTTTGGCCCGGTTACAAAGCGGCAGTCGAAGACATTATTATTAGCACTAGACAAGATTCTGTCCTCGAAGAGCCTGGAGGTGTTAGCAAGTTGTCAGGCCCATTAGAAAGACGTTCGGCATAAAGCGACGTTCGGTATTGAATATCGTTCGACACCTAAAGCACGTTCGGCAACTAGAACGTTTGGCATGCAGGGTTGTACTCGGCACAAATGAGCACTCGGCACGTTTGAACGTTCGGCTGTCAAAGGGTTGTACTCGGCCTGCTCTTCACTCGGCATATCCTTTCACTCGGCATCCACGCCTCACACGGCAAACCCTTCACACGGCAAGCCTTTCACTCGACATGCTCCTCATCTGGCACACAAGTTCCACTCGGCATATCTTCCACTCGGCATGTCTTCCACATGGCATCCCAACATCGTTCGGCCCGCTTCCTCCATTCAACAGAGAGACCCATCGACCTGGAAAGGAAGGCACGGCATGCCGACCGTTCGGCCCGTTTCACTCGGCATGCAGAGCGTCCGGCCTCACTTCATTCGGCATAAAAATGAAGGTTCGGCATTTGGTCGTTCGGCCTATTTGGGTCGGCACATAGGGCTTACTCCATTTGGACCGAGTTATTCAGCTACCAAGCCCACCAGGGAAGTCCAACCCATCTTCGTCTATAAATAGAGGGGCAGGGGCACAGTGAAATGGACCTTTTTCCAGGAACACTGGGGAGACTCTGCCATTTTTTATACTCTCCTCTTTTTAACTCAAACTTGTATCCATGTGATTGATTTACGGATTGTATCTGTATTCAAGTAATTGAGAAAGCAATAAAGATTAAACTCAAAGTGGATGTAGGAAGTTACGCCGAACCACTATAAATCTGGTGTTCTCGTTTTTGTTATTCTTTTTCATTGAATTGCACTATTTTTCAGTCCTAATTCACTCTCTTCATTAATCTCTCTATATAACTCTACTCAAGGGTGTTAGTGACCAATTTTGGTGCTAACATTTTGGTGCTTTCACTGAGAATTGAATTCTCAGCTTGATTGGATCTCATCATCTACTATTGGATTTCCATATTCGCGAGATAGGTCCAGTTGTTTAATAGAAAACTTCCTATTCTACTCAGATTTGAAAGAAATCTAAAGGAAGCTGATAGCCGTAGATTGGATTCACTGATGTACGCAAGATTTGGCGATTGGATGTTAAAGTTTGCAGTCAAGTTGAATGAAGGCCGACCCTCCTCTAAAGGCAATTCAACCGATCGCCCCTGAAAAAGTCTATGCCGATTGTTGCAGAAAAGGTGTATGCCGAGTTACACTTGGCCGAATACTCCTGGCCGACCCATCTTGGCCGAACACTCCTCTAGGCAGACCCATACCTCCAGGCCGAGCAGAAATTTGGCCGAACAAAAATAAGGCCGAACAGAAATTTGGTCGAGCAGAAATTTGGCCGAACATAAATTTGGCCGAACAGAAATAAGGCCGAGCAGAAATTTGGCCGAACATAAATTTGGCCGAACAGAAATTTGGCCGAGTAGAAATTTGGCCGAACAGAAAGAAGGCCGAATAGAAATTTAGGCCGAACAGAACCAATGCCGAACGCTCCTGAATGCCGAGCGCTCTCTAATACCGAACGCTCCTGAATGCCGAATGCTCTCGGATACCGAACGTTCCTAAACGCCGAGCGCTCTCCAAGGCCGAACGCTCTCTAAATGCAGAGCGCTCTCTAATGCCGAATGACCCCTATTTTCAAAAAAAAAAAATCGGGTACGACCCAAATTTCCAAATATTGAATTCAAAACTCAACTTAATAAAGGAACATCCTATCTACTTCCCTTACATCCCCTGGTCAGCCAGGGCATAGAGGATCTAGCGACAGCTTCTAAATGACAACAAGGGAACGGACAAACTACCGCTACTCAAACGATACACTCAAAGGGATACCATACTGATCACTCTTGAGGAGAATCGACCTCCATGTATATTTTGGAAGCCAGCTACCTGGAGAGCTCACGACTCGAAGTGGTACTGGAAACCAACCTCGAGAGAGTACACCAAAGTCTAAAGAAAATCAGGGGAATGTTATATATTCCCAAATGCTCACTGATCCTAACACGGGCGATTACAAACACCTCCAAGGTGTGATCGAAAAGCTGATCTAGAAAGTAAAGCTTCAATAGTATGTACATTTCCCGCAGAATGGAGGGCAGCAAATATCCGATGCCTATTAATAAAGGGCTATGATTATCGGTTGGGCTGCTGACGGCCGACATCCTTTTGAAAGGAGCCAGGGGCAAAAGTCGAATAGCGAGCACACGATGCTCCTTCACTTATCAATGAGATTTATCATAATATTCTTTGAACTATTTCCATTTCTATTTCAATTGTTCTATTAGCTACGACTAACTTGAACTAAACTACTTTCAAAACGATGAAGGAGATTGGATACTCAAATTTGGTCACCAACCAATCCATGCAGATCATGATCGGACGTGTGGAGTACATCTAGATGAGAATAATTCAATCGCTCATCATCAATCATGTTCCTTTAATTTAGGGCAAAGAACTAGAGATTGAAAAGCTCATTACGATTGGAGCCCAAATATAAAGTCGACATGACTGACCATCCATTCATTGACCTCCACGTTTGACTCGGAGACCTGAACAAGGCTTGGAATTAGTATGGCCTGATCGCCCACTCAAATCAAGTCATAGAACAAAGTTTGACAAAATACAGAGGCCTCTTATGAAGCTCAGTGACGCCAAGATCTGTCTAGAGTGGACGTGATTTGATCATCTACACATCAAATCCTGCCTTCAACACAAAAGAAGGAGATACGGAGCAAATTGTAAGAGATTCTGCTATCTAATCCAACACGGATGTGATCCAACCATCCGTCATATACCTCCTTCCTTGACTCGATTAGAAGAGCTATAATTACCAAGCGGACGAGAATCGATCGTCCATTTTCAAATTTCGTCCCTTGAGCTGGGGGCAAGATCCCATTACATGAGCAAACGTAGTTCGACTGTTCATTCGACAACATTAGCCTCGATACGGTAGATGAATACAAATTAAAGAGTGGAAATACGACTACTATCAACTTAAACCTCCAAGTCCCCAGTGTGCGGACTGGAGTACTCTAAGTCCCCAGAGCGCGGACTAGAGTATAAACGACTCAAATCTCCAAGTCCCCAGAGTGCGGACTGGAGTACTCTAAGTCCCCAGAGCGTGGACTAGAGTATAAACGACTTAAACCTCCAAGTCCCCAGAGTGTGGACGGGAGTACTCTAAGTCCCTAGAGCGCGGACTAGAGTATAAGCGACTCAAATCTCCAAGTCCCCAGAGTGCGGACTGGAGTACTCTAAGTCCCCAGAGCGCGGACTAGAGTATAAATGACTTAAACCTCCAACTCCCCAGAGCGCGGACTGGAGTACTCTAAGTCCCCAAAGCGCGGACTAGAGTATAAACGACTTAAACCTCCAAGTCCCCAGAGCGCGGACTGGAGTACTCTAAGTCCCCGGAGCGCGGACTAGAGTATAAATAACTTGAATCTCCAAATCCCCAGAGTGCGGACTGGAGTACTCTAAGTCCCCAGAGCGCGGACTAGAGTATAAATGACTTAAACCTCCAAGTCCCCAGAGTGCGGACTGGAGTACTCTAAGTCCTCAGAGCGCGGACTAGAGTATAAACGACCCAAATCTCCAAGTCCCCAGAGTGCGGACTAGAGTATAAATGACTTAAACCTCCAAGTCCCCAGAGTGTGGACTGGAGCACTCTAAGTCCCCAGAGCGTGGACTAGATTCTACATGGCTTAGACCTCCAAGTCCCCAGAGCGTGGACTGGAGTACTCTAAGTCCCCAGAGCGCGGACTAGAGTATAACTGACTTAAACCTCCAAGTCCCCAGAGTGTGGACTGGATTACTCTAAGTCCCCAGAGCGCGGACTAGAGTATAACTGACTTAAACCTCCAAGTCCCCAGAGCGTGGACTAGATTACTCTAAGTCCCCAGAGCGCGGACTAGAGTATAACTGACTTAAACCTTCAAGTCCCCAGAGCGCGGACTAGAGTATAAATGACTTGAACCTCCAAGTCCCCAGAATGCGGACTGGAGTACTCTAAGTCCCCAAAGCGCGGACTCGAATATAAGCGATTCGGATCTCCAAGTTCCCTGAATATGAACTATGACACAGATGACTTGAATTTGTCAAATCCCTGACATACGGGCTAGAAAGTATTCTAAGTGCTCGAAGCACAGAATGGAAGTTCAACAACTCCCGAAGTGTTTCCGAGTTATATGAAGATGGACCGAGAAGTCTATGTTACTCACAACTACTTGGATCCACATCACAATCACAAAGAAAACTGAACAATAAGAGTCTTTTGTAAGAAGGAAAAAGGAACTAAACTTTATTCAGAAACGAGTTCCTATTACAACCCCTCCAAAGTTCGGAGTCGACATTCTATTTACAAGGACTAAAGGAAATAGATGAAAATAATTACATGAATTAAACTAACTCTCGTTGAACGAGGATAGTAATCACTTCTTGTGCTTCTCCAACTCCTTTCTAGACGGCTCCTCTCCATAGCATTTACTCTTGGTACACTTCTTTGATAGAGGGGTAGCAACTGAAGAAGTATGGAGAACTTCCATAGGCTTGGACCCGCCAGGAAGGATGACCTTCAATGGCTTGTTCAAAGGATCGTCCAAGTCCACAACTCGGGGCTCGACCTTGACCTTCTCTTTCTCGAGCCGCTCTTTCATGCTCAATTCGGATGTGTGATCAGAGACGCCTGTAATTTCTACTTCATAACCCCCGTCGGCATGGAAGGAGGTTCCGGACTTGTCTTCTTTAAGCGCTCCAATCACCTGAGCGCGGACGAGAGTACTCTAAGTTCCCAGAGTGTGGACTAGAGTATAAACGACTTAAACCTCCAAGTCCCCAGAGTACGGACTAGAATATGAACGACTTAAAACTCCAAGTCCCCAAAGTTGGGACTGGAGTGCTCTAAGTCCCCAGAGTGCGGACTAGAGTATAAACGACCTAAGAACCTCTACATCCCCAGAGTGCGGACTACGGTACTCTCAGTCCCCAGAGCACGGACTAGATTATAGAAGACTTGAGAAGAATCTCCAAATCCCAGAAGCGGACTAGATTACTCTAAGTTCCCAGAATGCGGACTGGAGTATAAACGAGTTGACAAAAATCTCTGCGTCTTGAAATGTGGACTAAAGCATAAACCGTTCGACAAATCTCTAAGTCCCCGGAGCATGAACCGAAGCATGAATACAAATTGGGCGTGAATCAACCGGGGGGAGAATAACACTAAGTCACCAGAATGCAGAGTGGTGTATAAAAATCGATAAATAGATGAATGGATTCCGACCATTCTCTATTACGCAAACTTCGGCATGGAATCGACCGAAGGATTATTAACCTGCTAAGAATGGAGTCCGACCATCCCATCCTATGCTCGAGCTCAAAGCTTGCCAGAACACTAATCTTACTCCTCAGGCTTGGCAGAAGTGGGATCCAAATGAACACTGATGCGATTCAACCGTCCATAAACTAAATCTCGTCTTTCATTGATGGTAGATAAGTGGAAAATAATCGAGATCCCGCCAATCACTCGCCAAATTAAATCCTGAGCATGAGGACAAGTCACCACACTGAAGCCAAAAAAGGATTGATACACGACAATCCTTTTAACCGACTCTGGTCTCCCAGAGTGCGAGCTGGAGTACAAACTTATAAATGTAGTTTCGAAGAGGATGGATCCGTCCATCTAACAACCTCACTTGTTGACTCGGCGTGGATGTGATCCGACCATCCACGATCCCGATAGATCCATCATTCCCAGAATGCGAACGAACTCCTAAAAAGCCTAAATAGGTGTGACTAATGGCTCTTCAACTGCCTCTAGTCCTCAGAATGCGACTGCGACCATAGACAAATGAAGAATGCGATTCGACCATTCATTCGCCAACTCCGACCTAAAGCCGACGGGAGGAGTATAAACTCTCTACAGATGCAATTAGACCGTCCACAAACTAACTCTGCTAACCCAAGACCGGGGGCAGGAGAATAAGTCATTGAAAGAAGAGAA
The DNA here is from genome assembly GCA_030765085.1 of Allium cepa. Classification (NCBI taxonomy): domain Eukaryota; kingdom Viridiplantae; phylum Streptophyta; class Magnoliopsida; order Asparagales; family Amaryllidaceae; genus Allium; species Allium cepa. The sequence continues at coordinate 344,680,408 of CM060928.1, read as the reverse complement.
ATGAGACTCACTACATCGCTAGCTTAGCATCCTTTACAACTTAAGGTAACAACTACAGGGAGGACTCAATACAGAACCAATCGAAACGGCATCCGAAGCTACGAGCAACTGACTATATCATACCTCAGATCGAGGGCCAATACCGATCTGTACCAAGCACATACGAATGTGACTCGGATGATTCTTGAAAAACTATGATATCCAGAGTGTGGAAAGGAGGGTAAACCGCGAATACTTGGTCAAAAATTCTCCATGCAGTACATTTATCAACCCGAGACTGGGAGAAGGAGCATGGTCATCCAAAGACTGGCTACGATAGCTCAGTATTAAAACTTATATATAGTGCTTACAGCTACTCAAGGCAACGACCGAAAAGATGCCTAGAGATAGAATCATTAAATCGATACCTAAGCTCATGGGCAATTGACTTTCACTCCAACTCGAAGGACGGGTAAAGGATCGCGAATGCATTGAATAGAAAGTGCATTGCTCGAATATGCAAGCAAATTCAAACTCATAGCAAGATCCAGCTATACAGTTGCACGCCACTCGAGGCTGACCCCCACCGACATTTCCTTCAATGCGCTTTTAAGCCTGATCTTTAGCCATTCGCTGATAATCTATTAGAGCATTCAGAGTCCTTCACTATTAGACATAATAACTCATGACAAGACTCTAGGATTCGACTAGAGTAACCGTCAACATTGGTCGTCCCAACCATATTTCACATTGAATGTTATGCAAAATAGTTACATCTGTACTCAAAGAATCTGGGATGGCACCGGCTAAGCTGACGGTCAACATTACAGCCATCCATGGTGACCCCATCCCGGGTGCCATCCCGAGTGCTAAATATCGGATCACAGCTCAGTGTAGTGATGATAGAAGAATTAGTTGGATTTTTCTGAATAAATGATGATATGCTCCCTTGGACCCATTCTGGCATGCATATGTGATTTCATTAACAATCGTGAGCCATGCATTGAATATCAACCCGAAGCTACAAAAGCTAGCACAATATCTATTGATTTCATCATGAAAGTTCCACTCTTACTTTTAGGCTCACTCCATCAACATCTATGCTTACCAGCCGTTGCGACAGGGCATACAATGACCTGAGACGTATGAAAGACTACTTAAATAGAATATTGAACTAAGCTAATTCGATATCACTTATTTCCCTCGAAGGGCTATCCAAGGACGGAAATTAGCAGACCTCACACCCAAATTCACTACCTCAGATGACTACTTGAAGAGTAGTAGAGAACCAACCATAAGATGAAAAATGTACGCGGATGGAGCATCTAATTATCAGTATTATGGCATAGGAGTCATGATAATGACTCTTGAGGAACGATCAATCTGCTACATCCTGAAACTCGATTTACTTATAACAAACAATGCTGCTTAGTATGAAGCCTTGACTGCCAGCCTCAAGCTTGCTAGAGGATTTGAAGTGAAAACTTTACATATCTTTTGTGATTCTTGATTAGTTGTATACAAATTTAAGGAAGTTGATCTTGCTAGGGGGCATTGTCTTGCTCCTTATCTCGGCCAAGCCCAAGAGCCACTAACCGACTTCACGTATTACGTCATCACACACGTACTCAGCGAACAAAAATGAAAAGGTGTCATGGTTGATTCCTGTCGAAGACTATCTACAATGAGGAATTCTTACTGAACGGAGGAATGGAAAACGACAGATCCTCCTCAAATCTTCATGCCAAATCATCTAGGAATAAGTCGTGTGTCAAAAGGAGTTTATCCATCCCCATGCTTCGACGCATCGCCCATGATGATATCTTGAGCAAATTCTATGAAGAAGAATATGGTAATAGCATCAGGGGGAAAACCTTGATAAAGAAGATACTCTGCTACAGGTATTATTGGCCAACTATCAATCTAGATACGGTCGATCATGCTAGACAATGTGAAAAGTGCAAGATGTTTGCAAAAATCCAGGAACCCCACCGATGGAAATTACTCAAATGGCTAGTCCACAGCCGTTTCCCACTTGGGGGCACTGACGTCCTCTTCTTACCAATCCTAAAGGTAGAACGAAATGCACCGTCATAGTAATTGTTTACTTCACCGAATGGGCAGATAAAGAACTCTTAACCACGACCTAGATGAAGAAAATAATCAACTTCTTTATCCATAACGTCATCTGTCCTTATGACCTTCCATGATCCATTATACCTGCAAATGGACATGTTGAAGTTGTGAACAAAATCATAGAGTTTTTACTGAAGAGGGGTTCAGAAAACTCCTCAAGTGGCTGATTGCAACCCTTATTTCACAGAAAATACAATCAAGGAATCGCAATTGAATTGCAATTAAACTGGACGGAGTTGGCGACGACTTATGAGCATATAAAACGCATTCGAGAGCCAATGGAAAGAACATGTACCCAAACGTGCATGTGTACATCCGAACAAGTCCGACTTCTTGAAATCAACAGAAATTGAAAGACTAAATCAGATAGCCGAAGCTTGCTAGCTCTGTAGAATCAGACACGGGTGGCCACTGATGAACTACAACCTTGGATTCATAATATTGGGAATCGACCAAGCGTCACGATGACCAAAGAAGGATACAATACCTTCGATGGATAAATTGAAGGACAATGACTATTAGAAACATGATGGATTTCTTTTTGAAGACAAGGAATACTCGCTGATTCAAAGCGTGTTGTGTTGCTTCACACGACACACTTTGGGGGGCAAATGTTAACCGGCATTTTGGCCCGGTTACAAAGCGGCAGTCGAAGACATTATTATTAGCACTAGACAAGATTCTGTCCTCGAAGAGCCTGGAGGTGTTAGCAAGTTGTCAGGCCCATTAGAAAGACGTTCGGCATAAAGCGACGTTCGGTATTAAATATCGTTCGACACCTAAAGCACGTTCGGCAACTAGAACGTTCGGCATGCAGGGTTGTACTCGGAACAAATGAGCACTCGGCACGTTTGAACGTTCGGTTGTCAAAGGGTTGTACTCGGCCTGCTCTTCACTCGGCATATCCTTTCACTCGGCATCCACGCCTCACACGGCAAACCCTTCACACGGCAAGCCTTTCACTCGGCATGCTCCTCATCTGGCACACAAGTTCCACTCGGCATATCTTCCACTCGGCATGTCTTCCACTCGGCATGTCTTCCACTCGGCATCCCAACATCGTTCGGCCCGCTTCCTCCATTCAACAGAGAGACCCATCGACCTGGAAAGGAAGGCACGGCATGCCGACCGTTCGGCCCGTTTCACTCGGCATGCAGAGCGTCCGACCTCACTTCATTCGGCATAAAGATGAAGGTTCGGCATTTGGTCGTTCGGCCTGTTTGGGTCGGCATATAGGGCTTACTCCATTTGGACCGAGTTATTCAACTACCAAGCCCACCAGGGAAGTCCAACCCATCTTCGTCTATAAATAGAGGGGCAGGGGCACAGTGAAATGGACCTTTTTCCGGGAACACTGGGGAGACTCTGCCATTTTTTATACTCTCCTCTTTTTAACTCAAACTTGTATCCAAGTGATTGATTTACGGATTGTATCTGTATTCAAGTAATTGAGAAAGCAATAATGATTAAACTCAAAGTGGATGTAGGCAGTTACGCCGAACCACTATAAATCTGGTGTTCTCGTTTTTGTTATTCTTTTTCATTGAATTGCACTATTTTTCAGTCCTAATTCACTCTCTTCATTAATCTCTCTACATAACTCTACTCAAGGGTGTTAGTGACCAATTTTGGTGCTAACAGGGATCAACTTAGACAATGTAAATTCGAACCATACTATCATCACGTATCATGGTATCAAATATTAAATTAAGATGATGATAGTGTTTCGATGTAAATAAGTTCATGGAACTTATATTATTTGAGATGTTAATCCATTGCATATTGAATACAGAAACTTGTATATTATAGATCAAGCCACTTTGAAAGAATTATCGCCCTTTCAACCTGATCGAAAGGGACATTTTGAAAGGGACTCGACGCATGAATACTAAGCCATGCTATCAGGATGGATATCTTCAAAAGAAGTACCTATAACCCTTTCGAAGGAGTTCTTTCCAAAATAGCAAAAACGATGCCGTCGAAAGCAAATTCTTCTTTTAAGGGCAGAATAATCCTTTCGATATAGTCAAAAGGGATAAATAACCTATATCTTCTTCCCACAGAAAAGGAGACACAAATGACCCTTTCGACTCACTCGGAAGGGGTCATGAAGGAGATGTTCTTTCCTTAACTTTCATTTAAACGAGTTGATTGGACTTCTTAACCACAATTAACATTTTCATAAGGTTATCCTCCACAAGCATTACATCCTAATCAACTCATTCGAAAAGGGTTTCGGAGAGATTGGTCAATTCTAAAACTTTCTTTTGAAATGTTAATAGCATTTCTTGCTGACAACTTAGCTTTGATATGTTGACAAGTTATATTGTTAACAACACTCATATTCCATAATATTCTATATAACGAGTCCAAAGAATAATCGGAGAAATATTACCGTAAATCTCATACCCGATGGTATTGTAGCTCCGTTTATTCTGATTTCTCATCGTACAAAATTATATACCACAAAATCATATTAAGGATGCATCACTGTATCATCTTGAATCATCAACCAAATCCATGTCAACGGTGAATCACTTATGTCATGTAAATCAGTAGTAGATGAGAAATCTAAAGTACGGTGTAAAATCATAATAATCCAATATATATATATATATATTCATAGAAAATATTTTTCATCTAAGTTTATTATATATGAATAATACTTTAAAATACTTGAAACCTTAATTAATAACAATTACTTATTTTCTAAATATTGCATAAGTAATATAACCTTTAAACAAACATTTTGAAACCAAAAAATTCACTTTAGATAAGTTAATAACCTTTTAAAATATAATAAAGTATATTTCTGAATTTAGAATAAATTATTATTACATAAACTTGCACATTTAAATTATATGAACTATCTGTTAATGAATCATCCACGACAATCTCGGAGAAACACATCAAAATGAATAATAATCATTTCAGAGCCAAATTAAACATCTGAGAAATTTTAAATATATAAAATGCATAACAGAACTCTAACTAAATTTATTTGCCACCCAAATTCACTTCAAAATAGCTAAAATGTTAACTAGACCATGTTTCTTATTTTTCATAATATATATCCAATTTTAGTATGATTTTTAAAAGAAAATCTTAAAATTAATAAATATTACTTATACAAATTCCCATATGAACTTTCACAAATCCATTGTATATATTTATTTTTATCATACTTTGATTATATATTATTTATTACATGTTTATTTATTTTATTCTTATACTTTAATATATTTTTTAACAGACTCAGTTACTGGTCGACTGATCATGATTTAATGGTATTCCTAGCTGGTCGATCGTAGCTAAAGCCATAAATTGCCTTCTTCGGTCATCTTCCAACCACTTTCTCCCTCATTTTTGCACCGTAACCCTCAATTAAACACACGTCATGAATAGAATCCAAATATCAATCCAAAATAACATATATACCACGAATTATAAGATTATAAATAGATTCATGAATTTAAAAACTCACATTTACACTATTTTCCTTCCTCTTCTCCTTCCCTTCGAACGTATGCACACGGCACAACATCGCCACAACATCGCTCAATTTCCTTCTCACCATAGATGTACAATGATATAGGGAACCACATATTCAAATTTGGTAATTTATAATAATTTATTTAATTTTTTCTTGATTTTCAAAGTAATGAGAATTTGTTTGTTTTTCTTCAGGAGATAGATAATTAACAAAGGAAAGTTTGCATGACTATTTTCGTAAAGAGGAGAAAATATGGAAAGAGAGTTAGGCTTGGGATACTCGGACTTAGGCTTTAAAATATTTAAAATGAGAAAATATACATTTATTTTCTTTCATTTATAGAATTAGATTCTAATTGATTTAAATAAATACAAATTACATTTCATAATCACTTCTTTTCCAAACCAATATTATTTTTCAATTACATCACTTTTATAAAATATTATCTTCACATTTCAACTTATTTAAATTTAAATATCTTATTTTCACATTCTAAAACCTATTATTAAATAATTTCTAAACCAATTTATTAAATAGATCCTCAAATTCTATTATTAACTTCGATTAACTATTACTTAAAAATTTGAGCTACTACAAGACTCATCTAATGGCTAACATCCCATACGAATTTTACAGTAGTAGGAAGCAACGTCAGGGCATGACCCGAGTCCTTCATACCGATCGTTTGGGAACGTTGGTCGTCATAGCCTGTATGCCAGCCTCACTACTCAATACCGGTCCAACAACAAAACTGACATAGCCCACCGACCTTGCACAGTCGAAATTCCATTTAGACTAACCTAATGTAAGTCAAAGAAAATATCCATTTCAGTTACTTAATACCTCTTACTATAAATAAAGCAGAACTCACTTCCTTAAAATTAACGGGCCATTTATTACTCTTTATCCTTAACTTTGACATTTCCCCTATTGCATTTTTTCTGTATAAGGTTTTAATAAGGCATCCCGTAATAAATGAACATCTAAAGAAAGAGAGCTAAGAATTGTTTTTCTTAAACTTCAATTCTTTTTACTAGGCCTGTCTAAGTAATATTGTTAATGAGAAACATGGTTATGGTTCTACATGTATGCTCAACCGATTTGAATGATTGAGAGATGTATTCGAATTTTACAGAAAAATGTTAAATCAAGGAAGCATATAAAAGTATAATGTACTCCTTTTCCCCATTGTAGACTTTTCTCGTTGGGTTTTTCTCAGTAAAGTTTTAATGGATCGTCATCTTGATCTAGAAGCAACAAACTTCCTATGGTGAAATAAGATATTAAAACCTATCATAATGCACTATTCTTCCTTGACTAGTATTTATTTTATTGGATTTTTCTTCGTAAGGCTTTAATGGGGCACTATATTAGTTCACAAGTATCAAACTTCTTAGCAAGAAATAACATCTCAAAATACGTCATTTAAGATTATGTGGGTTGTTCTACTTTTCCATTGATTAAGAGTTTTACTGACTTGTTTTCCTTAACAAGGTTCTAACACGACCCTATTTTTATTCAAAAGTATCAAACTCCTTATTGAGAAATAACATGACTAATGTTATATATATGACTAATGTTATATATATGACTACTTAAGTTGCACTTTTATTTCCGTTTCATAGTTTTTTCCACTGGGTTTTCTTAACGCATGTTTTTAATGTGAGATTAGTTACTATTTGTATCAACTGAATGAATATATGTAAGCAAGATAATAATGAAAGAAAACAATCATAGTATAAGTTTCAGAAGAGAAAGGGGCAAGTTAGCAAATGATATGAACATGTAAAATTTAGAAGATGCATATTCAAGGGCTGTTATAAAATATTTAATATGCTTAATGACGACTATATTGTAAAAATGTAAATTAGATTGGAAGACTTCTCATTATAGGGTAATAAGTTTTAAGGACGACATTTCTAAATAATTAGCTTCATGGATAATTTACAGGAAAACGGTAAATTCAACTATTTTTTTAAGTTATACAGAAAAATGATAAATTCATATATCATTTGTTTATATATAATTGAAAATGATAACTTTATTTATCTTTTTTCTATAAACTGTCCTCAAAACTATAAATTTTAGTTATTCAGATGTATTATCGTTAAAACTCATTACCCGAACTAAGAAGCCATTTGATTGAAAATTTCATTTTAAAATTACTCTAATAGTCTTTTATTTTGTTTTATTCGTAGAAATCGCTAAATTAGCCCTATATTGCAGAACCGTTTAAGACTAAACTGTACCACTATGGTTATCATGGTAAATAATCCGAAATGAGGGTATAATCTCCCATCCATTGGAGATAGAGTAGGAATTTGTTTTCTTATTTAGAGAAGGCTTTTTCTTTGAAATATTTTTAAAGAAAAATGGCGATAGCAGCAAATGCTTCGATCTATAATCCTCAAGTAAGTATATATGCTATTACAAATCTAGAATTTTGATTCATATAACTGCAAACTACGTTCCTGTTACTTTGAATGTAAGCCATTACTTGCTAACTGCAATGTCGAATCCTTTATAAACTGTTTTTTTTTTTTTTTTTTTTTTTTTTTATTATTTTTAACTTTATTTAGAAGATGAAAATTGAAACGAGTTTCCACTTTTCAGCCTGTTTCGTTTAATTTTGGATTCTGGGATTGTTAAAAATGCTCACAAAATGCTTAGAAAAATGCTGCAGTGTGAGACTATTTTTTTTAAAGCCCAAAAAGCTTGTTAAAACTTGTGAACCCAGTGTCCTCGTCTCGCACCAGTTTGGAAAATGGTTTCCAAATCCGGTGAACAAAATCTTTTTCTTGGGAATAACATATACAGCGATGCTAATTAAGCATGTTTGTCATCTTTAGTCACGTATTATCAGTTTCTATCATTTCATGACTGGATACTTGAGCATGTTTGAAAGGAATTTGAGATTTTCTTCATCCAATAGGGCAGGGATATGAGTATTGTTGTGCGCGGAAGCAATAAATAGCGGTATATGAATATATCAAAACGGTAAAGCAAAACACACAGAATTACGTGGTTCGGCAATTTGCCTATGTTGAATTTTGGCGGCACTAAGAATTGGAATGATTGAAAGTAGCTTGATATCGGTGAAAATGGTTCGCAAATCGGAGCTTGGAAGAGAAAGATATGGCGTGTGGAACGTGATGCACTGCCGAGTGCATAGGCTCTCAGACGTCTGTTATAAGCTCCCAAACATCTGAGCCACAGGAAGAAGGCTTTCCGTATGTTCTCTCGGACGTCTGGTAGAAGGTCCCAAACATATGATACATTGGAAAATTGTTTTCCGAGGTTTCTTCCAGACGTCTGGCAGCATGAGCCAGACATCTGAACCGGTTTATGCTGTCTGTTTTATCCGTACTGACTGGATTGATTTGCGAAGGCTTCAAGAGGCAAATCAGATATTTGCTCGGACGAGATTTCTTCCTATATAAGCTATTTTCAGAATTCAAATATGTGATGATCCAAGAGATTAAGGGTATTATCCTCCATTAAAATATGGTTTATCTAAACTTAGTTTTCTTCAATTCTATTCTCTATAAATCTATTCTATTTGAATATTGATTATTATAATCAATCTCTTGTACTCTTCTCAAATTGGTATTAATAAAGGTTCTCTCTCAAGAGTGAATGTACACTAAGGCTGCGTTTTTTTTAATAAGAAGTTTTGAATTCAAGTTCTATTTAAAAATCAGAACTTTCTATATTGTTTGTTTTTTATTAGTTTTCTACATAAATCTATCTATTCAGACAAAACAATTCAGAACCTTTTTAGTGTTTACCTTTTGTTCTGAATGCTGAAAGTTGTTTTTTGTTCTGAATGCTGAATGAAAACAAACAAGTGATTATTCAGAATTCAGCATTAAGCATTTTAAACGAATGGAGCCTAACAAGACATTAGTGGGAACTACTATAAAGTAAAATATGGTTTGTTTTCTCGTTATTGCTTGTTTTATTACTTTTTTCGTGATTGTGATTGGTTTTACTTGGATTGGATTGAAATATTGATCGGTTGTTTTTGCACTTCTTACATTGATCTCGTTTTTTCTGCTGTACTTTGGGGTTTGAATCTGAGTGGTCTCGGGTTTAGAGTTTCCAATAGCATTTGATATCAGAGCATTTGTGTTGGTAGGTGGTTGTGGAAATGCCAGAATCGAATAATATTTCGAGTAGTCTCTCAATAGCTGGTCCAAGTAATGTGGCGTCGTATGTACGTGGATCGTATGCAGCTTCGGGATCACAATTGGTTATAGACAAGTGGAATGATGATAATGATTTTGAAAAGTGGCAATGGAAGATGAAAGCAGTTCTTAGGCGGAATCGTGTGCATCAGGTAGTGTTTGATACACATTTGTTGTCGGCGGACATCTCAGATGTTGAGAGGGAGGAAATGAGAGAGTGGACATTCACTACACTTCAACTTGCTATGTCAGAGAATGTGATCTTCGAAATTAGTGACGAGACTACAACTGAGGATATATGGACAAGTTGGAGAAGTTGTATATGAAGAAGTCACTAACTAATCGTTTGATTTATTGCGAACGTTATTCATCTATAAGATAAAGAAGGGTACTTTGCTAAAAGCGCACTTGAATGTCTTTAATGATTTGCTAATGAAGATGAAGACGGTAGATTTGAAGATTGAGGAAAAATAAAAGGCGATGATATTGTTGTGTTTGTTGTCAGACCGTTACACGGGTTTCTCAAATAGTTTGATTTATATCTGTGATATATTGACTCTTGATGATGTCAAAATGAGTCTTCTTAGTGAGGAGTTGCGCGATCAAATGAAGGAGTCAAGTGATGGAAGTAGGGGTGCTAGTGGTAGTCACAGTTTATTTGTGGAGAAGGATAAAAAGGTGAATAAGGAGAATCGTGGACGTTCTAGATCAAGGAAGCCTAGATGAAGAGAAAAGTCGAGAGAAATAACTAGCAAGTGTTTTATTTATAAGAAACCCAGTCATTGGAAGAACGAGTGTCCAGATAAGGAGAAAGCAAAGAAGAAAGTAGCATCTGCATCCGTAGCGGTGGAGAGTGGAGTTGTGAGGGAGACATAGATGTTTTGACGGCAGTAGTATCGGATGTTTCGGACAGTGAATGAGTACTCGATTCGGGGTCGTCTTGTCATATAACGCTGAATAGGAATTGTTTTTCTTCTTATGACGACAAAAAAGAAAATTCAGTCGTTATGGGTAATCGTGCTATTTGTAAGTCGAAGGACATTGTTGCATGTAAATTTAGATGTTTGACGGAGTAGTTCGTACTCTCACAATTATGCGTTATGTCCCATGACTTCGGAAGTCTCTTATTTTATTGAGGCAACTGGATTTTTTAGGTTGTAAGATCACTATTGAAAGTGATAGCTTGCGGGTTTCAAAGGGTGTGTTTGTGGTGATGAAGGGTGCTATGACTCATGGTGTTTATTTCATTTATGGTGTGCCATTGAAGGTGAAACTTGTGTGGGTGTGATAGTTCTCGTGGCTTGAATGTGATTAGGTTGTGACATTTAAGGTTAGGTCATGTCTTGGAGAGGAGTTTTGATATTTTTCGAAAGAAGGAGATGAACGATGGAGATGGTTTTAATAAGCTTGAGTTTTACGAGGAATGTGTTATGGGCAAGCAAACAAAAGTATCATTCGGTAAAGGAAAGTGTGATTCGTGAATGGTTTTTGAGTATGTTCACACGGATGTTTGAGGACCGGCACCGGTAGCTTCTTTGGGATGAGCTCGCTGTTATATTTTTTTCATTATTGATTTTTCTTGGAAGGTATAGGTGTATGTAACGAAGGGCAAGTCAGAGATATTTGCAAAGTTGAAAGTTTGGAAGGCTCTTGTTGAGAATGAAAGTGGTAAGTCTTTGAAGGTTTTAAGGTCCGACAATGGTAGAGAGTATGTTTTCGAAGAATTCTTGGAGTTTTATATGCATCATGATATTCGAATGCATTTTACTACACTGAGAGATCCGTAGTCCAATGGTGTTGCGGAGAGGATGAACCGTACTATATTTGAAAAATCTCGATGCTTAAGATTGACACCGGGTTTGTTTAAGGGATTTTGAGCCGAAACTTTGTCAACCACGATGCATATTGTTAATCGAATTCTGTGCTCAGTTATTGATAACAAAATTCTGGTGGAAGTGTGAAAGGGAAAGAGCATTGACTTGAATGATCTGCGTGTGTTTGGTAGTCTGGTTTATGTGCATGATCCGGAAAATGATAAGCTTGAGCCTAGAGTTTTCAAGGGGATTTTGCTTGGTTATACAGACGGTGTAAAAGGCTATCGGATTCGGAATTCGAAAATGGAGAAGGTTGTTGATTCTCATCATGTTACTTTTGATGAGTCGGCTTTGTTCAAGGAGAATGAGAGCTCATCGGATGGTCTGGATTTGGTTCATGGTGAATCAAAGAAGTTACTCCCACTTTTCGTCTAAAAAGTAGAATAGTTGAAGATGCTTATGAGGACAAAGCGGTTGATGTTACATCATATAGTCCACATGGTTCCTTTAGCAGTGTTGGTGATGTACATGATTCTAGAGGAAATTCGGTTTAAGGTGGAGTCGAAAGGAGTTTAGGTGGTAGTATTCCTACTCGTGTTGGTCGATGTGCTATAAGGCCACCTGATAGATATAATGATTGAAACTATCTTAGCTTATATGACAATTTGGACTATGCTCTTCATGTAATCAAAGATGAACCGATGGACCTTGATGATGTCATAGATTCAAGTGATAGCTCAGATTGGATTTGTGCCATGGAGGAAGAGATGCAATCGTTGTTGAAATATCAAACTCGGAATTTGGTTCCACTTCCTAAAGGAAACTGTGCTACTGGTTGAAATGGATATATGATGGAAGATATAGAACTAGGTTAGTGGCTAAGGGGTTTGCACAAAGAAAGAGAAAGAAGCACTAGATATTCGCACCGGTTGAGCGTCATACTTCAGTCCGGATATTACTTGTTATAGTTGTTATTTACGACTTGGAGTTGGAGCAACTTGGTGTGAAAACCGCCTTCTTGCAGTGTGACTTGGATGAAGACGTATATATGAAGCAACCGGAAGGTTTTATCGTAGATTGTAAGTTAAAAATTTAGTTTGCAAGTTAAAGAAATCACTGTATGGTTTAAAACAATCACATAGACAATGGTATAAGAGATTTGACATTTGATGCTTGAAAATGCTTTGATAGAAGCATTAATGATGCTTGTGTGTATTTCAAGAAGTTGGAAAACGATTATTGAGTGTACTTACTTTTGTATGTGGACGACATGTTCATTGCTTCTAAGCATAGGAATGAAATCAGCAAGTTAAAATTGAGTTTAAAATCAGAATTCAAAATGAAGAATCTTGAAGAAGTAAATAAGACATTGGACTTGGAAATAGAAATAGATCCAAAGCGTTTTGAGTTAAAATTGACTCAAAAGGAATATATTGAAAAAGTGTTTTGTCGGTTTAGCATGGAAAATGCAAAGTCGTTAAATATACCTTTACCTTTGCATATGAAGCTTTCGAGTAAGAGATTTTCTGTTTTGGAGAAAGACAAGGTTTGTGGCAAAGGTGCCATACGCACTGCGGTTGGAAGTTTGATGTAGGCCATGGTGTATACAAGGCTCGATATTGCAAATGCCATCGTAATGGTTAGTCGGTATATGGCTAATCCGAGGAAATCACATTGGAAAGCTGTAGAGGCTATTTTGAGACATTAAAGGTACATTATCTCATGGTCTTGTTTTCGTGAATAGTGAGTGGATGAATTGCAAGTTGGTTGGTTATTGTGATTCGGATTACACCGGTGATATGGATTGGATAAAGTCAACTTTTGGATATGTATTCACACTAGGTGGTATGGCCATAAGTTGAAGATCGAGATTGCAAATTGTAGCTGCTTTATTCACTACGGAGGAGTTGATGACCACCGTGAAGGCAGCAAAGAAGGCACTTTACTTGAGGCGATTGTTGCGTAATTTGAGATTTGAACACGATAGTATCAATGTTCAATTTGATAGCCAAAGTGCTATTCACTTGGCGGAAAAGTTAGCTTTTAGCTCATGGATTAAACATATTGAAGCGAGAGAGCCATTTTTGGTAGCTATGGATGAAAATAAACACGTATATCTTTGGAAAGTGCACACAAAGGATAACGCGGTGGATATGCTCACTAAGGCTTGTCGGTTAGGATTCGAGCATTGCTTGAACTTGATTCACTTGTTGAAGTGCTAGGTGTCAAGGGGTGACACAGTTGAGGGATGAGCTTAGTTATGGAGGATGAAAAGTATTGGTGAGAGATTGTGGTTCTATCTTCTTGTGCAAATATTTATTTGCACTTCTAAGTACTTTCGTCTTTTGTGGTTTTGCACTTGGGTACTTTCAACACTTCGTTAGCGGGCGGTGGCTTTGCCGGAGCTCATTGATAGAGTGTAATGGACGGTGGCTTTGTCGGGGCTCATTGTGAAAGTATTCAAGCTTGTTTGGTAGAATGTAGAAGTGATGATAGTTTGGTATTATTGGTTCTTGTATGGAGATGGATATAATGTCGAGGTGGAGTGTTGAATTTCGACGACACTATATGGAGAACTGAAGTGATCGGAAGTAGCTTGATATTAGTGAAAACGATTCGCAAATCAGAGCTCGGAAGAGAAAGATGTGGCGTATCGAAGGTGATGCACTGCTGAGTGCACAGGCTCTCAAACGTCTGGGATAAGCTCCCGGACATCCGAGCTACAAGAAGAAGACTTCCTGCATGTTCTCTCAGATGTCTGGGTGAAGGTTCCAGATGTCTAGGACACTAGGAAATTATTTTCGGGGTTTTTGACAAATGTCTAGCAGTATGGGCCAGATAACTGAGCCGGTGTATGCTGCTTATTTTATCCATGTCAATTGGATTGATTTATGAAGGTTTCAAGGGGCAAATCGGGTATTTGCCTGCATGGGATTCCTTCCTGTATGAGCTATTTTCAAAATTTAAAGATGTGATGATCCAAGAGATTAAGGGTTTTATCCTCCATTAAAATAAGGTTTATCTAAATCTATTTTTTTTCAATTATATTCTCCACAAATCTATTCTATTTAAATATATTGATCATCGTAATCAATCTCTTGTACTTTTCTCATTGGTACTAATAATGATTCTCTCTGTTAAGAGTGGATGTACACTAACATGACATTAGTGGAACCACTATAAATTGGTATGTGATTTATTTTCTCTTATTGCTTGTCTGATTACTTGTCTGGTGATTGCGATTGGTTTCACTTGGACTGAATTGAGTTCGGTTATTTTTGCATCTTTTACATCGATCTCGTTTTTTTTTTCCGATGTGCTTTGAAATTTGAATTTAAATGGCCTCCAGTTTAGAATTCCCAATAACAGCCTACGTCCACGGGAGGCAGCTGCTATTTACTGAACTGAGTAGGAAATATACAAGTACAATACAGATTTCCTATAATATCTCTCAGCTGATATTAGCCTTTATAAAACTCTCTGTATGAGGCTTTTTCTCATTTATGTGATTTCTGATTGTGTTCATACTCTTGAAAATGGAGGAATGCTCTCTCTCTCTCCCTAAGTATAATGTGTGAAGGCAAAAACAAAGGTCTATAATTGAGGCTGCTTGACATTAACGGCTGGAAACTAGGCTAGGAATTGGGTGCATACTATAATTGACTTTAGAGGTAGAGTGGTTATGAGCTATGTTGAGCCATGTGCCTTGAGCCAATTTTTCAACAATCTCCACCTTGACAAAAGGTCCATAGTGCTGCCTATGAATGCACTCTAGGCGCACTAAGCTCGAGAGATGTTGTTCAAGTTCAAACAGTGTTGAAACTTGATCCCTGTAACCACCTTTGTAAGCATATCTGCATGGTTATATGCAGCCCCGATTTTCTAAAGAATGACATTTCCTTCATCGACAATTTTCCAAACAAAATGAAATCAAACATCAGTGTGCTTGGTACGACTGTGATGGACTTGGTTCTTTGCCAAACAAATGGCACTTTGGTTGTCGCAGAAAACCTCTACATTCTTTTGAACAATTCCCAAATCCTTAGTCAACCCGAGAAGCCATATAGCTTCTTTGAATGCTTATGTTACAACTATATACTCTACCTCTGTAGTAGACAGAGCTACAGTTGACTGTAATGTCGATCTCCAACAAACTCGTCCTTCTGCTATTGCGAACATATAACCAGTTGTCGAACGACGCTTATCCAGATCTCCAGCATAGTCAGAATCAACATATCCAACTAGGTGCTTACCATCGATCTTGTCTCTCTCAAACTTTAAACCAATATCCACAGTACCATAGATGTACCGTAGAATCCACTTTGCTGTTTGCCAGTGTCCTTTATCGGGTTTGTGCATGTAATGACTCACCATACTAACATCATGCGAAATATCAAATCTGGTGCACACCATTGCATACATTAGGGCACCAACAACATTTGCATATGGAACACGCTCCATTTGCTTCTTCTCATCAGCAGTACTGGGTGACATCTTTACACTTAACGGAAAATGAGGAGCAAGTGGTGTACTCATTGGTTTGGTCTTCTCATCGATATCAAACCGTTGAAGTACATTCTTCAGATATTGAGTCTTTGTCAAACAAACTGTGCTTGCAACTTTATCTCTTGTGATTTCCATGCCAAAAAAATTCTTAGCTTCTCCAAGATTTCATTTCAAACTCTGAACTCAGCAGAGCTTTCAATCTGTTGATCTCCACCTTGCTCTTAGATGCAATCAACATGTAAGAGTAAATAAATGAAAGTACCGTTGTGGAGTTTTCGAAAATATACAGAGTGATCATATTGGCTGCGTTTGTACTTCTGCTCTCCGATGAAGCTATCAAAACGCTTGTACCATTGTCGCTGTGACTGCTTCAAACCATACAGTGAGTTACTCAGCTTGCTAGCCCAATACTCACGTCCTGGAACTTTGAAGCCATCAGGTTGAGACTTGTAGATCTCTTCATTCAAAGTGCCATGGAGAAAAGCTGTTTTGACATCGAGTTGAGTCAACTCAAGATCAAACTGTGCTACCAAAGCCAATAGTATCCGAATAGGTGAATGCTTGACAGCAGTTGAGAATACCTCATTATAATCTATTCGTTCTTCCTAAGCGTAGTCTTTCGCCACAAATCTAGTTTTGTATCGGATGCTATCTTTACCAGATGCACCTTCCTTCCTATTATAAACCCATATTGTACTTCATATTGTCATCATCACTTTGCATGGCTTCTCTGTAAGTGCATGGGACATCATCATCAATTACTGGAAGTGCGAATGCTACCATATCTGTGTATCTGGCGGGCTTTCTAATCTCCCTTCTTGGTCGAGTAGCGGCAATAGATTCTGGTTGCTGATTGATCGACGGTGATGCCGAGGGAACCTCCACCTCAACTGAGACTCTTCTTGATCATCATTTTCATCTTCACCACGATCGGCAATTGGAACATTCCTTTTTGGATCTTCTGGGGTCTCAAGCACCACCTTAGAAAGAGTATTTGGGTTCTCGTTCTCTTTCTCTGAAGTTGTCTCAGCATAACAGACTCGTCAAATATGACATCTCTGCTTAAGATAATCTTCTTTGATTCACTACACCAAAGTTAAAATCCTTTAACTTCTTCATTAAAGCCTAATAAAACAACTTTCTTTGCTCTAGGATCCAGTTTGGATTCTCTGACATGAAAATATGCAGGACATCCAAACATTCGTAAGGTATCATAATTATAAGAAGTTGTCCAGACCATACCTCTTTAGGAGTTTGCCCATATAGTGCAGTAGCAGGAAGTCTGTTGACAATGTCGGTTGCATATGACAAAGCCTCGGCCCAAAATGCTTTGCTCAATTTGGATTGAGATAACATACATAAAACTTTCTCACCAAAGTACGATTCATTCGCTCCGCCGCTCCATTTTGCTGCGGCGAACGAGGAACTGAAAAGTGTCTAATTATCCATTCGTCTTCACAAGTTTGTAAGAAAGGATCTGATTTGTATTCGCCACCATTGTCAGATCTGAACCTCTTGATTTTCCTACCTGTCTGAGTCTCGATCATTTCTTCCATTTAAGAAAGATATCCAGAACTTCATCTTTATGACTCATGGTGTATGCCCATGCATATGTAGAGAAATCATCAATAAAAGTCACAAACCATCGTTTACCTCCCAGTGAAGCATTCTTGGAGGGTCCCCAGACGTCGGTGTGAACGTAATCCAGAGTTCCTTTAGTACGATGAACGACAGTGCCAAACTTGACTCTTGTTTGTTTTCCCAATACACAATGCTCGCAGAAATCAAACTTTCCAGTCTTGGCACCTTTCAATAGACCTAGCTTCACTACACCTTGCAAAGCCTTCTCTCCTGCATGCTCTAAGCGCATGTGCCAAAAGCGGTAAGAATCAGATGTCTTCTCTTCAGAACTGCTTGAGACAGCTGTTGTTCCTGTAACTGCACTCCCATCCAGGAAATATAGATTCGCCTTTCGAGTACCCTTCGTTGCTACAAATGCTCCACGTACAACTTTCAAGACTTCATTTTCCAATGTTACCTTGTAAAAATCTAGAATACTTAAAAGAAATAAGGTTTTTCTTCAAAACTGGAATGTACCTGACATTCGTAAGTCGTCTGATTGTACCATCGTGCATCTTCAAACTTATTGTTCCAATCCCTTTTGTCTGACAGGCATTGTCGTTGCCTATAAGCACAACTCCTCCATCGAGCTCTTCAAAACTTGAGAACAATATCTGTTCGGACACATATGATAAGAACATCAAGAATCAAGGATCCATTTGTCTGAATAAGTGTCTGATGATGAAACTGTTAATGCTGAATTTTCTTCATCATCAGCCTTCTGTGCAGCATTTGCATTTTCCTTGTCCTTTTGGCGACAATAGGCACACTCGTCCTTCGCAAGATGTATTGTTGATGACTCTCCTCTGGGCTTTGATCTGAATCGACCCCTATTGTTCGATCCGCCTGATTTTTTGTTGTTCGTCCTTCCTCTAACTACAGTTAGTGCTTCTGGTGTTGAATCTCTATGATCATGTTGATCCTTCTTCTGGTACTCATTATTTACCAAAGCATTTGAAACATCTATGAATTTAACTTCATCTTTTCCATATAACAGAGTTGTGGTTAAATGCTCATAGCTCTCAGGTAATGAATTTAGCAACAACAAAGCTTTACCTTCATCACTAATTTCAACATCTAACCTTTGTAAAGCAGCCAAAATTTTGTTAAAATTGTCTAAATGTTCAATCATAGGGGTAACTTTTTTGAACTGGAAACGGAAATGTTTCTTCTTTAGGTAGAGTCGGTTCTCTACGCTTTTTGTCATGTACTTCTCCTCTAGTTTCTTCAAGAGAACTGCAGCTACATTCTTTTTCATGGAAAAATATTTTTGATCTCAAGCACAGTCGGATTTTGCCACATGCTCGACGATTGACATATTTCCAATCTTCATTGGAATAATCATCTGCTTGGACTCCGAGGCAATATTAAATCCTTCTCTGAACAGTAGATCTAATACTTCTCGTTGCCACATACCAAAGTTATTGGTGCCGTCGAATTTCTCCACCTCAAACTTTGCATTGGATAACTGGTTCTTCGAACAGAACCACTTTGTTCGCTAGAACTTCTGATGTCAACTTGTGCATCTTTCTCGGTCTCTTGGGGGCCAGCCATAAGTGCAAATAGATGACATAAAATTTGAGCTTGTTTGAAAAAATTGGGCTCGCGATTGAATCTGGAACGATCCAATTAGCTAGGAATCTGTCCAACTCAGTCAGTTGACGCAGTTGCTGGCAGCAACACTCTGGTGGCTCCTGGCGGTGCGTCGGACCATCGATTTGATACATAATACTGCTATATTTGGCTCCCATACCAATTTGTTGTGTGCAGAAGCAATAAATAGCGGTATATGAATATCAAAACGGTAAAGAAAAACACACATAATTATGTGGTTCGGCAATTTGCGTACGTCCATGGGAGGCAGCTGCTATTTACTGAACTGAGTAGGAAATATACAAGTACAATACAGATTCCTATAACATCTCTCAGCTGATATTAGCCTTTACATAAAACTCTCTGTGTGAGGCTTTTTCTCATTTATGTGATTTCTGATTGTGTTCATACTCTTGCAAATGAACCCTCTATTTATAGGAGGAGGAATGCTCTCTCTTCCTCACGTATAATGTGTGAAGGCAAAAACGAAGGTCTATAATTGGCTGCCTGACATTAGCTGCTGGAACCTAGGCTAGGAATTGGGTACATACTGTAATTGACTTTAGAGCCAGACTGGTTATGAGCTGTGTTGAGCCATGTGCCTTGAGCCAATTTTTCAACAAGTATCGGTACCCAGTTTCACGCTCAATAGTGGTATTAACTGATACTATTACCTATACTTAGATATCCAGTAGCTGCTGAATGATGCTGCCAGATAATGAACACTTGGCCAATGTTTAGAACCTTGGGTAAATGATTTACTTAATTTACGACCCATGTTAATTGAAAGCCCATGCATTTGATTAGCAAATATCACTTGTCTGACTTTCAATGTTCGGGTGAAGGAGTTATTGATACTTCATGAGGTAGCAGGAAAAATCAAGTTTCCACATAGGAAAACTATCCTAAGTTATCTGCCTTAGGTCGGGAATGCTGTAATGATCAATATAGCCAAATACTGTCAAAGTTCAATTTAATAGATCAATGACCAATCAGAGATCGTTTTCTGTCATACTGATACTAATGTCATGACGTATAAGTGTAAACTGGACCTTGAAGTAATGAATAACTGCAGGTGATGGGTATGAGAAACACACATATTGCTGGGATTACTGATGGAATTAGCCTTCATGATCAATCAAAGTACATGTTTCGAAGGTATATGTACTTGGATTAGTCAAATTCTCCTTTAGTTTGCAAAATTTTAGAAATGTTTTCTTTTATTAGTCTATTTGCTCTTGCCTTGTAAGGCTCGTATAAAACTCAAAATACGTCTAGTTGGCAGCTAAGTTTGGTACTGCAGTCAATATGATGATCTAACTCAATCATTTTTATGTACATAAGAAGTTTGGATTTAATTTTGAGATAAGTAGTTGCATAGATAGTCAGGTGTATGTCTATGGACCATCTTAACAATTTATACCAAAGTTCTTCAATTGTTGGGTAGTCGGTACTCTATTTTTTGGACACTTAGTAGGTACTCAACATGTTCCAGACTCATAGAAATCGGTATATAACACTCCTTTGGCTGTTGTTTCTTGATGCTATCATCTGTGCATATGGTTGATATGTGGCCTAACTCCTAAGGTTAGAGTGTGTAGTTGTATCTAGTTCCATGGGAAAGGGCGATGTTTCGAACAATCTACTGCTTTTCTGACCTCTGGATTTTTGGCTTAATGTGAATGGCGAATGAGATAACAAAAAATGAAGCTAGAAAATGTTATTTTTTAAATAACTGCTGGAGTTCGAATTACAATCAAAGGTTTTGCTGTCCCAGAGTGAATGCAACATCATTGAAAAACTGATGTGGAAAATATTTGCAGTTTTACGTAATAGAAGTTGTCGACGCTGATGTGAAATATTGTTTGTAAGCTGAATTTACTTGCAGTTTTGTTATACAACTCTCATCAATTCAGGTTGATATTTGCACCTAAACTTGGCATAACCCATACTTTGTGGCCCGTATCTGCTGTCGGCTCAGGTACTTTCAAACATCTATCAGATTGCCAATTCATATTGAAGATATATCACCTTTAATCCTAGTCGTCATGCATGATAAGATAACCATTACTTTCTTGCTAAGTTGTTATATGTTATTTCAGGCCTCGAAGCAGCAATCACTGAGAAAAAGAAGAACGACATTTCATTCGACAACGCTAAGATTGTTGTTGAGTCACGTGATGATGATAATATCCAAGTGAGTTTCTGATTCCAAAATTTATTAGACTGGAGGAAATAGAAACTGAGACAACATGAAATGTTCTTTCTTCCTACTACAAAGAAATTTGATGCTGGAAATGTGCAATGCTTTTCATACCGCCCTGGATGCATTCTGTCTAATCAGCGTTTCATACCGCCCTGGGAGTTATTTGTTTCATACATGACTTTACTTGCTCAAACTTGTGTGCATTTAGGTTTCACTGTGTCAACTTGTGCATCACTTGTATATACTTCGCTATTCTTAGATGAAATTATCTTGTGATACTCCATTGTAAAGTAAAAAACCATATAAAGGACAAGAACTATAAATTTCTACTTGTTATAATAATTACTGGTAGTCAAGTATTACTGTCCCATTGATTAGGTGCTCCGGCCATGGTCCGTAAAATCATTGATTTGAATCTTGCGTAGTGTAATTTGAATCACTGAACATACGTTGACTCATAGTATGTTAAATACTACCTAAGACTTGTAATATCATTATGTACTACCATCTAACCATCTAAGTACCCCAATTATAATAATAATAACGATAATAATGATAAAATTACTTGAAGCAATAGTAGTACGTGTGAAAAAATACAATGATACGTACCTATGCATTATATGATTTTTGTGTTCAGCCTTCAAGTAACAAAAGTATAACTGTATGGAGACCTCAAAAATATTTTTTCTTGGTTATTTTTCTTTCACTACCAATACAATCTTGATGTGAGCTTTATTTCTGCTTTGGAGATGAATATAATTCACTACACTATAGCATAACCATGCCACCTAATTTATCCATGTTCATACTAGACAAGGTTTGGATGATGATAGAAAATGTATATTCCTACAAATTCTCATGGTAAATTTAATCAGGTAAGAGTAGACATAACTGGTGAGGAAACGCAGAAAGCATATGATGATGTACTAACTAACCTCGCTCGTACTGCACCCCCAGTTCCAGGATTTCGAAGAATGAAAGGAGGTACATCTTTTTACTCTTAGTCGAAATTTCAGGAAAATATCACTGGCATGTCCTAGATCGTCTGACTCTCGCATTTCCATTTTGCATGGTATGATAATATATAAAGGCAAAACATCTAATGTGAGTTGTCTCAACTTCATACAGTTTCTTGCGTGGTCTATCCAATGTTTTTACATGAAACTTACATATGTTTATTTTCCATGTATGCATTAAAGCTTAAGAATGTGCCAAAGAGAATTTTATTGCAAATGCTTGGAAAAGATCGTGTTACTAAATTTCTTATCCAAGAAATTGTCAGTACAACCATCGGCGACTTTGTGGAGAAGGTTCTATTTTTGGCTAATTTATATAATTTATTGTGCAGTGTATATATATTCTTTCTTCAGATAGCTAAATTTATTATGGATGACAGGAAAATATAAAGGTTAAGAGCCAGTTCCAGACAATTCAGACAGCAGAAGAGCTCGAACTAGCATTTAGTCCGGGAAAGGAGTTTGGTTTTAATGCTACAATGGAGATTCTGAAACCTGAGACTGAAACAGACAATACCGTTGACTCCGATTCTTGATGGTTGCATGTACTATTGAAAAATGTTTTGTCCCTATGTCTCCGGTTTATCCTGTAAATTCAATTTTTGGCACATATGTATGAAAGTATGTTAAGGAAATGTGTAGTAGGATGCATCAAATATCCTGGTTTAATATGCCCTACACAACATGTTCCTTATTCGTTTCCATATACTCAGATTGTATAAAAAGATCTTCAAGAAAAGTGAATTTGTATTCCATGAGCCATCATCTTTTGATTCTTTTCAATAATTTCTGATCTGTAAAGAATTTAGTGGACCTCTACAATCCAAATACATATGGTTTGAATGACTGAAATTGGCTGAAACTAAAATAGCAAACAAACAATTACCCAAACACAGACGACGACAATGTAGATATTTCCCACAGATACACTCAATAATGGAGGGATGAAGCTTCTATTATATTAAGTGAGCAAACTGCAACATATGTAACACCAAAAAATCATACGTAGTCGAATACATAGTATACAAAAATACAACTCATAGTTTGATAAAATACTAAGTACCGATAAGATAGACAATTACTTGGAGAATAAATAAAAGGCTAATCAACTTCTATGATGAGCTCGCCTCTCCACGTACTGAAATCAGGCCAATCACCTGCTCTCTGTCCTTATGTGGTGGAAAAAAACGAAAAAGGGTGTGTCAGACAAAAGTATGGTGAATGAGTACATGTTTAATATATGGTGATCATGTGCAGTTGACTTTAATTCTACTCTATGTGACCTAAGATGCTCAACAAGTGTACTTGTATTCCTATGGTTCTTTACCTAAGAGTTTTTACTTGATACACACCTACACTAACACCTTTTATAAGTTCCTACAAAGATTTAACTGCGGATCAAACCTTGATAACTAACGATTGACATTCGCTACTAGAGCTACTAAACATAGGGTCATCCTACAACTTTTTCGTATACGATTACATCTCATATTTCGATTACGCATAACCATCTCGTATAAATTTCCCTACTACTTCCATATAAGAATAAATTTCTCATGCTATGACTACACCTACCCCAACTATGCATTGAGTGGGGAAGCCCAATGCCGACTCACTGGTGTCTCTCATCGTCTTCATCAGTGTTCACCTCTCAACGGTAGTTTACACTTCTTATTGCATGCGTCAGGATCCAACAACAACACAGTATTACGTTGTGTCAGTATCTATGCATACCAAGGAACTCATATTATATTGGGTCTACACACTTCATCAGGCATCAGTTCGTGATGAGCGTCCGCCGTAAAACCTACTGTGAGTGTCATTTACGATAGAATCGTCCCTGGTCAAATAATCGATCATTTATTGGGTAAAAAGCATTTACCTAACCACACAACGTCCTAGCATTGTTTCATAGGGAACTAGCTTTCCTATTATCTCTAACATCCACATATGTATATAATATAGCTATACGAACTATTATTATTTTTATTTTCAATTTGCGCCTTAGGCCGAGGTTTAGATTGTGCGTTTGGGTTGTTATCGGTCAACCGCTATGCCTAATCGGTCGGTCGACTGCTTGCTGTCGGCCACTCGAGTTGAATGGTCGACTGGCTGCTGTATAAAATTAGGGTTTTTGCTTACAGTTTAATTGATTTTAATTTTTTACTAATTTCGTACGTTTTGTGCTTTCAACGGTAGACCTTACACTTATAGTTTTAAGATTTTACAATTCTCCTGGATCTAAAGTCATATTTGCCCCAAAATCAGTTTAATCTTGTTAACATTGATATAATCAAGTTATATATTAATATGTTGGAGAAATTTTTATTTAATTAAAATGAGTTAGCCTAAAATAAAACATGTCACTTAACTAGTTTGTACCAATTTAATTTGTGAGTTCAACTTAGATTTAAACAGTATAATTCTTAGATTTAGTTCTAACATCCTAAATCAGATAGTGTAAATTAAAGCTAACTACAAATAATCAGCTTATAAAAAATTTCTCGCTCACCTTAGATCCACACTTGCTCCTAATTTTGCATGGAAATCTACCAATTTTTGCCTGCCCCTTTCAAGATTCGACGATCTTGAATTCTCTTATTCATTTTTATTTTATTATTGGAGAATTTATAAGCGGAGAGAAAAAATTTGATTGAATTTCAGTATACCAATGAATATCTAATGAATTAGGATTTAGGTTAGCTCTGTGTTTATAAGAATTTTAAGTTAATATAAAGCGTTGATTTTCCCTATTAAAATATTTACTTTCATCTCGGACGTTCATCATTCACTTTGCACGCAAGTAAAATCTTTCATTTAATCACGCTTGTCCATTCACCGCTCCATATCTGCGATCTTCTAACGTCAACCGGTCGACCTCTTATATGGAACAGACGACCACTACCGGTGGACCTTAAGGGTCGACTGCTTCAGTTATTTCATTTAGGAAAATTTTATATTTTAATTTATTTCGTTTTCAAATTTTAAAACGTGCATAATATCTCCATACTAGCTCCGATTACAAATTTTTCTATACTACCTCCGATTACAAAGTGTTATATATAAAAATTATCCAGAAAATCACTACGAACACAATGATGCAAGTTTCGTAACCAAATATGGACTTTTTAAATTTTTTATTTTTTCCCTTATTTAATTTAATTTAATTCTTTTATTAA
Source organism: Allium cepa (assembly GCA_030765085.1). Lineage (NCBI taxonomy): Eukaryota > Viridiplantae > Streptophyta > Magnoliopsida > Asparagales > Amaryllidaceae > Allium > Allium cepa. Next base: position 344,654,679 of record CM060928.1, on the reverse strand, counting down.
ATTTTCCACTTAAATTTTCATGGGTATTGCATTCTCCCATCCTAAAAGATTTCGTCCATGAAATCTCAAAGGACGGAAAAATATAACTCGTATGTGCAACAATCAATAACTATAATCATCTACTCATCCATCATTCATGGACAACCATTGTCCTTGTACATATCTAATGTGGTATATGTATATGCAAGCGTGAAATGCACATGAACCTATACTAATGGAAAGAGTAGGCGATCTTTTGATGTAGTCGACCTCTTGTCATGTAAGTGCTCATGCCACGTATCCAAGATGTATTCAACACCTTAAGTAAATATACTTGCAATTCTACATATATGCACAGTTATCCAATCTGTATGCAGCATCCATATGCATAATACTCTATAAGATGGAGCAAATAAACTAGAGATAATGTGAGTGTGCACGCTATTCGGAGAGTACATTTTCTAGTTGTATCAGAGAAATAATCCAAACAATACATCCACTAGCATTCATCGCCTATAACATGTCCTAATGGCATGTTTGCAACTATTTCTACCATTCAATGGTCCCTACCTTAAAGGATATACCAAGCTAAGTCCTAATGCATAAGTAATCTATATTTATTAAATATAAATAAAAAATGTACAAGAAAAGAGTAGGGGGTGGGTACCTCGGATCTTCTCCGCAGGCTCCCATGTACTCTCCCTTGGACCATCACTCCATTGGACCTTAAAAAGGTTTATTTCTTTGTTGCAGAGTCGCTTTGTACGATTCTCAAGAACATAAGTTGATGCACGGAGGACAAGTGACTCCCTCTCTACTTCTACTTCCTCTACCTGATCTGGCTCGACTATGGTAGCTGAATCATCCAAACATTTTCGCAAGTGCAATACATGAAAAACATCATGTACTCCCGCTAACTTATTAGGAAGCTCAACTCTATACATTAACTTCCCTAGCCTACCAGTAATTAGGAAAGGTCCTACAAACCTCAGTGTTGGCTTTTGCGAACTACCAAAAATCATAACATGTCCAAGCGGCGAGACCTTCACAAACACCATGTCCCCCACTGTGAACTCTAACCCCGTACATCTTCTGTCAACATAAGATTTATATCTATCTCGCATGGTTTCATTCTTCTTGGATCAAGTACACACTCGATGATATCTCCCTCACCATGTCTGTCATAAGAATAATCTTATCCTTGGTGTCTTACGAACACGACAGTGATCTACAGGGTCTCTAGTATAGCGCCTTCAACGGTGCTCGTTTGATAGCTGTTATTATAGGTAAACTCCATCAATGATAAGTGATCCTCCCAAGTGATCCTCCCAAGAGCCTCCAAAATCCAAGATGCACATCCGATGTAAGCCCTCTAATACCCGATTCACTCTCTTCGTCCGTCCATCCGTCTGTGAGTGATAAGCAGTGCTCAAGCTTTACTTGGTACCCAAAGCCTACTGTAGACTCCTCCAAAATATGCTAGTGAAAAATAAATCTCAGTCACTAACAATGCCAGTAGAAACTCCGTGTAACTTAGTGACCTCTCTCATGTATAGCGTCACCAAAAATGCCACCATCTTCATACTCCTAATCAGAATAAAATGAGTGTGTTTGTTCAGCCGATTGACCATGACCCAAATACTCTCATTTCCTATCCTACTTCTCGGTAAACCATCGAAGAAGTCCATAGAAATTCTCTGCCACTTCCACTGAGGGATATCTAAAGGATGCAACAATCCTCTCGGCTTCTTCTACTCTTTGTTTACCCTTTGACAAGCCATACATCGAGTTACATATTCTACTACATGCTTCTTTATTCCGGGCCAATTGAAGATTCTCTTCATGCCACAATATATTTTATCTTCGCTGGAATGAATGGTCACCCTCGGACAACGAGATTCACCTAGTGCCATGTCAACCAACTCTATAATAAGAGGAACATATAATCTACCACTCTCTGTAACCATCCCTTCGAGTCAATGGCATAACGCCTCGAATGACTCAACTGCTCTCCTCTACAAACTTCTTAAAAATATCAACTAGCTTCTTATTTTGCTTCTGATTGGACCCAACATGTTCCATAGTGTAGGCCGTGCATCCAAAGCTGCTAACAATCTCGGGGTAATGTCCGATGATAGTCGGAAATCAAATGTAGAAATAAACTCCAAATGCTTTCACTCTAACAAAAAGGACTTAATACTACATGCTGTCTACTCAAGGCGTTGGCAATCATGTTACACTTGTCTAAAGTGTATGAGATATCAAAATTGTACTATGCCAAAAACTCTATCCACCTGTAACGACCCGAAAATTTTAGCGATTATTTTTATTTAATTTATTGAAATTTTGTGAAATTTTAAACAATAAAATTTGAAAATAAAAATTTATTATTTGGAATACGTCTATTTAAACATAGCAAATGGTAAATTTTCAATTAATAATATTGAAGTTTATCTTATTATGTAATTTTATTTCAATTTAAATCAATTAAAAATTGATGGTAATAAATTGTCTTTCAAACTTGAATATTTTACACAGTAAATTTGTAAATCATTTTCTATGTGAGACTTCATAATTCGTTTTTCAAATTTGATCTTCTCTTGCCCCGTTTATCTTATTTTCGATGGTTTAACGGCATTTCTCAGCGAATATCGACTATTGATAGGATTTTCGTATTGCTAATGTTTGTGTACCTTCTATTCGTTTTGTCGTTATGATCTCTGTAGTATATTCAATTGTGCATATCGGTGTCCGGAATGCGGCGAAAACTGCGAAGCGATTTATCATATCGATACCCATTTCTGGAGCCTTTTGGCTTTCTTGTCCCTTCATTTTATCAACCGTTGTAACCGATAGCCATTAACCATTTATTTTTCTTTAAATTAAGCATTCGTGACTTTTGTTATTCCTCCTCTCAATTTATACTGGCTATTTCATTTTATATCTCCGGTTCAAAAATATTTGTGCATTCATCTTTCTGCTCCTTTCTGTTTCGTTCTTCTCAAAAAATAATAATAGATATATCTATGTTTTGCTGTTATAATAGTGAAGCCTTGCTCCGCTGCTCGTCCTTCTTCATGTCGTGACCCACTTCTTCAGCTAAGACCACTTCATCACAAACCCTTGTCCTCCGCCCAGAGATCCGCCAACCGATCCCATCACTCAGTCGCTTACACCATTGCTTACTTTTTCCACCCTAAGCCTGAACCACTTCCCTCCGTTTCTCCCTCTAACCTATGCCAAAACCCTCCACAACAAATGACACCCCTCTGCCTCGGCCTACCTTCCCACCAGCAGCGTTGCCGGCCTTCATTTACCAGCAAAACCCACGCCATCTCTCTCTCTCTCTCTCTCTCTCTCTCTCTCTCTCTTATTTTCTCTAGCTTGCTCCTAGTTCGCCGATACCCATCAACACCTCTTCCTCTTCACCGTGGCAGTGCTCCGTACCCTCACTTTCGGCCATCAAACCAGCCCGCAACCGAGACCTGCCTAGGCATCACCTCCACGTCCACCACTCCATCACGTGGACAGCAGGGCAGAGCACCCCTTCAACATGGCAACCTAACACTCCGCCTCTGCACCCCATACTCTCCATCCAAGCACCGTTCGCCAACACCATCTCAACCGGCCTCTTCTTCCACCATGCTATCGATCATCTGACCACGATGGCACCCCTTTCCTCTTGCCTGAAGTTCCCCCTACCTATTCTATTTTCTGTCTTTCTTATTGTTAAAAAATGTAAGTTCGGGATTCCTTTTGTTTTATATATGCATATGGGTGTTGTACACATATATTACGAGGTTTGTTTATAAATGGTCACTTCATAAAGCAAACTGGTTTATATTGATTTGTACTGCTTATATATATATATTGATTTATATTGATTTGTACAAACCAAAATGAGTATATATATGTATATATATTAAGATAAAATATTTATTTGAGAATTTGAAGGGGTTCTTTTATAATGATATATGTACACATTTTGATCGTTTTGACTTGATCCTTCTTGCAGCCTCCCATGGTTTAGATGTATATAATAGGTTTTTATATATATGTTTGTATAGGTAGCTTTAAAGTATATGTAAAGTACGAACATATGTATATAATATGTGTACTGTAAATATACTTGATTTTAACAATGCTTGTTTTCGTTATATATAATATGTGTATATAAGTGTACCGTGTATATACATACTTGACTTTTGAATATATGCGTTTAAAATATAAAGAGTTCATTTTAAATATGTGTTTAAAATTAAAATTTGATTTCAAAATATAATATGTATGTAAGGTTATATATTAGTTTTGAGATAATAGTTATATATATAAGTATACATAAGTTTGGTTTTCAAGTATATATGAAGATTTTATTTTATATATGTGTTTTAAAAGGTAATACTGATTTTTAGATAACATAAATTTTTTATTTTAAATTTTAATATGTATTTTAAGAAGTAATGATTTGAAAATATAAATATATAGATTGATTTTATTTTATAGGGGTTTAAGTTAAATATTGATTTTAGAAAAATTTATATAAATCACATTTTCCATTTGTATCAAGCTTGTTTTGATTTGTTTTCATCGATTTCAAACTATCATCTTTGCTCATCGAATCCGCGTTCATTCGTGCCGTGGTTTGAAATCTATGCTTGGAATTCGCAGCTCATTTCATCGTTCATTTTTCTAACCTCGAAAGATGAGCAATCACTCACGATTAATGTTCTTGTATTTATTAAAATTGATTTCAATTGAAACGACAATTGAAATATGTTGTTAAATTTAACTGTTTAATTGTTATAGATGAGATGCTATTATCTATGATTGTTCACCTATGGGATATGACACCATGTTCCGTTGTTTATATTTTATTGTTATTATTATTTTCATGTCTGTTATCACCGTGCAATTTCTCTATTAGTATAGAATTCACTATGGGTTGAAATGATACATACCCGAACGGACTTTAGAATAGGAGAATTTCTTCATGGGTTGAAATGATAAACCCAAGCGATTTCATTTGAATTGAATTTGGGATTGCGGGTCGAAATGACATCTACCCGTATATATTTAAATTACGAATTGAAATGATAGATATCCGTATCACTTGACCATATGATAAGAAATTACGTACCGACACCGTTGGTCCATATAAATGTTTTGAAAATAATTTCTATGGTTTGGAAAGAAATATATGGTTTTTATTAAATATTGGTTCTTAAAATATTATATATAATTGGAAATTTTATATATGGCTTTAAAAATAATATTATTGAGATTGACTAAATACATATAATATGTTTAAGTATTTATGTAAATCTATATTTAAAAATAGATTGTTGTAATAATTTGAATAAGCTAAGGTTGAGAAGATAAAGTGGAATTAATGGAAATTGTACTTAATTAAGAATTCTACTAAATTAGATCGATTTGAATTATTGAATTCGAAGTTTAAGATTTGATCTTTATAATTTGACCTTGATTTAAAGTGATTAAATGGATACTTCAAGTTTTAGATAAATCGAAGGAAATATTTAGTTTAATGTAATTTAAGGTTATTTAGATGATAATGGATTTATTAAGTGAATATCTCAAAACTAAATAAAGGATGAAGTTAAATAAAATATATATGAAGGTACCATTTTAGTTTTGGAAGTGCTATAATTTGGAAATATATGTAATTGAAATGGAAATGATGTTTTGGTTTTAAAGTATAAATTATTTTGAAGCGACCACGGTGTCATAATGACGTTTTGTACCATGGATCCTTAGAGGATGGTCATCCCAAACATCCTTTGAGTTACTGGTATTTCAGTTGATATTTCACTTGAGTTTGATTTATTGATATAAGAATGTTAATCCTGACTCGAGTGTTTTGTGTTTTGCTTTACGCTCGGGTCAGACTGAGCGATACAACATTAAGACTCACTTTTTGAGTTTGGAGCTTCGTTTGGAGACCCAACCATTGATTCAGCTTCCAGCTTTCTGGTTGATTTGTTCACAGAAGTCATCTGTTTGGATTGGAGACTTCACTGTATTTGAGATATTCTGTTGTATTTTATTTTCTAACTCTGATATTTATATAGTAGCTTCATGAACTACTATTTATTTATTCCGCTGCATTATATTACTCTGTTTCTGTGATTCTGTGATTGAATTATTTACTGTGTATGTTGAGTTTTGCCAAATTTAAATTAACAATATGATATTTTGAGCAATTCAAGTCCGACGTGTGTGGATACGAATGGTTGAAAATATCGGATCGTTATAGTTGGTATCAGAGCTTTGGCTCTGGGAAAACTTAGCATATATAGTAAATTTATTTGCAGAATCACTTTCGTTCGAGCTTGAATTTCATCCTCTTTGATTTGGTTTTCATTTGGACTTTGGAATGTCCCATGCAAACCCATTATCTTCTCTTCCTATTCGTGTTTCTTGATTCTGAAGTATCCCATAACTCCATTTTGAATGACCTCTATAAGAATAGGCGATCCCGCAAATCTTCAAATGATTTGTAAAGGGGTGAAGCTCCTTTACAATGGGCATTGATTTATTGGAGATTTCTATATCTTTGGTTAGATGCCGCTACCTCTTGCGATCGAATGTTGATTTTCCTTGGAATTCTGCATCGATCTTGTTCCTGAAGTCACGGTTGACCCTGTTAAGGTCACCTGCGATTTATATAAGTATATCCATCTTCTATTTTGTAATTTAATTATCTCCTCTTCGTTCGAGCCTATCTTTGAATAAAAATTCTATTTGATTAGAGTCCCTCTAATTTGAATTTCTATCTTTGTTTTGAAAATCCATTCTTAAATCATCCTTTGAAAATCGGGTTTGTTTGTATTTTAAAAATTGTTTTATATATCGAAGTTATTATTTTGATAAGTATGATTTTATTCTATATATAAAACTGAAACATTTTCGATAAGGATTATATACCTTTTGAAATGAGAATTTGGAGTTTCGAAAGGATTTGAAATTTTGAAAATTATATAAAAATGATTTATAATTGAAGGATTTTGAATTTGGAATTTAAGGAAATGAACTCCAGTAATGGTTTCAAGATTTTGAAAATATATAATAATACGATTTAAAGTATTTTCCGAATAAGAAATGTTTCAAATGACTTCAAATGTGTTCCAATGCTTTCAAAGAAATTTCAAAGAAGTTTTCAAGAAAATAGAAGTCCATAACTCACTTATGTCACTGGAGAATAATTTCGGTGATGAGTGCACGCATCATCGACATTAATTTTCGAGTTTCAAAGTGGGGGAGAGGCCACTTTAGTAGCTTTGCTATGCGAGTGATTCTCTGAAACCAATTTTGATTTCAAATTCCGAAGTATGATTTGATATTCGAAAGATATATGTATATATATTTGAAACGTTTAAAGTAAGTCGGTGTTCAGACCTCGAGTTTCGGATTTAGTGTAACCCTATCTATTGAAATTGATTTAGTGATTTGTTGTTGATTTCCAACTCTTAAATTGGGAATTTGATTTCTCCAACTATTTTGAATGTTCGAACACTTACAAATCGAGGTTTAAATTTTCAAAGCTAAGTAATTTAGAAAAGTATAAATCATTCTATAAAGTAAATGAGTTTGAAATGTTTGGTTGAGTAAATGAATAAGACTATTTTGAATTATACTAATTTGAAATTTTGTTTCGAAGTATTTCGAATAAAATTTAGTTATAAAGGTTTTGATTTTGGAACATCTTTTATAAAACTATATATATATATATATATATATATATATATATATATATATATATATATATATAGAATAATGATTTTCAAGAGGTAAATTGGATCTTTCGAATAGGAATAAATAGTTCAAAGGTTTTAAAGGGATGGTTTTAAACTTAATAATCATTTTTGGGTATAATTAATTCTGGAAATGAATTTGTTAGACCTGAGTTAGGTTGATTTGGAAACTTAGATTATCTTCTAAACCTATTATTTTGGAAACTTTAAAACAGAAGATATTAAATTTGAAAGAAATAAATTGGTGAAATCGTATATGATTTTGATACTGAACTGATATTGAAACAAATTGAAATTGAGAACCTTATTTCACCAAATGCTTGATTTAGGAGTTGTCGAATTTATATAAAATTGATTTGTATAAGTATGAAGTTGATTTGAAACTACTGATTTGGAAAGGTACTCAATTCGAAAAGTGAAATCTTATATAATGGAAGTCCATATAAGTGTGATATTGATTTTTGAAAGTATTCAATTTGAAAATAGAATCTTATATATAATGGACTTTATATAAGTATGATATTTGAAAATGTTTTGAAAAGGTACTATATGATACATATTTTCGAAGTAAAGATATGGAATGTGCCTTCTACTTGATATCCGCTTTGTGGCCACATTGTTGGTTCATTCTATCGATATTATTCTCTTCGATTTTGGTTTTCCAAATGTGACACTCGAGTGTCCTACCATGGCGTAACCCATGGTCATTTTTTTGGGTGGCGTAATCCGCAAGGCAGAGATTGCTTAAAGGGTATGGATGTTTCCTGGAGGATCCAGGCGTAACCATTGTATGTATCCTACGATCCATGGGTTTTGGTTATCATGGCGTAATTCGCAAGGCAGTGATTGCTTAAAGATACAGATGTTTCCTGGGGGTTCAGGCATAACCATTGTGTATCTGCGATCTAGTTGACTTATGGATTGTACTTTCCATATCGGTTTTGAAGGTTTTTCAAGTATTTTCACTGGGTGTTGAAACGGGGCTACTAAGTACTTGAAGAATTCTAGCTTTGTGCCTGATCAACGCATGGCCAAAGTCTGCAAGAACGAGGATAAACTTATTGAAACATCAAGTTATAAAAATATTTTCTAAAGAAAAAATTATTTCTATATAAAGGAATTTTATTATAAAAAGTATTTCCAACAAAGAAATTTTGTGTTAATATTTGAAATTGAAATTCTTATGGTTTGAAATTAACTATTTGTGTCCGATACTATCCTTTCGAATCTACCTTATCTGCCCAGCTTTATTTATTCACCTATATACTGCATGGTTTAATAGAAATTTATTAGTCTTATAAATATTTTAGAATTTATTTATTAAATAAAACGTATTTGATTATTGATTTATTTGTAATATTCGAAAAGTATCTTGAGATAAAATTAATAAATTTAGGAATTATAGATTAAATGTTTTCAAATAGCTTCTTTGTAAATATAAGTAATGATGTAAATAAATTTTACAAATATGTCCTTGAAAAGTATGAAAGTATTGAAGATAATTAAATAGCAAATGAAGTTTCCAAATAAGCATTTCAAGTAAAATTTGTATAGTTTTAAATTAATTGGTTATCCTTGTCTTTCAATCTATTTTTCTTTCTAGTTGTTCTATTATACTACCTCCTTCCTTTTCGAGGACGAAAAGTTTTGAGTGGGGGAGAGTGTAACGACCCGAAAATTTTAGCGATTTTATTTTTTTAATTTATCAAAATTTTGTTAAATTTTAAACAATAAAATTTAAAAATAAAAATTTATTATTTGGACTACATGTGTTTAAACATAGCTAAATTTTTAATTAATAATATTGAAGTTTATTTTATTGTGTAATTTTATTTCAATTTAAATCAGTTAAAAATTGATGGTAATAAAATGTCTTTCAAACTCAAATATTTTATATAGTAAACTTGTAAACCATTTATTGTGTGATAAGTCATAATTCGTTTTTTCAAATTTGATCTTCTCTAACCCCGTTTATCTTATTTTCGATGGTTCAACAACATTTCTCAGCGAATATCGACTTTTGATACGATTATCGTATCGCTGATATCTGTATACCGTTCTATTTGTTTCGTCGTACTGATCTCCACGGTATATTCAATTGTGCATATCGGTGTCCGGAATGCGGTGAAAACCACGAAATGATTTATCATATCTATATCCATTTCTGGAGCCTTTTGGTTTTCTTGTCCCTTCATTTTATCCACCGTTGTAACCAATAGCCACTAACCATTTATTTTTCTTTGAATTAGGCATTCATGACTTTTGTTAGTCTTCCTCTCAATTTATATTGGCTATTTCATTTTATATCTCCAGTTCAAAAATATTTGTGCCGTCGTCTTTCTGCTCCTTTCTGTTTCGCTCTTCTCAAAAAATAATAATAGATATATCTGTGTTTTGCTGTTATAATAGTGAAGCCTTGCTCTGCTGCTCGTCCTTCTTCATGTCATGACCCACTTCTTCAGCCAAGACCACTTCATCACAAACCCTTGTCATCTGCCCAGAGATCCGCCAACCGATCCCATCACTTAGTCGCCTACACCATTGCTTACTTTTTCCACCCTCAGCCTGAACCACGTCCCTTAATTTCTCCATCTAACCTACGCCAAAACACTCCACAACAATCGACACCCCTCCGCCTCGGCCTACCTTCCCACCAGCAGCGTCGCCGGCCTTCATTCACCAGCAAAATCCAAGCCATCTCTCTCTCTCTCTCTCTCTCTCTCTCTCTCTCTTATTTTCTCTAGCTTGCTCCTAGTTCGCCGATACCCATCAACACCTCTTTCCCTTCACTGTGGCAGTGCTCCCTACCCTCACCTTCGACCATCAAACCAGCCCGCAACCGAGACCCGCCTAGGCATCACCTCCACGTCCACCACTCCATCACGTGGGCAGCAGGGCAGAGCACCCCCTCAACCTAGCAGCCTAACCCTCCGCCTCCGCACCCTGTACTCTCCATCCGAGCACCGTTCGCCAACACCATCTCAACCGGCCTCTTCTTCTACCCATGCTGCTGATCATCTAACCACCAAGTCACCCCTTTCCTCTTGCCTGAAGTTCCCTCTACCTATTCTATTTTCTATCTTTCTTATTGTTAAAAAATGTAAGTTCAGGATTCCTTTTGTTTGTTATTTTTTTCCAGTTTTATATCTTCAAGAGCTCTTATTTTTTTATTTTCAGCTCGTTCCTATTGCTTGGAACCTGCCGTGATTTTCTTTCGATTCTTCTTATTCTTTGTTATAATATATTATATTTTAAAGGATAAGTATAAGGGTGTTGTACACATGTATTACGAGGTTTGTTTATAAATGGTCACTTCATAGAGCAAACTGAATCGGTTTATAATGTTTTGTACTGCTTATATATATTGATTTATATGAACCAAAATGAGTATATGTGTGTGTATATATTAAGATAAAATATTTATTTGAGAATTTGAAGGGGTTCTTTTATAATGTTACATGTACACATTTTGATCGTTTTGACTTGATCCTTCTTGTAGCCTCCCATGGTTTAGATGCATATAATAGGTTTATATGTATATGTGTGTGTGTATATGTATGTATAGGTAGCTTTAAAGTATATGTAAAGTACGAACATATGTATATAATATGTGTACTGTAAATATACTTGATTTTAACAATGCTTGTTTTCGTTGTATATAATATGTGTATATAAGTGTACCATGTATACATACTTGACTTTTGAATATATGCGTTTAAAATATAAAGAGTTCATTTTAAAAATGTGTTTAAAATTAAAATTTGATTTCAAAATATAATATGTATGTAAGGTTATATATTAGTTTTGAGATATTATATAAGTACACATGAATTTGGTTTTCAAGTATATATGAAGATTTTATTTTATATATCTGTTTTAAAAGGTAATACTGATTTTTAGATAACATTAACTTTTTATTTTAAATTTTAATGTGTATTTTAAGAAGTAATGATTTGAAGATATAAATATATAGATTGATTTTATTTTATAGGGGTTTAAGTTAAATATTGATTTTAGAAAAATTTATATAAATCACAGTTTCCATTTGTATCAAGCTTGTTTTGATTTGTTTTCATCGATTTCAAACTATTAGCTTTGCTCATCGAATCCGCGTTCATTCGTGCCGTGCTTTGAAATCTATGCTTGGAATTCGTAGCTCATTTCATCGTTCATTTTTCTAACCTCGAAAGGTGAGCAATCACACACGGTTAATGTTCTTGTATTTATTAAATTTAATTTCAATTGAAACGAAAATTAAAATATGTTGTTAAATTTAACTATTTAATTGTTATAGATGAGATGCTATTATCTGTAACTGTTCACCTGTGGGATATGACACCATATTCCGTTGTTTATATTTTATTGTTATTATTATTTTCATGTCTGTTATCACTGTGCAATTTCTCTATTAGTATAGAATTCACTATGGGTTGAAATGATACATACCCGAACAGACATTAGAATAGGAGAATTTCGTTATGGGTTAAAATGATAAACCCAAGCGATTTTCATTTGAATTGAATTTGGGATTGCGGGTCGAAATGATATCTACCCGTATATATTTAAATTACGAATTGAAATGATATATATCTGTATCACTTGACCATAGGATAAGAAATTATATACCGACACTGTTGGTCCATATAAATGTTTTGAAAATAATTTCTATGGTTTGGAAAGAAATATATGGTTTTTATTAAATATTGGTTCTTAAAATATTATATATAATTGGAAATTTTATATATGGCTTTAAAAATAATATTATTGAGATTGATTAAATACATATAATATGTTTAAGTATTTATGTAAATCTATATTTAAAAATAGATTGTCGTAATAATTTGAATAAGTTAAGGTTGAGAAGATAAAGTGGAATCAAAGGAAATTGTATTTAATTAAGAATTCTACTAAATTAGATCGATTTGAATTATTGAATTCAAAGTTAAGATTTGATCTTTATAATTTGATCATGATTTAAAATGATTAAATGGATATTTCAAGTTTTAGATAAATCGAAGAAAATATTTAGTTTAATGTAATTTAAGGTTATGTAGATGATAATAGATGTATTAAGTGAATATCTCAAAACTAAATAAAGGATGAAGTTAAATAAAATATATATAAAGGTATCAGTTTAGTTTTGAAAGTGCTATAATTTGGAAATATATATAATTGAAATGGAAATGCTATTTTGGTTTTGAAGTATAAATTATTTTGAAGCGACCACGGTGTCATAATGATGTTTTGTTCCATGGATCCTTAAAGGATGGTTATTCCAAACATCCTTTGAGTTACTGGTATTTCAGTTGATATTTCACTTGGGTTTGATTTTTTGATATAAGAATGTTAATCCTGACTCGAGTGTTTTGTGTTTTGCTTTACGCTCGGGTTAGACTGAGCGATACAGCATTGAGACTCACCTTTAGAGTTTGGAGCTTCGTTTGGAGATCCAAGTATTGATTCAGCTTCCAGCTTTCCAGTTGATTCGTTCACAGAAGTCATCTGTTTGGATTCGAGACTTCACTGTATTTGAGATATTCTATTGTATTTTATTTTCTAACTCTGATGTTTATGTAGTAGCTTTAGGGACTACTGTTTATTTATTCCGCTGCATTATATTACTCTATATCTGTGATTCTGGGATTAAATTATTTATTGTGTATGCTGAGTTTTGCCAAATTTAAATTAACAATATGATATTTTGAGCAATGCAAGTCTGACGTGTGTGGATACGAATGGTTGAAAATATTGGGTCGTTACACCACCTCTGCTGCATTAAATTCAAGTCCTTCTCGATGAACAAATACTTTAGAGGCTTGTGATCCGGATACAACTCAAATCACTCTTCTAAAAGATAATACCTCCGTGAATTGAGCGTAAAGACAATGGATGCAACATAAAATCATCGGTTGGGTAGTTTCTATTGTGGACCTTCAAATGTCGACTAGCATAGCTCACCACTCTTCCTTTTTACATTAAGGCCACTCCCAACCCGTAGAAAAGCATCAATATAAACTACAAATGCTTTCATACCATCGGCCAATAACAAAACAAGTGCACTAGTCATTACCACCTTCAATTTAATAAAAGCATCCTCACATTTCGCGTCCCACGAAAAAACTAATTCTTCTTAATAAGGCGAGACAGAACGGCAAAGATCTTCGCCAAATCCTTAATGAACTTCCAATAGTTGCCTGTCCAGTCAAGGAAAATCCTTACTTCCGTGGCATTCATCGACACATGTCAATCCTGAACTATAGAAACTTTACTGCGATCGATCGTCAGCCCACTTTTTGGGACAATATGTCACAAAAAGCGTACCTCTTCTCGGCAAAAGCGGCACTTTGAAAACTTTGTCTTCGGCTTATGCTTAGGGAGTGTATTGAACACTTCTTCTAAATGCAACCTGTGCTCCTCCTCGCTCTTCGAATGGACTAAAATGTCATCCACAAATGCCACAATGAACTTGTTAAGCAACCCTCTTGAAATTGGGCTCATCATATCCACAAAGTAGGTGGGTGCATTGGTCAGTTTGAATGGCATAACTAACCAATCAAAAAGTCCGTCGGGTGTACGAAAAGCAGTCTTTTGGATACTACCCTCGGCTACATGTAACTGATGAAATTCGATAGCCAAATCAAGCTACGAGAACACCTTCGCTCTAACCAATTGATCAAAGAGATCGTCTATACAGGGCAGTGGGTACTAATTCTACTTTGTCAGTTTATTTAGCTCCCTATAATCGACGGAAAGCCTCAGATAACCATCCGCCTTGGTTGTAAAGATGACCGGTACTTCCCACTCCAAAATGCTCCTCTAATAAAGCCCTTCTCCAATAGCTCATTCACCTGCTTATTCAACTCACATCTCTCCTTTGGAGCCATATGCCTCAACGGTAAGACAACAAGTGTAACGTTCTCTATAAGATAAATTTGGAACTCGATCTCTTGCTGTGGTGGGAGCCCGGTGACCTCGAAAAAGACATCTGGGTAATCTTTAACCACATGCAATGAATCCAGGTCTTTATGTGGTAGGTCTAATGAACAAAATAACTGATCCTTGGGGATCGCAATAAACCTCAAAGCTACGTCCAGTACACGTACTCAACCAAACAACCTTCCTATCACAATCTAGTGTAGCTACATGCATCGTCATCTAATCCATACCCAATATCAACCAAACCCATAAAATCTTAAGACAAAAGCATCGTAATCGAATTTGACCCCTAAAATGAATAATTTTAAACCCCCACATGCCATAGACAAATAGGCTAATCCTCCTACTAGGTTTGACACAACTACAGGGCTATTACTATGCTAATTTCTAAGTGTAACTCATCCATAAGTCTACTAGAAGTGAAAGAGGGTGATGCCTCCATGTCAAATAAAGTGTGAATGGATAAACCAGATAAAGTCAGCACACCTTCAATTACGACCTTCTTTCCTTATTAGCAACTGGCGGCATAATCGAGCTAGGAGCTGCATCTAGTGTATAAAATGGGACCGCCCCGGTAGAGGTCTTCTGAGGCGTTGGACACTTCCACTTCATGTGCCCGAACTGATTGCAGTTGTAACCCTTGATCTTTGAACTATCTGTCTTGCACTCCTTTGCAAAAAATCCCTTCTTGCCACACTACTTGCAACGCATATCCTGCTTCTTATTCTTTCCCTTAGATCTAAATCCTCCCTTGTGCTGATTTTACTATTGTGCTTTTCCTCCAGTCTTATTGGGTTCTTCCTTTTCTTCCTCCTTAGAGACGCTATTCAACAAGGCTCTCCAGTAAACCCTCAAATGTAGTACCCATTAGAATATGACTTAGATCTAAACCTTGAAGGGGTTGGTTCAACCATTTAGCAAACTTCAAAGCCTTTTTATGTGTGGTATCAATCAACTTTATCCCAAACCTAGACAAATCTTTGAATTGATTAACATACTCCTTTACCGACATGTCTCTTTACTCCAATGTATAAACTTCTCTAGCTGCACTCGCTCTTCAGCTCCAGACAGAATATTTATCTCAAAACATCTTCGAAACTCCCTCAGATGATTTCTCCTCCATCAGTCTCTGCCTCAACTACCTCCCACCAACTCAAGGCCTCATGTAGCTACCAAATAGCTAGCTTCTCCTCACCCCATCGGCAAGACCCACCAGCCTAAAATTCCTCTCGCAATTACGAATCCATGTCCTCGAATCTACATATGACTCAGTCCCCACATATGACTTTCCTCCAATGCTCAAAAAAATCCTTATATAACTTAGCAACATCGGCGGCAGGTGGGTGGGAAGGAATTGCACTTGTCACTCTTCCCATGGGTTCTTTAGCAGGGTTAAGCTCGGCTTGTCCTCTAGCCCGAAGATATCGACGAAACCAAATCGGGACATTCATGCCTGAAGTCTCAATTGCCTTACCTAAGCCTGAACCTTTAGATCGCTCATCTTCTATCTATGATTTTTAAGAATTTATTATTAACTTTTCACAATTATCATATGTAAGGATATGAGAGAGATTATGCTTATATAAAAATTTTGAAAAACTTTTATCTATGCATACATAAATACACACATACACACGCTTTGAAAACCCATTTTGAAAACATTTTACAAAACTTTTGAAAAAGCATTTTTTTTTCAAAAACTTATTCAAGTGCATTCTCTCAATATGCCCCCATATCTAAGGAATTTTGAACATCTGAACGAAATGCGAAAATCCGCATCTCTTGACACACCGATCTAAAGGATGACTTTTGGACTCGCATTGGTGCCTAGAAGTACAAGCTGTCGACATAACATTACAGAGACTAAGAATAAATAGATATGATCTAAGAAATGCTACACTTTAAAACTCACAACAGAAGGGACAAAATACAAATATAGAAAATAACCATCTCAGAAATATCTCAAAACACAATCTTATAAAATATTACGTAGTCAAATACAGAGTACACAGAAATACAACCCCTAGTCTAATAAAATACTAAGTACCGGTAAAATAGACAGTTACATAGAGAGTAAATAAAAGGAAAAGCAACTCCTATGATGAGCTCGCCTCTTATGTACTGAAATTGGGTCAACCACCTACTGCCATGTCCTCTTGTAGTGGGAAAAAGGAAAAAGGGCGAATCAAACCAAAGTCTGGTGAATGAGCACATGTTTAATATGTGACGATCTTGTGTAGTTGACTTTAATTCTATTCTATGTGACTTAGTGTGCTCAACAAGTGTCTATGTATTCCAAGGATCCTTTACCTAAGGTTTTTACTTAATACACACATAAACTAACATCTTGTGCAGGTTCATACAAGGAGCGAACCGCAATAACTAACGATCGGCTACCGCTACTAGATAAAGTAAGGTCAATATACAACTTTTACGTATGGGACTACATCTCATATTTCGACCACGCATAATTATCTTGCATATTTCCCTACTATTTCTACTATGATTACATGTACCCCAACTACGCTTTGAGGGGGAATCCACAATGCTGACTCGTCGGTGTGTGTCATCGTCTACATCCATGTACACCTTTTAATGGTAGTTTATGCTTCTTATTGCATGTGTTGGGATCCACCAACAACACAGTATTACATCGTGTAATTATCCATGCATACTGAGGAACTCCGGTTGTGTCAAACGTATACACTTTATCAGGCATCGATCAGTGCTGCACGTCCACCAAAGAACCTCCTATGAGTGTCGTTTATGATAGAATTACCCTAATTGAATAATCAACCCCTCATTGTGTAAAGAGCATTTGCCCAACGCTTCAACGTCCTAACATCATCTCATAGGGAACTAGCTTCCCTACCATCTTTAACATCACATATGTATATAATGTAACTATACATACTGTTAATATTTTTATGTTAAGCCTGTGCCTTAGGCTGAGGTTCAGATTATGCGTCTGGGTCGTTTACTGGTGGGCCATTATACATAATTGGTCGAATGCTTGCTGTCGATCACCAGGGTTAAAGAGTAAACCGGTCGCTGTGTTAAATTAGTGTTTTTTCCTATATTTTATTTGATTTTAATTTGTTATTAATTTCCTATTTTCCTTGATTTCAACAGTAAATCCTACACTTACTACTTTTAGGTTTTACAATTCTCATGGATCTAAAGTGATATTTGTCTATTTTCAAAATTAGTTTAATCTAGATTAACATTGTTACAATCAAGTTACATATTAACAGCTAAGGTAAATTTCTATTTAATCAGAATGAGTTTAACCTAGACTAACACATCTGTTAACCAGTTTGTATCAATTTAATTTTTGAGTTCAACTTAGAATTAAATAATATAATTCGTAGATTTAATTCTAACATCCTAAATCAGATAGTGTAAATTAATTTAACTACAAATAATCATCTTACTAAATGTTCCCACTCACCTTAGATCCAAACTTGCTCCTAATTTCGCATGCAAATCTACCCCTATTTGCTTGCCCCTTACAAGATCCGACGTTATTGAATTCTGTTGTTTATTTTATTATTGGAGAATTTATAAGTGGAGGGGAAATTTTTTGAAGAGTTTCAATGTATAGATAAATATCTAATGAATTACGGTTTATGTTAGCTCTATATTTGTAGGAGTTTTAGGTTAATACGGAGTGTTGATTTTTCCTGGTAGAATATTTACAATCATCTTCAATGCTCATCATTTACTTTACACATAAGTAAAATCTTTCATTTAATCACGCTTGTCCTTTCTTTGTGGATTTGTGATCTTCAACGTCAATCGGTTAACTACTTATAGGGACCGGTCGACTGCTATCGATCGACCGGTGGACCCTAGTGGTCGACCGCTTCGGTTGTTTTATTTAGTAAGTTTTTATATTTTTATTTATTTTATTTTCAAATTTTAAAAAGCTCATAACTTCTCCATACTAACTCTGATTGCAAAGTGTTATATATGAAAATTATCTAGAAAATCGTTACGAACACAATGGTAAAGTTTCGTAACCAAATTCAGACGTTTATGAATTTTTTTTATTTTCGCCTTTGTTTTACTTAATTTAATTCTTTTATTAATTTTTTTGGGTGTTACAATGCATGATTGGAATTTTGGACATGTTATGGAAGAAACATTGGCCCAAAAAATCAGAGTGGACCTACTTTGGCTGCAGCCAGATTTTCAAAATTCCTTCCCATACACACATCGACATGTATAGTAAGCTGTAAAGATGAATACATCCTCTGTGGTAGATAATGTAACAACTGATTGTTTCATCAAAGACCATGCCACGATTCTGTTGCTCAACATAAAGACATAACTAGATGTACTCATGCGATCATCAACAACCCATGCATAATCACTACTTGATAAAGCTACTAATTCTTCATAATTCATAACATTTATGGAGATAATTCCTAACTACACCGTACCTTTCACATACCTCCAAATCCTCTAAATGGCTTGCATATGTAGCTATGTTGATTCTCCATTTACTCGCTAACTAAATTCATCATAAACATAATATCAAGCCTTGTGACAGTCAAATACATCAAACTGCTAACCATTTGTTTATATTAAGTTGCATCTACTCGAGCTCTTCCAAAATCTCTTGAAAGTTTGAAACCTAACACGGTAGGATTTTGTATTGGATTGGAGTTATTCAGAACAAACTTCTCCAGAAAATCATTTACATACTTCCTCTAACTTAAGTAAAGCCCTTCATTTGTTTGCACAAACTCAACACCAAGAAAATACTTCATCTTGCCTAAATCTGTCATTGTAAACTCTATTATCATTGAAGCTTTAAACTCCTAAAACATCTTGGTATTACTTCCCGTAAATATAAGGTCATCTACAAATATGCTCACTATTAACATCTTACCTTCTTCTTTAGACTTGATAAACCAAGTTAGCTCGTACGAACATCGTTCAAAGCCTTCCATAATGAAGTATGTCTTAATGATGTTGAACCTAGCTCATGGATCTTGCTTCGGCATATACAACGCTTTGTTTAGCTTGTACTCCTCCACTCCCTTCTTCGTATATCCTTCATGTTGATCAATAAATACATTCACACTAGCTCTCCATGTAAGAATGCAGTTTTCATGCCCAGTTGAAAAACACTCCATTTACTTTGTGAAACTAAGGCTAAGACTGTTCTAGTAGTGCCCCACCTATTAACCAATGCAAACACCTTGTTATAGCTGATTCCATTTTGCTGCGCATAACCTTTTTCTACAAGTAGTGCTTTAAATTTCAACCTCTTCTTTCTTATTAAGCTTTGTTTTGTAGATCCATTTCACTCCCATCTTTTAGCTCTAGTTGGAATATCTGTCAAGCTCCATGTATCATTTATTTCGATTGACTTCATCTCATTTTCGATTGCTTTTATCGGCTGTGCACTCTTCCATGCTTCCTCAAAAGAACTTGGATCACCAACTGAAGTATAAAAGAGCATGCTTTGCATTTCTTCTTCCTTCGATAATCCTTCACCCGTGGCATAGTTTTCCATCCAATTTAGTGGTTTCCTATTCCTCCTTTCATGTTGAACTGGTGCATCGGCAAAATCAATTAAAAATGAGCTAGTATTCCTCCTTTATTAGATTTAGCGGCTTCTTTACTATCCCCATGCATCTTATATTCTTCCAAATGTTCATCATTGCCCCAGCCGAGTACATTATTCTTCTCTTCCTCTTCACTTCTATTCCAATCCTACCTTTCACTTTCTTCAAAAGTTACATCTCCACTAACCACAATCTTCTTTGTTGCATGGTTGAACAACTTATAAGCTTTTTAACACTTGCTCAAACCTAGCAGTACAAGCTTCATACTCTTATCATCTACTTTGGCTTTTGTTATTAGGCATATGAACATACCTTCTGCACCCAAAAACCTAAAAATGCTCCATATTTGATTTGTTCCACTTCATACCACCTCGGGGATTACATCTTTAACGACTTGTGTCGGACTAATGACGTGAACTATCCAATTGACTGCGTTAATCCAAAACCCTTTTGGTATTTTCTTTACATAAAAAATATGCCTCACTAGATTCATAATAGTTTTATATTTCTTTCAGCAACCCAATTTTGCTGAGGGTTAAAGGAAGCAGTCACTTGTCTTTTTATACCATTTACATCATAGAATTCATTAAAATCACTCAAAGTGAATTCACCACCCCTATCTATATGCAAACAACACACATATGCTCCAACTTCTATTTCAACAAGTACTTTAAACCTTTGAAAATAAGAAAAAGTCTTGCTTTTCTCTAATTGAAAATACACCCAACTCTTTCTAGTATAGTCATCAACGAAAGTATGCATATACCTTCTGTTGCTAATTAATTACGGCCCTGCCAATCCACATAGATTTACATGAATTAATTGTAGTTTTTGAGTTGCAATAACAACCCGCCCCAAAACGTGCCGAATTTTTGACCCAGAAAAGGCCCATTGAAACATAGACACATTCTAAAACCGGCTATTGGTTGGTATAAAGAATAATACACAGAGCTATTTATCTACACATTTAGAAACTCGCAACGAAAGGATAAAATATAATATCAAAAAGGTACCCATTTTATTTAAAATTCAAATGTCATAAAAACACAACATAATACCATGAACAACCGTTAACTAACCATAGTATAGTATTCCAAAGTTACAATATCATTTAATGGGTACAACATAAATAACACAAGTAGATAAATAAGTACCATCACCAAGTTCCTTATCTCCTTCTCCCTCTCAATTAGCATATTCTTCTCTAGCATGTGTTGTGATGAGGAGGGAGTCAAAACAATAATGTCTGATGAATAAAATCTTAAGCCATACTGTAATAGTACTTGGGCAGTATAATTAAATAAGAATATGTCTTTGTATCTTAACTATATAGTAAGTCTTTCCAACTATAAGCTCTAAGGATTTTCCAATCCAATTCCATAACCATTGCCCTTTCAACCCAATAACCCATATCTATTTTTAATAATGTCCTATCAATGTAAAAGTTAGTGCCAAAGCCACAGCTTTTAAATGTGAACTAGGCAGACTCTGACCATTTAATACCTCATTTAAGATAGATCCTCATCATTAATACCTATCCCAAAGCGGATTCCTCACTGGTACTTATCTAGTTGACATTGCATGGAATCTCTTCAGCCACTTAATACTTCGTATCGAAGCGGACCCTTCCCGAGATATTCTCTACAATGCCTAACCGCTAAACCTGACCATTTATGACTTCCTATATAGTGAAGAGGAGGGCCTCACACAACCACTTAATACCTTTAATCCATAAAGTAGGTCTTTCGTATAATAACTCGTATCATATGGTAACGTTCCACATTAGTCCAACCATTCGTAAGTACTGATAGCCAGATTAACTAGGTAGGTTTACCTTACAGAATTTGGGACTAACCTCACGTCTTACGTGATTACTCATTATAGGCGATGTCTCATATCACACCCAAAGTCACACTATTGGTAGCCAGATTCATTGGAAAGACTTCCGTGTGCTTTTAACGGACCTCTCATTCCACAAACTGGTCATAATTTACACTCTCTTAACATACCATCACAGACATCACCGCATACATTATTAAGGCCTTATAAAAAACATCATTTTCTTTTCTACATTTAATAATTTCCTAAGGGGGATTTAGTAATCATTAATAACCTATTAACTACGCAATTAAGAAGTTATAATTACACGTTATTTACACTAATATATGTGTGTTTATGCATCTAATACATTTCTAAGGATGGGAAGATTGCCCCCCGTTAAAATATCAAAACTTCACAATTTCTACAAGTCCAAATCATATTAACAAATATACTGTAAATTTAATATCCACTATCCAGTCAACAAACTTGTATAAGATAGAATCCATACCCAATTTATTTATACTAAAATAGAAGAATCAATCAATAATAGGAACTTGATGTTGAAATATTTTTACGCCCTATTCGACTTCTTTTTGCATGAAATTAAAAAATCGGAATTTCTATTTAAATTGTGACAATAGGCAGTGCAAAATATAAATAAAAGAATTTATACCTTATACATTATTTCCTAATCTATTCTTTTCAAAATCCTTAGTCTGATCCAAAGAAAAAGATAAGTGGAATAGAATGTAAAACATTAGAACTACAACATTTACACAAATTCCATAATTTCAATATAAAATATTTGATATCCCAACATAAGAATTTACATTCGCTTTGGGAATTTTGGGGGTTTTAATGCAATGTTTTCATAAACTAACATATTCCTAAAGGTATACATCAAATTCAAATTATGCTATACAATTACTGAAATAAAAATGATTAAGTTTTCCACTCACAACAGATCCTTAGCTCTTCTTCTTTGTGGATGGTCTATAATCTCTTTCAAATCTCCCCAAAAACCCTAAAGAGTTTTCTATGCCCTCGAAGAAAGAGATCGACATAGCTTCATTTGGTTTTCAAAATAATTAATGAATAAAAGCGTGGGGGTTATGCTCTTATTTATAATGGTTAGAAAGCACCAGAACCGTTGGATTTAAGTCGGTTAAAAATAATAAAATCCGGATCATTAGAAAACCCTAGCTGCCACTCATCGTTGGCTGATCGACCACTAGTGGTCGACCGATCCATGCCAGACGATGGACCAGAGATCTATTTTAGGAATGTTTTGATTGTGTCGTTGATTACTTTATTTAATACCTTAATTAATCTTTTAATGTTAACCTTAATTTTAACATTTACATAACCCCCAACTCTAATTGCTGTTACCTTTTGAATTTCAAATTTAGGAATTAATTATTTATTTGAATTCTATTTAAATTACTTTGAATCTGAAAACTTCAAAAGTCCATAACATTTTCGTTTATGCTCTGTTTCAAAACATTGTATATGTAAATTGATTAGAAAATCGCCACGAACGCAACGACACTACTTTCTTGGCCAAATTCCGACTTTTACAAAATTTCCACTTTTAGCCTTATCTTTTTTATTAATTCATTTATTTCTTATTAATTTTTGTGAGGTGTTACAGTTGCTCTCTAAATGTCCTTCTTTGGAATATTACCCTTGTGTTGTTTTCCAACGAAGCAGTGTTTGCATAACTTTATCGAAGATTGAATTTGAAGTAGCCCCTTCCCCATCCTTTTGGAAGTCAGAGTAACGAGCCCTTTGAAGATGAGGTGGCCAAAATGATAGTGCTATTGCTATGCTTCATCATCATTTATAACATTGACATACGATAATGTTTACATATGATTTGTAAAATAGGAAAAATCATTGAGCTAACCTACACTCTATTTTACATTTATTTCAAAAACGAAGAATTCCTTTATCCAAAAGTCTAAAACATTTTAACTCAACCAATTTTAAACTAAGAATATCAAAAGTGAAAAATCCTTTTTACCAAAAACTTTTTAGTTAGAAACTTTAGACTAAATAAAATTTTGAAATCATGAATTTTCGGACTTCCTTACTTTATTAAAAACAACTTTCCAATAAACGGTTTGAAAAATCCATTCAATACATTTCAAGGGATATTTTCATTCGACGTTCCGAGGCGCCCGATTTGATTGATGGATTCTTTTATTAAAAACCTTTTATTAATTTTTTCACATAGGGTTGGATTTACAAATTGACTTTAAGTGTCCTTTCTTTTGAACTTTCCTCTTCCTACTCGATCATTATAAAAATCATGTTATCTCCTTACGGTGATTAATGTACACCTTCTCACGGGAACTTGCTCGACTCCTTCTTTACATTTTTGTTTTACTCCTATCATTTTTTACTCCAGATGTTTACAACACATATGTTCTTATCTCCCATCTATTTTTATATTTTGGGCCAGGACCACTAATCTTTGTCTGCAAATTAAGGCTATAAAATTTACCATAATAACGATATTGGCTTGTAATATTTAATTATTGCCTATTATGTTTATTTGCTATTTCTATAAATGTTAATTGTCCGTATTAAATGATTATTATTCTAATGAAAAATTATTAAAAACATTTATTGATTCATTCTAATTTTACCTATTATGTCTTCCTTATCTCCCTACAATTACTCTAATAATCTCTTTAATCGGTCTTATTAATCCATTTATATCCTTCTCAAATTCTTGTGACTCCCTATTTATAGCACATTTATCGCCCTATTAATTTTGGACTTGCAATCTTTCTATCCATATTTCCTAAGATAGTATTATATGCTGGAGTAAAGATTTGCCTATTTTGTTTGCATATGTTTAAAACAAGAGTGTGGTAGTAAGGTTTTGAAAAATACTTTCAAAAATAACAAGTACGCCACTCATACATATACATATCCCCATTGATCAGATAACCTAAGCTCTGATACTAAGCGCAATAACTCGCCCGAAATGGGCCTAATTTTTTACCTAAAAAAACCCATCAAAACTTAGATACATTCCAAAACTAGCTATTGGTTGGTATAAAGAATAATACACAGAGCTATTTATCTACATATTCAGAAACTCACTGCAGAAGGATAAAATATAATATCAGAATAGTACCCATTTTACTTAAAATCCAAAAGTCATAAAAACACAACACAATATACGCACAACTATTAACTATCTATAGTATAATATTCCAAAGCTACAACATCATTTAATTAGTACATCAGAAATAAAGGAAATGATATAAGTAGATAAATAAGTAACTGCCGTCTCTCATCGCCTTCGCCCTCTCAATCAACATCTTCTTCTTTAACTTGTGTTGTAATGAGGAGAGAGTCAGAACAATAACATTTGGTGAATAAATCCCGAGCCTTATTATAACAGTACTTGGGCTGTATAATTTAAATAAGAATATGTCTTTCGTATTTTAGCTATATAATAAGTCTTTCCAACTATAAACCATAAGGTTTTCCCAATCCAATTCATAACCATTATTCCTTCAACCCAATAACTCATATCAATCGTTAATAATGTCCTATCAATTAAGAGATAGTACCTAAACCACTTATTACCTTTTAAATGAGAACTAAGCAGACTCTGAACATTTAATATCTCATTTAAGGCAGGTCCTCGTCATTTAATACCTATCCTAAGGCGAACTCCTCACCGGTACTTATCTAGATGACATTGCATGGAATCTCTTCATGCTGCTTAATACTTCATATCAAAGCGAATCCTTCCTGAGATATCCTCTACCATTCCTAACCGCTAACCCCGACTGTTTACTACTTCCTACATTGGAAAGAGGCGGAGCCTCGTACAACCACTTAATACCATCAATCCCTAAAGCAGGTCCTTAATATTATGACTTTGTATCCTATAGCGACATCTCACATTAGTCCGATTATTCGTAGGTACCGGTAGCCAGATTAACTGAAAATGTTTACTTTATAGAATTTAGGACTAACCACGTGTCCTCTATGGTTACTTAATATAGGCTATGTTTCATATTAGCCCCAAAGTCACACTATTGGTAGCCATATTAGCTGGTAAGACTTCCATGTACTTTTGACTGACCTCGTATCCCTATAACTTAGTCATAATTTACACTCTCTTAACAAACTATCATATATCTCACCGCAAGAACTATTAAGGCCTTATAAAAACTTCTTACATTGCCTCGACAATTAATTTATTTCCTAAGAGGGATTTAATAATAATTAATAACAAATTAACTTTACAATTAATAAGTTATAATTATAGTTATTTATGCATACATACATACATACATACATACATACATACATACATACATACATACATATATATATATATATATATATATAAATATCTTTGTGTGCGTGTATATAAATGCACACCTAATACATTTCTAAGCATGTGAATATTGTGCTCTAAACTAACATTTAAATGTCAAAACTTCAAATTCTACAAGTCTAATTCTATATCAATAGATATACCATAAAGTCAATATCCACAATTCAATCAACAGACTTGTATAAGATAGAATCCATACCCAATTTATTTTATAATAAATAGTAGACTCAATCAATATTAGGAATTTGCAATTCAAATATCTTTATACTCTATTCAACGTTTTTTTTGCATGAAATTAGAAAAAGGGAATTTCTATTTAAATTGCGGAAATAGGCAGTGAAAACTATGAATAAAAGTATTCATACCTTACACACCATTTTCTAATCTATTCTTTTCAAAACATTTAATCCGATTCAATGAAAAAGATAAGAAGTGGAATAAAAAGTAAAATATTAGAACTACAACATCTATACAAATTCCATTATCTTAATATAAAATATTTGAGATCCTTACATAAGAATTGATATTTTGCTTTGGGGAAATTTAGGGTATTTAATGTGATGTTTTCATAAACCAAAATTCCCTTAGGCATATATCAAATCCAAATTATACTATACAATTACTAAAATAATAAAGATTAATATTTTCACACACAACATGTCCTTAGCTCTTCATCCCTTTGGATTTTTCACGCCTTCTATAATCTCTTTCAATCTCCTCGAAAACCCTAAAAAAAAAAATTGAATCTTGAAGAGAGAGACTGATAGAGCTTCGCTTGGTTCCCAAAATAACTTTTGAATAAAAAGTGAGGGGGCTAGGATTTTATTTATAGTGGTTAGAAAGCACGATAACTATGGATTTAAGTCGATTAAAAATAATAAAATCTGGACTGTTCGTATGTAGAAAACCTAGTTGCCACCAATCATTGACTGATCGACCACTCCTACCCCATCGGTCGACCGCTAGTGGTTGACCGATCAATGGTAGGTGGCCGACCAGTGGCTCTATTATGGGAATGTTTTGATTGTGCCATTGGTTGTTTTATTTAATACCTTAACTAATCTTTTAACGTTAATGTTAATTTTAACGTATACTTAACACGCAAGTCTAATTGTTGTTATCTTTTGAATTTAAAATTTAGGAATTAATCAATTATTTGAATTTGAATTCTATTTTAATTATTCTAAATTCTAAAACTTCAAACATCCATATCGTTTTCGTTTAATCTCCATTTTCAAAACAATATACATGGAAATTGGTTAGAAAATCACCACGTCAATAACACAACTTTCGTGGCTAAATTTCGACTTTTATAAAATTTCTATTTTTAGCCTTACTTTAATTAATTAATTTCTTATTAATTTACATGGAGTGTTACAGTTGCTCTCTAAATGTCCTTCTTAGGAATATTGTCCCTGTGTTGTTTTCCAACTAGACAATGTTTGCATAACTTTATCGGAGATTGAATTTAAAGTAGCCCCTTCGCCATCCTTTTGGAAGTCAAAGTACCAAACATTTTGAAGCTGAGATCGCTGAAATGATAGTGCCATAGTTATGCTTCATCATCATTTGTGGCATTGAAACAAGTTGAATCTCTTGCTGCAAGTGTAGCGAATATCCTAAACATCCACTTAGTTATCATCGTAGTTTGAGATATTAAACCTTAGCTAGGATAAAATATCATTCACCTTCCTTTATGAATTAGTATGGCCAACCTCTTCGCTTGTAATTGCCATATGCTCAATAAAGTCAAGAACGTAAAAAAATTCACTAATTACTTTAGTTATTCCATTAACATGCATCATACCATTTACTCAGTACATCCATCTTAGCGTTATTTTCAAGTTTAACATAATGTCGAAATCCTTCATCCCTCTCAAATCAAAACTTACTACCGCTCACGTGGTTGCTGCAACCGAAGTCAAAAAACTAAATCTTCCCTCTCATTGAGTTGTGAAGCTCGATATTGGATATGAGTGATGGAACCAAGTAGGTCTGCAGTGGATGAAATAGGTAAATTTTATATTTTTCCTATTTTGGATCATTTTGAACCTATGAAGTCTAATGGGTTATATTAGATCCAATCTAATTAATATAAATAAAATCCAATTTTATTTAACTATCTGTGTTATTTAATTAATGAATTTAATCAATAAATATATGGTTTATGATTATATCATTATACACTCATATGTGTACAACATGCATGTGCAACATATCATATATAGGATGTACATGGTCAAGTTTATACACAGTAGATATTGGGATGTATATCTATGATATATATACTTTTCTCTTACATAAATGTCAATTTTCTAAATAACCTTTGACATAATACATATACATGAAGTTTTGAAAAAGTTAAGTAATTTTTTTATAAATATACTAAAATAATACTTAATTTACTAAGTCTTTGATTTTAAATTTCAAGTTTAAACTACCAAAATTATCCTAGTAAACAAATTCAAATCCAAAACTAATCTGTGGTTTAAATTCAAAGTTTCAAAATATTACAATCCGACTTAGCAATATTTTATATAAAAAAATATTTAAATAAAGCCAAGATCATATATATATATATATATATATTTATATATATACACATATATATGTGAAGGTTATATATATACGCGCATATGTTTTGAAAAAATAAAAATTTTAAACCGAAAGCATTTTTTATTTTATAAAATATATTCTAAATAAATACATTAATATATATAATTAGTATAATTATTTTATATTAAAACAATTCAGTCGAAAGAAAATTTTTATTTTTACATTTTTGAAAGCATCTTAATAACTAAATATATACATATATGATACTTTAACTTATTTTAATATATATATAAAATATTTGATTATTAAACAGTATTAAAATTAATTAAAACAACACACATGTACATGTATGTATGTATGTATGTTTTTTTGCATTTGGTACTTAAATGATAGTACACAACTGTACTATAAGTCATAGTAGTATATGACATACTACAAGTCAACATATGTCCAATGGTTCGAATCACGTGCTATAAAAGATTCAAATCTGTGACCATATGGACCAAAGTAAGAGTGGCTAATTGTAACGACCCATAAATTTATTACTTGGATAACTTATATATATTTGTAATATTTAGATATGGGTTTAAAATAAGAAATAATCGTGTTATACGTGGTAAATAATAATAGTTATTTCGTTTGGAAAAATTATTTATGAACAAATTACCTAGGTAAAACGTTGAAAATTTGTAAATATCGTCCTAGGTAAAATATCGATAAAACAACTTGAAATCGTTTTACCAATAAAACTGCTTTTAAACAATAAGAATCATGTACGGCTCTGGATACATACACTAATATATGTATTTGGAAAATAAAATGTATTTATGGCATCGTCAGTTGATATCGTCGGTTTTATATATTTCTTCAGAAATTCAAGTTAAGTTTAAATATTAAATAAATGAGTTTTTATTTACAAATAAATTTTAATTATTTAATAATGATGGTAATTTTTATTTTTTATTTTTTTCATGATAGATAGTTCGTAGAAAAATAGAAAATGTAATCGAAGAACGTTTTTTGGAATTTCGACTTTTCGACACTGGAAAGTTGTCGGAAAACGTTGTTTGCCTTTATGCACTATGCACACACATATATAGTAGATAATTAACCATATAATATTACACTTAATAAAATATTATCTTATGTTAATTATGTTTAGGAAGTGATGTGATGGGTCATAGTTTTGGTACCATCATCATCATCCAAGCATGAGCCTAGGGGAGGTGACTAGAGAGGGGCGGAAGTGACTAGAGAAGGAGAGAGATGGTGATAACATATCATGACATGTTATATTATTTTATGCAAAGGGTAGTTTAGGCATTTACCGATTTTCTTGTCATAAATATACACACGATACACGAAATCTCATTAAATCTTCATCTTTCTTTTTCCTAAGCTCCATTTCATATTTCATGACTTATTATGTTATTTTTAAGTTTTTTTAAAAAAAAATCAGAAGTTTTAATTTGTTTTAAAGACGCAAACTTGTTTTTAAACTCTTTCTTCTCCATTTTCCACTCCACTTTATTCAGCCATAACTTCCTCTATTTTATACTAAATTAAGATTTAATTTTTTTAAATCGTATAAAATTTTAGTGGCTACAACTATTGGTTTTAACACTTTTTCTAATATCAAGTGTAATTATGTCAAAATATCATTTCTTTGCAGTGTGCTTTTAAACTCAGAATTTCAGGTCTGAAAATAGCTCTCTTTCTTTTGACCATATCCACCTCAAGAGGTATCTGATTTGAGTGAATCTTTATTTTAGTTTGTAGAGAAAAGAATTTTTAAAAACTTTTCTTTTGATCACTTTTTCAAAATTCAAGAGTAATATGTCCAAAAATCACATGGAAGATGACATATTTTTGGAATGATTTTTGTGCATTTCAGGCATGTCAGGTTTCAAAAATATTCGATGAGTAAAGCTATCTCATTTTTAGAAAGAACTAACTTTATTTCCATATATTATATGTCATGGAAATCCATAGTTCATGTTGTTAAAATATCATTCTACGATAATGATATACGTTTGCGATTGGTGGTTAGCATAGTTTGGATGTTAAATATTGTGTTTGGATGTTAAGCATCATATTTGGATGTTTAAAGTTGTATGTTTAGTTGTAAGAATGTAATGTTGGTATATGGTATGTTGATGGTATGGTTATGATCAAACCTAGTTGTATCTTGTCTAAGAATTACAAAGTTTACACCTTTGTATGTTGCGACGGACATGAGATCCGATTTGGAATCAAAAATAAGTTTTCTAGTTTTAAATTTTAAAAATGGTTTCAAAATTTTTATCTTTGCTTTTAAGTTTCAAAAAAAATTTAAAATTAGGTTTCCAAACTTGTAATAGCAATGAATAAGCAAATTATTTCGCTTAAAGTGAGTTCAAATGAACTGCGCTTATAGCGATAGTTGCTACGGACGTAGTTCGGAAAAATTGTTGATTTTCGTTTTAAAATGTTTTCTCTTAGAATGTTTTGCAAAAGTTTTCGGAACTTGATTAGTTACATAAAATGAGCTAAGTTTAGATAATTTAATAACTTATTTATTTAATAAATTAAGTAGAAGTAATTGGTACTTAATTAGTAATTAAGTAAGTGATTAAGGTTCAAGTAACACTTAAGAAAGTTTAATGATTAATTAGTGATTAATAAAGTTTTTAATTAGTGGTTGATGAAGTTAAGAAGTAATTAAATGGTTAATTATTATTTAATGAAGTTAAGTAGGTTAATTAATTATTATTTAATCAAGTGATTATTTAATTAATTTTCAATTAATTGGGGTTTAACTAATAATGAATTGTTAGTTAGGACTTAACCATGTTCATTAGTTAATTAAAGTTTAATTATGGATTAATCTAGATTTAATTAAGATATAATTAGGGTTTAAACTAATTGAATATGCCTTAATTTGTCAAAACTATTTTTAAACTTGATCGGTTATGTTTTAAATTAGTTTTCTTTTTAAGGTTAATTGATTTCAAATCAAAGGATCTCTCGTCTGGACCATTAAGTGGCCAAATGAATTAAAGTAGTGATTATAAAACGTTGACCGTTTTGTGGAAAGTATGTTGACATGTGTTTAGCACAAATGTTGAATATCGGTAACGTGATAAACACAAGAAATTTAATTTCAATATGCGGGTTATGGTAAGTTAAACATATAGAATATACTTCTATATGTACATTTTTCACCAATAATGGATGTATCTATATTTGTAAATTGGACATCTACCTATGATTAATTGTATGTTATGTGTGAATCCCTATCGTATCTAATGTTTGGCAATATGTAACATCCCCTATCTAGAGGCCGAAAACTAAGCGCTACAGATGCTGCAGTCATCTATAGTATTAGCTTCCAACGACTAGATACGACAATGTTAATGGTATCTATAATATCAGAAGCACTTGAATATGAAATAAAACACAGATTTCTAAACAATATTTCTTTATTAAATTTCAAAAAAGATGTTCCATACTCTTAATACATAATCCCAACACGTTCCCAGGCACAGATAAAATATGTTTATTACAAAATACGCCAAGAGCGGTATACGAAGATACCCCCTTAGATGATCAGAATCATATAGTCATAAGTCATAACTGACTTAATACAAATAAGGCGGAAATACAATAAAACATAAAACTGCAACTCCTAAATAGCTATCCGTTTGCCTCCCGCATGCCTCTGGTAGCCTTATTCGTCATCTTACTAAAACCTGAAAAAGACTTTAACCGTTCAGCCTACTCAAATCAATTTTGATTACCCAAGAGTTTAAGGGGAAAACATAAACTTCGAACCAGACATAAAGCCTGGTATGAATAATACTATACATCCTGGTTTAATATGTTAAGTGAGACCACGCCGCTTAGCGGAACGGATTTTCCTCACTAACATCCTTTTAAAACATATCTTTTGCAAAACCTTTTCCTGCAACCAAAACTGGTTAAATACTGTAAAGCATCATTATGTAAACATACATAGATATCAGGTAATAAATGAACGACCTACACAAACACATTAGTTTTGTTTGGCTAACTTTTAATCTTTGGCTGATTCGGGCCTACCAGACAATATAACAAAATTAATTTAACATCTTTTAGATACTCCTCGTCTGGGCGGTCTGTCCTTAACTATCTGTTACATCTCCTGGATGGTTCGTCCCTAACTTAATCATCTCCCAGGTCATCCTGGTCCTAATAGTTTTTCAGGATCACCAATAACCTATATGTATACAAACATATATTCCTTTTGATGTGTAATCATAATTTTAGTCTACCTATGACCAAGCCCTACACACTGGAATTTTGGACAACAATTAGCTAGGGCCATTAGCTAATGTATAGGGCGCAATCCTATACCAATCATATCCGGTATTCTAATATCTGAGTCATTTTCACTTAGGGATCCTCTCCCATAATTTTTCTTGAAAACCTTTTCAAAATGATTTAAAACCTTTAAATCAAACTAACACAAGGAAAATAAATAATCTTTATTCTTTACTCAAAATCACATTGTCGTATTATTTATATATTCTTCACTTTAACTTTAGTCAGTGAAAACATTTAAATATTTGAAAGTACCCCTTTCGATTCCATTGAAAATACCCCCTCTAAATCGTTTGAAAGCGTCTCTTTCAAAACCAAGTAAAACCCTTTATTTATCTAGGCCAAAAGGCCAAAAATTTTCCTTTCGATATCATACTTCAAACCTTTCGAAACCATTGAAAATCTTCCTTTCGAAATCATTAAAACCTTAGACATCCTATCTTAAAACACTTTAAAACATTGCCTTAGAAAACCTTGGAAAAATCCTCCATTTCAAACCTTTCAAAATCATTCAGAAAATAGAACCTTTTGACCTCGTCTAACGCTACCTTTCCAAGTTTCGACCCCTTCGAAAGCTATCTTTCGACCCCTTCGAAAGCTTAGCTTTAGACCCTTTTGAAACCATTCAATAAACAATACCTTTAGAAAGCATTAAACCTTTAAAACATAAACACTTCAAAGCTCTTTGGGTTTTTTTAAACCTTTTGAATTCTTCGGAAGCTTAGCTTTCGACCCCTTCAAAAAACTCCTCTTCGAAAGCTTGAAACATAACTTTAAAAACAATAGGCTCAAGCCTAATTAATACTTTAAAGCACCACCTTCAAAACCTTAGGTAATCTTTCAATTAGAATAAAAAGGGTAAATCATCTAAGTCGAAAGCATAGGAGAAGCGGCCGGTTTTTAAAAGACAAGTATACCTTTCGACCTTGTCAAAAGTATGACTTAGAAGCGGCAGTAACCTTTTGACCTTGTCGAAAGACTTAAACTTTTATTTTTAATATTTGACCCGGTCAAAAGCAACCAATTCGAAAGCTTCTTTTAGAAAGCAAAGCTGGTGTTACTTTTGGCTTATACGACGAGCATACTCCAACCTCTTCGGCAACTATGGTTTCAACCAAGTGCCCTTTGACCTTGTCCAATACATTACATGCCAAATAAATTGATACCATATGCATTAGTTTCAACCTTGTCGAAAGCATGCTTACGACCTTGTCGAAAGGTCTGGGTCGAAAGCTTTAATGCCACAAATGGTTGAAACATGCTCAAAATATGATTTTCTTGTTTTTAACTTAAAGAGATAACTTTTCAACTAACCTGCCTTTGTTTGTCAAATTATAATTGGTTAATAAATATTTTTTAGAAAAGTGTTGCCAACAATTTTAGAAATAAGCAATGATTTTATTTTATAAAATGCCATTTCTCCTTAATTAAATATATAAAACATTTAAGTCCCACACCTTATATAATTTTATATGTTCGTCAGAACACTTAGAAAAAATATGGCAAAATTCCAGAGAATCTATTTTAATATGCTTTCCAACATATAAAAATTTCAAGCCAAAATAATTAATATTTTAACCGTAATTAATTTATAACCCAATAAATCATTATCTTCACTAGAAAATTAATATAAAATCAAAATTAATTCAGAAAATTATGAATATTGAAACACATCTCCAAAATATCATTTTTGACCTACAACCAAATTTTCAAGGCATTTGAATGCATTTAATAGGGTTTTCATATCAAACATAACATAAAAACTAATATGAACATGTATAATTCACCAACAAGCATATATATAAATTTAATCATCGAAAACATGACATAAACTTGCAAAATCATTTTGGATATAACTTAAAGCCATAAACCATAGGAAAATAGGATGTAGTAATCATTCATCTTAGATTTGAGATTAAAGATGTGAGATTTGATGTTGAATAAGTCGGTTAACTTCTTTTTTTTTTTTGGCAAGGCCGACGGGGTTGGATGGTCCCCGACCATTTTATTGTAACACCAAAAAGAACTACACAATACAACAACGAGCAAAAAGCTCAAAGAAAACTGAGACGAACATGGTGTTACAAAACACTAGGAAGAAAAAAAAGAAAAAACACATCAAACAGACAGACAACAAACTGTTAGCATAGATAAGGCACTGATATTCCAGGATCAAACGCAAATAGCATCTTGAATGAATAATTTATCTCTTGTAAAACACATAGCTTCAAACCTTCATCAGTTTTGGCATTAGTAGAGTCAAAAACCCTACTGTTTCGTTCCTTCCATACCACTGCAACAAAACACTTGAGAGCAACACCAAATATCCTTTTCCCTTCTTGTTTATCACCTGTCTCAGAATGTATTCTTTCCCATTCCTCCTTATTGTCAGTTAAAGGTCTTCTTCTACATAATTTATCCATCACCATAGACCAAAGCGACTTCGTAACACTGCATTCAAAGAAAATATGTTCAATGGTCTCAGGTAAATCACAGCAGAAAGTGCATGTCATGTTCACATTCATGCCATACGTAGCAAGTTTAGATTTGGTCAGAATAGCACCATTCAGGACCTTCCACAGCATTAAGTTCTGTCTAAAGCTACTGTCACTGCTCCATGTTCTCTTCCACCATCTCCAATTCTGTTTCATGTTGTTTAGCATCAGGAACTCATATGTCAAACCAGTTTTAAACTTTCCCTTCTGCTGGCCCCAGACAATATCATTGTTTGAAGAAGGCAGAGGAGAAAAAGACTTAATTTTATCCCAAATAATTTGCACTCTTTGGTTCGATGAAAAAATATTCCTCGTTTGGAAGTTATGTATAACATCTCTGACAAGCGTGCGGGCATGTATTCCAGTGTGTTGGATCTCACTATAAGTTAGCTGCCTCCTAAGAATAAGGCCTTGTTCAAGCCATGGGTCATCCCAAAAATAAACATTGTTCTCATTATTAGTCTTCATTTGTATCATAGGGAGAAACAGTTCTTTGATCTTGTGGATATTACGCCATGTCCAACTCACATTTTGCTGGGTTGACATATTCCATAACCCTCTTCCTTTCATGACCTTCTTCTTAGACCAAACAGCCCATAGACTATCAGGGCAATTGTATAAAGTGTCAATATGTCTAGCAAAAGCAGCCGTATTCCACTGTTTTAGATTAATCATACCAAGGCCTCCTTTGTTTAATGGTTTCTCGACAGTTACATACTTTATAGGAGCAATAAATCTACCAGTAGTTTTGCCACTCCACAGGTACTTCATCATTGCACATCTTATCATTTTAATTAATTTTATTGGGAGAGCAAATGATCTTGCCCAATACACTTGCATTGAGAAAATAACAGACTTTATTAAGGTAAGTCTACCAGCTTGACTTAACCTCCTCGCAGTCCAGCAGTTTAATCTAGCTGTGATTTTTTCATACATAGGTAAGCATTGATTAGTAGTAATTCTGGAAGTAGTCAGAGGAAGACCAAGGTAGGAGACAGTGGAAAGATTCCTATTCAATCCAGTAACATGATATATCAAGTTGGCATGAGCATGGCTGACACCTGCTAGAACAATATCAGATTTTTGGACGTTGATTTTTAACCCGGTCATAGTATAAAACTGCTCTAAAGTCAGCATAATGTTTTCAATAGTTTCAAGATCAGGAGAACAAAACATGATTAAGTCATCAGCAAACATTAATGTTGTGATTTGAGGGTCTTTACATGCTGGATGAAGCTTAATCTTCCCCAGTTGAACAGATTTGTTGATCATTCTCGTAAGCAATTCCATAACAAGAATGAAAATGTAGGCTGACATGGGGTCTCCCTGCCTAATGCCTTGCCTGCTATTGAAAAAACCAGTAGGAGAACCGTTGACAATAATAGAGTAAGTAGGAGATGAGATGCATTCATAGATCCACGCAATGAAGTGTGGAGGAAAGTTCATATACCCCATAATTCGAACTATACTATCCCATTGTAACATATCGAAAGCTTTCATAATATCAAGTTTCAGCATAGCTTTGGGGGGAGTATTACTTCTTTGGTATCCTTTAATAATTTCATGCGCAAGAAGAATATGGTCAAGTGTGTTTCTACCTGGTAGAAAGGCTGTTTGGTTAATTGAAATAAGAGATGGGAGAACTTTCTTCAAACGAGAAGCAATAACCTTGGATATACATTTGTATATGGTGTTGCAGCATGATATGGGCCTAAAGTCTTTAACATGGTGCGCATTTTTGATTTTAGGAACAAGGGCTATGTTAGTGTAGTTGAAAGACCTGTAGAGCTTGCATTTAGTGAAGAAATAAGAAATAGCTTTGCAAACATCCACAGACACCATACTCCAGCATTTAGTGTAAAAGTGTGTATTCAAACCATCAGGGCCACTGCAAGAATTAGAATTGAGAGAAAACATAGCATTGACAATTTCTTCATTGGTGACCTCTTCACATAGCATTATATAGTTATCATCAGTCAACATAGGCATGATGTCAAGAGGGATATCATCAATAGCAGGTTTGAAATTATTGGCATTGGAATATATAGTAGAAAAATATTGCTCAAAAGCTAAGTTGATTTTACCAGCAGAAGTCTGATCAGTCTCATTCATATCAATTATGGATGCAATGTTCTCTCTTCTGTGCTTGTCTTTAAGACTATCATGAAAGAAAGCACTGTTCTTGTCACCTTCTTTCCACCATTTCATTCGGGACTTTTGTCGAATCATTTCACTTTCCTGTGTGAGGGCTTCAGAGTATTGTTGAGACAAAAAGGCTTCAGTTGTAGATAAACTAGCATCATGATAATTATCCATCATAGACTTCTGAACAGCAGCTAGTTTAATCATAATATTGGAACTCATCTTGTCTCCTTTGCCGTATTTGTTGTGTGCCCAAATTTTAAGTTTGCATTTGGTCTCTCTAATTTTCTCCTGCAAGACAAAAAGAGGGTTACCATGTTTATTAATATTCCACGCATTTAACACAGTAGGTTTAAAGTCATTATCAGCTGTCCATGAATTAAAAAATTTAAAATTTGTTTTTCTTCTCATATCCACTCCATGAAGATGAATAATCTGAGGGGAGTGGTCAGATAGGAGAGGGGGAGGAAGGTAGTTGAAAAGAAGGGGCCATTTAGATAGTGCAGCATGGTTGGAGAAGGAGTGATCAATTCTAGAGTATGTTCTGGTTCCTTGTTTTCTTTTGTTGTTCCAAGAGTATTGCATTCCAACTGATTTGATGTTAATAAGATCAGCATCAGTAATCACATTATTGAGGGGAAGAATCTCATTAATAGACAGTGGGTTACCACCCACTCTGTCAGAGAGAGTATGGCAGCAGTTGAAATCACCAAATATGATCCAAGGATGAGTGGATTGTCTCAGAGAAGGAATGACAGAGAACAAAGAGGTTCTAGCAGCGTTAGAATTAAAAGCATATATAAATGTGATATAGAAAGAAGTTTGATCAGTTGTATCAATTGCGTGACAGTGAATAAGTTGAGAGGTGGAGAGAATGGGAGAAATTTCGACAACTCGTGGATTGAAAATAATCAGAATCCTACCATATGGAGATTCATTAAGATTATGAATTATTTTCCATCCCAAGCTGATATATTCCGCAGCCTTGATAGTGAGATTATGATTTAGTTTTGTCTCAAGAATTGCCAACACAGATAAATTTTGGGTGGAGATAAGTTGTTTACACTGATCTTGTTTTATGATGAGGTGTGCCCCCCTGATGTTCCAAGCTCCAATGTGTAACATCATTGGGGAATTTTAGCATTAAGAATCTCAATCTTCATTTTCCTCGTTACTGCCTGAGTTGAAGACAAGTAGTTTGGAATAGTAGCTAATAATGGGGTGTGTTCATTATTGTCAGAAACATTGGGATGTTGTGTAGAGGATGTTTGGTTATGAGCATGGATAGGGGTTGATGTTTGATGTTTGGGTTTGGTAGAAGGAGGAGAAGCATTGGGATTTGGTTTGAATGCTAAAGGAGGTTGAATTTTGGAGTATATATTATGAGAAGAGCCTGTAGTGGAATGTAGTGAATCAGGGGGACATGTTGATGTGTCAGTGTTTTCGTTTGCATTCTTGTGCATGTCAGAACTTTTCCATGCATGCCTTTTGTTTTTAGATTTCCCACTTTTACTTTGGTTGTTTTTCCCATCATCAGCACTTTTTCCTTTATCATTTGTATACTCACATTCTATTTCATTCTCATTTATGCCAACGCTGTTCATAGATATGTCTGAGATGGTGTTATCAGGCATTTGCATTTGTGATATGTGTATTGTTTCATCTTCAGTTGTGGTTGTATTCCTTTGTTCCTTTTGCACTTCAATCTCAACATCATAGTTAACAGCAGAAACACTATGTACTACATGTTTACCTCTGTCATCTCTTCTATCACTATCACTTACATTAATTGCCATATCTGTAATAACATCATTCTCCATTCCCATTAATGCTTCAAACTTATTAGAAGTAATAAGTTCACCAGTTGTTTCTTTATCTTCATTATTATTATTCCCATACTTTCTTCTTCCAGAACCCTCATTATTAGCTTGGCTGTTTGCTTCTACATGTGGTGCAGTCTTCTCACAGGATTTTTTTGGCATATTACTTCTCTCAGTTTCTTTTTCATTTCTATTACTATCAGCATTATGTATTTCAACTACATCCATTCCACTAGTTTTGTCACAGACTACTCCTTCATTGCTTCCCTCTTTATTATCTTTGTTAGTGTCATTCACAGGCAATTCCTTTTTGTTTCTGCTCACACGTTGCCATCTTCTCGCGACTTTCACCTGAAAAGGGTTAACCTTTCTTATAACATGCACAGCCTCCCTATTTCTGCCTTTACTGTTTCCTATCTCTCTATTCTTTTGTTCTTCGTCACCTCTGACACTTTCTACCTTTTCATTATACTCACATTGATTTGTAGAATGACCAAATTTTTTGCAATTAACACAAACATCCGGCCTCCATTGATACTCTACATAGATCTT
This sequence comes from Allium cepa, assembly GCA_030765085.1. Lineage (NCBI taxonomy): Eukaryota > Viridiplantae > Streptophyta > Magnoliopsida > Asparagales > Amaryllidaceae > Allium > Allium cepa. The sequence goes on along the minus strand of CM060928.1, from coordinate 344,614,317 downwards.
CTGATAGCCACCTTCCACCAGTTTAACTTTAAATTCATTAACTAACTCCTTGTCTGGTTTCACTTCAATGAGACACTTAGCAAAAGTTAACCTATTCTGTTGCTCAGTTAATTCATCCATGCAAAGTAATCTACCCAAACGACTGCACAACCAGTTGATTCCTAATGGCGACCAAGCAAATAGTGGAAGATTATAGAGATGCACCCAAACTGGTACAGAAGTTACAGATCCAGATATATTACTAACTGCCACATCATATGGTTTAATTATGAACATCTTATTGTTCATAATGATAGGATCATTCCGTAGAACATTTCTTCTATCTTCCTCACAAGAAAAATTAAACAGAAATACAATACCATCAGATTTTACTTTGACTGAGCCTTTAAGTTTCCAAATTCCTTTAAGCTTTTGTACCACAGCAGTATACGACAGCGGCTTATCCAAGAAAAAACCAACCACTGTATCTGTCCAATTTTTTGCACCAGCGTCAAGAACACATATGGGAGGCACCATCACATCGTCTTCATACAGTGGGGTAAGATCAACGGGAATGTACTTCCCAGCATTTCTAGGTCTATGCTTGAATAAGGAAGTCCATTTACGTTCATCATGACATGGGGTAGAAAGGACAGTGGAAATAGGCAGAGCAGGAACATCAGGAGGCTTAGTAAGAAGTGGGTCAGGAGGTTGAAGAGGAGGGGGATCAGAAAGAGACGGATCAAGATTGATGGCACAGGTGGATGGAAGGTGATTGTCAGTGGTTAGGGTATGAGACTCGTGAAAGCTGGAGAGATTTGCGGGGGAAGATGGAACATATTGGCAGGGAGGTACAGGTATGGCTATGGACGTGATGGAAGGAACAGGAGCGGCATGGTCATGGGTCTTTCTCTTGAATCCTAGCTTTATCTTCTCTTGAGAATGGAAATGGTGGCTGAGTTTGATATATTTTAGTTTGATAAAATGAAATGAATGCGAGTTTCGCTTCCTAAGGGTTTGGGGTATAAGTCCCTCCTATTTTCCATTTTGCCCTTCCTTATTTTCTAACACATTAGTTCATGTTGTTTCATTTTGATTTCCATTTAACATGGCATGGCTACCCATAGTTAAATCAAATATCAACCTATTAATCTTCACATTATTTTATTTAATTTAACAAATTAAATATCCCAAATAGTGTTATAAAAATATGGGGTGTTACACAATACCCATGATATAACACAGATAAATAAACCCAAATTTAATGATCAATTGTAGTCATTAAGCCTCCGTTTGATTTTGGGAAGTTAATATTTCATTTTCTTGTAAAATGGTCTTCAAGGTTATTCTATTTTGAACCGGATATTTGAAGAATGATTTAACAATTGTTTTGAATGTTATATAAATAAATTTATGAATAATTTTGGGGTATTCATAAAAGAAATTTCATAAATAGTTTTGAATGTTTATAAAAAGATTTTATAAATGGATTTGGATTTCTATAAAGGGAAGTTTTATATAAGATTTGAAAGTTTATAACGAAGTTTATATAATCGAGTTTGAAAAATTATAAAGAGTCTCATAAACGAGTATGGAGGTTGATAAATGTTTTTTAGATGAGTTTGGGTTAAAGCAAAAAGGATTTCATTGGTAAGGGAAATTTATAAAAGGATTAATTTAAGATAATTACAATAGGAATTCGTGGTTTGGGTTTGTTGAGGTTGATCTTTTAAAAAATGGTGGTATGGAACATCCATTCCACACTTAACACCAAAGAAATAGTGCTTGGAGTTATCCTTTTCTCTAATTTAAATTATATTGTTAAATCCGTTTAAGAGATTTGGAAATGGAAATTCTTATAAATGTTTTGTGAATATAATTATGTAAAGGCGATAAGTATATGTATGTTGATAAATGTTTGGGAAAAGAGATTTATAAATGAAAATGATTTTGAGGCTTAGTGATTGCTTTGGGTAATTAAATCTCTAGATTTTGTTGTTTTTATTTGATAGTTAGATAACCGATTATCAAAATTTGGCCTAATTTGACTTAGAAAGTATGAATGTAAAATTCGAGTTTCCAACAAAGACTCGAATACTAACTTCCAAAAGAACTAGGAATGAGTCAACCAGGATTATCGGTTGTTGGTACGGAGATACCGGGATTGGATTTATATATTCGAAAGCCACTCTGAACCAACATGTATGTTTGAGTGAAAGACATCTTGACGCTGATTGAAGATTGTGATATTTGAAGTGCAAGGGCTACTGCTACTAATCCTAAAGGTGATTCCAAAATGGATACAATAAAGTTAGTGCCTTCGGTTTCGTTCAGACCAAGAGCGAATTTGTATGGATGAATCATGTCATTGCATTAATGCCTAGAGGGCAATGTTAGCATTCCAAGATGGATTGCTATTTAGAAAGGTATAACGTAGCTTCAAGGCTCATCAACCTGGAATGACTAAAATAGGGGATATGCATCTGGGCTATACGGGTCGCAACTATTAGGATATACCCTCAACCTTCTAGATATATACATAATCATCAATGAATTCGTGTACGTGGGAGCGCTCGGTTAAAGGTTGCAAGGTTACCGGGGTGATGATATATTCGGTACTATTCAGGAAGGGTAGGCCGGTCCTGCGTTGGCAGGGGTTGTCAGGTACGACCTAGGTACATTTTTCTAGAGGTGTACTAGTAGCCCAGTCATTAATTGGAATCCAATCTCCAATACACGCCTTACGTTTTTGATTGTAGAGCCTAGTATGTTGGAATGTGAAATGCAAACATTAAAGCTATTTTATCTATTTATTTTAAACCTTGATGCTATGATAATATCATTGGATTTTTATACAAAATGTTTTGGTTATCATAAGGTGAAAACTCGCTTGTTTTTCTATACGGTGTGGTCTTATCAGATACCCTTTGTTTGAAAAGTTTTCAAATGTAGAAATCAGTTTGGTTGTTACTTGTTATCGAGTTTTATTCACGCTGGTTTACTAGACTGACCCAGGCATTATTCCATGTAATGCTCAGATCAGTCGAGCATGTTTTTTCCTAGGTTTGGCTAGATACTTTGGAGCTAGAGAGGAGCTGGATGGGCAAGACGTATTCATGTCTTTTTATTTCCATTGTATTATAGGGTCTGTCTGTTTATCAATGTGAGGACTTGTTTCTATAACTGTCCAAAAATTTAGGATAAGTCTAATGTACTTTGATGTTGTATACATGAATAAAGATGTTCCGTAAAGATCTTGGTTGTATTATATATTATTTGCTGCATTGTGAGATTTTGTGTTCTTTTAGTTTTATTTATCTTCTACCTTCTTCTTTCACCCTAACAGATCGGTATTTCTGGCACTTGAATGTTTGACATGTAATGCAGTGGACGTATTAGTGTCGATTTTTGAGGGCCAAAAATCTGGTTCATTACATTTGATATCAAAGCTGAAGGTTAAGCGAGAACCTTGGCCCTGGTGGGGTAAACTCATTTGGAATTGGGTAAGTGAGACCTTAGAATGAGCCTTAGTGTATTATAAATATGTGTGTGTATTTGTTAATGAGTAAAAATACTTTATATTGTGTTGTTTGATCTGTTGAGTGACTTAAGAACTCTAGTCGATGCGTTTGGCTAATGTTATCGATAGGGATTTTCTAAACACTTGAACAAGTCCAATTAACATAATATTGTTTCAAAATTGGTAAATGAAATATTTTTACCTAAGAATGATTTTCAAAGTCTATATAGTTATCGATGAGATGTCGGGTTAAAATTGGGTTTAAAGCAGAATGTCTTTAGTTAAAAGAAAATCTTTAGATTACCTTATAAAAATGAAGAGGACCATGAGAATATTAAATCCCGGTGGGTTTGATAAAGATTTAAATGATTTTGGAAAAGTTGTAGTAATTTAACTTAAAGATATTTTAAGATATAAATATTTTAAAATGGATTTGAAAGTAAAGTTTTTTTTGGACAGTTTGGAAAGGAGTTTCGATCTGTTTTGTGATAATTGGAATAATCTAAGCGACAATTGAATGTTTGCCAAGGCAGATATGATAGCACACTCAGTAAATCATCCTCTTTGCCATTGTACAATCGAAACGAGTTCGAGTCCAATTGAATCCAAAGCTAGTGGATGATTTTATTAAAGAACTATTTATCTATAAATAGTACTATTTCAAAAGGGAATTTGTGAAGGAAGAAATATTTTTATGATTAACTAGTTCAAGTGTCTTGGAAATGACTAAAAATGGTAGGGGATATGTTCGGATGGTAAACACTTCTCTTGAGTATTTCCCTACTTTGTAAAAGGGATATATAATATTATTTGGTAGTACCCAGTTTTTTTGCATCATTTTTGAGTTACTTGGGCTATATTTATGCTTTCGAAAGTTTTTGAAATAAAACCCGGATATTGTGTTCTCCAATCCCTTAAAAGAATATAGTTTTCAAAACAAAAAATGTCTTGATTAAGAGTGGGTTAATAAATAAATTTTTAAATTCATTCAACATCCTAGATTAAGTAAAACCAATTTAATATTGAAATTGTATATACTCCTTTGGATATAGAAGTGTATCATACTAAAATGAATTTGAGTTATAGAATGTTAATAAATTCAAGTCATGTTCTTAAGTAAAATGGTGATTCTTTAAAAGGGGTAATTATAATCTTGGGAAGTAGGAACCAATAGATTAGTACGTAGGTTGTACGTAGATTTTCTCTTTTTCACATAGTTCTCGATTCAAGATTTGAGTACATGACTTGAGGTGTTTCGCATCATTCCGAATAGTGATTTATCGTCCGATTTTTTACGACAAGCGTTAATAAGGGTTCTTATGTTGAACCAAAGGTTATCTATCATAGTTTATGGCTATGAAAGGAGAATGGAGGTTTCTAATTAACAAGCCCGATCAAAGTCCGCACTAGAAAGTCGAGTGAGCGATACTAATTCGGAAAGAAAGTTATATGTTCAAGCGAGTGACCAAACCAGAATTTTAGATAGGAATGTTCTATATACATCATATAGATTGATGAATACTTTTAAATATTTCTAGAATAGGGTTGTGGCATAATTTCGGGGACGAAATTCTTTTAACGGGAAAGAATGTAACGACCGTAAATTTATCACTTGAATAAATTATATTAATTTTTTATATTTAGGTCTGGGTTTAAAAGCAAGAAACAATCATGTTTTAAGTGGTAAATAATAGTAGTTATTTTGTTTCGGAAAAATATTTGGGAACAAATTGCCTAGGTAAAATATTGAAAATTTGTAAATATCGTCCTAGGTAAAATAACGATAAAACAACCGGAAATCGTTTTATTGAAAAACTGCTTTTAAACAATAAGAATCGTGCATGACTCTGAATACATACACTAACAAATGTATTAAAGAAAGATCATGAATTAAAATAATTTATTTTATTTTTGGAAAATAAGATTTATTTATGACATCAACAGTTGATATTATCGGCTTTATATATTTCTTCGGAAATTTAAGTTAAGTTTAAATATTAAATAAATGGGTTTTATTCACAAATATGCATATTTTAATTATTTAATAATGATGGTAAAATATTATTTAAATTTGTTTACCAAAATAGATAGTTCGTAGAAAAATAGAAAATGTGACCGAAGAACGTTTTTCGGAATTTCGAATTTTCGACGCTGGAAAGTTGTCAAGATCGTTGTTCGTCTTTATGCACTATATATCCACATATATAGTAGATAATTAACCATATAATAATACACTTAGTAATATATTATCTTATGTTAATTATGTTTAGAAAGTGATGTGACAAGTTATGCTAATTAATCATATAATAATACACTTAGTAATATAGTCGCTATGGACACAGTTCGACAAAATTGTCGATTTTCGTTTAAAAATATTTTATTTTAGAACATTTTGAAAAAGTTTTTCAAACTTGGTTAGCAGCATAAAAAGCGTTAATTTTAGATTATTTAATAAATTTTTATTTAATAAATTAATTAAAAGTAATTAGTACCTAATTAGTAATTAAGTAAGTGATTAAGGTTTAAGTAACACTTAAAGAAGTTTAATGATTAATTAGTGACTAATAAAGTTTTTAATTAGTGGTTTGTGAAGTTAAGAAGTAATTAAATAGTTAATTATTATTTAATTAAGTTAAGTAGGTTAATTAATTATTAATTAATTAAGTGATTATTTAATCAAGTGATTATTTAATTAATTTTTAATTAATTGAGTTAACTAATAATGAATTATTTAAACCTTAACTAAGATACATCAGGAAGTTTACTAGGACTTAACCAAGTTCATTGAGTTAATTAAAGTTTAGTTATGAATTAATCCGGATTTAACTAAGATATAATTAGGTGCTAATGAATATACTTCAACCTTCTCAAAGCTATTCTTAAACTTAATCGGTTATGTTTTAAATCAGTTTTCTTTTTAATGTTAATTGGTTTCAAATCTCTCGTCTGGACCTTTAAGTAGCCAATTGAATTGAAGTAGTGATTATAAAAGTTTGACACATTTTATGGGAAGTAAGTTGACTTGTGTTTAACACAAATGTTGAATATTGGTAACGTGATAAACACAAGAAAGTTAATTTCAATAAGTGGGTCATGGTAACTTAGATATATAAAATATACTTCTATATGTACATGTTTCATCGATAATGGATGCATCTATATTTGTTACTTGGACATCTACCATGTTATGTGTGAATCCTTTACATATTTGATGTTAGGCAACACCCATGATATAACTTGGATAAGTAAACCCAAATTTAATGATCCATTGTAGTCATTAAGCCTCCGTTTGGTTTTGGAAAGTTAATATTTCATTTTCTTTTAAAATGGCCTTCGAGGTTATTCTACTTTGAACAAGATATTTGAAGAATGATTTGACAATTGTTTTGAATATTATATAAAGAAATTTTTGAATAATTTTGGGGTATTCATAAAAGGAGTTTTGGAAATAGTTTTGAATGTTTATAAAAAGATTTTATAAATGGGTTTGGATGTCTATAAAGGGAAGTTTTATACAAGGTTTGAAAGTTTATAAAGTAGTTTATATAACCGGGCTTGAATATTTACCAAAAGTCTCATAAGTGAGTATGGAGATTGATAAATGATATGTAACTGGATTTAGTTAAAGCAAAAAGGATTTCATGGGTAAGGGAAATTTATAAAAGGATTTACTGAAGATAATTACAACAGGAATTCGAGGTTTGGGTTTCTCGAGGTCGACGTTCTAAAAAATGGTGGTATGGAACATCCGTTCCACACTTAATACCGAAGAAATAGTGCTTAGGGTTATCTTTTTCTCCAATTAAAATAATGTATTTAAATCTGTTTAAGAGATTTGGAAATGGAAAATCTTATAAAAGTTCTGTGAATATACTTACGTAAAGGAGATAAGTATATGAATGTTGATAAATGTTTGGGAAAGGAGATTGATAAATGAAAATGATTTTGAGGCTTAGCAATTGCTTTGGGTAATTAAATCTCTAGATTTTGTTGTTTTTATTTGATAGTTAAATAACCGACTATCGAATATTGGCCTAATTTAACTTAGGAAATATGAATGTAAAATTTGATTTTCCGACAAGAACTCAAATACTTACTTCCTAAAGAACCGGGAATGAGTCAACCAGAAATTATCGGTTGTTGGTACGGAGAGACCGAGATCTGATTTATATATCCAAAAACCACTCCAAAGCAACATGTACATTCGAGTGGAAGACATTTTGACGATGACCGAAGATGGTGCTCTTTGAAGTGTAAGGGCTGCTACTACTAATCCTGAGGGTGATTCCAAAATGGATGTAGTTGAGTTAGTGCCTTCGGTTTCGTTCGGACCAAAAATGAACTTGTATGGATGAATCCTAGCATTGCATTGATGTTTGGAGGATAGTGTTAACATTCCAAGATGTATTGCTATTCAGAAAGGTAAAACGTAGCCTCTAGCCTCGTCAACCAAAAATGAATAAAACAAAGGATATGCATCAGGTCTATGTGGTTCGCACACATTAGGGTATATCATCACCCTTCTAGATATAACACAATCATCAATGAATTCGTGTACATGGGAGCGCTCAGTTAAAGGTTGCAAAGAAACTGAGATGATGATATATTCGGTACTATCCAACAAGTGGTAGTCGGTCCTGTGTTGGCAAGGGTCGTTAGGCACGACCTCGGTACATTTTTCTAGAGGTGTACTGGGCGGGTCATACCCCAATAACTTAGTCATTAGTTGTTATCCAATCTCCAATACATAGCTTACATTTTCGATTGTAGAGCCTAGAATGCTGGAATATTATATGCAAGCATTTCAACTATTTTATCTATTTACTTTAAACCTAGGCGCTATGATAATATCACTGGATTTTTATGTAAAATGTTTTGGTTGTCGTTAGGAAAAAGGCAGTCCGTTTTTATGTGCGATGTGGTTTTAACAGACTCCATTTGTTTGAAAAGTTTTCAAATGTAGAAATCAGTTTGGTTGTTACTTGTTATTGAGTTTTATTCAACCTGGTTTACCAAATTGACCCGGGCATTATTCCATGTAATGCTAGGGTCAGACTGAGCATGTTTTCCCCAGGATTGGCTAGATACTTTGGAGCTAGAGAGGAGCTAGATGGGCAAGAAGTATTCATGTATTTTTACTTTCGCTGTATTAGAGAGTGTATATGTTTGTCAATCTGAGGACAGGTTTCTATAACTGTCCAAAAATTAAGGATAAATCTAATGTACTCTGATGTTGAATATATGAATAAAGATGTTTCCATTTTGTAAAGATCATGGTTGTATTATATATTATTCGCTGCGTTGTGAGATTCTATGTTGTTTTAGTTTTCTCTATCTTCAACCTTAATCTTTCACCCTAACAAATCGGTATTTCCGGCACTTGAATGTTTGACATGAAATACAGTAGACGTATTAGTGTCAATTTTGGGGGGTTGAAAATCCAGTTCGTTACATTAATGACTATGATAACGGTGCTAGACATGTATGTATCTCTATTCATTAAAATAATATAAAACAAATTAAAAGATCCTTTTTCATTTTTCGAAACATAATATACATATAGTATGATTTTTTAAACAATCACATATTATAATATTGAAGGTGATATGCAATGATCTTATATTAAATATGAAATTGACATTAAACAATGGACATTGACATGTGTGAAACGTGATATAATTAACACATTGCGTAATGATCATTGTATAGTTTTATTAAATTTTTACCATGCGACGATGTCGTATATAGGCACGTTGACCTTGTTTGTCTCCTTGATCTCTCGGTTTTACACTCACTATTACAAACATATGGTTTGGAAACACTATATCTAACTTGTTTTAATTGATTGGAGATGAATAGAGTGTGAAATGAAGGAGGAGGAGAAAAAAAGTTTGCATCCAAGTATGGTGAAGAGGGAAGCCAAAAAGTAAAAAAATAAAAAGGAGGTCAAGATTTGAATTTATAATAAAGGTTAGAGAAAATATCTACATATCTTTATCTTACCATTTCAAAATCCAAGGCCCCCTTTCCTTCCCATCTTAGGTTGGCCGTAACTGGGTCGATAATAAACCAAACCACCTTCCAAACCAGTTAGTAAATTATTTAGTTTAAATCCAATTTAAATTCTCATCAATATGTTAAATGGATATGCCATATATAACTTTTATATACACACCCAATAATTTACTAACAACACCTTGGATAATTCTTGAGGCAACAACATTATACTAAATACACCCAAAAAATAAAAAATATTAATTAACATTAATTAACATTAGAGCTATCATAGATTACGTTTTATTTAATTATTTGTTCATGTTGTTCATATAGTCTGGATATCAAATTTTGCAACAAATTTATACGGGCCTAAGTTGTCCTTTTTGTTCTTGCTTTGAAAACTATTGTTTAACAAAAACAATAACAATTTGACTAAAGCCTAATTTAAATTAAACGAAAATATTTTATTATTTGTTATACACACATACATACACATAAAAACTAGAATAAATTAATATTCTTCTGAGTACGTGTATTTTTGTTTGAAAGTTGTTTTTTTAAAACGTCAGTATACTTTTATGCAAAATATCATAAACTTTTAAATCCTTCCTAATTTAACCTTTTAATTTATTAACTTTAAATTTTAACACATATATCAAATTACAAACTTTACAAGTACATATGTTATATCAGGAAAGTAGGAAGAAAGAAAAACTTCAACCACATTTTTGAACGAAGAGCACAAGTTTTGAAATTTAGTCGGAAGGACACTGAATGCTGTATTGATATAGCATTACATAAAACTGATATTATATGGACTATGAAAACAATTGCTATATGAAATTAACATTATACATGTGTAATGATATATAAATTTAACATTTATTTAACTGTGAAAGTGAATGTTATTTTAATCCATCCAGTATAGATCATCTGATGCTAGTTTTATTTTGCATTTAATTTATCTGATGCCATCTTAATATAGCATTCTATTTTATCAAATGCTGTATTAATATAGCATTCACTGTCCTTCGGATTCAATTTTAAAACCTACATAAATATTAAAATCAGTCATGGGTTTATTTAAAACTAATTCCCTCTTATTTTAATTTTAAACATAGTTTGCAGTTGATTATAGGTATATGTGTATACTATTTTAATTCAAAGTTTATAAAAGGGTCTTTTGTGTAAGATAAAAAATTTAACTTTACAATCCTTCTTAAGTTGAAATCTGATTCATATTTGTTGTTATAGATTTAAAATATGAAAATGCTCAAAATTAATTTTATATGAATATATGTTTAAGAGTTTAATTATTGATTTGAATGACATTAAATGAATGAGTAAAGGAAGGAAGAAAGACCTCCATCTTATCTTCTTCATAAATGTTTACTTTAATTCATTAATTATCTTGTTATAAACATAAGTTATCTTTTGTCCATTAGTAAAATAGTTTTGACATATTATGTATAAGTGTAAGTTAATTTTGTATATGTATATATTACTATTATTTATGTGTTTTTAAAATAATAGTATGGACAATAAATGCATATATAAATGGAGAATATGTCCATTGTGGTGCAAATCGTAGCACCCATATACGTATACATTAGCTATTTACACCACTTATATGTTGTACTTATACTTTACACATATGAACGTTTCGATGCATTCATTGTTATATATATCTGAATTTAAATTAAATCTGAACTCTCTTTTAACCAAATTAAATAAAACAAGATTTTATTTTAAACTTTATTAGTCCGGATCTAATAATATTTTAGACTTCATAGGACCAATAGATCCAAAAATAAGGAAAAAATCGAGTCTACTATTTCACCTGCTTCAGATTTGCTTGGTTCCTTTAAAAACAAGCACCAAGCTAGTCTTAGGTTAGGCTACCTCAAATGAAAAATGAGCACATAACAAGTCTCTAATGTCATATGTTCATCGTCTCTAGTAAGGTGATAGCATTAAAAAATCCATAAGGGGGTGAATCTACCTAAGTCATCCAAACGAGAGACTAAAGTACTATAGCACTACTCCAAGAAAACTCTAATGACCATACCACATTTCCTACAGTACCTTAGTTACTTCCAGAATCGCGACCCCATATCAACTTGCACGTCATCAACATGCTACAAGTCTATGATGTAAATCGATCACGTCTCCTACTTTCCATTGGTAACGTACTGTTGGACTTCAGTGATGTCTAGAAAATAACTCTAATAAGAGTAATAACTCTTAGCCTCAACCACATCAACCTCATCAAATTAACATCATGGACCCGTGGCTCGACCTCGAAGTTTGATCGCTGTCTAGCGGGTTTTAATCAAACTATCTACATAGTGGCATGAACTGTATAATATAGGTTCCCTGTAGATACTCTCGAGTTGATATGTCCTAATGAGAGTAAGAACTAGCACTCTCAATTTGATGAATTCAAACTAAGTATTGAACCTCGACTCTCAAGTCCTGGGAGAGCAACTCAATCTAAAACAACAAATTCTCGACCTTTAGCCCTAAGAGAAAAATTACTCTTGACCAATAAGGAATGAACCCGTAAATCACCAGCATAACACTCTATTGTAACCTTTGTAGAGATATAGATATCTTGTCTACTAAACACTAAAGAGTCGCCTTTAGATGATACCATAAATTCCAAACCCACATTACAAAAAAAGTGACATTTACTTACAAAATATAACCAAATAGATATCGGCTTAGGCTTCTCATACCACCTAGTGCTATTCGCTTGTTTACTCAATGCTTCTAAACTACACTTGCTCCATGCAATAATATTCTATGCAATAAGTTCAAAGAATAACCAAAGGAATATTACCGAACGTATCATACTAGATGGTATGATAACTCCATTTATTCCATATTTTCATAATATAGAAAATATAATTGTTTACTATAGATATAACCAACCTCGGAATTAGATGAATGCGTAAAGGTTACTTGCTAACACTAGGATTAAAGTGAAAAATAAGGAGTTAAATGCGCCGCTAAAAGTTAAATAACACAAGATACATAATGATTTAGCAAAACTGGCTACATCCACTGTGAAGGTCTCTTATTATATTTTCTCTTACAACTATAAGGAATTAGAAGAGAATTAAAAGAAAGCAGGAAGCACTTAAGACTAACAAAGCTGTGTAATCTTAAGGACTTGCAGTATCAAGAGCCTTGAATTGTGTATAGTATTTAGAATCAAACCAATTGAGTGTCAACCAACCCCTTCGAAGTGGCTATGCATGGGATTATTATAGTAGTTGAAGTGGATGATGGACGGTTAAGATTGAGCGGTAGAATTGGGGAGAAAAATACCAGACCGTTGATTTGGTTATATGGAAAATGGACGATAGTCATAAAAGGTGCCAGAAGATATGCGGTGGATAAAATATACTCATTGCCCCTCTGTACCAAGCGTGGGTCTCGCATTTAATGCACAAACTTCGCATTAGATGCACATTTAATGTTGACAATAAGCACATCAATGCAACCACTCATCCATAACGCTTTGAATAAACGGTTATATAGCTTGTTGTTTATTTGAGTGCTCAATTGATAAGTCTTATTGGGTCAGTCGACCGGTTGTTGACGATATAAAAGAAACTAGGAACCTTATTACGGACCATGTTGGGAATATGGTGCGAGGCTAGCAGGAGGGCTGCCCGGGACGGTTGGGGGCAACAATACTAAAGGCGGGCCAATGATGTTCCATACTTGGACTTATCTTGCTCGTGGTGCTGCCTATGGAGGCGGGCTTGGAGAGGCATCGACCATCAATTAAGGTAACGTCGGGCGAGCTGTTGGACCTTAGTTAGCTCGCAGCAGATGTAACGGCTGAATTTCATTTTGTTTTACTATTTTGAATCTTTATTGGACATACAAAGTTTAATTTATTTTAAAAATTCCTATATTTACACAGATAGGTTACTTCAATAACGTGGCAAACCGTGCAAGGTATATGCGTGTTGGGATTTACACCGCAAGGGACATGTTAACTCATCTAGTGTACAAATATATCGTCCAAATAGATGTTTTTATACTTAACTTATGTATAGAACATATTACAAATACATATATGCACATGTATCTATGTATGTATATGTATGCATATAAACTACATTTTATTTTAAATAATTATGTACATATATACGTGGAATTTTAGTAATAAATAAATATATAATTATACAAGAATGTTTAAAACATTTACAAAATTATATTAGAATTTTTTTACTGCAAAACCAAAAGCAATATGTGTATATATATAATTTTTTGAAATATACATACATACATACGTATATATTAAAGACATATAATTGCATATATATATATAATGAATATACGTATATTAATACTTTTAAAATATTCAATTTATATATATACACACACATATATTAAAATATGTACATCTGACAATGCGCACGAAAAAAATTGAATTTTTTTAATTTAAATATATATCTCAAATTAACATCCACATGGATAATAGTTAAAAATTAAATAAAAGTGTACTTCAAAATATAATTTTGAATTTTAAATTATTATAAAAAATCTAAGTGATATTTTGTTATTTGAATAGTTAATACAATTTTATAATTTAAAAACAATTTTAAAAATATTTTGTTAATTTAGAGTGAATTTAAAATAATTAATTGTGTATACACACACACACATAAGTTTTTGGTTTTTCTGCTGAAAGCATATTAGGTGATAATCTAACTTTATAAAATATAAAACATTTTTATAAAACATAAATATATAGATATAACTAATTTAGATAATTAATTAGTTTAAATAATATTTAATCATAACATATAAATAAATAAAATTTATTTCTGCTTAAAGTACTATATATTTGAAGCTATACATATAAAATTAAAAACCATATTTGATATAGAATCTAATTTAAATTATAAATTTTGTATGTAATTTAGCAATTTATATATTAAATTAATTAAATAAATAAAATAGTTTTTTTGAGCCATGCATATTATAGGTAGATGTATGACAAATTTTTTATATATAAATATATAAAAATAAAATGAACTTGATTGTGACAATATATTGATATAATAGAAGGATCACCTAACTAATATTAAAGAATATGATATGTGTGTGTATTTATTAATTCAATAGAATATAACTGTAAATTGGACCATTACCTTATACCAAATCCAAAACTCATACCTTGAGGTGTTGAAATGAACCCCTGAATCGAATTCTAATTTTGAAGATGTTATCTCCTGAATCAGAGACCATTAACTCTCGAACAGTATTTTATTTTAGTTGAGCTTGTAATAATTGAGGAAAGGGGATGATGGGATTAGTAGGAAGTGAGGGGGTATAGAGCGTAAAAAAGTTTTCTAATAGATGTGGGTTGAGATGCTTATATAGAGGAGGATTGGAGTCAAGTTAGAATCTAGATCTCTTACCAATTCTCTTTCCCTTATCCATACAAAACAAAGCCCTCTTATTCCCATCATATGGTTGCACCTATCACCCTATCATAGCCGAATACATCAGCCTCTTATGGTGGCTTCAAACCTATTTAAAGCCCAACCAAATACTTTGCATTTAAATTCAATTTAAACGGTATCAATATCGTACATCGATTAATATATTTATAACTATTATAAATACATTTAATAACATTTGTTCATCATTCAAAAATAAATTTTTATAACTATAATTTCATAAATATTAATTAGTTTAAAACAATTATAAACTAATTAAATCATGGGCTCAACGAGTATTCAACGATTCGGTTATGCGACTCTATAGATTGAAATTTGGTCAGCGATTAATATTAAACTATTCGAATATTAACATTCACACATCACTTAGCGGATGGTGTGATATTTTAGTCAAATTTATCGCCTACTTAGCTTCGATAAAATCCAATTTTACTTTGTTTAGACTTACCGGTTGTGACTATTATTTAAATCAATTCTCTTCCTCAAACTATGCGACGAGCGGGAATTTCGCGTTCAAAAATCGACATTCATACTTTACATCGTACTTGAATGCCGTAGATTCGATCGTTTGAATCCGATTCGCCGGAGCTTATAACACAATTAAGTATAACAACACAGCGGAAGAAAAAGAATAATACACTGATATACAACATTGATACAATATCTGATACAATAGATGATACAATAGATATCAATATACATCAGAGATATGATACAATAAAATAGCAGCGGAAAAGAAAATAGATAACATCAGCAGCGGAACACATAACTCTAAAATAGTCCTCCAGAGAGAACTCCAGCAACAGCTCGATCCAACATCACGATGCACTAAGACAAGCAAGTCTCGTCCACATCCAAGGATTGAACTAGCTCCAGATAATCTATTAAACCTAGCTATCTGAAAAAAACCCAACTCTAGATTGCCAGTGTGGAAAAATTTAGAGCATCTAGAGTTTAGGAAAGAAACAATAAACTCCAGGTCAGTCATGAGACTGGTATGAGTAACAAAAACAGTTTATCTTTAAAAACAACAAAGAAATATTTTAAAATAGATCCGCAATGCTTTTAGAAAATGTAACTATCATAAGGCCTCCTGCCACACACACAATGCAAACGCATAATTGGAGGATATTTCTCCTTATGATAGTCAAACATGCTTGATACGCAGATTCCTTTGATATTATTACTATAAGTGCAAAGTGCTGGAAAACATTTCGAACGTATAATATAAATCTTAGCCAGCATATGTACCATTATAGTATGCCTACTATAGCTACCATATTAGATGGCAGGTTCTACAACTAAAACCGTACAAGGCTCGTATTGTTTTGTTTGGATTTCCAACAAATGGTCAGGCCAAGGAACTTCCCATTGCCACATGGGTACGCCTCTGGAAGGACGCCCCAAGAACCTAAACGGATCTCTGCCAACACAAGGCCGGGTTACCCCTAACTGGGTAACTACTGACACGAGTATGCCATCCCCCGGTCGTAACCAACCTTTATCCGGGATCCCGACAACCAGCAACCACAAAGTAATAAATTCGCAGTAACCACATAGGTTAAATATCTGGGCTCCATACCATGATACCACCTCTATCCAGAAGGAAATGAACATATCCTCAGGGGGCACGATCCCCAAATAACCTTGCCGCATTCTTCCTGTTTTGACCATTACCGGGTTGTGAGGTTCGACGAAGTCTCGTCCGCAAAGCTACGCTTTTCACGAAAGCCATGCTTTGACCAACAAATGATCAGCAGCACTCGGCATGCCACATTACCAAATTGGGAATATATCACCGATAACCTTCAACCACATAACCTCCGAGCTCGTACGTCTCAGAGAAGGGTGTTAAGCTAAGAGAATAAATTCTCCGCCACCACCAAAAATGTATTTGAAAGAAATCGGCTTTATATCTCAAATTGTAATGTCAGACATACAATCCATACAAGTCTGTTCTTGGTTCGAATAGAAGTAAAGGTACTTCCGAAGAAGCCCTTGCAAATCCGGATAATACCTAATCACGTCCGGACTTCCCATCACATATGGAGTCTCTATACCGGGGACCATTCGATGCAAAGACATTCGACGGGTTATCCTTTCGCTTTCGAAAGTATCCGGTCTTCACCACCGGTCTTCAAATGCTATCCATAACGTCATATCACATATTCGGAATGGGCTATATGAAACAAAGGTCCTCTCCCGGCTAAATCGAATAGTGAGCGCAATATTTACAAGAAACATATAGATATTGGGGTCTCAGTTAAGCCACAACTTATTATCCAAAACTTTTCTTTTAAATGGTTTAAACAAATTACCATTTCTAATCTTTTAAACAAAAAGATTCATTTCACAAAGTTCAACCCATTTTATAAAGATTCATTCACAGATTTCAAATCAATTTCATTTTCAATTGGATTAACTCGTTAAATCTTTAAATCAAGATTTAATTTATAGCTTTCAAACTCGTTTCTAAAGATTCATTTATAGCCTTTCAAAACATTTAAATTTCATTTCAAGCTTGAAACCTTTCAACACAAATTGGAAGTTCATTACTTATGTGACAGTTTTTATTTATCTGAAAACAAATAGTTTTCGTTTCAGAAAAGTCCTATTTTATTTGCACGAGTTAAAGCCCTTGAATTAAATTCAAATTCCCAAATCAATACATTAAAATGGTTTAACCCATATATAACTAGTATAACATCTTTAATCTCTAGTTTCAAATCATAGAATTCAATTCCAAATTTTGAATTCAAATTTAAATCGAATTATTTAAATTTTCAAGGCGTAATCAAGTTATTCAAAAATAAATTTTATCTTGAAATTCCATTTCAAAAACTTTTCACATTTAACCCGATTCCATTTCAAACCATTTGAATTTAAAAATCCAAGTTCAAAACTATTTTCAAAAATCTGTGACTTAATCGATTTCCTCGTGAAATCCATATTTGTGTGTGTATAGTGCGGTCCAGGGGTTCAACACAATAGTGCAACATCATTTAATCAACACAGATTAAAACACAGAAATATAGTCGATAAGCGGTATAAACTATAACGCTTATCTTACAGATCACAGATATATATCACAGATAATAAATTACATCACAGATCACAACATAAATTAGGATATATCGCAAAGCATCACTTATCAGGGATGTCAAACAATTCAACCATTCAATAAAATCCAAACATCCATAAATAAGGTCAATTTAATTATCTGATTAATTTAAATCAGATAAATTTCTATGAATAAATTTGCCAGTCATGGTAAATAAATAAATAATTAATTAAAAAATATTTAATAAATTATCCTTTAATTAATTATTAATTAACTTTTCATTAATAATTAATCCTTAATTTATTACCTTTAATTAATTACAATGACTAATAAATTACTCCTTAATTTATGATTATTTCTTAATAAATTACATTGGTTAATTTATCACATTATCCTTCAATTGATTTTTGTTTAATCACTTGATTAAATCAACTCTTATCATTAATTTATATATAATTAATAATCCTTGGTTTACAAATAAATTATTCCTTAATTAATTAATCTTTAAACCTTAATTAATGATTTTAAACCTTTAATTACTTATTTAATTAACCCAATTAATAAATAAATTAAATAAATTATTCATTTTAATTAACTTAAGACAAATCTCATTCTTATTAGTGATTTATTATCACTTATAAATATGTTGACAATTCATATTCAATTCATTTCAAATTTCAAGATTTCAAACGAGTGACCCATTTTAAAATATACTTAAATATTTAACACTTTTAAGTTATTAAACAAATTTGAATTTTTAAATTTTGTTTCCAAACTAAGTTTCAAAACTAACTTGAATTCATTCTTACACTTTGATTTTAAAATTTAACTTAAACTTTGTTTTATAATTTGAAATAAATTTTAAAATTCCAAAACAAACAGAACAGTTTTTGCTTAATCCTGGAAAACCACTCATACCCGAGCCCCTAAAAATTTTCTTCGAGCAAATCAACCACATCCCCGAGCATGGCTTCGAGCCTCCCCTTTCTAATCTAGCTTTGAGCCAACACCTATCGCCTTCGAGTCGCGCACGATAGTTACTTCGAGTTTACGCGATATTTTCGAGACGAGCTGCTATCTTCTTCTTTCCATCCAACTGACACACCAAAATGCACATGAACGTGCACAGAGGATCAGAGTTCCTCCAATCATCACCTCCACCTCCCGCGAGTCACCACTGACCCTCTCAACCCAAACCACCACCCAGAAACATGAACCAAACTCGAGAACGAATTCAAGTTAAAAAATGAAACCTGGAACACACAAAAGCAATCCCACCTCAAAACTGTCAACGTGCCGTACTTCAAATTTCGACCGTCGGAGTTCGTGCAACTCCGGCCATGCATGCGTCAACACTTCCTCCACCATCACCACAAACCACATTGAACTCGATCACATATTGGTGACGAACGAATCAAAACGCACGGCCTCAACCAAACTAGGGCTACAAAAGAGAACAACTTGCCGTCGCCGCCTCGATCGACTACACGCCACCGCTCCATTTTTCCTGATATGATTGACTACCTGACTTGCTTCATACAGAGTTTCAACATCAAATAAATTTTCGACCGCTGGAAATTGGATGAAATCCATTTTCAGTTAATCCACAAATTTCTGATGATACACTAAATGAAAAATCACGAATTTTGTTTTAAAAATCATGTTTTCGAATAACAATTCCCAATATATACCTGAATCAATGATTCATCATGTTCGAAATTAACATATGTTTGAGTTTTCCCTGTAAAACAAAATTTTAAATACTGTGTGTCACCATATAGCTTGAAAATATTTTTAAATTTTCATTTAGGTGGAAACAAACTAATTTGGTTTTAAACATGAAACCTAAAAATGATCAAATGAAGTGAAGATGAAGTTTTCTTATTACTTTACAACCTGTAACAAAAAACAGAGAAGGAGTTTACAACTCAGGCATGTCTATATATATATATATATATATATAGAGAGAGAGAGAGAGAGTCAAACTGTAAGAAAATTCCAAGCAAAGCACCATATAAATCATAGATCATACACATATTTAAATTCAACTTAGATCATGGAATAATTTGTTTACTCGCCTGATTAAGAAATGGACAGAGCTTCTTCTTTAAACCAGGCTATTGAAATTGCAAGTTGAAGCTTCTCTTGATCCTCTTATATTTTCTCAGCTTGAAAAATGAATGAAACTGAGATATAGAAGGTTGATATATAGGGAAGAATGTACGGGTACCTATATTGTTTGTACAGGGTAATGTTATATTTTCTTTGTACCATACAAGGCATGGCTGAAGATGTTTTCTTTTACATACTTGTATACCTATCACTTTTGCCTTACTTCATTCCATAACTACTTGTCCTTGTTCATATGTGAATGTATTTTATTCCTATGCTTTTGGTCTATTATACTAATATTTTGCTTGTACACTTTGTTTATGCTTGCCTACATTTCTTTACTCGGCTGATAATGTTGTTTGAATCTTAACCATGTGTATTTATTTTTATTTATTTGTTTTGTTTGAAGATATTTTCATTTGTTTACATATTTATGCAGGCTGGTTGTATTTTCTTTGTTTATTTTTTTTTTATATCTTTTCTTTCATACTTTACTTTCATACATACATTTGTTTTTCTTAGTTATTGGTTATAGATTTTAACTTATGTATAAATATGCTTTTATACTTATACTTGAATATATTATATCTTTTGCTTTATCTTCTTACTTTAAAATATAAATGAAATTCTATACAAGTCTATTCTTAATTTATCATTATTTATTTTTCTACTTATGTACATATATATAAGATTTAAATTCAAATGATTTAACACATATTTTTCCTAAGTCATTAAATTAAAATTCAAATTCAAATACAAATTAAATATTCAAATTTAAAATTTATTCCAAAATTTATTCAAAATTTAAATTAACTATTAAATAAAATAAATTCCAAAATTGAGGTCGTTACAGACTTCCCCCCTTAAAGAAATTTCGTCCCCCAAATTTACAGGCACAAAAATAACACAGAGATAGATGAAAGATAGATGAAAAAAATATTTCATCAAATCAAATTGAATATCTATTCTGCATTTGGCTTACCAAATCAGATATCATATATAGATACAAGAACGAATCTATTTAACCTTTCACAAGATACTCGGGTTATCCAGATCTACGAAATATGCAAGGCACTGTTTAGTCCGATGGATAACTAACCATCCATAGAATATATAGATAAATGGATTTTATTTTCCACGATTCTCAAACACTAAATATGGATTCCAAACTCAAGTCGGAATATCTCAAATCATACACCAACTTGTCCCTCTTCGAACTTCGATATTCACAAGAAATTATAATAGAATTTCAAATTTGGTTTTAAACGAAATCGTTTTATAGATACAATTCAAATTTAGCCCCATATTCTATTAATCAATTTTAACGTAATTTAAAATTTCCAATTTATTTAAAATTTTAATTCCAAATTTCCAATTCATTATTCATTAAGGTTTAAATCAAAAAAATTGATAAGAAACCGATGAAGATACGAAGTAAGGATTTTCTACAACAATTCGTAGGGCCACCATCACACCGAAACTTCTTTCTGGAGCTGCCACGAAGCAATCAAAAAGAATTGGAATCGAATCAAAGGAGATGGATAGAGAAAATTATTTCCACTGTTGCAGGGTATTGACCATATGAAGTGGTATTCCCCTGTCCCCCATCTCATTCTCTTCTTGCACTCATACTCACTATCCGTGAATAGTAAGAGAATTTACTGAGACATTCGAACAGATATCTTAGGGATTACTCATTCTAGGGTATACTTCACCCTATCTCTAATGAGCTACTTAATGTGTTATACTCCTGAGCTAAAGTTCAACCTTAGCTCTGATACTAAATGTGATGAGCGGGATTTTTCACGTTCGAAAATCGAAATCCATACTTCACATCGTACTCGAATGCCGTAGATTCGATCGTTCGAATCCGAGTCGTCGGAGCCACAATTAAGTATAACAACACAGCGGAAGAAAAAGAATAATACATTGATATACAGCATTGATACAATATCTGATACAACAGATGATACAATAGATATCAATATACATAAGAGATATGATACAATAAAATAGCAGCGGAAAAGAAAATAGATAACATCAGCAGCGGAATACATAACTCTAAAATAGTCCTTCAGAGAGAACTTCAGCAGCAGCCGATCCGACATCACGATGCACTAAGACAAGCAAGTCTCGTCCACATCCAAGGATTGAACTAGATCCAGATAATCTACTAAACCTAGCTATCTGGAAAAAAACCCTACTCTAGACTGCCCGTGTGGAAAAATTTTGAGCACCCAGAGTTTAGGAAAGAAACAATAAACTCGAGGTCAGTCATGAGACTGGTATAAGTAACAAAAACGGTTTATCTTTAAAAACAACAAAGAAATATTTTAAAATAGATCCGAAATGCTTTTAGAAAATGTAACTATCATAAGGCCTCCTGCACACACACAATGCAAACGCAGAATTGGAGGAGATTTCTCGTTATGATAGTCAAACATGCTTGATACGCAGATTCCTTTGATATTATTACTATAAGTACAAAGTGTTGGAAAATTTTTCGAAAGTATAATATAAATCTTAGCCAGCATATGTACCATTATAGTATGCCTACTATAGCTACCATATTAGATGGCAGGTTCTACAACTAAAACCGTACAAGGCTCGTATTGTTTTGTTTGCCAAGGAACTTCCCATTGCCACATGGGTACGCCTCTGGAAGGACGCCCCGAGAACCTAACCGGATCTCTACCAACACAAGGCCGGGTTACCCCTAACTGGGTAACTACTTACATGAGTATGCCATCCCCCGGTCGTAACTAACCTTTTTTCGGGATCACGACAACCAACAACCACAAAGTAATAAATTCGCAGTAACCACATAGGTTAAATATCTGGGCTCCATACCATGATACCACCTCTATCCAGAAGGAAATGAACATACCTTCAGGGGGCGCGATCCCCAAATAACCTTGCCGCATTCTTTCTGTTTTGACCATTATCGGGTTGTGAGGTTCGACGAAGTCTCGTGCTCAAAGCTACGCTTTTCACAAAAGCCACGCCTTGATCAACAAATGATCAGCAGCACTCAGCATGCCACATTACCAAATTGGGAATATATCACTGATAACCTTCAACTACATAACCTCCATGCTCGTACGTCTTAGAGATGGGTGTTAAGCTAAGAGAATAAATTCTCCGCCACCAACAAAAATGTATTTGAAAGAAATCTGCTTTATATCTCAAATTGTAATGTCAGACATACAATCCATACAAGTCTGTTCTTGGTTCGAACAGAACTAAAGGCACTTCCGAAGAAGCCCTTGCAAATCCGAATAATCCCTTATCAAGTCCGGACTTCCCATCACATATGGAGTCTCTATACCGGGGACCATTCGATGCAAAGACATTCGACGAGTTATCCTTTCGCTTTCGAAAGTATCCGGTCTTCACCACCGGTCTTTAAATGCTATCCATAACGTCGTATCACATATTCGAAATGGGCTATATGACACAAAGGTCCTCTCCCGGCTAAACCGAATAGTGAGCGCAATATTTACAAGAAACATATAGATATTGGGGTCTCAGTTAAGTCACAACTTATTATCCAAAACTTTTATTTCAAATGGTTTAAACAAATTACCATTTCTAATCTTTTAAACAAAAAGATTCATTTCACAAAGTTCACCCTGTTTCATAAAGATTCATTCACAGATTTCAAAATAATTTCCATTTCAATTGGATTAACTCGTTAAATCTTTAAATCAAGATTTAATTTATAACTTCCAAACTCATTTCCAAAGATTCATTTATAGCCTTTCAAAACATTTCAATTTCATTTCAAGCTTGAAACCTTTCAACACAAATTGGAAGTTCATTACTTATGTGACAGCTTTTATTTATTTGAAAACAAATAGTTTCCGTTTCAGAAAAATCCAATTTTATCTGCATGAGTTAAAGCCCTTGAATTAAATTCAAATTCCCAAATCAATACATTAAAATGGTTTAACCCATATATAACTAGTATAACATCTTTAATCCCTAATTTTGAATCATAGAATTCAATTCCAAATTTTGAATTCAAATTTAAATCGAATTATTTAAAATTTCAAGGCGTAATCAAGTTATTCAAAAATAAATTTTATCTTGAAATTCCATTTCAAAAACTTTTCACATTTAACCCGATTCCATTTCAAACCATTTGAATTTAAAAATTCAAATGAAAAACTATTTTCAAAAAATCTGTGACTTAATCGATTTCCTCGTGAAATCCATATTTGTGTGTGTATAGTGCGGTCCAGGGGTTCAACACAATAGTGCAACATCATTTAATCAACACAGATTAAAATACAGAAATATAGTCGATAAGCGGTATAAACTATAACGCTTATCTTACAGATCACAGATATATATCATAGATAATAAATTACATCACAGATCACAACAAAAATCAGGATATATCACAAAGCATCACTTATCAGGGATGTCAAACAATTCAACCATTCAATAAAATCCAAACATCCATAAATAGGGTCAATTTAATTATCTGATTAATTTAAATCAGATAAATTTCTATGAATAAATTTGCCAGTCATGGTAAATTAATAATTAATTAATTACAAAATATTTAATAAATTATCCTTTAATTAATCATTAATTAACTTTTCATTAATAATTAATCCTTAATTTATTATCTTTAATTAATTACAATGACTAATAAATTACTCCTTAATTTATGATTATTTCTTAATAAATTACATTGGTTAATTTATCACATCATCCTTCAATTGATTTTTGCTTAATCACTTGATTAAATCAATTTTTATCTCTAATTTATATCTAATTAATAATCCTTGGTTTACAAATAAATTATTCCTTAATTAATTAATCTTTAAACCTTAATTAATGATTTTAAACCTTTAATTACTTATTTAATTAACCTAAATCATTAATAAATTAAATAAATAAATTATTCATTTTAATTAACTTAAGAAAAATCTCATTCTTATTAGTGATTTATTATCACTTATAAATATGTTGACAATTCATATTCAATTCACTTTCAAATTCATTTCAAATTTCAAGATTTAAAACGAATAACCCTTTTTAAAATGTACTTAATTATTTAACACTTTTAAGTTATTAAACAAATTTGAATTTTTAAACTTTGTTTCCAAATTAAGTTTCAAAGCTAACTTGAATTCATTCTTACACTTTGATTTTAAAATTTAACTTAAACTTTGTTTTATAATTTGAAATAAATTTTAAAATTCCAAAACAAACAAAACAGGTTTTGTTTAAACCTGAAAAATCACTCATACCCGAGCCCTTCAAAATTTGCTTCGAGCAAATCAACCACATCCCCAAGCATCGCTTCGAGCCTCCCCCTTCTAATCTAGCTTCGAGACAACACCTATCGCCTTCGAGTCGCACACGATAGTTACTTCGAGTTTACGCGATATTTTCGAGACGAGCTGCTATCTTCTTCTTTCCATCCAACTGACACACCAAAATGCACATGAACATGCACAGAGGATCGGAGTTCCTCCGATCATCGCCTCCACCTCCCGCGAGTCACCACTGACCCTCTCGACCCAAACCACCACCCAGAAACGTGAACCAAACTCGAGAACGAATTCGAGTTAAAAAAATTGAAACCTGGAACATGCAAAAGCAATCCCACCTCAAAACTGTCAACGTGCCGTACTTCAAATTTCAACCGCCGGAGTTCGTGCAACTCCGGCCACGCACGCGTCAACACTTCCTCTACCATCACCCCAAACCACGTTGAACTTGATCACCTATTGGTGACGAACGAATCAAAACGCACGGCCTCGACCAAACTAGGGCTACAAAAGAGAACAGCTTGCCGCCGCTGCCTCGATCGACTACACGCCACCGCTCCATTTTTCCTGATATGATTGACTACCTGACTTGCTTCATACAGAGTTTCAACATCAAATAAATTTTCGATCGCTGGAAATTGGATGAAATCCATTTTTAGTTCATCCAGAAATTGATGATGATGCACTAAATGAAAAATCACGAATTTTGTTTTAAAAATCATGTTTTCGAATAACAATTCCCAATATATACCTGAATCAATGATTCATCATATTCGAAATTAACATATGTTTGAGTTTTCCCTGTAAAACAAAATTTTAAATACTGTGTGTCACCATATGGCTTGAAACTATTTTAAAATTTTCATTTAGGTGGAAACAAACTAATTTGGTTTTAAACTTGAAACCTAAAAATGATCAGATGAAGTGAAGCTGAAGTTTTCTTATTAGTTTACAACCTGTAACCAAAAACAGAGAAGGAGTATACAACTCAGGCATGTTTATATATATATATATATATATATATATATAGTCAAACTGTAAGAAAATTCCAAGCAAAGCACCATATAAATCATAGATCATACACACATATTTAAATTCAACTTAGATCATGGAATAATTTGTTTACTCGCCTGATTAAGAAATGCACGGAGCTTCTTCTTTAAACCAGGCTATTGAAATTGCAAGTTGAAGCCTTTCTTGATCGTTTTATATTTTCTCAGCTTGAAAAATGAATGAAACTGAGATACAGAAGGTTGATATATAGGGAAGAAATGTACAGGTACCTGTATTGTTTGTACATGGTAATGTTATATTTTCTTTGTACCATACAAGGCATGGCTGAAGATGTTTGCTTTTACATACTTGTATACCTATCACTTTTGCCTTACTTCATTCCATACCTACTTGTCCTTGTTCATATGTGAATATATTTTATTTCTATGCTTTTGTTCTATTATACTAATATTTTGCTTGTACACTTTGTTTATGCTTGCCTACATTTCTTTACTCGGCTGATAATGTTGTTTGAATCTTAACCATGAGTATTTATTTTTATTTATTTGTTTTGTTTGAAGATATTTTCATTTGTTTACAAATTTATGCAGGCTGGTTGTATTTTCTTTGTTTATTTTTTTATATCTTTTCTTTCATACTTTACTTTCATACATACATTTGTTTTTCTTAGTTATTGGTTATAGATTTTAACTTATGTACAATATACTTTTATACTTATACTTGAATATATTATATCTTTTGCTTTATCTTCTTACTTTAAAATATAAATGAAATTCTATACAAGTCTATTCTTAATTTATCATTATTTATTTTTCTACTTATGTCACATATATATAAGATTTAAATTCAAATGATATAACACATATTTTTCCTAAGTCATTAAATTAAAATTAAAATTCAAATACAAATTAAATATTCAAATTTTCAAATTTATTCCAAAATTTAAATTAACTATTAATTAAAATAAATTCCAAAATTAGGGTCGTTACAAACTATATCACTTTGTACTCATTGAATTTGGTAATGGTCAAAATTCCAATATCGTCGATATTCAACTCTATAGTCCAAACATAATGTCCTTGGGTTCAATAATAATATTTATTATTAATCTAACTACTCTGGCCAAAGATTTATACTTTGAGTTGACTTGAGTTAACCATCATAATAACCATTTATCATTAAGGAGACGAATTCTCGCTTGAATAATGTTTCACTTCCAATACTTCCACTCGACCCAATTGTAGTCACTCGATGGAAGTCATGCCATGATTTAACCATAATCGAAACAGAGCTTTTATGTTGAACATCAATGGTACTCTCAAGTCAAGAGAAGTAGCCAAGTCGATATTTTTTGTTTGACCTTAGTTATATAAACCAACAGAAAACCATCGAGCGGGTCATTCCATAGTTATTAAAAAACTATCCGTACATAACTCCTTGGTGCCCCCAGTAGTCATAAGTAATACATTGCCCAGCATTTGGAGAACATATGTAAGAACCCATCCTTTCGATCCTTAGAAGTTAACACTTATACATCCACAGTATTCATGTGACGAGCATCCAAGTGTCGAAAAAATAGATTATTAGTGGTGAAATAAAAAGAAACACATGGAAAAACTAAAGAAAAAAAAGTATCACAATGCAAAGGAACAATATATAATAATCAATATAAGATTTTACATAGTCATTTCCAAAATGATACATCAGAGCCTGGGATAGTCATAACCGTCTATCCCTACATATCTGATATAAATTTCATGCAACACAACGGAAATATACAAGGGATACGTCTTAGACCTCTAGCACATCTCTTGAGCTCTAAAGCATCCAAAGCTTGTCTTAAAACGTGCTCAGTCTGACCCGAGCATTATAAGAAAAACAATGCTCGGGTTATTCTGGTAAAACAAGCATAAAAACTTAAATCATAAGGAATTTTATTTATTATAACTTGTAGAATCCTTTAAAATCAAAAGTATCCAGTAAGACCGTGTCATACAAAAACAGAACGAGTTTTTACCTTATGAAGCCAGAACATTTTTATATGAAAATCCAGTGATGTTATCATAATGTTTAAAGTTTAATATATTTATAATCAAGTAGCTGTGATACTGGTACATCACAATAATAATAGATATGGAATCCAAAACTGCTAAGCATGTATGTGGAAAATAGATTCCAATAAATGGCAAGGTAAGGGACCACCTTCCGAAATAGTACACCTCTAGACAAAATACACTATGGGTTGTAGTTACCTTTGCAACCTGCATGACAAGACCGACCTACTTCTGGCTAGATAGCACCGAATATGATCACCCCTAGGTTGTGATCAACAACCAAAAATGTGCCCTGAAGCATACATATGGATATTGACCTATATAGCCTGGCGGCATACTCTATTTTATCCATTAACGGGATACGAGGCTTGAGAGGCCACGATTACCTTTTTCCTCATAGCAGACCATCTTGGAATGATACCACTGCCCTCCAAGCAGAAATGCAATGTCATTATTCATTCATACAAGTTGTTCTGGGATCGAACTAACATTTAACATTTACCATCTTCCATTTTGGAATCACCCCTAGAAAGAATAGTATTGCTCTACAGCATACTTCAAACCTATCCATCACGAATGTTATTAGTTTGGAATAGTTTGGATAAATAATACTTATCCAAAACAGATTTCTCCAAACTAAGCGTTAATTTCCGGCTAACTCAATTTTGGTTCTTTGCAAATATGCAAAAAGTATTCGAGTCCTCACCAAAGAACTCGAATGTGCACCACATAATTCCTGAGTTAAAACAGGTCAGGATTTGATAGTCGGTTATTTAACTATCAAATACACATCAAACAATAATCCAGAGATTTAATTTTCCTAGAGCAACCACCAAGCCTCAAAATAAATTCTCATTTATTTAAATCTCTTTTCAAAGTATTTATCAAAATATTCATATAGTTATCACACTTGAATAAGTATATTCACAAAACGTAATGAAAAATTGCTCATTTCAAAATCATATTAAAAGGATCCAAAAAATGGTACTTAAATTAGAGATAAGGTTGACACCAAACATTATTCCTTCGATGTTAAGCATGGAGCGATTGTCCACATAACCAAAATTAAGACGGTCGGTTGAGGGAAATCCCATCTCCAATTCTTTTATAAATTTCTTCAATAAATCCTTTTGATAAATCAGTTCCATTTATGAAACCTTCTTTGCTTAAATTCTGAATTCATTTATAAAACTCTTTAACAAATATCCAAAAATCACTTATAAAACTCTTTAATAAATATCCAAAGTCATTTATAAAACTTCTTCTACAAATGTAACACCCAGATTTTTAGTAACATTATTCGAGAGATTTAGTTAGATAAACTAAAACAAATTAATATGTTGATTAGGGGATTGAGATTTGATTTATTTGAGGTAGCCGAGCTTTTTGAACTAATGGATTAAAAAGGGTTTAAACTGAATTAAAGAAGGAGTATTATGGAAAAGAGGTCATTCCTATATTATCTTCCTTATGCCGTGTATCTTAATACACGTTCATTCTAATTACTAAAACATAAAAGCAAGGTCGGCTACCATTAACAAGGAAAGAAGAAGAGAAAACTAAAGAAAAGCTTAAGGCTAAACAAATTCAAATCAAACTCGTTCAAATCTCAAGCTCCTTAATCTCTAAAGCAAAGGTGAATAATGTTTACATCTCTAAACTTTTATGGTTTTGGTTTTAAGATTAAATCCAAATGATTTGCAAAGATTTTCCATGTTTTTGAATGATAAATGATTATATATACATGTTCATGATTCATGAATGTTCATATAGATTTTATGACATGTTCCAAGATGAAAACCCTATTGACATCCATTAGCCATGCGAATTTTTTATGATGACCTAAAATGTTATTTTAGAGATGGGTTTTAATTTTCAGAATTTTCAAAATTTTTGTGGAATTGTTATGAATTTTCCTAGGAAGAAAATGGTATTTTGAATTATTAAATTATTTATGGGAAAAATAATTATTGTTTGAATCTGAAAATTTTATATGTTGAAGAGAACATATTAATTGATTTTCTAGAAATTTTCCAGAATTTTCCAAATTGTTTTAATAGTTATATAAAATTATTTAAGAAATGAGACTTAAATGTTTTATATAATTATAAAGGAGAAAAGGGCTTTTTCAAAATTGTTTAAATTTCCAAATAAGGAAAGTCGGCAGCATTTTTGAATATAAAATTTTGGCAACCAATCAAATTTAGACAAAGGCAAGTGGGGGACAAAAGAACTATTTTAAAGTGCAAATAAATAGTTTGTGTACTATTTTAACTCTTTTTGTAAGAGATTCGCCTCCATTCCAAACCTTCCGACAAGGTCGAAAAGTATCAAACCTTTTGACTACGTCAAATACCAATGCACATGGTATCAGACAAGTGGTACGTAGTGAAATTGATGAAGTCGAAAGGTTTGAGCTTTCGAAGGAGATGAAGTTTTATTTTGGGTTTAAAGAAAATATGTCTACTAGCTTTCGACAAAGAGCTTTTGACACTGTCGAATGGTCTAAAAGAAAAAGATTTCAATTGGTTTTCTATCTTGTGTTAACCGAAACCTTTCGACAAAATCGAAAGTTATAGCTTTCAACAAGGTTGAAAGCTTAGTTGCAGTTTCCAAACCTTTCGACACAGATGGAGTCAAATGCTATCTTTTATTTTATAAAATTTGCCGCCTTTCTCCATTGATTTCGAAGGGTTGGTTCCAACATCAACACTTCATTGTTTTTGAATGGTTTGGAAAGGTTTTGTAAAGATTTCGAAGCAGTTGCTTTCGACTATAAAGGTTTTATACCTATACTATTTTTGAAAACCATTCTTTTCTAAATCTCCAAAATCATTTATAAAACTATTTTCTAAATCTCCAAAATCATATATAAAACTCTTTAGTAAGTCTTTATTTGTAATTCCCTTTTTTTAAATATCATTTACAAATATCATTTGTAAATCTCCATTAAATTAATCCTTTATAAAATAAAATCCCTTTCACAAACAAAATATCATTTATAAATCACTTTAATAAAATAATAGGATAACTTACAAAATTATTTCAAACACTTAACCATCCATTTATAGAATTTAAGTTAATCTAAACCATAACTTACAATTTGGAAAGAGATTTAGCAATCACAATGGTACTAAACTAAGTTATCATTCATTAAATTTGTCTTCCAAGTCACATAATAGTTATTTACATAAGCCAACATATATGTAGATACAATCCATAACCAAATCAAGGAAATACATGTCAATATAAACCAACTTGCAGATACATATCCAAATAACATAATAGCAGGATGGTGATTTGTCCTACTAAATAGATGTCCAACAATCTATTAAGTTTAGTTATAGCAGAACGGGGATTTATTATGCAAAAATATATCCAAATAATCAATTCAATTAAGTTATAGCAGAACGGAGATTTATTCTACCAACAGATGTTCAAACAATCTATTAAGTTTAATTATAGCTCCTAGTTATTTGGCTATTTAATGACATAGGCAAGAGATCCCTTGGTTTAAAATCAGTTTACTCATAAAGAAAACTAACTTAAATAATGTGACAAAGTTTAAAATTAAACATCTATTAAATAATAATTAAATATGTATTTAATTACTAATTAAATTATAATTTAATTACTAACCAAATCTTAATTAGCTCTAATTTAAAACTTAATTAAACTTAATTAACCCCTAATTAAATCCAATTTGATTAGTTAATTGAACCCTGCTTGATTAGTAGTTAATTACTAATCTACCCCAATTAAATAATTAATTGATTAAACTTAATTTTTTTGAAATTATTTCTTAATTAGTTTTTAACTTAATTAATCATTAACTAAACTTCCTTAATTAATTATAATTAATTAATTAATAATTAAACATTAATTATAATTAATTAATAAATTTTTAGGAAAATAATTAACTCATATTTAATTACCAAGATAATTAACTTTTGTATTTGAAAAAGATTTTAAAAGAGTCATTTTAAGATTAAAAACATTGGCCGTTTCTGAACTTCATTAATAGCGACTATTTCTATGAATGCAACTCGTTATAGTAAGATCGAGTTTAGATCTTACTCCAAACTCCACTTCTAACTTTACCTTTAGCTTTACTTCTTTAGAAAAACATATGGAAATTTTTTTATTTTGAAAACTAAACAAAGTTTTAATCTTTGAATCTTTTTTTTGGCAAAGCCAGCAGGGTTAGTTGGTCCCCTACTAGATTTATTGTAGTGCTAGGAAAAAGAAAATACATCCAAAAACATTAAAAATAACAAAAACAAAGAAAGCTAAGGCCTACATATGCTTAGATCAAAAGCAAAAAATAATAATATAACTAACAGATTAACGAGCACAACAATAAACAAATAAATAATAGGAAAAAAGGAAACAAAGACCCAAAAAAAGAAGGATAGGAAGCACTCAAACAAAGAACTATAAAACATGTGCAGGGAAGTCAACAGGACATAGTTCCATACCTACCTTGATTTCGTGCAACAAATACTACCTCATTTGTACCCGACTTTTCAATTTCCCATGAAATGGTGCTTGATTTCTTTCAGACCATATTGGTTTGACAAATTTCTTTAATACGAAGAGAAGAACATATCCTACATATATGAAAACTAGTAAACAAGTTTTGATTCCCTTCAGCATATAAAGATGCTAACTTTCATAAAACATATCCAACATACATGCTCACACATACAAATTTATACAATCATCACATACATGAGGAAAATAACAATTTTAACATATAATAAAACTTTTAGACTACATTTTCCAAATCTAACCTCCACATCACAAAAAACTATCATATATATTAAACCAACACATGAAAATCCAACATTTACAAGCAAATATCATATACAAATTTTGCTAACGTAAAAGAAATTAAAACTATCTCAAAAATAAATAGTTTACTCACCAAAATCCTTTCAAATCTTTTTAAACTTTGAAATAGCCTAGAACTTTAAAAACCCTTTAGCAATACGATTTTTTTGGACCAAAATATGAAATGTGCTTGGCCATAGTGGAGGAGGGTGGATATGGGCTTGAATTTGAAAAAGAAGATAAGTTAAGAAGAAAATAAGTGTTTTAAACAAGATTTAAAAGGTTTTAAATTAGAAAGATTTGATTTTTAACTTGAGTATTCAAATTGGAAGCCATTAAAGTGATTTTATAAGCTTTTAAAAAGTAGATAATTTTTGAAATTATGTTGAGAAATGAGAATGGGAGGAGAGAGAAAAATAAAATTTGTTTTTACAAAAATGAAAGGAATGAAATTACCTTTCTACCCCTAGTACCCTTGCCCTCCATTAGTTTGATGCCATCTCACCACCATATCCACTCACCTTGTTCACAATCAAAAACCAAGGGGTAACCCTTTTACCTACCATGCCAAAGCCTTTCTTTGTACCATGATGTAGAATGAAAGTGACATGTCATAGTTTTTTTAATTTAATTTTTAAACTTGGAAATTTTTCACATCTTTCTTACGTAAGTATGCTTATGTTATTAGTCTTCATTTTATTTTCTAATCAATGTTAATATTATTTAAAATGTGTTAACTAAGGCGTTTAAAACATTTTAAACAACTTTTTAATGGTGAAAAGCTAAAAAATTTAAAAATGTTTTTGGTTACATTTTCTTATTTCCTTTGAACTATTTATTTTTTAAACCAAATTCAAAAATGCATTTTCGATGATTAGTTATAAATTAAAAGAGGGATATTATAATTATTAAACCATTAAATTAATATTTAAAATTAATTAAATATTCATAAGTCAAAACTATAAAATTCTAGCTCGTTACATTCTTCCTCCCATAAAAGAATTTCGTCCTCGAAATTCCATCACATGAATACCCAATATTATTCATAAGTCTGCATGATGTTCATGGATCATGTAACAGTACGGATTTTTCGACTCTCGAAGATCCGACATCGACACTCACTTTATCGACTGCCGAGAAATCAAAGGCCGAAAAACCGAGATGTTATGGGTTTTAAAAAGAAAATTTAAGAAAAGAAAAAGAAAGAAAAAGGTAGAAGATAGAGAGGAAAGAAGATAGACAATTTTTTTTTTTTGAAAACAGAGAATTAGAAAAACAGAAGATACAAAATTTTAAAAATAGAACGGAAAAAGAGAATAGAGAAAAAGGAAAAAAAAACAGAAGAAAATAGGACGGGACAGAAAGGAAACAACAGAACAACAACAGAATCTCACAATTCGCAGCGGAACAACATATAATAATAAATGAATAATCTTTAAACAAAGAACTATATCAGTTATTACATTTTATACATTACATTACATCATATCATCAGAGTGTACAACAACATACAACAAACAGTGCAGCGGAAAAAGAAATACTATATAAACTAGTAATACGCCATGCCATCCAGCTTGCCTCCAGCAACTCCTGAATATCCAGAATATCCTGATAAACCTAACTCTTGACTGCCCGTGTGGAAATTAGTGGGCACCCAGAGTTTAGGAAGGAAAACAATAAACTCCGAGTCAGTCATGTGACTGGTGTGAGAACTCAAAACAGTTTATTTATCTTTAAAATCAAAAAGACGAATATTTTTAAATTCAATTCGCAATGCTTTTAAAAATGAGACTACCATAAGACCTCCTGCCACACACACAATGCAAACGCAGACTTGGAGAAGATTTCTCCTTATGATAGTCAAACATGCTTGATACGCATTTAAAAAGAGCATTTGATATTATTATTAGTGCATAGTGTAGGAAAAATTCATTTCGAAAGTAAAGATATAAATCATAGCCAGCATAGGTACCATTATATTATGCCTACTAATAGCTACCATATTAAATGGCAGGTTCTACAACTAAAACCGTACAAGTTTCGTATTGTTTCTTTGGATTTCCAACAAATGGTCAGGCCAAGGAACTTCCCATTGCCACATGAGAATGCCTCTGGATGGACATCCCCGAGAACCAAACCGGATCTCTACCAACACAAGGCCGGGTTACCCCTAACTGGGTAACAACTGACACGAGTATGCCATCCCCCGGTCTTTTGGGACCTTTTCACCGAGCGCTCGTAATCAATTCACACAATCATAACAAAGTGTTTTCCACATGAGTAAGTATCTGGGCTCCATACCATGACACTACCCTTTTCCAGAAGGAAATGGACACATCCTAAAGGGTGCTACCCCTCATAACCTTGCTGCTTCTTTCCTGTTTTGACCATTCACGGTGTGTGAGGCTCGACGAATTCACGTCCACAAAAACATACTTTATACAAAAGCCATGCTTTGGGTCAACAAATGATCAACACAATGATCACTAAGATAGACGATCAAATAAATGATCCTATCACAATAATCAACACAATGATCATTTCAGCATCACTCAGCATGTCACATTACCAAATTGGGAATATATCGCTGATAACTTCAACTATATAACCTTTGAGCTCGTACGTCTCAAAGAAGGGTGTTAAGCAAAGAATAAATTCTCCGCCACCAACAGAAATATATTTGAAAGAAATCGGCTTTATATCTCAACTTGTAATGTCAGGCATACAATCCATACAAGTCTGTTCCGGGCTCGAACAGAACCGAAGGCACTTACAAAGAAGTCCTTGCAATCCGGATATTCACAATCCTGATCGGATTCACCATCACATATGGAGAACTCAATACCGTAGCTACTCGGTGCAGAGTCAATCGATAGTTCATCCTATCACTCTCGCAAATACCGGTCTTCAACACCGATCTTCAAATGCGATTCACAACGACGTATCACATATTCGGAGTGGGTTATACGACCCCATGGTCCTTTCCCGGTTAACCCGAATTGAGCGCTTATTCAAAAATAAGTGTGCATTCAATTTCAAACAATTCACATCAAATACCCATTCAAAGGGAAATACTGATAGTCGGCTATTGAACTATCACTGGATATGCACACATCACCAGATTCCAAATAATTTTCCAAATTATTTATTTTCCAAAATATCTTTATAAGATATTTAATTTCAACACTTCAAAAATAAATCAATATTTATTTTTAACAAGTTTCACTTTCACATATAAATTCCTTAGTGAATTTATATTCCAAAATATTCATGCATATACGATTTCAATTATCCATTTCAATTTATCTTCAGAAAAAGATAAATTCTAATTATTCACTTCATATTGGAAAACATTTCCATACTTATTTATTCATAAGTAATTCACAAATTCCTTTTATTTTCAACACTTAGAAAATATTCGATATACTTAAATCGAATTAAGTATATAATTCATTCTTTAAGGAAATCATTCTCTTAAACATATTTATTTGGGCCAAAACGAATGTTACGTAAAACATCGTTACGACAACCCAAAATCACTAGTATAGGGATTTGAAATTAAAATAGATATATAAATCCCAATACTATACAAAACATTTCCTTTCGGAAATCATTTACTATAACAACAGTGTTATAGTCCACATTCCCTTTTATTTCTCGAAAACGTCTATTTCAACAATAAATGTTGAAATCTATGGTTTCGAATCTCAACATCTTTTAAAACATCGTTAGATCGTTTTAATTCTGTTTAAAACATCATATCTAAAACAATTTCTTTAACGTATTATTCACTATTCAAAAACGTGAATATACTACCTTAACAAATTTCATCATTTCTATTCACTTTAACTTAAAGGATTATTCACTGTTCAAAATGTGAATATAACTCTATCTCTAAGTTATAACAATTAACTTATCAAAATAAGTCATTTGCGGATTTATAAAACAACGTTTATAAATTCCGTTTCTATTTATTTATAAAAACTTCCTTTTTATAAATTCCTTTATTAACCTATTCCAGTTTATAACTCAATTATAAACTACAAGTTCATATTATAAGTTAATTACTTATAAAACGATTATTTTACAAAATCGTTCATTTAACTTCCCAAATTATTAATCTTAACTTATAAGATTGTTTATTTATCCAAAATTCATTCTTTCGATAACTTTATAATTTCATAAACCTATTGCTTATAAAATTTCATTTATAACTTCACAGTTTATAATTTCATAAATTTCATTCATTTAGGAAATTCATTTTCACTACATTCAAACACTTATAAAAACTCGTTTTATAATGTCCAAAATTCAATTTATAAATATCCATTTATAAATCTCTTAATATAAATCAGTTTATATTATTATTCTAAAACGTCTTTAAATTCCTTTATAATTTCATCATTTCGATTTATAAAAAAATCAAATTTTATAAATCCTATATTTAAACTTTTATCATATATTCAAAAATCCAATCTAAATTATTTTATAAAATCATTAGTTCATATTTCTCAAAAATCGACTTTTAATCGTATTTCTAAAAATCAGCTTTTTAACTATATTTCACAAAAACCATAATTTTTATAACTTTAAAAATTATAACGTTTATTTATTTATAATGGATCAATTCCAAAAATATAGTATATTTTCAAAATCACTTTTAAAATCATTTTAAAATTCCAAAATCTGGGTCCAATGATGCTACACACCAAATAGTCAATCACGACTAACAACGATATCATATATCAATATGATAATCCATCAAATATCAAAATATCTGAAATAAAATAAATACTGTTGAGGAATCCAGTTGGATCCCTCCAACCTGTTTTCCTGCTTCCAAAAACATTAGCACAATACCAATTTCGCTCCAGTACGAAATTATCGCGGTACATGTTTTTATTAAATATTATCCGCTTAATAACGGCGTAATAGGGTCTCATCCGCTAAACAAAAAATGCGGGAAATCAACAACTGCAATATATACATATGCCAATATATATATATTGATATTATATATAATACCAATTTCACTGTTTATGAAATATTCGCGGTATATGTTTTTAATAAATAACATCCGCTTACTAACGGCGTATAATGTCTATTTTAACAATCAATAATTTACAGTCATCATTCAAACATGCATTCAAATATTTTAAATCT
This sequence comes from Allium cepa, assembly GCA_030765085.1. Lineage (NCBI taxonomy): Eukaryota > Viridiplantae > Streptophyta > Magnoliopsida > Asparagales > Amaryllidaceae > Allium > Allium cepa. The sequence goes on along the minus strand of CM060928.1, from coordinate 344,575,810 downwards.
AACTATTTAAAATAAAATCGAAATCTATTCGATTGAGTGAGAAGTTCTCACCTTGGTTTTAATTTCCGTTTCAGCTTTTATTTCGAATAAAATTAAACGCGCGTTTAATTTTACCCAAAATTCTCACTAACTCCAAACGACTCCAAACCAACTCCATCGCGTAGTGCTCGTCCATACGATTCCAACGCAACTGAGTTTGCATTTTTTCGACCTCGTATGAAAAAGATACGAATTTTACAAGTTTATACACGTTTTATATAAACTAATATAACATAACTTAATAAATTTAACCTACAGCTCATCCTAGCCCTCAGATCTAAATCCAACGGCCCCTGCTTTTCTTCCCCCTTTCACGTTATTATCTCCAGGTGATGAATAGGAGGCCGAACCCATCTTGCTAAATTAGGGTTGAATTATGCTTCGCCTACGCTCGACGATACTCGATCACACAACCACCAACACGAAGCTCTCGTCACAAGCTATCACCACCTACCACCATGTCAAGCTCGGCCTCATCTAGGTGCGTGCGCACGTATGACAACAGCCCACGAACGGCCACGCTTAGCTCCCTCTCCGTTACACCATTTCCGATCATCACCGTATGGAATCGAAGCTCTCGTCGAGCTCTACGACTTTCATGTTGAACACCTTGGCTAATTCTTGATAGATTGGAAGAGATTAAGAGATGAAGAAGGAGAATTTCTGGCCCTAGGTTATGAAACTGGCGGCTACTAGTTTTTAGGGTTAGGGTTTGTTATTTTTTTTAATTTATGAAGATGATGTTGTATTTATAGAAAAAGCTAGCGTAAACACTATTCATCCCGGGAATTCCGAACTCCGATTTAGGCGCCGTAACCAGCGTACCTAGGGTTTATCCCGCGTTCCGGACACAATGGAACAGGTTTCGGAAGCTAATTCGGAAGTATGTGCGAGTTATGGCTGAAAACGCTCAATTTGAATTAAACCGATTTAAGTCGATTTCTAGGCGTTTTAATTCGTACCGGACAAACGGTAAATCCAAACGACTTGAAATTTGAAACCTTACAATAATATCACATTACGGATCCGATGAAACTGGTTTCGTCGAATTCCGAGACTTTTTGAAAAATGGCTATTTTGACTCGTCAAATTTAAATTAAAAATAAATCGATGCGTTTCGAGCTGCCACGATCAAACGATAACTCCGATTGACACGAAAATTGAAATCCGATAATAACTAACTATTACGGATCCAATGGAACTGGTTTCATTCAATTCTGAGACTGTTCAAAAATTGGCTATTTTACAGTCGATTATTAAATATTAAAATATTCAATTTTCACAAATTAACTTTTAATTCGATTTTAAAAGTTCTAAAATATTTCTATAACTCCAGTATGATTAAATAAAATTTTACAAATCATTTTCTATCATATTTAACTCTATTTTCAATTATTTCCATAATTTCACATATTAAATTATCGATTTAATAATCCAATTAAATCCAAAAATTCAAATAAAAATTTATTTGACTTATAAATTCACTTATAAATATTTAAAATAAATTAAATATTCAAATTTTAATTTCTAAAAATTCTGGGTCGTTACAATCTTTCCCCCTTAAAAGAATTTCGTCCTCGAAATTATAAGTAAGAAAAGTTATACAATTTATTAACTTTCCAAAATTCATAGTTAAACTTCTTACAATACTTTACTAAGTTTTCAAATCATATTTAGTTATCTTTTCAAAAACAACTACTATTGTTTAACTTTCAATTCCAAAATTAAAGTTAAAGTTTTCAAAATTTTCCAAATTTTCTCAAAATTTTTCTAACGCCTTAAATTTCCGGAAAAATTCGCCATAGTCTCCTTTGCGCGGCTCGATCCGAAAAAAAAAAAATGACAGTATATATATCACAAATATACATCTCATCAAGTAATGAGGCATCCCGAAGGGAAAAAAGTGTAAAAGTGCGATATTTAATCCGAGATATGTACCTTATATTTTATTAGCAAGCATATACGGCTAATATAGCGCTAAAGCGAACTCCAAATGCGAAGCAAACGCGATCCGCACCTACTAAACTTAACAAACAACATGAGAACATGCATATATGTAAATAGTATCAATATACAACATATAGCAACATAATAACTATATATGTCACATGGCAAATACAACCAACAACAAATGCAAACATATATTCAACCATCAACCAACTAACATCCAAAACCAATAATATTCATTTATATTCATTAATATTCAATGAAATGGTTTTCAATTTAAATCACATTTGATTCATTAATGTTGGAATTTACTAACATTCATTCTCAATTCAATTAGTTAACATTTACCAATTTAAATCCAATTCACTTTCAATTCTATTCAAATTTATTTACTTTAATTTGAATTTCAATTACATAGCTTTCAATTTCATTAACACTTAATGAATTTTATACAATCAATCAACATCCATATAGCAACCAAAGTATATTAATTATAACCAAATTCCTTTGCTTATATTCATTCTCATTCAATTTATTCAACTTCCAATAACATTAGATTTTAATGAATTAACACGTACATCCATTATTTCTTATCAATTTAATTTACATTCAATTGGTTAACATCCAATCCATTTATTCAATTCAATTACAAAGTTGAATTTCATTTATATAACTCAAGTTCATATCCATTTAATCCACTTGATTATTTACAACTCATATTCATAGATATATCCATAAAGTTTCACTTCTTATGTATATAAGTTTATTTCACAATTGTAAACACTTTAATTAAAATTCAATTCTTATAATTCATTTGCTTATGCAATTACTCTTTTATTTAGATTATTCAAACAACCTAAACAATCAACTTATATACACTTTAATAATTCTGAAAATTATTCCTTTATATTTAAAAATATAATCAAGGTAAAATTATTTCATTTACCCAATTAAAACAATACTGTGCCGAATTGTTCTATTCAAGTGTTTAGAAACCCCTTCGGCATAGTTTGACTGACCGTGCTGACGAAAGTTCATATACCACTCAATAAACCAATCATCACAATATAAAACAATTTTATATTCACTAACAAATACGCTCTCATAGCTATTATTACACTCAAACTCATTCTAGAGTACTACTGACTCTATCTCTAATGAGTAATACCCAACAGAACCATGGTTCTCGCTTAACCATCAGCTCTGATACCAAATGTAACAGTACGGATTTTTCGACTCTCGAAGATCCGACATCGACACTCACTTTATCGACTGCCGAGAAATCAAAGGCCGAAAAACCGAGATGTTATGGGTTTTAAAAAGAAAATTTAAGAAAAGAAAAAGAAAGAAAAAGGTAGAAGATAGAGAGGAAAGAAGATAGACAATTTTTTTTTTTGAAAACAGAGAATTAGAAAAACAGAAGATACAAAATTTTAAAAATAGAACGGAAAAAGAGAATAGAGAAAAAGGAAAAAAAACAGAAGAAAATAGGACGGGACAGAAAGGAAACAACAGAACAACAACAGAATCTCACAATTCGCAGCGGAACAACATATAATAATAAATGAATAATCTTTAAACAAAGAACTATATCAGTTATTACATTTTATACATTACATTACATCATATCATCAGAGTGTACAACAACATACAACAAACAGTGCAGCGGAAAAAGAAATACTATATAAACTAGTAATACGCCATGCCATCCAGCTTGCCTCCAGCAACTCCTGAATATCCAGAATATCCTGATAAACCTAACTCTTGACTGCCCGTGTGGAAATTAGTGGGCACCCAGAGTTTAGGAAGGAAAACAATAAACTCCGAGTCAGTCATGTGACTGGTGTGAGAACTCAAAACAGTTTATTTATCTTTAAAATCAAAAAGAGGAATATTTTTAAATTCAATTCGCAATGCTTTTAAAAATGAGACTACCATAAGACCTCCTGCCACACACACAATGCAAACGCAGACTTGGAGAAGATTTCTCCTTATGATAGTCAAACATGCTTGATACGCATTTAAAAAGAGCATTTGATATTATTATTAGTGCATAGTGTAGGAAAAATTCATTTCGAAAGTAAAGATATAAATCATAGCCAGCATAGGTACCATTATATTATGCCTACTAATAGCTACCATATTAAATGGCAGGTTCTACAACTAAAACCGTACAAGTTTCGTATTGTTTCTTTGGATTTCCAACAAATGGTCAGGCCAAGGAACTTCCCATTGCCACATGAGAATGCCTCTGGATGGACATCCCCGAGAACCAAACCGGATCTCTACCAACACAAGGCCGGGTTACCCCTAACTGGGTAACAACTGACACGAGTATGCCATCCCCCGGTCCTTTGGGACCTTTTCACCGAGCGCTCGTAATCAATTCACACAATCATAACAAAGTGTTTTCCACATGAGTAAGTATCTGGGCTCCATACCATGACACTACCCTTTTCCAGAAGGAAATGGACACATCCTAAAGGGTGCTACCCCTCATAACCTTGCTGCTTCTTTCCTGTTTTGACCATTCACGGTGTGTGAGGCTCGACGAATTCACGTCCACAAAAACATACTTTATACAAAAGCCATGCTTTGGGTCAACAAATGATCAACACAATGATCACTAAGATAGACGATCAAATAAATGATCCTATCACAATAATCAACACAATGATCATTTCAGCATCACTCAGCATGTCACATTACCAAATTGGGAATATATTGCTGATAACTTCAACTATATAACCTTTGAGCTCGTACGTCTCAAAGAAGGGTGTTAAGCAAAGAATAAATTCTCCGCCACCAACAGAAATATATTTGAAAGAAATCGGCTTTATATCTCAACTTGTAATGTCAGGCATACAATCCATACAAGTCTGTTCCGGGCTCGAACAGAACCGAAGGCACTTACAAAGAAGTCCTTGCAATCCGGATATTCACAATCCTGATCGGATTCACCATCACATATGGAGAACTCAATACCGTAGCTACTCGGTGCAGAGTCAATCGATAGTTCATCCTATCACTCTCGCAAATACCGGTCTTCAACACCGATCTTCAAATGCGATTCACAACGACGTATCACATATTCGGAGTGGGTTATACGACCCCATGGTCCTTTCCCGGTTAACCCGAATAGTGAGCGCTTATTCAAAAATAAGTGTGCATTTAATTTCAAACAATTCACATCAAATACCCATTCAAAGGGAAATACTGATAGTCGGCTATTGAACTATCACTGGATATGCACACATCACCAGATTCCAAATAATTTTCCAAATTATTTATTTTCCAAAATATCTTTACAAGATATTTAATTTCAACACTTCAAAAATAAATCAATATTTATTTTTAACAAGTTTCACTTTCACATATAAATTCCTTAGTGAATTTATATTCCAAAATATTCATGCATATACGATTTCAATTATCCATTTCAATTTATCTTCAGAAAAAGATAAATTCTAATTATTCACTTCATATTGGAAAACATTTCCATACTTATTTATTCATAAGTAATTCACAAATTCCTTTTATTTTCAACACTTAGAAAATATTCGATATACTTAAATCGAATTAAGTATATAATTCATTCTTTAAGGAAATCATTCTCTTAAACATATTTATTTGGGCCAAAACGAATGTTACGTAAAACATCGTTACGACAACCCAAAATCACTAGTATAGGGATTCGAAATTAAAATAGATATATAAATCCCAATACTATACAAAACATTTCCTTTCGGAAATCATTTACTATAACAACAGTGTTATAGTCCACATTCCCTTTTATTTCTCGAAAACGTCTATTTCAACAATAAATGTTGAAATCTATGGTTTCGTATCTCAACATCTTTTAAAACATCGTTAGATCGTTTTAATTCTGTTTAAAACATCATATCTAAAACAATTTCTTTAACGTATTATTCACTATTCAAAAACGTGAATATACTACCTTAACAAATTTCATCATTTCTATTCACTTTAACTTAAAGGATTATTCACTGTTCAAAATGTGAATATAACTCTATCTCTAAGTTATAACAATTAACTTATCAAAATAAGTCATTTGCGGATTTATAAAACAACGTTTATAAATTCCGTTTCTATTTATTTATAAAAACTTCCTTTTTATAAATTCCTTTATTAACCTATTCCAGTTTATAACTCAATTATAAACTACAAGTTCATATTATAAGTTAATTACTTATAAAACGATTATTTTACAAAATCGTTCATTTAACTTCCCAAATTATTAATCTTAACTTATAAGATTGTTTATTTATCCAAAATTCATTCTTTCGATAACTTTATAATTTCATAAACCTATTGCTTATAAAATTTCATTTATAACTTCACAGTTTATAATTTCATAAATTTCATTCATTTAGGAAATTCATTTTCACTACATTCAAACACTTATAAAAACTCGTTTTATAATGTCCAAAATTCAATTTATAAATATCCATTTATAAATCTCTTAATATAAATCAGTTTATATTATTATTCTAAAACGTCTTTAAATTCCTTTATAATTCATCATTTCGATTTATAAAAAAATCAAATTTTATAAATCCTATATTTAAACTTTTATCATATATTCAAAAATCCAATCTAAATTATTTTATAAAATCATTAGTTCATATTTCTCAAAAATCGACTTTTAATCGTATTTCTAAAAATCAGCTTTTTAACTATATTTCACAAAAACCATAATTTTTATAACTTTAAAAATTATAACGTTTATTTATTTATAATGGATCAATTCCAAAAATATAGTATATTTTCAAAATCACTTTTAAAATCATTTTAAAATTCCAAAATCTGGGTCCAATGATGCTACACACCAAATAGTCAATCACGACTAACAACGATATCATATATCAATATGATAATCCATCAAATATCAAAATATCTGAAATAAAATAAATACTGTTGAGGAATCCAGTTGGATCCCTCCAACCTGTTTTCCTGCATCCAAAAACATTAGCACAATACCAATTTCGCTCCAGTACGAAATTATCGCGGTACATGTTTTTATTAAATATTATCCGCTTAATAACGGCGTAATAGGGTCTCATCCGCTAAACAAAAAATGCGGGAAATCAACAACTGCAATATATACATATGCCAATATATATATATTGATATTATATATAATACCAATTTCACTGTTTATGAAATATTCGCGGTATATGTTTTTAATAAATAACATCCGCTTACTAACGGCGTATAATGTCTATTTTAACAATCAATAATTTACAGTCATCATTCAAACATGCATTCAAATATTTTAAATCTAACTATTTAAAATAAAATCGAAATCTATTCGATTGAGTGAGAAGTTCTCACCTTGGTTTTAATTTCCGTTTCAGCTTTTATTTCGAATAAAATTAAACGCGCGTTTAATTTTACCCAAAATTCTCACTAACTCCAAACGACTCCAAACCAACTCCATCGCGTAGTGCTCATCCATACGATTCCAACGCAACTGAGTTTGCATTTTTTCGACCTCGTATGAAAAAGATACGAATTTTACAAGTTTATACACGTTTTATATAAACTAATATAACATAACTTAATAAATTTAACCTACAGCTCATCCTAGCCCTCAGATCTAAATCCAACGGCCCCTGCTTTTCTTCCCCCTTTCACGTTATTATCTCCAGGTGATGAATAGGAGGCCGAACCCATCTTGCTAAATTAGGGTTGAATTATGCTTCGCCTACGCTCGACGATACTCGATCACACAACCACCAACACGAAGCTCTCGTCACAAGCTATCACCACCTACCACCATGTCAAGCTCGGCCTCATCTAGGTGCGTGCGCACGTATGACAACAGCCCACGAACGGCCACGCTTAGCTCCCTCTCCGTTACACCATTTCCGATCATCACCGTATGGAATCGAAGCTCTCGTCGAGCTCTACGACTTTCATGTTGAACACCTTGGCTAATTCTTGATTGGAAGAGATTAAGAGATGAAGAAGGAGAAATTCTGGCCCTAGGTTATGAAACTGGCGGCTACTAGTTTTTAGGGTTAGGGTTTGTTATTTTTTTTAATTTATGAAGATGATGTTGTATTTATAGAAAAAGCTAGCGTAAACACTATTCATCCCGGGAATTCCGAACTCCGATTTAGGCGCCGTAACCAGCGTACCTAGGGTTTATCCCGCGTTCCGGACACAATGGAACAGGTTTCGGAAGCTAATTCGGAAGTATGTGCGAGTTATGGCTGAAAACGCTCAATTTGAATTAAACCGATTTAAGTCGATTTCTAGGCGTTTTAATTCGTACCGGACAAACGGTAAATCCAAACGACTTGAAATTTGAAACCTTACAATAATATCATATTACGGATCCGATGAAACTGGTTTCGTCGAATTCCGAGACTTTTTGAAAAATGGCTATTTTGACTCGTCAAATTTAAATTAAAAATAAATCGATGCGTTTCGAGCTGCCACGATCAAACGATAACTCCGATTGACACGAAAATTGAAATCCGATAATAACTAACTATTACGGATCCAATGGAACTGGTTTCGTTCAATTCTGAGACTGTTCAAAAATTGGCTATTTTACAGTCGATTATTAAATATTAAAATATTCAATTTTCACAAATTAACTTTTAATTCGATTTTAAAAGTTCTAAAATATTTCTATAACTCCAGTATGATTAAATAAAATTTTACAAATCATTTTCTATCATATTTAACTCTATTTTCAATTATTTCCATAATTTCACATATTAAATTATCGATTTAATAATCCAATTAAATCCAAAAATTCAAATAAAAATTTATTTGACTTATAAATTCACTTATAAATATTTAAAATAAATTAAATATTCAAATTTTAATTTCTAAAAATTCTGGGTCGTTACAGATCATTCATATGAAAATCTGATTCGATCTCCACTGGAATACATAACTTCACTTCCAAGCTAGTATCACTCACCCGATTCACTAGTGTGGACTCCAATCAGGCTTCTTGACTAGAAACCTCCATTCTCCTTAGCCATATACTATGATTGAAAACTTTGGTTCCTTATCAAGAACCCTCATCAAGTGCTCGCTGTCAAGAATCGAGTGATAAACCTAATTCGGAATAGTGTAAAACACCTCAAATCATGTACTTGAATTTTGGATCGAGAACTATGTGAGAAAGGGAAATGATTTACGTACAACCTACGTACTCATCTAAAGGTCCTTATTTACCCTTTTACCTCTATACCCTCCCATAAATATTTATGAAATCATTTCATAACAATTCCAACTTAGGTTCAAACATTTCTAAATGATGCAACTTATTTATGAAGTCTTTCATAAAATTATAAAAATTATTAACTTGGATAATACCCTCCTATATCCTAAGAATATATATATATATATAACATCTAATTTTTAATTCTATTTATTTTTAACTATTCAGATTTAGGTTCAAATAATTTTGGATCTTAAAAACTAAGTCGACCAATTAAACCTCTTTACCCATTTAGTCTAGCATGTAGCTAAGAAGAGTAAGATGTTGGTACCCAAACTCAGTCTTAGACTCTACTACACCTCTAAGGTAAAGGTGTTTATTAGCCGATCGAATAACATTAAATAATAGTCAACCTCCTAAGTATTAAAATCTAAAGGACACTGTTTTTTAAAACTAAGTTTATTTTACCTTCTTATTAAATCAATTCAACTTTAAAACTTCACTTATTAACCATTTTAAATTAAGATGCCTTCACATCATGAAAACTTAGAAGCCAAATACCCGATTTTATTTCGAAACCCTTTCTGAAATGAAACTTTAAATTTTAGCTATAGAAAATACATATACATATACATAAACATATACATACATACACATATATACATATACATGTATATATACATATGCATGCATGCATACATACATACATACATACATACATACATACATACATACATATATATAGCTCGAGCAACCTTAAAATGGTACTAAGTATCTGGGCATTACCAAACAATATCATGCATTCTCTTACTACAAAGGGTAATACTCAAGAGAAGTGTTTACCATTCGAACACAACGCTTTTCCATTTTAAGTTATTTTCAGGCCACTCGAACTACTAGTAAACTTAAAAATACTTCTTCAATTTCAAAACTATCCTTTTGACACAAAACTTTACATATTTTCAACAAAATATTTATTACCAACTTGCTTTGCGTTCATTCTTATTTGAACTCGTTCCGATCGTACAATGATAAAAAGAATAATTCACTAAGTGCCCTACAACATTCGCCTAAGCAAAGATCCGATCGTCACTTAGAAAGCTATTCAGATCGTCACAAAACAAGTCGAGGCTCGTTACCCGAACCAATCCAAAGAAAATACTACTCACTCAAAATTTTCCTTCATAAAATTTGTACTTAAACCAAAATACTTTCAAGTTAGATTATTATTACTTTCCAAAACCTTGAAAATCATTTTTCAAAAACACCAAGATTTAAGTCTTCGAGTTTTCTATTTAAATTATTTTTATTTAAAACTCACATCTTATAAACCAGTTTTATAAATTCATTTTCTTATATAAAATCATTCCTAGTATTCTAACTTTCCATTTAATAGACCTCTTTTATTGAATCAAGTTTTACTCCAACGTTAACACCGAACACCTTATAATCAAATTATGAAACTTAATTCATAAGGTATTCATTTCAATGTTTCTCGATTTTCTATTTACCCAACCCATGATTTAAAAAGGGAAGCTTCCTATACCACTCAACAACAGTCAACGCTCAAACTAGATGAACACGAGTAAACCAAATCTTAAATGATGATAATAGAATATCATCATCCCTTAACAAGCAAATTATCAAAAATAACTATACTATTTTTGAAAAACATTCGTTATAAATCTCCAAAATCATTTATAAGCTCTTTAATAAATCTTCAAAATCATATATAAAACTCTTTAATAAGTCTTTATTTATAATTCCTTTTTTCTAAAATATCATTTGCAAATCTACATTAAATTAATCCTTTATCAAATAAAATCCCTTTCATAAACAAAATATCATTTGTGAATCCCTTTAACAAAATAATTGGATAACTTACAAAATTATTTCAAACACTTAACCACCCATTTATACTATTTAAGTTAATTTAAACCACAACTTTACAATTTGGAAAGAGGCTTAGAAACCATAACGGTACTAAACCAAGTTTTCATTCATTAAATTTTTCTTCCAAGTCACATAACAGTTATTTACGTAAGCCAACATATATGTAAATACAATCCACAACCAAATCAGGGAATAACATGCCGATATGAACCAACTTGCAGATACATGTCCAAATAACATAATAGCAAGATAGTAATTTGTCCTGCTAAATAGTTGTCCAACAATCTAATAAGGTTAATTATAGCAGAACAGGGATTTATTCTGCTAAAATATGTCCAAACAAACAATTCAATTAAGTTAAAGGAGAATCAAGATTTATTCTGCAAACAGTTGTTCAAATATTCTATTAAGTTTAATTATAGCTCAATTGTGGTTGTTTGGCTATTTAATGGCACAAACAAGAGATCCCTTGGTTTAAATTTAGTTTACCTATAAAGAGAACTGACTTAAAAAAATTGATAGAGTTTAAAATTAAACCTTTATTAAATAATAATTAAACTTTATTCAATTGCTAATTAAATCATTATTTAATTACTAATCATACTAATCAAATCTTAATTAACTCTAATTTAAACCTAATTAACCCCCTAATTAAATCTAAATTAAATCAAATTACATTAAATAATTAAACCTGTTTGATTAATAACTGATTACTAAATAACCCTAGTTAAATAGTCAATTAATTTGATTATGTAAAATTATTTCTTAATTATTTGTTAACTTAATTAATCATCACTTGGACTTCTTTAATTAATTAATTATAGTTACTTAGTCCATAATTAAACACTAATTACTTAATCACAATTAATTAATAATAATATTTTAATTAAATAATTAATTCATATTTAATTATCAAAATAATTAACTTTGTACTTAATTTGTATTTTGAAAAATGTTTCATAAACCACTTCAAAAGAGACATTTTAAGATCTAAAACACTGACCTTTTTTGAATTGCATTCATAGCTACTATCGCTATGAATGCAACTCATTAAAGTTAGTTCTAATTTAGATCTCACTCCAAACTCCACTTCTAACTTTACCTTTAACTTCACTTCTTTTCAAAAACATATAGAAAAGTTTTTATTTTGAAAACTGAACAAAGTTTTAATCTTTGAATCTTTTAGTAACTTGAAAACTATAAGCATGTTTTGATTCCCTTCCAAGTGATCTTAAGTTTCAATAACATATAAGGAAGCTAACTTTCATAACTCATATCCAACATGCATGCTCATACATAAAAAATTGTGCAATCATCACATACATGCGCAAAATAGCAACTCTAATACAAAACTAAATTTTAAACTACAATTTCCAAATCTAACTACCACATTACAAACAATTATCATAGATATTAAACCAACACATGAAAATCTAACATCAACAAGCAACGTATCATATATAAATTTGCTAACATAATTTTTTTTAAACTTTCCCAAAAATAAATAGTTTACTCACCAAAATCTTTTCAAATCTTTTTCAAACTTTGAAATAGTCTAAAACTTTTAAAACCCTTTAGGAAAATATGATTTTTTTTACTTAAACTGTGCAAATAGGCTCGGTCTATGCACTTTTGGGCTCGGCCAACAAGGTGAAGGGATCGGCCATAGTGGATGAGAGTGAACATGGGCTTGAAATTGAAAAAGAAGACGAAGTTGGAAGAAAAAAAAGTGTTTTAAACAAGATTTAAAAGGTTTTAAATTAGAAAGATTTGATTTTTAACTTGAGAATTCAAATTGGAAGCCATTAAAGTGATTTTATAAGCTTTTAAAAAGTCGATAATTTTCGAAATTTTATTGAGAAATGAGAATGGAAGGAGAGAGAACAATGATTTTTTTTTTGTAAAAATGAAAGGAATGAAGTTACCTTTCTACCCACAGTACCCTTGCCCTCTACTAATTTGATGCCATCTCACCGCCTTATCCACTCACCTTGTTCCACAATCAAAAACTAAGGGGTAACCCTTTTACTTACCATGCCAAAGCCTTTCTTTGTAGCATGATGTAGAATGAAAGTGACATGTCATGATTTTTTATATTTAATTTTTAAACTTGGAAATTTGTCACATCTTTCTTAAATAAGTACGCTTATGTTATTGTCTTCATTTTATTTTCTAATCCATGTTAATATTATTAAAATGTGTAAATATGTTAATTAAGGTGTTTACAACATTTTAAACAACTTTTTAATGGTGAAAAATTGAAAATTTTCAAAATGTTTTTCAGTCATATTTTCTATTTTCCTTTGAACTATTTGTTTTTGTGAACCAAATTCAGAAATGAATTTTCGATGATTAGTTATAAATTAAAAGAGGGATACTTTAATTATTAAACCAATTTATTTAATATTTAAAATTAATTAAATATTCACAAATCAAAGCGAAAAAAATTTGAGTCGTTATAATGGTACATACTCTAGTCTCAATGGATACATCGTTATCCAGTCCTAATGTATCTTTGCTAGGAGTATTTAAAATGATATGTTTATTATATTGTGATACAATACTTATGATTACGACTATTTATGATTACTACCACAAAACAAATATTTATGGATTTTCAATTAAATATACTTTAATTAAATATTATTTATAACACATTATAACCAGTATACATAATATAAAGAAATAACACTTTTACTATTAACGAGAATTGATTTTTTTACTTAAACTTTGCAAATGGGCTTGGTCTATGCACTTTTGGGCTCGACCAACATGGAGAAAGGCTTAGCCATAGTGGAAGAGGGTGGATATGGGCTTGAAATTGAAAAAGAAGATAAGGTAGGAAGAAAACAAGTGTTTTAAACAAGATTTTAAAAAAATTAAATTAGAAAGGTTTGATTTTTAATTTGAGAATTCAAAGTGGAAGCCACTAAAGTGATTTTGTATGCTTTTAAAAAGAAGATAATTACTGAAGATTATTTAGGAAATGAGAATGGAAGGAGAGAGAAAAATGAAATTTGTTTTTATAGAAATGAAAGGAATGAAATTACCTTTCTACCCTCAGGTACCGTTGCCCTCCACTAGTTTGATGTCACCTCACCACCTTATACACTCACCTTGTTTCGCATGCAAAAACCAAGGGGTAAACCTTTTACCCACCGTGCCAAGGCCTTCCTTTGTACCATGATGTAGAATAAAAGTGACATTTCATTATTTTCTTTTTTATTTAATTTTTAAACTTGGAAATTTGTCACATCTTTCTTACATAAGTACTCTTATGTTATTAGTCTTCATTTTATTTTCTATTCAATGTTAATATTATTTAAAATGTTTAAATGTGTTAATTAAGGTGTTTACAACATTTTAAAAAACTTTTTAATGGTGAAAAAATGGAAATTTTCAAAAAACATTTTATTAACATTTGCTAATTTTCTTTGAGCTATTTATTTTTATTAATCAAATTTAAAAATGAATTTTCTATCATTAGTTATAAATTAAACCGAGGGTTGTTTTAATTATTAATCCATTAATTTAATATTTCAAATTAACTAAATACTCATAAATCAAAACGATAAAATTTTGGGTCGTTACAATGTGACGTACTCTAGTCTCAATGGATACATCGTTAACCGATCTTAATGTATCTTGACTAGGAATATTTAAATGATATGTTTATTATATTGCGATACAATATTTATGATTAGAACTATTTATATTTACTATCACAAAAATTTTTTTTATGGATTTTCTATTAAATATATGTTAATTAAATATTATTTATAACACATTATAACAAATATATAATATAAAGAAAAAACGCTTTTACTATGAACGAGAATTGATTGTAAAGTTCACTAATTTATAAAAATTATAGAATTTCCCCTAAGGCATGTCCTTAACTCCATCATGAACATGCTAGCTTGGAGTTGTGTTGAAAGTAGATCGAAATAGGAAGGCAAGTCGTCATTGTGATAGGCTGGGCTGGACTGGATGGGGAAGAGCCTAGACCTTGCTTAAAGGTGACAGGTGCCTACGGATTAGGAAAATGGGCCTCATCTTAGTGACACGTTAAACATAAGGGACGGTTTGAGACAATCATGGGCTTGGGTCAGCATATGAGAGCCGATTGTAAGTGGTTGGGTTGGCTTTGACTATGCCAAACTGCCTTAAACTGGCATGCTAATTGCTTGCGAGAAGATTGAGCAACATTTTCCCACTAAATCCGTATTCGTAAGCGAGTGGACTTGTTAAATCTTGAAAATTTTGTCGATCAACGGCCCTGCAAAGCATTTAATGCGCTTTCCACACGACATTGTGACATTAGTTACGATGGTTCATTTTACCAAACGTGACATAGATGTGTCAGATCTTCCATGTGCATCAGTTGGCTTTATTTTGATGTTTTCTGAATGACTTGGATTCTTCTTTCCTTTTGATATCAACGAACATGAATGAACACGTGGGTATATGAATACCCTCTTCTCATCTTTCTTGAACTCATATCTTTTCCCATGAAAGTTCTCCAAAGACTATGAATTTTTCACAATTCTCTACTAATAAAAAACAACTAGCTTCATCGGTTATTTCCCTTCTAGACATCTTTGCATGCACATCTTTCTATCAAATTTTTTTGGTAGGTTGATAAAGGAAAAATCATTCTCGATGTCAAACCGTCGCTTGCAGATTGTAGTTCAAACCAACACATGGAACCTTCTTATCAAGGAGGACCTTAGCCTACCGCTTGGCTTGGACCCATGCCCTTTGGCTAAAGTTTTGGCGATGATCGAACATCGATTTTGGACTAATTATCTGGGTAAAGCAAAGAGGCTTCCTTGCTTTGATACTCTGACATTCCTGACTTTAGGTCGGTTTGGATGCTTCAACACCTTGCTGAAAGATTAGCAGTTGTTGCCTTCGCCTTCGATGTCACAGCTAAAGTCCCGAACATCGTCTTATGATGTCGATTGAGAGATTTTCATGCTCTTGCAAGATTTGATGTGGAAGGCCTTAATTGCGAGCATACCCCTTTTCTTCAACAAGTTCTTGATCGTTTGGAGGGTCTGGGGAGTTCATCTTCGCATTTGAAGTTGAATCTTTAAAAATGTTCCACGACATGATTCTTCTTCTCTCTGTCTCTCTCTCTCTCGTCATTTCAAATATAGTGATAAGAATATCTTTATAAGCCTAGCAAGGCAGGCATTATGCTCCCGCACTATTTGAACTAAATGAAACAGATCTTTTGTTTTAAACTTTGCTTAAATTTTTATTTTTGCCTTTGCTTGTTTATCTACATATGACTTGTTGAGTATAGTACTTTGAACAGTCGATAGTTCATGTATTCATTTTGCAAAAATGCCTATCTTTTTAGGATATGTTTAAGTATGAAACTAAGGTGTTCTGGGTACTGTCATAAATGTAGACGAGGTACCGATCGAACCTAGAGTGGTGGTTTACATCGGCATGAGCTAAAACACAATTTTTCTCGTAAGTCCTATTAGGTTTCAAGTGGTTGAAAATTGAGTGGCGGATGAGCCCAGGCTCGAACACAAGTGCACAGGCTATGAGGTTCTCTTGGGTGACACGTTGCTGGTCGTGAAGTGGGTATTGATTCCGAATTGATCCAAAGCGCATTGGTTATCTTAGACACTCTAATGCATGTGAGGTGCATGATGGTGAGGAGGGCTATACAGGCCCACTCACAAAGACTTGTAGATGGAAAAGCTCATAAATGTGCATATTATTCCATTCCTCTTTTTCTTGTTTTACAACTGAGAACTTATATGTAATGATGGATTAGAGTTGAGGTTATGATGGACTAGAAATCCAGTAAACACAAAAGGGGAAGGCCTGTCACAAATGGGATACTATCCCATGGGTCGCTAACCCATAAAAATTCGAGGTACAGTCCCCCGTTGGAGACTGATAAGCTGAACATCGACGCACCTAAAAAGATACGCCCCATGCACAGCCGATCATCGACGCACCTAAAAAGATACGCCTTATGCACATAATTATTCAGTCGAACATCGATCGCACCTAAAAAGATACGCCTCATGCACCAACTTATTGAGCCGATTGCTCCACGAACGGTCAAAAGACCATGGGTCGTTAGCCCATAAAAATGAGATGAAGCTCCATAAAATCGGGGTATAGTCCCCCACGTGGATAAAGAGACATCGCATATCGCTAGTCTAAACCATAAAATGATCACCATCGATCAATAAGAAGTGTAAATTACACTAAGCTAGTAAATAATGAGTTTAACTTCATGTCCCATAACCACTGGCTTAACCTAAATATTTACAAACAGATAGTAGATTTCCACTCGAAAATTGTCAGAAGAGTTCAATCGAACAAGTCCAAGAATTAACCGACGAAGTAAATGCAAGCGTTTCATACCACTTGTTTTGCTAAGTCGTTTAATTAGATTTCTCGTACGAATGAGGTAAAGGTTTGTATATACTAATAGATCGAAAAATAGTTTTAAAAGCGAGTTTTGTATGTAAATCGTTGAAATCATGTTTGCAAAAAAGTTTTAGTATTTACTACTAGTATAGAAACCTTTGTATTTTAAAGTGACAAATCATAGAAATGATTGCAGAAACAATCTATCACCAAAAATTCACATTCGACGAAGTGAATCAAAACCATAAAAATCGATATCAAATCCATCAAATGGATATTCCCAAAAATCCAGAAAAGAAATCATCAAAATCGATAATAAGTGGTAACAACTAATCGGATCAACCAAAAATCGATATAAAATGGAAACCTACATAAAATTGGCAAACTGGCTGAATTTAACAGCTCCGGACGTCTGATGGTTATCCAAGACATCTGAGCTGAAAGACTGGAATTTTCTTCCAGATCGCCCAGACGTCTGGGAAGTAAGCTCAGACATCTGAGCTTTAAGTCAAGAATTTTTATCCTGTAGCTTCAAACATCTGAGCTTATTACCAGACATCTAAGCTGAAGCTCAGGGCATATTTTTCCTAGGCCATTGATGGCCAAATTCTTTCGGAAGTGATCGATTGAGCGACAATGGCTAGGGATTTATGCCAAGCGACAACCCAGCCCTACAAACTCATCGATACACTCAAACTACATGTCCAAACATCCGTATAAGGATTTTCATAGATTTTGACTTCAAAATGCCAAAAATTGAAAATTTCGCCAAACCAAATCAATTCAAAGCTAATGGACATGGAATAGATGTTAGGAATTCATACCTAATAACTATCAAAGGTATAGACATAGATGTGATTTCAAGAACCCACCTTTAAACCCAAAAACAACAAAGGAGAAGCTTTAAAACGAAGGAAAGATCAACCACTCTTCAACTTCAGTTCTAGAAGCTCCAATCTAAGATCATAAGAAAATATTTCTTAAGTTAGGTTATAGTAAATTTCTGAAAATTAAAGAGGAATTGAGATGGAGAAGATGAAGAGGATGCTTACCTAAGCTTCTCTTTGATTTTGGATTTGAATTTGCTAATAAAACTAGGGTTTAAGAATTTTAATTTCTATCATTTCCCCCATTTTCCTTTTAGCTTGAAAGTGTTAGGAAATTTAGGAATAAAATGAATAAAGAGGAGGGGAGTGAAGTGGAATGTATATGGTAAGGAGTTTGGGTTCTTTTATTGGGTTAGTGGGCTAGAACCAAACCCAGAGCCCAAATGAAAATACCAAAATCCCAATCAACTCCAAACATTTCGATGTTTATAGTCAAAAATGTCGTAAATGACTTTTCGAGCTCAATGAAAGTTGTCTCGAGTCCAAATTCGACTGTTTACACCTTAATCCAATTAACGATGCTATATTTAAATAAAACATTTAAATATACAAATCATAAAATATGCGGGCGGTTATCGACTCTCCTCCTTAAAGAAATTGTGTCCTCGCAATACTTAAGAAGATACCAAAGAGTAACAACCACTTCAAGGCATAACAACACAAAAGATAAATTTGAAATGAGAAGTTCATCTTAAGGAGCACAAGAGAGTAAGTCCGGATATGTTCACTCGATGAATTCTCTGGATTCCTAAGAGAAATCCTTAGGATTTAAGGACCATTGAACTTTCACAAGCATAACATCTTTATTTCAAAGGCTTCTAACCTCCGTAGCAATGATACGTAAAGGATGTTGCTTATAAGTCAAATTAGGTGAAACTTTAATTTCTTCAATAACACCGGGCTCAAGAATAGAATCGGAATCCCTAAGGCATTTCCGTAGTTGAGAGACATGGAAAACGTCATGAATAGCATAAAATTGAGCTGGTAATAAAAGGCGATAAGCCACAGAACCAATGCGTTCGGCGATGGAAAATGGACCATTATATTGAGGTGCTAATTTTTCCGATCGAATAAAACGAACAACACCATTCATAGGTGAAACACGAATGAACACCAAATCTTCCATCGAAAATTCTAGTTTCCTTCTTCGGTTATCGGCATAGGATTTTTTTCTACTTTGAGCTTCTTTCATCCTATGACGAATAAGGTCAATCTTTTCTATGGAATCACGAAAAAAATCTGGATCTAAAACCAGCTTCGCACCGGCTTCAATCCAACACGAAAGAGACCGGCATGGACTTCCATAGAGTGCCTCGAAAGGTGCCATACTAATACTAGATTAGAAGCTATTATTATAAGAAAAATCAACAAGGGAAATATGATCTTTCCAACTTCCACCAAAATCAAGAACACATGCATGAAGAAGATCTTCAAGAGTTTGATTTACACTCTCGGTTTGTCCATCAGACTGAGGATGATAAGCGGCGCTAAAATTAAGCTTCATTATCAAAGCTTTTTGAAGACCTTTCCAAAATCCACTAGTAAATAATGGATCACGATCGCTAACAATAGAAGTAGGAACTCCATGAAATTTAACAATCTCTAATATAGAGTTTGGCCAAAAGAGGTACGGTCCGCTTAAACCGAACGAGAATAAAATGGGCGGATTTTGTAAATCTATCTACAATCACCCATAAACTGTCATGACCCAAACGAAAACGGGGAAGATCGTCGATAAAGTCCATGGAAATTTGATCCCACTTCCAAACGAGAATGTCCAAAGGTTTCAATATTCCACCAGGCGTTTGATGCTCGGCCTTTATGAGTTGGCAAGTCATGTAACGTTTAGTGAAGTTAGCAATATCAGATTTCATTCCATCCCAATAATAAAGTCGCTTCATGTCCGTGTACATTTTACTACTACTGGGATGAATGGTAAATTTAGAACGATGAGAATCTTCTAAAATTTCTTTACAATCATCACTAATATTTGCCCCAATAAGTCTACTAAATTTTCAAATACCTCCACGAGCATCAATATCATAGTCTTTCAATCCATCAACCTTATTTTTATCCCTACAACTTTGACTAAGAAGAGCCAATTCGGGATCTTGCTTTTGAGCTTCAAGGATGTGGTCTAAAAGAGAAGGATGAGCCTCAAAGCTACATAGGACAAGAGATAAACATAAATCAGATTCACGATCTTGAATCTCGCAAGTGGATAAAGTCTCAAGATCATTCCATTTGGATATCATCATGGAAACAACCACTTGTTGCTTATGACTAAGGGCATCGACAACACGATTTCCCTTTCCGGGAGTATAGAGAATATCAGGATCATAAGATGCAAGGAATTTGAGCGAACATTGTTGATGCAAATTAATTTCCTTTTGAGAAAATAAATACTCAAAGATTTTTGATTGGTGTTGAGAACAAATTTCTCTCCCAAAAGATAATGATGCCAAATTCTAATGGCGAAAACAATGGCCGCGAGCTCTAAATCATGAGTGGCATGTCTAGTCTCAGTAGGCTTTAATTGTTTAGAAGCATAAGCGATAACACATTCCCTTTGCATGAGAACGGCACCCAAACCAATACGACTGGCATCAGTATAAACTATCAAGTCTTGGTTCCCTTCGGGAATCACAAGAATAGGAGCATCAAAAATGTGTTCTTTTAATTTCTGAAAAGAAATTCACATTTTTTTGACCAAATGTACTTAACTCCCTTCTTATCGAACTAGTAAGAGATAATGAAATTTTAGAAAAGTCTTTTATGAACCGACGATAATAGCCCACCAATCATAGAAAGCTACGAATTTCCGTCACACTCTCCGTTCTCTTCCAATTTTGAATCGCTACGATCTTTGAAGGATTCATGGAAATTCCAGATTCGGAAATAATATGTCCTAAAAATTTCACACTGGATTGCCAAAAGTGGCACTTAAAAAAAATTCTTTCAATTTATTGCTCCTAATAGTTTCCAATACAATCCGAAGATGTTTTTCATGTTCTTCCTCAGTTTTAGAATAAATAAGAATAT
This sequence comes from Allium cepa, assembly GCA_030765085.1. NCBI lineage: Eukaryota > Viridiplantae > Streptophyta > Magnoliopsida > Asparagales > Amaryllidaceae > Allium > Allium cepa. The sequence continues at coordinate 344,554,390 of CM060928.1, read as the reverse complement.
CATCTATAAAGATGAGAACAAATCGATCAAGGAAATCTTTGAAAAACTCGGTTCATGAGTCAACAAAATAAGCCGTAGCATTCGCTAAACCAAATGACATAACAAGCTATTCATAAGATCCATAACGAGTAGGGAATGATGTCAAAGGAATGCCATCCTCCGTAATACGAAGCTGATGAAAACTGGTTGCTCGGTCTAACTATGAAAAGACTTTAGCACCGTTAACTTGATCGAATAGATCATCAATCCGAGGTAAGAGATATTTATTCTTGATGGTAAGATCATTAAGCTTGCGGTAGTCAACGCAAACCCTAAGTGTACCATCGAATTTCTTCACAAAGATAGCTGAAAATTCCCATGGAGAGGAGCTGGAACGAATAAACTGTTTTGTTTCCAATTCAGATAATTGTTTACGCATCTCCTCATTTTCCTTATTGGACATACGATAAGGAGAACGAGTGAAAGATAGAGCTCTAGGGGTTAGATTAATTCTAAACTCAATTGCTCGCTTAGGGGGTAATCCTAAAATGGGTTCAAATATATCGGGAAATTCACAAACAACGTGAATGAGGGAAATGACATCTTCCTCGTCATCATTATCGTCATCATGTGGATTTAGAGAATGTAAGGATGCTACCAAATTGGAATCCGAATCTTTAAGAATAATAGAAATCTGCTTAATAGATTGAGGATGTCGAAGATGGACAGTCCTCTCGGACATAGGATGTGGGCTTCATAACGATTAATCCAATCCATTCCCAAAATCATTCCAAAACCAAGGTAACACATAACATGCAAATCGGCTCGAAAAGTATAATCACATAAAATAATCTCGATATCTTTACAAAATAAACTGAGTGTTGCGGATTCACCAACCGGGTTCACAATTCTCAATGAAGTCATCAAGCATATAACATTTAAAGAGAAAGTATCACGAAGTTCTTTTGATATAAAAGAGTGAGATGCACCCGTGTTAAAAAGAACTCTAATAGGATGGTCACGAAACATAATAATGCTGTCAAGGATAGAAGGAGAATTACCTTGACCAAGAATAGTGTCACTAGGGATATGAACAACATTTAGCTTTCCCTCCTTCTTGCTTTGAAGTTTAGGACATGAAGATATATGATGACTCGAACTTTTGCAATAGCGGCAATAAAGTGGGTTTGGACCCTTATTCGAATAATGGTCTTTAGAACCACAGTTGTAGCATTCTCCATGATTAGGGGTATGAGTCTTTGCTACCGAAGTTGCTTGCTTCCCTTTCTTGTTAGGACTCGGCTTGAAATTAATATGCCTCTTCTTGTTGTTGTTGAAGTTCTGTTTGGCACCCACAACTTCAACATTACTTTCTTTACCGGCCTCTTCAAGTCGAAGGGCGATATCTACAAGCTGATTGAAAGAAACTTCTAGTTTCAGAAGTAAAGCCCTCTTGAGGTTCTTATTCAACCCATAGATAAACCCTCGATTTTTCTTTAATGGGGTATTAATATACTCGACCCCATGTTTAGAGAGAGATTCAAAAGATGCGACATAATCTGTCATAGAAGATTCACCTTGAACAAGGTCAATAAAGCGTCGAGCAAAAGTTACCTTTTCAGCCTCCGGCGCAAACTTCAACTCGAACCTTTCCCGGAATTACTCCCAAGTAAGATCTGCTTTGATAATTTCCAAAATTAAAAGCTCATATCAATCTAATGCTCTTTCCTGGAGCACGCTAGAAGCCACTTGGACACGATGTAGATCTACAAGATTTATGCGAGAAAAGATGCGGTCGCAAGACCTAAGCCAAGCTTGGACTTCTATAACGCTTTCGGAACCCTTGAATGCCCTTCCACCCAAATTGTTATAATCACCGCATAAGCGTGCAAACCTGGATTTCCGGTGAGTAGGCACATGAATGGGTCTGACAGCTTGAGCATTCATTACAAGATCTAAAAGCTGTTGGGCAGACATCAATACACTATCCTAAGGAGTAGTGATGGATTGACCAGCGTTGGGACGGACAGGTCTAACCATTTCTCTTCTTTAAGAAAGAAAGAAAGAAAGAAATAAAGAAAGAAGAGGAAAAATGTTATGCTCAGAGTGAATATCAAACAAACTTGATTGATAAAACAAGACATCATAAAAGAAAACAGGATAGAATGAGTCCTAAGACTCGAATTATATCCTAAGGCACGATTCCTAAGAGAGACTTAGGAAAATGATCCTTGCAAGATTATTCTACATTGTTCCGAAGTTTGGCTTTGATACCATCCCGTGACGCCCCACCTCTAAACTTACACTAACTAATGACACTACTGGGTAATGCCGTCAGTTAGTACGAAGAATAACGCTATTGAGGAGCGACCATCCGTGTAATTGCTTTATGCGAGTACCGATATGTCAGATAGTATATAATCCGACATACCAAGACAAACTCAAAGCTACTACACGGTGGCTATGTGGTCTTCGAAAAAATATATAAAATAAGCATAATACAAATCAGCCACAGATATTCATATCATTAAGGCGGAAACAAATACGAATATAACACATAGAAGTGTACATCAAAGTAATGGTCATACAAGATCCACTACATCACAAAAGAATAGGTACAAGTGCTAGACAAAAGAATATGTATACATCAAGGAGTCTCTATCTTGAGTGTATAAAAACAGAAACTACTAAGTTAAAGTAGTTAGCCTAAAGTCAGAAGCTAGTCCCTGCTAAGAAGTCAAGTGGAAGCACCTGTAACACCTCATTCTGACCCAAGTATTATTTAAGAAGAAAAATAATAAACGGATCAGTCTAGCTATAAATATCGTATAAAATGAGATAGGATAAGAGATATAACAGAAATATATGATAAAAATGAAAATCATACAATATCTCAAATCTTCTCAAACACCAAAAAGAATGTCATATTCTTTAACTTATTCACCAAACCATAAATATTGATAAAACTTATCAATATAAACCACAAAAATTGGTGAAACACAAATTCTAGAAATTAATAATTCGAAATCCAAAAAACACAAAAGGGGAAGGCCTGTCACAAACGGGATACTGTCCCATGGGTCGCTAACCCATAAAAATCCAGGGTACATTCTCCCCTTGGGGACTGATAAGTTGAACATCGATGCACCTAAAAAGATACGTACCATGCACAGCCGAGCATCGACGCACCTAAAAAGATACACCCCATGCACATAATTATCGAGTCGAATATCGATGCACCTAAAAGATATGCCTCATGCACCAACTCATTGAGCCGATTGCTCCACAAATGGTCAAAAGACCACGGGTCGTTAGCCCATAAAAATGAAACGAAGCTCCATAAAATCGGGATATAGTCCCCCACGTGGACAAAAAGACATCGCATATCGCTAATATAAACCATAAAATGATTACCATCGATCAATAAGAAGTGTAGATTACACTAAGCTGGTAAATAAATGAGTTTAGCTTCATGTCCCATAACCACTGGCTTAACTTAAATATTTAAAAACAGATTATAGATTTTCACTTGAAAATTATCACAAAAGTTCAATCGAACAAGTCCAAGAATTAACCGACGAAGTAAATGCAAGCATTTCATACCACTTGTTTTGCTAAGTCATTTAATTATATTTCTCATACGAATGAGGTAAAGGTTTGTATATACTAATAGATCAGGAAACAATTTTAAAAGCGAGCTTTATATTGAAAGTAATTGTTGAAATCATGTTTGCAAAAGAGTTTTAGTATTTACTACTAGTATAGAAACCTTTGTATTTTAAAGTGATAAATCAAAGAAATGATTGTAGAGACAATCTATCACCAAAAATTCACATTCGACGAAGTGAATCAAAACCATAAAAATCGATATCAAATATATCAAATGGATATTCCTAAAAATCCAGAAAAGAAGTCATCAAAATCGATAACAAGTGATAATAGCTAATCGGATCAACCAAAAATCGATATAAACTAAAAACCCACATAAAATAGGCAAATTGGATGAATTTAACAGCTCCACACGTCTGGTGGTTATCCCAAACGTCTGAGCTGAAAGACTGGAATTTTCTTTCAGATCGTCCAGACGTCTAGGAAGTAAGCTCAGACGTCTGAGTTGTAAGTCTGGAATTTTATTCCATAGCTTCAAACGTCTGAGCTTACTACCAAACGTCTGAGCTGAAGCTTAGGGGACGTTTTGCCTAGGCCATTAATGGCCAAATTCTTTCGAAAGCGATCGATTGAGCGACAATGGCTAGGGATTTATGCCAAGCGACAACCTAACCCTACAGACTCATCGATACACTCCAAACAACATGTCCAAACATCCATATAAGGATTTTCATAGATTTTGACTTCAAAATGCCAAAAATTGGAAAATTCGCCAAACTGATTAAATTCAAAGCAAATGGACATGAAATAGATGTTAGGAATTCATACCTAACAACTATCAAAGGTATAGACATAGATGTGAGTTCAAGAACTCAACTTTAAACCCAAAAACAACGAAGGAGAAGCTTTAAAACAAAGGAAAGATCAACCACTCTTCAACTTCAACTCTAGAAGCTCCAATCTAAAATCATACGCAAATATTTCCTAAGTTAGTTTATAGAAAATTGAAAATTGAAGAGGAATTGGGATGGAGAAGATGAAGAGGATGCTTACATAAGCTTCTCTTTGATTTTGGTCTTGAATTTGAATTTCCTAGTAAAACTAGGGTTTAGGAATTTTAATTTCATATCTTTTCCCCCATTTTCCATTTAGCTTGAAAGTGTTAGGAAATTTAGCAATGAAATGAATGAAGCAGAGAGGAGTGGAGTGGGATGTATATGGTAAAGGGTTTGGGTTCTCTTATTGAGTTAGTGGGCTAGAACCAAACCCAAAGCCCAAATGGAAATACTAAAATCCCAATCAACTCCAAATACTTCGATGTTTATACTCAAAAAGTTCGTAAATTCCATTTTGAATTTAATGAAAGTGGTCTCGAGTTCAAATTCGACTGTTTACAAAAGTAGCATTTTGGACCTTAATCCTATTAACGATGCTATATTTAAATATACAAATCGTAAAATATGCGGGTTGTTACATCATGGTTCTCAAATGAGGCAGTCAGTGTAACGCCCCACTCCGAGACCTACCTTAATAAAGAGAATTAACGAGTAATTTCGTCTACTAAAGCGGAGAATAGGGTTGGTTAAGGGCGACAATCTATAACTTTGCCTTAAACATCTACTGAATACGTCGATAAATGCAATATGATTTTTCTTTCTTTCTATCTCAATGGATCGACATACACAGTAAATGCTTAATCCAAAACTATGGGTGGCTAATGGATCTATCAAAACAAAATACAATAACTGAATGTAAAGCACATCACAGAACAGTAATCAACATCATATATATACATATACACTGATACATGTTTATTACAATACAATATGAATACAATAAAGGTGGTACTCGACCACACCATATACATCGAATCAAATATAAATACATCAGAGTATGCAGAAGAAATAACTACTCAAGCGATAGATAAGCTAATATGCAACATCAACTTCAAGCTATGCCCAAAAGCGAATACCTGAAACAACTTGGTCTGACCCGAGTATAAATACTTGGGTCAGTCTAGCTAAACAAATCAGTTAATAACGATAATATGAAGCAGAATAGACATAAGATACTTCTTTTCAAAAGAGAAGAATTAATAGTTGACTCATAAGCTCGACACTTAAGTAACGAATGCTACTTAAGAGACTAAATATCTCGAAAGAGGTAACTCAAACTCAATACTCAAAATAAAACACAAGCGCCTCATATCATCGGCGATAACTCCATAATGTACTCAAGTCATCACATATAAAGCTCAAGCAATAATCAAGTGGTTTGATGAACCTTTACCCCAAAATAAAGAAAACTCATCTAAATCTCAAAAGAAGTCATGAAAGAAAATGCAAGATAACTCCATAATATTGAGTGATTTCTAACTCAAAAGCAAGCCAAGACGGCTAAATCTCACACATATATCTCAATCTCAAATGCTTACGGAACTCGATACGAATCCAAACTCATAAGTTCTCAAACTCAATAAAGAATTCGATGCGAGTTCAAAAATCAGAAACCTCTCAATACTAATGCGCCAAAAATGATGCACTCAAAACTCAGAAAAATCCCGGATTGGCCAGATCCCAGATTGCAAATGATAAAGCAATATTGCACGTGCCAAATTCCGACGGCCGAAGCCTCCGACAAGGTCGCTAACACCTCTCAAAGCAATTCATCCACATGACTAGGTCGCTAGCACCTCTCAAAGCAGTTCATCCACATGACTAGGTCGCTAACACCTCTCAAAGCAGTTCATCCACGTGGCAAGGTCGTTGACACCTCTACAAGCCGTTTTGTCAGCCCTAATAAGGTCGCTAACACCTCTCAAAGTAGTTCATCCTCATGACTAGGTCGCTAACACCTCTCAAAGCAGTTCTGTTAGGTAAACATCGTGAATATGTCACAAACTCACGGATATGAACCCGAAAAGTGTTACGTGTGTCCCATACCACACGTTCGCACTTAGCGGTTTACTATCCGCTAGTCGATGCCACACTAGGAACATTATAAACTCAGAAAATCATATCTCGTCTCGTCTCATTGGCGAGTGATAAAGAGACAACATACTCGACTCATCTCATCGACAATCGAAAGATAAGATAACAACATAAGAGATAGTCTCTAGGCTAGGCAAGCTCTAAGATCAATAAAAGTAATCTGAAAGTAATGCCTAACTGGAAGTGCCGCTCACTCTCACTTAATAACTACATGAATTTTTCACAATGCATCCATACCACTCGGCGAACTTCAACCATTTATTAAAAGATCATAAACTCCACTAAGTAAAACAAGAATAATAATAATAATATAATATACGATAATAAAAATGTCCAATTGATCGAGTCTAGAATTTGACCGATAAAGTAAACACCAGCATTCTATATATACCACTTCTTTTACTAAAATGTTTAATTATAATGCTCATCCAAAGAAAGTTGTAATTTTATATTAAAAAATACTTCTTTGAAATCTCTTTGAAAGTATTTATTTAATAAATAGCTTTTATTAGTGGATAAATATAATTTCCTATAAATACGTACGTGCAGATTAAATTCTTAATTGAAACAGATTAGGGCTAAAATTAATTTTACAAACATGATTTGAAAATAATAAATTTTGATTAATTTTCTTTTGGTAAACTACTTTCATTGAAATTTACATAAGTGAGAGACCTTATATAAATACATGAAATACCAATTCACAGAAGAACGTAATAAGATGAAGATATGATAGTTGGAAATCTTATAATCCACCATTTTTGGATCCCGCACCAATACCCAAAGGAAACAGAGAGTAGGTGTTAACGTTTCAACTGATGCCTAGCCCCTTCATTTTTGGTTCTCATCTTCTTAATAATGAATTCAAGCAACTTGTTTGAATAATTAAAGTATTGTGCACACTCGTCACAAGCTTTGAATATAGAGAAGAAAAAAACGCAACTCTAATCATCTGGTTAAGTTTGGTACGTGGTAGAAGGATTCAAGGAAATGAATCAAAATGGAATCATTTAGGTTGGGATGCCTAGGTTATCAAAGTTCATAATTATTAGATCACCCGTCTTCTTTATCATCCCGACTTTAATAAAAAAACTATGGGAGGTGTGCCCAGTTTCAAGGCTACAAAGCAAATAAAGGACATAACCAGTTAAGGCAACCCACAACTCACCCATAGGCAGGGACGTACGAAGCAAAGCACAGAGAAGACAATAGTGCATGACAAAATTCAAGGCACGGGACAAACATGCATTTGATGAGTGATCATATTTGAAAGCAACATCAATTGGGGACGTACGAAGCAATGCTGCAAGTATGGTTGTATGATAGATTTTCATGGCTCAGCATAAATAAAGGGACGTACAAACATAGGCGGCACGGAAATAAGGGGTGTATTCTAGAAGCATGCGAGCAATATAATAAACAACGGGAGGAAATGAGCGAAACAATTCAAGGCATGGGTGCATGACAATTTTCAATGCAACAGGGCATTGTCTGACTGATTTCAAGACAATAGGTTAATTTATAGTGAGCAATTGAGTGCGTATAAATAACAATAACCATAAATCATCAATAACCACTCATCACTAAATTCAACAACATTTAAAATAGTACTAGAGGTGAGTTTCAGTCGCCTGAAATCCAAAGATACGCAGCAAAATAGAGATGGATTATCGCTAGAAAGATGGAGACTTTAGCTTGGATTTGGCCTTCAGTTACCTCTTATTAACTTTTATCTTGCCGAAAGATTTTAATTTGAAGTACTTCCTTAAGATAATTGGTAGATATGATAAAGTTCCCACCTTCTTTTTTTTCGCTTCTATGCCTTTCAACTGGTTCGAGAAGATGAATAAAAAAGGAGTATGCCCAAGTTTTTCTCAGTTTTTTTCCCTTCCATTAGCAGGCTAATGGGCCAAATACTTAGAAAATAAAAGAAAAGGCAAAGTTGTAGTTAATTAAAATTTACACCTATCACATATATGCAGATATATGCACATGTACACGTATATAAATTCATTTTCTTTTAACTTTTAATTCAAAAGAATAGTGCAAATTTATATACTTATGAAATTGAATATTTTCTATCATATAAAATGATAATTTACACTTTTAAACATCTTTATTATTAATTTACTTTATTCCCATAAAATACACTATTTATTCAATTAAGTGTAATAAACCATGTCTATTACTTCAAAAATTCAACAGAATTCAATTTCCCACCTGGAAAAATATCCTAGCTCATTTCCAAACAATATTTAAAACTTTATTTTCTAATTTTATTCTCAAATATAATGTTTATTCCCAATAAACAATTTAAATTCTCCATTTATTATTAATTCACATTATTAAGTTATAACTGCCATTATAATCTAATATTCTCGGGTAATCGCTAAAACCGGGGTTGTTACAGTCAGGCTATGAGAGAGTACGAGCCGGCTTCAGGGTTGGGGGGCTTGGTAAGAACCGGGGCGCCAACTGTCCCATTGGTAATGTTGAGAAAACCGCCGCTTATTATTGAAAGTTCTTTTTTCTGCATGAGAACACCCTTCTTTGCTTTCCTAAGGGAAGTCTCATAACATTCTCTTTCATTATGTCGATTTCCATTAATTTCTCCTACCCTGGCTTCGATAAGGAATTTCATGATAAGGCAGTTGTAGAAAATGATGACATCCAGCTTAACAAGCGCTAGTCACATTATTAACAGGTTATAAACTCATGGAAAATTAACTACTGCAGAGTTTGCTTGGATCATTATAGTGAAGGGATCTTGGATGAAAGTTGTTACAAGTGAGGTTATGGCCATTGGAACAATGTCTCTCGAAAGTCATAAATTGGCAGGTTGCATGGGGTGAGGCTGGAGGCAGAGAGCTTCAAATATATTCTTGAACATGAGGTTGACCAAATTTCCTTTATTCATAAAGGCCCGATGCACATTGGAGTTAGCTAAGGAAAGAGTTGTAACCATGGGGGAATGATAGGGGTATGAGACTGCTTCTTTTTCTCTAGCTATGAAGTTGATTGGTCGCTTTGACCCTAGCCAAGGCATCTTGGATGCTTGGGTCAAATAAACCTTCCTAGTAGTGCATATTTCTCTTTGATACCAAGATTGGATCCCTAGCTGCTATTGTCCACATATGGCCCATTGCATATGGTCAGGACCTCGGTGATGGCATAGACATTGGCACTATTGGGCCGAGGGTGCTGATTTTGACGTTCTTCACAATTTGATCTTTGCTCGACCTGATGTCGAAAAAACTCCAAGGGTTCTCCTTCTCGGATGATTCTTTTGATTTCAACCATGAGAACTCGGTAGTCCACTATATAGTGGTTGTTGATTTGATGGAACTCAAGTACTTTCCATTATGACGAGGTTCCTCCCACTGCCCATTCTTGGTGGTGGTCCTTTAAAACGTCACTCGATTCTCTGTGGAGATGTTGATTGTGGTGGTGTCCCTATAAATATAAGAGTAATATTTATACCTGGGTTTGTACGGAGGACCAATCTCTAGATGCCTTTTGGCATCGGCTTGAGACTACTATTTCAACGATCATTATTGCTGAGAGGACTGGCTTAGGTAGAATGCCTTGCCACATTGTTGTTGTTTGAAAGATCTACGTGTTTCATCCTCATCATGTCATTCTCCCATTGATAAAAGTCGGTTAGGGATGAAGCCAACTACTTTTGGATCTCTTTCCACGTTTAGGATTTGTATCTAACCCTTAAACATTGGGCAACGACTAAGATATTCACGTCAGCACCCCTAGCTCAGGTGGATTCTTTGTTGAAGAGGCTAGCATATGATCGCAAGCTTTTAGAAGGACCTTGCCCGATATTTCCTAGCTTACTGGCCAACATGACATGGGTATGGAAAAGGAAGAAGAGAGTTTTGAAATCTATGCATAATTGGCCCAAGAGCAAAACTGCTCGGCCGTAGATGCAAGGACCAATGAGAGGCTGGTCCTAAGAGGGTAGAGGGGAAAAGAAAACACTTCACAAAGCTGGAGAGCTGGCCATCACGGATGATAGAGTTGAATGCTGTAATGCGGTCGATTGGTCTGTACTCCCATCATACTTATCAATGGACGGCAAAGCATATTTTTGATGGATGTAAGCATCCAGTATTTGATTGGAGAATGGATCCTCATTCCTGTCATTTGAGAATGTCTTGCCTCTAACATCGTGGGCTCGCAATCCGTTGAGCTGCTGGCGAAGAATATGCATTTCTTCCCTAAGGCCGACATCGCCCTATTGTGGGATGTTATGTTCGGCCATGGGGTAAGGGCTTAGCATGTTCCTTAGTAGAGTAGGAGATCGGTAACGAGACAAAGAATGATGGTGATGAGCCGAAGATCTCCCCCTATGCACAGAGAGCGATCTGGAATGCAAGAACCGCTCTTCTCTTTATTTATTTCCGGCCATACCTTTATAGGACTTGGAGTGTGCTTAGAGGGCCATGCATGCCCTGCCGATAGTGGGGGACCACCATTGAGATAGTTTAAAGCAAATGCTTGTGGGAAATCAAAGGTTGATGGTCGTGCCATTGAAGAGGAATGATGGTGACTTGGCCCCATAAGAAAAGCCATATCTGGGGTTAGATCAATCCAACTAGGTATGCATACAATGTTTCTCCTAGGATGTACTTGAAAGCCTTTAAGCAGAGTTTCGTGTACCATCCTCTCCTAGGCTTTAATAGTGTTTAGGAGTTCATAACCACCAGGTAGCATGGACTTGCAACTAGGAAGGTTAACCAAATTGGCCAATGAAGTATGTAACACCTCGCTAGTTTGACGATGGAATATTTAAAAATTAATTTACATATTTAATCTTTAATTAACGAAGCGCCCCTTGTACTCAAATTTTGGAGACGAGTGAATTGGGACTCGAAATCCTGTAGTTGAGTTCGCTTTTCCATCACAATAAAAATGAGTACAAACTTAACTATGTTTGAAATCGACAAGTTTTTATAGTGAATAGTAATGTCTATAAAGGAGTGAAAATTGAGTTGGGCTAAACCCACTAGCTTGCTCTAACTTAGCTTATATCTAAGTAAGCTCTTCATTCCATTTCATTCCATGTTACTTTTCATTTCCATTCTCCTAATCACTTTCCTAATTTTTCTTAAGCCTAAACCTTAATCCACTCTAATCCCTTCATAGAAAATTCTTAAATTCAAACTAAAATCCTTATAATTCCTCTCATCTAATTCCTAACATTACACATTAAGGAATTAGCTCAAATCGAATTTTAGATTTTTATCCAAGATTTCAAGAGAGCAAAGTTTGGAATTTTGGTGATTAGAGCTTGATTTGATAAAAGAGAAGGTGAATAGGATGATATCCATCTATAGTAATGTGTTAATCTTCATATTTTCATTTATTGATTAATATAGAATTATATGAAGTGTTTTGGAGATTGCTTGAGTTGATTTAGGCTTGTGTTCATGTTATAAACATGCTTATATTTTTTTAAGACCTTAATAACTATTTTTAAAATGATTTGTAGGATAAATATTTGGTTTTGAGTTAATAGAATGATTATATGTGATGTTGTGATAGATTAAAGACTAGTTACTTAACACATTAAGTGCACGTCATTAGTTAGCAATAATGAAATTAATTTAAATAATTTTAGAAAAGTTAGTAAGCTAATTTAGCGAGATTTGAACTCCATACTTATTATTGAAGTGATTGAAGGGTTAATGAAGCTTAATTAATATTTATAAAATGGTAATATGATTTTATAAATAAAGTATCAATTTTATAAAATGGAAATAAGATTTTATAAAATTTTAGTATGATGTATATTTAATTTTTATGAGGCAACTAAGTATATAAAGGCTTAAAAATTATTGTCAAACTAATAATATATCTTATAAAATAGTTATAAGATTTTATAAATAGTACGGAATCATGTTAGACTTTCATTGAAAAGATTTGCTTATTAAAATTAAGATTTGATTAAATAATAAATGAATTACTTATTTAAATATACATGTAAGTTTATAAGTATAGCCAAGTATACGTATACATGTTTATATATATATATATATATATATATATATATATATATATATATGTAAAATCTATGTATTGTAGTTGGAACTGTTGTGTACATTGTTTAAATATATGTGTGTATTTGCATGTATGTAAGTATATATGGATGTGTGTAAATACATTTGTATATAAGAGCATTGCGGACGTCTCATGTAGCCGTAACGACTATAACGTGCGATAACTTGCATGAGAATATACCAAATCGAGTAAATGCTCTGATGATTTCCAAAACATGATTTTTGTGATGTGTGCTTGTGTACACATGCGTAAATATGCATAAATGGGTCTGCTAGAACGTGTAGGCATCACATGAGGCAATGTGGCCGGCTGAGTACACTTTGACGTGATTAGAGGAAGCTAGGTCGCTATAGACGCCCATTGAACTCTACGCGTGCAATGAGTGGATTTCGTGCTGAAGTCGGTTTTCGAACACATAAGGAACCACTTCCAAATCATCAACCAATGAACTCCGGAGAAGGTCCGATGAGGTGAAGGTAGGCTTTAGAAGCAAGGGGGCTCATAGGAACGGTGGAAACGATGCAAGAAATGGCGGACGGTGAGGCTCGATGGCTCGTTGCCCAGGCTTTAGTGCCTGCAAATAGTCCCACCAGTGGAACCCTAATGGCCCACCAATGGGGACCTGTCCCAAGCAACAAAGCCTGTGAAGAGAGTATTTTTCAGGGATTTCTCCCGTGGTTCGGACATAGTTCGATAAGAGACTTTGGCATGACTTCGAGGAAGCTTTGGGATACTCGAAAAGGTAAAATGTGATGTGAGACTCAGAATTCGAATATGAATGTAAGGAGTGCACAAATGATCGACAATGATCAATAAGCCGATCGGACAGGCGACCGAGGAAGTGATCGAGGTGAGGACCGTAAATCACAGACTATTCCTACATGAGAATAGTAGGAGATCGAGACAGCGATCGAGAGCCAATCTAATATGAGATCGGGACGTAACCATTTTCACGATCATGCATGATAAGCGTATACAATTAGGAGAATCACAGGAAGGTAATGATTTTTTCTGTACTCGGGCAAATGTGTAAGCACATGGCATTATCCTGCCTTTTGGCATGGCCGTGATATCATCGACTTGGTTAGGAACGGATAGTTACCAGCTCTAATAATCAACTACATACGACACTGTGGACGATGATTGGGAAAATCCAGACCGGGTCCTAATCAAGATATAATCATTGACTGGCATAGTTCAATGAAGTTACAATTCAAATTTCAAGATGATCGGAGTTCATAAGCTTGAATTACAGACAAAGCAAAAATTTATATAAATCGATCGGGTATGATCCATAAAGCAGCTCAAATCAGCGAAGATCGATCGATATCTCAAAATCCACAAGGCCAATCCCGTTGAAAATTTAAAGCATCAATATATTGAAGAGAAGATACTGAGCTAGCCGATCATTTTAGGCCGATCGTTTTTGCCGATCCTTCATAACGATCGGTGTAGCTCAGTGAAAATCTCAAATCTGACAAGGGTTAATCCATATCTCATGATCTATAACTCAGAATGACTTCATATTTTAGGGGCAAGTTTAAGAAGTACACGTGACCTCCTAAAAACAATCACACGTCATTTGAAGGCAAAAACAACGATCGGTATAACTATAGACAATCTTCTTAAACATCGAGTTAGGGCCACCGATCGTTATGGTGAGCTCCTATGGACCTAGACAGCCTTCTACTGAAATCTTAGTGAAATATCTTATCATTTCTCCCTATAAATATAGGCCTTTTGGTTTATTCAAGAGCTTTACGCCACTGGTTACCCTAGACTCCATTGTAACCAAGCGCTTGCTATTTTCTACCACTGTAACCGGACGTAGGCATACAATGCCAAATCATTATAAATTTCTATATATCTGGTTATAGTAGATTCTCCGTTACTTGTCAATTCATTTTCTTAGCTTAATTTTTGTTCTTCTTCATTTTGCTTCTCTACAAAAACTGTTCTTGGGTGTTTGTGACCAATTTAGTTGTAAACATTTTGGTGCTTTCAATGAGAAGGGGCTTGATTCTCAGTTTATTAGGATCCCTTCATTGCTACTGGATTGGATAAATCCCCCAAAGGATATCAGCAGCTATCTTCAAGAAGTTGCTTATTCTACTCAGATTTTTGTAGAAATCTAAGCAAAGCTATTAATGATGGTGAGGAATACTAGATAAACTTTTAAGAACATGGAAGGAAATGAAAACGCTACTATCCAACAAGGAGGCCGAGTAGCCAACCAGCGAACGTGAATGCTTAAACGATGGAAATCCAGAATCCAACTGGCTCTATTATGAGAACTAAATTCTAAAATCCGATGAGAGAGCTAGTGAATAGCCTCCGTGAGTTAAATCAGTAGATCCAGGCCAATATCGACCTAATGAACCAACTCACTCAGAACTAGCGGGGAAAAGCTAGGAGGGACCTTACCCCTTACTCGGCATGGGAGATCTCTATTTCAGCAGATGGGTATCATATGCATAGGCATCGTATAATAGAAGGATATCATGTAGAAACTTCATGGCATCAACAGGCGGACCGTCGTGGTCTTCCAGGAATGATCAGTGTCGATCCCTCTACCAAAGAATGGAACTTACCTATGCACATCGTGATTCAAACCAAAGCTGCTATGACAGATTTGAACGATGGAGTTCAGTTAAATGTTGGCCAAATTCTTTCTTGGGATGATGATGAAGTGAATTTATGAGACAAACATCAAGAAGATAGTGAACCAAGAGGGCGTGAGACGACCTGTAGGCATCGACTGAACCATTCACGCGAGGTGGAACACGACCACTGCTTGGCACCAACCATCCAGCCATCGGACTTATTGGCAATGGTCAAATAGTTAGTGATAGAGAGTCAGGGCTTGACTAATAATGATTAGGGAATCTCAAACAGTCATAGCCCGTTCGTTGATAATGCATATCCATGGAAGTTCAACATGCCGACGATGCCTGACAATGAGGGGAAAACTGATCCCAGGCAGCACACAATAAGATAGGAATGGCTAATGGATTCCGTACGAGAGGACGATCCAACCAAGTGTAGACATTTTCCCATAACTCTCTCTGGAATCGTGACCATGTGGTTCATAAGGTTACCCCTACGATTAGTATATAGATATGATGATTTGGTAACAAAATTTGTGAAGCAGTTCCGAATGCACGCAACTTATCCCAAGGATGTAATGTCCCTATCCAGCGTGATCTAGGCTATAGGAAAATCCTTAAAAGATTATTTGGAGAGATTTCATATAGCTGTTACGGAAATCGGTAATCCAAATGACCATGCAATATTGATGGCCATAATGGTAGGGATAGATCCAGAATCCGACTTCGGCGATTGGTAAGCTTACAAGCTGCCTGCAACATTGGAACGCTTTTACGCAAAGGTAGCTCAGTACTTGAGAAAGGAGGTAGCTAGATCCTCCGGGAAGAAGAACGTTGAAGGGCTAAGTGGAGAGGGAGTGCAGAGTAATATTGCAGTAAAGCAGTCTGATGAAAGCTCTAGAAAAGTTCAAGTGAATATCCTAAACAAACCGAATCAACAAAAGAAAGGCGGAGATAGGTGCTGAGAAAAAAAGAGGGAATATGCAATAGGAAAGCCTAGGATTCTGATATACAAAACTTACACGCCACTGAATACAACCCTGGAGATTGTCTATTTATCTACCTGTAATACTATACAGTATAAGAAGCCGCCTTGTAAAGAATCAATAGAGAAGTAGAAACAAACCAGGAAATTTTGCCGGTTTTATGAATGTTATGGGCATAACACCAACGAATGTAGGCACCTCTAGCATGTTATTAAAGAGCTAATTCGAGAAAGGAAGTTACAATAGTTCGTAAAAAAACTCGCAGGATGGTGGGTAGGGGAGATGCGACCACAACCAAAGACAAGCACCACACATGGCCGAGGAACCCACATGGACTGAAGGAAGATTCGTATCAATAAAATAATCGGATGACCACATTCGTATGATAAGAGTTGGCATAATATGGAGCACTATGCTAGTGCGATTATGCCTATGGATTTCAAATGCGGTTCAAACACGGAGGATGGAAGCAAAGGATTTAAAGCTGTCTAAAGCTCACATATACGGTTTTAATGGTGTTGCAATTGAAGTTGTTGGTTATGTGGAATTACCTGTCAAGTTGGGAGAAGAAGACCGAAGGAGAGTGCGAATATTGTCGTTTGTTATTTTGGATGTTGAGTCTCCTTACAACATTTTTCTGGGTCCATCGGCCCTAGCCAAATTCCAAATAGCCCTTCCCCTATGGCGTTTAACTTTGAAGTTTTTTATAGATAATGGTGTTGGAAATGTTCATGGTGATCAGGAACAGGACATGCCTGTTATATAGCTGAGTTGAGGAATGCTCAATGCAAAGAGAAAGGTAAGTGTGTGGACAAGACTATCCGCATCCAAGTTACTGAAGATTGACAACCAGTTCCTAAGCCTTGGCTTAAGCACTATAGTCAGTTCTATAGAGGTATAGATCTTAGAGATGAGGTGGAGGAGCCCAAAGAGGCCAAAGCTGCACCAACTGAGCCGACGATTGATATTACTGTCAATCACGATGACCCATCATGGGTCCTAAAGATTGGATCATGGCTCATCACCCCAGTGATGAAATAACTTATCGGATTTCTCAGAGCGAATCTTGACGTATTCGCTTGCACTCACTCTGATATGTATGGAATCTTGTCTACAATTGTGAGCCATGCAATGAATATCGACCCGAGGCATGTCCGGTGAAACAAAAAAGACGCGGCATGGATCTGGAGAGATCTACCACTCTAAAAGAGGAGGTGGATAGACTCAAAGACAATGGGTTTATCCGCAACGCCCTCTACCCTAAATGGGTATCTAATCCTGTACTTGAGAAAAATGCAAATGGGAAATGGAGAACATGCAGTGTTTATTCAGACTCGAACAAGGTGTGTCCAAAAGATAGTTTTCCCCTTTCGAAGATCGACCAGTTGGTGGACTCAACTACGTGACATAAATTGCTATCTTTCATGGATGTGTACTCGGAAAAACCAAATCCCGATGCACATTTCCGATCAAGAGCACACTAGTTTTATCATCGAATTTGGATTGTATTACTATGTGGTGATGCTATTTAGACTGAAGAAAGCGGGAGAGACTTACCAGCGCTTAGTTAACTGGATTTCTAAAGATCAGATTGGAAAAACGATAGAAGTATATGTGGATGATATGCTCATGAAGCCACGGTGATCAAGCGACCACATTAGAGACTTGGCAGAAATGTTTGGCATCTTCTGACATTATGAGATGAAAATTAATCCTGTAAATTGCTCTGTTTGCATAGCATCAGGGAAGTTCCTGGGTTTTATTGTTAATGCTCATGGAATAGAAGCTAATCCCCAGTAGATTCAGGCTATTCGCAATATCCAAGCACTGGAGACTATTAAACAAGTACTAAGTCTGAATGGAAAAGTTGCAACCTTAAGCCGATTTATTTCCAGAGCTACCGATAATGCATTCCTTTCTTTGACTTGATTAAGAAAGGGAAAAGAAACTTCGAATGGACATAGGATTGTAAAGACGCATTTCAAGCTTTAGTGAATCATTTGGAGAGATCCCCCATCTTGTCAAAGCCGGTGGATCATGAAGATCTATACATTTATTTGGCCATGTTAGTACATGCTATAAGTGTCATGCTACTTCGTGAAGAAAATCGAATTCAGAGACCGGTTTACTACGTCAGCAACCGATTGATGGGAGCCGAAAGAAACTATCCAAAAATAGAAAAATGGCATACTGCTTGCTGATCACATCATAGAAGCTCCGCCCGTACTTCCAGCCACACCTGACTAATGTTTACACCGACCAACCGTTACGACAGGTCCTACAACGACCTAAGACGTATGGAAGATTACTCAAGTGGAATATCGAGCTTAGTAAATTCATATCACTTATCTCCCTCGAAGGGCTATCTTAGGTCAGGTACTCACAGATTTTATAGCAGAATTCACAACGCAAGATGATATCCCGGAGAATAGTGAAATCCCTACCATACAGTGGAAATTGTATACTGATGGAGCATCCAATGGTTGTTGTTCTGGAACTAGAATTGTGCTTGTAACTCCTGAAGATCGATCGATCTATTATGCTTTAAAGCTCGATTTTCCAACAAAAACAACGAAGCTGAGTACGGGCCCTAATTGCTAGACTTAAACTCGCTAGAGAACTGAGAATAAAGTATCTCAAAATCTTTTGCGATTCACAGCTAGTAGTATACCAAGCCAGAGGAGATCATCAAGCTAAAGTACAATGGCTTACTCCATATCTAGCCTAAGTCCAAGAATTATTGACTAAATTTGAGTATTATGACATTTTGCATATTCCAGGGGATCGAAATAGAGAGGCCGATTTATTAGTAAAGTCTGCTAACACCGGTGATGCACAACAAATGGGCCTAGTTCCAGTTGAGGTACTAAATGCCCTGAGTATAAATCTAATGGAAATTGACCAAGTACTAGAGATGGAGTCTAAGAAGGAATCGTGGATGACTCCGTTTAAAGACTATTTGCTACAGGGAGTTCTTTTCGAACGAAGGAATGAAAAGCGACAAATCCTTCGCAAAGCTTCACGATATATCATGCAAGAAGGAATTATGTACAGAAAGGATTTTTTGTTCCTCTACTCTTGTGTGTCGCTCATGACAAGATAAAACGGGTCTTAAAATAAGTTCATGAAGGGGAATGTGGCGACCATACTAGGGGGCAAACTCTAGCAAAAAGTACTTCATTATGGGTAATATTGGCCGACAGTTAATCGAGATGTTGCCTATTATGTAAGACAGTGCGACAAGTTCCAGGTATTTGCAAAAGTTCCAAGAGCTCTACCAACCGAAATTATACAAATGGTCAGCCCATGGTCATTTGCCATCTGGGGGATATATATTATCGATTCCTTACCAATCTCTAAAGGTGATGCAAAGTACGCTATTATCGCCGTTGATTACTTCACTAAATTCGCCGAAGTGGAATCTTTAGCCATGACCACAACTAAGAAAACAGTCAATTTCATTGTCTGGAATATCATCTGTCACTTTGATCTTCCACAAACTATTGTAATGGACAATAGGACTCAATTTGATAGTGCCGAATTCAAAGACTTTTGTCGTCAATATTATATTGAAAAGAGATTTATGGCAGTTGCTCAACCTCAAGCGAATGGACAAGTTGAAGCTATAAACAAAGTCATAAAATCCATTATGAAGAAGCATTTGGAAAATGCTAGAGGCAAGTGGGTGGATGAACTCTTAACAATGCTATGGGCTTATAGGGCCACCTACAAGTCCGTGGCGGGACATACTCCATTCGTCCTCGCTAACTGTACCGAGTTGTTATTCATGTTGAACTCGAAGTTCCTTCCCATCGAGTAACTTATTATGATCTCGGAACAAACATAAACTTCCTTATGGAGTCTCTAAACTTTATAGATGAAAAACCTGAGGAAGCTGATTTGAGGGCAGCTGCACACTGACACCAAGTGCCCAATACTACAACACTAAAGTCCGACATAGAACCTTTGAAATCGGCGATCTCGTCTTAAAACGGATTTTCCTGCCTCGTCACATATGAATCCAACCTGAGAAGGATCGTATGTCATCGAGCAGAGGCATAGAGTGGAAACCTTCAAGCTGGCGATTGTTGATGGTATCACACTCACAAGGGCATGTAATAGGAGCACTTGCGACGTTATTTCACTTAGCTTATTTCCTTTTCATTCAGCCATGTTTAGTTTTAGAATTTGCTTTAGCATTTGTTTTTCCAGATATGTAATAAGATAGATTATGTCATTCTTTTTCATTTAGCAAATAAAGTCTTGGACTTCCTTTGTATTTATGTTTGTTGTAGCATTATGTATTAGTTACATGACGAAACTAATTGATGTTGATATGTCCAAACAGGTTCCCATAGCTTGAAATTGATCAATTATGCTAGCTCCTAATAAGAATAAACAAGATGAGAATGGTCCACTTGTTCATTTGATAACTCCCATTCATAATCCAACGGTCAGGATACACAATAAGGAATAGATGTGACTCGACCATCTGATGATCGAATAGATCCTGCCAAACAATAGAACTGAAATAAAATAAGAGTGATGTGACATGACCGATCACTCGCTAAATGATACTCTTGACCTCGGAGGGCAATTCAATCAATTATGGAGAGCATGATCTGACTGCTCTTTGAAATAATTCTAAGTCGCCAAAGTGCGGACTGGAGTATCAACATAAATCCTGTGTGAATCGACCACCCGCAAAATAACTCTAAGTCTCCGTAGTAGGAACTAGATCCTAATCATAAATTGGGTGTGATTCAACTACCCATCAACTAACTCTTATCCCTATAGTGCGGATATGAGTATAAATAGATAGACGAGTGAGGTTCGACAATTCACTATTCCAAGAACTCCGGCCTGAAATCGACATAAAGAGTATGAACTCACTAAGGATGGAGTTTGACCATCCATCATATAACTCCGCTAACCCGAGACTAGGGGTAGGAGTACTGTTACTCAAACCGCTGAATTCGATAAGTGTAACACTAAGGCTTGAGCCAAGATTTGATGCGACTCGAAGCCACGATCTTAGGGAGGCCTTGGGATGGATAAATCGGATCGATATCCGATCCGACAAGCAACCGATCATGTGATAGCTTTATCATTTAAACAAGTGTATATAAGAATTATACACAAAATAAAATAATTTTTATTCACACTAAAACTCATCGTACACAATACAAGTTTATCTAAAATGAACTACAGTGGGGGGTCGTACCCAAACAAACACAACCAATGAAAAGAAAAAGTAGCCATCCGAGCTATTTACATATCACTCGAATCCAAAGATTATTTCTTGGATTTCCTATCTTTCCTTTACTTCTTTGAAGTGGCTCCTTTCGAATTGCCACTCGATCCTCTCTTTGACCCTTTTCCGCCTCGGTTTCTCTTCGAAGAAACATCTTTAGTTGTATGGATCAAGGTGGTGTCATCTTTAGAACAAGGGCATCGAGGCACTCTCAACACCAGAAGTGGGGGGAACCTCATCCCGGGGAATTGTTAGCCAGGAGGGATCATCTAGAGCGTGACAGGAATCGGTCATTGAAATCCAAATCAATAGGCTCAGTTTTTGTCTTCTTTTTCAACAATTATTCCCTTCCAACGCGCTCTTTCACGTCGAGCTCGTCGGTGGGGTTTGAAGAACCCATGATCACAACATCCTTATCAAAGGGACTTTCATGGTGTGGGTCACTTCCTTCCTTAAATAATGCCTCCATGAATTGATCGTCGATAACAAAGGCTTCTCCTTGGGCACCCTGAGCAGCCGCCAAAGTTGTAGCTTTAATGGATTCTATCGCGGTCGCTTGTGATTCCAATTGAGGCCCTTGTGAGGGTAGAGGAACAACACCCGATAGATTCAAAGATGAGAAAAAATAGGTGAAAATATTAGAAATATCAACTGATAACACCCCAACTTTTTGAAAGACGGGAAACGTCGAGGGAATACCTTCCTCGGTGTGGCTCCCAAGTTGAGTCGAAATATCCATAGAACAACGTTCAGGAATTGAAGAAAGCTAAGGCTTGTCTAGATCATACACGGGGATGGTTATAGAGCCTGCCAGGGAGCTAGGCATGACCTAGGATGCCGGGGTATCGGGTTGTGCCGACCCAAATCCTTCACCCACTTCATGTGAAGAAGCAGCAGTAGACTCTTTCTGAAGATTAAGTTGGATATCGTGCAATGTTTTGGGTTCATTGTCCAATAGCATTTCACTTTTAAGCCTAGATAGGTCGATATCCTCCGATTTAAGAAGTTTCATTTCTTTTGCAACTAGAAATTCCCATTCATGAAAGAGTTGGTAGGGATAATCATCACCAAGCCATGTTAAATTTCTATGCTTGAGAATGTTGGCATTGTGAAGAACAAGAAATGGGTCAAGCTCGTTCATTATCTCCTCCCTAACCTTATCCTTGCTAGCTTTTACCTCACGTTGAATAAGTACATCAACATTTTTAGCCCTTTCAACGGCCGTGTCTTTTTCAAGTCCAACATTTACCACCTCATCACAAGCATCCTCAGTGATTTTTTGAGCATCATCTTTCTCCGTATTTACATACTTGAGCTTAGCCTTGAGTTTCGCTATCTCCTTCATGGCTTTGGATTCACTACATCGAGCTATATCCCGCTCAAGTGATATTATTGATTTCGACGATGCAATACCTAAACCACATCAAGGTGACTGGATTTCATCTCCTTTATGGATTTAACAGCAGCATTAGCTTTTCCTTCGGCCTCTGCTAGGGAGGTCCTAGAAGCCTCTAGCTCATTTGTCAAAGTATCAATAATTCTTTTATTTTGAGATTTTTTGCATTTTAACCTTTCAGTTTCCACCCCGCGCTTGAAATATACTTTTGACATTTTCATTACTGCCTTCATCCATTCACGGTACAACATGCGTATGTTAGTGACAGTCAATAGTCATTTTATAACACGGTTTGGGATCCTCTTCAAGTTAGGAGGGAAAAGAACCCTTCAAAGCGTAACTTTGGAAACTCTTCACGAAGCTATGCCATATGAGCACCTGATTGACCGTAGGATCTTTAATAGTAGTTTCAACTTCAGTTCTTTCCTTGAAGCGTCTCTGAGTAGCAACATGTTCGCTTTGGCGACGACGATCACTAGGCCATTGAGAATGAGAAGGAACCAAAGGCTGTGGAGGAACTGAAGTAGGAGAAGGACCACGAGAGGGATCGATGGGTAGGTCTCGGCGATCAATTGGCTTCTCGAGACCCTTTGGAGGGGGAGGTTTCGATCTTTATCAATGTTTGTCTTGGAGTGGCTTATCCTTATCACCTTTATCTTGATAACCCCGGTCCCGACCGGAGCGATAACTGAAATCATAATACTCTCGACTGCTACCTTGACGGTAAGAGCTAGAGCAAGAACCAGAGGATTGACGATGTATATCCCGGAAGGAATCAAACATGTTCCTTTTCTTCACCATCATTTCTTCAAAGGAAAATAGAAATAAATCAACTTTAAGCATTAAAAAGCGTAAGTCGAGCATAATGCAATGTTGAGGGCTGTAAGTGTGGTGCAAGTGTCCTTGTATTACCCTTCTAAAATCTGGGGTAGGAGCTTTGTTCATTGGGGTAACTTCTCCTCTAGGAGTAGAAATCTTAGTGCTAATTCTGGTGGGAGATTCCGACCCCTCGATGCTCACATCAGTAAAATGAAAAACATTAAGGTCATGCAAGATTGGCAGACCAGACAAAGAATCAAGTCGCGGACTTGAATGCTCTGACGGTTGAGAAGAAAATTCATTTTGAACAAGCTTAGGAGCCACCGACGACTTAAATTGATCAAAAAGGCGACTCTTCGGAAGTTTATAAACAAATGTTTTCTTTTTTCTCCTATCGGGAACCGAGGACTGTGGGGATCTGACCTCAACTCCAAAATCAGACTCATCATCATTGTGACCGGGCACGTTGCTTTTATCTCCTTCGGCATCGATACCAGTGAATCATGGGTACCCACGACCGAGGGATAACAGGATCGGTTTGATTGTCCCTTTGACTGTAGCCCATGGTCTTTTTCCTGCAGTTTGAGCGACTGAGGCTCTCTTCTATCAAGCAAAAAGTGATGAGGCCTTCGTCCATAAACAAATATTCGATGTTCCTATCTTCAAGTGGTGCATTTTTCAGAGTCGTGACCACCTCTTCGTAAAGATTACTACTGGGCCAAGTGACGATACATGTAAAAGGATTTACGCTATCAAGAATAGGACCTAAATGTCGATTTTCCTTGCTAATATAAAGATAGTGGAAAACATTTACATCTTTCCAGCCACTGTTGAGCGAAACTGGGTGGACAGCAAACAAAGAACCACTCGCGTTTAAAGGTGCTTAATTTGTTCCATGCACCAGTTAGTATCTGGCACCTCTTCGCAGACTCAAGAAATGTAAATGAAAGACTCCCTGTCCGTCGCTTGAAAGAGAATATGAAAGAAATTTCATCGATGGTTGGGGGACGGTGCATGAACTCCGTAAATACCATATAAGTACAGTTGAGAAGAGCGTAACCGTTTGAATGAAGCTACACTGGAGCTATCCTTAAATAATGAAGAATTTTTCGAATGTATGAATTAAATGGCAGAATGCATCCGGCCTAGCACATGAATTTGTTGCATGCCATATATCCTTTTAGGGGTTTATGAGCACTGTCATCCTGTGATGGAACCGATACATCGTCAAATGGAATTCCACACCTTACGCATATTCGTCAAAGGGAATCTTCCTTAATTTTAGAAGCCACCAAATTGGCAGGGTTCTTCAGAATGACTGCATCCTCTAGAGTGTTAGGAGCAAGATCAACAACTTCCGGTGGAAGAATGAGAATTGCATCAAAAAGATCAAATTGAGGTGTCGGGGTTTTTTAGATATTCTGAATAATGACTAGAGGATGGACTATCAAATTAAGTTGCAAAACTTAATTGCATGTCAGGGTTATCGTATCGTGAAGATGATCCGGCTGGCATAGTTGCAAGGCACCCAAAACGTCTAAAACACATTGCTACTAAACTTAGTAAACATCATGATTAGATAAAATAACCTATACCCCGATGCATGGGGCATGCTAGTGTGGTGTGTTAAAGTGCTATGTAATGCCGTAATAAATTATATGAAACTAAATGTGAAAAAGACGATGAGTCTTCAAGGTTCGACCAGAGAGACAGTCATTTCTAACCGTCTCAACTGTTTCTCTATGTCATCGGGGAATGATGCAGTTTGAGTTTCACGGTCGATTGTCAACGAGTAAAAGTTTGATTTCTATATTCAAGTCGTTGATGAGCTTCAATAGAACAGTCAAAGACATTGATTTTTATCAAATGTCACATGTTTCCAAATAGGCAGTTCAAGTCATGTACAAGTCATGTTCATTTGAATATGCAAGACCGAAGCTCATGATTGGGTTCAAGTTCATTTATTTAAGTTCTATTATTAGAGCCTATGTGTTGAACACCGATCATTCTCCTTAATACCGATCGTTCCCCTAGACAGCATCTATCGATCGTCCACAGTTGGCCATGTTCACCGACCGTCCCAATTTACCCTATCCATCTCAAAAGCCTCTGACTCCAAAAAAGTGCCGATCGATTATAAACGATCGTTAAAAACAGAAGCGTTAATGTCATTCTATAACGATCGGTACATCGCCATGATCTTCTACTCCTGATTTGTCCAAATCCAAGATTTTACCGATCGTCCAAGAACGATCGTAGTGCATCGATCGAACAACTTTCCCAACTCCGCTACCTCATCCTCCTTAACAAACGATCGGTTATGGCCACTACCTCCTCCAGTTTCCATCTCCATCAACCTTTCTCAATCGTTTTATTGATCGATTCCATCGTAGAAGACGAGCGTCACGACATTGATCAAGCTCAAAGTCTCGTCCTCAAATTGTAAAGCAGGTTTGAATCGTCCTTTCTAAATTTGAGATATAAGAAAAGAAGCTAGATTCAAGTTCAAATCGAAGTGAGATCTGGAGAAGAACAATGGTTCATGAATAAAGAAAATTGATTTTTGGAGTTCAGATCGTTGTTTGCATTGGTAAGGGACAAAAGGAGGGAGACTTGTTTTTTCTATTACTGCCTCGAATTGGAACATACGAAATAAACTGAAGGATGAAGGAAAAATGGCTAAGTATAAATGCTTATATAGGTAGGACGTATACCGATCGTTCGTGGCCACCACTTTGAGCAATCCACTTTGAGCAATCCAAACTGTAAGTCCTAATGATCGGTAATTTTGGAGAAAAAAGGAGAGAAATAATAACGATCGGTGATTATCATTTTAAAGAGAAAAGGAAATAATAATCGATAGAGAATGTTTATAAAATTTCAAAACCTGACAACGGCCCATGGACGTGGAACCGTGATCGAGAATCAGGTAAAAATATGTATACACGCTAGTATACACCTAAGAATTCAATTTTTTGACATCAACAAAAATTAAATGTTCACCTTAAATCAACCGAAGAAAGATTTAAACCAAGTTGTTGAAGCTTAGAAATTATCAGAAACAAAACAAGATGATCACCAACAAGTTATGATCTCGAATTTATACTATTGGAAATCAACCAATCATCATGACAAATAAGAAAATTACGAGTCCCGATAAGAAAACAATTTGATGGAAGAATAACGACTATTTGATAAACCGAATGGATTTCTTTTCGACGATTCTGGGTTGTGACGATTCAAAGCACGTCATGTTCGCGACAAGATGTGCTTTAGGGGAAAATGTTATCCCGCCTTTTGGCAAGGCCATGATATCATCGAGTTTGCTAGAACAGATGGTTATCAGCTCTAAGAATCGACTATATACGACACTATGGATGATGGTCGAGCAAATTTGGATTGGGTCCTAATCAAGGCACAAACATATAGAGTGACTGGCATAGTTCCATGAAGTTACAATTCAAATTTCAAGGTGATAGGTGTTCATAAGCTCGAATTACGGATAAAGGAAAGATTTATATAAATCGATCGGGAATGATTCATAAAGCAGCTCAAATCAGCGAAGATCGATCGATATCTCAAAATCCACAAAGCCAGTCCACCTAAAACTTTCAAAGCATCAATATATTGAAGAGTGGAGCCTAAAAAACGATCGCAAGTCAAAACCTTGACATGGGAGATAGACAATCATGTTAGGCCAATAATTTTTGCCGATCCTTCATAACGATCGATATAGTTCAGTGAATATCTCAAATGTGACAAGGGTTTATCCATATCTTGCATTCTACAACTCATAATGACTTCGTATATTAAGGGCGAGTTCAGGAGGCATATGGGACCCCCCAAAAACGTCCCCACATTATTTAGAGGCAAAAATAACGATCAGCGTCACTATGGCTGATCGTTCTTAAACATCGTGTAAGGGCCACCGATCGTTAAGGTGGGCCCTTATGGACTTAGAGAGCCTTCTGCCGAAAATGCTAGCGAAATATCTTAACATCTCTCTATATAAATACAAGCCTTTTGGTTTATTTTGATCTTTACGCTGCTGGTTACTCTAGACTCCATTATAATCAAGCGCTTGCTATTTTTTACCGCTGTAATCAAATTTATAAAGTTATTAATAAAGGATAATCTTCAAAGTAGACGTAGGCATACAATGTCAAACCACTATAAATTTTGTGTCTCTAGTTATAGTTAACTCTCTGTTACTTGTTAATTCATTTTTTCCGTTTAATTTTGTTTTTCTTCATTTACTTCTCTATAAAAACTAGTCTTGGGTGTTTGTGACCAATTTAGTTGCAAATATTTTGATGCTTTCACTGAGAAGGGGCTTGATTCTCAGTTTATTAGGATTCCATTGTTGCTGTTGGATTGGATAAATCCCTTGAAGGAGATCTGCGGTTATCTTCAAAAAGTTGCTCATACTACTCAAATTTGTACAAATCTAAGCACATCTAATAATAATGGTGAGGAATACTAGATCTACTTCTCAAAACGTAGAAGGAAATGAAAACGCTACTATCCAACAAGAAGGCCCGAGCAGCCAACCAGCGAATATGAATGCTAAAATGGTGAAAATATTGAATACAACTAACTCTATTATGAGAGCCGAATTCCAAAATCTGATGAGAGAGCTAATGAATAGCAGTCAAGAGTTAAATCAGCAGATCCAAGCCAATTTCGACCTAATGAACCAACTCACTCGGCAACAGCGGGGAAAATCAAGGAGGGACCTTACCCCTTACTTGTCATCGGAGAGCTCTAGTTCATTGAAAGGGTATCACAAGCATTGGCATCGTAGATTCCATGGTTCCAAATGTTGTTGTGCTTGGGTGATACATTGGGGGTCAAAGCAAGTACACAATGATGGGATCATGGGGTAGGCGGCTGGATTTGGGTCATAGTGTGGTTCCAGTGCTACATATCCATTTAGGTGTTGTTTTTTGGCTTCAGACCAAGCCTTTAGAATGGTCGAAGTGGCGCTTAAGGTGTATCTGTACCCAATAGCGATAGTTTAAATATAGACGCTGATGTGCACATAAATGTGCATATTTATATCAACATATTTAATCTATTTGAATTAAATAAATGATCATATCGGGTATTTTAACTTGTTTAAACCAAAAATTCAAATTATTCCAAATTGTCACATATTCATCTTCATATATGGTCAAAACGGTCATTTGTGTGCATATATTTGTTTGAGAAAAATAATTGAAAATTTGTATATATTTTTGTAGGAAATTGATCTCAAATAGAAGTGGTTTCATGAAGATATGCATGCATAAAATTAATACAAAGGAATGAAGATGGAAATAATTCAAAGTGAAGAACATGGAGGACCCCACCTACCCACCTACCTTAATGTACAAATTAAAGGCTAATGCACATGCTTTTGGAGTTATTGGCTTCATGTACACTTAATGGGGGATTAAGACATGTTAATGATAACTTGGCCTCCACACTTCCTAAGGGGCATTTTGGGCATTCCCCAAAAAAATGAATTAGGGTTTTAACACTTGTATAAATACCCCTTATGTTTCATGTAGATCTTCCTCTTAGTTAGTTAGTTTTAGTTTAGAAAATAAATCAAAGCTCTCTTTCTTTCCATGGCTACTTAGCCATTTTGTTTCATGTAATTTTCTTTCTTTTTATGCAATGTTAGTTCTCTTTTATTTACATGCTTCTTCTCTTCTTATGTAATAGTGTAGATCTATCTTTATGCAATTAGATTAGTTGTCTTTTCCATTAGCTTTCATTTTCCTTTCTTTTTGATTTCATGTTGCTTTCTACATTTGTTGATTTGATAACGAATATGAGAGCTTAATCCCTACAATTTAGGGGTAATGAATCTCTCTAGTATGTAGATGCAACATTTTGATGTTTATGCTCTCTTTTTGTGCTTTAATGGAAACACTTGAAGTGGTTTAATGATGTTGTTTAGCTTTGAATTTGATAGTCTATGTTGTTCATAACAAATAGGCTATGCTTAAACAAACATAACGCAAATTGCCTCTTCATCTAAATATGATTATGGCAAAGAAGTGAATGTTGAAATTGAAATTTGATAGCCTATATTTCTAAACAATAGTTAATAGGCTATGCTTAAAGTAGATTTTGCTTTCAACTTTGTTGTCATATTTCATGAGAGTTAAATGTGTATTAGTGGTTGTGTTATGGTTTGATGGTTTATATTGAGCTAATTAATAGCACAAATATACCATACTTATGATAAGCACGTCAACTAATTACACTAATGAAAAGAAAAGAGAGACCATAACTTCATTTTGTTGATTTATGTGATCTAGAGAGTGGAAGTTGCCTCTGAATTGTCTTAACACTCTCATATTTTTATCTATTTTCTTTTGTCATTTTTTTTAAGTTAATCACTCTCTCGACTTTGGTATAATTTGATTGAGTAGGAAATCTAAATCATCAATTCCCTGTGGATCGACCTGTTTTTCCGCGTGCTACATTCGTACACCGTGCGCTTGCGGTTATTTTTAAATTTAAATTCGTTCGACGGTTTTCTAAACCGATAGAATTTCGTCGACGAACAAGTTTTTGGCGCCGTTGTCGGGGAATTTGATTCGATTTTGATTTTCTATTCTTCGAATTATTTTCTTTTCATTTTATTGTGTGTTTGTTTTGTACGTGTATTGCCTTAAAAAAAAGTTGTGAGTGTGTTTGTTGCTTACATTTGTTTGTGTGTTTGTTTGCATTTTTGCTTTTCTATTTGCATTTGCATATTGAAAAAAAAACATACAAATTTTTCTTTTAAAACAAATATCATTCACCTCATTGTTCTCTGTTTATATTTCTATTTACATTTTACTGTTCTATTTACATTTTACTGTTCTCTGTTTACCCCTGTAACAAACATCAGCAATTTACATTTCTTCTTTATCTACATCTTCAGTGACTTGCATTTCAAATTTGGCCAGTGCACCTTGTTCTCTGCCTGTTCTACACCCACTTCCTTAACAATTTCTTGCATCTGCTCCTCCACATTACCATTGCCTTACCCCCAATTGCCATCCCCCTATCTTCTCGTTTACTGCCTTCATCTCCTGCATTCACCCAAAACCACCATTTCAACTCATCAATACTTCCTCTGATCACCCAGTCACCAGTCGTCTCCAAAACCGAAAGTTCACCACAGTTCAATACATTCAACTTGATGTTGCCTCACTTGCTGCCATTACTGCCTCAAACACCTCCATATTATTCCTCCTGCAATACATTGTTGCACTCCTACATCCATAGATTACTGACATTCACAAACCATCCATTGATCACTGTAACTCCACATTCATTCCCCTGGTCACAACTCCGTCCAAGCAGTATTCATTCAAACCTGCGCAGTGATAACAACAGACAAACCACCCAGAACATCAAAACTCTCTAAACATCTCCATATACAAACTTCTTTCACCATCTACAACTGCTACATCCAATTACTACCAAAGTAGTTCATCACCTCTGCCTGTCTCCGCAATTTCAAATCACAACCAACACTCCAACAACTCCATTAACAAACATTCTCCATACAAAACATCACTACCATTCAACTGAACACAACAATCCACTCACCATCCTCCCTGACAAACAAACAAGCTGCCATAACATTTACATAATCCACTACCAACCAACCACAACTCCACATAACTTCTACATCCACTGCCCCTATCACCAGTTCAGCTTGCCTCCAAACTGATCATCGAACTAGTCCACTGACCCACTGACCAACCTCCTTTGCACTACTCAGATAACCATCACTCCATTACACAGCAGAACCACCCACAGAATTGCTGCAAACATCTCAACAAAATTCCATTTCCACCTCTCGCACCTCCACAAAAATACCACTCACTGCTCAATCACCATACAAAACTTCACAACTGCTTGCCGCCTTCTCCACCAAAAAACTGTCAAACAATCAGCCTTCAAAAGCACTGACTGCTAACCAATCAGCATACCCCTACATCACTTCGACAACAACACAACACCACAACCATCTACTCTACTGACCAACGTCATCTCCATCGCCTCCAATATCCACCAAAGCTACCTGCAACAGAGCTTCGAGCTCTCCTCTGTTCAAGCCTACGAACACTCCATTCAACAGCAATCAAATTGCACCGCAACCTCATCACCGGTACAGACACTTCAACCCACAACCTTCAATTCAACCACGTGTTCCATAACGACAATCGCCCTTCACAACTCCTCCACTGACCAGAGCAGCAACTCAATTGACCAAGTCGCGCTCCTCAATCCAATCGAACAAGCCGTGAGTCACCATCATCTCCCTCTGCAACTAATTCCCACCAGACCACCTCCGCGACCAAATTCACGAGCATCCCAAATCATCGACAACTACATGGAACCTCAATCCTAGAACTCCACCTCAATCCCCTCAAACACCACGAGAACCGCTTTCCACTGCCATGCTTCATCACGCGTGACCCAATCAGCCATACATCACTCACGACCTCCACCTGAACTCAATGGACAATCACCGAACCACGGTAGTGATTTAGGAATTTCGATTTTTGGTCGAGAATTTGGTTGAGAGTTGGGATTTTATAAAACTCGATTTGGAAGTGATTGTAATTTGAGTTTCTCAAATTTTGCAGCTGAGTGAGAATTCGATCATTTTTGTTCACTTTTAAC
Organism: Allium cepa; assembly: GCA_030765085.1. NCBI lineage: Eukaryota > Viridiplantae > Streptophyta > Magnoliopsida > Asparagales > Amaryllidaceae > Allium > Allium cepa. Next base: position 344,522,000 of record CM060928.1, on the reverse strand, counting down.
TGGGTCGGGCCTCAATCATTTGAAGCTTGCTAATTTTCTTTTTATTTTGTTAAGTTAGCTTTTGAGTTTCTCTTGTTAAGGGTTCAAATTGTTTAAAGTTTTTTTTTCTGATTTGTTTGGACCTGATTTTTTTTTTCTTCCATTATTTTTTTTTTAAAGTAAAACCCTACTTTTAAGTTTCCTTTCAAAAAAAAATATTGTATATATCTTAGTTTTTAATTTTCAGGTTGCCAAAGCAGAAAATAAAGGAAGAATAACTTGCTGAAAATTGCTTCCTTAGCTAGCCAAAATAAATTGCTCTGCTTGCTAAAAATTCTGCTTTCATTTCTAGTTTTATTTGAATTGAATTGTTAGTTGCTTGCATTTGCATTTCAAAAAATAAAAAAAATCATTCATAGTTGCATTGTTAATACACGTTTAGTTTCTGTTCTGCATTTCATCTTAGATTTTGATTAATAATAACGGTTAGGCATCGATAACACTTAATTGTATATTGACAATTTGTTTTTTTTGAACAATTTAATTTCTTGGTGTCTAGGCTACGGCAGAGTAATAACCATTTATAAATATTACGGTGATTCGTAAATATTATAGTGGTTGTTCCTATGAAGGTACTTAAACCTTCGGCTGCATTGCTACGGTGATTCGTGGTGCACCGATAAATCCTGCCCATTACCTGGCTGAGAACTATCTTGTTTATCTAAGACAATTTGTGAATATACAATTTTGGGTTAACTTAGGATAAATCATTTGTAATTAACCCTTGCATTCATTTAGTTGCATTAGTTCATGCATATTTAAAAAAAAAACAAAAAAAAAATTCAAAATCCAAAACTAAAAAAATTGTAAATATTCCTTTTTCTTTGAAATTTTTAAATCATTTTCTTTGAAATTTCAAAAAAATCCAAAAAAATTTAGAAAAACCAAAATTCAAAAAAAAATTTAAAAATAAAAACGAAACAAAAATCGATTTTCCTTTTTAAAAATAAATTTTCTTTGTAAATATTTTCCGTTTATAAAAAAAACATTCTTGAAAATGTCTGAATATCGATATCCACTTGAATTTTACAATAGTTGTGAAAATCAATATAATCCATATGATTTCAGTCAAAATTTGTATGGATATTTTAACAACAACTATTTTGTAAATAATTCAAATTTCGAACAACAAAATTTTCAAAACGATGACCAACGTTCGACTCTTGAAAATAGCATTGAAATGATTTCATCTTTACTCGAACTTTCTACACGACAAAATCAAGAGATAAATGATTTATGTAATTCTGATTTGTGTAATAACTCGAGTCAAGGATTTCAAAATTTGAATTCAATTCAAAATTCAAACAATTACGATTATAACCCATGCCAATTTAATTTCGAACTCCAAAAGGAATTCCAAACTCAACATGAAAATGGGAACAACTTTTCAAACGAATTTGGCAATGGGAATAATCTTAACCATGTTACGAGTGAAAATTTTTGTTCTCAACAAATCCAAATCGAAAATTCTCAATTTAATAACTATAAATTGGATTTTGTTGAACAAATGAATGAAATTTACGATGATCACACGGATTTGTTGTTTGAAACTTATATGAAACAACGTGAACAACAAAATCAAATCTCAACGTGTGATGAGTCAAGTGATAATCCACCTTTTACCCAAATCGACGATTTTCAAATAACAACTTTTGAATTTGATAATGACGATCTTAATCAAGTTGTTGAAAATACGGTAATTGAGTTAAATTTCAATTCTTTTGAGGGTGCGAAACTCGATTTAAACTTCGATCTTCCTTTTTCTGAAAATTTGAATACGACAACTTTGAAACTCGATTTACATGATGAAGTTGTTGATAATCTAATAAATGAAGTCGAATTTAACGAACATGAGTTTTACGGACTTTTTGAAAATGAGTTGTTAAATTTTGAAGGGGAAAATTTCGATCACCATTTTGATTTTGAAATCGATACTTTGAAAGAAATTGAACTTCAACCAATTTTTCTATCTACCCCAAAAATCATCGAAAATAAAACAACTCATACGATTTTCAATAAAACGACTTTCGTTTTTCCAAATCAACATTCAACTTCGAAATCTTTTACGGTTTGGTTTTTCGTGCTTAAATTGTGTCTCACACATTTGACGAGACAAATGAATCGGTCTTTAGAAGACCGTTTCATTTACTTTTTGACTGTATACTTTCTCATCTCTTGTAAATAATAATCTTTCATGTAAATATAGGATTTTCATTTTATTTTTCTCCTTCCACTTGGGTTGACTGTGGGGACACAGTCAAAATCAAGTGTGGGGGGGAGACGAATTTTACATTTTTTCCAAAAACTCAAAAAAAATAATTCAAAAACAAAAGAAGATTTTTTTTTTAGCATTTTGATTTATTTTTAAAAAAGAAACACTATAAGATAAATATATGGTTTTGGTTTATTAAATTGAAATTTTTGGAAATTTATTTGTCTAAACAAAAATAAAAATGAAATTTGATTACAAATAATAATGGTTTAACTAGTATATAGGAAGATTCATACGTGTTAATTATGAAGTATATCCTAATTGAAAATCTTTGTTTTAAAAAGTGGTTGATTTAAAGTAAAGGATATAACATTTTTTTTTTCTTCTAAGTTAAATGGTGCTAAGATGATTTTGCAAAACTCTTTCTCTCTTTTAAAAAAAAAATTAAAAAAATAATAACATCTAAGTATGCGCTCTCATTTAAAAGTCCTCACGGTTATGCATGGGTGAATTGCTTGAAATCTTTGATTATGTGCTTTCATACTCATTTAAAAGTCCTCACGGTTATGCATGTATGGAACACATAAAAAAATGAAAATAATAAAAACCACCTACAGTCGATAGGTGTATGCATGAAAGTGTGTGCACTCGCCATGCTCTGTACTCCCCTCACATAAGCCCGAAAGGCAGTGCATGGGTGGTATATCTGGCCTCAGTTTACCTGAGCTAGGTGTGTAATTTTTCTTGCAAATAATGAGAGAGAAAGCAATTGAAATCCTAGCACTATTTTTACTTATTTGATTTGATTTGTTATTGAAAAGAAATGAAAATACCACTTTGATAAACTTTGATAATCAACTAAGGATCCATTTTATAATTACACTTTGTTATCAACCGAAACAACAAGTTAAACTATTATCTATTTGTTATGATAACTTGATTTTTGTTGGAAATTTTGACCAGTAAATGACATAAATTTTCAAGAGAATAACCAAAACCTATATTTAACTTATTCGTGTCAATTTAAAAATAAATCCTTCAGTTGTAAATATTTTCAAAAATTTGCATTCATCTCTTTGTAAATAAATCTTGCGTTTTGTAAATATTTTCATCCCGCACTTGGATTTTGTGGGTAGTATCCGCTGAAAACCCTCACGAGACAACACTCGTCCTACTGGGGACACCCAGAGGTTTAACGGCTTGTTGCATACGCTCAATGCAATCGTGCTTCCTACGAAAACGGATTTATCTTAGTTTTTCTTTATTCGAGGACGAATAAAAAGATAAGTGTGGGGGTATTTGATGTGCACATAAATGTGCATATTTTTACCAACATATTTAATCTATTTGAATTAAATAAATGATCATATCGGGTATTTTAACTTGTTTAAACCAAAAATTCAAATTATTCCAAATTGTCACATATTCATCTTCATATATGGGCAAAACGGTCATTTGTGTGCATATATTTGTTTGAGAAAAATTAATTGAAAATTTGTATATATTTTTGTAGGAAATTGATCTCAAATAGAATTGGTTTCATGAAGATATGCATGCACAAAATTAATACAAAGGAATGAAGATGGAAATAATTCAAAGTGAAGAACATGGAGGACCCCACCTACCCACCTACCTTAATGTACAAATTAAAGGCTAATGCACATGCTTTTGGAGTTAATGGCTTCATGTACACTTAATGGGGGATTAAGACATGTTAATGATAACTTGGCCTCCACACTTCCTAAGGGGCATTTTGGGCATTCCCCAAAAAAATGAATTAGGGTTTTAACACTTGTATAAATACCCCTTATGTTTCATGTAGATATTCCTCTTAGTTAGTTAGTTTTAGTTTAGAAAATAAATCAAAGCTCTCTTTCTTTCCATGGCTACTTAGCCATTTTGTTTCATGTAATTTTCTTTTTTTTTATGCAATGTTAGTTCTCTTTTATTTACATGCTTCTTCTCTTCTTATGTAATAGTGTAGATCTATCTTTATGCAATTAGATTAGTTGTCTTTTCCATTAGCTTTCATTTTCCTTTCTTTTTGATTTCATGTTGCTTTCTACATTTGTTGATTTGATAACGAATATGAGAACTTAATCCCTATAATTTAGGGGTAATGAAGCTCTCTAGTATGTAGATGCAACATTTTGATGTTTATGCTCTCTTTTTGTGCTTTAATGGAAACACTTGAAGTGGTTTAATGATGTTGTTTAGCTTTGAATTTGATAGTCTATGTTGTTCATAACTAATAGGCTATGCTTAAACAAACTTAACACAAATTGCCTCTTCATCTAAATATGATTATGGCAAAGAAGTGAATGTTGAATTTGAAATTTGATAGCCTATATTTCTAAACAATAGTTAATAGGCTATGCTTAAAGTAGATTTTGCTTTCAACTTTGTTGTCATATTTCATGAGAGTTAAATGTGTATTAGTGGTTGTGTTATGGTTTGATGGTTTATATTGAGCTAATTAATAGCACAAATATACCATACTTATGATAAGCACATCAACTAATTACACTAATGAAAAGAAAAGAGAGACCATAACTTCATTTTGTTGATTTATGTGATCTAGAGAGTGGAAGTGGCCTCTAAATTGTCTTAACACTCTCATATTTTTATCTATTTTCTTTTGTCATTTTTCTTCTTTTTTAAGTTAATCACTCTCTCGACTTTGGTATAATTTGATTGAGTAGAAAATTTAAATCATCAATTCCCTGTGGATCGACCCGTATTCGCCGCGTGCTACATTTGTACACCGTGCGCTTGCGGTTATTTTTAAATTTAAATTCGTTCGACGGTTTTCTAAACCGATAGAATTTCGTCGACGAACAGACGCCAAGGGGCACATAACAGTAGGGATTTTCATTGTTGCCAGGAGAGTGGTCTAGCTCTGTATAGGGGCACTTGTACATACAAGAGGTCATGTAGAGACACTCAGCTCTGTTTACGGACTCTTAAGGGTATGAATGTATATAAATCCAAGACCACATAGGGTGTAGTTGCTCTATTTATATATTCCATTCGATATTGGACGACACTAGATATTCTTAATTTGATTCATTATTATGTTGTGCATGTGCTAACTAGTTGATTGATATTATCTTTGTGTATAGCATGGGGCATAAACTAATATTATGACACTTTTACCACTCCTACACTTGTATATTGGGATTTCCTTTATTAAAACATATTATTACATAGCAGTCACATTATATTAGATGTGCTGACTCATTGAATACTATAGAAGAGCAAGTATTTTATGAGTCTCTATTTTTGAGATGGGTCTACTGTACTTGTTTATGGACATTCAGGATTATCCCTAAGCCACATTTGTGGAGATGGCCGGTTGTGATTTAATCGTCTCCGTATATTTGTGTATAGTTTTGGTATATGGTATTTTGAGATAGTTCTCCCTACACCAGGCTTTAAGTTTGATCCACATTTTGTCTTTGTCTATTTATGTCATGGCAACTCTCAGGTACTCGAATGAGTGGTTTGGAAGTCAGGTGCTTTTGGGGATACGCTATTGGGATGCGCAGCTGGAGCATTTTGGAGGCATGACATCAATATTTTGGATATGTATACTTGATATTTTAGTAATACATGATAGACTTGTTATTTATATACGAGACCCATTGTATTGGTTACTTATTCAGAACTCCACGTTGATGTATTATGATTTTCTGTATTGATATTTATTTATCAGTCGCTTCCACTAACACAGTCTTTTATATATTATCATCCCGGTCTATTCATGTATATTCAGCATATTATATGTTATCATCCTATTACGAAACCTCATCAATGTCTTGATTTGGTGTTTTATTTTAATCTTAGCTCGACAATCTGTCTTTTGTGATATTCAAAAGTCGGGTAATAATGTAAGGCGCTAATTTTTGGGTATCACAAGGGCAGGTTGTTATAGAAGAGCTGGTGGAACAAATTTTAAGATGGCTTGAGCATCTAGCTACGCCCTCTAGCCACGCACTTCGTGGGTTAGCTTGCTACATTTGATATCTATGGCATCACAGTACGCCAAACTTCTTTTTCGATGCCCGGATTGGGATAGGTAGCACCGACGAGAGTGATACCGTTAGTTTAGTGCTCATTGGAGTTGTTACCTTCAAGTCTTAGGAGATTGTCCATAATAACAAGTCATATTAAGTCTTTGTGAAGTAGAAAAGTGTGGAAAGGTAAGAAATTTAGGGGTGGCCCTCCTTCAAGCACCAAAATGTTGACTAGAGATTTAGCCAACCTTGGAATTAAAGTAACACACAAATGTTACTTGCTAACACTGGGATTAAAGTGAAAAAATAAGGAGTTAAATACGCAGTTGAAGAGTAAATAATACAAGATATAGAGTGGTTCAACAAATTTTCCTACGTCCACTATGAAGTTTTCTTATTATATATTTTTCTTACAACTATAAGGAATTACAAGAAAATAATAAGAAAGCAGGAAGCACTTAAGACTAACAAAGTCATGTAATCTTAAGGACTTGTGGTATCAAGAGCCCCCGAATTGTGTATAATATCCAAAATCCCTGTATGTTCCAACCAATTGAGTGTCAACCAACCCTTTTGAAGCATCTATATATGGGGTTCTTATAGTAGCTGAAGTGGATGAGCGACAACTAAGATTGAGTTGTGGAACCGATGGGAAAAATACCAGACCATTGATCTGGCTATAAGTGATGATGGACAATGGCTGTAAGTGAAGATGGACGATGGCTGTAATAGGTGGCAGATGATGTAAGGTGGATGAAAATATACCCATTTCCCTTTTGTACCAAGCATGGGTCTCGCGTTTAATGTGTAGACTTTGCATTAAGTGCATACCTAATGCTGATGGTAAGACGCATTAGTTAGCCACTCAGCTACAATGCTTTAGATGGATGGTTGGATAGCTTGTTGTTAACTTGAATGCTCATGTAATAAGTCTTGCTAAGTTGATTGATCGGCTGTTGATGATATAAAAGAAACTAAGAATCTCACTACAGACCATGTTGGGAAGATGGTGCGTGACCGGTCCCGAGGCGACAAGAAGGCTTCCTAGAACCCATCAGGCGACTATAATGAAGCCGGACCAAGGATGTATCGTACTTGGACCTATCTTGCTCAAGGTACCGCTTGTCAAAGGAGGCTTGGAGCGGTGTCGACCGTCGACTGGAGAGATGCCGACTGAACATGTTGGCTTGGAGTGTGCTGAAAGTAGATTGACATAGAAATTTCGGTCGTCATTGTGATAGACTGGGTTGCACCGGAAAGGGCTAGGCCCAGACCTTGCTTAAATATGACATGTGCCTTGGGATGAGGCAACCGGGCCTCATCTTGGCGCCTCGCTAAATAAAAGGGGTGGTTTAAAACCATTATGGCTTGGGTTGTCCTATGCAGTCCAGTTGTAAAGCAGTTGGGCCAGCTTTGACTGAGCTGGACCGCCTTAAATCAGTATGCTAATTACTTGTGAGAAAATTGAACAACAATGGTAAAGTATATATAATTCATGTAGAAAAGAGATTATATTTATAGAAAACCCTATTTTATCCATTTATTTGAACACAAAAATAAGCATTTTAAACCTTGTATTATATTTTCATATCTATTTGTTGTATTTAAAGTTATAGAAAACACATGTACAATCAACTAGTATATATAAAGTTCATCCCAAAAATTTTGTAATTAAATATGATTTTTAATGAATTTATAAACCTCAAAATAAATTTCAAGATATTTTAAACCATAGAATATATTTTACAAATCTCTTCCATATATTCAAAATCATAGAAAACTTTTTCGAAATAAAATAATATTCATTAGAAATCATTCCATGATTTTCTGAAATTATTTTAGTTGAATTTTCAAAGCCCAAACTCAATTTCTATTTAATAATCAATTTATTTTATAAAATAATTAATATTCAATTTAAAAAATCCTTTTCTACAAACAATTTCATACTTGGAATGCGTCAAATTTCATAGTTGGAGTGTCAAGAGCAGTCGATCACCCTTGACAGGGTGTTAATCGATTACCCTAGTTCTGGAGAGTGAGCTTCAGGAAGTATACCGCTTCCCCATGGATGGAAATTGAAAGAACCAGGTTCTAACCCATTCTTCACTAATTTCTTCCCTGACTTGATGCTATTTCCTTGCAGCTCTTTGAGCCATATTCTAACACACACAAATGCATATAATCAAGAACCAATCAATAGCCAATCAAACATTAGATTGGGCTTGATGAAGGTGCGATAAGAGATAATGGGTTCAAGCAATTCTAATAACAACAAAGAAATTCAAAGCTAAACCAAACAAAACAAACGAAAAAATAATAACAAAGTATGCATACAGTCAACATTCAACTTTGGACATGGGTACCTAAGTGAAACATTTACCTAAAAGTAGTACAAAATTATTTCCACTAAACTCCTTTGGTTCTTCCTTCTTTTTCTTCCACTCTTACTGTAAATCGACGATCTCAGCTCAAACATGATCAAACCTAGCTTGCTTTCTCTTTTTGATGTAATGCCATGTTGAGAAGTACATGTTTTAATTTGAGCAAATTTGAAATTTTATTTTATTTGGTGAGAATTTTCGAAGAAGAGGTAGGGTTGGATTTTTGTTTCAAAAATGATAAAGACGAGAATCAAGCTACCGTTTTCATGAGAACGAATGAAGTCTCTAGACTTCTCAAGAAAGGTAGAGCTAAGGAATATGCGCCCGATATTTTTTTTGCTAAGTTTTGGGCACTTAAGCCATCATTAATTCATTTTTCGCTTTGTTTTCCCTCATTCATTTTTACAAAATAATTATTCCACCTTATGAAAATAACTCCAATTATCATAATATATCTACCTAATAACTTATTTTTTTAATAAGAAATATATTTCACCTAATTTTCCACGTTTAAAAATAATTAAATCTAATCCTCGTGCTAAGCTCATTAAAGCATAACACATGCAGGATGCATTTAATGCAGTATGAAAATGAAAACAAGCGAGACTAATTACAGCATAACACATGCAAGAAGCATTTAATTCAAAAACAGCTGACAAGACTACTGAAAAGATGATTGAAGAATTTCAAAATATCTCGATATACATCAAAAAACACTTAGGTAGTAAGTGTTCTACCCAATTTCTTATCAAATATTTGTATAAGTAAATAAAGAATCAAGAGAACATCACAAACAATTATGTAGTTTGTGCAGCATAAGCAAGAGCATACAAATTCTTTGAAGTGTAGGGTCAAAGCAATGCAAGAAGGATGCAAATGTAAGCTACATCAACCAGGAACTAAACATGCTTAAGATGCAACATATGGCTTACTGTAAACCTTGCAATGTCTTACCACACACAAAGGTTACAAACCAATAACTAGTACAATGCTAAGTGGTGCAATGCAACACTACTGGGAAAAAACACTATAGCACTCAAACTAAAAAACCACAATAAAAACATAATTGTGCCATGGTCACTCCATCATAACAAGGATAAGTTAAAATACATCAACGCGTAGCATAACTCTTAGATAGGTGGTGATCGCCAACTGCACCACGCTATTTTCAACATTTCAAAACAAAATTATCCTGCATAAACCAAGTCATTAATCTGTGAGACTCAAACAGGGAAAGCAAATATAGGACACATAACTAAACTTTTTAACAATTGTTAGCTAACAGAGCTAAAGGTGCCCATATGTAACATTATGTAATTTGATTATATAATAACTCCTATATGAATCTTTTTTGAAATAAGATAATTTATTGGTTTTATTTAATAGTTTTATTAAAGCGGGCCAAAATGTTCGTGGGTATGAATTAATTAGACGTGTTTAATCAATTATGTGAGATAAGATCCCACTTACAGTAGGTCATACCTTGAATAATGGATTTGAGTAAGATATTTTACATATCCCACCAAGGTTGCTATAAAACTCTTTAGAATGAGTATTCATAATCAAACTTCACAAATGACATCGAATACAGTTTTGACCTTCAATTCATGTTCACCCTTGATAATGGGGTTTTGAATTGAAAATGGTCCAAAAATGACGTTGTGCTAGATTTAACTATAAAGGCTAAGTTCATTGTCTTGAATAGTACCACAACGAAATTAGTATATGTGCTCAAAATTATAAGAAAGTTAGGTATGATCCCCACCATTGAGAATCCATGTGCGCATTGTGATAGCAATGATGCAATATATATGTAACAACCCGCCTTTCATTCTAGAGAAAGACGCATCATTAAGAAGAAAGAAAGGGATAGTAAAGAGAAAACACAGGAAAGAAAGAAAGAAACAACATCAGAATCTCACAGCGAAACGAATAAATTATATTATATCACATTAAATATTACATAGTATCACATACATCAGAGTTATACAGCTAATACAACACAAACTAGACAGTTATAACACCTGTCTAGTTATTACAATTCAAGTACATCACAGAAAACAGATACAACTCAAACACAGCGGAACCACTATATATATATATATCTACACGCTGAAGCCTCCTGCTTCATTTCTCCTCCAGAACTCATCAAATCAATCCTGAATCTCTTGACTATTCATACATAATATGAGTACCCAAGAGTTTAATAAAACAGAAAATAAACACTTGGGTCAGACATGGGTATGGTGTGAGTAAACGGGTTTAAAGTTGCTTAACTTTAGAAAATCCTTTGGAATCAAAAGGTATCACGTAAGACTTCCCACAAATAAACATGGAAAAAATTTTACCTTACGTTAACCAAAACATTTGATAGGAAATCCAGTGATATTATAATAGGGTCTAGGGTTTTCAAAATAAAATACAGAAATAGCTGGAATGCTTACATCTAACGTTCCAACATAGTTGGGCACAATCAAAACCCTACAGGCACTTATTGGAGTTTGGATTCCATACAATGGCAGGGCTACTGGGGTACCGCCCATCACAGTACGTGGCCTAGATCACCGTACCGAGGATCACTCCTAATCCCCTGCAACACAAAGCCGGAACCATCCCTTACTGGACAGTCTCGAACAAGACAACCCCGCACCTGGCCGTCGCCAACTGCCCACACAGCCGAAATAAAAGGGACCTCTAGACAAGGGTAAATCTCATCCTACTTGGGCATTACCCACTTATCCTTCCTGCACCTCCCCTGTTTTAGCCATTCCCGGTTGATGAGGCTTGAGGCTACGATTACCTTTATAGGACACATCTACCTTAGAATGCTCATCGTCCACCTGACGATGTTCTGAAAGCATTCAATCCATACAAGTTCGTTCTGGGTTCGAACGAAACCGAAGGCACTATTTCGCTACACTCGTTTTGGAATCACCCTCAGAGTTAACGACAATATCCCTTGCACTCTGAATCTTCATCTCGAACCTGAAAGTACTACCCCCGTTAAACTCATATTGGAATCACCCTCAGAGTATTAACAACGAATAGTCCTTACACCTCGAGTCTTCACTCTTCACTTGAGATTCACGACCTAACATTTAATTTGGATCGATGTGGCTTTTGGAATTCCAAATTTGGAAACCCGATCCCGGTCTCATCGAAATCCAAACACCATCTTAATGTCCAAGTGATTTTAGTTTGAACAATTAATTCAATTCATCATTATCTATATACACACAGATAGATAATTCACATATCACAATAGATAATCACATTTTCATCATAAACAGATAATCTGTATTATCATCACAACAGATAATCATCACAAACAGATAATCCATATTATCATACTTTAACTAAGCATCCATATCATATAGATATTACTCATCTCATTACTGAGATCACAACCATTCTATGAAATATCAATACCACCCATAAGCAATGATTTATTAACCACCATCTATAATTAATTTAAAATGAATTAAAGTAATTACTTCCATCTTTAATTAATTTAAAATAAACTAAATTAATTACTGCATCTATAAATCCTGCTTATATATATCCATTAATTAATTATAATCTAGTTAATTAATCATTCTCTAAGAATTTATCTTGATTAAACACCTTTGATTAATCATTCTCTAATTACAATAAGTAATTAGTCTTTAATTAATTTCACAAATTAATTAACCTTAATCATTAGTATTTAACATTTAATTACTTCATTTATTAATTAACTATAATTAATTACATTTATCCTTAATTAATTTAATTAATTAATCACTTTATTATTAATTATTCCTTAATTAAACAATTCTTAATTACATCATTAATTATATTAATTAATGATCCCTAATTTATATTTAAATTAATTACATTTAGTAATTAATCTAAAATTTAAAATACAATTATTAATCACCCTTGATTAATATCAATCCAGTAATTAACTACCCTTAATTACTCGTTAACCAATTAATTATTCCATAATTAATTACCTTCATTAATTAATCCCTTGATTAATTACAAAAGTAATTACTCAAATTACTTCATTATAGTTCACCTTTCACTAATTACATTCCAGTAATTATCACTTATTACTTCCCTAAGTAATTATGCTCCATTAATTACATTAAGTAATTACTCTTATTAAATCATCAAATGATTTTCTTAAATTAATTAAACTAAATTAATTAACTCAAACTAATCACATTATCATAATTAATTTCAATAAGTAATTAATCCTTTAATTACTTTTATCAAGTAATTATGCTTAACAATTTACAATTGATTACCTTCAATTAATTAATCTAATTAATTATCAAATTTTATCACATTAATTATCTACTTAATAATCATTAGATAATTATCTTTATTAACTAATAACATTTTCTTAAATTACTTTCTTAAGAAATTAATCTTAGATTAATCATTATTAATCATCTCTAATTATAAATTAATCTAAATCATTAATTTAAAATCAAATAAATAAGTCATTCCTTAATTCTCTTTTAAATTAAATTCTTTTATTATCTTAATTATTTACAAGGTAATTCATTTACTTTATTAATAACTTCATCAACATTCAAGTGTATTTAAGACATTACACTTCTAAATTTAAATTCAAATTCCATTTTGAATTTAAGATTCAAAATGTTTGACCATTTAAACATTTATCTAAATTTAAATAAATTTATAAACCTTAAAATAAATATAAAGAACATTCATTCCTTTTATAAGATACTTATATAAGGAAAAGTTTAAACTAAATTACTTAATTTTATTAAAAGAAATCAAGCTTTAAAATAAATTGAATATTTAACTTCCAAATTTAAGTTAAACACTTCATAATTTTCCATTCAAAAATTAAAGGAAAAGAATTTTGTCAAGTTTAAACATTTATTTGAAAACAAATTCACTTTTAAAATCTACTTTAAAACATTTAAACTTGTTCAACATTTAAATTTACAAAACTGATTTAAATTCAAGGTTTGAATCCACAGTAAACTTGAAACTATATTTAGACTTGATTTAAAACTTAATTTAAATCTTGCTTTAAATTTAAAATTTTCATTTTAGAACTTAGGATTCAAGAGTTCATTTGAATCCAAACTTAAACTTTGCATTTAAAATCCATGTTTTAAAATCTGCTTTAAATTTGAATTTCATTTAAAATTTAAAAACTGCACACTGTCAGGTTATAAAACCTGAAACTAACTAATGCCCGAGACCACCCAACAAATACTTCGAGACATTCTCGAATAGCACTTCGAGACACAACTGCGACAACACGAAGACACACCAGAGCACACCCCTTCTTCCCCCAAACTCAAATTCAGTTGTACGCACTGGCCACCGTGCACATGCACGCTTCGACCACCGACCTCTGACCATACACCCCCTCTCCATCACATCGACGAACAACTCCCAATTCGATTCCGATTTAACCATAAACTGCACAAAGCCCAAAATCGAAAAACGAGCAAAAACGTCCTCGCCAAAAACACAACGATGACCAAACCCACTCCAATCAAACGCTGCCGACCACCGTACGATGCAAATCCAGGGTCTAAATGTTCCTCGACCTTCCCTAAATCCTTCCCACAACTTCGATACCCTCCGAAGTTCTGATGAGGCAGCAGTACCCTCGAGAAGAAAGACGATGCAAAGCAGGTCTAAAACCCTATTCCTTCAATTCGCCATCACCACGTTGTTCGTAAAATTCTTCAAGCATTTTTCCCTTGCTCCTCTACTCATGCACCACCTTCGGCAGCAAACTCGACAAATCTGATTTCTTCGATCATCAGAAAAGGTTCAAAACCCCTTTTCTGATCAAACCCAAATATCTCCTTCGATTCTCACTTAAAAATTTAGATTTAGCTCTTAAAATTTCTAATTTTCGAAAGCAATTCAAACTATATTGGTGAATTCAAGAATTATCAAGTTTGAAATTTCCCACTTTCTGGTTTTCCACTGTAACTTTAAACTCTATACAGTACTAACTAAATATACTTACCTGAATCTATTTTTAAAAGCAAGATCACAATGTCATTAACAATTTCTCTTTAGTAATCAAAGTCAAATTTTAATTATGTAGTGAGATATGAATTTATTTGTGATAAAGATGGGTCTGTTATCAACAACAGAGCAACACAATACAATATCCAGAAACAAATATGCAGGCAGTATTTTGCTCATATACACACATTGATATTCAAATATAAGTAAGCATTAGAGACTATATTACCACACATGCAAATAGATTCATCCAGATTTAAAAAAAAAGAATTATTTTTAAAAACAAAAGTTTACTCACCAATTATTGAAGCAGAGAACACTCTGTTGCAATTCATTTTCCTAGAACTGCTAAATTTGATTTTCCTGTTGAATTGAATTTCCTTGATGAACTTGTTGATTGTTAGTCGAATCTGGTGAATTTGCTTGCTGTTGTAGTTGATTTAAATTTGCAGTTGACCCCCATTTCCTTTTGCTAGAGTTGTAGTTGATTTTAAAACTGCATGCTGATGAAACTTTGATGAAGACGATCCTAGACTTAAATGCATGCAGATGATCTTGAGTTGATCTTCATATAGATTACAGATTTGCTTTGCAGATTTTAAACAGATTTGGGTTTTGAAATTTTCTTTAAATCTGATTTTCAGTTTTCTTTTTGAAAATAATGTTTGAACTTAAAATGAATTTCCAAGCTTTCTACTTAATATATTTTTAATAAAATGCTTTCAAAAATAAATAAAACAAATGCCACTTGTTACATTATGTTGTAGAGTGATTTACAAGTGTCTTCCTTAAGAGTTAAATGTCTACACATGTTATAATTCAATATTAAAATAAATTTCTTAATTTTATAAATGTTTTTAAATCCATTTCTAATTTATGTTATCATGTTTTTAAATGTTTATTTCCATTTTGCCTTTAAATGTTTACATAAAAATTACCTTTATAAAATTACATATTTTAATGTTTATTTGTATCTTTTTTTTAAATAATATTTTCAAAGCTAAATTTTCAAGAAAGAAAATTTAAAAAGAAAAGGATATTGAATTAAATCTTATTTTAAAGTTTCAAACTAAAATATTGTTCTTTAATGTATATGAGCTAAGTCCATTTCAAAAAAACAATTTTTAAAAGAAACCAAAATAGATTTTTATTATAATGTAGCATTTAAACTATTATATTTTTTTAACAAAATAAGTATTTGCTTTAATTTCTTTTGAAAGTATAAGATGGATTCTTAAATATTTTGAAAAGTTTCTATATTAATTTCAATCAGATTTTCCAATTCACAAGTTATACACACATATATATAATAATTTTGAAAATATTTGTATTACATTTAAATTTAAATTAATATCAAACTCCCTATTTACAATGTATACACATATATACATTATAAATAAAATATCCTTTTAAATTAGTTTAGAAAGATAAATTTTATCATTTAAATATTTTTAACTTTGAAAAGAATAAGATTCCCAAATATTAAATAATCATTATTATAAATTTAGAAAAGATAACATTTGTCAAATTAAATAATTATTAGTTTTCAAAAGATAATTTTTGTTTGAATTATATTATTAAATCAACATTTCACATTTTAAAATAATTATTAATGGAAATTATTAAATAAATAGTGCTCAAATTTCCGGGACATCACAATATATTATAATAGAATCCAACAGTTTGATAAGAGATCGAGATACATCCTTCGTAATTAACATATGATAAAAGATTTAGCGGTAACGAAGATGTATACTCGAATATTAGATACGAAATAATAATATCATTGATCCACTTAATAATACCTCCCTCAGTCTTGTTTAGGCAAACCAATCAAGAGTATAGCTATGAGTCACCATAATTAAAGCAAAGTGCAAGTTGGAGATTGATAGGGTTAAGGGTGCGCCTTAGAGATAGAAATATGAGATAGAAATATATTTTGATTATATAACTTAACTCTTACAACAAATCTTGTTCGAAAAAAGGTAAGCTTTTGGCTTTATTTTTATTGTATATATTGTTCTATTAGGGTATAAATAATGTCATAAACATATTGTTGTATACAATAAGAAAATCCTTAAGAATAGTATTTAATCGGTTACAGTTATGAATATATTTGTAACCATGAGTATTGAATTGAATAAAATATTATTTATCCTTAAATGTTCCTAATCAAGATGTATCCAAAATAGAATCAGTATATTCGTTGAAATATCGTACGCAACGCTCTTCATATAATGGAATGTGAATTACACATGATCGACTGGAGCACCGAGAGGTTGGATACGTGTAGTTGTTTGAAACAATCACAAAATGACTCACTAAGTGTCTTCTATGGGTTAAAAGTCAATAGAAGGTCTCATGTAACAATATGTAGTAGTATTTTGACTTTAAAATATTATGAATCTTAAGTGTTTAAAAAATACTTTAATTATGAAAATTCATATGATAATATATATCGTTTCAGCGTAAAGTTAAATTCTTTGGCTAAAACAAATCAGTTAATCGATAATTTTTATTAGATTGAGCCATGGACTTTAATGTTAGACTCTGCAATTAACTACGAATATTAAAAGAGTTCTGAACATTATCAGTGCTTTAGATATCTAAGTGATATGGTGATAACAAAAAAAAACATGCATAATATATCATTGCTTAAGGATATCGCTTTAAAAGATAAGAAATGAGATTTTACCTAGATAATATGTAAGCAACCAAACTCATGTCTGCTGTTGTTCTTTAGTAAAGTCCGTATGGTCTTTAATATTAAAATTATTTAAATATTATCGAGGGTTGGGATCTCAATTGGGAGTCACATAACTGCAACTCCTGGTTTTTAATTAAAAATAATTCACTATAATAATTTATAAGTTATAAATTATTATTATTTAATTTATTGGTATTTTTAACCACTATTAGAGGGCCAAAAGTTAACGAATAAAAATATAATTGTTATATGTTAATTTAACTGTTTTTTAGTCCAATATAATAAATAATATGCACACACACATATAAGTGTGTGTACATGTATGTATGTAATTTTTTGGCGGTCGATTTTTTAAGTCATTTTAGAATAAAGTGGAACAAAATATATATGGGTACGAATTAATTAAGTAGATTTAATTAATTAAGCGAGATAAGATCCCACTTATAACGGGTCATACCTTGAATAGTGTATATAGGTAAGATATTTTACATAGTGCATTAGTGTTGCTACAATACATAAATGCCACGTTCTGCAAACATAGGAAATCATTGTATCTATAAAAATAAATTACATCTAAATGGTGGACTTCATAGATTCAGGGTTGAATTAGATAAATATTCTCCCTGAGGTGAAACTAATAGTTCAAGGTATATTCAACCGGTAAGATTATCAATGAAAATATTAAATTGTTTTTAATCAAAAAACGTTTTTAAAATTAATCTTAAATATATTCGTTTCGAGTTTTGTTTTATAAAAAAACCTTACTCATCTATGTATGGTGTGCACCGCATGTTGTGTTCATTATTGGTTGAGATTGGAGGGTTCGTTGTTGACAACGTCAAGCTCGGATTTGTTTGAGGTCTTCGATGGCGGAGGCACGACATTCTTCTTCTAACTCAAGCGACGACGAGGTTTCCTCATCCAAATTGACCAAAATTAGGATTTTGAAAAGAGGCCATCGAGCGGATCATTGGGAATGTCAGACTAGTTTGCTTGATGCATAGATCGCGGTGATGGTGTTAAATTCTGGTCCGATGGTGTTTGGTGATGGTATGATTAACCGAAGTTGAGGAAAACAAGGACTAAGGTTTTGAATTAGGAAGAAAGGTAAAATTATGTTTAGTTCTTATTAAACTTAAATTATATATTAAATCTTAGACTTTCAATCACATACGAACTCAACTTTGCACGCTACTTGCATTGTTAGATCGTATTAGAATTTCAAACACAGTGATATTATTAAACTGTATATTTTACACAGCATTAGAGTATAACATAAGTATATTGAATTATTAGTTGAATAATTGGGTATAGATATCTTTGAAACTAAATTTTATATGTACTAATATTGTTTTCCATATTCGAATATGTGATATTTGAATAAGATGAATTAAAATAATTTAAATTGTTAATATTAATTTATGAGTCATTAAAATTAAACAAACGCCATTCGAATTTACAATGAGATTATATTAATGGTTATCGTTATTTAAACATTCATTATTCGAAATAAAAATTATGCACATATCATTATACATAAAAATTGGTTTAGTATTAATTTAAATATTTAATTGGTAATAAATAAATTTCCACATATCTTGAGTAATTAATAGTTTATATCATATTAATAATCAAATATAATTAAAATTATTATCCAAACCAAAACAATCGGATAGAACATTAAATATGGTTTAATGTCACGACATAATTCATGATAACACCATAAAGATCTAATGCATAATCAGTTAAAAATATTATTATTTTTCCAATTTTACCTCTTTGTCTGATGCACATGACCCAACATTAAATTACTACCTCATAGTTGTATTAATTTGTACAAGCAATTAACACTAAATCTTGCTAATACACATCTAATCGGTGCCAACTAGAATCTATTGACCAGAACATAAGAGAATTCCCAACCGAGTGTCGGTTGGGAAGCAACCGACCCCTACTAAGTGGTCGGTTGTGCTCTTATGGGTTGCTTTGGCAACCAGAAGGTTGCTAAAGAAACCTAGAGGATTGAAGGCTTAGCCGACTTTATTATGGCTGCCTAAGCCTTCCTTTTGGCAACGACCATTTAAATGACCATTGCAGCAACGGCCATTAAACGTCCATTTAAATGACCATTGCAGCAATGGTCATTTAAATGGCCGTTGCATATCCTTCTCCTTCCCCCTCTATATAACTTACCAATTAAAAATTTTTATTTACACCATTAATTTTACATTTCTTACTCTCATCAACAAATTATCTTCAAAAAATCTCATTAATGTTGAAAAATCCAAAAAGAAAATCTCAAAAATTGTCATTTCCTAAATTTCTATCTCAACTCAGATCAGATAATCGGAATCCGAGTCAATTCAATCGGAATACGTTCAATTCTCAACATGGTCAAAATCAATATCGTTCTTAAAATTCTCAACAGGAGAATCAAAATTCAAATTTTGGTTTTTCCCAACAAGCTCCAAATTCGTATCATCCATAACAAATCATTTTTTTCATTCTTAACAAGGTTCGATCCATTACTAAAATTCTCAAAATTCGAATTATTCACAGAATATTTCGTTTCAAAAAAACTCTAACTATGATCAAAACTCCGTACTTTCCAATAGCCAACAACGGTCGGTATTGCCTTGTCGTTTACAAAATTCATCTAGAATCTCAATAGTTAATTGGATATAACAGATGTGAAAACCAAGAAACCCAATTCAATGCAATGAAATTGCCAAAGAAGAAGATGTTTATAGGAATTCTAATTTGTCTTCCGCTCTAGCTTAGGGAAAACAAACAATGGGAATCAACATTAATGAATCTCAAATGCGGAACCAAAAGCCGCAAAAATAGTTAATGGTCGTCGAACGAGCAAGCTGAATTAGCATTCTGTTGGGTTGAATGTTCTAGAGACAATAAGAAGGTACGAGCCAAAGTGAAAGTTCCTTTGGAATTCTATACAGTTTTTTCAACCATTGAAGTCCAAGTAGTCTTCCAAGAACTGTTGATTCTTTGAAGCTGTCTTGGAAAAGAATAAATGTTGTTTGTCAACGTTGGAAAGAAATAATGGTCGGACCACATTCAAGAAAAGTGGGGCAAACGACATGGACCTCGTAATGATTTTAAATTTGTAGTTCAAACTATTAAGTTCTATGTTTTATTCTTCTTATAGTACTTCATCATCTACAACTCAATCAAGCAAATGCAGTGTGTATGTCTGAACATAATAATCAACCGTTCAACATGCACCATTGCTATAACATACTCACAAAAGAGGGAAAATGTAGTTGAGTGTGACAAGAACACTCAGTAATGCGCTTTCTTCCTAGAAAGATGAGTGATGGATCTAGCACTGTAGTTCTGATCCACACGAAGATACCCCCTTCATAACTAGTACAGGTGGTAGGCCTTCGGGGAAGTTCAAGGGGAGAAAAAACTGCCACCAATTACAATGTACATTATGAACATATTGGTGAACGAATGTGGGGCCGCTGAAGATACAAATAAACTATACATAGAAACAAAATAAAGTAAGAGACTTGAAAGGGCAAAGGAAAAACACGACATCACAATGAAAAACAAAAGTTAAAAATTGATGAGTTAGAGTAAGAAAACAAGAATTAGCTCGACAATAAAGAGCTGATGATATGACTCTTTTAAGTTGCAACCTAAACAAACTCAATCCAGTGCGAAGGTTGTATATGGAGAACCAAATTGAGGAGTACTATAGACATTATGAGGGTTTATAGGAAACTAGGTTCGTATTATGTATCTAAGCATTGCACCTATTATTTGTTCTCCTAAGTGTTAGTTGCAGTGTCATTGTTAGTGTTGTTGTTATTATGATTATTGCTGTTTTAGTTGCAGTTATTGGCAATGCTATTATTGTTATTTTTTCTATTATTGCTATTGTTATAGTTACTGTCATTCTTGTTTTGTCATTCTCACTGTTGTTATTATTATTAACATGTCAACAACAACCTAGTACAATAGATATAACTAATTCAAACACAAACACTATTACAAGATGTCAAGAACAACTTATTACAATAGATAAGTGAAACACAAACAATATCTAAACAACACTTCTACTAATGGTTTCCAATATGTTCCCAGTAGTGTTCCACTAGTTCTTTTCTTAGATCAAGATAAGCTTGTGGATCTCAAATGTCCTGTATTCTTTATAAGCAAAAATATTTGGGTCCTTAAAAGGTTTTTTTTCCGAAATGCCACAACTTTGTCTGGATAGTTTCTCAGTTGAAGCTCGTACCGACCATGTTCTTCTTCGATAATCATATTATGTAAAATAATACAACGGTATATGATATCAGATAATACCACCGGATCATGGTAGTATACCTCTTTTCTTAATATATGAAACCTACCTTGAAGCAGTCCAAATGTTTGTTCGACATCTTTCCTCAAACTCTCTTGTTGTTTGGTGAACTTGGCTTCGTTTGCGTTATTTGGTCTTTTGTATGCTTACAGAAGTGTTTTTCATCTTGGGTATATTCCATCTACCATATAATAATCCATGAATGATCTTTGTCTCCTATTTTGTAATTGCATGGAGGTGATATATCATTACATAAGTCAATAAATAAATATGACTGTCGTAGAACGCTAATATCATTTGGCGAACCTGGTGCTCCAAAAAAGCATGTCATATATACAAATCGAACAAAGCAACATCATCGAATACCAGAGTTGCTTTTTTGCAATGCCCTTTGTATTGGCCATGCAATGCAACTGGACAGTTTTTCAACCTCCAATGCGTATAATTTAAGCTACATAACATACCTGGAAATCCACGTTGAGATCCTATTGCTAACAATCTGTCAATATCAAGAGGGGTTGGGGACTGAAGATATTCTTCACCAAACATACAAACAACGATTCTACAAAATTCTTTCATATATAACATTGTCGTTGAGTCTTCAATCCGCACTGTGTCATCTTGCGATCACCAGAAGTTCCGTATGATATCATGCGAAGTGCAGCCGTAACCTTTTGCAGTGAAGAAATTCCAAGTTCGTTGATTTCATTTCTTCTATAGGTAAAAAATTGTTTGTTTCGGTTAATTTGTCGAGAACCCGAATAAAGATATTCTTCGACATACGGAATATTCGTCGAAAATCCACTTCCCCGATACTGGGTTTGTCGTAAAATAATCCTTGATCGGTTGATTATGATCGCCAACATAGTCTCGTCCAAAACGCAAGTCTTTCCTTCCAACAACGCTACCTCCTTGTGTAGATGTAGAGCTCTCCGAAATTTCATGGGTCGTTAAATCCATCGTTTCAGCAGCAAATATTCTTTGTTGATTAATAAAATGTTAAATAAATCATCCAAAGATGATGACGATGATGAAGACGAGGGTGAGAAGTACCACAAACTTTTTACAGAACTCATTTCATATAGGTAGAAGAACGGTGATGATGAGTTTAAAAGTTTGAATGAGTATGTTTTACGACAACCTTAATTCTATTTATAAGCTTTTGCTGTTTAATGGATATAGAAAGACACAGCATCCAATCATATCAGACACTGTTGCCATGTTGATTAATCACATGAAGGCAACATTCACTATACTATATAATGCCATACTGATAAATCCAGTGTCCACGTTGCACTGAAGGTGAAGGCAGAATGGTCCGATGTTGGGTTACATCGGATACTATAGCCAAGATGCGCTACTTTACATGGATTAAAGATTTTTCATGTGGAGACAGAATGGCAATGTGTCGGGTCTTGTCTAACATTGTAGCCACGTTGCACTGCTTTACACGTATTAATGCTTTGTCATATGGAGTAAGAATGACATAGCATTGGATCATATAGGCAATGTAGCTATTATGCATTGCTTTACACAGATTAAGGCTAATGGATATGGAGTGAGACTGACAAAGTGTCGGGTCAAATCGATCACTGTATCCACCTGCACTGCTTTACACGGGCAATGTATTATGCTATATAAATATCATATTTCTTTCCATACTTCTCTTCATTCATATCATAGAAGTATTATATATAATGGTCGATTATAATCATATTTCTTTGCCATCCTCATACTCATACGAAGGTCTGTTACAACACAATAGCCCAACGAATGCATCCTCCCCTCAACCACCAACTGAGTGGTATATTGAAATGGAGGAAAGATACAGTGAAGATGTAAGACAAGTGCAAGAGCACATGCAGCTGGAAAATGGTAGACGTCAAAGAGAAGAGCAGGGTAGCCATAACGGGAGAAGAGAATGAGCAATAAAATACAACACCTAGTACCTCGCATAGATCAAGAGGTTAATTCTGGAGAGATCTATTGTAACTATGAGGTTTTTGTTCTACATGCTGTTGTAAGAAACGGAACCGACCTGATTCTTGTGAAATTTGGAAATGGATTGATGATCCTCTTCCTCATCGAGCAGTTGTGTATGTTAACGAACATGAAGAACAAATTCATATACTTACGAGGACGTTAGGTTCAATTAACTTATCAGGTGGTCGAATGTAGTTTTTTTGATCATCGGTTGTCTTGTTCATTTTCCATGATGTTGTCGTGTTTTACTGCTTATTGTCTTGTTTGTTTTCTATTAAGTTGTCTGCGTTTATTATTTGTTGTCTTAGTAAATTAAGTCTTGTTTGTTAATGTTTTCCATGGGTTAAATGTTGTTATTATCTTAAGTGCATACTAGATTTTGAAAACATAGACTTTACTTGAATTTGAAAGTACATATAATTTAATGAAAGTGCAAAGAACTTACTGAAGGTAATTAAATTAAAAATATTAACTAACCAAAATGTCATTTTGTCTAATATATCTAACCCAGAGATTATACATAGCATATCCAACAAAATTAATGCGATGCTCCCATCAATAATGGGAATCAAACGTAGTTCATGTTAACTAAAATAGATCTTCTTCCTGCACTGTATTTATAACGATTCTATATCTTAGACAAGCTCTAGTAAATGTGAAAAAAGTACTTCAAGTTTCCAGAAGCCTTCAAATTAATCTACAATTAGGATGACTGTTAAAAACCTCATTTAGCGTGATCCAAAAATCTTGCTCCTACTCCTCTTCCATGTGTCTACGGTCAGGTTCTATGAACGATACGATTAGTACTAAATAATCATCGGGAGTCCACCTTTCAGTTGACATTGAAGATTATTGTAGATGTTAAGAATTATTGAAGATGTTGTGAATTTTCATTACAAAACATTTATTTAAATATAAAGTTCATGATCCGCGTCTAGTGAATCAAGGGCAATCTGATTCACCATGTGGCAAGCATCTATAGACGTGAACATAAACAAACACAACTTTTCTTATTCCATCACAAAGTTTAGTACAGACTCTCAAACAAAATAGGAAATCCAAAACTGATATACCGATATAAACATTGCTAGTAAATACAAACATGGATAATACAATGGTACAAACACTTCTAGTGAATACAAACATTGATAATACACTGATACAAACACTACTAGTAAATACAAACCACTGAAAATACACTGGTACAAACACTACTAGTAAATACAAAACACTGTGAATATACCGACAGGACATACAAATACCGATAGTACATACAAACATTATGGCTCAGTAAATTGGTACTCATCATCAAAAAGACCAACTGCATCACCATCATCATTTACTCTATGTGTAGGATGATATCGCTGCTCATCAGTAGTGGTAAGCTCATAAATACGAGCAATCAACTCATTTATGCTCCATCGATGCTCGACGTACATGACCTGGCGGAGTCCCATTTGCATCTGAAACAAATACTCATACGAAAATACAGTTGGATCTGGATACTGCGAAATATCAAGCCAAGGAATATCAACATATCTATCAACTCCCAACGTTGTCGGTATATTGACTGTCCAATCGTAATATCCTATCTAGGATGGCTATGGAACATGACATACCTGAGTACCCTGTGTAAGGCCCTGGAAAACCGAGGGGGACAACACCTCTCTAGATGCCTGAAGGCCCTACCAGATCAACGGATGCAGCATGAAGAAAAGTAGTCATATGCGGTGGAGTGTAAACTGATGCCAAAAAGATGCATAATGTAAATTCATGATGATGAAGTAATTAGCGGACCACCACTCCCCTGCATACTCTAGTAAAGTGGCGTGGTCATACGCCTTCAAAAAAGATGTATCCGGATGTGGATCGTTAGGAACAAAATCACCATCCAACGTTTGTCTCCAACTACGCTTACCGATGAACCAATAACATCCTAAACTAGGGATGATACCAATGAAAAAAGTCTAGCGGATAGGAATGTAGCGTGCACTATGACAGGGTCGGTATAAAAGGCAAACCATCATAAGGATGCCATAAACACTCTCTTGTGTGGTCTGTAACTCGATCTGATTTCGAGCCCCATCAAATATATGACGTGCCTCCCCTTCTGGCACCATTCTATGGTTTATCTCGATCCCATGCTCTAACTCAGGGGAAAAAGGGTAATGTGGAGTCCAACGTTGGATAAGTCATGCTGCGAAAGTACTCACAGAACTAGTACTGTAAAATCTTCCAAAAACCTATAATGAACGTGGATCTACCCCTACTGACGCACTGAAGATCCAAAGAGCGATACAAATACGCTAACATCGGAGTACCACAATCATATACGATTGGATTATCAAACGCCAACTCTATAACAACTGCAACATATCCAACCGGCAACGTGTTCAATGCATTTGTAAAGAATAAGTTTCTCATTATGTACAGAATAAACAATCGAGCAATCACCAAATGGTTGCTCGTGCTACGACCATGTATCAATTCATAGATTGCTTATCTAATGTAAAAACAACTATTCTGTAGTCCGGACGACAGTCCATCTTGTAAGTCAAGGCATGAAAGTACACTAGATAAACGGTCTAAGTGCTGGTACTCCTCGTCATATGGTAAGGTCTCCCCCTTTTGATGCCTAAACTGGTAAGCATAGTAAAGTCCAAAGGGGTAAAACCTAACCCTCTAAAACTAAAATGGAATGTATGAGTGGTCTTCCACCAACATGCGGCTAAAGCACCACATAACTGAACATTTGAATTTAAAAATTACCGATACCAATTAAAGCAATATACGATTATTGAAAGCGCTAATAGCATTAAATAAATAAAGAGTAATATATAAATGCATACTCAAGGAATCTCCAAATCTAATATCTTAAAGAAAAACATGAACAATGTCGTCGGCATCATAAGATGGAATCATTCTATATAGGCGGATTACACTAACCCAAGAGCCACGGTGTGCTCACGATGAGCCTAATTTTAAACAGGTTGCATATTTAATTTTTATTCTGCAATTTTAACTAAAACATAATTTGAAAGTGGATAACTTACAAAATTTTCAACACATGTGCTGACGTGTACTTCGTCGTCCGGGAGTACATAGAAATTGACCAAATCTTTGTTGGGTCCCAAATTTTGGTAGATGTGGGGATGCATAACCATATTTGTTGTATTTCTACCTACACGTCTTCGTCTCACCACCATGCTTCATCGACCTCCAGTACCCGTCATCGGTACGTCTGTGTTTTCTTCGACATGGACGTTTTCTATGACCAACGGAACATTTCCATCGCCGCGATTGCCGCTTCCTCGATTCTCCTCAACGTTCTTCTCGTTTTATAAATCTTTTTTTAAAATTTTATTTTGTTGCTGAGCTCTTGGATGATGGAAATAATGGGGGAAAGTAGGAAGACGAATGCTTGGCTTGGGGAAGAAATAGGATAACCGACTTATTTATATCCGGTTATCCGACGTATACTCAACCAGCTGAATTAAAGGCGGCTAAGTAGATTGCAATCCGTAGCTTTTGTGGATTGCCACCAATGGCCGTGGATTGCAATCATCATGTTCTCCCTAGCTGGCTTTAATTTAGCCGGCTAAGGAGAAGCACATCTGTGCTTCTTCTTCTTCGCGTTGGAGTGATTTTTCTTTCAATCCTTCCGATTCGACGCTTCGCGCTCAACACGGTTGAGAATCTCTAGCAATCAGATTTAAGTTTAACCAATTTTTATGCTTACATTTATGGACTTCAATAATTTCTAGAGATATACTAAACAAAATTAAATTCAGATGCCACCTATAAACACCTCCATACATGAACAATAACAAGGATTGAATTTCTACTCGTAAAACTACCAAATTTAGCCAATTTGACCACTACTATATCGTTTGCAACGGTTGCAGATTATATTTTGGTTCAATTTTCCTTGTCTAATAAATCTAACCCAGAGATTATATGCAGCACGTCTAACAAAATCAACTTGATACTCCCACAAATAACGGAAATCAAACGTAACTCGTGTTAACTGAAATAGATCTTCTTCCTTCACTGTTTTTATAATGATTATATTTCTTCGACAAGCTCTAGTAAACGTACAAAAGTGCTTCAAGTTTCCAAAGTCCATCGAATTAATCTACAATCAGGATGACTATTAAAAATCTCGTTTAGAGTGACCCAAAAATCTTGCTCCATCTCCTCTTCCATGTGTCTACGGTCGGTTTCTATGTACGATTTGATTAGTACTAAATAATCAATGGTATTCCGGCTTTTAGTTGACGTTGAAGATTATTGACGATGTTAAGAATAATTGAAGATGTTGCGAATTTTTAATACAAAACTTCGGTTTAAATAGAAAGTTCATGATCCGCGTATCATGAATCAAGTGCCTTCTAATCAACCATGTGGAAAGCATTCACAAACGTGAATATAAATAAACACAACCGTGTTTGTTCCTTCACATGGTGATTTACACATAGTCAAACAAAATAGGAAATCTAAAGCTGATATTGTTATGCAAACACAACTAGTAAGTACGCATACAGATAATACACTGGTACAAACAATGTTAGTAAATACAAAACCATGATAATACACTGATACAAACACTACTAGTGCATACAAACCACTGAAAATACAGTCATACAAACTCTGCTAAGAAATACATAACAATGATAATGCAATGATACACATACGGATATGACATACAAACGGTAATATATATACAAGCACTATGGCTCATCAAATCGACACTCATCATCAAAAAGATGGACTGCATAACCATCTTCGTCTTCGTCGTCGTCGTCGTCTACTCTACGTGTAGGATGATAGCGCTGCTCATCAATTGTAGCAAGCTCGTTAATACGAGCAGTCAACTCATCTATGCTCCATCGATGCTCGACGCACATGACCTGGCGGAGTTCCATCTGCATCTGAAACAAATCCTCATGAAAATGCTGCTGGATCAGGATACTGCAAAATCTCAGGCCGTGGAATATCAACATATCTATCAACCTCGGACGTTGTCAGTATACCGATTGTCCAACCATAATCTCCTACCTGGAAGGGCTGTGGAGCATGATACACTGAGTACTATGTGTAAGGTCTTGTAGAACAGGGAGGCAAGACCACTTTGGATGCCTAAGGTCCCTACCAAATCAATGGATGCAGCATGAACAAAAGTAACCGTATGCGATGGAGTGTAACACCAACGCCAAAAAGAAGCATAATCTACATTCACAATGATGAAGTAATTAGCGGGCCACCGCTCCCCTGCATGCTCCTGTAAAATAGCGCTGTCATACTTCTTTAAAAAAGATGTATCCGAATGTGGATCGTCGGGAAGAAAATCACGATCCAATGTCCGTCTCCAACTACGCTCACCAAGGAACCAATAGCATCCTAAGCTGGATGAGGATGAAACTAATGGAAAACATCTTGTATAAAGGAATTCATCATGCGCTATGAAAGGGTTGGTCATAACAGGCGAACCATCATACGGATGCCAAACAAAATTCTCTCATGTGGTCCGTAATTCGATCTGTTTCGAGCCACGGTAGTAATATGATGTGTCTCCCTTCCTTGCACCATTCTGCGGTTATCTCGGGCCCATGCTCTAACTCGGGAAAAGCAAAGGGGTAATGTGTAGTCCAACATCGGAAGTAGTTATATTGCGGAAGTACTCATAGTACTAATACCGTAAAAACTCCCAAAACCCTGTAATGGACATGGATCTACCCATAACGGCATACTGATGATCCAAAGAGCGAAACAAATACGCTAATATCGGAGTTCCCCAATCATATGCTATTGGACTATCAAACGACAACTCTGCTACAGCTGCAACATATCCAGAGGGCAACGTGTTCGATGCATTTGTAAAGAATAAGTTCCACATCATGGGTAGAATAAAAAGTCCAGCAATCTCCAAATGGTTCTTTGAACTACCACCATGTATTAATTCATTGATTGCTTGTCTAATGTAAGAGCATCTAATCTGCAGTTCGGATGACAGTTTGTCATGTAAATCAAGATGTGGAAGTACACTGGATAAACGATAAAAGTGCTGGTAATCCTCATTACACGTAAGATCACTCCCATTCCAATGCCTAAACCGGTAAGCATAGTAAAGTCTAATGGAGGCAAAACCCAACTCTCCAAAACTAAAGTGGAATGTATGAGCGGTCTTCCACCAATAGGCGGCTAAAACACCACATAACTGAACATCCGAATTTAAAAGATTATCGATACCTATTAAAGCAATTTATGACTATTGAAAGCGGTAAATAACATTAAATAAATAAACAGTAATTATATTACTCAAGAAATCTTCAAATCCTATATCTTATAGCAAAGCATGAATAATGTCATCGGCATCGTAAAATTGGATCATTCTATAAAGGCGTATTGTACTAATTTAAGATCCACGGGTGCGCTCACAATGAACCTAATGTAAAACATGTTGCATATTCAATTTTTATTGTACAATTTGAACTAATAAAATAAATTGAAGGTGTATAACTTACAAAATTTTCAACACATGTGGTGACGTGTATTTTGTCGTCTAGGAGTATACGGAAATTGATCAAATCTTTATCGGGTCCCAAATTTTGGTCGATGTGAGGGTCCAGAATCGTATCTGTGTTTATACCCGCACGTCTTCACCTAACCACCGTGCTTCATCGACCTTCAGTGACCGTCGTCGGTACGGCTGCACTGTCTTCGACATGGGTGTTTTCTATAACCGATGGAACATTTCCACCACTGCGTCTACCGCCACCTCGGATTCTCCTCAAAGCTCTTCTAATTTTTTTCCTTGGCTGTTTTTTGTTTGTTGGAAAGAAGAAAGTGGCGGCCGGAGGAAGAAAGAAGAGTATGCGTGAGGAAGAAATGGGTAACCGACTAATATATAACCGGTTCTCATATGTACACTTAACCGGCTAAGGAAAAGTACAGATGCGCTTTCTCTTCAACCGTTTTACGGTCGATTGTCTTGAATCGACGCATCCCACCCCGTCATTGAGAATGCTCTTAGTGTTTCTCGGTTTGAACCCAAAGCCTCCGTAGCAACAAGCGGAGAATATTTCAACCTGTGCCATTGGACCTAGGACCAGTCTTCGTGGAATTCTACTTCGATTAAATATATTATTATTCAACTGGAGTATTAATGGTGCAGATGTTATCAAAACTGCATTACGTACTGGCAGGAAGCAGTACTGCACATAAATTTATCCCAGGCCTGTGCGGTCAAAACGTACAAGTACGCCAACAAACCAATTCTTTTTTTTTTAGCATGCATCAGATATTCATTATAAGTTGGTATACGTTCCAAGTAAATGAAATGTGTCCGCTACATGTTAAAGCGTGGACGTATAAAGTGGTTTTAAAAGCGTACACCAGAGATGCTACAAATAAAAAGAATGGCTAACCATGTACACTTGTATGTACAGGAATCTATGGATAAGAATGATAAGATGTGACTCATCCATATATAGCATAAAATTTCATCTCAAATAAATAAATGACTAGGATCCGATTGGACTCGCGAACATCACAATCATATGATTTATATCAAGTATGCCCTACCTTGCTGCCATTGCATGAACCATGTTCCTTTATCATTATTCTTCTATTACCGTAATCGACCCGTCTTTCGGTATATTTTGAAATTTTCTCTATTTTAGACCTCGACTTGATCGCTGTTTTATGATATAAAAATAGTTATTTGATTGATGTATTAAAAGAAAAAATAAAGGAACAACAACGATAGAAAATGAGTGAGTGAACATTCAAAATGAACTCTCAAGGACATTACAGTAATAATCCCATCCACCCCTCTTTTTCGCCAATTATAAAGCTCCATGGTTTCAGTCTTTGGAAAAAGAAATAAACTGAAAACTGTGCCTGAATTATTCAAAAAAATTCAAAAATTGATCGGTGCGAAAATGGTCGGCGATTTCATGGTTTGTGTAGACAGGCTTATAGCATCCGCAGCATGCTTTGATTCGAGCAGTTCCGCCATTTCCAGTGATGAGTTTACGACAAAAGGGGTGGTGGAAGAAGAAGAGAGTTCAAAAAACAGTAGTAGTTTGAAATTTGTGAAACATAACGGTGATGAATTGGAAAATAAAGTATCGGAATGTCGAATTTGTCAGGAAGAAGGAGATGAGGCTGAAATGGAAGCGCCTTGTGCTTGCAATGGAACTCTCAAGGTTTAAATTCTATCTTATTCACCGTACAAGTATTTTGGGAATTTTTCATGATATGATCAAATTTTTTGGTATATTCATTTGCTGTTATTATTTTCAAAGAATAACAGGTTAAATTATTTTCAAAGAATAACAGGTTAAATTTTTTTTTTTGCGAAAGTATATCTACTGTTACTTAATAAATACGAGTTGAATAATTAAAGACATTAGGTGAGGTAGTTAGCAGTAGTTAATGGAAATGCAATTATATTATTTAGTTGAGGATTTCATTAGGACTTTTCTCGTGTATAGTGTTAAATATTACAGGCTACCAACTATGCTGTCAAAGCTAACATCTAAAGGCATATAGGCCCTGCTTAAGCTCTGTTTTTTTTTAACTAATGGTTTGCATATACGGTAACACATTTTTAGATGGAAAAGGATTTAATGTAACATTACAATAAACAAACACATTTTTTTTTCATTTTTTAGATGGAGGAAAGGACTATAAACAAACTGCTAATTTCAATGCTTCTACATTGGGTATATTTACATATTTATAATTTGAGCTTTGCACAAACATTGTTCAGTGATCTAACTCAACTTATTTCATGATGTTAGACTAATCTAAATCCAAATATCCTATCACTTCTTTTTAAATTGGCATGAGACACCTCCTCAACACTAACAACATATGTTAGTACATAAAATGGTGAGGGTATTATGGAACATTGCTGCCATAATATTTCATCAGTAATACATACCAAGCAAAAGATCGTTATGTACAATGTGATAGTGTGACTAGCTATAAACTTTAAGCTAATATAATTCTATCTTTGAATTCTATATATTCAGAAGCTACTGACTGATAGTAATTAATAACTATTTGAATTTTAAATACGCGATCTGACTGTTTATAGGCTGTCTTATCAGAATTATACATAGTCTATTTCAGCTATTATATCAACTCAATATGTAATTATAATTTGCAAACCTTGCATTATTGGAGACAATTAAATCATGCTAACTGTGAACAACTGTTCGTAGTAATCTGTTTTAAATGGAGCTTTCTTATACAGTTGTCCAGTATGATTATTTATAGCTAGCATATTATTAATTTCCATTCGTGTGTTCTCCTTATTTTACACTCTTAAGACTTTGTGCCTCAAACTTCTTATGCAAGTACAATCTTTGAGTCTTATCATCCAACTTAATTTCGTACTATAGTTAGGATGATAATTGATCAGAATACAATAAATTATAAATTGTAATTCTAAGTAACTCAGGGATCAAAGATATTTATGCTTCAGTTCTTTTAAAGCAAACGTCAAATCAATGTTCACTGATATCCAGATATATTAACATTGACATCGTGAAAGATTTAGAGATAGAATTGAGATTAACTGCATACCATTTTCACCAATTCATATTAGTTACTCCTTACTTCACATGATACCATCCAAATTACATGTAGTTTTCAAAGAATGCTTGATCAAATTTCTCTCTCCGTCTCAGTTTGCACACAGGAAATGCATACAAAGATGGTGCAATAAAAAGGGGGACATTACTTGTGAAATTTGCAACCAGGTTAGTTTAATCCTTGTTTAGTGTTAGCTATACGTTTACATTCTGTATATTTATCTACACTATATCATTCTATATGTTATGTGAAAGTTATGGACTCAGTTTTTCCTTGTTTATGCATCAAAGATGAGCAAAGGGTACCCTTATCATTATCTAAGAATATATTGACATAGTAACTATAGTATCTTTGGAACGTTTCACTGGAATCACACACTTACGAAAGATAGCATCGTCTGCAATCTTGCTATTTGTCAAAGTGGTGTACCTTTTGATAATATACACTTCTTTGTAACGGTCCATTTATTTTCTAGGGTAGCTAGTGTATCTCATATGCTTTTTTCCCCTCTTAGGAATATGCACCAAACTATTCTGTACCACTAACCAGAGCTAATTCCGATGTGATAACAATTGATATCAGGTATGATTTAAAATGTCTTTGACCTTCTTTAATTTACAGTAAACATCCTTAAGCCAAGTGTTTGTCCTCATTTTTACTGTACTTATAGACAAGGTTGGGGTGGGCGACTTGATTTAAATGATGCGCAGTTAATAGCTATTCAGCAAGAAATTCTGAGCAACGAATATGAAGACTACGCGGCTGCACATAATAGTGGAATTGCATGTTGTCGATCTGTTGCTCTTATTGTATGTCGAACTTCAAGTTAAATTCGAATGTTTCCTCCATTTATAAATATCTGGTATCACTATGGATGATCAACTTTGAATATAATTTGTGATCGTGCAGTTGATGCTACTTCTCCTTCTTCGTCATATACTTGTGGTTTTAAGAGATGCTGAGATGTTAGTAGATGCTTCAGACTTCTTTAATGTAAGTTTATGTCATACAAAATTAAGATTGAAAATCATTTTGCTTGTGCATGTTTTTAGCGTTGTGTGCGTGATTATCTCAGAAATACAGCAAACTTCTCTGAACCTCAATGATTTATTCATATGTATGTTTTACATTTCAGCTAACCTTTCAATTTGCTGGGTTTCTTCTCCCATGTTATTTGATAGTACG
This sequence comes from Allium cepa, assembly GCA_030765085.1. Taxonomy (NCBI): domain Eukaryota; kingdom Viridiplantae; phylum Streptophyta; class Magnoliopsida; order Asparagales; family Amaryllidaceae; genus Allium; species Allium cepa. The sequence continues at coordinate 344,487,526 of CM060928.1, read as the reverse complement.
TTCATGCTACATTCTACAAACTCGGCGAAGAAGGCAGGTCTAAGTTCTACCAGTAGTTGGGGGTTAAGATATTAGTTTACTTGATGGTCGTCAATCTCTTAGCAGGAATGCAAATACAGAAGTATGATTTATTAGCCAAGATGTTAAAGAGTGCCCATTCTAAGAATGTGTGCATGTAAAATGTATGTGTACAATGTTATTGAAAATTTAATGCTACTACTTTTCTGAGAAGTGTTTATTGCAGCATTCAGTCTTATTTTGTTTGTTAAATGCTCATCAATGGGTTTTTTCTTTGACCAGAAATCCCATTAAAATGTAATTTTGCTTCAATCTATTAAAATTTCGGGTTTTGCTACTATGACAAAATGTATATTTTTTTTCTCAAAATATAAGAATAGCGTAAATGGTCAAAAATGTAAGAATGGTGCAATTGGAGGAATTCGTAGAACACATTGGTAGTTTTATACACGCGAAATGATCGGTTTAGAGTACATAATGTACTTTATGATTTGTTGACCACCTCAAAGGTCATAAAGATGATTCGGAGGAGGTAAAATTATGGTTATGAATTATATACGATACATAATCAATAAAAAGTTACTTGCCGTTTATGAAGATTATAATTTGTTGAGCACTGTAAAGATTGTAATAACATGCTTGTTTGCGTCAAAATTGATCACAAACCCTAGAAGTAGTGAAAACACCGGTGTTTACACACATATCCATAATATCCAAGTACAGATCCACATAAAGTAGAAAATGAAGAAATACCAAAATTAAAATAACAAGAAAGTAAAGAACGCAAGGTTTATAGTGGTTCGGCTATGTTCGGCCTACGTCCACTTTGAATTGATTCTTTTTATTTCCTTTTGTATTGAGATTACATTTACAACCCTTTGAAATCAATAGACAAAACGATAGAGTTTTGCCTAATCAAGAAGAAGAAGATCCTCCCTTTTTGGTTGCCATAGGACTGCCATTTATAGGTGTAAATTCGAAAATATCCACCTCAAAATCTATAATACCTTTTCTCTTGCGTAGGTGGGCCCACATGATCGATCTAGGGTGATTTTGGATCGATCCATGTACAATTCGTATCAATCCAAAAATAATCCAATCGAGCTGAGATCAATCACGAACCTTCTTGAGTGCATAAGAAAGCTCCTGTGAAAATTTCATCACATTTAGACTTGTCATTCGTGAGTTATGATCGATCCAGCATCCGATTTGGAAGTAGGCTGGTCATTTTGTATCGACCTTCGTATCCATCTCATTCTCATATCCAAAGCCACAGCCTCTGCATCGATCCGAGTTCCACGCCTAAATCCATGTTGAGCGCTTCATCACTTGACCGGCTCCACTACTTCGTATCCATGCTTCGTATCCATCCATTCGATAACTTTCGTATCCATCAACCCATTCCACTCATTGTATCGATCCTCCCTCACCTTCTTTATATCAATCCTCTGTGCCCATCTTCGTATCTATCCAGCCATGATTTGTATCGATGCTAAAACCTTCTACTTGTATCGATGCTTAGCTATGCGCTTTGTATCCATGTCGTTCATATTCATCGATCCATTCCTTGCTTCGTGTCGATCAACCGCTGCCTGCTATCCTCTTCGTATCCATCTCTTTGCACCCATCTACGTATCGATCCCGAGTGTGTCCTTCGTATTGATCACATACTGATCGATACAAAATGTTTCTTCCAGTAACCATTGCCTCGTTCTTCGTATCAATCCCAACCCTAATCGATGCGAAGTACATTTTCATGTTCTGCCATTCAATCAATACGTGTGTATTGATACGAACTCCATATCCATCCAATCGACGCTCATTGCATCAATACGAAATCCACCTTGATCAATACAAATCCACTTTCCATGAATATTAATCCATCCATAACTTGAGCATACAAACTCTTTTTGACCTAAAATTTAAAATGTAGCCTTACCAAGCCTTGTTCATCATTCCCAATCGATCCCACCTTGATTGGGCTCGGTCCAATATTGATGGTATCGATCATAGCCATGTTTTTCTATTGATCACTAATCTAGATATCCATCCTTTTTAGCCAATTTGTTGATATTCCGGTCTTGACCAAAAAGTGGGGTAACATTTGCCCCCAAAACATGCCTTGCAGTAGGAAGGCGTGTTTTGAATAGCTTTAAATCCGTCATCCATAGTCCATATTCCATCCATAGCCATAATATCCGATCCATAATCCAATCCATTACCAAGAGCCATCATATCCAAGTGCCAAAGCCATACCCTTGTCCAAATCCACGACTGCTCCGAGTCAATATCCAATTTCAAATTCAGTAACCAAATCCTTAGCCAATTCCATAGCCACCTGAACCTGTCAATCGAGTTTCAATCCATCCATATCCAGAATCCAATAACCAAATCCATGACCTCTTCGGGTTGATATCCAAATCCAGGACCGCTCCGGGCCCTTATCTAAATACGAGACCACTCTGGGTTCATAGCCAAGCCAATCCTTGGCCATTCAAAACCGAAATCTGACCCCATGACCTCTCCGGTCTAAATTCAAATCCATAGACCTCGCCAGGTCGTCTTATCCAAGTCCGTCCAAAGCCAGGACCTCTTCGGGTCATTTTATATTCTCCGGTCTTGACTCTCCGGTTGGGGACTTTTATATTCTCCGGCCTCGACTCTTCGATCGTGGACTTTTATATTCTCAGGTCTTGACTCTCTAGTCGAGGACTTTTATTTTGTGGTCGAGTCCATTCCTTCGCTCTCCGATGAATGGACTCGTAACTTGTAATTACTGCCCCATCTCTCCGGTCGGGACCATAACCATATGACCTGTATATTTATTACATTAATCCAAATCCAATCAACACAAAGTCCCATTGACAAAATAAAAGTCCATACAACGAAGAAAATCAAATATCCATAGTACCAAGAAAGGAACCAAAGTTCACAGTAAACAGAAAGAATACAAGATTTCATGAACTCGAGCATCACTGTTTATCATCATCCCAGAGCATGCCTAGGGACTGTCCTCGATCCCGTACATGTGTAAGTGATTTAGCTGCATCATTTCAAAATTTATTACTTATTCAATGCCATAAATCCATTCAGTTGATAACAAGTTGTTGACGTTGCCTAGATCTAGTTCCATCTTCGCTTGAGGTGGGCGGCCGCTCTTGTTCCACTGCCACAGCTCGATTCCTTATGTACTGCTGTAGATCACCACATGATTATCAATAATATCCTTTAGATTTCTGCACTCGTTTGTGTTGTGTCCATTCAGCTTGTGGAATAGGAATGATTTTTCGACGCCCGCTCGTATTTAGAGGGTTCTCTTTTTGCCAGTCTTCGATACTGGAGGCGCCCTCAAGTATCCAAGTATATCCTTTCCAGAGTTTTTGTCAAATCCATGTAAGAAAAGAATTTGGATTCCCTTCGTTGCCTTTTCGATGTGCCACCATTGTCATTCACTTTCCTTTTGCTTCAATCGTCTTTGTTTGAATCCTCCCTTGGTGTACCTCCACCTTTTGTTGCGTAAACTTCAACCACTCTCCCTTCTCTCTCAGCCTTGGCATCTTCCTATCATAGAAAACTTTCTGCTCCGTGGTAAAACTCTTCAAGATCCACCGACGGATACCGTTCCAATGATATGTTAATATCCGAATCATCCACAATTTTTGAGACTGCTGTCATCAAAACCATCGGTGGATCGAGTCGATCCACTGAAGCCGCTACCGCATTGAATCTGGTCAAGAAATCCCTAAGCGATTCTCCCTTCCACTACTTCATTAATGTCAAAGTCATCACATTCTTAGGTCTGACTATGCAGACCCGAAATTGCCTCATAAACCACTCAATCAGCTCCGTCCATGCGCCAATAGAGCCACTCTCCAGTTGTCTGAACCATAATGCCGCTATATCTGTCAAATACAAAGGGAAGCACCGTGCCATGACATGCTCCGATGCCCTAACACTTCCATGTGTCTCATGTACCTTGTCAATTGAGCAGCATGATGCGTTCTCCCATCGTACATCTCCAACGTTGGTAGTTCAAAATCCGATGGATTCTGAGCCTGAGAGGACTCCTGTTCACGTCCTTCAAATCTCTATTCACCAATCCTCCCTTCATAGCCTGTCTGATCATGTCCGCTAACTTATCATTGTCATCAAATGGTAGCCTATGTCTGTGATCTCCCACCTGCACTATGATTCCATGAGGGAATCCTGGAACCTGTCCTTTTAGATGAGCATCCATATCCCGATCAACACCCAACTGCTCAGCGCCGTCTGGTATCCTTCGTGAAATTGAACCAACATGGTCTGTGGGTATGGCCCTGAGTGTAGGAGCTGCTCCTGATGGTCCTGCTCTATCCTGCATCATGTTTGTTGCATGCTTCTAATCCTAATTCCGAACTGTCTCTACTCCTGTCGCTCCAACTTCACGATCCCTATTCCCAGCATTTTCTACAGTTGCGTTCTCTTTATTCTGCACTCTAGCTTGTCCAACTTGTTGGAGTAGGTTTTGCATCATCTCCTCCTGCCTTTTCAGCATCCCTTCCTGCATTGCATCCATCATCATCTCTGGTGATGAAAACTGAGGTCTGATTAGCTCCTAAAGATGCCTCCTGACTCCTTCATGCTGACTCTTTTTTGTCATATGCCTCCTTGTTGATTGCTTAGCCATAGCTTCAGATGCAATCCTTTAGCTTTCCAAATATGAACTCCAAATTCGATGTAGGGGGTGCTAGTCTTCTTAGGGAAAGCATCAAAGTGTTTTGCCAAAATTGGTCACAAACTACAGAAATAGTGAAAGCACCAGTGTTTACACACAGATCCACAATATCCAAGTACAGATCTCAGATCCAGATAAATAAGAGAATAAAAAATGAAGAAACAGCAAAACTAAAACGAGTAAGAAAGCAAAGAACACAAGATTTATAGTGTTTCGGCTATCTCTGGCCTATGTCCACTTTGAATTGATTCTTTTTATGTTTTTTGGCATTGAGATTACAGTTACAAGCCTTTGAAATCAATAGACAAAATGACAGAGTTTCAGCTAGCAAAAAAGAAGAAGATCCTCCTTTTTGGTTGCCAAAGGTCTGCTATTTATAGGTGTACATCCAAAAATATCCGCCTCAAATATGGAATACCACTTCTCTTGCGCAGGTGGGCCCACATGATCGGTGCAGGGTGACTTTGGATCGATCCATGTACAATTCGTGTCGATCCAAAAATGATCCAATCAAGTTGAGATCGATCACAGACCTTCTTGAGTGCATAAGGAAGCTACTGTGAAAATTTCATCGCATTTGGACTTGCCATTTGTGAGTTATGATCGATCCAACATCTGGTTTGGAAGTAGGCTGGTCATTTCGTATCGATCGATTGACATCGATCGCCTTCATATCCATCTCATTCCCATACCCATAGCCATAGCCTCTGCATCGATCCGAGTTCCATGCCTAAATCCATGTCGAGCGCTTCATCACTTGACCGGCTCCACTACTTCGTACCCATGCTTCGTATCCATCCATTCGATAACTTTCGTATCCATCAACCCATTCCACTCTTCGTATCGATCCCCTCTCACGTTCTTCATATCGATCCTTTATGCCCATCTTCGTATCGGTCCAGCCTTGCTTTGTATCAATTCCAAAACCTTCTATTCGTATTGATGCTTAGCTATGCGCTTCGTATCCATGCCGTTCGTATCCATCGATCCATTCCCTTCTTTGTGTCGATCAACCGTTGCCTGTTATCCTCTCTGTATCCATCCCTTTGCACCCATCTACGTATCGATCCTGAGTGTGTCCTTCATATCGATCACATATTGATCGATATAAAATGTCTCTCCCAGTAACCATTGCCTCACTCTTCGTATCGATCCCAGCCCTGATTGATACGAAGTACATTGTCATGTTCTGCTATTCAATTGATACGTGTGTATCGAAAAAACTCCATATCCATCCAATCGATGCTCATTGCATCGATACGAAATTCACCATGATCGATACAAAAGTATCGCTATGAATCTACTTTCCATTAATACTGATCCATCCATAACTTGAACTTACAAACTCCGTTTGACCTAAAATTTGAAATGTAGCTTTTACAAGCCTTGTTCATCATTCCTAATCAATCCCACCTTGATTGGAGCTTGGTCCAATTTTGACGGTATCGATCATAGCCATGTTTTCCCATTGATCACTAATCTAGTTATCCATCTTTTTTAGCCAATTTATTGATATCCGGCCTTGACCAAAAGGCGGGATAATAATGTTGAATGGATCCCAACTCCCAATGAAGAAATTTATGAAATTCTCATGTCTCTTTTAGGGTTTCTAAGAAATGCAAAATTCTTTGGGAGATTTATTAAATAAATATAATAAACCAATTTAATAACTATAAAAACATATATGATATTATAAAATATACTCAAATAAATTTGAGCAACTAATATATTTGATAAAATTGTGTATCGATTAAAATATATTAATGAACTAAATTAAAGATTGATTAAGAAATGTAAAATTCATTACCAATGAATCTTTTGGTATGCTGTCGCCTCAAGACCATGTGAGAGCTAAATTATACAAGCACTTAGATATTCATATCTTGACCACTTAAGTCTGAACTTTCTCGAGACTATACATTGTATTCCACGAGTTATGAACTCTAAAGCAATACAAGACTACAATATTTGATTCATATTCAAGCATATATAAAAGTTGAATGGTGAACAATTGCACTTGCATTATATAAAATTTCCATATCGTTTCTCCGACTTGTATCCTTCAAGCGAATGCTCGATATATACGTCTTAAGTTCCCATACCATTCCTCTGACTCGTCTCTGGATCGTCTCTAATTGTAATATTTGGGAGTTCTTTGATCGATTCTATCCTAATTTTTTTCTCCTTCAATGCTTCCTCGACTTCAGGTTGAATGATTTAAGATTTAAATTGCATCATTGAACCAAGAGGGAATCCTGATTTAAGGGGTTGAATTAGGATTTTCCATTGTCTTCATTGGCTTCCACATCATCATTTTGAGTGGAAGTCCGAATATGGGAATCTCGAACGGGGAATAGTCAAGTTCGATCCGATGTGGCTTAAGGGATGATTTATTTTGTATAATTATCCGTAGTGGTTTTGATTAACATGGGGTCAAGTTTGACCTCTTAGGTCATCATCTCAAGTGATATTGGTATTTTAAATAGGATTAGCTTCAGTCGCTTTTTTGGTCATCTCAATTAGTTTTGCAGGTTCTGTTCATACTAGTTTTTGACCTATGGCCTAATAACATGATTCTAGGCCTTTATGTTCGATCCAATGTCTATCCAATAGCTGTTGTGGCAAAGCATTTTATGTAGCAAAGCACTTTATTCAACATGGTCCCAATTTAGATTTTTATATGTACTGGTTAACTAAGCGATCGTCACTCTCTAAGTGGGGTTGGGCAATGGGCTAAGTAGCATCTTTCCGCTCTATGCTATCATCAGAAGTTCCTAGTCATGTAGAAACCATGGTGAAACTTCAAAAAAATTGATATTTTCCTTTCAAAAGCTTTTCAAAAATCAATAGGAAGAGGATTTGGTCCTTTTGGATGAAAACACTAAATGTTTACGTTGGTATTGGACAGTAAACACAAGTAAATTGCATTGATCTTCGATCTTGGATAGATTTTTAGTGCAGTTTATGTATATTCAAATCAAGCATGTAATAATAATGAAAATAAGTAGCAAAAGGTTAAAAAAAACGATAAGATTTTATAGTGGTTTGGTCCAAAATCAGTGCCTACGTCCACTTCTTCAATTATTACTAACTTTTTAACTGTATGATTGATTACAGATGATTGCAGAAGAATTACATAGCATTTACTTAAGAAAATGGAGGACTTTGAAGTAAAATAATGAAGTTGGTGTACAAAATTTCGAGTTTGGGGGTTCTTTTTTTCTATTCATTTCCTTGAAGATACTATTTGAATATTTGTAGGCTCCAATAGCCGTAAATATCTTTGCCAAATTTGAATATGGTAGTTGAATCATCCTCCAGAAATATCTAAAGCGAGAATATGTTAGTTTGGTCTAGTCATTGTTGGCATCGGAGCGAATTTGAGTTTGGAGGGGGGGTCGAACTTGAAACCTTTGGTTAGCTCGAGCGCCTTATGGTTTGGGTTGGTTATTATTTTTCTTCAGGTCTGAGTTGGATTGAAAAATACATATCTCCGAGTTGAACCTCAAGGACCACTTTGATCGAGCAATTGTGTGCTTTGAAGACCGCTTCAGCTCGAGCAATAAATTTTCTTGAGTCAAACATCGAATTTTCCCCAAGACAACTAGAGTGTTGTAAAATGCTAATTTTTGAGCATTTCACCATTTCCAAGTTTTGCCTTGAGTTAATTTTCAAAAATAACGTCTTTAGTCTTTGTGCAATATTTCATTCTTCTTTCAATGTATAACATACGTATAATAATAAAATTATAACTAAAGTATTGTTATTCGGAATAAATATATTTTTATGAGTAGTATTTATTTACTTATTTATGAGTAATATCTAATATTATCAAAACATCTCTAATCTTAAATATGATAATTGTTTCCTTGCTTGAATCGGTTAAATCGATAACAAAATAAAATTATTCATATGCCAATTACAAACTATTTTAATTTTACAATCTATTCAAAATGACCAAATTGAATTGATCTGGTTGGTTTATTCGGTATTAACTGCATATTCTTCCGTCTGGTAATAATCAGAAATGCATTTACTGATTAATATATCTGATTAATACGCAAATGCATCATAATACTGCAAATATAGCGTTACATGTAACTTCATAATGAAATAACGAAATAAAATTACGAAAATATATCATGATATTGCAGATCATGACAAGTAGGTCCAACAAATAGAATCAACATTGTCGTGTTTGTTATTTATATCTACGAAACTATTTTTTTAACAAGAATGATACCTAATTTAAACAGAACGCTCATTTTGGTGTCTTGGGAAATCAAACCCAAGACCTCTAGGCCAATAATATAGAAATCTTACCACTTGAACTAGTGGTCCTTGACATTTACGAAACTATTTTGAGATTTCTCTTTATTTAAAGTATTATATTAGTAATGATATTCATTTTGTCTCGCTAAATAATATAGTAAACTAAATGTTTTATATAATTTAATTTGCTTTAAACACTTAAGATTAATGTGAAATATTTTCTCAGACACATTCGTTGAATTTGACCTTTGTGGATATTTGACTTTATGATTAAGTATTGGAGACACAGCCCCCAATAATGGAAGCAAATCACGTATAACATACCATTTTAAACATGTTCACTCGAAAGGTTTGTGTAGATGATGATGATGGTTTTACTTTATTCTCATCATGTGGACATCTTTGAGCAACAGAACTAGAACTTTGAATCATCTAGAGTGACAGAGTTAGGAGTATGCCCTAGGGGCAATTATGTAATTTGCTGCATATATCTTGTTCTATAACTAATCTTGTTCAAAATAAAAGGTGTTTTCTTTCTATTAGATACTTAATATAATATGTTATATTAATTTAATTAAAAGTATATTTAAAAGAAAATCCATAAATGGTAAGTATTATGATAGCGGTAATAAAGTGTCGTAACCATTAGTAATTTATCACAATGAAATTAAAAACACCATTTTATATGTTCATAGTCAAGATGTATCGAGACCAAAATTCGATGAATCTATTAGAACTAGAGTACATAACGCTCTCTAAATGTTGGAGAGTTGATTACTCATGACCGCTGGAGGCACCAAGGCGTTATGAATTAATGGTTATTAGATAACTATGGAATGAATCACCTAATAGTTTTCTATTGGTTAATATAGTTAAGGTCAAACAGAAAATATCAATGTACTAAAGTTACAAAATTCTCTTGACTTAAGAATACCGTCGATCTTCAATATGGAAGCTCCGCTTTGATTATACTTAAATTTTGGCACGACATCCATCGAACGACTATAGTTGGGTTGAGGAGAAGCATTAAAAGTGAAACACTATTCAAGAGAGGATTCATTTTCTCGGTTATATGAGGTTAATATCACGGTCAACTGAAGTAAACACAAAATCAAAGTCTTTGACCAAAGCAGTTCGATTAGTAATAATTGTTATTATTGAACCAAGGATTTTATATTTAAATTATAAGTTAAATATGGATGATATTGGAAATTTGACCATAAGTCCAAAGTGATATAGTTTGATGAAGTGAATTGGTATAAATAAGTATCATCATCCCGTAACGCTTAATAAAGTAAAATTGGATTTTATCGAAACTAAGTAAGCGATAAATCTGGCCATAATGTCACACTACTTGCTAAGTGACGTGTGAATGTTAATATTTGAATTGTTCGATATTAATCGCTAAACAAATTTACATATAAGAGTCACATAACTAAAACGTTGAATAATCCTTTTACCACTCGATTTTTTTTAATTGTTATAAATTGATTGAATTAATTAATATTTACTAAATATTAATTATATAATTTTACTTTATGTGTTGAACAATGTTAAATAGTGTATTTATAATAGTTATAAGTATACTGACCCATATACAATATCAGTATGCGTTTAGATTGGATTTAAATACAATGAATATTGTTTGGGCTTAAAATGACTTACGGGGCCCATAAGGGTTCCTGAATTTTCAACAAGAATGTTGTAACGACCCGGAAATTTCGATCTCGAAATTTCCAGATAGTTAGTAAAGAAAGAAAGAGATAGAAGAAAAAGCAGAAAAGAAGTCACAGAAAACTCGCGGATCAAAATATAATATGACATAAATAACGGTTTACAAAGGAAAAACTATATCAGTTGATTACATTTTAATACATCAGAGTAACCATATTTACACAATCACTGGACAGTTAAAATAACTTGTCCCAGGTAAATAACAATATATATCACAACGAATAAACACTCTATACGTTCCTGTCCTCCAGCTCTCCTCCTGAGCTCTAGAACGTCCTTACCTGCAAATCTGTAATAATCGGTCTGACCCGAGCATTACATCAAAGTAACACTCGGGTCAGGCTGGAAACCAGCGTGAGTAAACCCATCTAACATGAATGACCAAAGCATACAACTTATATATATAACCCGGGTAACTTGTATCAAATACAAATTCACAAAATGTTATAGACATTACTTATTTCACTCGCAAAATTCTAAGTACCAAAACTTAGATTAAATAGTCCAATTCACTTAAATCATTTCATTCCAGTTGTTTATTGATTTCACATATCAATCTATAAGGAATCGAAGTGGTTTCAGATATTTATTAATACCCGACTCCGGTCTCTTCGAATCCAATGCCATCTAAACCCAAGTTATTCAAGTGAATACAATTCAACTTTAAATACAAGGTCTCACTTTTTACACAGCAATTCATCATCAATATATAACCACATTATTATTGTCCATCCAAACATATCATATCACGAAACATTTCATATCAGAGATATAATTCAATTCAGGGCATTCAACCATTCATAAGCAAGATGGATTATTCCTAAAATTAATTTAATTTATCTCTAATTAAATTAATTACAAATCCTTAATCACTTAGATTATCTTTAACTAATAATTACAAATCAATTAATTAATCAACTTTTAATCATCCCTCTTAATTCATCATCCTTGATTAATTTTCTTTAATTACATAAGTAATTATCCTTACCATTTACAGTAATTAATCTTTAGTTACTTTCATTAATTACATTAGTTAATGATCTTTAATTAATTACTTTCATTAATCAACAATAATTAACCATTGTGACGCCCCACCTCTATACCCATGCAAGCCAATGACACTACAAGGTAATGCCGTCAACTAACACGGAGAATAAGGCTGGTTGGGAGCGACCATCTATAGCATTGCTCTAATTATCTATTGAATACATCGACAATAGACTACCAAGCAGGTCGACATACCCAATGAATACTTAAAACAAAACCATAGGTGGTTGGATCTATCAGAATAGAATATAATTACTCAAATGAAATATACATCACAGAACAGTAAATCATCATATACACATATACAGATACATAACAGAGTTTACAAAACAATACAAGTCAAGTGGTATAGCAGACCACAATATACAGACGAGTCAATAAAATGCATATCAGAGTTACAACAAAATAGGACTACACAAAAAGCTATGACAAAAAGAAGCTAGCGGAGTAGTCCATGCGGAAGCAAAATAGGCTAAGTCCAAAAGCACCTAACCTGAAACATTTCGGTCTGACCCGAGTATAAAATACACGGGTCAGTCTAGCTAAACAAATCAGTTAGATAAACTGAACAACAATACACCTGCAAGATTACAAGTATAACAAATATCTCTAAAGGAGATAACACAATCATCTAACAAAAGATGAATCATATGATAACAAGCCTCATATCATCGGCAACATATAAAAACAAAGGATAAGAATATCCCAAAGCAAGCCATAAGGCAATAACAAATACCAATAAGGTACACAAGTTCCGCAAGGTAAACGCTACGCATCATGCGGCTCATAATGACCAACACCGAAGGGCGATACCAAGGGAATATACATATGAATGAAACATCAGAAAATTGCTCGAGCTCAGAACTGTATAAACAAGGATCCATGAGCCCGAAGACTCCAAACCCAATATCACCCATGCGGCTCATAACGACCAACATCGGAAGCGATACTAAAGGGCAACCCAATATCACCCATGCGGCTCATAACGACCAACATCGGAAGCGATACTAAAGGGCAACAAACCCGAAGGCACAAACCCGAAGGCACATACCCGAAGGCACAAACCCGAAGGCACAAACCCGAAGGCACATACCTGAAGGCAACAAACCGTAGTGGTGAAGGTCAGAGACCCAGTACTTGACACCACTAACTGGCGGAATGTGTCACAACTCTCGAAAAGAAATCCGAAAAGTGTTAACGTATGTCCCATAACCACTCGTTCGCACTAAACGGTTTACTATCCGTCAGCCACTTTCACACTCAAAGTAGTACAAAGTTTACCTATCTCATCGGTAAACCTGACACAAAGGTCAAAACAATCAATCAAATAGGTCGGGGATTAATCGGCAAGACAAACGCGTGGATTCATGGTCCGTGTTTTACCCAACCATTTAATCACCCTTCCACTCCGCTCGAAGTGCGAAATTGTGTACGTGCGTTTTAAATAGAATTTAAGAATTGGAGAAGGAAACTTTTAATATGATTTAAAGGGATTATTTATGAAAAACCCATGAATGGAGTCAAAAGTAAGTTATCAAAGCCAAAGATGCAATGACAACCACTAAAAAGCAACTCGAATCGATAAAATTTGGAAAACAAATCAAAATATGCAAAAATAGGCAAAATAGCAAAATAGGAGCAGGTTGGTCGACCGGCTATAGGGCTCGGTCGGCTGGCCAGATGCAGGAAATAAAATATGGCTCGGGGTAGCAGGTCGGTCGACCGGCTACAGGGCTCGGTCGGCCGAACCTGATGATTTGCAGTTCCTGCCCTTTTTCAATGAAATGCAAGTTCTTCCGAAACGCGATCGTTCGAGCAATGGACCTAAGGAGCCTTAGCCAATAGATACCCCAGCTCCATTAGCTCTCCGATTCGCTACCAAAAACATGTTCCAATATCAAAGTTGGGATCTTTAAAGAATTGAACCCAAACACTAAAAATTTGGATATTCACCAATTCAATCCAAACCAAAGGCAAGTGCATATGAACAAGTGTTAGGAATTCATACCCAACATCAATGAAATCAAGAGAAGTAGATGTGAGTTCAAAACTCACCTTTAACCCAAAACAAAGAAGAAGAAGAAGAAGAAGCTCAATAACAAGGAGAAGACCAACTAAACTCTACTTCAACTCAACAAGCTTCAATCTAAGAATAAAACACATATTTCCCAATTTAGGTTTAGGAAATTTTCTGAAATTGAAGAGGAGAAGAGTTGGAGAAGATGAAGAAGAGCTTACCAATGGCTTCTCTTTGATTTTGGAGCAAGAATTTGGAGTTTGCAAATGGAATTAGGGCTTGCAATTTCTATTTCCTCTTCCCTTCCACCATTTCAGTTTTTGCTTGAGAAATGAAATGAAATGGAGATGAATGAAGAGAAGGGGCTAAGCTAGAGGGTTAAATGGAGATTGGGCTGAACCCAAACTCAAGCCCAAATAGAAAAGGTAGCCAAAATTTCACTTACTCCAAACATATCAAAGATTATACTCAAAAAGATCGCAAACGCCATTTTGGAACCAATGGAGGTAGTTTCGAGTTTCAATTCGGCCATTTGCAGAAAGTAACATTTCGGACCTAAATCCGACTAATGACGCTATACTTAAATAAAACATTTAAATATAAAATCGTTAAATATGCGGGTTGTTACAGATCTTCCCTCCTTACAAAATTACGTCCCCGCAATTCCTAGAGACGATATTTGTAACAACTACATACATACAACATTCAAAAGAAAAGAGAATAAGCTGGAGATGAAACGATAAACTCACCGTTCTCAAGCTAAGATAGAATACCTGGATAAGATCTCTCAATAAACTCTCTGGTTTCCCAAGTACAGTCATTGGGATTAGCGGACCATTGAACTTTAACGAGCGGCACGTCCTTGTTCCGAAGGTGTCGCACCTCTGTGTCAAGCACGCGAATAGGTTGTTGTACAATAGATAAGTCCGGTGAGACCTCAAGCTCTTGCAAATCAGGAGAGGTAATAACAGAATCCGACTCCCGAAGACACTTCCGAAGTTGCGAGACGTGAAACACGTCATGAATGCCAGATAAATGAGCTGGAAGTGAAACTCTATAAGCCACAGGGCCAATACGTTCAGTAATAGAAAATGGTCCTATATAACGAGGAGCCAATTTCCCAGTCGTACTGAAACACATAACCCCCTTCAAAGGATAAACACGAATAAAAACAAGATCACCAATCGAGAACTCGAGAGGCTTCCTACGGTTGTCCGCGTAGGATTTCTGGCGACTCTGTGCCTCTTTCATTTTCAACCGGATAAGATCAATCTTCTCAGAAGAATCACGAACAAAATCTGGACCAAGAATAAGCTTCTCTTCAGATTCTAACCAATATGAAGGTGATCGACATGGCCTTCCGTATAAGGCTTCGAAAGGAGCCATACCGATACTGGATTGAAAACTATTGTTGTAGGAGAACTCTACAAGAGGTAGGTGATCCTCCCAACTACCACCAAAATCAAAAATACAAATACGGAGAAGATCTTCCAATATACGATTCACCCGTTCAGTCTGTCCATCAGACTGCGGATGATAAGCTGTAGAAAAATTAAGCTTTGTTCCAAAAGCTTGCTAAAGACTCTTCCAAAAATGACTCGTGAATAAAGAATCACGATCACCCACAATAGAACTAGGAACACCGTGAAGTATCACGATTTTCTTGACATATAACTTAGCCAAATGCGAAGCAGTTCTATTAGACTTAATAGGAACAAAATGAGCAGACTTAGTGAGGCGATCAACAATAACCCAAATGCTAGAATGACCTGATCTCGAACGAGGTAGGCCGTCAATAAAATCCATAGATATCTTATCCCATTTCCACAATGGAATCTCAAGAGGCTGAAGAAGACTAGAAGGACGCTGATGTTCGGCCTTAAAACGCTGACAAGTTATGCAATTACTCACATAACTCGCTACATCGCGCTTCACGCCTTCCCAATAATAAAGACGACGCATATCGGCATACATCTTGCTACTACCGGGATGAATAGTACACTTAGAACGGTGACAGTCATCAAGAATGTCATGCCTAAGTGCAAGATCAGAAGGCACAAAAAGACAGTTCTTCTTACGAAGACACCCATGAGAATCAATACAAAAATCCCGCAACGCCTCATCACAAGATTCAGACTCACAAAGCTGAATAAGATGCAACAAATCAGGTTCACGCCGCTGGGCATCGGCAATACGATCCAATAAAATAGGTCGAGCTCCCAAACTAAATAATAGAATAGGAGAATCAGAAGATGAACCTCGATCACGAATTTCACAAAAAGATAGAGTCTCAAGATCATCCCATTCGGCAAGCATCATAGAAATAACAGCCGAATGTTTGCGACTAAGCGCATCTGCAACACGATTACCCTTACCAGGGGTATACTGGATATCAAAGTCATAGGAAGCAAGAAACTCTAGCCAACGCTTTTGTCTCATATTGAGTTCCTTTTGAGTAAACAAATACTTCAAAGATTTATGATCGGTATAGAGAATGAAGCGCTCGCCCAATAAATAGTGTCGCCAAATCTTCAAGGCGAAGACAACGGCGGCTAACTCAAGATCATGAGTGGCATAGCGAACTTCATTCGGACGCAGTTGCCTTGAAGCATAAGCAACTACCCGATCTTTTTGCATAAGAACAGCACCGAGACCACTACCACAAGCATCGGTGTAGACAACAAGATCATGATTCCCTTCGGGAACCATAAGAATAGGAGCATTAGTGAGAAGTTCCTTCAATGTCAGAAAGGAAGCTTCACACTTGTCAGACCAGATAAAACGAATGCCTTTCCGAGTAAGGCAACTGAGAGGAAGAACAACACGGGAAAAATCCTTAATGAACCGACGGTAATAACCCGCCAATCCAAGAAAACTACGAATCTCATGAACATTCTCGAGCCTCTTCCAATTCTGGATGGCTTTGATCTTTGAGGGATCGACAGAAATGCCATCGGAAGATACAACATGGCCTAAGAACTTAACCTCATTCTCCCAAAAGTGGCACTTGGAGAATTTTGCTCTAAGATGATGATGACGGAGAGTGCTCAAGACAATACTCAAGTGACTAGCATGCTCGGCTTCCGACTTAGAATAAATAAGGATATCATCAATGAAAACAAGGACGAACCTGTCGAGATATTCCCGGAATACTCGATTCATTAGATCAACAAAGAAAGCAGCAGCGTTCGTCAAACCGAACGGCATAACGAGCCACCCAAAAGAACCACAACGAGTGCGAAAAGCGGTAAGAGGAATGCTATCCTCCGCGACTCGTAACTGATGAAAACCCGTGGCAAGGTCAAGCTGAGAAAAGACCTTAGCACCACTCAATAGATCGAACATATCATCGATCCTAGGCAATGGATACCTATTCCTAATGGTCAACTCGTTAAATTTGCGATAATCAATGCAAAGCCTAAGAGTTCCATCAGATTTCTTCACGAAGACGACCGCGGATCCCCCCGGAGAAAAATTGGATTGAATCAACTACTTGGACTCAAGCTCTAAAAGCTGCTTCTTGAGTTCCTCATTTTCCCTTGTAGACATCCTCGTAGGAGGACGACTAACTGGCTGCGCGCCTGGAATGAGATCAATGCGGAACTCAATTGCCCGCTTAGGTGGCAAACCCGAGACAGGCTCAAAAACATCAGAAAAGTCACAAGCAATAGGAATACAAGATATATCATCATCATCTCGCGAATCAAGAGAATATAAAGCCATTTCAGAATTATCCACATCCCGAAGAACAAGAGATAGCTGAGTAGGCGAATCCGGATGTCGAAGATACAAAATTCTCTCCGAACAAATAATCCTAGCATCATATCTCACTAGCCAGTCCATACCCAAAATCATATCAAATCCCAGACAAGAAATAACGTGCAAATTCGCACGAAAAGAAAAGCCACATAAAACAATCTCAACATCATCACAAAGCAAACTAAGGGTCGCGGATCCCCCAATAGGATTCACAATCCTTAAAGAAGTAATCATACAAGAAACATCCAAAGATAAATCATCGACGAGCTTCTTCGATACGAAAGAATGTGAAGCACCCGTATCGAAAAGGATAATACTGTGGTCATGAAATAAAATAGAACCTTCCAAAATAGATGGAGATATACCTTTGGACTGAGAAGGACCTTTAGAAGCCTTGGTAGCATAAAGATTGCTAGACTTAGCACCAGCCGGAACAATAGGGAAAGCTGAAACATGATGACCTTCCTTCTTGCAATAACGGCAGAAGAGAGGCTTAGGACAAGCTCGAATAACATGATCCGGAGAACCACAATTGAAACACTTTCGAACGAAAGGTGTTCCGAAAGACTGAGGCTGAGAACTAGGACCACCAGTCTTCTTCTTCTTAGAAGGAAAAGGCTTCTTCTGAATTGGAAACGGCCTCTTGTTGGGGTTCTTCGAAACCTCAACATCAACATCACTATCACACTCCTTCTCGACGGTCTCGAGATGAAGTGCCGAATCAACCAACTCCTCAAAAGAAAGTTTAAGTTGGAGCAACAAAGATTTCTTAAGATACTTCTTAAGACCAGAAACAAACTTCAAATTCTTCTTATAAGAAGTACTAACGAATTCAAGACCATACTTAGATAAAGCCTCGAATGATGCAACATACTCAGAAATAGAAGACTTCCCTTGCTTCAACTCAAGGAAGCGACGGGTCAATAGAACTTTTTCAAATTCAGGAACGAACTTGAGTTCAAATCGCTCCCGAAACTGAGTCCAAGAAAGAGTAGACTCATCAATCTCGGCTATAAGAAGCTCATACCAATCAAGGGCACGCTCTTGTAATAAGCTAGAAGTTACAAGAATTCTATCATGGTCAGAAAGATCCATACGAGAGAAGATACGCTCGCATGTGTGAAACCAAGCTTGGACTTCAAGAACGGATTCAGAGCCTTTAAACGGCTTTCCTCCAAGATGAGCAAAATCACTGCACTGACGTAAAAAGGCAGACTTGCGAGGTGGAGACACTCGAGGAGGAACTGGAGGCTGAGTGCTCCTAAACAACTCCAAAAACTGATCAGCAGACATATAAACGCCATCCGGATGTGAGCCACAGGATTGCCCAGCATCCGAACGTCGTCCCCTGCCTCTTCCAGCCGTACGCTGAAGGTAAGATAAAAACAAGATTATTCACAAGGTAGATATTACAATATGGAATACTACGAAATAGAAATGCATTCCTAGACCTATTCCCAAACTCTATCTAACCTTGATGGCAAAAAGACACACGATGATTCAAAGATCTGTATCACTTGTACACTGTGATGTATCGTAATGTGTTCTATTCTGTGTTTATCATACTTTGTTCTGAACTCAGCTTTGATACCACGCTGTGATGCCCCACCTCTATACCCACGCTAGCCAAGGACACTACAAGGTAATGCCGTCAACTAACACGGAGAATAAGGCTGGTTGGGAGCGACCATCTATAGCCTTGCTCTAATTATCTATTGAATACATCGACAGTAGACTACCAAGCAGGTCGACATACCCAATGAATACTTAAAACAAAACCATAGGTTGTTGGATCTATCAGAACAGAATATAATAACTCAAATGAAATATACATCACAGAACAGTAAATCATCATATACACATATACAGATACATAACAGAGTTTACAAAACAATACAAGTCAAGTGGTATAGCAGATCACAATATATAGACGAGTCAATAAAATGCATATCAGAGTTACAACAAAATAGGACTACACAAAAAGATATGACAAAAAGAAGCTAGCGGAGTAGTCCATGCGGAAGCAAAATAGGCTAAGTCCAGAAGCACCTAACCTGAAACATATCGGTCTGACCCGAGTATAAAATACACGGGTCGGTCTAGCTAAACAAATCAGCTAGATAAACTGAACAACAATACACCTGCAAGATTACAAGTATAACAAATATCTCTAAAGGAGATAACATAATCATCTAACAAAAGATGAATTATATGATAACAATCCTCATATCATCGGCAACATATAAAAACAAAGGATTAGAATATCCCAAAGCAAGCCATAAGGCAATAACAAATACCAATAAGGTACACAAGTTCCGCAAGGTAAACGCTACGCATCATGCAGCTCATAATGACCAACACCGAAGGGCGATACCAAGGGAATATACATATGAATAAAACATCAGAAAATTGCTCGAGCTCGGTATTGTATAAACAAGGATCCATGTGCCCGAAGACTCCAAACCCGATATCACCCATGCGGCTCATAACGACCAACATCGGAAGCGATACTAAAGGGCAACCCAATATCACCCATGCGGCTCATAACGACCAACATCGGAAGCGATACTAAAGGGCAACAAACCCAAAGGCACAAATCCGAAGGCACATACCCGAAGGCAACAAACCATAGTGGTGAAGGTCAGAGACCCAGTACTGGACACCACTAACTGGCGGAATGTGTCACAACTCTTGAAAAGGAATCCAAAAAGTGTTAATGTATGTCCCATAACCACTCGTTCGCACTAAACGGTTTACTATCCGTCAGCCACTTTCACACTCAAAGTAGTTCAAAGTTTACCTCATCTCAGCGGTAAACCTGACACAAAGGTCAAAACAACCAATCGAATAGGTCGGGGATTAATCGGCAAGACAAACGCATGGATTCATTGTCCGTGTTTTACCCAACCATTTAATCACCCTTCCACTTCGCTCGAAGTGCGAAATTGTGTATGTGTTTTAAATAGAATTTAAGAATTGGAGAAGGAAAATTTTAATATGATTTAAAGGGATTATTTATGAAAACCCGTGAATGGAGTCAAAAGTAAGTTATCAAAGCCAAAGATGCAATGACAACCACTAAAAAGCAACTCGAATCGATAAAATTTGAAAAACAAATCAAAATATGCAAAAATAGGCAAAATAGCAAAATAGGAGCAGGTCGGTCGACCGGCTACAGGGCTCGGTCGGCTGGCCAGATGCAGGAAATAAAATATGGCTCGGGGTAGCAGGTCGGTCGACCGGCTACAGGGCTCGGTCGGCCGAACCTGATGATTTGCAGTTCCTGCCCTTTTTCAATGAAATGCAAGTTCTTCCGAAACGCGGTCGTTCGAGCAATGGACCTAAGGAGCCTTAGCCAATAGATACCCCAGCTCCATTAGCTCTCCGATTCGCTACCAAAAACATGTTCCAATATCAAAGTTGGGATCTTTAAAGAATTGAACCCAAACACTAAAAATTTGGATATTCACCAATTCAATCCAAACCAAAAGCAAGTGCATATGAACAAGTATTAGGAATTCATACCCACATCAATGAAATCAAGAGAAGTAGATGTGAGTTCAAAACTCACCTTTAACCCAAAACAAAGAAGAAGAAGAAGAAGCTCAATAACAAGGAGAAGACCAACTAAACTCTACTTCAACTTAACAAGCTTCAATCTAAGAATAAAACACATATTTCCCAATTTAGGTTTAGGAAATTTTCTGAAATTGAAGAGGAGAAGAGTTGGAGAAGATGAAGAAGAGCTTACAATGGCTTCTCTTTGATTTTGGAGCATGAATTTGGAGTTTGCAAATGGAATTAGGGCTTGCAATTTCTATTTCCTCTTCCCTTCCACCATTTCAGTTTTTGCTTGAGAAATGAAATGAAATGGAGATGAATGAAGAGAAGGGGCTAAGCTAGAGGGTTAAGTGGAGATTGGGTTGAACCCAAACTCAACCCCAAGTAGAAAAGGTAGCCAAAATTTCACTTACTCCAAACATATCAAAGATTATACTCAAAAAGATCGCAAACGCCATTTTGGAACCAATGGAGGTAGTTTCGAGTTCCAATTCGGTCATTTGCAGAAAGTAACATTTCGGACCTAAATCCGACTAACGACGCTATACTTAAATAAAACATTTAAATATAAAATCATTAAATATGCGGGTTGTTACAACCATCCTGTAATTACTCTCCTTAATTAATTAACTCCTTAATTAATCATATAAATCGTCCAATTAATTACCCCATATAATTAATCCTTAATTACTCTTCCTAAGTAATTGTCTTTTAATTACTTATATTAATTACATCCAGTAATTTATCCATCAATTACTTCACTAAGTAATTTCACTTATCAATCTCCTGAAGTAATTATATTTGATCAATTACCAAGCGACTACCTTTAATTAATTAAAAATTAATTAATCACATTCATCTCATTAATTACAACTGGGTAATTCATCCCTTAATTACCCTGTAAACCAATTAATTAATCTTTAATTATAGATTAATTATTCTTTAATTATTAATTAATAAACCTTAATTATCAATTAATCTCCTTCAATACAAAGTAATCAATCCTTATTTACATTTATAATCAATTTCATTAAGTGATTAATCTTAATTAATCACTTTGAATTAATTACTTTAATTAATCAATCTTATTAAGAAATCAAGCTTTTAAATTGGTTACACAATTTAATTAATTAATTAAAAATTTATTAACTCATAGCCCTTAATTAATCGATCCCTAACCATTAATAAATTAGTTCCTCTTTAATTACTTAATTAAATTAACAATTTACCCTTAATTCCCACTTAATCACAGTATAGATTAAGTTCAAATAAACTTAGGATCTATCTTAAATAATTTATCACATAACCTTTAATTACCAATCATTTAAATAACTTTTATTATTTACAAGAACTAGTTTTTTTTAAATCAGATTAAACTTGATTATCAATTAACTCAATCTTGTTAGCCTCAGCGTTAACCCCGAGCCCAAACTATCATGCCCGAGTTTAACCCTACCTCTTCCTGATACAACCAAACTCAAATCCCAACCGATCGAAGCTCAAGTTTACACCGAGTGAAACGTCATTCGATCCCAAAGCAATCAACATAACAACAACTGCAGACACGAGCGGATCCATGTGCACGTGCATAAGTCGTCGCAGGTGCTCCGGCCACCACTCCCATCGCTGGTGAGTCACCGATGACCACCCCTTCCAATCTCGACAACCAGATCGATGATTTGAACTCGAAAACCAATTTGATGGAACCATCTTCTTCAACAATCTCTTCTTGCCGCAGACCACTCCGACCTCAATCGCCCATGCCACCAAGACCATAGCTTCCTCATCAACAAACTCAACATTTCCCTTGATGCGATCGAGCTCGAATCACACACGACGGAGAAAACGCTCGAGAACCCCATAGGCAAAGAAAACCCTAAATCAAGTCGCACCCTCAACCACGATGTCCTGAAAAATATGAAACAATTTTTCTCTCGAACCCCGGCCTATAAACTTCCTCTGGCCAAAATCACGAGGTCGTCGATCAACTCGATCATCAGAAAAACCCAAAAACCCATAATTTGGTCAATCCTTAAATTCTCACAATGTACTTCCTTAGAAATCATGATTTTTTTTAAAATTCTAACTTTTGATGACAAAACAGATTTGTACCTGAATCAAACAATTATTACCATTGAGATTTTGATATGTTTTGAAATCTACTGTTCTTCTTCCTTTTTGTTTGATTCTAGCTTCAGATTGAACCTTGAAACATTTTTAAAATTTATCTCTTGATATAAGAGACAAGTTTTGTTTATATACTGATGTCCAAAGAGATTCAGGGAGAAAGATCTTAACTTTTTCCAATTTTTTAAACCTGAAAAATAAGGACAGAGTTACAGATTTCATATAGCTATGCACATCCATATATATTCAAACATATATACATACAATATATAAAACAATTATGCAACCAATTTTATCACACATTTCTTCAGATATTTATTGCATGCATCAGATCTTAAAAAGATTAAGCCATTTTTTTATATAAAAAAATTGTTACTCACCTGTTTGACATGAACAGAGGCCTATCATCTGGAATTGATTGTAAACTGAAATATTTTTGATCTGGTTTTGATCTGCCCTTTATTTGTGATGCATTAGAATTTGTAACTGATCTGAGATAGGTTGCCTAGCTTGCCTTTGATCTAAGTTGTACTTGAGTTTGAGGTATTCAGAAGTTTGCATTTGAAAGATCTTTGCTATCAGTCTTGAAAAATGATTCCAGGCTAACACTTTCAGGTCTTTTGATTTGATAAAGATATTGTTTACAGTTTTGAGGGGAAAGAAGTTTACAGGGATAGCATTTGTTTGATTTTGGGTTTGAGGAATTTTGTTTTCAACTTTTGATTCTTGATCACTTTTCTGGTTTTTAAAGATGAAGTTCAGGTTTGTAGATAGATGAACACGACATGAATTTTTATTAGAAATGAAAAATGGAAAAGAAATAAAAGAGAGGAGCGAAGAGTTTATAAAATGTGAATTAGGATTTATTTTAGAATTAAAGGAAAAAAAATCTTGACACTTGTTTACAAATGCTACACTTGTCATAATCCATTATTAATTCACTTACATGTGTATTTATAAGCTTTAATAAATTAACACTTGTAATCTTTCATCTTATTTATTTTTAAGAGATTTTTAAAAGGCTTTTTAAATTAATTTTCCTAGTAAATAAATACATTTGTAAATTAACAAATCCTTTCCTAAATTTATATAAATAAAATCTTAAAAAAAAGTATAAACCAATTATAATTTAAATTAAACCATATATAATATATTTAATCCCTTTTAAATGTATATATAAAATTTTTGTGCTTATTTTACTATTTAATAAACATTAACTTAATTTCTATAAATAATTTCTTTTTAAGGAAAACAAATCTTATCTTTAATAAAACTTATTCATATATCAAAATATCTTTAAGATATATATATATATATTCATTGCAATTCAAATTTAAATCTAAAATCAAATTCAATTTAAAATCTAATTTAATATTAATTCAAATAAATTCGGGTTATCACATTCCTCCCCCCTTTAATCTTTTCATACTCGAAAAGGAACGAAGCCAGAATTTATTAAGATTATCCTTTAAACCCTTTTAACTATAAACTTCTTTATATTCAAAACTTGAAAACACTTTAAAATCTATATAATATTACCAAAATAGTTTTATAAATATACTTTTATAACTCGGTGTTTCCACAAGTCCATCTTCGTTCTTATAGAAATTCTGTCATACGTTGATCAGGCGTACGACTGAAAATCTATAAGTACTTAGCAGACCCGTTTTCAACACCCAGTGAAAATACTTGGAAAATAATTTTATTGAAAATATAGAAAACATTTTTGAAAATAGAGGAAATATCTTTGGTGAGAATGCTATGGAAATCATCAACCCCATCCACGGTCGCAGTTACATTACAGGGTTACGTTGCCATCGCAGCAAAAGTCCATGTAACTGCACGCTCTCCGCGGCCTCTCGATTACGCCATGGAACCCACGACAGATCGCAGTTACATTCCAGGGTTACGTTGCCATCACAGCAAAAGTCCATGTAACTGCAGGCTCTCCGCGGCCTCTGATTTTCGCTGTCAAAATGAAGCTTCTCCACTCCAACGTAGGTCGCAGTCTACCAATGTAAAATCAAACGCAGACTGTTGGCTCTCAGCGGCTCACACGACTTTCGCTACGTTACCATAGGTCACAGTCTACCGATATAAAATCAAACGCAGACCGTTGGCTCTCAACGGTACATACGACCTTCACTATGTTACCATAAGTCGCAGTCTATCGATATAAAATCAAACGCAGACTGTTGGCTCTCAGCGGCACACACGACTTTCTCTATGGCACACACTACTCATAATCCCCAGGAACTAGTTTTGTCTGGACTCCTCACAGGATCAACTTTAGAAACCCCTTGGGGCTCAAGGTAGCACCACCCCGTGGCACTCCTGAGAAGTTCATTTCAAGGGAGCACCTTTTTCCCCAGAGCCATCATCAAAACACTTTATACTATACACATAGTATTTTCAAATCATACACCTAGTATGATCTCATACAAAGCTCCTTTACAAAAAATCTATTATCCCAAAATCGATAATTCTCAAACTAGGCTTTCCAAATTCAATATTGATTTTATCCAAAAATCAAAAGCCTTTCCAAATCCAAAGGTTCCCAAAACCTTTTTCCAAAATCCTCATATGATCCTTTATATATATATATATATATATATATATATATATATATATATATATATTCAGATATATAATCTTTAAAACTTTGGATCATTTCAAACTTGTATAAAACTCCTTTTATACTTCAAAACACCTTCAAAATCCTTTTCTTCTGGCAATAGATTCAACAAAGGGAGATTTATCTTGTATAACAAAGATATATAACTTTGTTTATTTCCAAATCAAATATTCAAATTTGATCACTCTATACAAAACCACAAATCATATCACTTACTTCCATAAAGTAAATTTCTATTATAGAAATATCCAATTTCCACTTTATTTCATCATATACTTCACAAAATATAACTTTCATTTCAAAAAAACCATTTCACATTTCCAATCCACAAATTCCCAGTATCGATTTTATTCAAATCCGTACGATGTACACATATCATCCGTATGCTAT
This sequence comes from Allium cepa, assembly GCA_030765085.1. Lineage (NCBI taxonomy): Eukaryota > Viridiplantae > Streptophyta > Magnoliopsida > Asparagales > Amaryllidaceae > Allium > Allium cepa. The sequence continues at coordinate 344,461,252 of CM060928.1, read as the reverse complement.
ATCCATCTGACCGCTAACTCGAACACACAATTTCATTTCCGAACTAGTATCATCCACCCGACTTCCTAGTGCGGACTCAGATCTAGTTTCTTGATCAGAAACTGTCATTCTCCTTGCATAGCCATAACTATGATAGAGAATATCCAGAACCAATCAACAATCCATATCCAGGTCCGCCGTAGAAAATCGAGTGAAAAATCCCACTCGGATCGATATAACTATCTCGAAATTCTGTGCTCGAATTTAGATCAAATCGCTATGTGAATAGAATAATATACGTACAACCTACGTATTTATCCTTATTGGTTATTAGCCAAATCAATCCTTTACATTCACTTTGATTTTCATTCACTTATTCACCATTGCTTCAATCCATTTGGATTATCACCACTATTCTTATCTCAATTGGGTATTCAATCATAAACAGTTTAAACTCTGTCCAGTTTAAATTTAGAAAATAGCTTGAAAAGTTAAAAATAGATAAGTAACTGAAAAATAATTATTTGTTTGTAAAATGGCTATAAAATTGTTCAGTAATCGTAAAATAATTGGAAAATAGTTAATAGTCATAGAAATTTTAAATAATTGCAAAATAGCTATAAAATAGTAATTAGTGGTTTAAAATAGTAATTAGTGGTTGAAAATAGTAATTAGTTTATAAAATAGTTGAAAAATTGTTAAATAGTTCCAAAAATAATTGTAAAATAAGTATAAAATTTTTTGGGTTTTAAAAAGAAAAGTTGTATAGTAAAGTTTGGGAAAAAATAGATTTTTACTAAAACAATTTATTTTGAAAATAGTCCGGAGTCAAACTGTTCAATTCCCAACCTCCATTTCCAATCAATTCAATTTAAATTTCCACTTCCATTTTAAATTGACCCAATTCCAAAAATAACTCCAATTTCCATTGGACTTGATTTATTCCCAATTCAAGTTGAATTAGTGTGATGACCCGGCTTTCTTACTCCAGAAAGACGTGTCATCAATAAGAAAGAAAGGGATAGAAATAGAAAATAATAGAAAGAAAGTATAACAACATCAGAATCTCATAGCGGAATGGAACAAAATATAATACATCAACATAACTATTACATAGTTATATATACATCAGAGTTATACAATATCATACAACAGGACTATCATATACATATCTGTCAAAACATACATCCAAAATACATCATATGCTAACTAACACAGCAGAACTATATGGATAGATACATACGTCTGGTCTTCTGCTCCAACTCCTCATGAAAACTCTATACTCCGAAACCTATCACTTGGCTACTCATAAAAATTTAAGTACCCAAGAGTTTATGAAAAACAAAATATAAACTCCGGGTCAGACATGAGTCTGGTATGAGTAAACGGGTTAAAGTTGTTTAACTTTGAAAATCATTTGAAATAAAGGTATCACGTAAGACTTCCCACACATAGATACGGGTAAGTTTTTACCTTACGCTAACCAAAACATTTTATAGGAAATTCAGTGATATTATAATAGTGTCTAGGGTTTTCAAGTAAAATACAGAAATAGCTAAAATGCTTACATCTCACATTCCAACATAGTTGGGCACAATCAAAACGTACGGCTCTTATTGGAAATTGGATCCCATACAATGGCCGTGCTACTGGGGTACCGCCCGTCACAGTACGTGGCCTAGATCACCGTACCGAGGAGCCACCCTAACTCCCCTGCAACACAAGGCCGGAACCATTCCTTACTGAACAGTCCCGAACAAGATAACCCCGCAGTTGGCTGCAGACCAACCGCCCACACAGCCGAATAAAAAGGGACATCTAGATAGGGGTATACCTCGTCCTGCTTGGGCATGACCCACCTAACCTTGCTGCACATGCCCTATTTTAGCTATTCCCGGTTGATGAGGCTTGAGGCTACGTTTACCTTTATAGAACATATCTCTTAGAATGCTCATCGTCCGCCTGACGATGTGCTGAAAGCATTCAATCCATACAAGTTCGTTCCGGGTTCGAACGAAACCGAAGGCATTATCTCGTTACACTCGTTTTGGAATCACCCTCAACGACAATAACCCTTGCATTCTGAAAACACCATCTCGATCTTCACTTGAGATTTCACGACCTAACATTTAATTTGGATCGATGTGGTTTTTCGAATATCAAATTGATACCCGATCCCGGTTTCATCGAAATCCAAACGCCATTTTAAAGGCCAAGTTGTCTAATTAACGTAAACAGTTTTAAATTTGACAGTTGAATTCACATAGCAATTTATCACAGATCAATCATACACAGTCATCACATATATATTCAAAATATCACAGAACATCACAGGATATAAATAAATATCAGAATCAATCAAACAGAATCATCGATTCATATCAATATTTAGTTTGATTTATTTAAACTTAATTACTTGCTTAAGAATAAACCATATTTTATTCCTGCTTGGTTAATTACTAATTAATTAACTTATTTAAATTTAGTAATTACTTATCAATTATTCCCTTAATTAATTATTAATCAATAACCTTAATTATTGATTTATGAAACTCATTTACTCATTTAAGTATTCTAATTATTTAATTAACTATTAATTAATAATTAACTTAATCATCTAATCCTTAATTAATTATTTAATCAGTTAACTACGATTTTTAATTTATTAACTTTCAATGATTAATTAAATTCTTAATTACAAATGGTTTACACAAGATTATTATTAAAATCTTTAATTACAAGTTTAATTAAATTTTACACTACTTATTTAATCTTAATTATAAAATTAATTACATTCTTAACTAATTTCGATTTAAATTAATTACTCATCTTACGTTTCTGTAAAACTTTCTTAATAAAATTTAAAGTTAATCTTAGCTTAAAACAATTTGTCAACACTAACAAGTTAATTGATACTTAACTTATTTACCCTTCAACTTAATATTAAAGTTAGCTAATCCCTTGTAAATTGAAACCCGAGAAAACTACGCGCAAATCTCGTGCTAAACTCGAGAATACCCTGATGTTTCACGCGTCCTCCTGCATCACTCCTTCTCCTTCCTCTGTTCCTTTCTTCTTCTATTTTTTTTTAAGTTTTAAATTTTAAACTGTAGATAAACACACGATAACACTCACGCACACAACCCAAACCATACTTGAAGAAAACTGCTAATATTCTCGAGTAAAACCACACGGCAACGCCAAAACTCAAACATCAGTAACGACGCCACCGTGCACGTGCACGGTGGTTCGTCAACAATTCTAGCGAACCACGTCCCTCTAGCAAACCCCAATTCAACCTCTCGCTCGAATGCACAGCTCAGATCAACGCAATAAAGACGAAATCGAAAAATGCTTGAAAATACGAACATCAACTCGAATTCGATAGGAGGAAAAAGCCTCGTCCCCTCGATCTCGTCTACTTGCGACGACGTGGCTCCGGCCATATCTCGACGACAACATCCTCTACCACCTCCCAAAACCTCACGGCGCTCGGTTAATCCATGGCGACACAGTCATCAATTGCACAGAACCCAAAAACCCTACTCTCGATCATTCCTAAAAATTCTTGCATTTGAAATTTTTTTTTTAACATTTTTCTGGTGTTCCTGAATCAATACTCAAGCTTCACGTCGAATTTCAACACAAATAATTGGATGAATCATCAGATTTTCATGAAAAAGCACTTTTGGTTCACTAATGAACTGCTCTGACAATAGTTAACTAAAAATTATAATTTTTGTCTTAAAAATCATATTTTTGTATGTTGTATCAATATATAAACTCAAATTTACAATTTAAGTTATTCTAATTTTGACCATTGTTTTACTCTGTACTGTAAATTAAACTTACGGTAACTATGTTGTTATTAAAACAATTTCCAGATCCTTATGCTTTGCTTGTACAGCTTAATAAGTTAAATTTTGAGTTTTAAATTGTTTATATGTGAGGTATAATCATCCTCTGCTTCTTTGCCTCAGATTCATAAAAAAAAACTTGAAGAACATCGAAATACAGTTCATCCAGTAATTACAAACATCACCAAACTGTGTTATATCAACACAATATTTTCTATGCATCAAATATTAATAACTAAATTTCAAAAAAAAATTAGTTTACTCACTCAAGTTTACAGTTGAAACAGAGAGATTTGTTGATGACAGAAGTCTGCAGTTTGAAGTATTGAATTCCTGTAACTTCCCTTGCTTTCTGGATTTGTTTGAGCTTGAAAGTATGATGTTTATTTATATTTCTCTTGCTTTTCTCAGGTTTTGCTTTTGAAGTTATAAACGAACTAAATGATATGAACAAATAGAATGATGAATATACATATATATAGCTTTGAACAAAAATATCTTCTGGTACAAGCCTTAACTGGCTTTGATCATATTTTATTTATAATAAAGTACTGTAATCTGAGCTAAGGCAAAAATATTTTGGCTGAAAGATTTTTTTATAAACCTGAAATGACAATTTGTGGAGCTAATTAATGCATGTCTTCCTACAGGTTTACAACTTATTATGTTTGCTGACAAGTTTTATTTTGTATAAAGATATTTGTCTTATTTTGTTTACAAATTTTGTATAAAGACATTTGCTAATCTTTTTATTAGTACAAAGATGTTTTGTCTTATTTTTGAAGTGAACACATAGCTTACTTATGCATATAAAATTTGTTTGCAGGTTTTTTTTTTCATTTTGTCTTCATTGCTTGAATAACACTACATATGTCAGGTATTCTTACTTGTCTATTTTATACATATATTAACATTATGGTTTCCTATGTTTATGTACTTATGTCAATATCCATATTTTTATGTTATACTTATATTAAATATTTATAAGCTTATTTTATTTTAATTATAAAAGTTGTTGTTAGAAACACTTCTTAATCTTATTTTTGTTTAAAGTTGAACTTCCAAATATTTGATTTGTAACTTATATTAGCATTAATATATTTTATATTTATATTTAATATGAATAGAATTGTATTATTGTACTTATTATTATCATCAACTGATATTAAATGTCATTAATATATAACTTTTAATTTAATTGAATAAAAAGATTTTATTTTTAATATTGTTAAAAGAGTCTATTTTAAATTTTGAAATTAAAGTTTCCTTTATAACACATATACAACTAATAATGTCCAAAATCTTATTTATTGATAAATGAAAACTTGTATTTTATTTAAATTAGATCGAAAACTTATTATAGTAATAGGGTCAAAATTCCGGGATGTTACATTCCTCCCCCCTTAAAAGAATTTCGTCCCCGAAATTTAAACAACAGTTAATTCAAAAGTTTAATATTAACACTCCAAACATACATATTATCCATACAAAAACAAACAAATCAAACAGTCAATTCTAACAACATTACTAGTCATCCGGACATAAATCTGGATAAGCTTCTCTAAAACTATCCAGAGTTTCCCAGGTACAATCTCTGGGATCCTCACTCCACTGCACCTTGACGAGTTTCACCACTTTGTTCCTGAGTTGCTTCTCGTCTTGATCTACAATCCGAAAAGGATTTTTAACCACAGTCAAGTTGGGTTCTACTTCTAAATCTTCCTGAACAACTGGTTCTACCACCAGTGATGGGTCATGAATAAATTTCCTTAAATGAGACACATGAAATACATTGTGAATCCTAGACATCCGCTCTGGCAATTCAATCCTGTAGGCTACAGTTCCAATTCTTTCCAGCACTCGGAATGGTCCAATATATCTCGGAGCAAGTTTTCCCGTTTTTCCAAATCTTATAGCTCCTATGATCGGAGAAACTTTGATAAAAACTAAATCTCCGATCTCAAATTCCAATGGTCTTCGTCTCTTATCTGCATACTTCTTCTGACGATCTTGAGCAACTTTCATCCTTTTCTTGATAAGCTCAACCTTCGCAGAAGCTTCACGAATTAGATCGGGTCCGAGTACAAGTCGATCTTTCGATTCAATCCAACAGGATGGGGATCTACACGGTCTTCCATACAGTGCTTCATAAGGAGCCATCTTAATACTTGCTTGGTAACTGTTATTATAAGAAAATTCCACTAAATGAAAATGGTCTTCCCACGATCCTCCAAAATCCAATACACAAGCTCGCAACATATCTTCCAGAATACGATTAAGCCTCTCCGTCTGTCCATCCATCTGAGGATGATAGGCTGTACTTAATCTCAAACTTGTTCCCAAAGCTGACTGTAGAGCTTCCCAGAATTTGCTTGTGAAAATAGGATCACGGTCACTTACTATGCTGACAGGAATACCATGCAATCTGACTATCTCCTTCAAGAAAATCTCTGCCAGAAAGCTGCAGTACGAGTTGCCTTAACGGGTATGAAATGGGCACTCTTTGTTAAACGATCAACAATAACCCATATTCCTTCATTTCCTTTCCTGGTTCTTAGCAAACCGTCGATGAAGTCCATCGAGATCATCTCCCACTTCCAATCTGGAATTTCCAAAGGCTGTAATAGTCCGGCTGACCTCTGTTGATCTCCCTTCACTTGTTGGCAAATGACACAACTATTTACAAAAGCAGATACATCCCTCTTCATATTCGGCCACTAGAAAATTCTCCTCATATCTTTATACATCTTCGAGATTCCCGGGTGAATATTCAATTTGGAGCGATGACACTCAGCTAAGACTTCTTGCCTCAGTCCATCTATATTAGACACACACAAACGACCATTAATCCTTAAAGCACCTTGATCGTCCACTTTGAAATCCGAATATCGACCGTCCTTAGTTCCAAGAATTATTTCCTCAAAAGATTTATACTCCATTTGCTTACTAATAATCCTTTCTTGGAGAGATGGAACGATCTCCAGAAGAGATAAGACCGCATTTCTACTAAGAGCATCAGTCACAACATTCGCTTTCCTCGGAGTATACAAAATATCCAAATCATAAGATGCCAAAAATTCGACCCATCTCTGCTGTCTCAAATTAAGAACTTTTTGAGAGAAAATATATTTCAACGGTTTGTGATCCGTGAATAACTCGAACTTTTCTCCCAAAAGATAATGTCTCCAGATCTTTAAAGCAAAAACAATGGCTAACAGTTCAAGATCGTGCGTAGCGTAGTTCTTATCATGTGGCTTCAATTGCCGACTAGCATACGCAATTACCCTTCGATTTTGCATCAGAACTGCTCCCAGTCCAAATAAACATGCATCCGTATAAACTTCAAATTTGCTCTTCCCATCCGGAATAGCAAGCACTGGTGCACTGGTTAGCCTTGTCTTCAATTCCTGAATAGCTTCTTCACACTGAGGTGTCCATTTGAATTTGGTTCCTTTCCTAGTCAGCTTGGTCAGATGTGAAGAAATTTTGGAATAATCCCTAATAAATTTTCTATAGTAACCAGTCAAACCCAGAAAACTGCGAACTTCAGTTGGTGTCTCCGCCTACTTCCATTCCAAAATGGTTTCAACCTTTGCTGGATCTACAGAAATACCTTTTCCAGAAACAATGTGTCCTAAAAATTTAACTTCCGATTTCCAGAAATGGCACTTTGAAAATTTTGCCTTCAACACATGCTTCCTCAGAGTCTCCAATACAATTCTCAAATGATGCCTGTGCTCTTCTTCCGATTTGGAGTAGACCAAGATATCATCAATGAATACCAGCACGAACTTATTCAACACATCCCAAAAAACTCGGTTCATCAGGTCAACAAAATAAGCAGGAGGGTTGGTTAACCCGAAAGGCATAGCCAACCACTCATAAAAACAATTCGGTCCCCTAAATGTTGTCAAGGGAATACTGTCTTCAGCTACTCTCAATTGATGGAATCCTGATGCTAGATCCAGTTGAGAAAAGATAGAAGCTCCATGCAACTGGTCAAAAAGATCATCGATACGAGGAAAAGGATATTTATTTCAAATGGTCACTTTGTTCAATTCTCTATAATCAACACAGAATCTTAGCGAACCATCTGATTTGGTGATAAACACCACAGCACAGCCCCAACAAGAAAAACTGGGTCTAATCAAACCCTTCTCCAAAAGATCTTGTTTCTGCTTAATCAACTCTTCTCTCTTTCTCTACGAGGCATTCTCCTACTGGGCTGAATCACCGGCAAAGCTCCTGGAATCAAATCAATACGAAACTCAATCTCTCGATGTGGCGGTAGACACTTAACTTCTTCAAATACATCAAGAAAATCTTGAACCACATCGATTTCTTCAACTTTCTCTTGTGAAGTCTCAACTCCTAGTCAAAGACTACTCAAGTGAAATCAAGAACTATCGCACGACACTTTGGCAATCCTACCCAAATCAGTCTCCAATGAAACTGTCCTCTCATTACAATTCAAAACGGCTTTATACTTATCGAGCCAATTCATTCCCAATATAAGATCAAATTCCTTAAAATTTAACACATACGGGTCATAAGAGAAACTATGAGACAAATAAGAAATCTTCAAGTCCTTACAGATCGTATCTAATTTGGTTGCTCCACCTATAGGATTAGATACAATAATGGGACGATCCATAGGACTAGGGTTGAGAGAGAACTTTTCTACTGATTTCGAAGAAATGAAACTCAAAGATGCACCCGAATCAAACAAAACTTTAATATATTTGCCATCTAAGTGTGAGTTACCTTCCAAAAACCCTTTGCTTTGAGAAGAAGAAGATGGACCGGCTTCCAGAGAAAAAACTTTATCCTGCAGTGTCCTCTGCAAAAGTGGACAATTCTTGTTCATGTGACCGGGCTGGTAACAATTAAAACACAATGATCTCTGAACTATTGCTGATCCTGGACCACTTTGTCGTTACTGTTGCTGAGATCCTCCCTGAGGACACTGATTTGCCAAATGTCCAATTTGCTGACAATTATAACACTGGCGGGGTCCGTTATTGCTTCCTCCTGGTTTCTTTCCCTTAGCTTTCCTTTTGCAAAGTGGATTAAACTTCCTTTTATTTGGGTTAACGAAATTCCCTCTCGAAACTGCTGCTGCTGTTGCCTCTGATTTCTTGCTCATCAAATTTTCATACCTCAAAGCCATATCAACCAAATCAACAAATGATCCTTTCAAAAGCACTGTCATCTTATCGTGAAATTCTGGCCTCAATTCTTGCACAAACTTTTCATTCCTTTTGAGGGGAGTATCAATGAGTCCTAGTCCATAGCACGAAAGTTCGTTGAATTTGGTCTCATACTCAGAAACAGTCATGCTTTCCTGCTTCAAATTCAGAAAATCCTGGTACAATTGAGTTTTCCCTGCTGTTGGCATAAACTTCTCCTCAAATAACTCCTTAAATCTTTCCCATGAAATATCTTCTTCAGGAACATTAGCAATTGTTGCATCCCACCATGCCGCTGCGCCTCCCTGCAATTGCCACGATGCCATTTCCCTCTTCCGATCATCAGATAACCTCATACTCTTAAAAATGCGCTCACAAGAGCGTAACCAAGCTTGAACTTCAATTATCGATTATGAACCTTTAAATGGTTGGCCTCCAAGATTGTTGAAATCTTTACATAAGGCTGCAAAACTAACTTGAGGCGGTACTGGATTTACAGCCTCACTAGCATTTTGACTTCGACCATTATCAATCGAAGTACTGGCCCTAACTCTGCCTCTTCTTCCAAAACTCATGTTGTCCACCTGGACAGGTAACTCAACAAATTTAGATAGGTATATAATTATATGAAAATACAAATACACACTCTCAAGATAGATATTATTCAAGAGCCTAGGTACTCGCACAACCTAGCGCTCTGATACTAGCTGTGACGACCCGACTTTCTTACTCCAGAAAGACGTGTCATCAATAAGAAAGAAAGGGATAGAAATAGAAAAGAATAAAAAGAAAGAATAACAACATCAGAATCTCACAGCGGAATGGAACAAAATATAATACATCAACATAACTATTACATAGTTATATATACATCAGAGTTATACAATATCATACAACAGGACTATCATATACATATCTGTAAAACATACATCCAAAATACATCATATACGAACTAACACAGCGGAACTATATGGATAGATACATACGTCTGGTCTTCTGCTCCAACTCCTCATGAAAACTCTATACTCCGAAACTATCACTTGGCTACTCATAAAAATTTGAGCACCCAAGAGTTTATGAAAAACAAAATATAAACTCCGGGTCAGACATGGGTCTGGTATGAGTAAACGGGTTAAAGTTGTTTAACTTTGAAAATCATTTGAAATAAAGGTATCACGTAAGACTTCCCACACATAAATACGGGTAAGTTTTTACCTTACGCTAACCAAAACATTTTATAGGAAATTCAATGATATTATAATAGTGTCTAGGGTTTTCAAGTAAGATACAGAAATAGCTGAAATGCTTATATCTCACATTCCGACGTAGTTGGGCACAATCAAAACGTACGGCTCTTATTGGAAATTGGATCCTATACAATGGCAGGGCTACTGGGGTACCGCCCATCACAGTACGTGGCCTAGATCACCGTACCGAGGAGCCACCCTAACTCCCCTGCAACACAAGGCCGGATCCATTCCTTACTGAACAGTCCCGAACAAGATAACCCCGCAGTTGGCTGCAGACCAACCGCCCACACAGCCGAATAAAAAGGGACATCTAAACAGGGGTATACTTCGTCCTGCTTGTGCATGACCCATCTAACCTTGCTGCACATCCTCTGTTTTAGCCATTCCCGGTTGATAAGGCTTGAGGTTGCGTTTACCTTTATAGAACATATCTCTTAGAATGCTCATCGTCCGCCTGACGATGTGCTGAAAGCATTCAATCCATACAAGTTCATTTCGGGTTCGAACGAAACCGAAGGCATTATCTCGTTACACTCGTTTTGGAATCACCCTCAACGACAATAACCCTTGCATTTTGAAAACACCATCTCGATCTTCACTTGAGATTTCACGACCTAACGTTCAATTTGGATCGATGTGATTTTTCGAATATCAAATTGATACCCGATCCCGGTCTCATCGAAATCCAAACGCCATTTTAAAGGCCAAAATGTCTAATTAACGTAAACAGTTTTAAATTTGACAGTTGAATTCATATAACAATTTATCACAGATCAATCATACACAGTCATCACATATATATCCAGAATATCACAGAACATCACAGGATATAAATAAATATCAGAATCAATCAAACAGAATCATCGATTCATATCAACATTTAGTTTGATTTATTTAAACTTAATTACTTGCTTAAGAATAAACTATATTTTATTCCTGCTTGGTTAATTACTAATTAATTAACTTATTTAAATTTAGTAATTACTTATTAATTATTCACTTAATTAATTATTAATCAATAACCTTAATTATTGATTTATAAAACTCATTTACTCATTTAAGTATTACTAATTAACCATTAATTACTAATTAACTTAATCGTCTAATCCTTAATTAATTATTTAATCAGTTAACTACGATTTTTAATTTATTAACTTTCAATGGTTAATTAAATTCTTAATTACAAATGGGTTTACACAAGATTATTATTAAAATCTTTAATTACAAATTTAATTAAATTTTATACTACTTATTTAATCTTAATTATAAAATTAATTACATTCTTAATTAATTTCGATTTAAATTAATTACTCATCTTACGATTCTATAAAACTTTCTTAATAAAATTTAAAGTTAATCTTAGCTTAAAATAATTTGTCAACACTAACAACTTAATTGATACTTAACTTATTTACCCTTCAACTTAATATTAAAGTTAGCTAATCCCCTGTAAATTGAAACCCGAGAAAACTACGCGCAAATCTCGTGCTAAACTCGAGAATACCCTGATGTTTCACGTGTCCTCCTGCATTACTCCTTCTTCATCCTCTATTCCTTTCTTCTTCTGTTTCTTTTTTTTAAATTTTAAATTTTAAACTGTAGATAAACACACGATAACACTCACGCACACAACCCAAAACATACTCGAAGAAAACTGCCAATATTCTCGAGTAAAACCACATGGCAACCCCAAAACTCAAACATCAGTCATGACACCACCGTGCACGTGCATGGTGGTTCGTCAACAATTCTAGCGACCCACGGCACTCCAGCAAACCCCAGTTCAACCTCTCACTCGAATGCACAGCTCAGATCAACGCAATAAAGACGAAACCGAAAAATGCTTGGAAATACGAACATCAACTCGAATTCGATAGGAGGAAAACGCCTCGTCCCCTCGATCTCGTCCACCTGCGACGACGTGGCTCCGACCATATCTCGACGACAACTCCCTCTACCACCTCCCAAAACCTCACGGTGCTCGGTTAATCCATGGCGACACAGTCATCAATTGTACAGAACCGAAAAACACTGAACCCAAAAACCGTACTCTCGATCATTCCCAAAAATTCTTGCATTTGAAATTTTTTTTTAACATTTTTCTAGTGTTCCTGAATCAATACTCAAGCTTCACGTCGAATTTCAACACAAATAATTGGATGAATCATCATATTTTCATGAAAATTCACTTTTGGTTCACTAATGAACTGCTCTAAGAATAGTTAACTAAAAATTATAATTTTTGTATTAAAAATCATATTTTTGTATGTTGTATCAATATACAGACTCAAATTTACAATTTAAGTTATTTGAATTTTGACCATTGTTTTACTCTGTACTGTAAATTAAACTTACAGTAACTATGTTGTTATTAAAATTATTTCCAGATCCTTATGCTTTGTTTATACAACTTAATAAGTTAAATTTTGAGTTTTAAATTGTTTATATGAGAGGTATAATCATCCTCTGCTTCTTTGCCTCAGATTCAAGAAAAAAAACTCGAAGAACATCAAAATACAGTTCATCCAGTAATTACAAACATCACCAAACTGTGTTATATCAACATAATATTTTCTATGCATCAATTATTAATAACTAAATTTCAAAAAAAATTAGTTTTCTCACTCAAGATTACAGTTGAAACAGAGAGATTTGTTGATGACAGAAGTCTGCAGTTTGAAGTATTGAATTCCTGTAACTTCCCTTGCTTTCTGGATTTATTTGAGCTTGAAAGTATGATGTTTATTTATATTTCTCTTGCTTTTCTCAGGTTTTGCTTTTGAAGTTATAAACGAACTAAATGATATGAACAAATAGAATGATGAATATACATACATATATATATATATATAGCTTTGAACAAAAATATCTTCTGGTACAAGCCTTAACTGGCTTTGATCATATTTTATTTATAATAAAGTACTGTAATCTGAGTTAAGGAAAAAATATTTCGGCTGAAAGATTTTTTTATAAACCTGAAATGACAATTTGTGGCGCTAATTAATGCATGTCTTCCTACAGGTTTACAACTTATTATGTTTGCTGACAAGTTTTATTTTGTATAAAGATATTTGTCTTATTTTGTTTACAGATTTTGTATAAAGACATTTGTTAATCTTTGTATTAGTATAAAGATGTTTTGTCTTATTTTTGAAGTGAACACATAGCTTACTTATGCATATAAAATTTGTTTGCAGGTTTTTTTTCTCGTTTTGTCTTCATTGCTTGAATAGCACTACATATGTCAGGTATTCTTACTTGTCTATTTTATACATATATTAACATTATGGTTTCCTATGTTTATGTACTTATGTTAATATCCATATTTTTATGTTATACTTATATTAAATATTTATAAGCTTATTTTGTTTTAATTATAAAAGTTGTTGTTAGAAATACTTCTTAATCTTATTTTTATTTAAAGTTAAACTTCCAAATATTTGATTTGTAACTTATATTAGCATTAATATATTTTACATTTATATTTAATATGAATAGAATTGTATTATTGTACTTATTATTATCATCAATTGATATTAAATGTCATTAATATATAACTTTTAATGTAATTGAATAAAACAGATTTTATTTTTAATATTGTTAAAAGAGTCTATTTTAAATTTTGAAATTAAAATTTCCTTTATAACACATATACAACTAATAATGTCCAAAATCTTGTTTATTGATAAATGAAAACTTGTATTTTATTTAAATTAAATTAAAAACTTATTATAGTAATAGGGTCAAAATTCCAGGATGTTACAATTAGTTCACAATTTCTTCCCAACTTCAAATAAAATTTCATTTGATTTTTTTTACTTATTCAACTTTCATTACTGTTCCAAATTATTCAAATAAATTTGGACTAATTTCAAATTGAATCCACTTCAATTTCAAATCATTTACAATTCTAAAAGAATTAATTCCAATTCCCATTTGAATTTGAAATCATTTTTTCATTTTTATTTCTAATTAATCCAATTCAAATTTTTCATTTGAATTTTTAAACTTATTCATCTTCAATCTCAAGTCTAATTAATTCAAGTCAGAATCAATTTCAATCTCAAATTTAAACCATCTCGAATTATATAAATTCGAGTTAAATTCACTAAGGTTGGTTTAACCCTTTAAACCAAGTTAACTTTTATTAAAATCTTTTAAACAATTTAATTTCTGAGCTCAAATTCTAGAATTTTCATTTTAAATTATCTTTACTTACTAATTTCAAAGTTTATATAAGAGTTCAAAACAATTTCTATCTTAAAAATTCAGCTTATCACCCAATTTTATCTTCTAGTTTGAAATCAATTCTTAAACAAGTTTAATTTACAAATTCAATCATTCAGATTTTCAATTTAAAGTAATTCCATATCCTTAATTTCGAATTAAAGTTAGATTTTTCTTTTATCCCAATAATGGATACATTATCACACTTCATTTCTTATTCACTTAAACAAATTTAATTTATAGTTTAAAGATTATTAGTAACAACGGGATGATATCATTCAAATTATTTTAAAACATCCATCCATTTCCAATTTTCGGATCTCAAACCCATTTTGAGATCACTCAAATGTCCTAATTCAAATCAACCATTTAACTTCCCAAGTTAAATCTTAATTTCATCTCGAAATTTCCAAATCAGGTTGATCGTTTCAACTTATTTAACCTTTCCCAAGTTGAACTCAATTCACTTAATCCAGTCAACCTTACCTAGTTTGAACTTCCATTTCAAATTTTGAACCCTTCATAAATAATCTTCCCACTTATTATGTTCAAAAACTTATCACTTTGGGTGTCATATCTCATTCCAAATTTAAAACTCAATATTTAGAGTTTATTTCAAATTATCCTTGATATCATGTATATCCATACATATTTATTTCTTGGCCCTCCCAGCCATGTTTTAAAATTTTAAACCACCTTTGGTTTTAAATTCAAGTCCAATCTTCAAACAACTCATTGTTTGCAACAAGTCTCTTTTATTCAAATAATACTTATTTATTCTTTTATCACTTTTGAAACAACTTTTCAAATTTATGGACCTAGATTTAAAATTTCACAATTTAGGTATTTTCAATTTCAATTTATAAGTCGTACTTTACATAAATGTTTATTTCTTTAGAACATTTCATTTTGCTTACTCATCAATACACATCTTATTATTAAACACACAACTATCATTTAGGATAATAACCAAGATCATCATATCTAAAGCCCTTCATTATCATCTTATTCTGAAACACTTCTCCAATTTAAGATTTCAATTTCAGTTTGAATCCATTTCAAACTTATCTTTATTTAATTTCAGTTTGGTTGTATTTCTAATACCACTTAATTTAATCCCAATTCCAGATTTCAATTTGGTTGTATTATATTACTTCTTAATTTAATTTCAAAAATTTAACAACCAATTCCCTTAATATTTATTAGAAAGAAATATTGCTTTATATATCAAAATATATTCTTATATAAAATCATTTAAAATCTTTATATAAGGAAATAACAAGTACGCTCTCATATATATATAGACACACACACACACACACACACACACACACACACACACACACACACTCAACTCATCCTAGGGTACCACTTACCCTATCCTTAATGAGTAATCCCACCAGAGCCAAGGTTCTCGCTTAACCTTCAGCTCTGATACCAAATGTAACGACCCGAAATTTCGATCCCGAAATTTCCAGATAGTTAGTAAAGAAAGAAAGACATAAAAGACAAAGCCGAAAAGAAGTCACATAAAACTCACATTCGCAGCGGATCAAAATATAATATAACATAAATAACGGTTTACAAAGGAAAAACTATATCAGTTGATTACATTTTAATACATCATAGTAACCATATTTACACAATCACTGGACAGTTAAAATAACTTGTCCCAGATAAATAACAATATATATCACAACGAATAAACACTCTATACGTTCCTGTCCTCCAGCTCTCCTCCTGAGCTCTAGAACGTCCTTACCTGCAAATCTGTAATAATCGGTCTGACCCGAGCATTACATCAAAGTAACACCCGGGTTAGGCTGGAAACCAGCGTGAGTAAACCATCTAACATGAATGACCAAAGCATACAACTTATATATATATAACCCGGGTAACTTGTATCAAATACAAATTCACAAAATGTTATAGACATTACTTATTTCACTTGCAAAATTCTAAGTACCAAAACTTAGATTAAATAGTCCAATTCACTTAAATCATTTCATTCCAGCTGTTTATTGATTTCACATATCAATCTATAAGGAATCGAAGTGGTTTCGGGTATTTATTAATACCCGACTCCGGTCTCTTCGAATCCAATGCCATCTAAACCCAAGTTATTTAGGTGAATTCAATTCAACTTTAAATACAAGGTCTCACTTTTTACACAGCAATTCATCATCAATAGATAACCACATTATTATTGTCCATCCAAACCTATCATATCACGAAACATTTCATATCAGAGATATAAATCAATTCAAGGTATTCAACCATTCATAAGCAAGATGGATTATTCCCAAAATTAATTTAATTTATCTATAATTAAATTAATTACAAATCCTTAATCACTTAGATTATCTTTAATTAATCATTACAAATCAATTAATTAATCAACTTTTAATCATCCATCTTAATTCATCATCCTTGATTAATTTTCTTTAATTACATAAGTAATTATCCTTACCATTTACAGTAATTAATCTTTAATTACTTTCATTAATTTCATTAGTTAATGATCTTTAATTAATTACTTTCATTAATCAACAGTAATTAACCATCCTGTAATTACTCTCCTTAATTAATTAACTCCTTAATTAATTATATAAATCGTCCAATTAATTACACCAAATAATTAATCCTTAATTACTCTTCTTAAGTAATTGTCTTTTAATTACTTATATTAATTACATCCAGTAATTTATCCATCAATTACTTCACTAAGTAATTTCACTTATCAATCTACTTAAGTAATTATATTTAATCAATTACCAAGCGACTATCTTTAATTAATTAACAAATTAATTAATCACATTCATCTCATTAATTACAACTGGATAATTCATCCCTTAATTAGCCTATAAACCAATTAATTCATCTTTAATTATAGATTAATTATTCTTTAATTATTAATTAATAAACCTTAATTATCAATTAATCTCCTTCAATACAAAGTAATCAATCCTTAATTACATTTATAATCAATTTCATTAAGTGATAAACCTTAATTAATCACTTTGAATTAATTACTTTAATTAATCAATCTTATTAAGAAATCAATCTTTTAAATTGATTACACAATTTAATTAATTAATTTAAAATTTATTAACTCATAGCCCTTAATTAATCGATCCCTAACCATTAATTAATTAATTCCTCTTTAATTACTTAATTAAATTAACAATTTACACTTAATTCCCGCTTAATCACATTATAGATTAAGTTCAAATAAACTTAGGATCTATCATAGATAATTTACCACGTAACCTTTAATTACCAATCATTTAAATAATATTTATTATTTAAAAGAACTAGTTTTTTTTTGTTTTTTTTAAAATCAGATTAAACTTGATTATCAATTAACTCAATCTTGTTAGCCGCAGCGTTAACCCCGAGCCCAAACTATTATGCCTAAGTTTAACCCTACCTCTTTCCGATACAACCAAATTCAAATCCCCACCGATCGAAGCTCAAGTTTACACCGAGTGAAACATCATTCGATCCCAAAGAAATCAATATAACGACAACTGCAGACACGAGCGGATCCATGTGCACGTGCACAAGTCGTCGTAGGTGCTCCGGCCACCACTCCCATCGCCGGTGATACACCGATGACCACCCCTTCCAATCTCGATAACCAGACCGATGATTCGAACTCAAAAACCAATTTGAGCCAAATGAACCCAAACTGGAACCATCTTCTTCAACAATCTCTTCATGCCGCAGACTACTCCGACCTCAATCGCCCATGCCACCAAGACCATAGCTTCCTCATCAACAAACTCAGCATTTCCCTTGATGCGATCGAGCTCGAATCACACACGACAGAGAAAACGCTCGAGAACTCTTACCGAACCCCATAGGCAAAGAAAACCCTAAATCAAGTCGCACCCTCAACCACGATGTCCAGAAAAATATGAAACAAATTTTCTCTCGAACCACGGCCTATAAACTTCCTCTGGCCAAAATCACGAGGTCGTCGATCAACTCGATCATCAGAAAAACCCAAAAACCCATAATTTGGTCAATCCTCAAATTCTCACAATGTACTTCCTTAGAAATCATGATTTTTTTTAAAATCCTAACTTTTGATGACAAAACAGATTTTGTACCTAAATCAAACAATTATTATCATTGAGATTTTGATATGTTTTGAAATCTACTGTTCTTCTTCCTTTTTGTTTGATTCTAGCTTCAGATTGAACCTTGAAACATTTTTAAAATTTATCTCTTGATATAACAGACAAGTTTTGTTTATATACTGATGTCCAAAGAGATTCAGGGAGAAAGATCTTAACATTTTCCAAGTTTTTAAACTTGAACAATAAGGACAGAGCTACAGATTTCATATAACTATGCACATCCATATATATTTAGACATATATACATACAATATATAAAACAATCATGCAACCAATTTTATCACACATTTCTTTAGATATTTATTGCATGCATCAGATCTTAAACATATTAGACCATTTTTTTAAAAAAAAATTGTTTACTCACCTGTTTGACATGAACAGAGGCCTATCATCTAGAATTAATTGTAAACTGAAATATTTTTGATCTGGTTTTGATCTGCCCTTTATTTGCGATGCATTAGAATTTGTAACTGATCTGAGATAGGTTGCCTAGCTTGCCTTTGATCTAAGTTATACTTGAGTTTGAGGTATTCACAGGTTTGCATTTGAATGATCTTTGCTTACAGTCTTGAAAATTGATTCCAGGCTAACACTTTCAGGTCTTTCGATTTGATAAAGATATTGGTTATAGTTTTGAGGGGAAAGCAGTTTACCGGGATAGCATTTGTTCGATTTTGGGTTTGAGGAATTTTATTTTCAAGTTTTGATTCTTGATCACTTTTCTGGTTTTTTAAGATGAAGTTCAGGTTTGTAGATAGATGAACACGACATGAATTTTTTTCAGAATGAAAAATGGAAAAGAAATAAAAGAGAGGAGAGAAGAGTTTATAAAATGTGAATTAGGATTTATTTTAGAATTAAAGAAAAAAAAATCTTGACACTTGTTTCCAAATGCTACACTTGTCACAATCCATTATTAATTCACTCACATGTATATTTATTAGCTTTAATAAATCAACACTTGTAATCTTTCATCTTATTTATTTTTAAGAGATTTTTAAAAGGTTTTTTAAATTAATTTTCCTAGTAAATAAATACATTTGTAAATTAACAAATCCTTTCCTAAATTTATATAAATAAAATCTTAAAAAAATAGTATAAACCAATTATAATTTAAATTAAACCATATATAATATATTTAATCCCTTTTAAATGTAAATATAAAACTTTTGTGCTTATTTTACTATTTAATAAACATTAACTTAATTTGTATAAATAATTTCTTTTTAAGGAAAACAAATTTTATCTTAAATAAAACTTATTCATATATCAAAATATCTTTAAGATATATATATTCATTGCAATTCAAATTTAAATCTAAATTCAAATTCAATTTTAAATCTAATTTATTATTAATTCAAATAAATTCGGGTTATCACAAATGTCTAGGGGAAGATCAACTATAATGATGGCTAAGGAGGGTTTGGATTTGAATTAAAAAGGAGGAGAAAAGATAGGAGAGAAATATGGATCTAGAACCACATATTTCTCCTAAGTATCTCCTATATTTTAACATCCCTAAAACCTCACTTTATTTTTTGATTTTTAGCCTGCTCTTCATCTCCTTTTCTAACCAAAAATTCTACCTCACCCTTCCCTTTTTTCAAGCATTTTTAACATCAAATTAAAGTGTGACGACCTAGATTCAGACGTTTGAAAATTGACATCCAATACATCAGCCGTATTCAAATATCGAAGATTCAAACATTGAGTCTGGTTTGTCGGAGCTTATAACACATTAGGTGAAAATAATACAGCGGAAACAAAGAAGAATTTTATTGATGCACAACAATTGATTACAACAACGACACAATATGAAGTGATCAACATTATCAAAGATATATACAACAGCGGAAAACAACAGCAACAACAGCGGAAAGATAACATCTTCAGAACTCCAAAAGAGAGAGAGAGAGAGAAAGATAGAATCCAACGGGCTGCATCCAAAGCTCCAAACCAAAAAGGTCTAACCAAAATCATATTGCAATATAGCACAATGCGATCCCCAATCCACAGACTCCAGAGACTGCCAAAAGCTACACCTACTAGCCGACTATCTGATAACCTGACTCTAGGTTGCCTTGTGGAAAACTATGGGTACCCAGAGTTTAGAAAGGGAACAATAACTCCAGGTAAGTCATGGGACTGGTGTGAGCAAACAAAAACAGTTGTTTGAACAAAAACAACAAAAAGAAAGGGAATAAAAACAACAATATGCATTTTGGTAAATGAAACTACCATAAGGCCTTCCACTACACATACAATGCAATTGCACACTTGGGGAAGATTTTTCCTTATAGCAATCAAACATGCTTGATACGCAAAAATCCTTTTGATATTATTATTAATGCATAGTGTAGAAAACATTTCAAAAGTATAATATTAATTTTAGCTAACATACTACCATTATAGTATACCTACTATAGCTACTATATTAAATGGCAGGTTCAACAACTAAAACCGTACAGGGCTCATATTGAGTATTGGATTTCCAACAAATGGCCAAGGCTAAGAATCTTCCTTTTCGAATGGGAACGCCTCTGGAGGGATGCCCCGAGAACCTAATCGAATCTCTGCCAACACAAGGCCAGGTTACCTCTGTAACTAGGTAACTTACTATCACGTGTATGCCATCCAACGGTCATCACCGACGTTTATCCCGGAATTCACCAACAAATTCCAACAATGAAATAGGTTAAATATCTGGGCTCCATACCATGATACCACTTTTTATCTATAAGAAAATGCACATACCCTAAGGGGCGCGACCCCTATAACCTTGCTGTATCCTTCCTGTTTCGACCATTTTTGGGGTCTGAGGTTCGATGAAGTCTTGTCTCACAAAGCTACGCTTTTCACAAAAGCCATGATTCGATCAACCAATGATCAGCACTTAGCATGCTACATTACCAAATTGGGAAAATATCAATAGTAACCATCAACTACATAACCTCTGAGCTCGTACGTCTAAGAGAAGGGTGTTAAGCTACGAGAATAAATTCTCTGCCACCAAACAGAAATGTATTTGATAGAAACCAGCTTTACATCTCAAAGTGTAACGTTAGACATAGATCCATACAAGTCCATCCGGGTCTGAATGGAACCGAAGGCACTTCAAAAGAAGTCCTTGCAAATCTGGATATCCTCAATCTCGACCGGACTCTCCATCACATATTGTCAATCTCTATTCCGGATATCCTCAATCTCGTCCGGACTCTCCATCAAGTTATAACCTTTTAAAGTATAAATCAGAAAATTAGAGAACTGTCGTACACTCGACAAGCTCTATTTGGGTTAAATTTAAATTCCAAAAATAATTTTAATTTCAAAAACTTCCTTTTCTAAAGTTTTTCATATTCAACTCAATTTCACTTCCAAACCATTTTGGATTCAAAATTCAACTTTTAATTCTTTTCACAATTTTGAATAAAACAATATTAAATTCAAAATACCCGTGACTGAACCAATTTCCCATGAAATCCATATTTGTGTGTGTGTTGTGTGTAGGGGTTTTGCATACAACAATGAACAACCATCATAAATTCAAACACAATCAATATCAATAAGCGGTATAATCCTATAACGCTTATCTTTCATTCACACATAAACAAGTAAATTCATCACAAATAAATAAATCACAGTTCACTGCTCAATTCAAAGCAATCATATCACAGAACATCACATATCAGAGATATCAAACAATTCAAGGGCATTCAATATAATCCAATCATCCATAAGCAAGATCAATTAGTTGCTTAATCCCTAATCAGTCCAATTTAATTTCCAAATAAATTAAATTAAATTATTTTGATTACTTTTAAAATCCTGCTTAATTAACATTAGTTAATTACAAACCATTTGATATTTTGAAATTAATCAATGATCCTTAGTTATCCGTCTTAACTAATTATCCTCAATTACTTTCATTACGTAATTATCTTATTGGTTAAATATCCTCAAATTAATTAACTTTTAGTTACCAAATTAATTACTAAATTAAGTATCCTAAATTTAATTAATTAATTAACCCTTAATTAATAACCCTTTAATTAATTAATTACACATAATTAATTACATTAATTATCCTTTAATTAGTTTAATCAATTAACCTTTAATAATTATTTAACCTTTAATAAGTCAAGTAATTATCCTTTAATTATTTTCATTAAGTAATTACCTTTTAAGTAATTAATTATCCTTTAATAAATCACACTCAGTAATTTTCCCTTAATTACGTTAAGTAATAATCTTTTATTAATTAAATTAAGTAATTGTACTTAATTAATTTCATTAAGTAATTATCCTTTAATTACTTATCATTAATTAATCACCTTTTAATTAAGTAATTATCCTATAATCAATTGATAAATTAACCTTTAATCATTCATCAATTATTCTTTAATTAATCACCTTAATTAATCAACCATTAATTTATTACGTTTAGTAATTATCATCATCTTTTAAATTAATTTCATTAAGAAATTACTCAAGACC
Source organism: Allium cepa (assembly GCA_030765085.1). Taxonomy (NCBI): domain Eukaryota; kingdom Viridiplantae; phylum Streptophyta; class Magnoliopsida; order Asparagales; family Amaryllidaceae; genus Allium; species Allium cepa. Next base: position 344,438,111 of record CM060928.1, on the reverse strand, counting down.
TTAATTGATCAAAAGATAAACCATTTATCTTAATTAATTTCTTAATTACAGTATTTAAATGTTATTAAATAAGCTTTTGGAATTAATTTTCATAACATACAAATTAACTTAAAAACCTTTTAAGTTACTTAATAGTTAAAGTCATTTCACCTTCTTTAATTACCTATTTAATTACATGATTTAAATTTATTTAAACACTTAAGAATTAATTTAAAATAAAAGATATATAATAAAATACCTTAAACTTAATAAATTTAAAATAATTTATTTTAAACCTTCAACTAATTCCAAAACTGGAATAAAACATTTACTATTTTAAAAGAACTAACAAGAAAGTGTTTAAACTTATTTTAATTTAAATTTGAAAAAAAAAAACTTGTTTATTTAAAAATTCGAAAACTCAGACCCGAGACTAACTTGAGTCCCTACCCGAGCCCAAACCAGTTTTCTCTTAGCAAACCTTCGAGTCACGCCCTTTTTTTTCTTTGTTTGTTTTAAAAAAAACTTAAAAACTGTTACACAGTTAAACCCACACGAGCTACTCGAACACAATCCCGAGCCAAGGCCCAACTTTCCCGAGTACGACTTCGAGCTCCCTCCTTCTTCCTCAAACTAAAACAACCCAGACATCACCGTGCACACATGCACATGCACTCCGACCACCCCGGTTCTCAATTCCAACAAAAAATCAAAATCGTGTAAGAATTGAAAAACTACTAGAACATATCGATCACCGAAATCCTCCATGCCCCGTCGCCTCAGACCACCAGTAACCTCGTTGTTCTACCTAAAGCGGGGCCACCGTCCGACGCTCCTATCCCCCTTGGTCTGATCATCTCTAGTCCACCATCGACGTCGTACGAGCTCGAGAATCATCGTCGACCAAACCCACACGAAAAACCCTACTTTGCCGTCCCTAACACGCTCCGATGATTGATAACCTATGCGACCATTTTTCCTTTGATCCTCAACACCCCAGCTTCCTCCAGGCTTGATCGCGACAATCATCACCGCGTCGATCATCGAAAATTAACGAAATACCCAATTCAATTCAACTCGAGAATTCTCAAGATTTCCAAACTTAAAACTCTTGACTTGATTGTTAAAATTCATCATTTTGCAATACAAAACAAATTGTAGAATCAAAACACAAAAATATGATCATTGATTTCTAATTTAAAAATGATTTTACAGTAATTAATTAATTTTGAAATAATTACCTAATTTAAACACTTTGAATTTATTTTTAAAACTGAATTTACATTCATTCAATCACTTTTCATTCAGAGATCATATCCAGAAATAGATTGGAGAAAGAAGATTTGAATTTTGAACCTTTTAAAACCTGTTTATTTTTTAGCATAGGTGTATATGCCTGTACACAGACATGCATATACAAAATCTTTATATTTAAGCATGAAATCAAATTTTACATCCATACACACCATTTTCTCAATCATACTTTCAAGTATCAAATCAAACATCAAGATCTAATAATAAATTCGAGAAGTTTACTCGCCTTTGTTTTGAAACAAAGAGACAAAGCCTGGAATTTTGTTTGAATTTGAAAATCTAGGTTGATCCTTCTTTGATCTTTTTGAAACTGGAACTTAGATTGATGTTAACTTGCTTGATTTTGTTGAGTTAAATCTATACTTGATGTTGAATTAGCTTACTTTATTAACTGAGTTGATCAGAGCTTTGTTTCAGGTTTGAAAATTTGTGAAAGTTTGATTTGTTTGAGATGATCTTCTTCTTTGATTTGCTTATCTTTAGACCAGGTTGAAATTGATTTGTTTTTGTTTTACTAGTTTTGCTTTCTCTTCAGTTTTAATTTTTGAAATATATGAAAGAAAAATGAAGATAGAAGAAGATATGAAAGAGTAAAGATGTGTATATATAAATCTTGTTTTCCTTTTTATTATTTTTTTAAAATGAGAATTTAAGTGAGATTTGTTATTTTGCATGCTAATCTTAGTTACACTTGTAAACACATATCTTTAAAAGCCTACACATATTTAATTTCATGTTTACAATTTTTACAAATGTTAAATTTCATATTATATGGTTTACACTTGTCTTTTTTTACATGTTATTAAATGTTTTTATTAATTTTATAAGATTTTAAACTTTGTTTATTATTTAGTTTTATATATATATGTTTTTATATTCTTTATATTTTTATACTTTTCCTTTTATTTATATTTATATAACCTTTAAAGAAAAATGATTTTTAAAACTAATTATACATAAATAAATATATATACATATTATACATTAGTTTTTTTTATAATATAGAACCTAACTTTTAAATAGCTTTTGAAAATTTATTATTCAAAATATAACTTCCAAATCAATATATATACATACAAACGTATATATATGTGTGTGTGTGTGTATGTGTATGTATATTATAATATTAGAAAATAATTTTTTATTAATTTTAAAATACAGAGTATTTAAATCCAATTTATTAGTAAGATGTTTATTCTTTTGAATTTCAAATTCAAATTCTATTTTTAATTTATTTATATATATAAAACAAAACACATATCCTATTTATTTTGGAAAAATTTGAAATTAATCCACAAATTAATGCTGAAAATTATATTAATTACTAAATTAAATTTGGCTTAAAAATAGGATCATTACAGATTTCCTCCCTTAAGAAAATTTCGTCCCCGAAATTTGCTAGATAGGGAGACAAATAAAGAATAGATGAACATATAAAAATATAGAAAAATGTTTTACCAGATCAAACTGAATATTTATTCTACATTTGGCTTACCAAATCAAAATATCATCAATAAATATGAGATGAACTTATATAATATTTCTCAAATACTCGGGTCATCTGATCTACGAAATATGCAGGGGCATTGGTTAGTCCGAAGGACATAACTAACCATTCGTAGAGTGTATCGGGACCCAAAAACAGACAAATGGATACAATTTTCCGCAATACTCAAACACTAGGTTTGGATTCCAAACTCAGGTTAGAATACCCTAAAGTATACACTAGCTTATCCCTCTTCGGACTAGGATCCTCACAAGAAATCAAAAACAAAATTCTCAAATTTGGTTTTGATTGAAATCGTTTATTGACACAATCTAATTTAACTTTATATTTTGTTAGCCAATTTATTTCAGTTAAAATTTCAAATTTGTTAAAGTCAAAAAAGAAAAACTAATACGAAACTGATGAAGAGAATATGAAATAGGAACTTTTTTACAATGTAAACAAAGATTCGCAGGGCCACCACCACACAAAGCTTCTTCTTGTAGCTGGGAGGAAGCCATCAAAGAATTTGAAATTGGATGATGATCGAAAGAGGTTGATGGAGAAGTTGTTCCTTATTGTTGTAGGGTATCGACTAATTATAGTGGTACTCCCTTGTCCCCTACCTCGTCATCTTCTTGCACTCATTCTCACTATCAATGAATAGTAAGAGAACTGACTGAGGCATACGGACAAGATATCTTAGGGATACTCATTCTAGGGCATTTCTAACCCTATCTCTAATGAGTCACCTAATGAGTTATACTCCAAAGCTAAAGTTCTTACTCAACTTTTAGCTCTGATACCAAATGTGCTGACCCGGATTCAGAACTCCAAAAATCGACATCCAATACATCACCCATATTCGAATGCCGGAGATTCAAACATTGAGTCTGGTTCGCCGGAGCTTATGACACATTAGGTGAAAACAACACAGTGGAAGCAAAGAAGAATTTTATTGATACACAACAATTGATTACAAAAATGATACAATATGAAGTGATCAACATTATCAGAGATATACACAATAGCGAAAAAACGTAGCAGCAGAAAACAACAGCAACAGAAGTGGAAAGATAACATCTTCAGAGCTCCAAAAAAGAGAGAGAGAAAGATAGAATTCAAAGGACTGCATCTTCAATCCAAAGCTCCAAACCAAAAAGATCAAACCACAATCATGCTGCAATATAGCATAATGTGATCCTTAATCCACAGACTCCAAAGACTGCCTAAAGCTACATTTACTAGCTGACTATCTGATAACCTGACTCTAGGCTACCCGTGTGGAAAATTATGGGCAACCAAAGTTTAGAAAGGGAATAATAAGCTGCAGGTCAGCCATGAGACTAGTGTGAGCAAACAAAAACAGTTGTTTGAACAAAAACAACAAAAAGAATAAAAAGAAATCCGCTATGCGTTTTGGAAAATGAAACTACTATAAGGCCTCCCGCCACACACACAATGCAATCGCACACTTGGGGAAGATTTCCCTTATAGCAGTCAAACATGCTTAATACGCAAAAATTCTTCTGATATTATTATTAGTGCATAGCGTAGAAAACATTTTGAAAGTATAATATTAATCTTAGCCAGCATATTACCATTATAGTATACATAATATAGCTACCATGTTGAATGGCAGGTTCTACACCTAAAACCGTACATGGCTCATATTGAGTGACTGGATTTCCAACAAATGGCCAAGGCTAAGAAATTTCCTTTCGAAATGGGTACGCCTCTGGAGGGACGTTCCGAGAACCTAACCAGATCTCCGCCAATACAAGGCCGGGTTACCTCTGTAACTAGGTAACTAACCGTCACGAGTATGTCATTCCCCGTTCGTCATCGACCTTTATTCCTGAATTCACCAACAAATTCCAACAACCACATAAGTTAAATATCTGGGCTCTATACTGTGATACCACTTTTTATCCAGAAGGAAATGCACATACCTTAAGGGGCGCGACCCCTGTAATCTTGTTGCATCCTTCCTGTTTCAACCATTTCCAGAGTGTGAGGTTCGATGAAGTCTTGTCCCATAAAGCTACGCTTTTCAAAAAAGTCATGCTTCGATCAACCAATAATCAACACTCTTAGCATGCCACATTACCAAATTGAAAATATATCACTAGTAACCATCAACTACGTAACCTATGAGCTCGTACGTCTCAGAGAAGGGTGTTAAGCTAAGAGAATAAATTCTCCACCACCAAATAGAAATGTTTTTGATAGAAACCAGCTTTACATCTCAAAGTGTAACGTCAGACATACATCCATACAAGTCCATCCTAGGTCTGAATGGAACCAAAGGCACTTCAAGGGAAGTCCAAATCCGGATATCCTCAATTCCGACCAAACTCCCCATCACATATGGAGATCTCTATACCGGAGCAACTCAATGCAGATACAATCAATAGGTAATCCTTTCATTTTCCAAAATATTCGGTCTTCAACCACCGTCTTCAAATGCAATCCATTTCGTCGTATCATTTATTCGAAATGGGTTTTATGACATAAAGTCCTCTCCCGGCTTAGCCAAATAATAAGCGCTAATTTTGAAAACATATGGATACATTGGGATCTTAGTTAAGTCACGACTTTTTGCCCAAAACCTTCCCTTTTGAATGGTTTAAACAAATTTCCATAATAATCTTTTTTAAAAAAGCCATCTTTAAGATCCTCTTCAATTTGAAAACATGGTTCATCAATCTTTAACAAAGATTCATTCATAGCTTTCAAACTATTTCCACTTCACAATTTGATTTGCCCATAATTCGAAATCCTTTCAACAAAAACTGGAAATTCTTTCTTTATATGAAAGTTGTTATCATTTAAAAACAAAGGTCTTTCATTTCGAAAAAATCCGATCAAATTTGCTTAAGTTATAACCTTTTAAAGTATAAATCAGAAAATTAGCGAACCGCCGTACACTCGGCAAGCTCTATTTGGGTTAAATTTAAATTTCCAAAATAATTTTAATTTCAAAAACTTCCTTTTCAAAAGTTTTTCATTTTCAACTCAATTTCACCTCCAAACCATTTTGGATTCAAAATTCAACTTTTAATTCTTTTCACCATTTTGAATAAAATAATATTAAATTCAAAATACCCATGACTTAACCAATTTCCCGTGAAATCCATATGTGTGTGTGTTGTGTGTAGGGGTTTTGCATACAACAATAAACAACCATCATAAATTCAAACACAACCAATATCAATAAGCGGTATAATCCTATAACGCTTATCTTTCATTCACAGATGAACAAGTAAATTCATCACAGATAAATAAATCACGTTTCACAGCTCAATTCAAAGCAATCATATCATAGAACATCACATATCAGAAATAACAAACAATTCAAGGGCATTCAATATAATCCAATCATCCATAAGCAAGATCAATTAGTTGCTTAATCCCTAATCAATTCAATTTAATTTCCAGATAAATTAAATTACTTTAATTACTTTTAAAATCCTGCTTAATTAACATTAGTTAATTACAAACCACTTGATATTATGAAATTAATTAATGATCCTTAATTATCCATCTTAACTAATTATCCTCAACTATTTTCATTAAGTAGCTATCCCATTGGTTAAATATCCTCAAATTAATTAACCTTTATGAGCAAATGTGACGACCTGGATTCAGACATCTGAAAATCGACATCAAATACATCACCTGTATTCGAATGCCAGAGATTCAAATGTTGAGTCTGGTTCGCCGGAGCTTATAACACATTAGGTGAAAACAACACAGCGGAAATAAAGAATAATTTTATTGATACACAACAATTGATTACAACAATTATACAATATGAAGTGATCAACATTATCAGAGATATATACAATAGCGGAAATACATAGCAGCGGAAAATAACAGCAACAGCAGTGGAAAGATAACATCTCCAGAGCTCCAAAAGAGAGAGAAAGAGAGAAAAATAGAATCCAACGGACTGCATCTTCAATCCAAAGCTCCAAACCAAAAATCTCGAACCACAATCATGCTGCAATATAGCATAATGTGATCCCAAATCCACAGACTCCAAAGACCGCCAAAAGATACACCTACTAGCTGACTATCTGATAACCTGACTCTAGGCTGCCTATGTGGAAATTATGGGCACTTAGAGTTTAGAAAGGGAACAATAAACTCCAGGTCAGTCATGGAACTAGTGTGAGCAAACAAAAACAGTTGTTTGAACAAAAACAACAAAAAGAAATCCGCTATGCTTTTTGAAAAATGAAACTACCATAAGGCCTCCCGCCACACACACAATGCAATCGCACAATCGGGGAAGATTTCTCCTTATAGCAGTCAAACATGCTTGATACGCAAAAATCTTTTTGACAGTTCATAGTGTAGAAAACATTTCGAAAGTATAATATTAATCTTAGCTAGCATACTACCATTATAGTATACCTACTATAGCTACCATGTTATATGGCAGGTTTTACAACTAAAACCTTACAGGGATCGTATTGAGTGATTGGATTTCCAACAAACGGCTAAGGCTAAGGAACTTCCTTTTCAAATGGGTACGCCCCGAGAACCTAACCGGATATCTGCCAACACAAGGTCAGGTTACCTCTGTAATTAGGTAACTAACTGTCACGAGTATGCCATCCCTCGATCGTCACCGAGCTTTATCTCGGGATTCATCAACAAATTCCAACAACCACATAAGTTAAATATCAGGGCTCCATATCATGATACCACTTTTTATCTAGAAGGAAATGCACATACCCTAAGGGGCGCGACCCCCGTAACCTTGCTGCATCCTTTGTTTCGACCATTTCTGGGGTATGAGGTTTAATGAAGTCTCGTCCCACAAAGCTACGCTTTTCACAAAAGCCATGCTTCGATCAACCAATGATCAACACTTAGCATGCCACATTACAAATTAGGAATATATCACTAATAACCATCAACTACACAGCCTCTGAGCTCGTACGTCTCAAAGAAGGGTGTTAAGCTAAGAGAATAAATTCTTTGCCACCAAACAAAAATGTATTTGATAGAAACCAGCTTTACATCTCAAAGTGTAACGTCAAACATACATCTATACAACTCCATCCTGGGTCTGAATGGAACTGAAGGAACTTCAAAACAAGTCCTTGCAAATTCGGATATACTCAATCCCGACCGGACTCCCCATCACATATGGAGATCTCTATACCGGAGCAACTCAGTGTAGAGACAATCGACATGTAATCCTTTCGTTTTCGAAAATACCCGGTCTTCAACCACCGTCTTCAAATGCAATCCATTTCATCGTATCATTTATTCGAAATGGGTTTTATGACATAAAGTCCTCTCCTGGCTTAACCGAATAATGAGCGCTACTTTTAAAAACATACGGATATATTGGGATCTTAGTTAAGTCACAACTTTTATCCCAAAACCTTTCCTTTTGAATGGTTTGAACAAATTTCCATTATAATCTTTTAAACAAAAGATCCATCTTTAAGATCCTCTTCAATTTGAAAACAAGGTTCACCAATCTTTAACAAAGATTCATTCGTCGCTTCAAAACCGTTTCCACTTCAAAATTTCATTTGCCCATAACTCGAAATCCTTTCAACAAAATCTGGAAATTCTTTCTTTATATGAAAGTTGTTATCATTTAAAAACAAAGGTCTTTCGTTTTGGAAAAATCAGATTAAATTTGCTTAACTTATAACCTCTTAAAGTATAAATCAGAAAATTAGTGAACTGCCGTATACTCAGCAAGCTCTATTTGGGTTAAATTTAAATTCCCAAAATAATTTTAATTTCAAAAACTTCCTTTTCAAAAGTTTTTCATATTCCACTCAATTTCACTCCCAAACCATTTTGGATTCAAAATTCAACTTTTAATTCTTTTCACCATTTTGAATAAAATAATATTAAATTCAAAATAACCATGACTTAACCAATTTCCCATGAAATCCATATTTGTGTGTGTGTTGTGCGTAGGGGCTTTGCATACAACAATAAAAAAACCATCATAAATTCAAACACAATCAATATCAATAAGCGGTATAATCCTATAACACTTATCTTTCATTCACAGATGAACAAGTAAATTCATCACAGATAAATAAATCACAGTTCACAACTCAATTCAAAGCAATCATATCACAGAACATTACACATCAGAGATATCAAACAATTCAAGGGCATTGAATATAATCCAATCATCCATAGCAAGATCAATTAGTTGCTTAATCCCTAATCAATTGAATTTAATTTCCAGATAAATTAGATTACTTTAATTACTTTTAAAATCTTGCTTAATTAACATTAGTTAATTACAAACCATTTGATATTATGAAATTAATTAATGATCCTTAATTATCCGTCTTAACTACTTAACCTCAATTACTTTCATTAAGTAATTATCTCATTGGTTAAATATCCTCAAATTAATTAACCTTTAATTGCCAATTAATTACCAAATTAATTATCCTTAAGTTATTAATTAATTAGCCCTTAATTAATAACCCTTTATTAATTAATTACCTATAATTAATTACATTAATTATCCTTTGATTAGTTTAATCAATTAACCTTTAATAATTAATTAACCTTTAATAAATCAAGTAATTATCCTTAATTATTTTCGTTAAGTAATTACTTTTTAAGTACTAATTATCCTTTAATAAATCACACTCAGTAATTTTCCCTTAATTACGTTAAGTAATAATCTTTTATTAATTAAATTAAGTAATTGTACTTAATTAACTTCATTAAGTAATTATCCTTTAATTACTTATCATTAATTAATCACCTTTTAATTAAGTAATTATCCTATAATCAATTGATAAATTAACCTTTAATCATTCATCAATTATTCTTTAATTAATCACCTTAATTAATCAACCATTAATTTATTACGTTTAGTAATTATCAACCATTCAGTTTTCGCTGAGCAAACCATCAAGTCATACCCCCTTTTTTTCTTTGTTTGTTTTGAAAAATAAACTTAAAAACTATTACACAGCTAAAACCACACAAGCTACTCGAACACAATCCCGACCCAAGACGCAACTTTCCCGAGTACGACTTCGAGCTCCCTCCTTCTTCCTCAAACTAAAACAACCCAGACATCACCGTGCACACGTGCACGTGCACCGACCAACCGACCACCTCCGGCCTACACTCCGACCACCTACATGTTGGCAACAACCTTCCTGATGAACTCGACCACCCAGGTTCTCAATTCCAACAGAAAATCAAAATCGAGAAAGAATTGAACAACTACTGGAACATATCGATCACCGAAACCCTCCATGCCCCGTCGCCTCAGACCACCAGTAACCTCGCTGTTCCACCCAGAGCCGCGCCACCGTCCCATGCTCATATCCCCCTTGGTCTGATCACCTCTAGTCCACCATGGACATCGTACGAGGTCAAGAATCATTGTCGACCAAACCCACACGAAAAACCCTACTTCGCCGTCCCCAACACGCTCCGATGATTGATAACCTTTGCGACCATTTTTCCTTTGATCCTCAACACCCCAGCCTCCTCCAGGCTTGATCGCGACAATCATCACTCCGTCGATCATTAGAAATTGACGAAATACCCAATTCAGTTCAACTCGAGAATTCTCAAGATTTCCAAACATAAAAATCTTGTTTCGATTATTAAAATTCATGCATTACAAAACAGATTGTAGAATCAAAACACAAAAATATAATCTTTGATTTCTAATTTAAAAATGATTTTTACTATAATTTATTAATTTTGAGATAATTACCTAAATTAAACACTTTGAATTTATTTTTAAAAATGAATTTACATTCATTCAACCACTTTTCAATCAGAGATCATATCCAGAAAATGATTGGAGAAAGAAGATTTGAATTTTGAACCTTTTAAAACCTGTTCATTTTTTAGCAGAGGTGTATGTGCCTGTACACAGACATGCATATACAACATCTTCATATATTTAGGCATGCAATCAAATTTTACATCCATACGCACCATTTTCTCAATCATACTTTCAAGTATAAAATCAAACATCAAGATCTAATAACAAGTTCAAGAAGTTTATTCACCTTTGTTTTGAAACAGAGAGACAAAGCCTAGAATTTTGTTTGAATTTGAAAATCTAGGTTGATCCTTCTTTGATCTTTTTGAAACTGGAACTTAGATTGATTTTGACTTGCTTGATTTTGTTGAGTTGTATTAGCTTTCTTTATTAACTGAGTTGATCAGAACTTTTTTCGGGTTTGAAAATTTGTGAAAGTTTGATTTGTTTGAGATGATCTTCTTCTTTGATTTGCTTATCTTTAGATCAGGTTGAAATTGATTTGTTTTTGTTTTACTGGTTTTGCTTGCTCTTTAGTTTTAATTTTTGGAATATATGAAAGAAAAATGAAGATAGAAGAAGATATGAAAGAGTAAAGATGTGTATATATAAATCTTGTTTTCCTTTTTATTATTATTTTCTAAATGAGAATTTAAGTGACATTTGTTATTTTGCATGCTAATCTTAGTTACACTTATAAACATATATCTTTAGAAGCGTACACATGTTTAATTTCATGTTTACAATTTTTACAATGTTAAATTTCATATCATATGGTTTACACTTGTCTTTTTTTACATCTTATTAAATTTTTTTATTAATTTTATAAGATTTTATATTTTATTTATTATTTAGTTATATATATATATATGATTTTATATTCTTTATACTTTTAAACTTTTCCTTTTATTTATATTTATATGACCTTTAAAGAAAAATGATTTTAAAATCTAATTATACAGTAATAAATAAATTTATATACATATTATACATAAGTTTTTTTTATAATATAGAACTTTACATTTAAATAGATTTTGAAAATTTATTATTCAAAATATAACTTCCAAATCAATATATACATATATACATATATTATAATATTATAAAACAAATTTTTATTAATTTTAAAATATAGAGTATTTAAATATAATTTATTTATAAGATGTTTTTTCTTTTGCATATCAAATTCAAATTCTATTTTTAATTTGTTTATATGTATAAAACAAAACACATATCCTATTTATTTTGGAAAAAATTCAAATTAATCCTGAAAATTATATTAATTACTAAATTAAATTTGGCTTAAAAACGAGATCTTTACATAAAGTCGATTCGATTGACAGTGGTAGCTATGTTCAAGAAGCTAGCAACTTTTGGATACAAAATTCAATTCAAGGATTTAGATTCTTTGTTTCAAGGTGAGAACAATTAGGTTTGGTGAAAGGTAATATTACTTGTTTATAATGTCTAATATTCTCATTCATGTCTTACGCTAGCTTGGTTAGAAATTGATATCACGAATCTGCATGCTGATGTATTGTCAACATTTAATAATACTATATATATATTGTATATGTATATAATAACATATAGTTCCTAGCTAGTATTATTTAAAATTTTGTATTTAAATAATACTAAAAATCGAATTTTTCCACAAAGATTGATTTTAAAATGCACATAATTTTGTAAAATATATGTATGTTTATTTTATTAATATATATATACACATCATAGTTTTTGGGAAAAAGTTAAAAAATAATATATATATATATATATATATATATATATATATATATATTAAATCTGTATATAGATGTTACATATATAATTCATTTCAGTTATTATACTTATTTATATATATTTTAAATATATATACATCATAAAATATATAAATAAAAGTATTTAATAAAATTATAGATATATATAAAATATTTTTCAAAATAAAAATTAATTTTTTTTTATCAAGATTTCATTACGGAATTCTTAGTTAAAAAACTATTTTTTAGACCGAAAACTATTTCAAAATGAATTATTTATTTTTAGGCGGTGTATATATGTTAATATATATACATTTTGTTCATTATCTGTACATACTATTTATACACATAAACACATGTATTTTTGAAAATATTAATATATACATAATATGCATATGAATTAATAATAATTATTATTATTTGAAATATATATATATATATACACACATAATATTTAACATTAATATATTAATATGAATTTGAAATATCTAGATATTCTATTATATAGATCTAGATCTAAAATTTGAAATTTAAATACAAATTTGATTTTATATTCTAGTAATTTGTAACAATATTTGCAATTACTTTGTATTATAATTTCGATTATACATACATACATACATATACACACATACATATATGTAAACCTTTATTTTTTATAAACATTATTTAGTATGATTTATAAAACTATATATATGTATGTATGTATTAGACAACAAACGTATATGGACGTGACAATATATCTATTGTGGTATAAATCCCAACATCTATACATATACATGTTACACTATGCACACTACTTATGTAACACGACAGCGTACGCTTATGTGTATATGATACATATATTATACTATATAATATACAAACATAATAATAGTTAAACCCTATTTTTAAATTAAATTAAATATTTATTTTATTTAAAATAAAGTTAGACTTCATAGGCCCAACATGATCCATACGGAATAAAATTTTCAAATTCAACCATTTACTCTACTATGCACTAGCCCAGTTCCAATAATGGATCGAAGCCAAATGAACCATGCAGTCAAAATTAGTTATATTATAACTAACTAATTAAGCATACAAAGTATGATTTCTAAGAAAGGCAGTATCTAGGCTGGATTTTTAGATAATCAATGACCATGTCCTACTAGGCTACTAGCCTGGCACAGACAGTTATGTGAGCCCAAAGGTTACCCTTAATAGAGAAGACCAAATTTGAATTGGTCATTTAGCTAATTTTGAAATTGTTTTGAAATTGAAAATAAAAGTCTTAAGTTTAAAAGTTAAATTTAAAATGGGAAAAATATTATAAATGTCACAATATAGATTTTCAAATTGTTTTAAAAATTAAAATAAAAGTTTTAGATTTAAAAGTTAAATTTAAAATAAAATACATATTATAAAAGTTATAATATGTATTTTCAAAATATTTGTGAAAGTCATAAAATTAATTTTAAAAATATTGTTTACTAATAAGATTAATAAAATAAATAAATTTAGTGAATAAGTTACTTAATTAAATACACACAAACGTGTATAGTATATATAGTGACATATGTTATGTTGTCTTGTATTGTTTAAGATAATATGAGTATACATGTGTGTATAAAAGAATTTTAAAAATTAATAAACTTTAGTTAAATTTTTTTAACTAAATTAATTAATTAAAAGTTAATTAATAAATTAAAATACATATGTGCATATATATATATATATAAGTTATATGTATATTACTATAAAGGTTATAGTATATATTCAATATAATATGTCATAATTGAATAATATAATAATTAATTAAAATGTTACATAATTAAATTAATTAAAGTGTTAATTGATCGAATTAATTAAATTAGATTTAATTAATATAATGTTATACATAAAATATAATATAAATTAAATAAAATATAAAATTTACATAATAATGAAACTTATATAATATAAATGTATAAACTAAAGGTGGAACATTAAAGAAACCCTAAGTAGACTTAAGGAATAAATATACATGTAAATGTACGTATACTATGATTTCTAATGTGTCCGACACTTGAATCACGAGAGTATTTCCCAAAAAATACATTATTCCATAAGTTGATATCACTCATTAAATATATTAAAGATTATGAATCTTTAATATAAGTGTTGTCCTCTACCATTTATATATTAATAAATTACTTGCATACTCTCTGGTTGTTGAGCAAACTCAAGCTAGAGATGTTATGTATAGTATTATTAGTATATTATTAATATATTGAATAGGCGATGTTACATAACTATATGTATTTGTTGATTAAACTCAAGGTACATATACTATACTTAGCCCGTGGTGAATGGTAGGTACGAGTGAATAATTTCTTACTATTTTTAAGCAAACTCTAGGTCGAAATGAGATTAGAAAAGGAACCATGGATTGGAGTAGTATGTGATACAACCAATAAGGAGTAATTCATCATTTTTGGGACTATAACTTGTTGAGCAAACTCAAGGTCGGAATCCTAAGACAGAAGAGTTCTAACATCCACCAGTGAAGTCGAAAGCCTCCTATGTTTCGTCCTTGGGTTTGGAGAAACATAAAAACTGGTGGGAGCCTTATTAGAAAAATAAAATGGTAACATTTAACCTTTCTAATATTGTAAGAACATCTGCTATATATCGTTAATAATTTACATTGATAAATTTGTGTAATTAATGTAATTTATAAAATGTTTATAAATTAATATATAGATGTGAATTGAATTAATATCGATAAAAAAAATATGAAATATACTTACCAATAAATTTTTGCATGTTGATCCATGCAAACCTTAATTATACAACCACTAAATATATTCATAACTAGGCTATTTACGAGTTTACTTGCCTGAGACTACGTATTGTTTTCATTGAGTTTCAGACTCAAAAAATAATACACAAATATGGATATTTGATCCATATATAATCATATATAAGTGTTATATGGTGAACGGTCACAATACGAAACCTCGATGAAATTAGTTCATCGAAATAAGCAAGTAAACTATTGTGTCAGATTGTGCATTCAATATGAAGCAACGATCTTGTTGTGGTAAATGTAACATTGGCCCAAAGGCTACGTGATAGATCTAAGAACTCGATCGTAGAAATGTCAATTTAATCAGTTTACGTAAAGTGCAACATATTTGATGTCCTTAAATTTTAAGTATGATCAAGTGTACTTTTGTAAAGAGTTCGTTATGATATTGTAGTAAGGATTTCCTTTGAATGGTTCAATCGTTTGGAAAAGAAATCGAATGTATAAGTGTGGATGTAACCTAAGACATAATTGGGATGAAGAGAGTGAATAGTCACTTCTACTTTATAAAGAAATTCGAAAATGAGAATTGTAAAATAATAATAGATACCTAACATTGGAGTAAGAAATATGTTTTCTATGCCAAAATGTATTTTCACATAGAAAATTGTTTTCTAAAAGGTTTATTTATTTGAATTTAAATGTTTAATTTGAAAATTATCGAATGTAAACTGGTTACAGTAAACGAAATAAATAACTTATATTTAGTGGTTGAATGGAGCTTCATATTTCATATGCTATTATGTAATAGTTGAAATAGTGAGTGCATACCATATAACACTTATTGGTCGCATCAAATTATGAAAATTGTTTTCGTAAAACGTACCAAACATTATTCATGAAATAATTATTATTTTCAAATGTTGACTGATAATATACATATTTTTATTTTAATATAAATATATTATGAAATTCGTTATAAAATAGAACTACAATTTTGGTACATGCGACGCATTGGAAATACAGAAGTATCTAAATTTATTTGCAATTATTTTGGAATTATGGACTAAGCCATAGTTTTGAGAAATAATTTTTGATTAAATGATATGAAACATATGGTACTAGTAAATTATGTTTTAAATAATTAAAGGCAAAGCACTCGCTCAGTGGGAGCATCATAAGAGTCGATGAACTCTTCGGATTGATGCATATAAATGTATGCAATTGCAAGTCTATTAATACCAAAAGGTTCCACGTACTTTATTATATTCGTCGATGGGTTATCATGGACATGGACATCTGTATTTGATACACATGTTGTATGTCTATGATATGCTCATAGAGTATAAAACGAAAGTGAGTAAAATAATATGAAATTGAAAATAAAACCGATTCAATCAAATTGAATAGGTGAGTATACTGGAAAGAGTTCTGAATGTACCTAAAAATGAATTAAGATTCAATCTCAAAAGCCACTCCTTTTTATGATTTATAATGATGTATCGATAAGAAGTAATCAAACTTTGTTGAACAAAGTATGATTAATTATGAATGAAGTGGAGTTAACTTCTTTCTATAAGGTCATGTATTTAGGAGTAGTACACAAGGTTAAAATTAATTTCATCTGAATAATAGTTTACAAAATCATACAAGACAAGGGTTTATAAGAAACTCCAACTTATCATAGGCCAAGAAGTTAGCAGCTTATGCAAGTCAAAAGACTGTATGTAATAATTACTCATGAGAGATCTTGTATGAATCTCCCCAAAGAGGAGTTTGGAAATGATTGCCATTAGATAACTAACTTACGTTTTAAAATAAGTATCGACCAAATAGGTTTTATATATAAGGTAGTTTATAAAGTGTTTATGAATACCTTTTCTATCGCAAGGAGAAACAACTGTTGTTTCAAGAAATACAAACTTTATAGCGAAGGAATTTCTTTGATAAATTATTGATAGTAAAATAGATTTGGATACGATCCAAAGATAAAAATGATTATATGGGATGAAATGAAATTAACTAACCTAAACGAACATATCACATTAGAGTGTCTAATAAGTATTCTCACACATTGAAGAGAAACTATGAGTTTCTTATCAATGTCGAGAATAGATAACCCTCGGTTGATAATTAAGCCATTAAGAGTATTGAATTTACAACATAGTAGGATGCACAAATCTAGGAAGTATCCTAAGTACGCTATCAAAATATGATTTTGATAGCTGTACCTAAAGGGATATGATCCGCCGACCGTGAATGAGTCTTCCAGAGAATGACAAACGCAATTGGAATATAATAAGCAATGTTAACAAAAATAAAATTTTAAATTTCAAATGTTGAAATTGGCATAATAGATTCGTTATTTAATGGATTAAATTTAATTTGGATTTATTCATAAAATTATCACTTGGTACGACTTTGTGTTTGGTATGTATGTGTTGAAATGGAAAATACTAAATAATGATTTGACCAGAGTGTCTTGAAGTTAGTGGGAGTGATATTGAGTTTGTGTGTTTTAGGATATGATCCAAGAAATGATACGAAAGTATTATTTTATAAGCATTAGAATTAAATAAATATTTTGATAGAAATATCAAATGGTTTGATTTTCAGTCAAAATGTAGAGGAAGTGTAAGTCCATAAGAAAGAACCACTAAAAGATACATAGATATTTCTAGACTACAAGTAAACAATATACTGATGATTGCTAATGATGTACTTATGTTAAAATTAGGAATAATATAGTTGTTTAATACTTGATATTGGATTTGTAAATCATAACTTTTATTAAATATTAAGGATGTTGGGAATGTCCCAAACGATATGCAATGACACTTTATTAAAATGTTCAGTAAGGAACACATATGATGGAAGATGGATTTCTTATGCTTTAGTCGCAAAAATTATCATACATGTTATATTATCTAGAATATCATATTTTTCTTATGTATTTGATGCATGAAGCAAATATCGAATTCGAATTAAAATAACTAAATGGTAGTTCAGAGTGTTCTCCAGTACTTACAAAATACTAGAAAATTGTCTATAGAAACAACGAATTCTTTATGAAAGAGTGTTTGGACTCAGACTTCATAAGTGTTATCGATTATAACATGTCCGTATTAAATTTATGTTCAAAACTTAATTAAGAAGATTTGAGTTGGAAATGTTTCAAATGAAACGTTGTGGATGATTCAATGAAAAGGCTAAGTACATCAGCTTGAATATCGAGATAACAAAGGAAATATATATATATATATATATATATATATATATATGCATAAATTTACAACTGAGCAAAGGGTAACTCCAAGTATTAAGACTACTAACCATTGCTATATCATAACAATGTAATAATAAGAGCTCAATAGAAGTCGAGAAACATACTCCGAATAGCTCTATATGATAAAAGTAGTTTATCAACATTGGAGAAAGTTGATTGACAAAGTATATAATTAAGTGAACATAAAAATCCATTAACGAAGGGTCTAACTCCATCGAAAGGATGGGACCTCAAGTGCAAGTGGAAGATTGATAGAGTTAGGGATATGTCCTACGGACAATTATGTAATTTTTTACATATATCTAACTCGATAACCAATATTGTTTTGAATAAAAGGCAATTTCTTCCTATTATATACTTGATGTAACATGTTATATTAATTAATTAATTTAGCTAAAATTATATTTAATAGAAAATCTATAAATGGTATGTTTTGTGATAGTAGTGTAACGACTCGTAATTTTATCGCTTTTAAAGGGAATATTTAAATAACTTTAAATATTCAAATATATAATACTCAAAACTTAAATAATCATGCTTTATATGATAAATAAGAATGGTGAGCTTATTTTCTAGAACTGGTTTACAAAAATAAGAGATTTTGGAGTTTCATCGTCAAACTGACAAAAACGGGTTTTCGATAAAATTGGATATACATTCATCAATGGTTTTTAATGATAAATAATTCTTTTTAAATTATTATAAAATGATAGTAATTGATTGATAAAATTTTTGTAAACATATATACTTGTTTTATAAAAGTGTACAAACTTCGTCGCACTTCGACTAATCGACGAATTATTTTTATTGATTTTTAATATTATTAAATATGTTTTTAGAACTAAATAAACTTGCTTTAATTGTTTAAAGATGAAAAGAAACTCTTTTTCGAGTTTTGTTTACATAAATAAATAGTTTGATTAAAAAACAGAAAATATGATTAGAAAACGTTATATCGAAAATCACCGTTTTGTTCAATATAAGTTGCGTGAACGTTTTACAACTTGAATAGTTATTATAATAACACATTAACAGAAAAATAAACACCTCATTTATACTAACTAAGAATTAATTAAGCTAATTATTTAATTAATTGAAGAAAAGATACTTAAGAAGATATTTTCACAAAAGTTAAATCAAATCACATCAAAATCTTCACTTTACATTTCTTAAGTATTAAGTGATTATGACATAAAACAATGATATGATAAGGTGATGCCAATGGTTGAAAAATATGGTTTACTTTATGGATAAGTAAGGGCATTTTTGTTCATTCAAGTTCTGATATTCATTTCTAGACTTTTCCTATAAACACCCGTCTCATTCTCCACTTTCATTCACACATTTGTACATCTTCTTCTCTCTTTTCTTAAGATTCTTTAACGGTGTGCATACCTTCTAGAAAATTAAATATTATAGTAGTAAAGCTATACAAAAATTATATGGGAAAATACCACCTCAATGTAAGTATACTAGCTCGTATCATCACTAAACACCTCCACCGCCTCTCCATTGCTCGCGACCATACACCCGCACCCTCAAAGCCAAGCACACCACCCAACCAAAATCATGGCCATGCCTACCCTAGGATAGGCCGAGCCCTATAGGAAGAAAAAAGCAAGATCGAGGAGCTACGGAGTGAAAATACTTGAGAGAAGTGCCGTCGGTTTCCTTCAAAGAAGATAGAAGGAAGTTTGAAGTACTGTAGAAGCTCTGTCGGATTTTCTAGAGCTTGAAAAGGAGGAATAGAGTAGATCGTGATTAGTTGAAGTTGATAAAAGTTTAAGTGAAGTGTTAGATTGAATGAATGTTGGTAAGAAGTGCAACGGTTTGGTTAATGGTGAGTACTCACATTTAAATTTACTAATTAATCTCTAAATAATTCCAAGATTAATGATATGAAAATATAATATATATCAGACAACTAAATGTGCGATTACTTGGTTGATTACTTGTTTGAATATATGGATGTTAATTTGAATGATTACTTGGTTTTATTAACGATACGGGTAATGGTTAGCAATTAATCATAGTCAATTAAATGAAAATTAAATCCATATAAATATGTGTATGGAAATTATTTAGTCTTTTAATGATTTTAAAATATCTAAAGATGTAGAAATTGATATTATTATAATATACTTGTTTATAATATGAAATGAAATAGAATATGAGTTTGAATATGAAAATATTATTTAAAATGAGTTTAAAATGGTTTAGAAATATTTTATAGATTCATAAAAGTGTTTACATGAAGTTTGACAAGAAACTGAAAAATAAGTCAAAACTAGGCGCGTCGTGTAACAGTAGTCGTGATTTCGCGCGAAGAATTCTAATTAGTATACGAAATGGAGTATAGCTCATAATTATTCGACATAAGAATTTTTCGAACTATTATATCCATAGTTTTTAAATAAAGAAGAAAATCGAGATTTCATCCTGTAAATTTTTAGATAAGTTCAAAATAATTTTTCAGAAAAATCGCAGTTTTGCAGTTTAAAACTCAAATTTGAAATTGATTTAAAATGAACATTTTTAAATGTCTAAAAATATGAAATAAATTTTATAAACCTATTAAAATGGTTTAAAAGAGATTTAAGTTGTAAAATTAGAAGTTTATGGCATAAAATTTGTGTCTAAATTCAATGTAACCTTAAAACACTATTTGCAACACTTCTCGCAGCAGTTTTAAATAACTTATGAAATATGATTTTAAACTTAGCTATTCTTTTTCATATCTTTTACAAATGGTTTTTAAAAGAATAATTAAGTGTTTTAAATAATGATTTGGAAGTTCATAAATCATTTCTAAAAATGAAACGAGAATGCGAAAACGACAAGTATAGTTGTCCCGCCTATGAATCTAATCGATAAAATAAGGTGTATATCTAAGGTTAGGAATGGAGCAATCAATTCACCGAACATGACTGACCTCTGTTTTCACTTTTAGACGAGGGGTAGTAAAGATCGAAGGGAAATCCCCGATGCTCTAAAAAGGATCTCATTCAAGTTTTTCCAAAATTAAGAAATTTTCAAAAAAGTTAATTAGACCAAATTTTTAATCGTATAAGGATATTCTAGTCAAACTTTGTATTAAGGTCCGAGGAGGGAACTTATACTATCCATGTGAATTTAAAAGGTGATTCCACCATTAGTTCATGAACAGTAAAAATTTAATATGGAAGTTAATCTGGGTACGATTAGTCTAATCTTTTACTCAATACAAATTGGTTTAGGGTTTACAGTAAACTATGTCTTGACTAACATTATTATTTTTACCCATTTAAAATGTTATGATTTGAATATAAGAAATCTTTGATTTAAATTTAAATAATTTATTTAGAAATCTTTTTCCTAAGTAAAAAGTGAAATGATTTAGAATTATTCCATGATTTAAAAAGGGTTTTAATTAACCAAAGGATTTGATAAATGAGGTTTAATGATTCCATGTACTCTGAAGAAAATAAAGTAATGAATTAATGAATATTTCTCTAAGAGAATTTTGATTCAAATAAAAAGGTTCATTGATTGAATGTTGTGCGATAGTCACCTATATACCTAAATGCCTTTTTATCGATCGTTGGTTTGGAGAAACTGGGGTCGGATTTGGGTAATTTCTATCCAAAAACCACTTTATACTAATGTATACATTTGGAACTGAAGACGTGTTTGAAAATGATAATTATTGAAGATCGATGATCTTCAAAATGTATGGATTTCTGTCATGAGTCCCAGGGGTTTACCCTATACATTATTTATATTACAGTGGTGTCTGCATTCTGAAATCTTTGGCGTATTGAAGACCGAAGATCTTCATGGCGGACGGACTGCTTGTTGACATTCTCTGGGTAACTTCTAATATAATGACATTTATTATAGCAGTAGTCCTGTCGTGTTTTGAAATCTTCGTATTACATGGACTACTCACTACTGATCCTAGGGGTGATTCCTAAAAAAAGGATTTGGTAGGAGGAGTGCCTTCAGTTTTGTTCAGTCGTAGAACGAACTTTCAAGGATGAGTGTCTGACAGTGCATTTCTAATCATATAAATTGATCTTTATCAATGTATTATCATCTTGGTGGTGGAAAAGGAAACTTCCCTTAGTTTAACACTCATTCCTGAGTCGTATGTGCTTAGGAGTTATACGTTTGTAGAAATCAGTTGTGTGATTAAGAAATGACAATGTGGAAGTCTAAGTGTAATGTGCTTTGTGGAAGAATGAAGCGTGGATTTGTTAAAAGAAAAGCATGGCTTTGAAGAAATTGAGCGTAGCCTCATGAGCCTCACATGCCGGAGATGGTATGGGTAATTATATGGTCTGTTGCACATATATATCAGGCTATCGATTGTATCGGTATGGAGGAGTCTAGTGTAATCTGATTCCTCAAGGCATGTATTGCTCCATTTATTTCAATATAGAAGCTAGCTTGTGAAAAGTGATAAGGCTACCGATATTGGTAGCGTAGCAAGTATGGTTTCAAGTGGCTAGCTTGAGAAAAGTGATAAAGCTTTCGGGGACTATGGTTACTATGCGTGGATCGAAGAAAAAGGCCACTAGTTCCCTATCATGATGGAAATCCAATCCCAATACGAGCTTTACGGTTTTTATTGTAGTCCTAAAAAGTTGTAATGCTTTGCAAACATTCAGTTACCCGTTGGAATTTAATAATAATAATTTCGTCTATGTTTATATATATTTACTTGGAAAGGATTTTTAAAGTAATGTTATTAGAAATAATATCAAATGGTTTAAGTATAAAGTATTTTGGTTATCATAAGGTAAAAGCCCGTCCATGTTTATGTGTTGGCATGGACTTATGAAATACCCTTCTTTTCAAAGGTTTTTGATTATATCGGCATTAAAAATTTCAAGTGCCTCACGCTGGTCAAGCTTGATCCGGGTATTTTCATACTCGGGTCAGATCCGAGTAGTTTCAGGTTTAGTTGAAGACGCTTAGTGTTTCTAGAGAAGAGCTAGAGATATTCATCTATGTATAGATGTATTCTATTATCCGCTGCATCTATTGTATTTTTTTTATTTTTCAACATTTGTAAGGACCAAGGGTTTATAACTGTCCAGGCTACATTTAGGTTAGACTACAATGTTGTATTCAAAAAAATTTCCACTGTAAAGATTATATATTGAAATAATATATGTTATTCAATTCATGTGAGATTTTGTTCTATCCTTTTTTTGGCTTAATAATCGAGCTTTCCGACGCTTGGATTTGAGGAATAATGATATATTAGTGTGTATTTTTGAGGGTTGAAAATTTTGGTCGTTACAATTTGGTGTCATAGCTTAGGTTGAGCGTACACCTAGGCTTTGGTGAGGTAAAACTCATTATAGATAGGGTTAGTAATACCCTAGAATGATTAAGTCATTAGAGATGGGGTTAGCAACACCCTAGAATGAGTATTGATAGTATTATATATATATGAATGTGTATTCGTTATTTCATATAAAAACGTTTTATGTTGATTTATATGTTGATTGGTTTATCGATTATGGTCGATGCATCTGGTCACCGTTATCGATAGGGATTTCTAAACACTTAAACAAGGCGAATTAACACATCGTTTTTAAAAGAAGTATATTTATATATACAAAAGCACAAATATTCATGTGATATGGAAAGTTCCAAGAATAGGGTCTTGTTCTATTTAGTGATAGTGGGAATAATCTTCTATGTATCGATCATATGTTGGTTTGGGAAAATCATATTGAATGCTTGGTAAATTATTCTTCTTATCATTTTACAGTAAAGGCAAATTCAAATCCAAACAAGTATGAATTAAGTAATGTGGATAAATCAAGAAATTGATGGTATGAAAGTTATGATAATAACTTAGTATATCATTTAGGTCGGGTTGTCATATATATATTTTATGTCAGGTAATGAGTTATGGGCTAATCCAAAGCAAGTACGAAGAATACATAAACAAAACGAGGCATTAGAGAAATTAAAACTAGAATATTATGCCAGCATCTTCTGTTGCAGATGCGGTAAAGAAAGGCATTATGCAATTCTATGTGAGGGTAGGAAAATAAAGGAAAGGGATAAAAGGAAAGCAAGGAAAAAGAAAAAAAAGGAAAATCTTTTAGGGTTGATATATTCTGTTTCAAGTGTAAAAGGTGTATGTTGAATACCCTATCCTAATCTTTTGAAAATTTAAAAGGATTATATTTCAAGTATAAAGGAATATCTTTTGAAACATGTAGACATTTATGTGTCAGTTTATAGTTAAGGGAATGATAATATTTAGTTATAACCATTTATTTATTGAAAGAACGTCTTGTGAATTAGGTTTAACGGTAGACTATAAGGTGTATGATAATAATATGTGGTTAAGGTTAATGAATTTGTATAAGATAATAAAATAAGCATGTATTTTACACAAATAAAATTATTTAAAAAAATGGATATGAAAGATATGTTATATAAATTTTGAAAAACTAAATTTTGGGTATTATGAAATTTTAAAAGGAAATAATTTGATATAAGATGATTTTATTAAATGGATTTATAAAATGGGTTTTATAAACAAATAATCTCTAAAGGATTTTTTGAAAAGAAATTTCCAATAAGAAATATGAAAAATAAGAAAGTCCCAATTGGTAACAAGTTTAAGTGGCTTGAAAATCACTAAAATAGGCGATATGTTCGGATGGTAACATTTCTCTTAAGTATTACCCTTCTTGTTAAGGGGGTATAAAATACAATTGGTAGTACTCAGTTCCTTGGTATTATTTTGAAGTTAGTCGATTTATATAATTTTTCTTAATTTAAAAGGATAATTTTGAATTATTATTTGATAGGTTAATATCAAGGTTGAATGGACAAAGGAATATATTATAATGGGAGAAGTTGATTACAGTTTTGGAAAATAAAAGGTAAATTATCTTTTAAAAATTGAAATGATTCTTTTGGAATGAAATCTTTTCATTTAAAGAAAAATATTTGGAAATAAATATTTAAACTGATTGTATATAAAGAAGCATTTTTTTAAAAATAAAAGTTTTATGAAAAGTTTTCATAAAGATTTTTGAATGTTAATAAGTACACATTAGGTACGTAGATTCTTTCATCACATGGTTTTGATCTATGATTCGAGTACATAATTTTAAGGTGTTTCGTCGGTCCAAAAGAGGATTTATCACTCGATTCTTGACGACGAACATTGATGAGCCTTTATGGTTAGGTACTTAAGTTTTCTATTATAGTTGAGAGATATGCAAGGGAAATGAAGGTTTTCGATTAAAGAGCCTGCTCAGAGTCTGCACTAGAGGATCAGGGGATCAATACTAGTTCGGAAGTATAGTTTTGGATTGAAACAAAAGATTGAATCAAATATAGCTAAGGATGATCTATGTATATCATACAAAATTGAGTTTAAAGACTGTTTTGAGTAAGTATTATTGGGTTTTGGTTTAATTTTGGGGACGAAATACTTTTAAGAGGCAAGTATGTAATGGCCCGTAATTTTATCACTTTTAAATGGAATATTTGATTAACTTTAAATATTCAAATATAGAATCTTCAAAACTTAAAAAATCATGTTTTATGGGATAAATAAGAATGGTGGACTTATTTTTTATAATTGGTTTACAAAAATAAGAGATTTTGGAGTTTCATCGTAAAATCGACAAAAGCGGATTTTCGATAAAATTGGATACACGTTCAATAATTGTTTTAAATGATAAATAATTCTTTTTAAATTGTTATAAAGTTATAGTAATTGATTGGTAAAAGTTTTATAAACATATATACTTGTTTTATAAAAGTGTATAAACTTCGTCTCACTTTGACTAATTGACGTTGTTTTTTTATTGGTTTTTAATATTATTAAATTTGTTTTTATAACTAAAATAAACTTGTTTTAATTATTTAAAGATGATAAGAAACATGTTTCAAGTTTTGTTTGCATAAATAAATAGTTTGACTAAAAAATTAGAAAATATGAACAAAAAACTTTTTGTCGAAAATCAACGTTTTGTTCAATATAAGTTGTGTAAACGTTTTGCAACTTGAATAGTTATTATACAAACACATTAACAAAGAAATAAATACCTCACCTATATTAACTAAGAAATTAAGATAAGTATTTGATTAATTTAAGAAAAGATATCTAAGAAGATACTTACGCAAACGCTAAAACAAATCAGATCAAAATCTAACAAAATCTCCACTTTACATTTCTTAAGTATTAAGTGATTATGATATAAAGCAATGAAGTGATAAGGTAATGGTAAGGGTTGAAACATATGATTTATTCTATGGATAATTAAGGGCATTTTGCTCCATTCAAGTTATGATATTTATTCCTAAACTTCTCCTATAAATACCCACCTCCATCTCCACTTTCAACCATACATTTCTACATCCTCTTCTCTCTTTTCTTAAGCTTCTTTAATGGCTTCCATGCCTTTTAGAAAATAAAATATTATATAGCAAAGCTATACGAAAATTAAATGGAGAAATACCTCTTTAATGTAAGGATACCAGCTCTATCATCACCAAACACTTCCTCTACCTCTCCATTGCTCACGACCACACCCCCTCACCTTCAAAGCCGAGCACACCACCCAACCAAAAGCATGGTTGTGCCTACCCTAGGCTAGGCGAGGCCCTATAGGAAGAAAGAAGAAAGATCGTGGAGCTCCAGAGTGAAATTATTGGTGATAAATGCCATCGGTTTCGTTCCAAAAATATAGGAGGAAGTTTGAAGAACTACGAAAGCTCGACCAGATTTTCTAGAGCTTAGGAAGGAGGAATGGAGTAGACAACGATTAGCTGAAGCTGACAAAAGTTAAAGTGAAGTGTTGGATTGAATGAATGTTGGTAGGAAGCGAAACGATTTGGTTAATTGTAAGTACTCACATTTAAATTAACAAATTAATCTCTAAATAATTCCAAGTTTAATGATATGAATATATATAGATATATATATATATATATGTATATATTGGATGATTAAATGTGTGATTACCTGTTTGAATATATGGATGTTAATATGGATGAATACTTGGTTTGATAAATGATAAGAGAAATGGTTAGTAATTAACCATAGTTAACTAAACGGAACTTAGACTCATATAAATATGTGTCGAAATTATTTAGCCTCTTAATGATTTTAAACATCTGAAAAGGTTGAAATTGATATTATAATAATATAATTGTTTATAAAATGAAATGAAATGGAATATGAGTTTGGAATATGAAAATATTGTTTAAAATGAGTTTAAAATGATTCTGAAATGTTTTATAAACATATAAAAGTGTTTCCATGAAGTTTGAAAAAAATTGAAAATTAGGTCAAAATTAGGCGCGTCACATAACGGTAGGTTGCGATTTCGTGCCGAAGAATTCAAGCGAGTGTACGAAATGGGATAAAGCTCAGAATTATTCGAGATAAGAATTTTCTGGACTATTATATCCATAGTTTTAAATGAATAAAGAAAAACAAGATTTCATCTTGTAAAATTTTAAATAAGTCCAAAACTTTTTTTCAAAAAAATCGAAGTTTTGTAGTTTAAAACCCGAATTTGAAATTGATTTAATATGAACATTTTTAAATATTTAAAAATATGAAATAAATTTTATAAATCCACTAAAATGGTTTAAAAGAGATTTAAGTTGTAAAATTGGAAGTTTGTAAAATAAAATTTGTGTTTAAATTCAATGTAACCATAAAACACTATCTACAACATTTTTCGCAGCAGTTTTAAATAACTTATGAAATATGATTTTAAATTTAAACATTCTTTTTCATATCTTTTATAAATGGTTTTAAAAAAAATTATTGTGTTTTAAATATATTATATGGAAGTTTTATAAATCATTTTTAAATTTAAGAAGCATGCGTAAATGACTAGTACATTTGTCCCGCCTGTGAGATCTAAACAGTTAAATAAGTTGTGTAATTAAAGTTAGGAATGGAGCAACAATTGCCCTGAACTTACTTGGCCTTTGTTTTCCCTTTTAGATGAAGGGTGCAATAGATCGAAGGAAAAACCTAGATGCTCTAGAAAGGATCTCATTTAAATTTTTTCAAAGGTACGTAATTTTCAAAAGAGTTAATTAAACCATATTTTTTATAGTATAAGAATATTCTGGTCAAACTTCGTGCTAAGGTCTTCTACCCACGTGAATTTAAAAGCTGATTTCACCGTTATTCCATCAATAGTACGTGTTGAGTACGAAAGTTAGTCTGGGTATGCTAAGTCTAATCTTCCACTCAATGCAAATTTGGTTGGGGTTTCAACTAAACAATTTCTTAAGTAACATTGTTTTTGACCCATCAAAATGTTATGATTTGAATATAGGAATTTTTTTATTTATATTTAAATAAATAACTTGGAAATTTTTTTCTAACTAAAAGTGAAACGATTTAGAATTATCCCAATATTTAAAAAGGTTTAATTAACCAAAATATTTGATAAATGAGGCTTAATGATTCCATATACTATGAAGAAGATAAAGAAATGATTTAATGAATATTTCTCTAAGAGAAATTTGATTTAAATAAAAAGGTTAATTAGTTGAATGTTATGTGATAATCACCTATATACCTAAATGTCATTTTATCAATGGTTGGTTTGGAGAAACCGACATTGGATTTTGGTAATTCCTATTTGAAAACCACTTCGAACCAGCGAATGCATTTGGAAGTGAAGACGAGTTGATGATGGTAATTTTTGAAGACCGGGGATCTTCAGAATGTAGGAATTTCTATCACGAGTCCCGAGGTTTACCCCATATTTTATTTATATGGAAATGGTGTTTGCAATTTTGAAATCTTCGTCGTATTTAAGACCGGAGATCTTCATGGCGGAAGGACTGCTTGTTGACATTCTCTGGGTAGCTCCCAATATAAGGACATTTATTATAGCAGCGGTCATGTTGTATTTTGAAATCTTCGGATTACAAGGACTACTCACTATTGGTCCTAGGGGTGATTCCGAAAAAGGATGTTGTAGGAGGAGTGCCTTTGTTTTCGTACAATCCCACAACGAAATTATGTAGACGAGTCTTTGACAGTGCTTTTCTGATTATATTAATTGATCTGTATCAATGTATTATTTGCTTGGTTGCAGAGAAGGCAACTTCGCTTAGCTTAACACCCTTTCCTGAGATGTACGAGCTAAAGAGTTATACATTTTTAGAAATCAATTGTGTGATTAAGGAATGACAATATGGCATTCTAAGTTGAATGTGCTTTGTGAAAGAATAAAGCTTGGCTATATTAAAAGCAAAGCGTGGATTTGAAGAAATTGAGCATAGCCTCACGAGCCTCACATCCTGGAGATGATACGGGTAATTATGTGGTCTGCATGACATATATTTCAGGCTATTGGTTGTTTAAATATGGAGGAGTCCAATCAAATCTAGATCCTTAAGGCATCCATTACCCCTTTTGTTTTAATATAGTACTATCTTGTGAAAAGTGGTAAGGCTACTAGACATTGGTAGTGTAGCAAGTACAGTTCCAAGTGGCTAGCTTGAGAAAAGAGATGAGGCTTCCGGGGACTATGGTTGCTATGCGTAGATCGAAGGAAAAGACCACTAGTTCCATATCATGTTGGAAATCCAATCCCAGTACAAGCTTTACGGTTTCGAGTGTAGTCCCAAAATAGCTACATTGCTTTGCAAACATTTAGCTACCCCTTGCTGGAATTTAATAATAGCAATGTCGGCTATGTTTATATATTTACTTAGGAAGGATTTTAAAAGCAAATTTATTAGAAGTAACGTCAAATGGTTTAAGAATAAATTATTTTGGTTATCATAAGGTAAAATCCCATTCATGTTTATGTGTGGGCGTGGTCTTATGAAACTCCCTTCTTTTCAAACGTTTTTTGATTGACATCAGCATAAAAAATTTCGAGTATCTCACGCTAGTTTATCAAGCCTGATCTGGGTATTTTTAATACTCTGGTCAGACCCGATTAGTTTTAGGTTTAGTTTAATACATTTATTTTTATTTTTTAGTATTTATAAGGACAAATGGTTTATAACTATCCATGCTGAATCCAAGTTAGACTCTGATATTGTATTCAAAAAAAATTCCATTGTAAAAATCTTATATTGAAATAATATATGTTATTCTATTTGTGTGAGATTCTATTCTATCTTTATTTTCTTTTACCCTAAACAATTGGGCTTTCCGACACTTGGATTTGTGGCACAAGGATGCATTAGTATTGATTTTCGAGGGTCAAAAATCCCGGTCATTACAAGTAGTTACGAAGTGTTGCTACCATGAGTAATTTATCATTATTAAATCAAGCATACCATTTTAAATACTCCTAGTCAAGATGAATAGAGATCAAATGTCAATGCATCTATTAAGACTAAAATATGTAACGCTCTTCAAATGTTGGGCAGATTATGACCCATGACTGCTAGAGGCACCAAGGGATTATGTACTGGTAGTTATTGGATAACCGTGGAATGACTCACTCAATATTTTTTTATTGGTTAATATAACTAAGGTTAAACAGAAAAATATCGATGTGGCAAAATTAAATAGTTCTCTTGATTTGAGAATATTGCTAATCTTCAATTTGGAAGCTCCTTGATTATAATTAAATCGTGGCATGACATCCATCAAACAACTATAGTTGGGTCAAGTGGAAGCATTCGAAGTGAAACACGATTCAAGAGAAGATTTGTCTCCTCGTTTGTATGAGGTTGATATCAAAGTCAGCTGAAGTCAACTCAAAGGCAAAGTCTCCGGCTATAGTAGTTCGGTTTATAATAATAATTGTTAATGTCAAACCTAGGATTTATGTTTGGACTATATAATTGATTATGGATGATATTGGAATTTTGACCATTACCAAATTTCGTAAGTCCATTATGATATAGTTTTGAGGATAAGAAGCGGTATAAATAATGGTCACTTCAGGATAATGCTTAATAAAGTAAAATTGGATTTTACCGAAAATAAGTAAGCAATAAATTTGACCATACTATCACACCACTTGTTTAGTAATGTGTGAACGTTAATATTCGAATTGTTTGATATTAATCGCTGACTAAATTTACACCTAAGAGTCACATAATCGAAACGTTGAATACTCTTTTTATCACCCAATTGAATTAATTTGTAATTGCTACAAATTAATTAAATTAATTAATATTTATAGAATATTAATTATAAAATTTTACTTGTTGTATTGAACAATATTAACCGCGTATTTATAATAGTTATAAATATAATGGTCGTTAAAAGATATTGATGCGCATTTAAATTGGATTTAAATTCAACAAATATTGTTCAGGGTAGAAATGATTCAAGGGCCCATAAGCGGTCTTGAATTTTGGGCTATAATGTGCAAGGAAAGACTAGCAATAATGATGGCTGAGGGGTGGGATTTGAGGATTTGAATGAAAAAAGAGGAGAAAAGGTAAGAGAGAAATATGGATTTGGATCCACATTTTTCTTTTTCATATTTCCTACATTTAAACATCTCTAAATACTCACTTTCTTTTTTGATTTTTAATCTCCTCTTCATCTCTTTTGTTGATAAAAAATTCTACCTCACCCCTCCACCTTTTTAAGCATTTTTACAATCAAATTAAAGTTGATTCAATCTAGCTGTGTTCGAGAAGCTAGCAACTTCTGAATATTGGTTTTTATTCACGGAGTTAGATTCTTCGTTACAAGGTACGAACAACTAGGCTTTGGTGAGCGGTAATATTACATGTTTCAAATGTCTAATATGCTCATCCGTGTCCTATGCTAGCTTAGCTAGAAATTGATATTAGGAATCTGCATACCTATGAATTGTCTACATTTGATTATATATATATATATTATATAAATTTTTATATATATGTATACAATAATATATAGTTGATGGTTAGTAATTTTAAAATTAAATTTGTATTTAAATAATATTAAAAATTTCTTTTTTCACAAAGATTAATTTTAAAACATATACATAATTCTATAAAATATGTATATTTATTTAATTAATATATATGCATTATAATTTTCGAAATGAATAAATAAATAATATATATATATTGAATCCATATATAGATATTACATATGTATAATTCATTTTATTTATCATACTTTATTCTATATTTTGTAAATATACACACACACATTGTAAAATATATAAATATAAATATTTAATAAAATTATAGACATCTATTAACTAGTTTTAATAAAAATTAATTTTTTTGTTAAGATTTCCCTACAGAAATATTAATAGAATTTTTTTTAAAGTACAAAACTATTTCAACAAGAAGTTACTTATTTTTAGGCAATGTATATATGTTAACACACACACATTTTATTGAGTATTTATTCATACTAAAGCTTATATATATATATATGTATTTTCAAAAATATTAATATCTTTAATAATAGTTGTAATACCTTTGGTGTCACACTTTTTTGATGTCAACTGAACTACCAAAAATGCCCCAAATATCAAATCTTAATATTACTCGAAAATAAGATCTAACAATTAAATTTCTTTTACTAATTCCAAATTTCCATTTACAAATATTATCAAACCTTAATATGACTTAAAAATAGGATCTAACAAATAATGTTCTTTCACAAATTTAAAACGTCCATCTACAAATACCATCGAATCTTAGTATCATTTAAAAATAAGATCTAACACATAAATTTTTAATTAATAATATAAATAAAAATTTAAATTTTAAAAAAATTAGATGTTGCGACTTTGAAATAAAACTACACTTAAAAAATGATTTCAAAGCAAAAACATGGTCAAATATTTCTACAAATCATTAAAATAGGATTTAACAAATAAATTATTAATTAATAATATAAATGAAATTCAAAATTAATAAAAAATATGTTGCAACTTGGAAGTAAAATTAAAGTAACAAAAATGATTTCAAAGCAAAAACATGGTTAACTATCTCTACAAATCATTTTTTGAATGTGCTAAACATATACAATTTAAAAAAAAAATCACGCATGAAGCGCGTGCCGTAACCCTTATATATAATAATTATATGAATTAGAAATAATAATTATTATCTTGAATTATATATAATATTTATTTAACATTGACATATTAATATGAATTTGAAACATCTAGACATTTTATTATATAGATCTATATCTATTTGAAATTCGAAATTCAGATTTGACTTTATATTCAAGTAACTTGTAACAATATTTATAATTACTTTATATTAAAATTTCTAACATATATACATACAAAAATACACACACACAGACATACACATATATATAAACATTCATATTTTACAAACATTATTTATAAAACTATTTATATATGTACATGTATGTATTTTAGATGGCACATGTATATAAAGGGGCTAATATGTTAGTTGCGGTGTAAGTCCCTGGCAAGTTA
Organism: Allium cepa; assembly: GCA_030765085.1. NCBI lineage: Eukaryota > Viridiplantae > Streptophyta > Magnoliopsida > Asparagales > Amaryllidaceae > Allium > Allium cepa. The sequence goes on along the minus strand of CM060928.1, from coordinate 344,404,341 downwards.
AACCATGCATACGACTTATGTAGCACGTGCATGTAAACACATATGTGTATATGATACACATATTATTCTATATAATATACAAACATAATAATAATTATAACCTTTGTTTATAAATAAAATAAAATATTAATTTTATTTGAAATATATTTAGACTTCATAGGCCCAACAAGATCCAAGTGTAATAATTTTTTTGAAATTTAGCCACTTTCCCGCTGTGTGCTAGCCTAGTTCCAACATGCAGAACCATCAAATTCCAAAATCTCATCAAGATAAGATTGTGTGGCTAGGAAATTTACTCAAATGGCTCTTCCTATATCGTAGAAAGCATGCAAATGTTTTTTCTAACGTTCCTCCTGTGAAATAAAGCAAGCATATTTTTTATTTAGTGAAATTTAATATCCATCTCTTATTTGAAGTTTAATAAATAGAAAACTCTTCTAATAAAATGTTTTAAATTACTTCCTTATTTTTCTTTTTTGGATAAATATTTTTTTTTTTCAAAAATCAGATTTGAACTTAATTGCATGTTTTCATTAACTAAAAGGTTTTTTCAAGTGTAATGTGGTTTAAATTGAAAATATTTGTGTTATTTGGCAGAAACTAAAAATAATGGTGTCTTTTAAAATTAGTTTGTTAGGAGGGGCATGTTATCCAAGTTTTGGACTGAGCAGCTTTTTGTCAAATTTAAACGTCGGGATGAAGACAAAATGGTTCAAGGACTTAGGAACATACTTGGATGTATAAAGGAAAGAGCTTCAAGAGTTTGGAAAGAAGTAGGAGTAAAGGAGATGGGTCAGTACCGAACACTTGTCGGGTAACCTATGGGTTTTAGAGCTTTGGCTTATGGACTACTAGTTAAAGCGATCTTATTGAGGCAAGTTTCTAAAGGAATAAGTGATCAACTCAAAGGAAGCACTAAAGGAGAAGAAAAAATACAGAAGATGTCAGAGCCTCTCGGCAACAACTTGATATCTAGGGAGAACTGCTCGACGCTTGATGGATCGGTGGTAGTGGATCAAATAGAAGTAGATGGCACCACTTGCCATCACAAAATCAGGTCGGTACTGATCACTTCTAATCGGTATTGTGATGATTTTACTGGCTAGGGGACTTGCTTTACCTCTCCTACATTCTCAGATTTGAAGTTAGACTTGGCATATCAAGATCTACTGATTTTTTAGGATGATTTCTCTATAAACGGAAAGCATATTGCAACTCAAGAAGGACTTTTAGCACTTCATCTTCTTCACTCTCTTTCACTACACAACCTTAGTCACGAAGGAAGTTACTTTTTATTATTCTTGGATGTTAGATTAGTAAAATCCATGTACTTATGACCAAAATCTATGTGTAGTATGATTAAAGTGAACATAGGCCTTAGATTTACCAAATCACTATAAAAATTCCCTATGTTTACTATTTTATTTTGCTAGATCTTTCTGTTTCATTTCATTTTGGGGTGTAATGCCATTTTTTGGTTCAATGCCTTTGGTGCTTTCACTGAGAAAAGCACTTCTTAGGTGTAGATCTAGCTATCTATTGTGGACTAGAGTATCCAAAGGTTAGATCCAGAAGGTTTTCTATCAAAAGTTTAAAGGAATTTCATATCAGAATCAATGACACCATCAAGGAAGTTTGGTAGATCTGGAGCAAAGCTGGAGCAGATGAAGGAACTTGTTACCATAGTAAAGTTACTAACCAACCGACATCAATGTTAGCAGAGTCATCTTCCTTTCAGAAGATGGTCGCTAGAGTAGCATCTGATAAAATGGTGGCTGAGTTAAATCAAAAGATGATAGATAGTCAACAGGCACTATTGGAAAAAATGGATGCTAGCATAGCTTTGCTGACCCAGCGATCATAGAGGATTGGTAGGACTAAGGGAGAGGAATCACCTACTAGATCTGAAGAGGATAACTATCTGCTTTTGGTTAGAATAGAAGGTATGGAGAGTAAAAGCAGAAGAAAAGGACTACTGGAGCAGTAGGGATGACTGCTAGAGGAATTGGAAAAGGCCATGCTATAAGGTTTCAAATCGATACCGATCGCAATCAGGTCTCTACCAACTTGAATCCGAGGCCCTTAGAGGGGTAGAAAGCTAAGGCCATCGATCTATCTGATTCTGAGGAGATTTGCAGCATGTTGGTGATGATGATGGACTGGATGTTGAAGCTAGTGATTTTGGTGTACAAACAACTGTTATGGATCCAATAGTCAAAGAAGAGCTGAAGGAGTGGTTCTCCTAAAGACTTGAGAACCTAGACATCAACGAGAAAGTCCTAATCATTTGCAGAGTTAAACCTCGGTGTAGTTCTTGATAGTCGTCCTTCAGAAGACTAGGCTACTGATGAGCATATAGCTAACATGATTAAGCAGTAAATGAAGGAGAATAAATGGAGAAAGAATGAGGAATGGAGTTCTACGCCTAGTATAACACCGTTCATAGATAATATTTTAAGGGATGAGTATCTCATGAAGTTTACTATACCTACCATGTCATCATATAATGGGATTACCTATCCCAAAAACCTTTTATTTAAGTAAGGATGGCACAGTGATTGTGCCAGGTTGACAGCCGTAGTTCGACGTAGGTGTTTCCTTATTTTTCTAGATGGAGTTGCTTAAGGTATTTGACTCGGCTCACGTCGAAATCCATATCGACCATAAATGAATTAGCAATGAAGTTTCTAGAGAAGTTCAGGCTCCACACCGCTCGGCCTAAGGATGTGTTATCCTTATCAAGCCTTTCTTAAGGACCTCAGAAGTTGTTGAAGGGTTCTTGAACTGGTACAATATTGCACTTACTGAAGTTAACAATCCGAATGAGAGTATGGTGTTGATAGCGTTAGTCTGAGGCATACATACGGACACGGTCTTTAGAAAATGGCAGAGGATGAAGCAGTCGACAACTATGGAGGAGTTCCCCTGAAAAGCCAATCGACTCAATCATTAAGAAAAAGAAAATCGGGTTATTAGGAAGACTTGTTATAGACGGTCAAGGAAGTGATTTAGAGTAAATTAGCCATTAAACAAACCAGCGAGAGTTCAGGTTATGCGGCTATGAATGTTAGATATTCTAGTAATCAAAGGAAGAGAAACTAAGGCGCCGACAGCATGCGGATTGATGTAAAAAAGCACCCAAGAAATATGAGACCTGATGAGAACACAATTCTAAATATACATCCAAAAACATATACCTTGCCACATAAGGCACGAAAAGGTATGAGAAGCCGCCTAGGAGGGAGGAGACTCGAGAATAAAGTTGCTTTTGTAAGTACTATCATTTGCATGAAACTTGTAGGCATAACATGAACAAGTGCAGGCATCTAAGAGATTTTATTGAGGACTTGATAAGAAAGAAGAAATTACTGCAGAATGTGAGAGAGCCGAAGGATGGCGGAAAAAATGCTAGACCTTAAGGGCTGAATGCCCAAGGGAAGCAACCTAGACCCAATGGAGAAGAGCACAGGTGGTAGGATGGAAGGATAGTCGTTAACGTTATAATTAGAGGACCTCAACCAGTAGAGAATAGATGGAATGAAATGGAAACGTACACGAGTTCATTCAGGCATGTACCATAGGAGAGTTGCTTCACCATTGAGGCGGAGCTCCAACTAAGTAGTAAAAGTTAATGACTGATGATATTGTGTTTTGTAATAGGGATTCTAATGGGGTTAAAGCACCAACCTTCGATCCCATGGTGATTACGGCTGTTGCAGGCCCGACTACGGTGCATAATGTAACGACCCATTTTTTTGGACGGTTTAAATCGACAATAAACCACACATGTCAACTCAAACCATTCAAAAGGGAGGATAGTTAATGGGATAAATAAGAAAATAAGAGAAAAGAAAGAAAAAATAAAACACAGAATCTCACAGCGGAATGAAAAAATATTATAATCAAATAAATAGTTCATGAAGTTGTTTTGCAAATAACATTTAATTACACTTTTACAATACAAATCAGAGTTATACATACAGCAGGAATAAATAAATAATGCCACGGAACAATCATGATGCGGTGGAATAAATATAACAAATAGTAATACTATACTAAATCTTCGTCTTCATCCTCCAGAAAATAGTCTTCAATGTGCTGAAATACTCAGGCTAACCTGAGCATAATGAAAAGACAAAACACTCGAGTTAGAACTAAAAGATCTTATGTAAGTTAAATCAACAGTAAATAAATATGAGTGTAATGGCTTCAGAGATGTTTACGGAATTTTACATCTCATATCCAATGTCTAGCGTGCGTGCAATAATTAAAGAGATGTCGGGATTCCATCTCCTAAGGATCCATTAAACTATCTACATACATAGTACAATACACTATTACAATGTAATGACCCACAAATTCTGTCAATTAAAATTTGTTTATTTAATTGATTTTAATATTAATAAGTGAAATTTATAAGTCGAATAATTTATTTTTCGAATATCTGGATTTAATTGGATAGTTAAATCGATTATTTAATATTTCAAATTTCGGAAATAATTGAATACTGGGTTTAATATAATTAAAAATGATTTTTAAAATTTTATTATACCATATTGGAGTTATAATGATGTTATAGAACTTTTAAAATTGAATTTAAAATTAATTTGTGAAAATTGTATATTTTAATATTTAATTGACGAGTTAAAATAGCCATTTTTCAAACAGTCTCGGATTTCAACGAAACTAGTTTCATCGGATCCGTAATGTTATATTATTGTATGGTTTCAAATTTCATGTCAATTGGATTTAAGGTTTGTCCGGTGCAAGCCTAAACGCATAGAAATTAGTTTAAATCGATTTAATTTAAAATCGATCGTTTATTTCTGTAACTCGCAAAGATGATCGAATTGGCTTCCGAAACACGTTCCATTGTGTTCGGAACGCGGGGTAAACCTTAGAAACGCCAGCCAGCACGCTTCGTTTGGAGTTCGGAAAATTTTGGATGAATAGTGTTTCGTAGGATTTTCTATATAAGGCCACAACAATTCTAATTTGAAAAAAGAAAAGGCTAGGGTTTCTCAAACGTTACAGCCGCCTCAAATAAACATCAATGGCCGAAAACATTGTTTTCTTCTCTCCTCAATTTCTTCAAATCCGTAAGCAATTACAACAAACTTCAACCACGAAAGTTGTAGAGCACAATGCAATCTACAAATCCAACGGTCAAGATGTAAAATGGAGCAATGGATCGTCGTCAATTCAAGCAGGAAGGCACAACGCACAGGCACGTTTTTCACGACATTGGCAAGGCCAAGCTCCACCTGGCTGTGGCCGAAGATGCACGTGGTGATGGGCTTCGAAGCCATGGTCTCTGATCGAAGTATAAGTCGAAGATGGTGGTGCGGCATGTAACCCTAATGGACGGCTTGAATGGGTTATGCGTGCGTTTTCTTACTGGAAGCAAACGCGTGGGGGGGAATAAGGAAGAACGCAGCCGAGATCAAAGGATGGAAATCGTGCGGCCCAGATTTGATTTAGGTTTACAATTAAATAAAGGTGTAAATTTAATTGTATTATAATTCGTATAAACTTCTAAATGTGATATCTTTTTCATACGAGATCGAAAAATGAAGAAACAACTTGCGTTGGCTTCGTTTTGTCGAGCACTACGCGATGGAACTGGATTGGGGTCGTTTGGAACTAGTTTGAATTTTGGGTAAAATTAAACGCGTGTTTAATTTATTCGAAATAAAACACTGGAACTGAGTTGAAAGCAAGGTGAGAACTTCTCACTCAATCGAATTGGTTCGATTTAAATTTTAAATAGTTAGATTTAAAATTGATGATTGTATACCTGGATGATAAATTATTATCTATTGATTGTTAAATAGACATTATACGCCGTATATTAAGCGGAGGTTATTTATTAAAAACATATACCGCGAATATTTCACTGCAAAGTGAAATTGGTATTATTTATGTACTTGGAGTTGATTTTCCCGTATTATATAGCGGATGAGACCCTATTGCGCCGCATAATAGCGGATAATATTTTATAAATCCCATATACCGCGATGTTCCGTATTGGAACGGAATTAGTATTGTGCTAACATCTTTGGATGCAGGGAAACAGGTTGGAGGGATCCAACTGGATTCCTCACCAGTATTTATTTGATTACAGATATTGTGATATTTGTTGATTATCATACACTGATATATGATGTCTTTGTTGTCGTGATTGACTATTTGGTGTGTTGCATCGTTGGGCCAATTTTGGAATTATAAAAAGATTTTAAAGTGATGATTTTGAATTTTAAAAGGGTTTTAAAGTGATTTTTGAAAGTATATGTTTTATTAAATTTTTGAATTGATTCATTTAAAATAAATTGACGTTATAAAATTTAATATTATAAAAATTATGATTTTTGTGAAATATAGTTAAAATGTGATTTTTGAAATATGGAGTTAATGAATTTTATAAAATAGTTTAAATTGGGATTTTGAATTTTTAAAACGATTTATATAAAAAATTTATAAAATTGATATTTATAAATTAAAATATTGGAATTATAAAATGAGTTTTTATAAGTGTTAAAATGAAGAATAATTGGATTTCTTAAGTGAATGAAATCTATCGATTTATAAATTATGAAGTTATAAAATGAATAGATTTTGTAAAATAAAAGATTTATAGTTAAATTTACTTATAATATGGATTTTGGCGTGAAATGGGATACGTATAAAATTTGTGAATAAAGTTATTTTATAACTTGAAGTTTCTAAAATATATAAATGTGAATTTATAAACATTGATTTATGAATTCAAGATTGATTGAATTTGATAAGTAAATTTTTATAGCTTATTAAAGGAGTATATTCACGATTTTGGGACAGTGAATTATATATTAAAGTGTTTTGGGGAAGTGATATTTTAAATATAATTAAACGATTTAAAGTTGTTTTAAAAAGCGTTAAGTATCGAATACACAGATTTCAACATTTATTGTTGAATAGACGTTTTCGAGAAATAGAAGGAAATTGTGGACTATAACACTGTTGTTATAGTAAATGATTTCTGAAAGGAAATATTTTTTTATAGTATTGGGATTTATATATCTATCTTAATTTCGAATCCCAATACTAGTGATTTTGAGTTGTCGTAACGATGTTTTACGCAACATTCATTTTGACCCAAATAAATGTGTTTGAAAGAATGTTTTCCTTAAAGAATGAAATAAATACTTAATTTTGATTTAAGTATATTGAATATTTTCCAAGTGTTGAAAATAAATGGATTTGTGAATTACTTATTATTAAATAAGTATGGAAATGTTTTTCCAATATGAAAAGAATATTTTGAGATTTTATCTTTTAAAGATAAATTGAAAATGAATATTAGAAATCGATTTGGAAATCGTATATTCATAGATATTTTGGAATTGTAAATTCACTATGGAATTTATAAAAGAAAGGGAAATTTGTTTAAAAAAATAAATGTTGATTTAATTTTGAAGTGTGGAAATAAAATTACGGATTTGGAACGTAAATATAAAGTAAATCGGTAACGATTTATTTAATTGGTTTAAATGAACCATTTTGAAATGAAAATGAATAAAGACTTGTGAATATATCCTGTGTAGGGAAATGATTTGAAATTTGTTTTCAAAAGTTGTAAAGGTGAAAAGTGACTTGAAATTTGTTTTCAAATGGTTGAAGTGTGGAAATTATATATCTAGTAAAGATATTTTGGAAAATAAATTATTTGGAATTTGGTGATGTTATGCACGCCTATTGATAGTTAAATAACCGACTATCAATATTTACCTTTAAATAGGTATTTGTTGTGATTGGCTTAAATTTGAATGCCACACTTATTTTTAAAATAAGCGCTCACTATTCGGGTTAGCCGGGAAAGGATCTTGGGGTCGTATAACCCATTCCGAATATGTGATACGTCGTTATGGATTGCATTTGATGACCGGTGTTGAAGACCGGATATTTTTAAAAATGGAAGGAATATCGTCGAATGACTATGCATCGGCTGATCTCCGATATAGAGGTTTTATCACCCTTAGTGACGGGAAGTCCGGACGTGATTAGTGAATATCCGGACTGCAAGGACTTCTTTGGAAGTGCCTTCGGTTCCGTTCGATCCCGGAACGGACTTGTATGGATTGTATGTCTGACATTACAAATTGAGATATAAAGCTGATTTCTTTCAAATATATTTCTGTTGGTGGCGGAGAATTTATTCTCTTAGCTTAACACCCTTCTCTGAGACGTACGAGCTCAGTGGTTATGTAGTTGGTAGTGTGATATGCTAAGTGCTATTGAGCATTTGTTGAACAAAGCACGGCTTTTGTATAAAGTGTGGCTTTGTGGACGAGACTTCGTCGGACCTCACACCCCGAAAATGGTCAAAACAGGAAGGATGCGGCAAGGTTATTAGGGGGTAGCGCCCATTTAGTGTATGTCATTCCTTCTGGATAGAGGTTGTATCATGGTATCGAGCCCAGATACTTAACCTATGTTGTTGCTGCAAATTTATTACTTTGTGGTTGTTGGAATCGAGGATCCTCGGATATAGATCGGGTACGATCGGGGAATGACATATTCGTGTCAGTAGTTACCCAGTTTAAAGGGTAACTCGGCCTTGTGTTGGTAGAGATCTAACCGTAACGTTAGGTTCTCGGGTCGTCTTTCCAGTGGCGTACCCATGTGGCAATGGGAAGTTCCTTGGCCTGACCATTTGTTGGAAATCCAATCTTCAATACGCATCTTGTACGGTTTTAGTTGTAGAACCTATCATTCACTTATGGATGTCACCACTGTTTGGATGGTAGCTATGGTAGGCATAAGTGCGAAATGCCTATGCTGGCTAAGATTTATATCTTTACTTTCGAAATGATTTTTCCTACACTATGCACTAGTAATAATATCAAATGTTTCTTTTGAATGCGTATCAAGCATCTTTGACTATCATAAGGAGAAATCTCCTTCGATTCTGCGTTTGCATTGTGTGTGCGTGCGGGAGGCCTTATGGTAGTTTCATTTTCTAAAAAGCATTGCGAATCTATTTTAAAAATATCCCTTTGTTTGTTTTAAAAAGAATAAACCGTTTTAAGTTCTCACACCAGTCCCATGACTGACTCGGAGTTTATTGTTTTCCTTCCTAAACTCTGGGTGCCCACCAATTTCCACACGGGAAGTCTAGAGTCAGGTTATCATGATATTCTGGAATTCAGGAGTTGCTGGAGGCAAGCTGCATGGCATGGCGTATTCCCTAGTATATAGTATTTCTTTTCCGCTGTTTTTTGTTGTTGTACACTCTGATAATGTAATGTAATATGATGTAATGTAATAACTGATATAGTTCTTTGTTTAAAGATTATTCATTTATCTATTATATGTTGTTCCGCTGCGATTGTGAGATTCTGATATTGTTCCGTTGTTTCTTTCTGTTATGTTCTATCCTTTTCTTTCTTCTTCTATTTTTTTCTTCTTCTTTAACCATAACGGTACAGTTTTCCAGCATTCGATTGCTCGACAGTTGATACAGTGGATGTATTAATGTCGGTTTTCAGGCGTCGAAAAGTCGCAACGTTACATTTGGTATCAGAGCTTATGGTTAAGCGACAACCTTAGCTCTGTTGGGTGTTACTCATTAAAGATAGAGTCAGTAGTACTCTAGAATGAGTGTGAGTGTAATAATAGCTATGAGCGCGTATTTGTTAGTGAATATAAAAATGTTTTATATTGTGCTTGCTTATCCGTTGAGCTGTTTGTGAATTCTGGTCGGTAGATAGGACGCCATATTATCGATAGGAGTTTCTAAACTCTTAAACGAGATAAACCGACATAGTATCATTTTAAATTGGGTAAATGAAATAATTTTACCTGGATTATATTTTATATATAAAGGAATAATTTTTTAGAATTATTAAGTATATATAAAATTGATTGTTTGGTTGTTGAAATGTAAGAATATATATATATATATATATATATATATAAGTTAATTGAAAGATGTTTGAATAAGTTAAATGAAACATATTGTAAAAGAATAAATTTTATAAGCGAAGAATTATAAGTATGGAATTATAATTAATGTGATTTACAATTGTGAAATGATCTTATATAAGTAAAGAGAAAATAGTGAAATTATATAAGTAAAAGATTTGTAAATGCGATTTATAAATATTGAAAGAATATTATGCACTGAATTCACTACTGTTACTGGGAAATAATAAGGGTGATGACTGCAGCATCATCGGTACATTTTCGAGTCTCTGTGTGATAGATTTGTTACCATGGTGGGAATTGAAGTTTAATTTTGATAAACAAATTTGAAATTAAAATCCAAGTTAAAATAAATTTGAGTTGTCATCAAAGACATGTGATTTGAAATTTAACTAAAGGAAAGTTAAATAAATTGATTTGGATTAGGTAAGCTATTGAAATTGATGAATATAAGTGAAATAAGTTTTGAACTTATAATATGAGTTAATAAATTTAGCTTTGGTAAAAGTTAAATAGAATTTACTTTAGAATTGAAATCTGAATTGGATTTATAAGTGGAAACATAAGTTAAGTTAAACAAATGATGTTTGAAATGGTATATAACTTAAGTGAAGTTGAATAAAGTTGATATTGGTATCGAAGTAAAATTAATCAAGAGAAGTGATGAATTTGAACTTGAGTTATATAAATGAAATTCAACCTTATATTGTTAAAGGAACTAGCAATTGAATTGATAAATGGATGGAATATTAATCAGTTGAATGTAAAAAGAATTGATATGGGATAATGAATGTAAGTGTTAATTCATTAAAAGCTAATGTTATTGGAAGTTGAAAAAAATTTGAATGGAAGTCAATTTAATATCAACCAATTAGAATTAAAAGTGTTAAACCAAATTGAATGAATGTAAGTGAAGTAAATAATTTGGTTATGTTGAATATACATTGGTTGTTATTTGATTGTAAATTGATTGTGTATAATTCATTAAGTATTAATGAAATTGAATTGATAAATGGAAAGCTATGAAATTGAATTGGTTTGCAAATGAACCAACTTGAATATGAATATGAACGTTAGTACAAAACATCCAATGTTAATGAATCAAATGTGATTTAAACTGGAAAACCAATTCATTGAATATTAATGAAAAGTGAATGTAATTGATTTGGTTATGGATGCTAGTTAAATGCTAGTTGGATGATGGTTGGATTTATTGATTTTGTTGCATTTGCTATGTTGGCATATGTAGTTGTTGTGGTAATATATGTTGTATATTGATATTACTTTCATATATGCATGTTTCTCATGGTTTGTTGAGTGTTTAGTAGGTGCGGATTGCGCTTGCTTCGCATTTGGAGCTCGCTTTCGCGCTATATTAGCCGTATATGCTCGCTAATAATAAATAAAGTATATATCTCGGACTACATATCGTACTTTTACACTTTTTTCCCTATGGGATGCCTCATCACTTGATGAGATGTATATTTGTGATATATTTACTGTCATTTTTTTCGGTTCGAGCCACGCAAAGGAGACTCTGGCGAATTTTTTCGAAAATTTAAGGCGTTAGAATATTTTTGAGAAAATTGAAATTTTTTTGAAAACTAAGTTGGATATGGAAACTTAGTAAAGATTTTGGAAGAAGTTTAACTATGAATTTTGGAAAAGTTAAACAATTAAGAGATTTGAAAAATCTAAATTGAATGGTTGGTTTTGGAAAGTAAATGGATTCTGTAACTTTTTCTTACTTGGTAATTTCGAGTACGAAATTCTTTTAAGGGGGGAAGTTTGCAACGACCCAGAAATTCTGTCAATCAAAATTTGTATATTTAATTGATTTTAAATATTAATAAGTGAAATTTATAAATCGAATAATTATTTTTCGAATATCTGGATTTAATTGGATAATTAAATCGATTATTTAATATTTCAAATTTCAGAAATAATTGAATATGATTAAAAATGATTTGTAAAATTTCATTATATCATATTGGAGTTAGAATGATGTTATATAACTTTTAAAATTGAATTTAAAGTTAATTTGTGAAAATTGAATATTTTAATATTTAATTGACGAGTTAAAATAGCCATTTTTCAAACAGTCTCGGATTTCAACAAAACTAGTTTCATCGGATCCGTAATGTTATATTATTGTATGGTTTCAAATTTCATGTCAATTGGATTTACGGTTTGTCCGGGGCAAACCAAAACGCATAGAAATTAGTTTAAATCGATTTAATTTAAAATCGATCGTTTATTTCCGTAACTCGCACAGATGATCGAATTGGCTCCCGAAGAATGTTCCATTGTGTTCGAAATGCGGGGTAAACCTTAGAAATGCCAGCCAGCATGCTTCGTTTTGAGTTCAGAAAATTTTGGGTGAATAGTGTTTCGTAGGATTTTCTATATAAGGCCACAACAATTCTAATTTGCAAAAAGAAAACGCTAGGGTTTCTCAAACGTTACAGCCGCCTCCAATAAACATCAATGGCCGAAAACAATGTTTTCTTCTCCCCTCAATTTCTTCAAATCCGAAAGCAATTACAACAAACTTCCAACACGAAAGTTGTAGAGCACAATGCAATCTACAAATCCAACGGTCAAGATGTAAAACGGAGCAATGGATCGTGTCAATTCAAGCAGGAAGGCGCAACATATGGGCATGTTTTTCACAACATTGGCAAGGCCGAGCTCCACCTGGATCTGGCCGAAGATGCACGTGGTGATGGGCTTCGAAGCCATGGTCTCTGATCGAAGTATAAGTCGAAGATGGTGGTGCGGCATGTAACCCTAATGGACAGCTTGAATGGGTTATGCGTGTGTTTTCTTACTGGAAGCAAACGCGTGGGGGGGAAGAAGGAAGAACGCAGCCGAGATCAGAGGATGGAAATCGTGCGGCCCAGATTTGATTTAGGTTTAAAATTAAATAAAGGTGTAAATTTAATTGTATTATAATTCGTATAAACTTCTAAATGCGATATCTTTTTCGTACGAGATCGAAAAATGACGAAACAACTTGTGTTGGCTTCGTTTTGTCGAGCACTATGCGATGGAACAGGATTGGGGTCGTTTGGAGCTAGTTTGATTTCGGGTAAAATTAAACGTGTGTTTAATTTTATTCGAAATAAAACGCTGGAACTGAATTGAAAGCAAGGCGATAACTTCTCACTCAATCGAATTGGTTCGATTTAAATTTTAAATAGTTAGATTTAAAATTGATGATTGTATGCCTGGATGATAAATTATTATCTATTGATTGTTAAATAGACATTATACGCCGTATATTAAGCGGAGGTTATTTATTAAAAACATATACCGCGAATATTTCACTGCAAAGTGAAATTGGTATTATTTATGTACTTGGAGTTGATTTTCCCGCATTATATAGTGGATAAGACCCTATTGCGCCGCATAATAGCGGATAATATTTTATAAATCCCATATACCGCGATATTCCTAATTGGAACGGAATTGGTATTGTGCTAACATCTTTGGATGCAGGGAAACAGATTGGAGGGATCCAACTGGATTCCTCACCAGTATTTATTTGATTACAGATATTGTGATATTTGTTGATTATCATATACTGATATATGATGTCTTTGTTGTCGTGATTGACTATTTGGTGTGTTGCATCATTGGGCCAATTTTGGAATTATAAAAAGATTTTAAAGTGATGATTTTGAATTTTAAAAGAGTTTTAAAGTGATTTTTGAAAGTATATGTTTTATTAAATTTTTGAACTGATTCATTTTAAATAAATTAACGTTATAAAATTTAATATTATAAAAATTATGATTTTTGTGAAATATAGTTAAAATGTGATTTTTGAAATATGGAGTTAATGAATTTTATAAAATAGTTTAAATTGGGATTTTTGAATTTTTATAAACGATTTATATAAAAGATTTATAAAATTGATATTTATAAATTAAAATATTGAAATTATAAAACGAGTTTTTATAAGTGTTAAAATGAAGAATAATTGGATTTCTTAAGTGAATGAAATCTGTCAATTTATAAATTGTGAAGTTATAAAATGAATAGATTTTGTAAAATAAAAGATTTATAGTTAAATTTACTTATAATATGGATTTTGGCGTGTAAATGGGATATGGATAAAATTTGTGAATAAAGTGATTTTATAACTTGAAGTTTTTATAATATATAAATGTGAATTTATAAACATTGATTTATAAATTCAAGATTGATTGAATTTGATAAGTAAATTTTTATAGCTTATTAAAGGAGTATATTCACGATTTTGGGACAGTGAATAATATATTAAAGTGTTTTTGGGAAGTGATATTTTAAATATAATTAAACGATTTAAAGTTGTTTTAAAAAGCGTTAAGTATCGAATACACAGATTTCAACATTTATTGTTGAATAGACGTTTTCGAGAAATAGAAGGAAATGGTGGACTATAACACTGTTGTTATAGTAAATGTTTTCTGAAAGGAAATATTTTTTTATAGTATTGGGATTTATATATCTATCTTAATTTCGAATCCCAATACTAGTGATTTTGAGTTGTCGTAACGATGTTTTACGCAACATTCATTTTGACCCAAATAAATGTGTTTGAAAGAATGTTTTCCTTAAAGAATGAAATAAATACTTAATTTCGATTTAAGTATATTGAATATTTTCCAAGTGTTGAAAATAAATGGATTTGTGAATTACTTATTATTAAATTAAGTATGGAAATGTTTTTCCAATATGAAAAGAATATTTTGAGATTTTATCTTTTAAAGATAAATTGAAAATGAATATTAGAAATCGATTTGGAAATCGTATATTAATAGATATTTTGGAATTGTAAATTCACTATGGAATTTATAAAAGAAAGGGAAATTTGTTTAAAAAATAAACGTTGACTTATTTTTGAAGCGTGGAAATAAAATTACGGATTTGGAACGTAAATATAAAGTAAATCGATAAGGATTTATTTAATTGGTTTAAATGAACCATTTCGAAATGAAAATGAATAAAGACTTGTGAATATATCCCGTGTAGGGAAACGATTTGAAATTTGTTTTCAAAAGTTGTAAAGTTGAAAAGTGACTTGAAATTTGTTTTCAAATGGTTGAAGTGTGGAAATTATATATCTAGTAAAGATATTTTGAAAAATAAATAATTTGGAAAAATTATTTGGAATTTGGTGATGTTGTGCACGCCTATTGATAGTTAAATAACCGACTATCAATATTTACCTTTAAATAGGTATTTGTTGCGATTTGCTTGAATTTGAATGCCACACTTATTTTAAAAATAAGCGCTCACTATTCGGGTTAACCGGGAAAGGACCTTGGGGTCGTATAACCCATTCCGAATATGTGATACGTCGTTATGGATTGCATTTGATGACCGGTGTTGAAGACCGGATATTTTTGAAAACGAAAGGATTACCGTCGAATGACTCTGCATCGGTGATCTCCGATATAGAGGTTTTATCACCTTTAGTGACGGGAAGTCCGGACATGATTAGTGAATATCCGGATTGCAAGGACTTCTTTGGAAGTGCCTTCGGTTCCGTTCGATCCTGGAACGGACTTGTATGGATTGTATGTATGACATTACAAATTGAGATATAAAGCTGATTTCTTTCAACTATATTTCTGTTGGTGGCGGAGAATTTATTCTCTTAGCTTAACACCCTTCTCTGAGACGTACGAGCTCAGAGGTTATGTAGTTGAAGGTTATTAGTAATATACTCCCAATTTGGTAGTGTGATATGCTAAGTGTTGTTGAGCATTTGTTGAACAAAGCACAGCTTTTGTATAAAGCGTGGCTTTGTGGACGAGACTTCGTCGGACCTCACACCCCGAAAATAGTTTAAACAGGAAGGATGCGGCAAGGTTATTAGGGGGTAGCGCCCCATTAGTGTATGCCATTCCTTCTGGATTGGTATGGAGCCCAGATACTTAACCTATGTTGTTGCTGCAAATTTATTACTTTGTGGTTGTTGGAATCGAGGATCCTTGGATATAGATCGGTTATGATCGGGGAATGACATATTCGTGTCAGCAGTTACCCAGTTTGAAGGGTAACCCGGCCTTGTGTTGGCAGAGATCTAACCGTAACGTTAGGTTCTCGGGTCGTCTTTCCAAAGGCGTACGCATGTGGCAATGGGAAGTTCCTTGGCTTGACCATTTGTTGGAAATCCAAACTTCAATACGCATCTTGTACGGTTTTAGTTGTAGAACCTATCATTCACTTATGGTGGTCACCACTGTTTGGATGGTAGCTATAGTAGGCATAAGTGCAAAATGCCCATGCTGGCTAAGATTTATATCTTTACTTTCGAAATGATTTTTCCTACACTATGTACTGGTAATAATATCAAATGTTTCTTTTTAATGCGTATCAAGCATCTTGACTATCATAAGGAGAAATCTCCTCCGATTCTGCATTTGCATTGTGTGTGTGTGTAGGAGGCCTTATGGTAGTTCCGTTTACTAAAAAGCATTGCGAATCTATTTTAAAAATATCCTTTGTTTGTTTTAAAAAGAATAAACTGTTTTAAGTTCTCACACCAGTCCCGTGACTGACTCAGAGTTTAATGTTTTCCTTCCTAAACTCTGGGTGCCCACCAATTTCCACACGGACAGTCTAGAGTCAGGTTATTAGGATATTCTGGAATTCAGGAGTTGCTGGAGGCAAGCTGGATGGTATGGCGTATTCACTAGTGTATAGTATTTCTTTTCCGCTGTTTGTTGTTGTTGTACACTCTGATAATGTAACGTAATATGATGTAATGTAATAACTGATATAGTTCTTTGTTTAAAGATTATTCATTTATCTATTATATGTTGTTCCGCTGCGATTGTGAGATTCTGATATTGTTCTGTTGTTTCTTTCTGTTCTGTTCTATCCTTTTCTCTCTTCTTCTGTCTTTTTCTTCTTCTTTAACCATAGCGGTACGGTTTTCCGCCATTCGATTGCTCGGCAGTTGATACAGTGGATGTATTAATGTCGGTTTTCAGGCGTCGAAAAGTCGCAATGTTACGTATAATATGTCTACAGTAAAATAAAATATTAAAATAGCATTAAGGCGTTACCCATGTCCCCCTTAACACATTTTTATATAAATACAGTAGTCTATATAGATACTGTAAGCTCCACCAAACCGGTGGGATACTCAACGAGCACTCCATAGGTGCGATACAAACCAAAGTCGTAGTGGATGCGATAAGGCATATGACAAGGCATGCAAGGCAATGCCCAGGGTAGGATACTACCATTTTGCAGAACCGGGCAGGTGGTAATGCATAGCAGCTACTACCGCTCAAATCAAGGGTGGCCATCAAATCAATCACAAAGTAATAGATATGGTATCGAAGAAGCATATTCGATCAGAAGAGCGACCTCACTTGGCCAAGATATAGCTCTTTTCTTAGTCATATCAAGCTGATCCGAGGGGTTCAGGGCTGTGTTCATACCTTATACAGTAGTGTTCGCCAAACCATCCTAATTCGTTCTGGATTCTCCACCACGTGCATAGTTGTTAAAGTGGTTTTCGGTATTGGCAGAGAGTATGACAATATCCGATCCTCGTCTCTTTAACAACCAAATGCTTATTACACATCGGTTGGTTCTTTTACATTTCTAAAACCGATTCATATTGATATCAAAAATCATATTCACTTCAAAATCATATCACTTTCAGAATCATATTCACTTTCAAAATCATTGTTCACTCTAAATCATATTCGTTTTCAAAATCATAACCACAAAATAGGTTAAACCATCATACCAAAATATTCGCAATTAAATCAATTAAATCTAAATAATAGTAGTTCCAACTTCAAACGGTTTGGATATTAAAAGTAGTTCATGTACTGGAATAGTTATACAATAAAAATACTTTATACATTAAAATATAGTTTAAAATTTGTTTATAAATTTAGAATAGTTGATATAATAAAAAATAGTTTATAAAATAAAAATAGTTTATATATTAAAAATAGTTTATATATTAAAAAAAGGTTATAGATTAAAATAGTTCATATATAAAAAAAAGTATATATATTAAAATAGGTTATATACTAAAAATAATTAATGTATTAAAAACCATATATACAATAAAATAGGTTATATATTAAAAATAGTTAATGTATCAAAAATAGTATATATATTAAAATAGGTTATATATTAAAAATAGTTAATGTATTAAAAATTATTAATACATTAAGATGGTTTATATGAGAAAAATAGTTTATATGCTAAAAGAGTTTGTATATTAAAAGTGTTTATATCGAAAACAGTTTCAAATTAAAATTGTTTCTTCCAATTTCACAAATCAATTCAAATCAGCATTTGGTATCAAATTTGATTTAAATCAATCTCAGTTTAATGATTTCAATTCAAAAGGCTAAAGGTTTCAATTCAAATTCTCAATAAAACCAGTTCAATTTATATCGATTTCAAATCTATATTTGACCTACAAAATAAACCATTTTAAATTCAATAGGTTTCAAAGTTTAAATATTCAAACATTTACAATAACTCAATTTTGATAAATTCCAATTATATTTCAAATTCAACTTTAAGATTTTAAATTAAATTCTTTAAACAATTCATTTAAACCATTTTCAATTTCAACACTTTAAAAACGTGGATTTTAAAAATAATTTGGTTTACATAAATCTAATTTTATTTCATAATATCATTTAACTGGATTCAAAAATAAAGTTTTAAAATCATTTAATTTAACCAATTTAGTGTTCGTATATAATATTCTATCCTATGGTCAAGTGATATAGATATATATTATTTCAACCCACAATAATTTAAAATTTACGGGTATATATCATTTCAACCTGCATTCCCGAGTAAAATTCAAACTCCATAAAATCACTCGGATTTATCATTTCAACCAATAACGATTTTTCCCTAATCTGTAAGATCGTTCGGGTATGTATCATTTCAATCTATAGTGATTTTTTTCTAACAACAAACTAAGGGAACTTGCAGTGTGATAACAACATACAAATAAACAAACATCCAATCATCCAAAATGTCAACAATAAAACATTCATCACAATCACCATTCAAATCAACTAATAAGTCACAACAGTTAACTTGTTATTACCAAGTATTTAACTAACAAGTTTAAATTCAATATAAATTCAAATGGAAGTTTAATTCAACATAAATTCAAATCAAATTTAAATGACAATTTAAAATACCAAATAGCAATCAATAAATTTCTAATCACATCATAAATTCAATTTGACCAACATAAGATAGATTTAGTATTTGTGAGTGGGTTAAATCACTCACCTTTGATTTGTCGACGACTTAAAATCCAAATTAGGCATAAAATTTAACAGTCTTAGTATGTAGCCAAACATATTCAATAATGTCTGAAATTTCGATACGATCGTAACGGATAAAACTGCGTCCAAATCTGAGATCGTATGAAAATGTTATTGAAGTTAGAACGTTTGAAATTTAAATTTTAAATTAAATTAAAACAAGGGCAATATCATAATTTTTACCTCTCTCTTAATTCCGCAACCCTAGTTGAACAATATGATCGAAGCCCTAACATTAAGCAGCAAACACCTTATCCCATCCAACGTCGCGCCTACGCTCTCGCCACCCACATCAGAGACCGCCTCCATGATGCTTAGGCCAAGGCGCGCCAACGACCATCGCGAGATCCACTCCGGTCCTCCCTCTAGCCAGTGCTACCGCCCATGAACAACGCCAATTCACCACGAAAAACAACCCCTTCACCACGAATGAACCATACAGATCTACTCCCCTCGACGCTTTTACGCAGCAGCGACTCTCGATCATCGAATGGTCGACGATCCACCGTTGAAAAGAAAACCCTAATTTCGATGGCCGAGACTACTTCGCCAATTTCTGGCCAATCTGAGACTCTATTGCAAAAACGAACAGCAACAGTAGATTGCGCTCGTCGAGTGCTTTCCAGCGATACATAATATGATAAGGTTTGGGGAGTTCCAATTTTTGACATTGAAACTAGGATTTTGGAATTGAAATTAAGGTTTTGGAATTAGGAGTAAATAAATAAAGCAGCAGAACAATCATGATGCAGTGGAATAAATATAATAAATAGTAATAATACACTAAATCTTCGCCTTTGTCCTCTAGAAAATAGTCTTCAATGTGCTGAAATACTCAGGCAAACCCGAGCATAATGAAATGAGAAAACACTCGATTCAGAACTAAAAGATCTTACATAAGTTAAATAAACAATAAACAAATATGAGTGTAACGGCTTTAGAGATGTTTATGGAATTTTACATCTCCTATCCAGTGTCTACCATGCACAATAACATAAGAGGTGTTTGGGATTCCATGTCCTAAGATCCGTTAAACTATCTGCATATATAGTACAATACGCTATTATAATACATCTACAATAAATTAAAATATTAAAATAACATTAAGGCATTACCCATATCCCCCTTAACACATTTTTATATAAATACTGTAGTCTATACAGATACTGTAAGCTCCACCAAACCAGTGGGATATTCAGCAAGCACTCCATAGATACGATACAAACCAAAGTCGTAGTGCGCGCGATAAGGCATATGACAAGGCACACGAGGCAATGCCCAGGGTAGGATACTACCATTTTACGGAATCGGGCTGGTGGTAAAGCATAGCAGCTACTACCGCCCACCTCGGAACACACTCCTATAATCAATCACAAAGTAACATATATGGTATCGAAGAAGCATGTTCGATTGGAGTAGCGAACTTACTTGATCCAGGTATAGCTCATGTTTTAGTCATATCATGCAGACCCGAGGGGGTCAGGGCTGCGTTCAAATCTCATACAGTAGCGTTCGCCAAACCATTCTACTTCGTTCTAGCTTCTCCAACACGTACATAGTTGTTAAATTGGTTTTCGGTACAGAGAGTATGACAATATCTGATCCTGGTCTCTTTAACAACCAAATGATTATTTCACATCGGTTGGTTCTTTTACATTTCAAAATCTGATTCATAATTGATATCAAGATATCATATTAACTTTCGAAATCATTATTCACTTTAAATCATATTCGTTTTCAAAATCATAACCACAAAATAGGTTAAACCATCATATCAAAATATTTGCATTTAAACCAATTAAATCTAAATCATAACAATTCCAACTTTAAATAGTTTGGATATTTAAAGTAATTTATATATTGGAATAGGTATACATTAAAAATAGTTTATACATTAAAATATATTTTAAAAGTTGTTTATAAATTTAAAATAGTTTATATATGAAAATAGTTTATAAATTAAAAATAGTTTATATATTGAAAATAGTTTGTATATTAAAATAGATTATAGATTGAAATAGATTATATATTAAAAATAGTATATATATTAAAATAGGTTATATATTAAAAATAGATAATGTATTAAAAATAGTATATATATATATATATATCAAAATAGGTTATATATTAAAAATAGTTAATGTATTAAAAATAGTGTGTGTGTATATATATATCAAAATAGGTTATATACTAAAAATAGATAATGTATTAAAATTTATTAATATATTAAGATGGTTTATATGAGAAAAATAGTTTATACGTTAAAAGAGTTTGTATATTAAAAGAGTTTATATCGAAAATAGTTTCAAATTAGAATTGTTTCTTCCAATTTCACAATCAATTCAAATCAGCTCTAGTTCCAAAATTAAATCTAAATCAAACTCGGTTCAACGATTTCAATTCAAAAGGCAAAAGGTTTCAATCCAAATTCTCATTGAAACCATTTCAATTTATATCGATTTCAAATCCATATTTGAACTACAAATTAAACCATTTCAAATTCAATATGTTTCAAAGTTTAAATATTCAAACATTTACAATAACTCAATTTTGATAAATTTTAATTATATTTCAAGTTCAACTTTAAGAATTCAGTTTAAATTCTTTAAACGGTTCATTTAAACCATTTTCACTTTCAACATTTTAAAAGCTTGGATTTTTAAAATAATTCAATTCATATAAATCTAATTTTATTTCATAATATCATTTAACTGGATTCATAAATTAAGGTTTTAAAACTATTTAATTTAACCAATTTGCTGTCCATATATAATTTTCTACCCTGTGGTCAAGTGATATAGGTATATATCATTTCAACCCGCAATAATTTAAAATTTATGGGTATATATCATTTCAACATCCCAAGTAAAATTCAAAGTCCATAAAATCGCATGGGTTTATCATTTATACCCATAATGATTTTTACCTAATCTATATGATTGTTCGGGTATGTATCATTTCAAGCCATAGTAATTTTTTTCTAACAGCAAACTAAGGGAACTTGTAGTGTGATAACAACATAGAAATAAACATACATCCAATCATCCCAAATTTCGACAATAAAACATCCATCACAATCATTATTCAAATCAACTAATAAATCACAACAATTAACTAGTTATTATTAGGTATTTAACTAATAAATTTAAATTCACTATAAATTAAAATAGAAATTAAATTTAATATAAATTCAAATTAAATTTAAATGGCAATTTAAAATACCAAACAGAAATCAATAAATTTCTAATCATATCATAAATTCAATTTAAACAACATAAGATGATTTAGTATTTGTGAGTGGGTTAAATCACTCACCTTTTATTTGACGGTGATTTAAAATTCAAATTAGGCCTAAAATTTAACAGTCTTAGAATGCAGCCAAACCAGTTCCATGATTTTCGAAATTTTGATACGATTGCAACATAGGAAACCGCGTCCAAATCCAAGCTCTTATGGAAAAGTTATTAAAGTTAGAACGTTTGAAATTTAAATTTTAAATTAAATAAAAACTAGGGAAATTTCATAATTTTTATCTCTCTCTCAATCATGCAACCCTAGCCGAACGACACGATCAAAGCCCCAACACTGAGCAGCCGCCACCCCTATTCCATTTAACACCGCACCTATGCTCACTGCCACCCACATCGGAGACCTCCTCCACAATGCTCAGTCCAAGGCGCGCCGACGACTACCGTGAGACCCACTCCGGTCCTCCCTCCAACCAGCACCGCCGCCAACGAACAAGGCCGATTCGCCATGAAAAACAACGCCTTCACTACAAACGAACCGTACAAATTGACTTCCCTTGATGCCCTCTATGCAACAGCGCCTCCCAATCTTCAAACTGTCAACGATCCACCATCGAAAGCAAATGTTAGTTTCAACGACCAAGACTTCTTCGCTAATTTCTGGCCAATTCTAGATTCTGTTGCAAAATGAACAGCAGTAGTAGATTGCGCTCGTCGAGAGCTTTCCAACGATATATGATATGACAGGATTTGAAGAGTTTGAATTTTTGAAATTGATTTTGAAATGTAAATTAGAGTTTTGGAATTAGGAATTAAGTTTTTGATGTTCTTTTGTTTGAGAAGGAGGAATATATGAGGAGTAAAGGTATGTAAAGAACAAAATGAAAGGCTGCTAGGGTTAGAGAGAAGTCTATTTATATATACGGAGATAGATAAGAACAAGTGGACATATCGAATTGGTCGAAACGATAACGACGACCCGGAAAGCCCGTTACATTTTCGAAATGAAAGTAGGTCGTCCAATATATCGAAATATATGTTTTCGATATTTTTGAACTCAATGTAACTAGTTTCAAACCATAATTCCATTATATGAAGAAGTTAGCTTTTAAAACCAAATTATTTTAATTGAATTCATTAAATTGATTTCTACGCTTTTCGAGCTCGCACGATCAAACGATAAGTCTGATCGCTACGAAACTTGAAATCCTACAATAATTCACTATTACGGATCCAATGAAACTAGTTTCATCAAAATCCATGACAGTGGCCAAAACAACTATTTTCACATGTCAACTGTTTAAATTATTATTAAATTGCTTTAATCTCTTTTAAATTCAAAATTAAAATTAACATTTTTATCATTCTTATTTTGATTTTCACTCTTATTATTCAATCAATTATTAACTTATGAATATAATTAACACCAGTTTACATTTTATTACATTCTTATTCTATAGTTGTCATCTTTTTCCATATTAATTATAATGTTTCAATTTCATTAATTCCATTAATTACCAATTTAATTTCTTATTTACAATTATAACTAAATTGACTTTGCAATTATTTCAATTTATTGAGGTTACACTAAAATATTTATCAATTACATTAAACCAACATTAAAAAATTACATTCAAATCATCTTCCCATTTGTAAATCATAAATTTTAATTTCTCACAATACTTAAATTTCAAAAATCTTATTTAATTTAATATTTTAATTATCGAAAAATGCGGGTGGTTACACTAGTCCTAGTGGATAGTGGAAGTTCTATGAATATTTTATTCAAAAAAACGTTCAATCTAATGGGGATCGGTATGAAGGATGTTAAGCCTTGTAAATCCAGGATTCAAAGATTCACCGGCAAGGAAAAGCAACCTGTTGGGATAAATGATTTGTCTATGGAACCAGGAGATGGAGACCACAAGATTGTGTGGGTTTAAACTTTAAGATTGTGGATGAGTACTCAACGTATAACGTCGTTTTAGGCTTAGTAGCCCTTGCCTATTTTAGGATAGCATTAGCTCCATGGTACTTGCTAATGAAGCTCCCTATGAAAAATGGGGTTGAATCAATTTGAGGTTACCAGAGCGCTAGCCGGGAGTGTTATGTCGTCGAGCTAAGACAGGCAAAATGACGGGAGAAAGGCAAGAATGTGGAGAAAGCTCTCTACGTTAAAAAATCAAATGCATAACAATTAACACCTGAACCCTGGCTAGAAAACTATAATAGGTTTAATAAGTCTTTGGATCCCAGGAAAAAGTCATAGGAAGCGCGGGTAGCACCAGCTGAGTTGATGTTTAACATTTTGATCGATATGGATGAACCTACTTAGGCTCTCAAGAACAAACCTCAACTCAACACGAAATTTAAGAAGGAATTGGTCAGTTTTCTACAAGCAAACTTGGTTGTGCTTCTTGGGCACATTAAATATGTAGGGTGCCACGCACTAAATGTAGACCTTAAGTATCCACTAGTAAAGCAGAAGAGATGCAGTCTGGGTCCGCAATGATCTGCTGCATTGAAGGAGGAAGTGGATAAGCTGAAGGCAAACAGCTTTATCGGTGGCGCTTTGTACCCTGAATAGGTATCGAATCCCTTGTTGGGCAAGAAAGCAAATGTAAAATGATGGACCTTTACTGATTATTTAGACTTAAATAAGCATGCTTGAAGGATAGCTTCCTTACCAACCGGTAGATGGAACAATAGGACATGGATTATTCTTGTTTATGGATGCATATTTTGGCTATAATAAAATACCGATACATGTTCTGGATCAAGAGTGCGCAAACTTTGTAAAATGTTTAGGATTATACTGTTACTGAGTGATGTGGTTCGATCAGAAGAATACATGGGCTACTTATTAGAGATTGGTGAATTCTATGTTCAAGAATCAAATTGAGCAGATGATGGAAATGTATGTGAATGATACGCTCGTGAAGTGATAACTATCAAGGAATCACATAGATGGTCTTTGTAAGATGTTAGAAGTATTGCAAAAGAATGGAATAAAGTTGAATTCATTGAAATGTTCTTTTGTAGTTGCATCAAAGAAGTTTCTAAGGTTTATTGTGAATTCTATTGGAACTGAGGCTAATCCACAGTAGATTAATTCCTTGAGGAGCGTAACAGCCCTAGCCACAAAGAAGGAGTTGCAAAGCTTGAACACGAAGGTTGATGCGTTGTATTGATTTATCTCAAAGGCAATGGATAAGTGTATTCCATTTTTTAATGCCCTTAAAAAGGGGAAGAGAATTTCAAATGGACGAACAAATGCCTGGATGCCTTCAAAGAATTACTAAGGCACATGGAAACACCTTCAGTTTTATCTAAACCATTGGATGAAGAGTATTTGTTCAAGCAGTGTCTGTCACGCATTAAGTGCAGCATTGGTACGTGAGAAGGCAAGGATTCAGAGGCCAGTTTATTATATCAGCAAGTGGTTTACCAAATCTGAAAAGTACTATCCTAAGTTGGAGAAACTCGCTTATTTCTTGCTGATTACTTCGATGAAGTTGCGACCAAATTCTCAAGTTCATCCAATTAAGTTGCTAATGCATCAACCTTTGAAGCAGTAACTGTACTGACCCGAGACTTCGGGAAGGTTATTGAAGTGGAGTATTGAACTGGGCTAGTATGATATTACTTACCATCTGAGGAGAGCGATAAATGGATAGGAATTTGTGGATTTCATTGTCGAGTTTACCATATTGGATGGTGAAGAGGAAGACCATAGGCTCATACTTTCCGAATGGAAATTGTTTGCAGACAGAGCTTGGTATAAGCACAATTCTAGGTAATAGTGGTACTTATGACTTCAGAAGGATGATCAATTTGTTATGCATTGAAGCTATAGTTCCCCATGACAAACAATGAGGCTGAGTATGAAGTGTTGATAGTGGGACTCTGGATATCGAACGAATTGGAGGTAAGGATGTTGTATACATTCAGTGACTTCCAATTGGTGGTTTGCTAGTAAAGAAGGAATTTCAGGCTTAGGGTGCGAGACTTACCTATCACGTGACCAATGCACTAACTATTGAATGATATAAAACATTACATGATTACGCACATCCCTAGAGAGGAGATTGCAAAGGATGATTCATTGGTCAAATTGGAAAGTTTTGGAGATGCGCAACTGTTAGAATTAGTTCCAACGTAAGTTTTATCGGCTCCAAGCATTAACCAGATGGATGTTGACTTGATTTTGTAGGCTGCAAAGGAGTCATGAATGACACATAGCAAGGACTATTTGCTTAAGGGAACTCTTCCGAAGGGAAACAATGAACAACAAAAACTCTTTCGCAAAGTACCACGGTTTGTAATGTAAGAAGGAGTGCTATATATGAGAGGATTATTTACCTCTCCCTTTTTTAGTGTGTACACAAGGATAAGGCTAGGAAAATCATCATGAATGTTTATAAGGGCGGTTGTGATGATCATACTAGGGGAAAGCATTAGCGAAAATGATACTTTGCTACCTATACTTCTAACCAACAACAAATCATGTGTTAATACCTCAATTATTGATTTTGATGATAAAAACCTTAATAAACAACCGTATACATTCATACAAAATGTGGATACTAATTTTTTGCCAAGTTTTATTGAATATATGCAGGAACATCGATACTAACGTTTTTCCAAGTTTTATCTCTACTATTAATAATGAGAATTCCATGAATGGGATTCAACCTTGTCTTTTCGAATTTCCTAAAATACCTCTTACATCTCCATAGTAGTTAAAATTATTTGTTTCTCAATTTTCATGTCATTTGTTCATGGGCTCTATTTATGGAGCTGTATTATTAAACTTCACGGCATCATCTCAATTCAATTAGATGTTATTGGAACAACTTCTTTCTTCACCCCTAGCCTATATACAACAACGATTAATGTATTTTTTACGATGTGGGACAAATTAAAGCAATTATAATGTGTTTAATATATTACAACTACTTTCATAGAATAGCTTCTGCAGTATAAGCGTTTTTCCAGCAAAGATTTTGAGTTAGTGATATATGTCATAATGGTCACCCATTTTCAAGATAATTACTAATTTGATGTATCGACTAAAGCAACTATGTACTAGATTAGTGGATAAAGCAAAAAAATTCACTTCATTTTAAATGAAATAATAAAGTAGTCAAGTGATATGCTGAGTAATACTTGAATCACTGCATGCACATTGTGACTATATGCAGGTCCAATTGGACGTGCATATATACTCATAGTATATAGTGCAGGATATTACATAGGTTTTGAATCAAAGACTATATAGTATAAAGAGTCAAGAAATGGACATGAAGACTCATGAGTATAAAGACCAATATATAAATATCTCAAGACTAGAATATAGTATACAGAGTCATAGAATTTTGTAAAGTCACTGGTAGCAATCTTTGATCTCTATTTTTTATTTTCTTACTTTTTTATATTTAAAAAAAATATTTCCAAAATATCTTTAAAAAATTTTTTTATTTTTTTTCAAAGTTGAAAATGTTTATAAACTATATTTAATTTATTTATAAAATATCAAAATATTTTACAAAATATAGTATCTTCAAAATGTTTAAAAAGAAAAATAGTTTTTAGAATAAACATCCATATTTTGACATATGTATAGGAGCTATGTCGACATACATGCTGCAACTTAGTTTTTCAAATTTTAAATTAAAGTGTCTATTAGTCACAACTGTTCGCGAATAGACACATTTGTTTATACACTACATATGGAAAGTTTCAAATGATTTTTTTAGTAGTTATTATCTTATTTTCTTCCCTTCCCTTTCTCCCTTGAAAACTCCATTGAAATTATACCAAATTCACTTCAAAATCAAATAGAACCAATACATGCTTTTGTGTATTGATTCAATACTACTTTCTTATCGTTTTGGAATCATCTCTTTCTCAAATCAAGGATCAAAGTGCTGTCCAAGAGTTGTATCCAAAGTTCAAGAAATTGTCATTGGAAAAATTATCAAACTCCTTTTGCATTTGTTTGGGTGTGATTGTAGCCCATTCAAATCAATTGGGTGTGCATGGTAGCTTGGAAATCCAAGTAAATGTGCCTGTCCAAATCAAATGGGTTACGCTAAGCTCAAAAAATCAGAAGAGTGTGTCTTGCAGACTTAGAATCGAGATTGTAATTGGGTTTGCCTTCTGCCCATCTAAAGATTGACATTTGAAAAGAAATCTATACAATTAATTATACAAGACTGGATGTAAGAGAAATACAAACCAATATAGAATCCTAGGTGTCATCTCTCTAACTCTCTACTTTACTTTATTGCTTTTATGTTACCCGTTTGCTGACATATTTTTGCGTTCGAAATCAATGATTTAATATTAAAAGGAAAGATATTTAAAAATGTTCACAAAAGTTAGAAAATACTATTCACTCCCTCCAGTGTTTAATTAGCCTTAAGATTCATAATTCTGCAACCCACATTTGGTATCAAGCACTAGGTTTTCAAAAACTCATAATTTGATTTTTCTTGAAAAGTTTAATGGTTAGCAACACTATTGGTACATTTTTTAACACTTTTATCGAAGGACAATCTACCGTTAGACCCCCACTTTTTAACGGTAGTAACTACATTTATTGGTCATGTAGAATGAAATTTACTTGTAGTTTAATAGTTTGGAAATTTGGAATGTTACACAAAACGAGTACACTGAACCCAGGATTAATTTCTAACAATGGTCAGCTGACGAAAAGACACTTGCGCATAATAATTATAAAGCCATGAATATTTTGTTTTGTTTACTAGATAACAATAAATTTAATAGAGTGTCTATTTGTAAGTTTGTATATGAAATTTGGAGAACAATACATGTTACACATAAGGGCATCAATAAAGTAAAACAGACAAAAAATTCCATTCTAACTAATCAGTTTCAATTATTCAAAATAAATCCAAATGAGTCTATTTATGACATGTAATGCAGATTTCAAGATATAGTGCACTCATTAGTTGCATTAGGTTAAAACTTTTCTAAAGAAGACCAAATTATAAAAATCCTCAATTTTATCTCTTTAGAGTGGGATCAAAATACACTAGCAATATAAGAGGCCTATGATATTAATACTCTAAAAATTAAAGAGTTTATAGGCAATTTAATGTCCTACGAAGCATAATTGCAGGGAGGAAGAGAATGTAAGTCAACATAAAAGAAATCCATTGGTTTCAATGTAATAAATAGCGAACATTATTCTTACGATGATAAAGTCGAAGAACTTGCCTTCATGACTAGAAATTTCAGAAAATTCCCGAAGTATGGAAAGATGAATAGCTTTCAGAAACCTGAAAACAACATGCCTGGATCTGGAACGGCAACTAAATGCTTCAACTGTGATGAACCCGAACATTTTCAGAAAGACTATCCACATATGAATAAATCAAAAGATCTCACCAGTTAATGATTCATCCAAAAAAGA
Organism: Allium cepa; assembly: GCA_030765085.1. Taxonomy (NCBI): domain Eukaryota; kingdom Viridiplantae; phylum Streptophyta; class Magnoliopsida; order Asparagales; family Amaryllidaceae; genus Allium; species Allium cepa. The sequence goes on along the minus strand of CM060928.1, from coordinate 344,374,366 downwards.
AAGAGGGCTTATACACAACATGAGATGATTCAGACACTTCTCAAGCAACCAGATACTGAGAATGTGAATATATATTACGGCAATAACAAACTAGTCGGAACTGATCAATAAAAGGTCGAAAAAGGTAGCTTTTATTTAATAATTTTTTATTTTATTTTTTTGGTTAATTTTGATTTTTAGAATAACATATAGATTAATAATAATATTGGATGAATATAAGTATATAAGTGTGTGCATATATATGTATATATACAGGAATATATTAGCCTTATTTTATTTTTGAATTTTTTTGGCTACATTATGACATACCCGCATGTCATATGTCAACATACATGCCAGAAAACTGAAAGATGAAATTTCCATAAAAATTCAAAATTAGAAATTTCCTCTCTTTTGCACTTACTCCCATGTTCTGAAAAGGCACCTTTTTGACCAGAGAACATGACTCTTCACTCTCTATTAATTACATCTATCCCTATCCATTCATTCACTCATTTTATTTCAAATTTCAAATATCTCTTCATTCTTTTATCCCTCAAAAACTCAAAAATGCCTTCCTCAAGTCAAACTCCTAAAACCATAAGGCTCTCTAAGAAAACTAAAATCTTTTTCTTCAATGAGAAAGATGCCACTGAAGCCTATATGGAGTATACTACTTCCAGAAAAGTTTCCGCCGAAAGATTTGCTAAATTCAAAAAAAAAATCCCCTTATGGTTTATAGGATCTTCATTTTGAAAATGAAATTATTATTTTAATTAAAGCTTCTCAAAATGATTTTTTGTTATCCAAATTTGATCAAAATGCTTTATGTGAATTTAAATGAATTTTTTTCAGGGAGAAGAGGGACAAATTTCGAGTACCCTTAATGATACTCAAATTGCTTTAAATTATGAACTTTTGGGTAATATTCTTGATTTGAAATATAGTGAAATTGACCTCTCCACTTTTCGTATTGATGAACGAACTCATGAATTTTTCACGGTATTTTTGAAAGTGATAAAGAATTTGAATTTAAATACAAGAATCTTCGACCAAGATGAAGAATTATAAGTCTCATTTTGCAACAAAGTATTACTCTAATGACAGGTAATTATAATAACCCCACTAAAAAAATTAAAAGCTCTTTTCGTTATTTATGGTCATTACAACATCAATTGGGCACAAGTCATTTTAGATTACTTTGTTCAAAAGAATATTTCTAGACATGAGAACATACTCTTCTATAGTGTGTATCTCACTAGAATTTTCATATATTTTGGTATTGATTTAAGAAGATAAAAATCTATTGCTCAAATTTTTTTTGACCAGACCAATATCTCTATTATGCACATTCCACCATTTTTTGAACCATATGAAACACTTCCTGAAAAAAGAACAAAGTTTAGCATATGAAGAAGAATAAGAGATCCAAAAACAATAAGAAGTTAATGAAATGGAAGTAGGAGAAGAATAGGAGGAGGAGGAGGAGGAAGTGGACATTCCTTAGAATGTCTTGACAAACTATCACATCCTTCCAAAAAAGAGATGCTAAGGAATCAAGAAAAGCTTCTTAAAAACCAAAAGAAGCTTAAGTAATCATTTATTAAAAAGTTCACCCCCCTTTTCAACAAAATGGAACAAATACTTTGGAAAGATCATTTACAAACTTGGTGGCTCTTCATCATCATCGTCTACATCTTTCTAAGCCTATCTAGTTGTTTCCTTATGATATTTAGCTTTGTATTATGTGCTTTTAGTTTAAGTTAATGTCATTTTTATGTGTTTTATTTTATTTTATCTTTGAAATCCATGTATCTTTCAATTCAAGTAATGAAAATGTGTCTATTATTGTCCTATGTTGTCTATTAGTGTCGGGAAATTATAAAAATATAATGGTAAAAGTTTAAAGCAAAAAAATTTAAAATTCAAAAACAAACTACCACCTATTCAACTCATTCCAAACGACTTTCCACTCCTATATAAGCCTATTTCTTCCAAAAAAACTCACTTGTCATTTTATTTTATACTCTCTTATCATCCTCAAACATATTTTTATAAATATATCTTCTCTACACCAGAAATTAGGTGAATATTCTGAACAAACTCTTCAATCACTTAAGGATATTCTCTCTTTTATCTTAAGAAATCAAAGGCACTTAGAGTTAAGTCAAATGAAAATGTTCAATGAACAAGAAATGCATTTCGATGCAATTCAATGGATGATTTTTTCCATAATTAAAGGTGAACCATCCAATAACCCAGAGTGCACTATTAACAAGGACAGTGAAGACGGGATGCCATCAAAGCAGATCCAATCTTTGGATCCAACAGGTGGGTTGAAGTTTCACGAAACATCTAGTTGTTAAGTTTGGATTTAATATGTAAATATATGTGCGCACACACACAAACACACATATACACTCTTAGGATTTGGTTTGATTGATTTGATGTGTGCATTTGGATTGAATTTGTTTGGTTTGGATTGACTGACAATTGGATATGTGTGCTTTGAATGATTGAATAATATATAAAATTGATTTTGATAAAATAAGTTATGTTATCTTATTTAAAATCATAAAGCTTATTACAAAATAGTGCATTGTTTCTACATGTATCATGTAATCATCATATATCCATCATAATCATATATACCTTTTTTAACTTAGTTATAATTTTGAATCTATAATTTCTAAGTATTTAAGTGGTGTTTTTACCTTTTCACCCATTTTTGATAATGAAAAAAAGGGAGAAAAATATAAAATATATACATATATATGTATTATATATGCATATATTCAGGGGGAGTTACCTAACTCAGGGGGAGTTATATCATATTTTATGTACAGGATGTTAATGGTTGTCATCATAAAAAAGGAGGAGATTGTTAATTCCTTAGTTATTGATTTGATGATAATGGCCTTAATAAACAACAATATACATTCATATAACATATGGATACTAATGTTTTCCTAAGTTTTATAGAATATGGTGTGGGAATATGGATACTAATGTTTTGCCAAGTTTTGTAGTATATAGTTGAAGATATTGCAGAGGTATTGAACTAAAGACTATACAATATAAAGACTTAAGAAGTGGCTTAAATATTCTTAAGTATGAAGACCAAGGTATGAAGAACTCAAAACTATAATATAGCATGTAGAGTCATAGAATTTTGTTAAAGTTCCTAGTAGTAATGTTTAATCTTTCTTTCTTATTTTCGTATCTTTTACATTTTTAATAAAATATATTTTCAAAGTATCTTTAAAAATATTTCTAAATCTTTTTTCAAAATTTAAAAATTATAAACTATTTTTAATTTATTTTACAAAGTATCAAAATATTTTACAAATATAGTATCTTCGAAATATTTAAAAAGAAAAATAGTTTTCAAAATAAACGTACATATGTCGACATATGTAAAGGTGGTATGTCAACATACATGCCGCAAATCAATTTTCCAAATTCTGAATTGAAGTGTCTAATCGTCACAACTCTTCACAAACGGACACATCTGTTTATACACTATATACACGAGGTTTCAAATGAATTTTTTATTAGTTATTATTTTAGTTTTTCCCTTCCCCTTACTCTCTTGAAAATTCCATTGAGATATATCAAATTTGCTTCAGAATCAAATAGAATCAATTCGTACTTTTGTATATTGATTCAGTATTACTTTCTTACTGTTTTGGAATCATCTTGCTCTCAAATTAAAGATCAAAGTGTTATCCAAGAGGCTATAGGATTCACTGTATCCAAAGTACAAGAAATTATCTTTGGAAAAACGATCAAGTAGGTGGACCTGAGTCTAGAAAATCAGGAGGGTGTGTCTCACGGCCTTGGAATCGAGATTGTAATTTGTTTTGCCTTTTCCCACTTAAAGATTGGCATTTGAAAAGAAATCTATACAAGCAATTATACGGGATTGAAAGTAGTAGAAATATGATCCCGTATAAACCTTATAATGTTATCTCTCTAACTTTCTAATTTACTTTATTGCTTTTATTTTATCTGTGATTGCATTTGTAATTAATTGTTGATATAATTTGTATTGAAAATCGATGATTTAAAATTAAGCTTAAAATAAATTTTAAAAGATTCAATAGTTAGAAAGCACATCCCCTTCTAGTGTTTGATTAGCCTTAAGATCTATAATTCCGCAACCCGCATCTTGATGCCACTGAATACACTAAATGGTGTGAGAGATGCCAGAGGTTTGCAAAGATTCTAAGAGCCCCATATATAGAGCTTATGCAAATGGTTAGCCATGGTCGTTTATAGTTTGGGGAAATGATATGATCATTGTGCTACCGATGTCGAAAGGAGGAGTTAAATAAGTAATAATTGTGGTGGGTTACTTCAAAAAATCGGCTGAAGCGGAACCACTTACCATGATCACAACGAAAAATGCGATCAATTTTGTGACAAAGAATATTATCTACAGGTTTGGAGTACCTCAGAAAATTATGAGTCCAAGGATTTATATAACCAGTAAAAGATCGAGAAAAGCTATCTGGAAGTAGCACACTCACAGGCTAATGGACAAGTAAAAGCCATGAATAAAATCATCAAGTCTTTATCGAAGAAACAATTAATCGAAGCCAAGGGCAAATGGAATGATGAGCTTCTACTTGCACTATGGGCTGATAGGATGAATTACAAGTCCGCGACTTGACATACACCATTCATTTAGCCTATGGATCAAAGGCCATGATTTTGATTGAATTAAAAGTCCCTTCTCGTTGGAGAAAAGTACTATGACCCCAAGGTCAATGTGAAAATCTTGCTTGAGTCCCTCACTTTGATTGATAAAAAGCAAGATGAGGATGAATTAAGCATAGCTTCTCACTAAAAAAGAGTAGCACGACATTTCAACAACAAGGTCCAGAACCATATCTTTGGGTAGGGGATCTCATTTTAAACCAATTTCTTTCGGGTGTGGGGGCACCTGATATGAATTGGGAAGGTCCTTATGTAATCAAATAGAAGCTTGGTGACATAATTTTCAAATTGGCCACTGTTGATGGGATCTTGATTACACTGGCATGGAATAACAACTTGTTACGACGCTGTTTTTCTTAGTTTGATTTTGTTTATTTACTACAAAATAAGCCATCTAAGGATTATGGGTCAATATAATAGGAAGGACTTGCCACGTTTTTTTGTTTAAATAAAGTTAGCTTCTTGAACCAATGGAACAACTCCTTTAGTTCAGGATCAGGACAAAGGAGTATAATCCCAAGGGTTGATTAAATAATTCGACCATATCTATCTGGTATTGGCTATTTCCCAAAAACGGGCAAGGTCGGTGAGGAATATCCGGGGTTAGGCAGATAAAAGCATTCATTTCCAGAGACAGAAAATGGTGCATGGTTGGAATTCGTTGGCCATGCTTGCGGCCTGGTAAAACATGCTAGGCCAAGGATAAGGAGGATGGTCATAGACACTCTCGGTCAACTCCTGAAGATAGGTGAAACCGATGACGGATTCCCAAAGTAAGCATCCGAAGCACCGGTTCTCGTTTGTAAGAACTGGTGTATAGCCAAGATTTTCACGACTGCGCTTTCGATCTAATAGTACATGCTCAACATGGATAAGCGAGGATGGTTCGTGAATGCTTTCAATATACTCCCGAAAATAGGTTAGGTTGAAAGCCGGGACCAAAAAAAGGTACCACTGGGCTCCTCTGATCCATGCTTGGGGCCGAAAGAGTATAATCGAATGGGGGATAAGGGGCAATTGGATAACCTGCTCTATGTTATTAACCTTCGACCGATGCGTGAATGTAGTACATGTCATGCAATGATGCTCGGTTGTTGGCATTTGGAATGCTAACTCCTAAAGACAAGACTTGGTATGTAATAAAGTTATAAAAGGTATGGTCTCTCTCATGACCTAGTAGGACACGCTCGATCAAAATTTAGTGGTGGAATTCTAGAGATAACTTCGATCACACCCAGTTATTGGCGAGATCAATGATGTCAAGATGTGAATGTCAAAACCGCTATTTTGTGGAGAGAGGGAACAACATGGAACTTGGTTTATTTATAACTGGTTATCAGTCGAAGGAAACATGACCCGGGATAAGCAGGAATAACCACAGAGTTAGTTAAATATTAGTTTTTTCTAGCCAAATGGCAACACTTTAATGACGATATAATAGAATTGAATAATGGAATAGAACTAAAGAAATGGTTGGAATTTTGTTTATATGCATGGAGCTACAGTAAGTAAAAGTAATGCGTGGACACAGACATGTAGTTTATAGATAAATTGCAGTATAAGCAGTTACATTATATATGCAGCCAGTTGTATATAAGCAGGAATAGAATATAATGTATGGAAATGTAAATGGAATTGAGATTGAAACATAAAAGCAATCTTTCATTACATTCAATCTTTTTATATAATGGAAGCGGGGCTCGGTCCGGCATAATCCCGACCTATATACAATAGGAAAAACAAAAAAGTACCATCCAAAAGAGACAAAAGGAAACTTTTTCTTCATCATTGAATGCTAACCGAGGATCCCACATCTTATGTACCTTCTTCGTTTTCTTCTCACCCTTGCCACCCCGGCCGCTCGAACCATCACGGGATCTTTTCTATCTCTTCTTACTCTTTGGTGTGATGTCTTTGAAAGGAGTGGTATCTCCTTCAGTAATAGTGGTGGTAGGATTTTCTAGATGGTCAACAAGGGGCTCAGATGTTTCTATGGTGGCCTCGGTGCTACTACCTTACGGAAGCCTGAAGGTGATTGGCAGGTTTTGTTACTACCTTAGGCATTGATTTTGATGACAAATATATGACATTATATAAAATATAGATGCTAATATTTTTATCAAAAATAGTATATAGTGCAGAATATTTGACATGTATTGATTAAGAAGGTTGTATAGTACCAAGTAAAGATTCAAGAAGCGGATATAGAGATTCAAGAGTTGGAGATTGAAGACTCATGAGTATTGAAGAACTCAAAATTTCCTAGATAATTTATAGTCATAGAATTTTTTATTAAATCCTGATAGAATTTCTTTGATCTCTCTATATTTTATCGTTTCAAATAATTTAAATTCCTAATGTTATCATCAGAAATCACTCCAACTTTGTCGAAACCTTAAGGAATGTAGGAGAAGGATTCATAAATAATGGTAGCAATAGCAATACCTTTCAAAGGAGTCGAAGGGATGCTTTTTCAAACTATTGGATGAGAAATGGACTTTCGAAGGGATCGAAAGCTAGTGAGGCTACCATTTCGCTTCAGTTAGCCCCTTTCAAAATAGTTGGTTCCGCATGCATAAAGGGGTTTCATATGAGTTAAAGGCATCTTTCACAGGTATCAGATAGCATGATTACATATATGTTTCAAACCTTTTAAAGGATTTGGATTTGCTATTATTTACCTTCCGCAGAAGAATATTTAGCCAAAACAACCTCTTCGAAAGCATAGATCAGCCTCTCGAATTGGTTGAAACCTTCCACGAATGTGGGATATCTTGTATATGAAAAATATTGCTTCCTCAAACACCAAAAGATGGAGGTTTTGCATTAATCAATGGAATGCTTTCAAGAGCTACCTTCCACGACTAAGCCATCTACCATACTTCAAGTCATTTAAAGCCCAAAAGTACACCTTTTGACGGCGTCGAAGGCCAACACCCTCTCCTACTTACACAACGCATCAACGAGAAGGTGAATGCCGCTTTTATACCTTTCAACGGAAAAAAGCCCCCAAGTTCCATTCAAAAGCAAAGTTAGATGGGCGTCTTGAATTCAACAACAACAAAAGGTCTTCAAGACGCAAGTCCAATTTGCACATATATATATGACCTAAGGGGTATCGTTTTTGAGGGATTTGAATTGATTTATTTGATACTTGTTCCATTCTTGAATTTGTAAACTCTAATTCTTAAATCAAATTGGGGATTTTATACCTTTGTAATATTTAAGCTTCTTGTATTCAAGAAAATTATTAATAATGCAAGTGTCTGGCATTTCCGAATACATTATTTCCTATATGTTGCTTCTATACGGTTCTGGTTATGTATTACATGTATCAATGCCAATCGAAAGGTCACCTTTCGAAGGAGATGAAACCAACTAATTCAATTAAAACCCCTAGATCCATTAGGTCCCAACCTTTAGTCACCTCAACCATACCGAAAGGAGGTTTCGAAGGGGTTTTAAGCTATTTAATTAATTTGAAAGGTGGTTTCGTAGAAGTTCCAATCACTTTGACCATTTCAAATGGTGGTTTTGAAGGGGTTTTGACTTACATTGATTGATTAAAAAGGTGGATTAAAAGAGGTCGTTCACACTTTTAATCCTACTTTGGGGGGTTGGCAATATTTCTTGTTAATATTTTTGGCACTAGAAGGAGTGTTTGAACCTAAATCTTGTTAAATTCCTAACCTTACTCTCCTTTATCCCTATTTCATTCCAAGTTAACATTAGATCTTGCATCACAATCCTTGGTGAAATCAAAAAATCTGAGAAAGGATCTTCAGAACCACATTTGATTTGGTCCCCTAATAAAGTTGTTGAGGATTCAAGGCTATATAAAGAGCAAAGGTTAAGATTGGTGGCTTTAAGAGTCATGAAAAAGAAGAGAGAAGAATCTTATGATCCAAACAATTGGAGGCCAAACCCATTCCATATTGGCCCTACATCCATCTTTGCTTTGGAAGAGGCAAGATCTAAAAGTGATAATTTGTTTATTCGAATGAAAAAGTCTAGCCAGTGCTATGCAAAAGGAATTATATTCGAAGAAAGAATGATGGCTGATAATTACGCCTTTGCTCAAAAATGGCATCTAACAACAAGTGGATCATTGCCTACATACGAGCTTCGAAAGGTTTTAAAAAGAAAATTGGTCATTGACGACAAAGTTCCCAAATCGAGCAATAAAAAAGTTAGAATTCAACCTCAAAAAAAAAGTTTCAAATCTAGACTCCCTAAAGAGTGCAACTTGACTACATCAGTCGAGAACGTCTATATATTAACAAGGGAGGAACTCAGCTATTGGCTCTCCAAGAAGGAAAAAATATGAAAGGAATATGGAAGGATCTTACTGTCACTATCATATGATGAGTGGGCATGAAACAAATCAATGCAGAGCTCTTGAAGGAATGGTCATCACTTTTTCAGACAAGGAAAAATCAATATATTTGTAAAGCAATCCTAGAGAAATTCAATAAAGCACCTCTTTTCCAAGAAAATCTACATGGTCGGGAGAAAATTTCTCTTTAAATTGGAAATTACCTTAAACGGTTATAAACCTTTGTCCGTGTCGAGTTGGCCAGGTCAAAGCGCCTTCTAGAGGGGGGGTTAGATTAAACCTTTATCCATGCTACGATGTGGCCAAGTTAAAGTATCTACAAGCCCTTGATTGCACCATGCTATGGCCAGATCAAGGCATCCTGAAGGGGTAATGGAGTAAGCCTTTAAACGTGCCACGCTATGGCCAGGTCAAGGCACAGACCAACCTTCAGTCCCTCCTATAAGGCCTGGCTAGAGCGCCTCCTAGAGAGAGGACGAAGTAAGCCCTTGATCCCGCTATGCTATAGCCTGGTCAAGGCACCAAACATTTGTTCAGTCTTGTCTATAAGGCCTAGCTGGAGCGCCTCCTGGAGGGGGGTTGGGTAAGTCCTTGGGTCCTGCTTGTAGATAAGCCAACCAAACGCACCATAGAAGAACGGACTAAGACGTCTAACCCGAGAATTCGCATACAAAACAGCAACAACATACAAAACCTAAAGTATGGCACATGTCGGAAGAATCAAAAAGGCAAAGAAGTGACACGAAGAAAAAGATTCGAACAATCAGAGTCCAAAGAGAAGTACAAAACAAAAGGCATAAATAAGAATTTATATCCATCAGCTTATTTTTGAATGGTGAATTCTGGACTTCACTTATTAATACCGATATGGGTTACGGGTCTTTTACTACTAATATCTCAACTTCACTCATTAATGCCAGAGTATGGGTTTCGGGACCTCTGTTATTGAGATCTTTACTATGGGTATCTGGTTTTCAACTACTAACTTTTGGGGATTGCATTTATCAATACCCGAATTTGGATTTTAGATCTACTATTATTTCCAGATAGCTTCTAAACTCTTATAATCTATTCCCAAAAGAGGATTCGTAATCTTATATGACTTATTTCTAGATGAAGATCTCTGGACTTTTATTATTTAACAATTATTCTTGGTATTCTTTTAATTCCAAAAGAGGAATTCTAAATTTCTATTAATGCCAGATTTGCATTTCTGGTCCTCTACTTTTAAAATTTCTAGTCTTCACTCATCATTATCAAAGTTGGATCTTAGGACTTCTATTATTATCAGACAAGAAATTTTAGTCTTTAATCGCTCCCAACTATTGGTATCTCATCACTTTTAACCTTTAAATGAGTATTCATTAATTTTCACTATTTAGATTCTATTATCAAGAATCCCTATACTATCTCCAATGATAAAGACAAATTGTTGAAACATATTTCAAACTAATGACAAAACATGTTGTCTACTTTGTACTTTACAGGAAAATAAGATTAAGGAAGACTGAATGATTCAACAAATACAAAAGATGTAGTCAAAGCTATCAAGACCCAGAAGCAATATTGCAAGTACAGGAAAAGGCAACAAACCAGGTGATATTTACATGATTTACACAATTTGAAAAATTATTTATAAGTATATTATATAATACCAGTGTATGTTTCAAAGATCCTGGATAGCATTATTTAAATTCTTAGCAATCAAAGGATCAACAATGTGGCGAATTGCTATACAAAGAATTTCTTTAAGCTTCTTTTTCTTCTCTTTAATCTCGTCGGCACTATCAATAAATTCAATACGAGTCTTTAAAGCATGATTGGAAGCGTTCTTAGCAGCTTTAAGGGTCTTGTTTTGTTGTTCTAAGTTAACAGTATGCTTTTGAAGGCGATGTTTTTCATGTTCAAGTCTTTGGATTTTGGCTGCATATTTATTAATGTGTTGCGAGTGACTTACCTTTTGTTGTCCGTCAAAGTATCCCATCATTTCAAGCTTAACCCTTCTACACCATTCACCTACCACTTTCTCATATAAACTTAGGGAATTTCTAAATAGCTTAATATGAAGATCTTGTTGATTTCACAACAGGTGAATTGATTGGGGAAGTTGGCAAATTGATATTCGGAATGTCTCCTCCCATGATAAATTCCAAGGATTTGCACCGAGCTTGACAATCTTATAATTTTGTCTCCAAGGTGCTTACTTGTTGGAGAAACTTAGATATCTCATGATCAAAGTCAATCGAAGGGTTTGATTTAATTTGGCGTTTCAATTAGGAAACTGTTTCATCTTTATTCTTGATATCTGCTTTGAGATCATTGATTTGAACATTAAGGTCTTTAATAACCATCCTTTGAAGCAATAATTTCTTATGCCATTGCAATGCTTCAGTATTATCTTGAAGTTGGGTAGACAAAGGATCTTTAAGTAGGCTTCACTCCTCAAGATTCGCCACCAACTTATCTCTAAAACTGATAAAGCGAGATAATGGGTCTAGTGAGAGTGGAGTGATAGTTAACTTTAATTCCTATTTAAGTAAAAGAAAAAAAATTAATGCCCAGAGAACAAATTTTTTTTTTATCACAATAGTAGATTATAACTAAAAAAGAAATAAAACAAAAGATAAAATAGCAATGTTATAGTCAAATGCTCGCTTTGCGTTATCACACTTAATGTCTATAAACGACATTTTAAACTTTATTCAAAGAGTTAGCCGAAAGAGTGATTTTGGATTCAAAGATGGCATTAAATTCTTCTAGGATAATAATTGAGGGACATTTGCTATAATCTCATTCTCCAGCTGGTGAACAATCATGACCACAAATCAATTTTATATGATATGTTTGAATCTCCTTAAGGAGTTTCTCCTTTTCTTTGTCTAGAAAATCAAAGCGAAGGCAAGGATGTTGCATATAAAGCTTCTGTAAATCCTTAAGAAAGCAACATTTAGCCAATCTTGAGGATATCAAGAGCGAGGCCTTTTCTATGTAATCTCTTCTTAATTTGACGAATTTGCCTAAGTAATCTCTAGAAACATGGCTGCTTGAGAGACATTTATTCTGTAATAACATAATAACATATGACTAAGTATTAAAGAAAAATAATGCAAAAAATTCACAAACCAATATTATCACATGATTACGAATTTCATCTAGTTCGTACAAAACTGATTTTTCAAATAACTTGGAAATAAATTTATCCTTATAATATTTGAGTTTTTTTGGAGGCAATTCACGAGAGATTGAATTGGCTCACGATAAATTCCAGCAAACCCCTGGATGAGGAGCAGATCCAAATTCATCTAAGTACCTCCTATGTAGATATTGAAGTAGATCCCCCACTTAAATTAGCCAAGTATGAAAAATATATTTCTTCAATAAGCTTTATATAGGAAGTCTACCTGAATATCTTTGCCCTCTATCAACATCCAAAAAAGGGTTATCAATTCCCTATTCTCTTCTAGGAGCTTATCACACACTTTTCAGTTGAGGGGCCGCTTCCAAACCTTTAAATGATGCTAACACTGCAGCTCTTTTATTAAGCTTATAATACTTGTTAAAGAGTGTGTTATGTTCTCTTAGTTATTTATCTAACTCTTTATACAGGCTATTAATTTCTGCCTATTTTCTTTCAAGATTTGTTATATAAAGATGAATGGATTTCTTCTTTATCTAAAAAGGGAAAATATTAGTTATTGTTATCTTAGAAGTCAAAGACATTTATACAAAGAATTCCATACCTGAGAAACAAGGATTGAAGTTTGTAGGATCTGCTTTTCCCCTTCATGTTCTATGACATCAATATTAGCGTCTTTTCCACGGAGATCAGAGGGTTCAGGAAGTTCAGTTTGATTGCTTCATGGGCATTTGGATCAGGGATGATTTTCTCTGAAGCCTAGGAACTATCATCGTTGCCTCCTCCTTGATAACCATCATGATCACCCCCATTACCACCAGAACCCTGACCTCTATACCTTTATCAAGGTTATGGTCGTCATTGTCATCGTTATTTCCGTCTTCTTCAACAATGGCTTCATCATCGCCATCATTCTCCTCCTCGTCGGAATCAAAATCTCCTTCTACAAGAGGGACTTCAAAAGATAGGAGCTTTGAGGCATCAATTTCTTCTCTCTCAGGGACATCGATCTAATGCTCCATTTCTTTAATTTTGACTATAAATCTTTCGACTAATGCAGGATCGAGTGAGGAAAAGCTTAAGTCAGGGCACTTCTCCGTATTATCAGAGTAAGCCAGCATTAGTGCATCCTTGTAAGAATTTACAATGATATCGTTTAGAGAAGTGCTCAGAAATTGAGACCCTTTCCACTTAGCACTGGAAATGGTCTTGATGGCCATAGCTAAGGAATTCCTTTTTTTCTCCAACTTCTTTTTGAAAGATAAACATTTCTTCTTGAGAAAGAAATGTTTAGCGCTCATTCTGGCCTTTTCATCCTCCGACCTTTTCAGAGTCATTTTCAAAGCCGAAATCTCATCAGTTAATTTTTTTTCGCCTTCTCGTCCTCGAAAATTGTAGATTTCTCTTAAGCAAAGGAAGCGCTCAATCTTTCTTGTTCCTTTATTGCGTTATCTTTAGCAGCGGCGAGGGAAGTAATTTGGTTACTTAGAGTTGAGACTTCTTCTTTAAGCTTAGGTGTCCCAACGAAAGACTTTTAAATGTTTTCCTGAAGGGAGCACCAATTTTTGGAGATCTAAAAGGAAAAGTAAAAAGTGAGTCAAGATTCAATATAAAATGGTAATAAGGAAATCAAGTGGTATGGAACATACCGAAGTTGTTTTTTAATAAGGGATCGACAAGGACTTGCCAGATCGGATATAGAGGAAGGCGGTTGAATAGAGGTGAATGATGGAGAATTCATAATTGATTGTACAATCTTCTCAAAATCATTAGGATAACTCGGTGATAGGGGTCTAGAGGGGTTCAACTCCTGAGAGGGAGTTGAAGTGCCTAAATCCTTTTGCATCTGCTTAATGACATTGGGAGAATCAGACACAACAATGTGAGACATGAAGTCATCCTTTGAAAGAGTTATTCTAGGTTAGTCAGCAGTAGAATCAAGAGTAGGACCCTCTAGAGGTTTGCCTACATCAAAAGATCCATGCTATTTTAAGGGAAGAGAAGACTGGAAATCGGCAATTTTAATTTTCTTGGAAGAGGAACCTGCTGCATTTACTCCACTCAATTTTCTTTTGGCAAGCATTCTCGGCCTGGCAATGGCTTGGGTCAAAGCTAAAGCATTATCTCTTTTGGATAGTTTAGATGAAGGAGCGGGTATTAAAATTAAAAAGCATAGATTAGCAAAGCAATCTAAAGAGCAACACAATAGTAAGTTATAATTGGTACATTTAAGTTTACCAGGTCGATCGGGACAAATCGAAGACAAATATGATAAATTTGTGGGATCACTCAAGGATAAAAAGCATTTTCTCTTGGAGGTATGTTGAACAAGAGGAAGTTGTTTGAGAGTTCTCTAACCTTCTGGAAGGAGATAATACTTCCGAAGGTTGCCGGGGGTTAGAAACTTGAGCTAATTCCCAATATTGTTTGAGTCAGCGGTTACAGCTTCACAATTCTCTTACCTTCATCATCAAGATCATTGGGGTAGGGATTAACAACAAAATGTAATTTAGCAAAAGAGAATAATTTAATAAAAACATTGCTAATGATACACTTATGAGGAGAAGAAAAAGCTCCACTAATATTTCGAAAACATTTGACATAAAAGAATTGCATCACCCAATCTTTGAGCTTGTTTACTCCCATTGAAATTAGCTTCTTGTTTGGGTTAGCCCTGAAAATTTGGCTGTTCAGATTACTAAGCCTAACCAGACGCACCAAGTAAATGAGAACTTCAGCGCTTAGTGAAGGAATGCCCGATTCTAAGGCCATGAGCTCTAAGGAGATGAGATACGTATATATATTTGGCGATAATTGAATAGGTGCTATGCCAAGGTGACTCAAGAATCTTAACAAAAACTCGGGAAATGGAATGAAACCTCCAAGCAAAATATGGATGGCGGTATAACTGAAATATCCCTTGGGAAGATTTTATATAGTGTCGTTGTCGCAAGGAGGAATAGCTTCTACTCTTGTAATTCCAAAGTCGTTAAGGATTGCATTAACTTCGTCTTGAGAAGATATAATGGAATGGCTTGAAACTACTTCAATCTGTTTTGGGGAAGATTCTGGTTCTAAAGCTATATCCTTTTCTGATTTCTTGGAAGTTCTTTTTAAGCCCATGATCCTACTAGGTGAAATAGTTATTCATTTCATTATTAATGCCTTTCGAAGATGTCGAAATCCTATTTCAATGATTCAAACATCCATCGAGATATATAGTTCCATACCTTCAAAAGGGTATCAAAGTTAACAATAATCATGCGAGTCTTTGAGCTTCTGACGATGACAAAAGGGAATATGGAATATAGACAACTAAACACACCCTTTAACAATGTTGAAAGCCTAGAATATTATTTACTATTAATAGGTAAACTATCCCCACAATACTAATTTGAATATATACATTGTTGAAACCATTAACAACATTCCCCAATCAAGTCAAATATACATTTCGACAATGTCGAAACCCATAGATTTTATTCTACTTAAAATTTAAATATTGCTGAAATGTCATACTCTCATTAAGTCGAAAGACTCAAAGCAAAGAGGACATTTCGATAATGTTTATATTGAGAAAATGATAGTTATATTCCTATGATCTATTATGGATTTCGAATAAGTCGAAAGAGCAAGATGGAATTTCGAAAGCATGCAAACGGCTGGGCTGGTCTCAATTTTGTGGGTTCTGATCAAGTCAAAATTCTAGATGAGGGTTTTGACTATAACAAAAATTTATTATTCTCAATCCAATTGACGGTAGGAGACGTGAATTTCTAACTGTTAACACCTTCCAAAGTAAATTAAAATTGCTCATTGATTATCCAAAATAAATTGCATAGCATATCAAATCCACTTTTTACATGCATTAAGTTATGAATCCTTTGAAAGAGAATTAGGCCTTGAATGAGATATAGTGCGTAGTCATTGAATCGAACCCTTCAAGAGGACTTCTTCGAAAGGTGTCAAAATGCATTGTAATATACTTTTTCTTTCGAAGAGGTCCATCTCATTACAGCAACATCAGTCCCTTCGAGAGGATTCATTTAAAGAGGATACTTGATTTCCTTTTGACCCTATCAAAAAGGATTGGAAAGATAAACTGAGTCAGCTACATCAACCCCTTCGAAAGGTTAGAAAACTAAGTTGCAATATTGGTTTTATTAATTTACACAACTCAACCTCCTCTTCGAAGTCACCAAAAATGAATTTCTTCCTGATTCACGTTTAACCCAACGCTTCTTAGACGTTGACAATTATATTGATTCGAGCTTGAATTCTCATCTAATAGCAGCGAAACCCCAAATTTGGTGAATCCAAGCTTGAATCATAATTAATTCTATAGATTCATAAAAATAAACAAATTCTGAGTTTACAATCATCTTTCATGAATGAAAATCCTGAATTGAATTGGAAATTTAAAACGATGACATGAACTCAAACCCTAAGAAATTTGAAACCAAAATTAAATATGGAAAATTAATTTTTAACATAGGACGATGAATACTCACCTTAAACTCGAACTTGCGACACCTAAAATTATGAATTTAATAAGAAAATGAAATGTTTGATTTTTGCTCCAGGGTTTTTAATCGTAGGTAAATGAAAAGAGGGAAGAAGGAATCATAATTTATAAGGAAGATACATGCAAGGAAAGCCTTTCGATCAGATTCAAATGAACGACCAAGATTTATTTAAGAATTTCAAAAGGTGGGAAAAAAATTTATGCTGAAATAATGACGGTGTCGAAACAGTTGACTTAAAAAGCCTAGTGCATCCACTCGATAAGGGAGGCAAGTGTTATAATCAGAAATCACTCTAACTTTGTCGAAACCTGAAGGAACATAGGAGAAGGATTCATGAAAAATGATAGAAATAGTAAGACCTTTCGATGGAGTTGAAGGGATGCTTTTGCCAACTATTGGATGAGTAATGGACTTTAAAAGGGATCAAAGGGGAACATGGCAACCCTTTCGCTACAGTTAACCCCTTTTGAAACAGTTAGTTCCACATGTATAAAGGGGTATCATATGAGTTAAAGCCATATTTAGAAGGTATTAGATAGCAAACTTCTGTATATGTTCCAAACTTTTCAAAGCAGGTGGTTTCGCTGTTGTTTACCTTCTGTAGAAGAATATTTGGCCAAAACAACCCTTCCGAAAGGATAGATCAGCCTTTCGAATTAGTTGAAACCTTCCGCAAATGTGAAGGAGATCTTGTATATGACCAATATTGTTTTCTCAAACACCAGAAGATGGAGGCTCAGCATTAATCAATAGGAATGCTTTGGAGAGCTATCTTCCACAACTAAGCCTTCTACTATGCTTCAAGTCATTCGAATCCCAAAAATACACCTTTCGACAGCGTCAAAAGCCAACACCCTCTCCTACTTACACCGTGCATCAACAACAAGGTGAAGGCTACTTATATACTTTTTGATGGTGTCGAAATCCCCCAAGTTCCATTCAAAAGCAAAGTTAGATGGGCATCATGAATTCAACAGCAACGAAAGGTCTTCAAGGCACCCTTTCAACTAAATCGAAAGGACTAATGCGAAAGGGTCCAATCTCTGCATATAAATAAGACCCAAGTGGTATCATTTTTTTAGGGATATGAATTAATTGATTAGATACCTTTTCTATTATTGAATCTGTAAACCCTAATTCTTAAATTAAATTAGGGATTTTATTTCTTTGTAATACTTAACTTCTTGTATTCAAGAAAATTATTAATAAAGCAAATGTCTAGCATTTTCGAATACATTAGTTCTGATATGTTACTTCTATATGGTTCTGGTTATGGATTACATATACCATTGCCAATCAAAAGGTTACTTTCGAAGGAGTAGAAACCTACTGATTCAATTAAAACACTTAGATCCATTAGGTCCCAACCTTTAGTTACCTCAACCACTTCGAAAGGAGGTTTTGAAGAGGTCTTAAGCTATTTCAATTAATTTGAAAGGTGGTTTTGTAGAAGTTCCAATCACTTCGGCCATTTCGAAAGGTGGTTTTAAAGGAGTTTTGACTTACCTTGATCGATTCAAAAGGTGGTTTCGAAGAGGTTGTTCACACTTTTATTCATACTTTAGAATATTGACAAGATTTCTTATTAACATCAAATATCTTAAAATTCAAAAATAGCTTTTAAAGAGAATTCTTGTTTTCAAAATAATCGTTCAAAATAACCATTAAATTATTTTTACTTTTTGATTATATTATACCTTGAGATATTAAGTTTTTAAAGTCTTTTAAAATATACTTCGAATATTATAATTTGTTATAATTTTAGTTTTAAAGCTTTCGAAATATTTATAAGTATATTATAATATTTTTTATAGCTTTGATTTTAAATATATACACTTATACTTTACTATTTGTATTTAAAATTATTTATATACTTAAAATATTCTAAAAATGATTTTATAAAGTTTTCTTATGTTTTAATATGATTAAAATATGTATAAACTATGTTTGAATGACTGTTCAAAGTATCAAAATATTTTACAAAACTTATTATATTCAAAAAAATTAAAAAAAGAGTTTTTCAAATTTTCAAGAGATTGTCCACATACTCTAACCCCATATGTTGACATATGGACTGTAGAATTCAAAACTAAAATTTGAATTGAAGAGCTTTTCGTCATATCTTTTTACGAATGGACATGACTGTTGTTTCTCCATAAATAGGCGTTAAACCAATGAATTTTCTTTAACTACATTCTCATATACTTTCTCTCTTTCACTCTCTTGTTTTCAAAAAGAAATTCTACTCAAATTCTTCTCAAATCAATCAGAATCAAATTCAACTCCACTGATTTGGTTCTCTATTAACTACTCTCTGATCTATCTCTCATCTTTCTCACTCAAACAAGATTAAAGTGATATTCAAGAGGTTATATGATCATTGGTATTCAAGATCAATATGTGTCTGTAAATTTTTATCAAATCATACTCATATACTCATGGTTGTGGTTGTGAAATTAAAATAAAACTCTTTTAAATAATAAATAATGGTGGTGAAATATTTCAAAATTTAGTTTACAATAATATTTAGTTCGATGAAAAATAGAAAATGTGACCAGAAACGGTTTTCGAATTTTTGATGTTTCATCATATAAAACTTGTTTGAAATGTTGTAAGCCTTGTTTATAGTTGAAATAACACTTAAATGGTTAAGAATGTATATTAGTTATTATATATTGTTATATATATTTAAGTGTATACATGTACATACTAAAAGATGCCTTAAGAGACATGATTTGACATATTGGTAACTTAGTACCTAAACATATTTAAATATGTTTTTTTGACATGATGAGAGAGGGAACAAGGTGCTGGGTTAAAATGGCATATGCGGCGAAGGGTAGTGAGGTGGCATGCAAGTAGAGGAGGGTGTGTCCTTAAAGGTTAAATCGGTAATTTAATGTGTGTCTTAGTATAAATACTCATTTCATAATTCATTTTTTCCTTTTTTTAAACCATATAGAATTCCAGGGCTACAACTGTTATTCAAACCACCTTTTCAAATTTCGAAAATTTTTGGGTCAAATTTTCATTTCTTTCTGACTCATTTTCTGACCCATATTATCAAGGCCGAATATCACTCCTTCTTTTGACCATATTTCCCTTGAAACAAATAGAAACTGAGTGATTCTTCTTTTGAAATTGTAGGGAAAAGAATTTCCAACAAAATTTCTTTTTACCACTTTTCAAAATTCCAAGAATAACATTGCTAAAAATCCCATAGAATATGACTAATTTTTGGATCTGGTTTTGTGAATTCAGCCTTATCCGAAATACCTCCACCTCTCTAAGTCAAGCCCACACATCCTTGTTCTTATCATGGTCAAGCCATACGTGCCTTAGGCCGAGCCTATTTCAAGATGCAAGGATCCAAAATCAAGTTTATAAAGTTATTTCAAGTTTTCAAAATGTTTTATAAACTTTGTTGAGTAAACTTTTAGTTTTTAAATTAAAAGTTTTAAACTTGTATATATTGGTTAAAGTGTGGTATAATTTATTGGTTGAAATCTTGATTTATGATATGATTGATTTTGTAAGTGGTGGTTGAGTGTAATTGTAAATTAGATTTGAAATTGAAGTCTAAATATAGCGTTGTTTGAAAAGTTATAAACTTTGTTTATGTGATGTGTTCTTGCTTCGGTTTATGGATGTGGCATGTATGATTATGTTGTTGAAGTATTGGGTATATGCTAAGAAAATATAGCATCTTTAGTGTCAAAATGGGAAGGAATTCCATGTGTAAAACAATAGTCTTTTTTTTTAACTCAAAATCGATTTTAAGTTTTCAAACTTTATTTCACCGTTACAAGGCTTATGTTATGTTTTGGAAAAAGTAAGTAAACATCCAAAAACGATAAGTTTGATAGTAAAGTAAGAAAAATATTTCCAAGTTACGGGCATCCATAGCAATAGTCGTTATGGATATAGTTTTGCTTGAAAATTCGACTTTTGCAAAATTTAGTTTTATTAACTTAAAGTGTTTTGAAAATGTTTTATAAATTTAATAGTGATGTTTTATGAAGTTAATTAAATTTGATGATTAAATTTTTATTAGTCAAGTTTTAATAATAAAGTAAGATTAAACATAGTTTATTAATTATGATTAAGTAAAGATCAGTTATTAAGTAATCATTCTTTAAAAATAAATTTAATTTTAACTAATTATTAATAAAAAAAGATATGATTAATTTTCAGATAAATATAATATAAATATATGATTCATTTTTAATTAATTATTAGTTAAGTATAAGTTATAAAAAATTCAACTGTTTAATTTTTTTAATTATTAATTAACTAAGGCTTTAAAATAAATTATGTATTTAAGGTTTAATTTATTAATTAATTTATTAAATGTGATTAATTAATATTTAATTATTAATGAAGGTTTAAATTATTATTTATTAATAAATAAAGGATAAATTAAGGTTTGAATTAATTATATAATAGTTAATTATTGTTTAATTAGTTATTAAAGGTTTAATTATTTCTTATTTTATAATTAAATTAAGTTAAGAATTAATTAATATTGATTATGATTTTGCATTGATATGTTATTTCATGATTTGGATATGTAGTGTATTTACATTTATGTGACTTTTGTAAATAAATTGTTGAATGACTTGAAAGTGAAATTGAAATTAAATGGTAACTTAAATTAGTACCATTGGGTTTTTAAGAATCCGTTTGAATTTATAGATTATGATTTTGAATTAACTTCAATTCTCTAATCGGTTTTTGGGTTTAAAGTTTATAAATGATTTTCAAGTTATATAATTATTTTATAAAGGTATTTATAAATAATAATTTGTCTAAAAAGGGGTATTACTAAATAAAAGGGTTTATTTAAAGTGATTTTCAAAAGATGATTTGGCAATGATCTTTGTAAAGGATTTTTCTTTAATAAGGTTTATTAAAAACATTTAAAAATAGGAAAATGATTTATAAATGATTTTATAAGTTGTAAAGGTTTTTTAATTATAAAATGAACTTTTGAGAAAGAAAACCTTTTGTGATGGATAAGTAGATTGGTTTTATAGGAACAAATGTTTTTAAATGGAATTTGTTTGGTCATTTAATACGAAATACGAAGAGAGGAAATCTCTTGTAAAATTTGGTCATATACTTATATCAATTAGATAGGTACATAAATGTTTTTCAAGTATAAAAGGGATGTAAGGAGTTTTGGTAATAGTGTGTTGTAAAAGTTCTTTTGATCGAATGTTTACAAAGTGATTTTAATTAATGAAATAACTAATAATGATTTAGTGGACCCATGTTAAATTAAATCCATGTTTGAATGTTTGTTTTTTGATAGTTAAATAACCAACTATCTAAATCTAGACCAAAACGTAACTTTGGAAATATGTAGGAGAAACACGAAATTGTATGGTACAATTACCGTCGGTGGTGCCTTACTGTATGTATAAATTTGTTTCGTTCTTCTAGGATAAATGATAAGGAAATCCATTCACTAATAATTAGGAGGTGATCACCGCTCTTCTATTTGTTTGTTTATTTTCTAAAGAATTGGTGTTGAGTTTACCCAAAATTATCGAAAGTTGTTTCGAAGAGACCAGAATTAGATACGTTATCCAAAAACTACTTCGATCCACTCATGCATTTCGATGTGAAAGCATCTTGAAGAGCATGGAATCAAAGACGGAGTTTATAGTGCAAGAGATATTTACTATTTTCCTTGGGAGGGATTCCCCAAAAAGGATGTAATAGAAGTAGTGCCATCAGTTCCTTTCAGTCCCAGAATGAACTTGTATGGATGAATGTTGGCATTGCATTGTTGCTTGGAGGGCAGTGCCAACATTCCAAGTAGGAAGTGCTATATAAAAGGTAAAATGTAGCATCAAGCCTCATCAACCGAGAATGACTAAAACAGGGGAGATGCAACATGGCCAAGTGGGTCGCTCCCAATTAGGGTATTATCATCCCTATCTAGAGTCGATGCTATCTCTCATTTGTATGCTTTGGAGCCATTAACTAGGGAGTGATCATGTTCGGTGCTACTAGTCAAGTGGTATGTTGGTTTCATTTTGTCAGGGGATCCTGGCGAGGTCCTCGATGTTATTTTATCTAGTGATGCACCATGATGGGCGGTACCCCAGTAGCCCAGTCATTGTATGGAATCCGTTCTCCAATACAAGCCTTTATGATCTTAGTTGTATACCTATTATGCTGGAATTTAATTAATGTAACAATTTCCGCTATGATTAATAAATACTTGTATCTTAGACACTATAATAATATCTAAAAATTTCATATGAAATGGTTTGGCTATCATAAGGTAAAACCCCGTCCTTATTTGTGTACGGCATGGTCTTACAGGATGCCTTTGATTTCAAAAGGGATTTAAATATAATGATTTAGTTATTTGAGTTTACTCACACTAGACCTATGTTTGGCTCGGAGTTTTATTTTCTTTTCCTAGAACTCTTGAGTGCTCAAATTTTTATGGGTAACCAAGTAGTTAAGGTTTTCCCATAGATGCATTTTGGAGAAGCTTGTAGTATGAGGCTTTATCAATAGCAAGTTATTATCTTATTTCCACTGTATTATATGTATCTTGTATCAGTTAAGTAGGGACGGGCGGTCATCACTGTCCCAAAGTAGAATTATATTAGTATAACTCTGATGTATCATTTTTGAAATGACCGTAAAGTATTATGTTGATTAATAAATGTTATTATGTTGTGTTGTGAGATTCTGTGATTATTAGTTTCTTCTTATCTTCTAACTTCTTTCTTTTCCCTAACAATTTTCTTTTCCGGTACATAATTGTTTGGTATAAAAATGTCGTGGATGTAATAATGTCGACTTTTGGGGTTCGAAAAGGTGGGTCATTATAGTGATTGTAGACCATGTAAATCAATTGGGTGTGCTTGATGACTGAAAATTCAAGTGCGTGTGCTTGGAGCCCATGTAAATCAAGTGAGTCTGCCCAGAGCTCAAAAAGTCAAGAGGGTACGTCTCGTTGCCTTGAAATCGAGATTGTATTAACTTTACTATTTGAAAAGAAATATGTACAAGGAATTGTACAAGATAATGTAGGGTAACTCTAAACCAATATAAAATTTTAGCGTGTTCTATCATTTTTACTTTTACTATATTTATATTTTTCTTTTTTTGAATCTATGATTATTAATTGCATTGTTTAAACTATAATCTCAAAAGAATTCAAAACGATTCATAAAAAACTAAAAAAACACTATTCACCCCCCTCTAGTGTTAAATTAGCCATAAGATCCCTATTCCGCAAACTTACATTTGATATCAGAGCTTTGGTTTTAAAAATTTAGTAAACTGGGTTTTGAAAAGTTTCAATGGCAAGGGATACTGATAATATATTTAACACTATTTCTGAAAAACAATCTTATAAAATTAACATGGCATTATTTCATGAACTTGTATTCATTCATTACTAAAAGTCACTTCATCTTTTGAAATGGTATAATTTGCAGGCACAGACATGTTACAAGGCTTTTTATGAACAAACGCTTGGTGATCAAACTTCAAAAATTAGAAAGGACAATGGATACGGAATAGTGGCTGCTCTAGGCATATGACCGGTAATCCAAAGATCTTTAAAGATATCACTTGCAAAGACGATGGATCAGTCAATTTTGAAGACAACTCTAAAGGATATGTGATTGGCATCAGCAATGTTGGTAATTCTAAAACTCCTACTATTTTCGATGTTTTGGTAGTTAGGAATTTAAAACATAATTTGTTGATTTTTAGAAAATTGTGTGATAAGGGCTTCAAAATTAAGTTTGAAAAAGTTAAATGTCATATTGAAGATAACGAGTGAAACATTATCTTTGAAGGCGTTAGGAAAAGAAACGTTTACGTATTAAGTATGAAGGTATCAAATGGTGATTTGTATCTTTTGGCTAAATCAAGTGACCCTTGGATTTGGCATAAAAGATTTGGTCATTTTAATTTAAAACACCTTTCAAAAATTGTCAAAAATGATCTAGTTAGGGGTCTTCCTAAAATAAGTTTTTATGTTAATAATCTTTGTGAGGCATGTTAATTAGAAAAACTTAGAAAAATTTCTTTTAAGAGAAAAGATATGATCTCTACCACTCAATCTCTTGAACTTCTTTATTTAGATCTTTTTGATCCCTTGCAAATACAATCTCTAAATCATAGTAGATATGTTTTTGTAATCATAGATGATTTTTCTAGGTTTATTTGGACAATTTTAGGAAATTTAATCGTGATACTTTAAAATTATTTAAAATCTTTGTTAAAAAAAATTCAAAATCAAATATCTATTAGAATTGAAACAAGTGATAACAGAGGAGAATTCGAAGATGAAAATTTTGAAAACTTCTGTAATAAGAATGGAATTACTCATAATTTTTCCTTTCCAAGAACACCTCAACAAATGGAGTAGTAGAATGTAAAAACTCAAGAGTGCACTATAGTAATTTACTTTAAAAAAAATGGGCTGAAAAAGTTGCTACAACATGTTATATTTTAAATAGGGTTTTGATAAGACCTTTAATTAAGAAAACACTATACGAATTATTTTATAATAAAAAGCCTAAAGTATCGTACTTTAGAGTTTTCGGTAGTAAATGTTTTATATTGAATACAAAAGAAAATTTAGACAAATTTGATGCTAAACCAAATAGAGGAATTTTTTATTGGGTATTCAAATAGAATTAAAGCTTATGGTGTTTTTAATACTCGAACTAATACTATTGAACGGACATTACATGTTTCATTTGATGAAAATTTTATAATTAATAACACAAGTATTGATGAAGAAGATAATGTTGATAATACAAACAAAATTACTAATAATGAACTTATTAATAATGAAAATGATAAAGATACTAAAATATATATCCAAATAAGAGAACAAAACATTAAAGGATCATCTTATAGAAAACATTATGGGAGATATAGAATCAATTGTTAAAACAAGAAAACAATTAAAAAAAGCCAGTAATATTGCTATCATTTCAACTATTGAACCTAAAAACCAAAGGAAGCTTCAATAGATGATTCATGGATTCTAGTTATGCAAGAAGAATTGAATCAATTCACAAGAAATGATGTTTGGGAATTAATCGCAAGACCCAAGAATAATTCTATAAAAGAAAAAAATAAGTATATAGAAATAAAATGAATGAACATGGAGAAGTTTCAAGAAATAAATCTCGTTTACTCACTCAAGGTTATAGTCAAGAAGAAGGTATTGACTTTGATAAAACCTTTGCATCATAGCTAGATTAGAAGCAGTAAGAATCTTACTCATTTTTGCAAATCATAATAATTTTAAATTATTTTAAATGGATGTTAAAAGTGCTTTTTTAAATGGTT